>OX101805.1:10743324-11996604 GCA_944452935.1 Rhogogaster chlorosoma | reverse complement strand
ATGCGGTACCAACATTATACATAGTCCCATAAACGGTAACCCACTTAGGATAGGTACAATCACCTCGGAATGTATTAGGAACAAGATTTGGCAATGCGTCTAACAACTTAACGTTGGTTTTTTTTTTATTTGTATCAGGTCCCATCGAAAATTCGTCATGAAAACCTCTTCTTGAGAGTAAACGTACACATAATTGTAGTTGCTCTCGAAAAGCTATAGTTTCAATAATATTCACTCGTGAACTTGTGGCATTTGCTGTGACTTTTCCTTTTCTGTGTGCCGCTTCAAATCGCATTGAAGAAAAATGAATCAATGGTCCGGAATCTTTTAGTATCCTTGGATAATGTACCAGGAAATGATTTTTTGGCCTTAAAGTTCGTCCAGATAATTCTAAATACAATTCGTTATGCTCAGCGATGAGAACTTTCAATAAACCCGAACACTCTTTCTGTAAAAAGGGTGCGGAAATCAAGTCTAATAAGTCTCTCAATATCAAATATAGCTTCCAATAGGGATTATCTTCTGGTACTAGATCTCCTATAATTAAAGTTAAATGCCTAACGAAACAGAGCATTTCGGATGCTGACATTTTAATATTATCTAGATTTCTTATGACGGGTGGTTTATTTCGTTTTTCTATAGGGCCGTAATTAAAGTTCTTTATTCTAAAATTGAGTGTGTCCAAAGTAAAAAGTTGTGAATCTATCAAATTTAGTAAAACTAACTGCATATCAAATTTACAAACGCCTTCCGGACCATCATGCATGCAATCTACACTGGAGTTTTCTACTACATGAAAATTTTTCACTTCGTGCCAAGCACATTCCTCTTTAATGCCAGTTTTAGTCAAGTCATCACAATCGACATCTGTATGGTAAGAATCTTTTGTTCGTAAAAGTTGTGGAAGTTCAGTAATACTATGTTGGGACAGGTTTGCTTTCGCAACACTACAATGGCGACACGAATGTTTAGCTGAAAAGCTTTCAACGAAGCCTAAAATAGAATTCATGCCAAGATTGTCCCCAAGTACTAATCCTAGTGCAAAATAAATTTGACGACTGCCGTTTGGTGTTTCAATCCAAATCCCATTTTCCTGAAGGTAATTAATTTCTTTGAATAATTCACGAAATGTGACTGCATTGCCATATTTGATTCTGTCTTCGGCATGGAAAAGTAATGTCAAGAAAATATTCTCCAGCTTGGATTGGTATTGGGGCGGTAGACATGGAACTGTACTATAAACGGCACCTAACTTCTTTAATCCTGCCCTGGACCCGAGAGGATTATTAGTTTCATACTCATCAAAGTAGATGAATAATGGCAACACAGTTTTATTCGGATATAGTGCGATTTTTGATTTCCATAATCTCCCCTGAGTAAAATTTTGTAATATATCATCGTTACTTGATAAACTATCAACATATTCTAACGTTTTCTGGAGAACATTTGGCAACTCGAAAAAAGCTTTCAAAACTTTGCCTAATGGAATAAATTTAATAATGACATTAGAGGTTTGCACTACAACCTGGTTATTGACATTCGTATTTCTAAGTTCTTGTCCAACTATAACATCTTCTGTTCGAATAAAACACCCCGTTTGCTTAAAAAACTTAATCCTCAAATGTTCAGTAGAAAATTTTTGAAGCGAATTTCCAAAAGCATCAAACATTGATTGTATAGAGGCAACATTTAATTCAGATTCACCCAAACTCTTCAAAGACGTCAAAACTTGATCTCTTATCAATGTTGAAAACGAGTCACGAAATAATGTTATGACTTCTTCTATCACATATTGAATCATGTTTCTAGGCATTCTTCGATTTGTGTATAATCTACAAATGCATAATAAGACTTGTGCCTCAATACAATTAGTGTGCTTCAATATGTCAACGCGATGATTTTCATGCTCAAATGTATTTGAATTTTCTCTGATTGCATAGTCATTATTATCAATATTTAATTGGTCAGACTGACTCTCCGGTAGGCTAAAATTTTCTTTCATATCTAAATTTTTTTTTGCTTTTGCTTGGATACGATCATCGCCATGTTTATTTCGAAGGTGTCGCGTAAATACGTATACGTTATCAAAATCTCTAGTACAGTTGTTCTCTATACATCGGAATATACTATTAGATTGAAAATCATGAAAAAGCTTGTAATGAAGAATCAACGCTTTGACAGATATGGAATTTTTCAAACAAATGTAGCACGATGGCATCGTGAACGTTATATATGATATTATATTATAAAGTGTTGATGTTTAGAAATAAAAACTTATTGTTATACCAAAGAAGTAGCTTCACAGTTAAAAGGAAAAGTCACAGCAAATATACGTCAAGCTATATGAAATCAAGGTGAACTAGGTCTTAGACGTTGGTTTTACGAGTGAGATCGTTAAGCAGGGTTTTGAGACCAACCGAATCTTTAGGTTTCTTGTCCCATTTTGTGGTGATCTGGTACAGAGCTTTTTGAATGAAGAGCCATACTTGTTCTGATTCGGGTGAGTATACTGCGCACAAGACCTGAATTGCCTTAAAACATACGTCCAAGGCCTTCAACGGCGTTTCCAATTTATACGTCACCTTGTCGATGATGACATAATTTGCTTCTATCATCTGGAGTGAACTGCCAACAATTATAACCCAAGGTTGAACTTTCAATCCAAACTTGCGCATCTTTTCGGTACGCCTTTCGATAGTCGGGACAAGATCAGCCACATTCTGAAAGTTTATCCGTCCATAGTGAGTTTATTGGCTGAATCATGCATAATACTAGGGTCAAACAAGAATCACCTGCCTGAATGAAAAACTTGCATATACAACTAGTACGTCGAGGCCATTCACATGACCTCTTGTTAACAGCAAGAGAACTTTTTATGAGAATATCTTAGGAAACATTGATCATTGCCGTTCGCTATAGGTATATGTATATTAGGGTGGTCCAAAAAAACATTTCTTTTTTTTTTTCAAGTCTTATGTTCTCAAAAGTTTCTTTTAGGTATAAAAAGAATTCTTCTAAAAGCGCAGCTCGATATCTCAACTCTACGAAACACTCAACGATTTTCCGTTTTTCCATCTAAATAACACATGAAACATTTTTTTTGTAGTTTTTTCCGCATAAAACTCAAAAAAAAAAATTGTTATTTCAATTTTGATCCACATATTCTTGTAGGAAATTTAATTCTCTACAAAAAAGCTCTGATATATTTTTCTCGTAATCTTTACAGATAAAAAGTTGTCAGGCTTTGAACGCTCGCAATCAAATGAAATCTAACAAAATATGATTTTGGATCCCAAATTGTACCACAATGGATCTGATTATGTAATTATACTGTTTCCTACTGCAAGTAATGACTCGAAGGTTTAAATAAATACATATTAATGTAAATATTAGTTTGCGTTCTAATCGGAAAAAAATTGGATAATCGTTCTGAAATCATATCCGGTTGAATTTGATTGAGTTGCAAGAGTTTAAAGCCTAATATAACTTTTTACCTGTTAAGATTACAAGTAAACCTCATGAGACTTTTTTTGTAGAGAATTAAATTTCCTACAAGAATATGTGAATCAAAATTGGAATAACAATTTTTTTCGGAGTTTTATGCGGAAAAAACTAAAAAAAAGTTGTTTCATGTGTTATTTAGATGGGAAAACGGAAAATCGTTGAGCGTCTCGTAGAGTTGAGATGCCGAGCTGCGCTTTTAGGAGAATTCTTTTTATACCTAAAAGAAACTTTTGAAAATATAAGGAAAAAATTTTTTTTTTTTGGACCACTAATGTATACTTATGTATGAGAGATACTTCGTAAACTTCCAACCAAGACTGCATTTGCCAATCTCACTGAAGTCAGTAGAAATACAAGACCAGTAATCGCGAATTCTGATTATATCTTAATAAGTATACATGAATAGTTAGAACAAGAGTACTTCAAAAAACTTACTTTGATGTGCGTTATAAAACCATCCTGAACCTCTATTTTAGAAGGACGCCATGACCCTTTTTTTTTGCCTTGCACAGTAATAATTGGAAATAGTAAGGGAAGAATTCTTAGAGCCACATTTGTTCGGATATCTGTAAACCTTATGTCATTAAATCATTAATTATAAAATATATTATGGAGTCTATAACATAGGCATTTAGGAAAATTTCTTCTGACTAACCCGATTTGTATTCGACTGTACGAATTTGATTCACAAACAGATGGTTCATTGGTTACCAGACAGTTCTTCGTCTGACACTTGTTCATACGGCACTTCTTCGTCTTTCGTTTCTATCTCGAGACACTTCTTCGTTGTTGGGTAAGAAAAACGAAATATGTATGTTATTAACGAAAATAAGTGTCGGAGACGAAAAAGTGTCTGGATGAAGAAGTATCTTGACGAAGAAGCGGGTGACAAAGAAGTGTACAAATAAAAGTCAGACGAAGAATTGTTCGATAACTGGTTAATTTAAAAGAAACCAATTAACAAGTCAAAGCGAGTCTTATCCATGATAGATACCTTGTATAACTTCTGATATATTAATTATTATTATTATTTGTATAGACTGTATCAAAGAAATATTTTATTTTTTGGATGCACTGCGAAAGCAATATACTCGTGTACAAATACATGTGAAGTTTCTGTCTTACCATTAGAATCATTCACTACCAAGACATCCATGTAGTGTTTAACGAATGCGTTATTTTTTGATTTTTCGGCGTATTTTATTATACGTTCACAGTAGTCGGGCCAATTAGCAAACAAATTGCCTTCCTCATTTGCAAAATTTTCACGAAAATCAATTTCTAACTAAAAAGCAAAAAATTCAAAAAAATTAGGTGATGTACTCATCAATGAATAAAAATAATGGAGTTCATGTAAATGATCACAAAATACTATACTTTAACTAATAAGTATGAAATTTGTCAATTAGATCCATGAACTTGATCGAGATATTCTGTAAATGACCAAACATTGATTTTTTTTTATTAACATACCAGTGTATATCCAAGGCGTTGCTTAAGGACAGGATAACTATGAAAATATTTGTCAATCGAATCTATAGTTTTCAACTCGAGCGATCTGGCTGTAGTCGTAACTGCCCAATATTCAACTACTTGTGTCCATGGCTCTAGAGAATTTTTCAGCCATTGCAGATGTTCGACTTCTTCAGGAGAAGGTACAATATGAGATGTTTCTACGCATTGATTGAAAAACGAATTAAAATAAAAAATTCGGGGCGCTGAAATTGTTTTTTCTCCCAATTATGGGAGAAATTCTCAATTTTCCACATTTACCTGAATTTAATGATGACGATGCCTCCTCGTTTACACTTTGTGATGTGTTAGATTCAATAACTCCTGTGCGGCGTAGGGCTCGTCGTGTGTTACAATATTTGGACCAAAGTTTGCCCTTAGCATTACAGACTACTCCTTTTGTTTTTATGTACGGTACAAAATAGATCGACTGCAAAAATATTGTACGCAAAGATTGAGTAATCGAAATCAAACTCATATTGACAAGATACAGTAAAATAATAATACCTCGTCTTCGGTCGGAAATAAGGCAACTATTTGCTTGCTCAGGTATTGAAAGCGTTGGGTAGAGATTCTGAAATTGCAGTGATTGCATATATTATTATGTATTCTAATATTGTTCAACGTGTTACCGATTACTATCAGAAAACAAGTTTTTGATTGGTAATTCCTAATTTGTAGTCTTGTCCAAATTTTTTTTAATTTTCAATATTTTAAAAAATCTCCCAAAAGTTTAAGGCAATCAACATTTTTTGACGCTCATTCAAGAATGCTGCGAATAATCTGACAGAATATTTGATTGTTGAGTTGAAGTTGGTGTAGCCGTTAAAACATGCTAAATAATTCGTTGACACAGAAAAATTTAATGATCGACATAGAAATATGTCCTGAATAACGTATCAGAATATTTCATCACTGGATGTCCAAGGTCTTACTTACATTGATTGAAAATTATCAGTTATTTACAAGTTAACGCCAAAATCACTCACTGTGACGACCCAGCTCACTGAAAAAAAAATTTCATCTCGTAGAGGAGGAAATTCCCTACAAATTCCAAGTGAGAACCTACGTTCCACAACAAATAGTTTTTGGCTAAAAAATTATTAACTTTCTTCTAGCGCAAGTATCACCTAACAATCAGCTGTTTCTCTTCGTATCACATGAGGTTGCACGTGCAACAGACAGGTGTACGAAGAGAAACAGCTGTTCGATTGGCGATATTTGAGCTTGAAAAAAGTCGACAATTTCTTAAGCGAAAACTGCGAGGAAAACTGTCTGTTGTGGAACGTAGGTTCCCGCTTTGAATTTGTAGGGAATTCTCTCCCCTACGAGACATAATTTTTTTTTTTTTATGAGCTGGATTCTCACAGTGAGTGATGTTAACGATAACTCGTGAATATAAGTTGATAGTTTTTAATTAATTTAACTCAAACCTCGGGCATCTGGTGATAAAACATAATGATTTTGCGTAATTGTATGACTATAGGTTTTAGACAAATATATCGGGGGAGATAGGGGTCGCATTCGAGCTAAATGAACGAACGAATTTCTATTCTTTATCAAGTTTAGTTGCTTTTGCAAATCATTGGTTTCCGATAAATGTAAATATAAATCGATCGCGTCAAACTGGTGGGAGGTATTCTTAAATATTAAAGGTGAAAATTTTGAGATGTAACAAAAATGAAAAATAAGTTTAAAACAAACAAAAAAAACCCTGCAAAATACATTGTAACATTTCAATTTAAAAAGTTTAATGCGCACAAAGCGAGGCACAAAGACGCGTGGCAATCCGCAAGAAACTGACAGATTGGAAATTGTGTGAATGAACAGTACATAACTACGTATATGTGAGGTATTCCACGCCAACTCGGCGGCTTTTTTCCCTGACCCTCTACGATCTGTTTAATTATTTTTTATCTCATTTAACCTACAGAAAAACGTACTCTCAATTTTTTTCAGATTTTTCGAACCAGCCGGTCCCTCTGAAAAAATTAATTTTCTAAAAAAAAGAACATCCATTTTTTAAAAATTTCGAAAATTTACAAAAATTCTGTCACAAAACAAAAATTTTGAGCCATAAAACATAGTGGAACCGATTTTTTTATCGAATTTAATAACATCGAATATGAGTATATATATATTCTTAACGTACATTATATAACTTTTCCCCTAGTACATGTACTGAAGGATGAGCGACATTGGATAAAACAAATGTACGAAAATGAGAAAAAGGTTCGGAAAAAGGTTTTGTCCAACTTATAAGATTCGATAGAGAAATTAAAAAAATTAGTTGAACTATGTTTTATGGGTCAATATTTTTGTTTTGTGACAGAATTTTTTGAAAATTTAAAAAATGGATGTTCTATTTTTTTCGAAAATTAATTTTTTCAGAGGGACCGGCTGGTTCGAAAAATCTGAGAAAAATTGAGAGTACGTTTTTCTGTAGGTTAAATGAGATAAAAAATAATTAAACAGATCGTAGAGGGTCAGGGGAAAAAGCCGCAGAGTTGGCGTAGAATACCTCATGTACATCATTCGGCAATATTCACAAGTACGTACATTATGAAAAATTATTGAATTTCCAACATCGCAAAATTGGATATTGAATGTATAATTCTGATGTGACTAAATTATTTCGTAATATTATTTTCTAGCCACGAATTACTACAAAGTCGCGCATGGCTATAAACAAGGGAAAAAATAATATGTATTTTACCGTTGATTTGGAGATCTTTTCAATTCCGCTTGAATAATAACATCCGCTAGTTTGGTACGAAGGCTGTGATCTAAAGCTTGAGTCGTACTATAAACTTTCAAAATCTGTTTTCCAACGATGTTATTTTGTAAATGCTGTTCCAATTCCAAATTTGTTGCGCCTTGTGCTTCTTGTACATCCGAACTGTCTGACAATAAGCCTTTGTAAAAGAGAATAATATAATATAACGAAAGTATCGGATTGACGGCATAAAACACAGGTACGAATATAGAGCTCGCCAACAATGTAACGGTCTTACATTACAAATATGAATAATTCTCTCTATAACAATGTTGCATTGATTCTATTACAAATACAAATAAAGGCCGGCGCCCAAAGAAAACGTATAATTTACCTATTGAAACAGTATCAGTGGTGTCTGTGGCCGAAGATCCGCTACCCTGTGGAATTAAGATGCGGAAGTAAATAGTTTGAAAATAAACTAGTATTCTGAAAGTTGAATTAGTTTGCTCGGTTTATTTTGAAAAGAATAATTTACGAAAAAAAAGTTACATAAAAAAAAACCGTATGCAAAGCACTTGAACTCCTAGTCTTGTATGATTTTATTAATTATTCTGTGGGACACGATCTTCAACAGATGAAAAGAAATAACAAAAATTATTCAATAACAAAAAATAAATGAAAATAAAAAAAATACATGAAGAATAATAAATCTAATAAAAAAATTATAAATCAATCAATTGAAATTCATTACGAGTTATAATCAAGCAATTTAACCCTCCGTGGTCACACTGGGTAGAATCCACCCAGTGACCACCTTTCGGCATAAATATCTACTAGTTCTCGGTATTGGATGGGGCTCTAAAAAAATATGTTAGCCTTGGATTTCGTTCAGGAAAGTTGTTCGTATCTAAACTGGAATGTCCAAGGGTTGTTCAGTAATTTTTTGAGAATTTTCGGGCCGATAGATTGGTCACAATACGGGTTCGAAAATGGACTGGGTGGAATCAACCCAAGTGTGACCACCGAGATCGGTGGCGGAAGTGTGACCACGAAGGGTTAAAAAATAATCCTGGCTGAGCATCAGTATAATTATGTGAGTAGGTTGTGTGTATGTGTAAATATACCTCGCCACGTTTCAGGAGCTTGAATTGTTTCTCAAATTTTAATCGCACCCCGATCTTAGGAATTAGTTCTTTGATCGTATTAGCGTCTAGTTCTTGAAAAGATTCCTCGTCAATTCCCTCTGCTAATTTAAAAATATTCAATTAACCATTTACGATCACACTACCGAAAAATATCTGGTCAATTCTGTACCCAGTCAGTTTTCAAAAAACGGTTGTGAGCAAAACTATCGGTGCGAATTGGTTTAAAAAATTATTGTACATGCTTTGAACATTAAGTTAAAAATTAGAAAAAGGTGAAAATTAGGTGTTAGATATTTGAGCCGAAATTATCCGCAGGTCGATTCTACCCAATGTGACTGTGAAGGGTTTATAAAATATTCATCATTAATAGCTGATAATTCAAATCTATGCACCTAATTTTCTCAGAATTAAACAATTAAACTCAATTGAATTCAGAATAAATTAATTTGAATTTTTTTTTTACCATGGCTTCGAGAATAGAATCTGAAACTAATCTAGGTTGATGGCAATCCTATGAGTTTTTGTAAGATAATCAAGTTACAGCTTGTAGCGAAAAATGAAATGTTGGGAAGCATTTATTATCATAATTATTATATACTTACATTCAAATTTTTCAGTAAGCAGCTCCAGGTCCCACTGAGCAAGCAAACTTTTTACGTAATCGTCTCCCATGATTCTGGGAAGGATTTCGCGGAGCACGAACACGTGCCGTCCGGTACCGAACTACCCTCTGTTCACGGACAGAATTTCCCACTGACTGCGTGAGCCGTGACGCCTGACGGTATCCGGTATCGTCAAGCGTATTGTACTGATGCAGCAGCGTCTTCGCATGACAGTCTAGTCGAGAAGTGAGTTTCCTGAGAAAAATAGTTCTAAGTCTCTTAAAAATATGAGCGATAGCTCATTCGATTCGGAATGCGATCCTGAAAAAGACGTTTTTTTTTTTTTATCCGGAAACAAAAATTGTAATTGTTATTAACAAAAAACAAACCAAAAAGCAGGCGTCTCCGGTTTTTGACTATAGCTAAAAAAACTGTAAGAGATAACGAAAATTGAAAAAAAGCATCTTAAAGAGGAGAAAATTTCCAATAAAAAAGTCTCGACTCCCGGAACTCTATCTCCATTATTTATAATTTTAATTTGACGCTGAAAATAGGGTTCCGCGCGGCCGTTTCAGCACTGACGCGTCGCCGCTGAACAGAGACTGCGATAGAAATTATTTTTTTTTAATATTAAATATTAATTTAAAAATTTTGAAAAATTATGCTATCATCAGAACACTTCAAAGAATCTAGCCCCGCAGAGAAAAAATTTTTAACTTCATTTTTCTAAAAGCTATACTATTGTTAATTAACTCATTTTTTTCGGACTTCTGTTTTCATAAATGGCAACATAAAAGTTTAAATAATTGGCCTAAAAATTTTTTACTTCTTGGAGCCCTTCTTATATGTATACTTAACAAGATTACATAATAAAAGATTAAGAAAGTTCTTTTATTAAAGATAAATGAAAAAATCATGGTCAAACAATTTTTTTTAAGGAAAACTATGTTATGGCTGTTTTCACATCTAACAATCACATTAATAAATGTTAAAAAAAAAATTTTACTTCATTTGTTGAAAAATTGTTCATAAACAAATGGTCAAATTTAACATTTTTCAAAACTTTTTTTTTGTTTTTATATTGAGAAAAGTCAATCATGATTTAAAAAAAAAATTTCCTTAAAAAAGTTTTTTGACCACTATTTTTTTCATTTATCATTTTTTTGGAACTTTGTAAACTTGTGATGGTCTTTTATTTTCTTATTTTTACTAATATAGAAAAGCAAAAGATTTCACGGTTTTTAAATAAGTAAGAACACGACACAATTTATGAAACGATAACATATATAGGTACTTTATTTTATGACTATACTTTGATCTTGAAGAGTTATAGGTCAGTGAATTTATTCGATTGTTCGATATATTGGTAAAAGAAAAAGTCGTTTCAACAATTAATATTATGTTTGAATTATTGGTACTTTACAATATATATATAGATGAATTTGTAGAAACACGTCTTGTAGAAATAGGAAAAATACCAATAATTGCTTAAATATTATTTTTACATTCGTGTATACGCCTCTTGGATAATACACATGCGTGTTATTAGTGTGTGTGAAACCCGTGTACATATACGCCTATCAGCGCTGCCTTGCGGAGTTTTGTGGCGATACTGGGTCGTTTTTTCCATGCATATACACGCCACACAATCTCATTTAACTAAGCATGTATATGTATCCAAGAGGCCTATAAAAAGACAGAACGGGACAGCACAATACTCTTTAAAGATATTAAACAATATCTGTGGATATAAAAATAATGGTATTGACAATTTCGAGTATGGACAACACATTCAATACCATGAAATTTACATATAGTTGACTCTACAAACAAAAATTTAAAATCTTGACCAGAACTATTAGTGATGATAATGTAATTGACCGCATGGTAGCGTATACTTACATTTCTTTGGTTATTTTCCTTTTCCTTCGTCGATTTGTCCCATAGGTCGTCGTCATAATCAGTTATGATTTAAAGATATACATTTTATTCAGGAAATTTTATAACCAAATTCAAATATTAATACTTTTCATCGTAATTACGAAGGATAATGAGAGCGGTTATTAAAAGCGACTGATCAGGTCGGAAGATCTTGGCCTAGAGAATGATTCCGGATACCTTCGTTTAAACCGGGATTAACTGGTCAAGTCATAACACCTTATGTATATATCTCCAAATACTTTTCTGGTCAAATGTTGACCGCGTTATTCGAACGACTTATGTGACATCGTTACAAACTCAAACAAATGAAAGAACTTTCTTAACCTTTTATTATGTAATCTTGTTAAGTATACATATAAGAAGGGCTCCAAGAAGTAAAAAATTTTTAGGCCAATTATTTAAACTTTTATGTCGCCATTTATGAAAACAGAAGTCCGAAAAAAATGAGTTAATTAACAATAGTATAGCTTTTAGAAAAATGAAGTTAAAAATTTTTTCTCTGCGGGACTAGATTCTTTGGAGTGTTCTGATGATAGCATAATTTTTAAAAATTCAAAAATTAATATTTAATAGTAAAAAAATAATAATTTCTATCGCAGGCTCTGTTCAGCGGCGACGCGTCAGTGCTGAAACGGCCGCGCGGAACCCTATTTTCAGCGTCAAATTAAAATTATAAATAATGGAGATAGAGCTCCGCGAGTCCAGACTTTTTTATTGGAAATTTTCTCCTCTTTAAGATGCTTTTTTTCAATTTTCGTTTTCTCTCACAGTTTTTTAGTTATAGCCAAAAACCGGAGATGCCTTTTTTTGTTAATAACAATTACAATTTTTGTTTCAGGATAAAAAAAAAACGTCTTTTTCAGGATCGCATTTCGAATCGAATGAGCTGTCGCTCATATTTTTAAGAGACTTAGAACTATTTTTCTCAGGAAACTCACTTCTCGACTAGACATCATGCTGACGGTCTCGCGTGGAAGCAAGTCAAATTAGTCCAGTCAATAGAGGGAAAAAAAGGCTGTTTCGTGACAAAACTCCCACTGGCAATTTGACTGCGCCACATTTTTAAAGCCGGTTCACAGATGAAAACTAACATGTTTCCAACTCCTAATTTCAGGTGTTTTTTTTTTAAACAATGTTTAAAAACGAAAAAACACGTTTTTTAGTAGTTTTTCGCTTCTGGGATGGAAACTGGTAGAGCAATCTTGGTACTCCAATGAGAACAGTTGTAGAGAATTGAACAACCTTCAAAACGAGCTCTGGATCGACTCGATCAGAGCATTTTTGACCGAGAAAAATCGAAAACACCCCTAAAAAGAGGTGTTTTTTCAAAAATTCATAACTCCGCCATTTTACAAGTGGTAGAATAGGCCTTTCGCGTGGTAGTAGTGAATAACATGTAGATAACGTGTGCACAAAATGGGCACTGTCCGATGAGTAGTTTTTGCACAATTGCAAATTGAATTTTTTTGTTTATCATTTTCGATAAGCCACCCTTGCTCGAGAAGTGGTCGGATCGTAATTTTTTAAAGCGATTTTCAAACTAGACTATATTCTCCACAAATCGTTCATTTATGCCGAGTCGTTATTTTGCGTTGAAATAGGTGAAAAATGCATCCAAACATGGGCATGCACGCCCGATCACGAGAAAGTAGGCGAGTGGTGGGGGCACTCGACTGCGGCGGGGAAGCGTATATATATAGTAATAGAGGCGCACGGCGAATATTGTCGATCATTTGATTCGTTTATCTCGGCAACTAGTGGACCGATTTCGATTTTTTTTGTTTTTATTTTTAATAGCTCAACACGCGCTAACTGGATATGTCGTCAGATTCCATATGAAATCAATACTGAAGGTGCTATTGAAAAGTTTTTAAACAAGAAGTAGAGAAACTTTCGCTGTTGGGTATCTGTATGAAATCTGACGACATATCCAGTTTGCGCATGTTGAGCTACCCAAAATGAAAAAAAAAAAAAATTGAAATCGGTCCAGTAGTTGCCGAGATAAACGAATCACGCCTCTATTACTATATATATACGCTTCCCCACCGCAGTTGAGTGCCCCCACCACTCGCCTACTTTCTTGCGATCGGGCGTTTATGCCTATGTTTGGATGCATTTTTCACCTATTTTAACGCAAAATAACGACTCGGCATAAATGAACGATTTGTAGTGAATATAGTCTAGTTTGAAAATCGCTTTAGAAAATTACGATCCGACCACTTCTCGAGCAAAGGGTGGCTTATCGAAAATGATAAACAAAAAAATTCAATTTGCAATTGTGCAAAAACTACTCATCGGACAGTGCCCATTTTGTGCACACGTTATCTACATGTTATTCACTACTACCACGCGAAAGGCCTATTCTACCACTTGTAAAATGGCGGAGTTATGAATTTTTGAAAAAACACCTCTTTTTAGGGGTGTTTTCGATTTTTCTCGGTCAAAAATGCTCTGATCGAGTCGATCCAGAGCTCGTTTTGAAGGTTGTTCAATTCTCTACAACTGTTCTCATTGGAGTACCAAGATTGCTCTACCAGTTTCCATCCCAGAAGCGAAAAACTACTAAAAAACGTGTTTTTTCGTTTTTAAACATTGTTTAAAAAAAAAACACCTGAAATTAGGAGTTGGAAACATGTTAGTTTTCATCTGTGAACCGGCTTTAAAAATGTGGCGCAGTCAAATTGCCAGTGGGAGTTTTGTCACGAAAAAATCTCTATTGACTGGACTAAATAGTCTAGATCACAAGTTCAAAATGATGTAGATTAGAGATAAAGCATCTAGAAATATGTGCGATAGCTCCTCGGATCCGGAATGATGTAGGTATAGAAAAATGTATTTCAAGCATTTTCCAGCATGAAAAAAATTACAAAAGTTATAAACAAATGAAGATGAAAAAAAGGTATTGAGTATTTCGTTAATAATTAAAAAAACTATTAATATTTAAGAAATTTAATAAAAAGATTCTTAAAGAGGAAGAAATTTCCAATAAAAAAGTCCTGATTCTCGGAGCTCTACCTTCATTATTTATAATTTTAATTTAACGCATAAAATAGGGCTCCCAGCGACCGGTGGGGTGTGCGCGCGCCGCCTCTAGAGCGACTACATCATGTTAATTCTTTTACAGTATCAAATATCAATTTAAAAATTTGAATAAATTACGGTGTATTGTAAACACTTCAAAGAATTTTGTCCCGATGGAAAAAAGTTTTTAAGTTAATTTTTCGAAAAGTTAGGCGATTGTTAATCAACAAAATTTTGTCTGACCTTCGCTTTTATTGAAGCAACAAAAAATGTTTAAATATTTGGACTAAAAATTTTTCGCTTCTTGGATCCCTTCTTGTATATATACTTAACAAGATCACGTCATGAAAGTTCTTAAAATTTCAATAACTATAAATAAATTTCAAGAATTTGAAATTTTTCAAACTTTCATGACGTGATCTTGTTAAGTATATATCTAAGAAGGGCTCCAAGAAGCGAAAATTTTTTAAGCCAATGATTTAAACATTTTTGTTGTCTTCAATGAAAACGAAGGTACGACAAAATTTTGTTGATTAACAATCGCCACACTTTTCATAAAATTAACTGAAAAACTTTTTTCCTACGGGAAAAAATTCTTTGAAGTGTTTACCATACACCATAATTAATTCAAATTTTTAAATTGATATTTGATACTGTAAAAGAATTAACATGATGTACTCGCCATAGACTTATAGAGATAGACTGAGCGCTCTTATGGGCCGCTTGAAGCCAACATTTAAAGGACAGAGATATGTCGGCAGTACTCCTCTCTCTGTCTGACGATATTTGTGGTGGGGATTGAGGCGAAGAGGAGAATGAGGAGAAGCAGTTGTGGCTGTTCCACTTCCACTTCTCCGTTGTCTCCCACCATGACGCCAATTGAAAAGAGAGAAGAGTACTCCCGACATATCTCTGTCCTTTAAATGTTAGCTTCAGTGCCTCTTATGGGATCGCTCAGTCTATCTCTATAAGTCTATGGTACTCGCTCTAGAGGCGGCGCGCGCACATCCCACCGGCCGCTGGGAGCCCTATTTTTTCCGTTATATTAAAATTATAAATAATGGAGGTAGAGCTCCGGGAATCGGGACTTTTTTATTGGAAATTTCTTCCTCTTTGAGAATCTTTTTGTTAAATTTCTTAAATATTAATAGTTTTTGAATTATTAGCCAAAAACTAAATACCTTTTCTTTTCATCTTTATTTATTTATAACTTTTGAAATTTTTTCCATGCTGAAAAATGCTTGAAATACATTTTTCTATACGTAATTCCGGATCCAATGAGCTATCGCATATATTTTCAGGAGCTTTATCTCTAATTTACACTATTTTGAACTTGTGATCTAGACTAAAAGCTCTGGATCATGTCGAAAGAAGTCAAAGCTTTGTCTTGCCAGCGTGCAAATAGGAGCGGTCGCCATAACGGGTACCGTAGGACCCACTCAAATTGATGCGATGCTGCATTTTACCAGCAAGAAATGCTTTGAATATTTTTGCTAATCAAAAACTATAAATATTGAATGATAATCAAAATTGCCACATATTTTCGAAATAAATTCGAATAATTACAATCATAATTTTCATTGATGTGGCTTCGCGCAGTCGCAGGCCCGGCACTGAGTGTTTACAAACCTCAAACAATATGGAATTTTGCAGGAGGTGGGCTGGGGTTTAAGAAAAGATCTAACAATGTCTAAATTTGAAAATAATTATCCAAAAAATTAAAAATGATCTAAAAATTACTGGTTACGTCGACTGATTGTAAGATATTAGAGAAACTCACATCTTTTAAAAATAACGATTTTCTATTAATAGTTTGTAGAATTAGCAAAAGTCATTTTTCAAACAAGTCCAGTACTCTTGTTATATTCAAATCTAGGTACCCCAGAAAAGCAATCAATTAGTTACAACTAATATATTTTTTTCTGTGAGGCAAAATAAATTGGTGATGTTCTCTTCGATTGATTTTTATAATCATAATACAATTGCTGGTTTAACATTTCTCCTACAGTATATTTCGCAATTTTTACGTACAGTAACAGCTATGAAATCATATTTGAAGCATGATAACAATTAAATTGCGATACTAGCCAAATAATGAATTGCTAACCTTCTCGTCGAATGATTTATGTAATTAAAACACAATGCAATTGCAGTTTTAACATTTTTTCTATAGTATTTTGCGCAATTCTGATGTGCAACGATAGCAATACAATCATATTTGAAGTATGGTAGCAAATGAATCGTGATACCAGCCAAATGAGCTGCTACTATTTTTTCGAATTGAATTTTGTGTTCATAACACAATTCTATTGTTGTTTCAACATTTCTTCCGTAAAATCTTTTGCAATTTTGATGTGCTACGACTGCAATGCAATTATATGTGAACCATGATAACAAATGAAATGCGGTATTGGCCAAAATAAATCGCTAATATTTACTCAAATTGAATTTTGCATTCATAACACAATGCTATTGCAGTGTCAACAATTTTTCGGAATTACCCATTACAATTCTCATATGTGACGACAGCGTTGCAATTATAATTGAGGCGTGATAACAAATGACTTGCTATACCAGCTATACAGTCTTACCAATAATCACATAGTATGTACTGCATGACTATTTTGCTAAAAAAGCACAAATTATGGCTACTCGAGCAATTTTTTTGGAGCCAAGTTTGTATTGCTATTTCTACCATGGTCATTTTTCTCCGTGCATATTCTCAATTTTTGCCCTATTCACGGCCGGGATCTTTCTATCCTGGCATTACAGTTATAGAAAGAGAATCTATAAAGAAGGGTCGCATTATACGGTCATCTTGTGTTGATATACATATATGCATGTGTATGTAATCGGCCCGACCGTATAACGCGGAGACCAATTTATGATTCTATAGACTAATAAGTAGTTATAAGCATATTGGTGCATCCTAAATTAAATACCATAGTTACCAATACCACCTAAAGCATACAGTTAGAAAGAGAGAGAGAGAGTTCCAAGAATGCGATCGTGGTTCGAGTACATGACAACTCTTGTATTGTGCTGTATGTTAACGTGGGTATCGTTGATCAGGGTATATTTCTCCGCACTCGTGCGTTATATTGTTGCTTTAACGTTAGCTTATGATTATTGATAAGGGACCGGCCTCTACGATCCCCACGTCGGCATAGGGAGATTCATTTATTATATCACATAACACTTGTTTTACGTTCAAACCGATACCCGTTGTCAGACGTTTGAACTGGGCTCAGTATTAATTTCATTCAAGAATATAGTATCGTTTTTACCAGTTAATTCTTCTCACCATTTATTTTAAACAACCATCCTAATTATTAATTAATTGGCCTCCACAGTTAAACTATTGAAATTGAGACCTGTATAGGACTAGTGGCAAACGAATCCCATTTACCGGTTTATCGCGAGATAAATCTATTTTATAATTTTTATTCAGTCTGTGACGCGACACTACCACCGTTAATAACTTGTTATTAATCAACCGCTCGGATTAAACAACCATACCGCGTCCGTCACAAATCCACCATCCTACTAGTCGGTAACCACAACCGGCAGAATTTGAGGTTCTATTCGAGAAGAAATCTGCATCTGCTCGTCGAATCGAATACACAGTTCCAACAGAAGTTGAACGTGTGGGTAGGAATGTACCTGGACCAGATTGTGGGACCGTATCTCATAGAGGGCAACTTAACCGGCGCGATGTATCTGCAACTTTTAAGAACTAGGATTGTGCCGGCAGTGTTAGCCCTCCAAGGAAATGTGAGTACATGTAATTCCTTTAAAGTCACTATGTAGTCATTGTTTAGTAGTGAGTAACAGTTTCGGCTGGTTCTTGGTACTTCGTTGTGCTTCCATTGATCTATGTTGTACCTCTTATTGATCTAGGGTCCTCCAATCTGGTACCAACACGACGGAGCCCCAGCTCATTTTCACGGGGACGTCAGGGACTATTTGAACGCGGTGTTCCCTAATCGCTGGATTGGTCGGGGTGGGCCGATTCCTTGGCCTGCTCGCTCCCCCGATCTGAATCCACTCGACTTCGGCCTGTGGGGTCTAGTGAAAAGCAAACTGTACACCGGGGGAAGAATTGAGGACCTACCTGCGCTGGAGGCTAAAGTATTGGAGATAGTGGAAAGTATAACACCTCAAGCTATCTCCAATACAACTAGCTCATTTTGGAGACGCCTCGACGACTGCAGCGCAGCGCAGGGAGGTCATTTCGAACAGCAGAGAAGACATAGACCCCCAGCCTTAGTCGAGTAGATGAGGGAACACCCGTTTAAAGGTAAGCGTGAATCATTGATTTTAGAGTAAGGACAGTTTTGAAATGAATGAAATTATTCAAAAATCATAAAAAATTTAATGAAATGAATCAAAGAGGCATGAATGCAATTACTGTCATGCCTCTTTGTCATCGAATGCCATAAGGTTGTTGAAACCAACTTCGACTACTATAACCCGATCACAGTAGCTTTTATTCGAGATTCCGAATTTTTATCATTTCATTACAGATCATTTACAGATAATTGAATTCATTTGAACGACTCGTTCACTCAAACTGTGCTTGATTGGAATATAAGATAATATAAAAAAGAAAATTCTTCTTTATGCACCAATACAGACCTACCCACACGTTCAACTTCTGTTGGAACTGTGTATTCGATTCGACGAGCAGATGCAGATTTCTTCTCGAATAGAACCTCAAATTCTGCCGGTTGTGGTTACCAACTAGTAGGATGGTGGATTCATCGCTGAAGAATATCCTACGCATGCCTTCATCTTCCCTGAGGCGGTTCCTCATTATATTGCAGAACATCATTCGATTTCCGGGATCTAGTGGCTTGGGCTGCTGTCCCTTGGCGTATTTAAACAGTAAACGTGGATCGATATCGTCACCTTCCCGGAACTGCTTAACCATATTCAAAATCGTTTGTGCCGAAGAAATCGGTTATTTTCAAAATTATATTTTGTATAAATCTATTTTGTATTCAAAAACAAATAAATAATATTGATGATATTAAAAATGAACGAATATTATTGATTATAAGAATAAATAATATATTATAAGAATAATAATATTGATTATAATAAAAATATTGTAAATGAGCTTTTTGTCGTAAATATGACATCGCTTTATTGTACTCGTAGCACGGCACAGTTACATTGATTTACACAAACACAATATTGTTTATCAATGCATTACTCGTCGAAAGGTATACCCGAATTGATAGTCAAACTGAAAATCTCTGCAGGACTCTTTCCAAGTAAGGTTTACAGCGTTAGCTGTAAGGTATCCACAAGGCTGTGCTTTCAGACTTCTTAGGTGGTGACGCTGAAGAAATTCGGAGTACTGTCTGCTACGTCAAAGATTGCTCGTAGATTGCTCGTTGGATCAAATCTACGTCACTGTGTTCCTGACCGTAGTTGTCGAAGTGATGCCGCGAGTCAGTCAGTCACCAAGGAACTCCTAGCTTGTAAATAATGTCGTAAATAAACATAAATAGACATCAGCAATCAATTCATAACTTCTCTAAGACTTAATAACGAATTAATATCGTTCCAAATTGTTTGGTTATGTACCTTTATTACAATTAGATTCGTAGATTTCACCCCGATAGTTATAACCAAATAATGTTGCAAATAAACCGACATAGGCATCTGCAATCGATTTACTAATTCATTACCAATAATTTTTTACGAAATAATATCCATTCCCGTTGTCTTATTAGTTATATCACGATTAACCTCGAATATGTCACTCTGTCAGTTAATTATGACCCAACGACGTGAAAGCTGCACTCTGAAATTGTCCGTCTTTGTGGATATGTCGTTTCATCACTCTATGCGTTCGACAGCGTTGCCATTTACGTGTTTACACGAATTGCCTAGCGTCAGGCTCATCCAGTTTCCAGTGAACCTCACTGTATAAGCTAGAATATACTGGATATCTACTGGAATATTCCGACATATAGTTATTATAATTTCCGGAATGTGAAAAAGAATAAAAAAGTAAAACGTTTATATGAAGGATTCTTTGTCAACACAGCCACCTTTTTTTTTCATAGTCTCAAATTTAATTGATTTTTATTCTGGGGAGTAACCTATGTTTGAGGACCTGTTGTGATTTTTTTCAGATTTTTAGCACTGCTCCTAGCCTACATATGAGGAATGTGTGCAATTTTTCATTCTCTATATCTATCTATTTGGCATGAAAAAAAAAATGATTAAAAATACATAAAAAACGTGTTTTTTCCTCAGCTTTGCGATAAAAATATTTTCGAATTTTTTTGATTGAGAAAAAGTGCTCAAAAACCAAAAAAACGCAAAAAAAAAAATGAGCAAAATGGTGTTTTGAGATCTTCGGGCTGTTTTGATTTTGATGAAAAAATTCACAAATCATCCATCCAATTTCCCAACTTTGCTCTATAAATCTCGTTATGGGCCGACCATTTGTTCCTAGGGAAATAAATTTAAAAAGCACTATACAGCCGTTTTTTCTTCACATAATAGTCTTAAACGCCCCTGAAACAATCAACAAGTTTACGAAAAGAAAGAAAGATGATCGGAAAAGATTGTTTCAAGACTATTATGTGAAGAAAAAACGGCTGTATAGTGCTATTTAAATTTATTTCCCTAGGAACCAATGGTCGGCCCATAACGAGATTTATAGAGCAAAGTTGGGAAATTGGATGGATGATTTGTGAATTTTTTCATCAAAATCAAAACGGCCCGAAGACCTCAAAACACCATTTTACTCATTTTTTTGGCGTTTTTTTGGTTTTCGAGCACTTTTTCTTAATCAAAAAAATTCGAAAATATTTTCATCGAAAAGCTGAGGAAAAAACACGTTTTTATGTATTTTTAATCATTTTTTTTTTCATGCCAAATAGATAGATATAGAGAATTAAAAATTGCACACGTTTCTCATATGTAGGCTACGAGCAGTGCTAAAAATCTGAAAAAAATCACAAGAGGTCCTCAAACATAGGTTACTCCCCAGAATAAAAATCAATTAAATTTGAGACCATGAAAAAAAAAGGTGGCTGGGTTGACAAAGAATCCTTCATGTGAAGAAAAAAAAAAAAAAACACGCGACGAGATTCGAACCAGCGATCCAGCGATTACTAGACTCGAACTCTACCGTCTGCGCTACGCGCCACGTTGAAATGAGTGTTGTATCTAGTGAATATAAAGTCCAGTACAAAACTTCAAAGTCGATTATCTCGGAAAATTCTGAATATTGCATCGAACTACTTTGGGAAATTCTTATTCAAGGTCTCAACTACACGTACCATAAGTATCAGAAATGACGAAAATCCAATTACCGTAAGGTCTCCTTGCAAGTCATATTGTTTCATTTTTCAATCGAACAAATATTGAAGTTGATACAACGGATTGAAAACTTTAACATTGTGACGTCACCCACGTTAAGATATATCTATATATTACGAAAACTGGAATATTCAATTACCTATAACTTTCGTAATTATGATTTTTAACGAATAAAAAAAAATACGACCCAACTATTTTTTCTCACTCTACGGTAACCGCATGTGAGAATTAAAAAAAAAATTTTATTCACAAACCCAATTCTCTATTACATAAGCCGGTCATGGGGCCCACGGCCGTACGCTAAGAGCCACGGCCCTGCGGGATGTCGGAGCTGCGTTGAGCGCGCTTCTGTTTTCTCGTAACGCTTATGATTCGTCGATTGAAAAATAATTGCAATTTGAAACATTTGATGCGCTTCTTGTTGCTAGGGACGCAAACAATTAGCGAGGGAAGCGACGCGCCAAGCTCTGTCTTCATTGTGCCTTCGAAGTTCGAGTGAATCAGTGATAATAACAACTCCGAAAGTTTAATAAAATATATTAATATACTGATTTCGAATGATTTTGTTTCATCTCAATTCTTTTATCGGTATATTCGACCCTCTCAAAGTTAACAACTGCGATTTTGGTTTTCTTTTGGCCATAAATTATTAATTTTTATATTGTGCGAATTTCTATTTTTCGATTTATTTCCAAATTTTTATTCATTCTTTTTTGTTGATACAAATCAAATAATTTAAAGTTGAGTGGCAGATAGGTGATATTTGGTAAGTACAAGCTCCAATTATTAAACATTTTTCGTATAGTTTTGGCATAGATCGCTGTTCAAAAGTATTTGATTGTAGTACGATGTGTAATATCTATATCTATATACAATATAACGATAACGATCTTTAGGGATGGCATAATTGCTATTATGACTAGATTTATTGGCTAGTGTTATTAATTAGTAATAATATATGTCATACATCGGATTAAAATTTAATTAGAAACTATCCACACCGGGGCGGATACTGGCCGGGGAATCCAAGGGTTAAAAAAAGAAAATTCACCAGATTTTCCCATTTAATTGAATTTATTGCTCTACGACAATCGGTTCGCGTGGGGGAGGGGGGGACTATTTCCGTCTTTGGCGCAACATTATGGCGCTGAGGTCCCAGCACTGTAAGCGCTATCGGCGAATGAAGGCAGCTCTTCGGAATAGAGACGACGTACTTCTTATACATAATCCCTTGGGTATTCAATCCGATTATGACCTAGGAGCTCCAGAATCAACAACGATTCTGAACAACGATATTATAGCTAATCAGAACAGATTTCCACAACCAGACATACCTAACCAAAACACACTTCCTGAACCACACATACCCTACGAAAACATACTTCCAGAACCAGACATACCTACTCAAGACAGAAATCCGGAACCAGACATACCCGAGGTGAACGCGATAGCCGATGACCAGCGACCGATATTTGAGCCGGAACCCGAATGTTGGACAAAACAATTAGCGACAACATTTTTAGATCATAATGTCAGTCATACGACAATTAAGGCGATTTTAAAAGTATTAAGACCGATGCATCCGGAATTACCAGCTGATCCACGTACTTTATTGGGTACAAGCAATATGGAAAATATCACATTATTCGGCGTGAACGATCAAAGCGAATTTGTATACTTGGGCATTCGGCAGCACTTGATTACCCAATTGCAAAACACCCGCATATTAGATATATATCAAGCCCAAAGTCAAAAAGTAGTAGAGCTGATTTTTAACGTTGACGGAATACCTTTATATCGCAATTCAAAGACACAACTATGGCCTATCCTTTGCAAAATTTTCCATCCTGACATTAACTTTCCTCCGTTTCCAGTAGCTTTATACAAGGGTAATACCAAGCCATTAGATTTAGATAAATACTTAAATGATTTTGTAAACGAAGTAAATCAATTGCAGGAGGATGGATTGCAAATTAATGAATTTCAATTGTCAGTACGCGTTAAAGCCTTCTCGTGCGATATGCCGGCGCGCTCATTTTTAAAAGGTACTCCCGGACATAACGGCTGCTTTTCGTGCGAGAGATGCATACAGCGCGGACGAAAACTGAGCGGGGAAAAAAAAACTTTCATCTTTCCAGAAATGAATGCCGAGGAACGTACAGACGAAAGCTTTGATCGTGAATCGCAAAAACAACACCATAAGCATCGGTCCCCGTTGAAATAAATAAAAAATTTAGGCCTCGTCAAACAGTTTGTACTGGACATTATGCATCTCATATTTATCGGGATCGTCAAACGAATAGTTAGAGCATGGGTGACGGGACCTAGGTCTAATGTGAAACTTCACAAAGATGCCATTCAAAAGATTAATCAGAGAATTAAAAACCTTCACACAAATATCCCGAAAGAATTTCACCGGAAATTAAGACCGGTAACAGATATCGATCTTTGGAAGGCAACTGAATGCAAATTTTTTCTAATGTACTGCTGCCCTTTAGTCATCAAAAGTATAGTCAGCAAGCCCCTCACAAAACACTTTCTAAAGCTACACGCAGCAATGCGTATTCTGTGCAACAGACAGGCTCTCGTTGATGAGATTCAAGTTGCGAGAACATTGCTGCAAAAATTCGTTCAGGAGGTACCTCAGCTGTATGGCGAGCATTTCCTTGTTTCTAACGTACACAATTTACTTCACGTTTCGGACGACGTAGAAAATTTATTATGCTCATTACAAGACGTTAGCGCCTTTCCTTTTGAAAATTATTTGGGATATGTCAAAAAGCTGGTCAGATCACCCAATAAACCGCTTGCTCAAATTTGCCGACGACTTTCTGAGTTAGTGACCGTCAATATTTCTAAACGCATTGTAATTCGACACGACCTGACCATCGACTACACACGAAAGACGATTGCGAGACAAATTAGACCGCAAGACGATACAATAGACAGGGTGCGTATTGAAAGTATCACATACAAAAACTATTACCTGAATCGAAAGTCACCAAACAACTACGCGATTCTATCAAATAAGAAAATTCTAAAAGTCACTTCTCTTTACAAAAAACGAAACGGAAAGATCTTTGTTGCTGGGAACGTTTGTATTACCACGGCATTGTTTCGCAAGCCACACAATTCTACACTAGTGAGTAGCTTCATTATCACTGGACTTGAACGAAGACATAGCGTAGTACATCATACAGACATCGAAGCAAAAGCTATAGTTTTCACAAAGGGATCGAAATTAGTTGCCGTAGCAATGTTGCATTAATTATTGTTTTTCATTTCATTTGGAAATTCTGTTTATTCACCCTATACCCCGGGTCGGTCTCAGTTTAATAGAAACCCAATTTCAATTCGGGGTGGATTAGGCCCGATGCACTGGGGAGACCACTTAAAAAAAAACGCGCCATGTACTTTACCTCTCGGGTGGTGTGGAAAGTTGTACACTCTCATTTATATGTATAAAACTGTTAAGGCGTCCTGAATCACCTAGCTTCTGTCCCCAACCGAAATTTAAAAAATTCATTCAAGAATAGATTTACTTTTGAATTTTGCTTTTGTCAATATAATTTTGATGTGTCATTTTTTCCAAATTCATAACTTCAAAGTCTCCTAGTTCCAGTTCACATTAATTGAAATTCAATTACTGTTCATAATTCAAATAGGTCATTTTCTTATTCCAATTTAATTTTCCTTAAATCATGTGATTCAATCTATTTTACGGTCTTTCACTCTAATTCAAGTTATTATTTGACCATTTCAAATTCATTTCTCAAATTTCTTGTTATTTCAATTTCATTTATATTCTCTATTTTTGTTATCTTTTTTGTGTTTTTTTCACTGTACTTTTTTAGAATTCTAACATAATGCACCGTTAAACAAACTATATTCCTATACAATTATATCTTTATGATCATGACACGTCTTTCAAAATCGAGTTGGTCTTCCAGAACCTAGATGATAAGGACAATATATTTGCAAGTTTTATACATTCATACCAATCAAATTAATTTATGTCCAATTTATGGGAAACGTACAGTAACTTTGATAACGTATTACAATAATTTTAATAACAATAACATGAGAAAATAATAATAATATTTTAATTATCATAAGTAGCATAACATGACGATCGTACTACAAGAAGAATATAAATGAACTGTGATCCGGGTACCCAGCAAACCAACTAACGTAACAAACACACAAGATATGCGTTAGCGACTAACGTGTCGTTCAGGCTGTAACGCAAATAAAGTAGACTTCTGTGTCGCTATAAACCTCCATATCTCACGTAAGGCCGTCGCGTTATGCCATGACGTGGAATTGGCGCTAGTTTTGAATCAGTAAGAAGCACGAGAATGCCGCCGTATCCCAACGCCATTCTAATGCTAGCCAGTCGCGTTAGAATGCTACACAAAGTTCGTACTACCATTGTGTCAATCAGTAATATTAGAATGCAGTGGAATTGCAACGGCATACTAGCGTTAGCCGGTGACGTTAGAATGCTGCATGAAGTTGACACTACCTTCGAGGCGATCAGTACCGGTACGATGCAGTCAGATTTTAACGGCGTTTTAGCGTTAGACCGTGGCACTAGAGTGCTACAAAAAGTTGCTGCATCCTTTGGGTCGTGCAATCAAAAAAGGATGCAGCTACATTTCAATGGCACTTTAACGTTATGTTGTAATGTGGTTGCCGAGATGTATCATAACAGAAAGGTTTGTATTGAATTTGGAAAACATCGGTGGAACGGTTCAGATTTTGTAATTTTTCGAATGCTCATCAAAATCGAGTGCTGATTTTTTTTTATATAGATTATTATAAGAGCAAAGTTGGTATGAAATTTGAAGAAAATCAGTCAATTGGCTCGGATATTACAAAATTTGGATTCTTTCGAAAATTTTGAAAAATGTCGAATTGCTATAATTGGTCATAATTTTATTGGTATTTTTTCATTGGTATGTCTTAGTGCAATAAACCTGATGATATTTTATTTCATAATTTACACTCAATACGTTTTATTTTAATATAATATGTATCTCAATATAATATATCTCACAAAAAACATCGGAAGATGTAAAAAAAGCCGCCAAGTACCCAAACGAAAATCACAATTGCTTGATAAGCAAAACGTTTCGCAAGTCTTTGTCGTGAAATCAAGGAAAAAGCCAAGCACCGAACGTACCCCTGCGATCTCTCAGCAAGTCTACGTCGTGAAGTCGGAGTTTCGTGTGAGGATATCGAAACATCATTCCAAGAGCTACGTACTTGGCGGGCACATTCGGTTTTTTTTTTGTGCTTGTTGTTTTCGCTTTGGATTGATAGTATTTTATCGTAGTTTGCGAACCATTTGTTTTCCAACTGTTTTCCTTGGTGGCTGATGGATGTCTCGGAGTAATGTCTAATTTGCAGATAACATTGGTCTTATACACACTTATTTAAAATCCATCTTCCGATCTTGTGGGACGACTTTGTCGTGGCAGTCGAAAGATTAGCGCGTGCGAGTTTACGGAAGTGCTTGCGCGCGGGCGCCTGAAGGCGCCCCCGCTGCAGCATTTCCGTAAACTCGCACGCGCTAATCTTCTGGCACTAGTGTGTAGTTGCGAATGATTATGCCTCACAAGCGAATGAGCAACAAAATATATTTGCACTCAAGTGGGGCCGAACTGTTACAAGGATGGGTTTCCGGTAGTGAAATTGATCCTTCCCACTACGTGTATACGCTCGTGCACCCTCACATTGATAAAAATTCCGTACATAGACTGATAGAATGTGCAGAAAACGCTAAAGAAACAGATGGAAATGGATGGAAACGGATACGCGAGCTACCCGATTCTATAGCATTTTCTGCGATTATATCCCTCTCTATACGAAATTTTTAGCAGGGATACGCATGCACCATAAGCAAGATTGTATGACATTAGTATAGGTACACCAAGACGATCAGCAACTGAATTTTATATTGAACATTATATCAAACTGTCATCCTCTATGCTACTTATAGCATACACGTATATCCGTAGCTGCAAGTTTTAGGTTTTATACCGGAATAGTAAAGTAGAGTTTTCTCGATAATTCCATAGTTTTGCAAGTGAATAAGTTCAGTCCTCCATAATGAATATTATCTACTCAAGCTCTACGGTATGTCATCTATCACATGAAAGAACTTACCGTAGTATATTGCTCATTGGCTCCATAGTGAGGTACGTGATTTCAGAATTCCGAGGCCGATCTGATAATTGAATGACAGTGGAACGACCAGGATTTTTATTTATTATACAAGGTGTTTACGTCTATAAAGTCATACACATAATTAAGTGCCCGTAGAAGCATTTTCTGATACAGTTATTGGTTGAAATAACTAGTTTTTTAGTGTATTTAATTGCTGTCGCATTGAAAACTCAAGTTTTGCGTAGAACGAAGCTGGATTGTCCGTATAGCTCTAAGTAACCGAATGTGCCCGCCAAGTACGTAGCTCTTGGAATGATGTTTCGATATCCTCACACGAAACTCCGACTTCACGACGTAGACTTGCTGAGAGATCGCAGGGGTACGTTCGGTGCTTGGCTTTTTCCTTGATTTCACGACAAAGACTTGCGAAACGTTTTGCTTATCAAGCAATTGTGATTTTCGTTTGGGTACTTGGCGGCTTTTTTTACATCTTCCGATGTTTTTTGTGAGATTTCACTACTTTTTGCAAGTACGAGAATTGAGAAGAATTGCTCATTTAATTTCAGCAGGGTTATACGGTATTAGGTAGGGGAGAGCGGGGTTGAAAGTGCCGGGGGTAAATAGTGCCGACGGTCATATCTCAGAGACAGAAAGTGATAACTATAGTGTCAAGCTTCATCGCGAGTCATGTATTAGCCGTGGTATCACGGCAGTAATTGCAGCCATTTCAATTGCTCATACGACGCGGTTTGAAGGGTTATGTGTTTTGAGGTTACTTAGAAGCATGTACGTAAATATTTGTATGTTTATACTTTTAGGTCTGTGTCTTATAATTTTCAAGTGATCGATATGAGTCTTTCACTAGATTGAAGGGTATTTATTTAAGAATTGAATGTTGTGTTAAAATTCTCAACTTGCCGAACATTTTTTTTTAGATTCATTAAAATGTTAGTCTTTGAGTAAAGGGGTTAAAAGTGCCTCATGGTTTTTATTTTTGTTTTTGTTACTTAAATATCATTTAATTATTAGTGTTATTACTATAAATATCACAAGAACTGAGATATAAAGTTCAAAAGTCAAAAAGTTAGACCTAAGCTTGAGAAAAATGAAAATATATTATATTGTATAAGACTTCTCTAGATTCACTATAGTATGCTTCCTTTTACCTAGTGTATGATTATAATATTAATAAAAATTATAAGTTTTGTAACGCTTGGACAATAAAAACGGTTATTTGTATATAATGAGATATTATTTGAAGTTTGAGTGGTTTTTAGTGAATGGCACAATCAACCTCAGCATCGGCACATTTCGCCCCAAGGCGGGGTCATTTGTGCCTTTGCATCTGACAGCATAAAACCCTGTTGCATTTAAAATCTATTAAAAATTAATAAAAATGCATGAGGAATCTAAAATCTGTATTAAATTTTATACCCAAGGTTTTAAATTGAAACGATTACCTATTAATTTCACGATTCTATGTGAAAATTACGTAAAATCGGCACTTTCAACCCCGCTCTCCCCTATAGTGTGATCGTCACAAAAAATACATTCGGAATTCAGGCAAGGGAAGGAACATTCAGTAAAAGACAAACTGTGATGTTATTTGTTTTCTGTCTTTGTGAGAGCTGATTCTCCTTCTCTTGGGTCGATTGGATAATGAATCCCTGGGCCTATGAATAACTTCTCTATTTCAAACTTCGTTGACGAGGAGAGGAATTGGATTTGATAAAAGAATGATAACTTGATTGAAATTATTATTTATTAATAAGGAAATGGTGAATATAAATATGGAAATGATTAGTCAAGATTGGTAGGTTTAAAGGTAGACTTATATTCTAATGCCGTTAAACCTAGGAATCTTCGAGGACGAACTTTACAAACTTCGCTTTGGCGAATGATCGTTTTATATTTTGAATGCGATTCTTTATAATATAGTGACTCTAAATTCTTATGAACTTCGTTTAGGCGAATGACCGTTTTATATTTTAGATACAATTCTTTATAACATAGTGACTCTAAATTCTTGTAAACTTCGTTTAGGCGAATGACCGTTTTAGATTTTAGCTGTGAAGCTCGGAGAGAGAGAGAGATATATAATTGCAACTTTATACGTGTTTAAACGAAAAATAAAGAGATGACAAATATGTAAAGTTATATATAACGAAATGAACGTAAAATTTAAAGAACCGCAGATCGGACAAGTCTGGAGGACGAAACGACCAAAGCTTGCTGCTCGTTGGTTTGAACTGAAGCTAGTTGAAAGAGAACAAAATTAGTTAAGGCCAAAAGATTACTCTAAATATCAGGACAGGCCGTGAGGACGAAACGACACAGGCTAGCCTAATATAGAAAGAAATACTAACTTCTTTTTCTCTCTGATTGGGATCTAAATGCTCACGGCTCCTATTGCCGTCACGCAGTTACTTCACTTGCGAGAAAGGTTTTAAGCGCTTAGGGACCCAAGGCCTGCGAGAGGGTTCCACAGGAATACAAGAGATGGCGCGCGGGCGCTCGGCCTTATGACCGCGTTAATATGAATGATTTTGGAAATGTTACAAAACACATTCATTTCAATTGTCGACTGTGACAAACATAAATGATTTATTAAATAGAACTCAATTTTGACTCATACAGTATGAGGTTGAAGTTCGTAACGTTAATGGGGCATTCCATGTAAAAGAGGATAATGACATAAATTTTTGAATTCTTTCAATTATTCCTAATTCAGTACTAACTCATAGTTAAAAGTCTATATTTCATTAATGTGTAGTAAAAAAATTTCAAACTAATGAAAACCGGACTTTTGCTTTTTTTCAAACTTGTTTTTTTTTCAATTGTTAATATTTTTGAGAAACTAAATTATTAGTTATAGATTTTCCCAAATAAGACATCGTCATTTTCTTTTATGGTAGTAAAAACAAGCTTCTTTTATTTTTGTTATGAACAACTACAGATGTTGTTATTAATATGTTTGATCCTTCATTTGTGTTGTGTTTGATTCTAGTTTCTTAATTATTTTAAATAATTTATAGTAAAATTTATGAATAACAACGTTTGTTAGGTATAAAAAGCCATAAAACTGATTTATCAAAGAATTATGTTCATATATTTTGTACTTGTCCCACCAGTCGCAATTAAAAATTTTTTTAAATTGTTTCTACATAGGCTATTGTAACACTTATATTTGTTTTACGTAGGAATTTGAAAGTTAAGTAAAAGAAAAATAAACATCAAAGAACAGTATAAATGTGTATATTTATTTCGTCCTTATCAAAAGACAATTAGCATTTGTTAACAAGTGATTTAGATTTGCAACTAATCAGTGATATGAACAATAGGTCATAAAAATGTAGACACAGGTCTCGAAGAGTTAAAAAAATACCACTGATTATAATAATTTATATGAGTTCGATTTACATTAGTTGGCAATAGCCTTCAAGTCTTGATTATTTAACAATATATGAGGCGTGAGGACAGCACAAGGACAGCACAGTTGAAATTATAATTAAAATATCTTCTTCAGAGCTATTATTTAAAAGTGAAAATGATACTAAAAGTTTACTCAGTCAATTTATTTGGCTTTCGCCATGTCTGTGAATACACTTATATTTTCGATGTTACTGCTTTGACAACTTATCGTCCCATGGAGATCTTGTCAAATTATAATCGTCAAATAGATATCGAAGTAAGCACGAGATATTGGTGAAATATAGAGAATTAAAATAATAAGTTACACACGTTACAAGCAAATGAAATATAATATGAGAAGAAATGTTAGACACGACTGATCGGGTCGAGCGCTCGTAGCCAAGAGAGCTATCCCTCACTTCTCTCGTCGCTTCACCTAGCTGATGCTTGGCTTGGTGACTACTTGTGTCGTAAACATAGGGCGCTTAAATTTGAATATAGGTTTTTCGTTACACTATCAATCTAATATTTGATAAAAACGAAAGCATATAGAATAGATTTCATATTAAGAAACACATCTCACTCGAAAGTAAAGTGGCCAAACTGAAATTCGTCTTCAAGTACACCGTGGTCAGAGAGGGGGATTTTTTGGTGTCCCACCAGTCAGGTTTATTAAAGTTATAATTCCAAAGAACTCATAATAAAGTATTCGGTTATTTCTTAAAAGGGATGTTGTACATCAGTCATTTACCTATGTTTCAAGATACATTTTACAATTATATAAGTATATATATGTATATATAACATACATATACATATATATATATATTTCACTATAGAATGCCTCTAATGCAACTGAATATTAGCCAAAAATTTTCAAATTCAAGGCTTGAACGTTTCAAATGGATCAAGAACGGTAGTTAATCTCTTAAATTGTGTGAAACATGTTTATCTCGCATATTTTGCAATCCTAATAACATTTGAATCACGAAATATTCCATTTCTTCAACGATTATTCTGTTACGTTAATGTTACGAACTGCAATCTCATTATACAGTTTCAACTTAAATTTAGCACTTAATCAGTCATTTTTCAGCCATAGCTTGGAGGTCAGTGTTGCCTGACCCAGTAACAGGCTCATTTGTGTTCTGCAACGTTGATTGTTCGGAACTCGCACGCTTGTCTACTGCAATCCAATTCAGGTCTCTGTGAAAATCATACAAATCGATAAACGATTAATCATCTCGTAGAAATGTCACAGTAATTACTAAAATATATTCCATGTTACTGTGGTGAAAGTGAGCTGGGAAACATCGATGCGTATAACATACCTTCTGATATGTGATATCCGGATCGATACTTTCGTATCGTTTCGTAGCCATAGCTTGGAGGACAGTGTTGCTTGACGCAGTAACAGGCTCATTTGTGTTCTGCAACGTTGATTGTTCGGAGCTCGCACGCTTGTCTACTGCAATCCAATTCAGGTCTCTGTGAAAATCATACAAATCGATAAACGATTAATCATCTCGTAGAAATGTCACAGTAATTACTAAAATATATTCCATGTTACTGTGGTGAAAGTGAGCTGGGAAACATCGATGCGTATAACATACCTTCTGATATGTGATATCCGGATCGATACTTTCGTATCGTTTCGTAGCCATAGCTTGGAGGACAGTGTTGCTTGACGCAGTAACAGGCTCATTTGTGTTCTGCAACGTTGATTGTTCGGAGCTCGCACGCTTGTCTACTGCAATCCAATTCAGGTCGCTGTGAAAATCATACAAATCGGTAAACGATTAATCATCTCATAGAAATGTCACAGTAATTAGTAAAATATATTCCATGTTACTGTGGTGAAAGTGAGCTGGGAAACATCGATTCGTATAACATACCTTCTGATATGTGATATCCAGATTGATACTTTCGTTCGCTCTGTGGTGTGAGATTCCGAAGAATTGTGGAGATTGTACAGCCTTGAAGTAACAGTAGGCTGATGTTTGGTTTTGAAACACAGGCCATTCTGAGCTTGCGTGCGTGTCTGTCTGTGGCCATGTAATAAATTCCAGTGAATGATGATTGACTAGGTTCATGTATGGTATGGAGCTGAATGTGCCGTCGAGTGACGTATTGTTCGGTAGAGTAATGGCGATTGTGATCTTTGCAGGCTCAACTGTAATCCTGAAATATTGGCCCTTCAACGCCGGCACGCCTGCAAATCATAAAAATGCACGGAATTAATACTTTGATGCTGCGGTGGTGTTTTCCTGGGCTTTCTTTGTGTTCTATTGATCAAGGTGACTTGTGAGCACCAATTTCGTAGCATACCTTTTGATACACGATCTTCCAATGTATTCATCCTATCGTGTTGAATAGCGGCTGTGCAAGTTTGGATGGTTATCACAATAGCTGTATTCCCATACGACGTTTGGCCAGGTGGAAAATGGAGTGAGCGACCAGAAATGTTGAGACCAGAAATGAATATAGATCGTGTGATTTATGGGTCTATCGAGACATTCAGGTTTTAGCGCTGTGAAGCTAATAGTCAGTCTTGAAATTGTAGCTCTTTGGAGTTTGTGTGCCTGTACCAGTTGCTTGTATCTTTTCCGGCTTCTGTAACAATCAGTCGATTATGCAATAATTATAATTACTAATCAGTTGGTAGGAACTCATCAGTTATGGGTTTTCAATTCTATGTTTCATTAATGGAGCGCTTTATAAAGTGTCTATTTTTATAGCATACCGTCGAGCGTGCGTCAGTGATATCAATTTTTGTAGCTGCTGTTTTATTAGTAAGCGAAGAAGGTTTCCGTTGATTCAACAGTGCATTGCGACCTTATAATGCATAGTGTAGCTATTTTGGACCTGTTTGTACATACCACGGTAGATCTTGGTTGGATTGAGATTAGAATTTAGCTAGCCAAGTTTTATCTGTCATGATTTCCAACGTGACTAATCAATCTATGTGCTCAAAGAATTTCTATCCTTACTGGTATATCTAGTTTCTGATTGCCGTATACATACATAATTATCCTAAGACATTGTACAAAGTTCACAAAATAATGAAATTATTTCTGCGTCATAGTCCTTGGACAATAAATTTCTACAATCGAAGAACACAGAGGTATATGACATAATAGTGTCAATTATATTGGCCATAGTTGTTAATTGAGCATGAATAGATTATAGGACTAGATAATATGATTTGTGTATCACATGATTCATCAAGTGATAGCCGTGATAGTGATGAATAATCATGTATACTAACAATAACAGTTGGAGTTGTATGTGGACTGCAACTTATATGTGACGATAAAATTCTCATAGTGAACCTGATATTCTAGACTCTGATAGTGATAAAAGATGCAAAATCGATAATCATATACAATAGAAACAAAAGTTGGAGTTGTATATGGACTGCAGTGTATATCAAACGGTTATAGACTTCCAATCTCGATGCATGTAATTATAATGTTGTTATCAGTGATTCCGTATTGTATGTAACGCCATTATTATCCTATCAATTTGAATTCGAATAATTAAATATCATGTTGCATAATATCAAACAGTTGCTAGGTTGAAGAATAGAATTGAATTCGAGTTTCCAACACATTGAGATTGAAAAGCTATTGTAACAATGCTAATGAAATCAAAAAAATCTGTTTCATTCTATGAACAGATACAGACATTATTGATAGTCAATCTCTCTATACAATTCCACGTACGATTCTTCCATCCAGTGTTGGGACGGATTTAACGACTAATTCTTAAATACTACAATATTTTGATAGTCTCTCTATAGCTATACTATGTTTGATGTGAATACACATACTCGTCAGTATACATGGATGTAGTGTGTAGTGTATATTAGTGTAGGATGGAAGAATCGAAGTAGATAATATGGTCCATGATAATAGTTCAATCATTTTGAATAATACTGTATAATAAAATGCATAATCATGGAATAGTTATATTTGAACCAAACAAGTTATTGCATAACAATATATAATGGTTTATTAATAATTCATTATAATATTAGTAACAGTATCAACAGGTCGACGTGAATAATCACAGTTGATTGGCATATTACACCACCAAGGAACGACGTAGTTGGTATGGAATAGCTAGATTGAGTCAGTGATTGGATTTAGAGCGGAGGTTGTATCATACAGATACAGGCCAGTGTGTATGGTTTGAAGTGGTCGATCTAGTACTTATTGATTTATAGTGTATATAATGAGCTTGCAATATCTCATAAGTGCCTAGATGGTTAGAAACATTACAGTTAATTTCCCGGAAATTCAAAAGATGCTGCATAGTTTCAAACTATTTTGAAGAATTCATGTCATTCAAATAATAATCTAATTGATAGCATATTTCAAGGTATCAAACGATTTAACTAGATTTCTAAAGATATTCAATGTTTCAACTCATTTCATAGACCACGCAAAGCAAAGAGCTTTTTCTGATTTTGTATGATTGTACACTTGCCTTCGGTTCGTGTTGCTAACTTACACTCGTCAGAAAAAGTTTCATCGCTCTCGTATCGTACTGTACTATTTTCAACTCATTGTGCGAAACTTGGTTTCTTATACCTGTTGGTAGTGTGCAAAGTGCCCGATTTACACACTTCCATATGTGAAAAGAATTAGGTTCTCTTCGTTTTGAAATGATAATTTCTAAAATATTTTACTTCTATTTAACTTTCTCAATTTGGTGTCAACTTGTGTTGGCACGTAAAAATTTACTGACTGAATAATCGCGTTACCAATATCTCAAAGTAATTACATGTTATTTATAAATAGTGAAATTTAGGTGACAATCAATATAAAATAATTGTATCAAAATCAAATGAGCCTTGCTTTTCTGATATAACTTGTATATCTGGAATTTGCATTTCCATCGATACACTACGCAAAGGGATATATACAAGTCTTAATCTAAAATACGAGTGTTTTTGTGTCTGTGATTTTCTCATTTCTTTAGTTTTGGAGACTAATAAAATTTTATGTCTTTGAAAATTTTGTTTTTAATCCTCTGCGGGGGCAGAGCCCCTGGACCCTGTCCACATCCTGCCTCTCGCACTTAAATTGCAATTTATATACTATATTTCCCTATTTTCTAGAAGTCTTCACAGGTCGAGGATTTCGCACACTGAGTTTGAAAGAATAGTATACGAGTTGGGTGTGCATACTTGTATCGGTACTGTACTGTTAAAATACTTTTGATGATCAGCAATTTCAAATATATCAATCTGTTTGGTAATCAGTCTGCGTTGCTGATGTATACGTAGGTGAAGTTAATGGTTTGTAGGCTGGTAGAAGTTGGCTCATTTGAAGAAGATACGTAGAGTGTTGTAACTTTGGAGCAGCTGTGGGCTACCTCTGTTTAGGGACATCGTCTTGCAGAAATGTTATTTTCGTCTGGTCCAGTGGATTATTGATAGGATAGGAATGGTCCAGGCGACTGTAAAAGATATAAAATAACATAGAATTGAAAAAGAGGTTTCAGTATATTACTACTCATTTTCCTAGTCCCATCGTTATAATCTTGGAGCTACGGACTTTGGGCTACCTGTACCTTGGGATGCTGTTTTATCGAAGTGTTATGATTGTCTATCTCAAAAGATTGATAATTGGAACCTTCGTTATGGGATGTCATTTGGTCAAAGCGTTATCTTTGTCTATTTCAATGGATTGATAAGACGATAGGAATGGTCCATGTGACTGTGAACGATATAAAATAATAAAGAATTGAAAAAAAGATTTCAGAATATTACTACTAATTGTCCTAGCATTCTTATCACTTTGGAGCTATGAGCTGTGGGCTACCTTCGCCTTGGGATGCTGTATTGCCGAAGTGTTATATTCGTCTGTCTCAAAGGATTGATAATTGGAACATTCGTCATGGGATGTAGTTTAGTCAAAGTGTTATCTTTGTCTACTCCAATAGATTGATAATAGGATAGGAATGGTCCAGGTGACTGTGAAAGATATAAAATAACATAGAATTAAATGAGAGGTTGCAGTATATTACTACTAATTTTTCTAGCATTGTTATCATCTTGGAACTATGGGCTTTGAGCTACCTTTAACTTGGGACGCTGTATTATCGAAGTGTTATGTTCTTTCATTTCAACGGAGTGATCATCGGAACCTTGGTATTGGGACATCGCTTTGTCAAGGTATTATCTTCGTCTATTCCAATGGATTGATAGTAGGATAGGTATGGTCCGGGTCACTGTGAAAGATATAAAATACCATAGAATTAAATGAAAGGTTTCAGTATATGACTACTAATTTTCCTAGTATTGTTATTACTTTGGAGCTATGGGCTGTGAGCTACCTTTAACTTAGGACGCTGTATTATCGAAGTGTTATGTTCGTCTATTTCAACGGAGTGATAATCGGAATCTTGGTTTTGGAACGTTGATTAGTCAAAGTAGTCTGTTCGTCTACTCCAATAGATTGATAAGAGAATAGAAATGGACCAGGTGACTGTAATAGATATTCAAAATAACAAAGAATTAAAGAAAAGATCTCAGAATATTATTACTAATTGTCCTAGCATTGTTATCATTTTGGATCTATGAGTTTTGTGCTACCTTCAACTTGGGATTTTGTTTTGCCGAAGTGGTTCGTTAATTTCAACGGAGTGATAATCAGAACCTTGGTTTTGGAACGTCGTTTAGTTGAAGTTCTATCTTCGTCTATTCCAATGGATTGATTATAGGATAGGAACGGTCCAGGTGACTGTAAGAGATATAGAATAATATAAAATTACATGAGAGGTTTCAGTATATTACTACTAATTTTTCCAGCATTGTTATCACCTTCGAACTATGGGCTTTGGGCTACCTTTGTCTTGGGACGCTGTTTTGTCGAAGTGTTACGTTCGTCTATCTCAACGGATTATCAATCAGAATCTTCGATTCGGCACATCGTTGAGTCAAAGTTTTCTGTTCGTCTACTCCAATAGATTGATACGAGGATAGGAATAGACCAGATGACTGTGAAAGATATAAAATAACGAAGAACTGAAGAAAAGATTACAGAATATTACTACTAATTGTCCTAGCATTGTTATCATTTTGGAGCTATGAGCTGAGGGCTACCTTTGTCTTGAGATACTGTATTGCCGAAGTGTTATATTAGTCTGTCTCAAACATAGACTTATAGAGATAGACTGCGCGATACTATGAGAGGAGCTGAAGAACTCATTAGAAAGAGAGAGCGATAGCTGGAGAGATTCTGTGTCTTTCTAGTCGGTGAGTTGGTGGGGTGAACGGCAGGCAGTATAGTCACATGTATAGTGCGTCGTCGTCCAAATATAAATACTATTCTAAATACATAGCAATTATATCCACCAAAAATATGAGATAAATTTCAAGTTAAACAATGGTTCGGTATTTTTCTATTTGCAAAATAGGCAACGGGGAAGTCGAAGATGTCTCTTTTCATCGGTAAGTCGCATGCGATCCACTCCCCTTCACTCGTGAATCCATTTCCCTTACTCGCTGTGGACCCCCACTCCTTACGCAGTGCGAGAAGGAAAGAATCTCTCCGGCACTATTGCTGTCCTTCAATATGAGCTTCAGCCAGCACATAAGAGCGCGCAGTCTATCTCTATAAGTCTATGGTCTCAAAGGATTGATAATTGGAACCTTCGTCATGGGATGTAGTTTAGTCAGAGTGTTATCTACGTCTATTCCAATGGATTGATTATAGGATAAGAATGGACTAGATGACTAAAAGATATAAAATAACATAGAATTAAATGAGAGGTTTCAGTATATATTACTACTCATTTTCCTGGCATTGTTATTACTAAGTAGCTATGGGCTGTGGGCTACCTTTGTCTTGGGATGCTGTTTCGCCAAAGTGTTATGTTCGTCTATCTCAACCGATTGATAATCGAAATCTTCGTTTCGGTATCTAGTTTCGTCAAAGTGTTATCTTCGCTTATTCCAATGGATCGATAATAGGATAGGAATGGTCCAGGTAACTGTAAAAGATATAAAATAACGAGGAATTGAAGGAAAGAGCTCTTAATATTACTATTAATTTTTTCAGCATGTGTCATCATAAGGGATTATTCTGGATCTTGAACGTTAACATAGCGCCTAACGTTAATTTTCAGCGCTTGTGTTATCGTTGTCCGTCCCCATGAGTCCTCTGTCATCTTCGCTACCGCCTATATGCTTTGTTTCGGGTAGAAAATACAAGGTTGTTAAGCAACTGGAACGTTTATCATCGACAATCAACCATCGAACTCAGGCAAAACCTGACGCTGTTACGACGCTAACTAGCGAACGAAATCATGGCCTCGGCTTGAAACGAGTGGCTGGCGTTACCGCGCGTGCTAATGACTCTCGGCAGTAGTGCCTGATCCGTAGGTAGCGATATCATGGAGTCAGGATTTCCTCGCTTCCAATTGTTGATTGCCCAAACATATAGAGGTCTGCGGAGATGAACGGGTGTAGCAGGGAAGCGCAGGCGCTCAAAGTTAACGTCGGTGGTATGATAACGCCAAGAGATCCAGAATCGCACCTCAAGTGATGGTAGGAAACATACGAATCAATAGATAAGTAACGAGTCATGCATTTAGTGAAATTAAAGAGGCCGAGGCTGTATAATACATCCATTATTGTGTGAACAAATGTATCAATCTAGTGAAAATCAATGTGCGTACATACCGTTTGATGTAAGTCATCCTAACCTCTTTTTCACTTGTTCCCGTTAGTAGTAGAATAACACATATCCTGTACATATATTTGAACCCAGCTCAGAGGATCCGTTCCGTGCAATTACAATCACAAGAGGCCATCATGCAGATGTCAATAATTATTCTCAATAACAGTCATCGGCATGAAACCTTGTCGTCGCACTATTTCACTCATAATTATGCACTGATTTACTGATTCACTAAAATAAAACCACTACCACGACCGATAACACATTATATAAAATTATATAAGCTATATGCCCTAAAATAGCCCTATATAATATGATTATATATAAAATTATCAAGTCATCCTAACCTCTTTTTCACTTGCTCCCGTTAGTAATAGAATAATATATATTCTGTATATATATTTGAACCCAGCTCAGAGGATCCGTTCCGTGCAATTACAATCACAAGAGGCCATCATGCAGATGTCAATAATTATTCTTAATAACAGTCATCGGCATAAAACCTTGTCGTCGCACTATTTCACTCATAACCATAATTATGCACTGATTCACTGATATAAAACCACTACCACGACCGATAACACATTATATAAAATTATATAAGCTATATGCCCTCTAATAGCCCTATATAATATGATTATATGTAAAATTATTAATATTTTAATTGTCGATAGCCCCGCCTCACAGCCATGCGACGGCCATTTTGATTTCGTCGACCTGTGGCTCACTTCGTAACTATATTATTACCTATCGATCGAGTGCGGATTCAGATTCAGGCCAAAATCAATAGGAGGCGAGAATTCGATGGCTTGTAACAACGTTTAAAAGTTCAAGTCGATCTGTGTCCTCGTTCGTTCGGAAATGTGGCAACAGTCTGCGAAAAAATTGTCGGGGGAAGGAGAAGAAGAATTTTTTTCATCAACTTTAGGGACTAATAAGTCGAAAACCAGTAGACCTATTTCGACCAAATTTATACAGCAAAGTCGTGTGGTGGGGGAATATCTATTCTGAAAATTTGATCGAAAAATATCGACGCGTTCTGAAGTTATAACCTCGTGCTTACAGGTATAAAGAGTTCCTCCCAGTAAACATATTCCGGCTAGCGCTCGCCTGCCTAGGGGTACTTGGCGGCGATTCGCTGCCGCGAATCTTGATTATTAAGCTTACTAAACTAACATTACTTTGGACTTAATAGAAAACTGTGTTCGACATACTGCCAACGATATAATGATCAGCAATCGGTTGTTCCACAATTGTATCGAAGTCACATTGGTCCCAGTATGGCATAAGATATCCTTTCGATTGGACATCGGTATAGGGGATTAATAAAAGATCATCCTGCAGTCCGGAGCATTTAAAAAAAACCAATAACGTCGATGTCAATCCCACATCGTGAAACTGCTCAATACATCTAAATTTCGCTACGACTAAGTACTCAGTGGTTCCGACAACGACAATATTCCGAACAAGGCAGATACAGTTATTTCTCAAGATAACACAATTGTCTCGTTTGTTACGCGTAAGAGTATGATTTGCAGATTGTAAACGTCGATATTGACGAATATTTGATCCAGTGTTAATAGGTAGAGGCCCTGTTGTATGCTCGCCTGATACCTTTACCCGAACATTCTCGTTTCGTTCAAGCGGAATAACATTATACACTTGTTCCGCTCTTCTGTTTGTTATTTGTTGCAAAGTGAGATTAGGCTTCCTGCAGTACTTCTTCAAAATTTTAATATTATTCTCGTATGGGAATGCCGAATAGTTGTCGGGTGGACCAAACCGCTTAACATCATCTACAACGTGAAGTAATCCGTGAATATTATAACTCATGAATCTATCACCGTACAAAGCTGGACACTTTCGGACGAACAAAGATAATGCAAGACTAGCAAACTTGTAGAACACCTCTGGCTGTGACGGTTTCAGAAGAGCACGCATAGCAGCGTGCAAAAGCAGAAAGTGCTCATAAATTTCGCTAGAAACAATGCCATATAAGACGACAGGTCCATTATACAATAAAAATTGACGACCTTGAGTAGCTTTTATACGAAGATCTTTGAATGTTAACGGGCATCGTGCCATTTCCCGAGGAAAATAATGACCTACTACTTCCAGCCTGTTCGAAATCTGTTGGATTTGACGCGCTGATAATTTGCTCACCATTGAGAACTTTCCTGTACTCAATTGTAATAACATTTTTTTCACTACACCAATACATATGAGGTGCATATAGTCAAATGGGACTTGAGTTACTAAGCCCATCTGCAGAAGAGAAAGAGGACTCGGTCCTTTGTGGTGATCTTCATCTAGCATGCTAGAATATTCTTCGTCCGTTCTAGGTTCGTGTTCAACACCTTTGTAAGACATGTGCCTATCAACAGAATACCCTTCGACTTTACATTTTGAACAAGGTCGATGGGACATGTGGCCCATATGGTTGAGGACGAAAGCTCTCGCTGGAGCATCAGCTATGAAACATCTGAGTATCATTGGGATTTTTTTTCCATTGAAAAAGACCCCACCTGCTGCAATAATTTCCTTTGTTTCCTCGATGAAATCTTGAAAGAATTCCATTGCACTATTTGGTTTTTTATTTCCTCGGTATACTCCTATGAGTCCTGTTCTACTCGGGTAAACATTAACAATTCGACATTGTATCGGCCACATCTGATTGCCTCCGGACTGATCTATGCTTGCACCATCCGTGCTAAAATCTATTTCAAGCCGACTGAGAAGCGAATCCATTTTGACGCCGTTCAAAATTGTTATGATCGCTGCTTCAACACCCAAGTGTAAATATTCACCAGGCTCCACAATTCTCAATTCGGGAGCCCGTCGGGGAGTTTGTAGCAGTGCCCTGGCGGATTTTGGTAAATTCGACAGGCACTGGTGCGTCCTCAACACGGCAAGGATGTTATCAATGGCTGTATTGCTAATGTTGTTCTCAACGAAACACGATGCAAGTCTGTCGCGAAACGTTGCCGATCTGTCTGGAATTTCTTCCGTTTCTGGTCGGGACCAATTATTGTCTATGTTCTTAGAACGTTCCAAATTATCGATGTAGGTGCAGTTGGTTTCGGTATCGGGTTCGATGTCAGTGTCCGTATCGATGTCGATGTCGATGTGACTCTCTACTTGATCAACGGCTGAACTTTGCAAAGCATCAGGGGTGCTGAGGTTCCTGCATGAACTGTTAAGTTGTGCTGTTCTGTTCGGTAACAGCTTTTCTCTTCTGTTCTCCAAAATGTCCATACTTCCGTTTTTATGAAACTCTGCATTACTGTTTTCATTGTCAGATTCGAATATTGTAGCTGATTCAATATTGGCATGCTGCGGCATTCCCGTTCTGTCCCTCCGTCTAGCCGCTGCTATTCTCTGAAGCTGACGTTGGGACAACAAGTGATGAGGTTTTCGACAGGCAGGAATGCTCGATTGACTCTGCCGTCGCATTTTACCGATTAGTACTTGTCTTTTCTTGATAACAAAGTCCTGAGATAATCAAAATTAAAATATAGTATATTACGTACCTAGGGAGGGAAAGTAGGCTATTCCAAACTGCGTGCGAGATTGACACCCGAGCCGAAGGTGAGGGTGACAAGAACGCAGTTTGGGATGGCTTTTTTCACTCCCGTGTGTCCCGTTTTTTACTCCCGTAATATATTTTTGTATATATTATTATATTATATTATTATAATATACATATATATATATATATATATGGGTAATTCCATGCCAAATCGACCACTTCTGAACCCGACCCCTTTCGATTTGGCTGAAACTTTTTTTAGCTTTTTCTACCCCACTAAAGACGGTCCTCATAATTTTTTCAAATTTTTTACCCAACCCAAAAAAGTCGCTCTTTTTTTTCAAATAGCCATAACTTCTTCAAAATTTGACTAATCGGGACGTTTTTTTTTCAAAATTTTCGTTTTGGAATGGCCTTTTCGAAAAAAAATATAAATAAACTGTCAGATGTCAAGTTCTATGAAATATCTGACTTTTTTGAGAAAAATCGTCAGTTTTTCGAAGTTCGCCATTTTTAATTTTTTTGATTCCCAAAATACTTTGATTCATTCTGTGAATAATGCCACTAGGTCCAGAGTGGGCCGACTTTTCCTTCTATTTTTTTTTTTTTAAGGAAAAAAAATGTTCATTTTTTTCTCAATTATTTATTTTTTCGATTTTACAAGCCTTCGTTTTACAATCTTTTTATAAGCTTCGATTTCAAAATCGAAAAAATAAACAATTGAGAAAAAATGAAAAGTTTTTTTTCCTTAAAAAAAAATAGAAGGAAAAGTCGGCCCACGGACCTAGTGGCATTATTCACAGAATGAATCAAAGTTTTTTTGGGAATCAAATAAAAAAAATATTAAAAATGGCGAACTTGGAAAAACTAACGATTTTTCTCAAAAAAGTCAGATATTTCATAGAACTTGACATCTGACAGTTTATTTATATTTTTTTTCGAAAAGGCCATTCCAAAACGAAAATTTTGAAAAAAAAACATCCCGATTAGTCAAATTTTGAAGAAGTTATGGCTATTTGAAAAAAAAGAGCGACTTTTTTTGGGTTGGGTAAAAAAATTGGAAAAAATTATGAGGACCGTCTTTAGTGGGGTAGAAAAAGATAAAAAAAGTTTCAGCCAAATCGAAAGGGGTCGGGTTCAGAAGTGGTCGACTTGGCATGGAATGCCCCATATATATATATATATATATATATATATTTACAGCGTGAGCTTTCTCCGGGTCCGAATGAGGAGGAGCTTATCAGCGCCGATGCTCCGCCCACTTTATCCCACTGTTATCAAAATCTAACTTTACATCAAGCTGTCGATACTTTGTCTGGTCGAGTAAGATATTGTTGACTGTCGGAAGTCCTAATCTGCTTATTGTTTTCATTCGACAGTCATTAATACCTTACTCGACCAGACAAAGTATCGACAGCTTGATGTAAAGTTAGATTTTGATAACAGTGGGATAAAGCGAATAAAGTGGGATAAAGTGGGCGGAGCATCAGCGCCGATAAGCTCCTTCTCATTCGGACCCGGAGAAAACTCACGCTGTATATGAATATTTTAATTCTGAATCTATATATAGATTCATAATTTTTCATTCGTAAAAAACTCATCAATCGATTAAAAAATTGATAATTGGTAGAACAAGTCGATTACCTAACGATTGGATAATGCTCAAAAGACTATTACGAATTATGAAAAAAGTAATATAAATCTTCTTTGACATTTAAATTTTTCGATTAATCAAAAATGTATTTTATTTTGATAATAAACTCAATTTCATGAATTTCAAAATGAGTGTTGACAACTTTTTATAACAGACTGTAGCCGGGTGAGAATAGCAAATCTTCCTTGTTTAAAAAGTCATGGGAACATAAAATTCAGCAATTTTGACATACTTTCTGATCAAATTGTTTTTATAGTCCGTTGATATCGTTTTATGGTATTTTTTCATAAAACAAAAATACAATATTTGTTTTTTTGGAAAAGTACGTTCGCGACTTGGCTCAAACTTTCACAGACTGCTTCTTTTTTATATTGAGAATCGCCAAAAAAATTTGCGTGATAAAATGGGTTTTACAGGAATAAGACTGTCTATAGAACAATTCTAAAGCTTGCACTATATTTTTAAAAAAGATTTTTCATCAAAAAAAAATCATTAAAAGACGTACCAGTCAGACTAGAACCAGCGACCTAAGGGTTGTTAGATTGCACGTTCGCACACTGACTTACGCCCATACGAAACACGTCGGCTGGACGGCGGTAACTGCCGATTGTGATGTTGCTGTGCACGTTATTCACTCGGCTGTTTTCGTACTTCGGATCACTCGTTTCGGAGAAGAGTGGGGAGTGGGGCACTCGCTACGGAAAGTACGGACGTGGTTACGGAACGCTGGCATAGCACGAGAGGTATCGCAAATGTGTGAGTAAGCGACCGGCTTGTTCGTATTCCGTCTCCGACCACAGGCATCGTGGTTCCGTCTGCGAACACCTTCGCACACTTACAAGCAGGCACACCGACGTTGGAGAAGAGGAGAGACAGCACGCGAGGCACTGGGTTCTATTCCCTCGATTCATCAATTGATATTAGGTACATCGGTAACAAAAAATACAACTAATTGAAAAAATAAAATAATTTTGCTATGTAAATGTATACTACTGAGTACATAGCTGACAATTACCTATAAAGATATATCTCTTGAAAATAGTAAGTTGAACTGCTGACATCGACGGAACGATAATGGTCTTTTCTAATCGATCGATGATACCCAAAAGACTCTTCAGCTAAAAACTTTGATAGATATTTTCATCGAATGCATTTAGATTAGTGATTTGTTAGAAGATCATCGTCTGTACTCAAAACTATAATAACACAATGAGAAGCATTGACCGACAATAACATTATGTCCGTTATTCTGCCAGCAATCCGTGCGTTCTTTGCATTTCTCCTGTATTTTTTCGCGTTCTTCGTTCAAGCAAGTCAGGCTTCTTATTGTGTTAGATCGTTTCGAGTAAATACGACGATTTTTCGAGCAAATTAATAATTTAAATGCATTGAATGAACATTTTTTTAAGTGTTTAGTTAAAGGTTTTTTGAGTATCATCTATCTATTAGGGGAAATCATTACCGATTCGTCAGTACGTCGGCGGTTCATTTCACCATTCTTAAGAGATATATTTTACTAGGTAATTTTCTGCTATACTCAGAAGTATATATATATTATTGACATATCAACATTATTTTCTGATTACTGCTTACCCAATTTGTAAAACCCTACAAAATTACATACAGTGTAATACCATCGCGGTATTTGAAAAAAAAAAGATATATAGTGATATAATAAGAGAGGACTAAGAAAACAAATCATAAAAAATATTTTAATTGTTTTCCGTATTATCTACCTATTTTACTGATCCCAAAAAAATTAAGTATCGTTCCGGGCATAAATATTGGAAAATTCGGATGATTGATTTTTACACTATTCGTGACATTTTCAATACGTCAAATTCAACACCCAAATTGTTTACGCTAATTTGGCTTCAATGACTGGTTTAAGGTTCATATTTGAGCGAATTGTAAGTGTCACTAAAAACCATCTAATGAAATAAAAATCAGCACGATTCATGCGAGGGCAGGTTGGCTATTCTTGCCTGGCTACGGGCTTTTATAAAAAGCAGCTGTCTTAATTCATTTTCAAATTTATGAAATTACATTTATTATTTAAACCGAATGAATTCGTAATTAATTAAAAAGACAAATTATAAAAGAACTTTATTTCTAATTACCTTTTCGAAAAATATAAGTGCGAAAGAAAATTTATTTCACTTTTTTTAAAATTAATAATAGTCCTTTGAGCATTATCCAGCCTTTATAGGTAATGGATATTTTTGACCATTTATCAATTTTTTAATTTTTTTTATAATAGTTTTGTTTTTACATTTATTCTAAGCGGTGGATTCAATCATTCTAAGCGGTGTGTGTGTTCTTGTGAGGGTCGTTCACGTTTCTTTGAATTTTTGAAAGAATGACTGAAAGTTCACGTCCCCAACGGTCGGCGAGGCCCCCGTTACGGCACTGCGATATGGTTCAGTTGGCATCAACATCATCTTCGGATGATATGGCAGTTCGAAACGACAATAACAATAACAACGATATCGAGGGGATTCGAGCTGCGCTGAGCGGTTATGCTGTGCTTACGGAAATAGAGCATCTCTCCGGCGGCAGTGACCGAGCTGACGGGATACGTCATAACGACAGACACCAGACTGATGTTGATGGTCTTTACGATAACGGACAAAATGGCACAAGGGATGAAGGCTATGAAAACCCCGACATCCAAAATAGTTTATCGAATTTGACGAACATTAACCGAGAAGTTTCAACATTATCCGGAACTCCGCTTTCTCGGGCACCTTCGTGTGAAGAACCGACTGTGCATCAGCGACCGGCTCCTTCTGAAACACCACCACTACAGACACACAATGCACACACACGCACACTTCAACCCGCGCAATCACTTCCATTCTCATTGGCTGATATAAAAACAATTATACAAGATTCGTATACCAAATGGAATCAGCGGATTCAGTAAGTTGACCAGCTAATCATATAAATTTTACGTCAACTATAACTTCATGAACTGCTTCGAAAATGAGAAATAGTGGAATAGGCAAGAAATCATACCAAATTCCACCCACAACATTTTTTTTCAGAATATTGGAAACCGAAATAAAGGATTCTCTTGCCTCCATCAATAGACGGCTCGATTCCGTAGACGGAGCTGACTATCCGGAAAAGCCTGACTGCTTGCCTCTGCGCAAAGTTTCCGGGATACAGCGGTATGAAAACTGCACAGAGGAAGAGCACCGCAAGGTGGTATGTAAAAATTGCCATCCACTTTTCAATTTTGTCCATTTGTTACAGCTAATTGAATTATTGACTGTATTGTATCATGAACTCTGAGATCATTCATTTACAGATTAAGTATCTAAGCACGTTGGGAGGGACCACCGTACACAGCTGTGCGTCGTTAATAATTAAAGAGACCATCCACGATCGACTGGCTCCGAAAATTAATTATTACGGACGGCACGAAGGAACATTTCCTCTTGAAAAAACTAAAATCATCAAGGCAATATACAGTGAGTTAGTTGAACCATGTCTCGTCAAAAAATATTTGCAAACTTACGATCCAATCAATATAATTATTACATATTAACATTTGTGTGTATATTATGTTTGCAGAGGCTATGAGTAGGAGACTTCGGGATCCAGAAATTTCGATCGCCGATTTTTCGGCTTCTATTACGACGGCCCTCCGTGCCGCTAAGCAGCGGCGTCGAAGCAAACTAAATAAAACTGTGCCTATGAGCGTAGAGTAACAAAAAATAAAACAAATAAAACAAAACAAAACAAATTTTCATAAATTGTTTGCCAACCCGTCCGCCACAAAACATTCACATTCTTCTAAGCGTTACATTTTAACAGCATTCTAGCATCCGGTCTGAACCTTCTGGTCTACATGGGTCTCTCATGACCCGAGAGTATCTTACGAGAAGAAATCGTTTTCCCCGCATGTCATGTCTCTTTGTCTTCATTATTAATTTATTTATTTTAGAATGAAGATATTGTATTCACGCTCGCATATTATTGCTGAGGACATACTGACGGTGTTATTTCTCTATAATTATTTTATTATTCAATGCTCTGAACTGGTTTTGTAAAGACTTAAACTTTTGGGTCAGTGGTGACCCAGGGTGTAGCCCAACGTTTAGTTCGGACAGCATTGTAACGTTAGGTTAGAACAACAATCTAGCATTTAGTTTTTACAGCATTGTACCGCCAGATTTTGACGAAAACATGCTGTTGGGACCCAACGCTAGACTGTTGTTGCAACCTAACGCTATGATGTTGTTCGAACCTAACCAATAATGCTGTTATGGCTAAACGCTAGTATGCGGTTAACACTTAACGCTAGGATGCTGTCACGACCTAACGCTAAAATGCTGCTATAGCAGCAGCACTGAATGGTTACATATTTTCATCAGTTATACGTCATTCAGTGACGTTACTCACTGATGCTAGAACAGACGCAAGAAGCGACACAGAAGTCTATGAATCAGGTGCTACGGCATGCCAACATCTGACCCTGGCCTGGCATTAGTCTAGCAAAATGCAGTTTTGAACGCCAGGTTTTGCTTGCTGGGTATAAATACTTGAATGTGTAGAGCAAAGCATAAGTAAGGTGGTTATGTCTAGTTAAATGTTAACCGTCCCCTCGCATTGTACGTTAAATCTCACAATTCTCGAGTATCAACTTTCTCTGGATTCTAGGTATAAAGTTATCATTTTGGTACGATGGCTGAAGAAAACAAGAGCAAAAATTATACAATTGTGCAATTTAAAGACAACACCGTGAGTGCAGTTGTTACTGCCTGGCTCACGACGAAGATTGATGGTAGTCCGATCTGTATGTGGCCACCAAATGAGCTACCGGCACAGGAAGCGATTAAAAAGCGCATGAGCCCGGACAGCAGTTGGCTAGAGTACGAAGTGGTGCGACGCTTCACTTCAACTGGTAAATCCTCATAATTATTTTCACAATATACTACATTCAACCATTACATTATACAAAAATAATTTCCATCAGACTCAATAATACCATTTTAAGTTAGCTTGATGAGCTCCTCAATTATAATTTTACTTGCCACTCGAAAATTGTCTAACGCTGCTTACATTTTTTTAAATGCAACAGCTTGATCTCATCAAACAATGATCTTTTATCTACTGTTTTTAATGCCTTAAAATCAGTTTGGTACGATTGTTACAAAAATTATATTCTCCTCAACCGCCCTGTCTTACAATTAGTTACCAATTTTTCGATTGTTAAGAGGGATAACCATCACCATGAGACAACACGCATATGCGTCTCGACAGCGAGAAAATTTGTGCTTTCCAAATTATCCATTATATCATCTCTATTTATTGAACAAATACATTTTTTCTGACAATATTGAATCTTAATAATTAGTAATCTCGACTACAATTAACATGTTTAGGAACGTTCAAGAAAGCTGTTAAATTGGCTATTGATGCCGAAAATGAAAGTACCTTCGAAGAGAGCGATGTAGGTGCTGAAGTCATGAAGAAATCCAAGGGGCCAGGAGCAAACTCTGGTGAGAGAATATGTTTGTTTCTAAAATTAAAGATAGATGTATTAGAAATAATAAAAAATTCAATACTACTTGATAACGAACATAAATAAGAGAACACAAGATAAGATTTGAAACCATATTGTACTTGGGGTTCAAAACTCGAACAGCCTTGTGCCGAGCGAATTCTCACCACTTCTATAACATAATGTATTATTCATATGATATTACCTTTGTCAAGATTAAAATATTGATTATATATAGGTAAACGTGATGAAATGGCAGTTTCAGTACCAGCAGCAATTAGGAATCCTGCCGCTACATGTGACGCCTCTGTGACAGCAGACCTCATGCCTGCGGCACTGCCATGCCACAACTGCACATCAATATTGGGTGTGTTACCTAGGTTATCAAGAAACAATAAATAATGAATGCGAATAATAGTGTTCATAAATGTGAACGATCTATATCTATGAATGAAATTCATAACGCGTCGCGAGCAAAAGAAACTTACCATAAATAATAGCAAAAAACAGAAGAACATCTAATTGTTCCACACAATTAAAGCAGAACAGTATCATTAGTCCATTTTTCTCCTCAACATTTGTAGTAGTACTAAAACAGGAAAGCCAAAAAGTTTCTATAAATATCACCTCAACATGAAAACATGAATTATCATTCGGAGCAAACGATCAAAGTAAATTTGTATACTTGGGCATTTGACAGCACTTGATTGCCCTATTGTAAAACACTCAAATCAGACAAACATAAAGCCCAAATCCAAATAGTAGTGCTGCTCATTTTTTAAAAGTACTTCCAGGCATAACGGTTGCTTTTCGTGCGAGAGATGCATATAGCGCGGACAAAAACTGAGCGGGGAAAAAAAAACTTATATCTTTCCTGAAATGAATGTTGAAAAATGTACAGACGAAAGCTTTGATCGTGAATCGCGAAAACAACACCATAAGCATCGGTCCCCGTTGAAATTAATAAAAAATTTAGGCCTCGGCAAACAGTTTGTACTGGACATTATGCATCTCATATTTATCGGAATCGTCAAACAAATAGTTAAAGTATGGGTGACGGGGCCTAGGTCTAATGTGAAACTTCACAAAGATGCCATTCAAGAGATTAATCAGAGAATTAAAAACCTTTACACAAATATCCCGAAAGAATTTTACTGGAAATTAAGACTATTACCTGAATCGAAAATAACCAAACAACTACATAGTCAGCAAGCCCCTCACAAAACACTTGCTAAAGCTACTCGCAGCAATACGTATTCTCTGCAACAGGCAGGCTCGCATTGGTGAGATTCAATTCCTTTTATTCTTATGCACAGCACTTGCGAAACCTGTAAAAGGAAGAAAAATTATTCAACTTGACAGTCACAATAGAACTAGTATAGGTATATAAACAGAAAAAATGTTAATAATAAAAGAGAAAAGATAACTTACCATAAATAATAAAAATTTAGTATAATATGATGAAAGTAAAATTACCAGATAGCTAACGATGCACGTTCTAAAATTACACTCAACAAATGCATATTTGTTTCGATAAAAAAAAATCTCATCGACAAGATTCAGGTTGTAAGCGTATATTGCTACAGGAATTTTCCCTCGGTTGTTTTTCGTTTTTTTGTTGGTGTGTTTAACGTACGTAATTTGCTTAATGTATTGGACGTCATCTCATTCGAAAATTATTCGTGACAGTTCACTTTGAACGTAAAACAGATTATACCACGACCTAGTCACAGTTCATTTATATCATCATGTGTTTAAATAGATTTATAATAGGTATGTGTAATACGTATATAAATAACTTTACAGATGGATATAAACAGAACTCTGAAGATTATTGAAATTGATAAAAACGTTCCATCATTAATAAGAATTCAAATTTGAAAAATTATCATAGATTTATCAATTAATAATGAAATTATATAACAAATAACATACTATAATAATAAATTGGTAATAATATACGAAAACTAATTGAAATTAATAATAAAAAATGTCATAAATAAAAAAAAACTATAATAATAATGAATTTAAAAAAAAATTAATAATAATAATAATAATATAATATAATGTAATGTAATTGATATTCTGGGACTACGTTCCCTAAGAACAATGAAAAATACAGACAAACGTTAAAATACTGGTGGTAGTAAATAAAAGAAAGAAAAAGTAAAAAATAAAAAATAAGAAAATAAATAACAAGATATATAGGATAAATAAACACAAGAAGACAGTAAACTAAAAGAACCACGAACCATAATAAAAACTAACATATAAACAGTTATTAAAAATTAAGATTAACAAATACTTATAAGGAATAGGAAAACTATGAGGACGACAACTACTATTACAATGAATATGATAAAAATTAATTACTAAAGCACTATAAAATTTGACCCAATTACTATTCTTACAGCAAAAATGACAAGTGAAAGTAGAGAATTCGCACGATTCAAGGTCAAGCAGGACGAAATACTTGATTCGCTCGTAACGATAAAAGCAGCGATTATGGAATTGCGAAGTTGTGTTTCGCTGTCCAAGCCACCGGAGGTATCTGAAGCCTCAGAAAAATTCGAAGCGGCTTTCGGCGATTGTTTGCCGCTAGCCACAAATGAAGCGCTAGTAGACTTCGATGAGAAGCTACTGAGCTCGTCCGAACATCCCAAATTAGTTGTAAGTTAATTTTATCTCTTCAAAAGGCAAATTATACTCTCTGTCGTGTTGTTATATATGGGGCATTCCAACCACTATCACTCACGATTGACCTCGACATTTTTTTCAAATTTTTTTAGCGAGGTCTATTCATTTTACACCTAAAACAAACATCAACAAGTATATATCTTCTAATCCTATTGAAAAAATCGACAAATATTTTACATTGGAAATGTGAATTTTTTAGGGCCCAGCCGATCATGGGTGGTTGATTTCCACTACGGGTTTACATACAATCAACATTCAAAAATCGTTGGTCCGTACACATAAATTATGTCTTTTCTATCTTTTTCATCTTTATTCAAGGTTCAATACCTGCTCAGAACCTGTGGCGGTAAAGACGTGAAAGATTTCATTGGAGACGTAATGAAGAAGCTATTAGCCAATAGTGTAGCTGTACTATACAGCGGTCAGGGAAAGCGAGGCACAAAAAAAAATTCTCTGCGCTTAAAGTGTGCAAGGTCATTGTGTGTAAGTGTTATTTCAAAATTACAAGATTTAATTTTAAATTTAATAGAAGGTTGACTAAAAAATATTCTATTCCATTCGGGTACGACATATCTTTAGCGAAGAAATTGTAGCAAACTCCATTGATGTTTTCCAAAAAAGTGAGACTGGAATCTTGGAATTGAAGTAGCTTCCAAATAAGTAGAGTTACCATATAAAGGGATCCACAGGTTAACATTGGGATTAGTATAACTCATTGGTTTACAACCAGTCTATTGCCAATCCATGTATGAGGAATTGTAGGCTCGTTATGTTTCCAGCAATTTGCTTGAATTTAATAATCTGCAAATTACAAAACATTGGACTTTTTAAACATCATTGGTTATTTGGGCTGCGTTAATCATTAAAAGGCAGATTGGGTCCCGCGGTCTTGGATAAAATTTTTGTTATAGTATTGGATAGACAAAATTGTACTTTCTCATCTTTTACATAAAACTGTTGATGACATGAACAAAAAGTCGAAATTATATTCTAAAATTCAAGCTTCTCAATACTTTTCAATGTTAATTAAAACTAATATGGCATCCAGTCATAGATGATTACAGGTGGAGTTGACCCAGTGTGCCTTTTATAATCCGTCAGTAGTGTTTTAACTTGCGGATATAGTTTCAGCTATAGGTCTAGCTATAACCAGTCGCATAACTTATCAACTATATATCTATAGGTGTCAAACTGTTTAAGGCTTACTTCTTTTATATGGGGTATTCCACGTCAAAGCAACGGGTCATTGGCCTGACCCCCTGGGGTTCTGATGTCCAATGGATTTTTTGGTTTGGTTCGGTCAAAAATGATACCCAATTTTTCGTAATTTTTCCACCATTCTGTCAGGTCGTGACGACTTCAAATATCTTTGGCACGAAGATGGACATTTTTAAAATTGATGATTTTTTTTTTGTAATATTAGGCACTCGAAAACACATATTTTTTGTCATGATTCGAAAATAAGGTGAGAATGCTGAATATTTTTTATTTTTTTTGGAATCTTTGTTCAGTTCAAAGAAAACGAGTGAAAAGTATAGATAACCTTTGACGCAAGTCATTAGTCATTGCCAAATTTTTCATTTCATTTCAAAAACAAGGATTTAGAAGAAAAAACTTCAGCATTCTCAACCCATTTTAGAATTATCACAAAAAGATCTGTGTTCGAGTCTCCGATTTTACAAAAAAAATCATTGATTCTAAAAATGTCCATCTTCATGCCAAAGATATTTGAGGTCGCCACGACCTTACGAAATGGCGGAAAAATTTCGAAAAATTAGAGGTATATCATTTTTGACCGAGACAAATCAAAAAATCCACTGGACATCAGAATCCCAGGGAGTCAGGTCGAAGAGTCGTTGCTTTGACTTGAAATGCCCCATATACATGTATAAATTAATTGCTGCTGCGAAGTAAAGCTGCAGACTACGCGACACGTGCTTAGCTATCCAGGGCTCGGCTTTTTTTCAAAGTTTTGCCCATTGTTTCGCATTTATCTGCTAAACTTTTTTGTTGAACATATAAATTTATTAACCTATTCGTGGATATTTTGTAGGCGCAGCACTGGAGCGATACCCTGGGCAACTCGGGGATAAAGAAATGATTAGAGCCTCATTGGTCATTTTTTGATCGGCGCCCGTGACCGGGGTGAGGAACGCAAAGCGCGGAATAGCCGAAACTCCACGTACCCCAGTAACGGTTCAATAGACTTATAAGTCCGCGGCGTTGGTGCGAAAATCCGAAGGCCGAAGCACATAAGATCCCGGAAGACCATACATGTTCAGAATGTAGAAGCCACCGCACATGCGCACTGTTTGCTTGTATATATGTATAATTTCTCATAATCGGCTGCGATCGGCCTCTGCATTCTAAACCTATGACTTTTAGATTTTTATGCACTTATGCCTCTAGGATTCTTTTTTATTATTATTAATATTTTGACAGGTGCTCTGCTGCCTTATTATTCATACCTTTACCTTGTTACTCATACACCCAATGTACTTGATTCTCACCCCTCTGATTTGGACAACTCTGAAATAATGTTGACAATACAGTAGTGAAGCCTCGTACGAGGATCCGTGGCCTCGTAGCATGATGCGACGTGCCGGAACACTACGAGACATTACCATTGCCAACATTATTCTGAAGTCGTCCAAATCAGGGGGGTCAGAATCAACTTCGTTGGGTGCACTTTGCTGTCCTATATGTTGTCCCATATGAGCTGATAAGCAAACGCTCTTATAACTGCCACTTTACCTTATTATTTGTACTTTTGTGGTAAACTCTTTGATTTTATGTGACAATTATGAGTCGATACGCATGCGCTCTTATAACAGCTACTTTACCTTATTATTTGTACTTTTGTGGTAAACTCTTTGATTTTATGTGACAATTATGAGCCGATAAGCTCAAGTGCTCTTATAACTGCCACTTTACCTTATTGTTTGTACTTTTCTGGTAAACTCTTTGATTTTATGTGACAATTATGAGTCGATACGCATGTGCTCTTATAACAGCTACTTTACCTTATTATTTGTACTTTTGTGGTAAACTCTTTGATTTTATGTGACAATTATGAGCCGATAAGCTCAAGTGCTCTTATAACTGTTATTTTACCTCATTATATGTACTTTTGTGGTAAACTCTTTGATTTTATGTGACAATTATGAGCCGATAAGCTCAAGTGCTCTTATAACTGCCACTTTACCTTATTGTTTGTACTTTTCTGGTAAACTCTTTGATTTTATGTGACAATTATGAGCCGATACGCATGCGCTCTTATAACAGCTACTTTACCTTATTATTTGTACTTTTGTGGTAAACTCTTTGATTTTATGTGACAATTATGAGCCGATAAGCTCAAGTGCTCTTATAACTGCCACTTTACCTTATTATTTGTACTTTTGTGGTAAACTCTTTGATTTTATGTGACAATTATGAGCCGATAAGCTCAAGTGCTCTTATAACTGTTATTTTACCTCATTATATGTACTTTTGTGGTAAAGTCTTTGATTTTATGTGACAATTATGAGCCGATAAGCTCAAGTGCTCTTATAACTGCCACTTTACCTTATTGTTTGTACTTTTCTGGTAAACTCTTTGATTTTATGTGACAATTATGAGTCGATACGCATGTGCTCTTATAACAGCTACTTTACCTTATTATTTGTACTTTTCTGGTAAACTCTTTGATTTTATGTGACAATTATGAGCCGATAAGCTCAAGTGCTCTTATAACTGCTATTTTACCTCATTATATGTATTTTTGTGGTAAACTCTTTGATTTTATGTGACAATTATGAGCCGATGAGCAAGATAACTCTGAGCTGCTCTGATAACTGTTACTTTTGCCCAATTGTAATATGTACAGAGTCGTTTGGCAAACATTTATCTTTATAAAATACCACGTAATGATAATAATAATAAGAATAATAATAAAAAAAAAAATGACAAATATTTGTTCGTGAGATGAATAAATTCAACATCACCTTTGCCCAAAAACAATTTGTGTGTTTTAATGCGCTGTACTATAGCTAAATGATTATTAATGACAAATTCGATGTAAGAATATAGCCCAACCCAATATAAGTTAGCAAAGAGCACACGCACATAAAAACATGCAGTGCATCGCGAACGAAGATTGCTCGCTACCAAAGATTATGATTTATACCCACATAAGTTGAATGCCTTTTTGAAAACTGGTTTCCATCGCAGAAGATTTATTAATTTATTAATGAACACATTATAAGAATAAAAAAGTCTAAAAATATTTACTATGGTTGACTGAGAATTTTACGACCATTTTCCGTTTTAAGATATAATTATAACCATAAAGAATATTCACAATACGCATTAACCTCCGTGGCCCTAACATATATATCCTATACCTAAAACTTTAGTAGAATATATTAAATACCGCAGTATGTATGTTAATATTATGTATAACACGTATATTGAATGCTGACTATGAAGAGTAATTGTTATATTTCGTACTTTGAGTGCCAGAATCATATAAGTATATCATGCACGCATGTTATCTTACGATCATCTGACTCTTGGAGTCAAATTGCGGAATAAAACAAAATTACGATATTAACCATAGCCTATCTGCTGTAGGATCTTCTCCGTGTATGGCACTTATACGGCAATTATTTGGCAGCAAGCTCATAACGCATCATGGCTACTTCTTTGTTTTATACCGGCGGCTAGGTAGTGAAATTATTCGGTATCAAGGTAGCACCCACGTGGTAACAATTAGGCTTAGCCATGACTCCACAATATGGCATCTCGATGGCTGCAGTACTGATTCAAGAATAGATCGCCGCAATACGGCAGATTTCCGGATTATTCGCAGTATTTATTCGGCGCCTGCATCCAGCTCGGGCGGCAGCTATGTTGCAGCGAGCTCGCGATACATCATATTTCCTTCGTGGTTTTGCGGTGGCAGGTAGGTAGCGGAACTATTCGGCAGCCAGATTGCATCAACTTTGTAAAAATATGGCTTGGCCACGAGGCCGCAATATAGCAGAACTGCAAATTTCGAGAGACGTGGCCACTATGTGGCGGATTCGTGGGTTATTGGTGGCATATACTCGGCAACGACAACCAAAATTTGTTGCGACTATGTGGCCACAACATGGTCAAGCACATGGCTTTTTCCTGGTGATGACTTGGCGGCAAGGTGGCGAAGCTAATTGGCATTTAGTTGGCTTCGATGCAGCAGCAAGATTACGCGACCTTGTCAGTGCATGGCTGTTACTATCTAGCTGCCAGCTAGTTTAGCCACATGGCCGCTACATTATAACCAGGAAGAAGCCATGTCGTTGGCCATGTTGTTGCCACATAGTTGCCACAAGTGTTGGTTGTCGTTGCCGAGTACATGCCGGGACAACGCCACGAACTGGCCATCATAGCCGCCACATAGTCAAGTAGGTTTGGCCATGTGGCCGCCATATAACTGCCGAGTTGAATTGTTACCCGGGTACTGTAACATGCGCGATCAGTTACCACCAGCTGTACGGTTGCCAAGGCAACCAAGCCGTGACGTCACTAGCACAATATGGGGATAATCTCCAAAAGTCGAGCCTTCAGCTGACTTTTGGTGGGAGGCACCTTATAAATCGGCGTGTCGCCAGAGCTCGAGAGCGATTCACAGACAAAGCGTCTCAATCGACTCATTACCTTGCTACAGCAGCAGTGCAATAGATGCCTGCTGACTATTATTAGCTTCAAAACTTCACTTCAAGCATAGCTTGCCAAAGCGGCACTTTGACTTAAATTCAGATTTCTATAGACTAATAAAACACAGAAATAAATATAAAATATAAAATTTAGAAGACAATTCCAATGTAGGAGCTGCAAATCGTATGATTAAGATTAATGTAAAATTTATTGTAAGACAAAAGAGTACAGAGAGTAAAATAGATTTTATACCGAAACAGCGTAGGTTACTGTCGTCTGTCATTCTGTCACAACCATCCCAAAGAATCATTCACATAAAATCGAGAGGCACTGTCTTAGAGCGGACGGCACTGAATATACGTTTCCGTGTCCGAGGGCCAGAGAAGTGTTTCCCGAGTTTGGTAGGCGGTTCCGGGTACAGCCCGGATACCAAAGGGAATCAAAATAGTTTAATTGATAGGCACGACAGGCACGGATAAAACCCTGCTCTGTGGAGGGAACAGACGGCTCTGTCAGTAACCCTGTCCGAGTCCGTAAAAATCAAGCAGCATAGGTTATCGAGGTGTTTTTGGTTAGCAGACCTAATCCTTTCACCCATCCTCGAGGTGTTCCAACTCACAAATTCGATTTCGATCAAATACGTTGACTATTAAAATAAAATCTATGAAATCCGCGGACTTCTGATGAGACCCTCTGTCTAACAAAAATCCGCGACGTTACAGTACTGACAAGTCAACTGTGGAGCTACAAAATGTTGATCAATTAAAGGTCTTGGCAAGCAATAGAGAAGAAACAAGGTGTTCGAAAAACCAGTGCGAGCACAGTAGAGCAAAAAAGATGCGGCTTGGTGCAAAAGAAGTAAAAGACATAAAACATTCGGATGTCCATGAGATAGAAAAGGTGGAAATTATTAGTGTGGTAGAAAAAATAACAGAACAGAATACGGATGAGGAGACTATTTCAATTTCGAATGAATATAGGAAGAAAGAACTGCCAACCATAATAAGCGTCGAAAAAGTGTGTCTTCCTTTCATATCAAAAAGCAGCATAGAACAGACAATAGGAGAAGAAAAGAGGAAAATTATGACGAACAACCGGGTGACATACACCGATAATAAGAGGGTACGGATGGACGCAAGAAATTTAGAAAGAAAAAATGAGTGTGGCAAGTCTGTAACAGAAGAGTCATCAATGGTTAAAAAAGGGCGACCAAAGAGAATGAATGAAGAAGAAAGAAGAATTCAAAGGAATCAAAGACAACGTAACCTTCGTCAAGTAAAAAAGATGGGTTTAGACACTGGAACAGTAAAACAAATACAGATAAATCAAGTCCGAATTGAAAAATTAGAAATGAGTAGTGAAATTAGTATAGTAGCTACTGACAAGTCAACTGTGGAGTTACGAAATGTTGATGAATTAGAGGGAACCATTTCAATTTCTAATGAATATCCAGAAGAACATATAGACAGTGAAAACAAAATGGAACAACATAATATATGGAAGAGAACATGCAAGCCAAGAATGTTAAAATATTATGGGGATATAAGGAATGATACATATAAAAAAGTTGAGCCATTAGATATTGGTGACATAAAGATAGTATGCTGCAATTGCAAGGCAGTTTCATTTGAAAAAGAACCAGGTAGAACTAAAAATAATTGTTGCCATGGAGGGAAAATAAGACTTCCACCGTTATCGCAATACCCATCTGCGCTGGAAGACATGAGAGAGGGTAATGATGACGTCTCTCAACATTTCAGACAAATGATACGGTCATATAACGATGCCTTCGCTTTTGCATCCTTCAATTGTACTACTGTCGATTTAGGAAATCGTGGAAATTACGTAATGAAAATACTTGGAGATGTGAGCTATAAAGTTTCAACCAGTTTAGAAAATAATAACAATAGTGTAGCAAGATATGGACAGATATATATCTATGATGAACAAGCTTGTGACGGACGCGGTATGGTTGTTTAATCCGAGCGGTTGATTAATAACAAGTTATTAACGATGGTAGTGTCGCGTCACAGACTGAATAAAAAATTATAAAATAGATTTATCTCGCGATAAACCGGTAAATGGGATTCGTTTGCCACTAGTCCTATACAGGTCTCAATTTCAATAGTTTAACTGTGGAGGCTAATTAATTAATAATTAGGATGGTTGTTTAAAATAAATGGTGAGAAGAATTAACTGGTAAAAATGATACTATATTCTTGAATGAAAGTAATACTGAGCCCAGTTCAAACGTCTGACAACGAATATCGGTTTGAACGTAAAACAAATGTTATATGATATAATAAATGAATCTCCCTATGCCGACGTGGGGATCGTAGAGGCTGGTCCCTTATCAATTGACGGGTGTTTAATTATAAGCTAACGTTAGAGCGACAATATAACGCACGAGTGCGGAGAAATATACCCTGATCAACGATACCCACGTTAACATACAGCACAATATAAGAATTGTCATGTACTCGAACCACGATCGCATTCTTGGAACTCTCTCTCTCTCTTTCTAACTTTATGTTTTAAGTGGTATTGGTAACTATGGTATTTAATTTAGGATGTACCAATATGCTTATAACTACTTATTAATCTATAGAATCATAAATTGGTCTCCGCGTTATACGGTCGGGCCGATTACATACACATGCATATACCGTGAGTATTCGTGTATGCGGGTCGGTTGGATCCGCCCGATCCAGAATTTGGCGTTTCGGCACTGCCTTTCCGCCGTTCCTTGTTCGCGCTGGTTGCCTTCTGCTTTCACAGGTAGGCAAAGCGCGCGGAGTACAATTTTATGGTTAGATTGCGGTTAGGATTTTCAGTATGAAATAGTACATTACGTTACGACTACGGAAAGGCTTTTTTGGCGAAGCGAAAGGTTTACGGCACGAGCCGAAGGCAAGTGCTGTAACGAGGTTCGTCAAAAAGCCTTTACGTACGAGAAACGGTCTAATTTTTTCAGCATTCTAGCCTCAAAATCGCAACTTCGTCGCGATTTTCCGGCTTTTGTGATGAAAAATTGTTCCGATAATCTGTCCATTATTATTCGACGAATAAATAATACTTTCAAAACGATTCAATGCAATTCAGAAGAAACTGAAGCAGCTGAGTCACGAGAATATTTATTAGCGAATCCTGTAAAAGAGTGTAGAGAAGGATAAATTGTACCAGGCAATAAAGACAATTTTATATTACAGTCACTAAATTAACAGAGAGTGAATTACATTCAGGTTGCAAATTAATGTATTTAGCCACAAATGAAAACAACTTTCGAGATTTTTGACGAACGAACAACAATTTTATTACTATTACATTTCGATGAAAATTATTATTAATCAGTGTAACTGATAACTGATGAACAAATAAAAACAAATTCTTCTGAATTGCATTGAATCGTTTTAAAAGTATTATTTATTCGTCGAATAATAATGGACAGATTATCGGAACAAATTTTTCATACTGAAAATCCTAACCGCAATCTAACCATAAAATCGTACTCCGCGCGCTTTGCCTACCTGTCAAAGCAGAAGGCAACCAGCGTGAACAAGGAACGGCGGAAAGGCAGTGCCGAAACGCCAAATTCTGGATCGGGCGGATCCAGCCGACCCGCATACACGAATACTCACGGTATGTATGTCAACACAAGATGACCGTATAGTGCGACCCTTCTTTATAGATTCTCTTTCTATAACTGTAATCAGTGCCGGCAAGTTACCGAATTCTCGTGTGTTGTCAAGTCACGTTTGCGCGGGGCGGGGGGGGGGGGGGGGGGGGGGGGGTAGAAAACCGATTTGGTTTTTTTATATTTTTAATTCGTCCATGGCGAAGGTCGCCCTCCTAATCGCATTTCGAGAAACAAACTCATCAATCAGCTCTCCGTAGTCCAGATTTTCCGTCGATTCTTTATGGACGTGTAAAACGGCTATATTGTTCAGCCGGTTTTTGAGCCATGGTTGATCTTAAATAAATTTTCAACCTTTTGAGCGCGGAAAACGACTGTTCAGGAATTACAGGAAAAATTACAAAAAAAAAATAATAATAATAATTGGTTCAAATTCATGAATTTTCAGTTGCAATGATGAAATTTCGTGTGTTGTAATTCCACACTATTAGGATTCTGTGTGTTGTCGTAACAACACAGACAAGACAAAACTTGCCGGCGCTGACTGTAATGCCAGGATAGAAAGATCCCGGCCGTGAATAGGGCAAAAATTGAGAATATAGAGATCGATATGATCTCTATATAGAGTGAACTGTAAAATAACGGAATTTTGATTAGACTGAAGGTCGAATTAACAAGTGATTAGAATGCCACCAATTTGTATGTGACGATTACAAGAATTCTGGATAATATAGTAATGATTTTGATGATACGGAAATAATGGTATGAGCAAGACGTCGACACTTAGCTTTCGTTGACTTGGCGTGATGTGCGTCTACAAGATTGGCAATCGGTCGGGCGCCCTCACCTTCGTGGAAACCTCGGTCAACTCGACACTTCAAGTATTCGAATGTTAATATTTCCACTGAGTTTAAATATCTGATTGGTAATTGTCTCTTAATACTACAAAGATTCAAAATGAGTCTAAGGCGGAAGGCAATTAATCGAAGGATTAAAATAAAATATGTGTCCGTGCACTGAATTTAACTTTATACAATAACTAAGATTTTAACGGTTCTAAGTCCTTTACACTACCACTTAGTCTGAATAAAGAAAAAGATCGAATGTAACTCGTGGCTCAACCAGGAACACGGTTCTATACGTCAACACACCTCGTGATTTGACAGACGAAAGACGCTAATTCAAGTTCAGAGTTGACGAGATGCCCGCGATTGCAAGAAACCTGCATTTCCCCCGCGAGTTAATTAGCCAATTAGGGCCCTACTTTGCATCTCATTAGAGCCTGGTTGGCTCGGGACCCGCCCAAGCTAGGTGTAGGTGGTGGGGTCCCGAGTCACTCGACGCGGTCCCATCCCCTACTCCGTCTTGCTCATCCTCTACTTATTCTAGCTTATTGTATTTAATTTTTAAAATAATAGTATCCTCTTATTCGGGCTTTCCGTTCATCCGTCCATCCCTTAAGTTATGTTATGATCCATTATATTCTAGGTTTATATGACCTAATTGTTGCGGGGGTTCCTTTAGGAATTCGGACTTGACACGAATCGTTTGTTCGTCTTCTAAATCATGCTATATGCTACCAATTTGGTAGCTGCTATTGTTGGCTGCTATTATTCCTTCGTTTTATTTCCCTAACCTAAATAAAATTAGAATCAGAGAGAAGAGTGTTAGGTAATTCGCATTTATGCCTTCTATACCTGTGTGGAAGCGAGGGGTCAGCAAGTTTAACGTCGCCTCGCCTCGTTCCACAGGACATCGGTTATTGAAGCTACGCAGATCTCCGCTATCGGCATCTACGTGACTTTTGACGCCTTTAAGAGGGAGTGGATATTTATTACAGTATTGTATTCCTTGGCGAGGTTTGGTTTCTGTTCTGGGACACGTTCCCCGTGTAACCCAAAACTTTATTTTACTTTACTTTACTTTTGCTGATTTACTGTAACTTACTCTACTGATTCTAAATAATCGATGAAAGAATTTATGAGATTAAACCGACAATAAAACATACTAAGTAGTTGCGTGAAGCAATTTAGATCAATGTGAATTGCGTTCGTAACAAGCTCAAATTGAATTGCGCAGGAATGATTTGAGAAGAGTTGATATATTGACCAAAATTGGACAAATAATCAATGCAATAAATTCGTACGCGACGAATTTCAAGACACTTCATCAGCGATATATCGAAGGAGAATATCAGGTTGTATTAAGGGGAGGGTCTAGTCGATTTTGACCGACCCATCTAATTACTTAAATATCTCCGAAACGAGGGTATCAATCGGATTGTCCTTTTGGCAGCCGATGTTTGAGGAGGAATGGGATCGAGCGAATATAAAATTAAATAAAATTGTTGTTGTTTTTTTTTTTTCCTGTCGCAAAGTGTGGGCGTGCCAGTTATTTCGACTTATAACAAAGCCTATGCATCGAAAATGCAAAATCGGCCTCCAGAGCCCGATTCTGTGAGAAATTCCAAACACGGGCATCACGAAACATCTTTGTTTTCAACAACGATGTAGGCCACAGTTGTATTCTACGAATTTGTGGTAATTAGCGATTGTAAAACGGCTGGGAACGGCCATTAGTATTTATTATATGTATTAGTCCCCAGAACGGCCGCAAGATATCGCCACACGCGAGTTTTCTGCTTTTTCTTCTCCCACCGCTGTTACGTTGGTACAACTGGTTGGTACCACGTGACTCGATCTGCAGTCAGAGATGATTTGAAGACTAAGAAAACGTATATTTGCGATATGATACTTTTCAATAAGTTCAGCATTGGCTTGGTGAGTAAAAATATTTATTCGATTCATAATTGAGCATTTTGTTCATTTATTTCCATTATTTTACCATTTTTCCATGGGTTCTCAATACAATTATATGGAATCACATGTGAACAGTTGTACTGAGTAATTATAATATAATTCCATGCTATACTTACATCAGTCGCATAAGAATACATAAAATATTATATGCTCTATTCGCTGGGAGACGCCAGCTGGAGGGGAGCTGTGAAACGATCGCAGCGCGCGTGGTGGCGAGTAGTGAGTTTAGCCGGCGTGTGTTGTGGTAGCGTGTTATACAAGAAAGAATAGACAATATGTGGAATTACACTTGTTGTGTTATGAACTGCAAAAATAATGGTAAAACTGGTAATTGTATATTTTACAAGTTTCCGACCGCATCGCATAAGATTCGTCAAAGGCAAAAATGGGTTGCTGCTGTGAAAAGAAAAAAGTAAGTAAACATGTAACCTTACTTATTTGATGCCTTAGTTTTCTATATTTTAAAAATCAAGTCAACTATATCAATGGGTGAACTGTTATGCCAGCTGTATGAAACACTATATAAATGCATGAATGTTATTATTTTTTTCAGTCCTGATGGTTCAAAGTGGACTCCAAAAGCTCATCACGTAATATGCAATGCTCATTTCATTGGCAAGAAAAAATCAGATGATCCTGCGAGCCCAAGCTACGCGCCAACTCTATTCCCTCCTGCTTATCATGTAAAGCAAGTAAATGAGAAAGCTGTTTTAAGCAGGTAAATATATGAAAAGTAGAAAAATAATTATAAAATTAAATGATATGTACCTTTATAGTTTAGTTCTATAATAGCATGTATCCATTGATTATAGGTACACATAGGGTCAATCAAAGTGTCGCACCTAAGATATGCAACTGAACATACACCTTCATTTAAGTTGGCAATACAAATTTGACTTGAGAGCCCCCGCGACGGAGAGCTGCGGAAAAACGAAGCTCGTATCGCTTCATCTGTCAAAACGTCAATTGACAAATAATTTCTTGATCTTAACCACAAATTGACATAACCTGATATGGCACAGATGATCAGTAAAATTCGGTTTCTCTGAAAAAAACGTGATATTTGCGAGTTGTACAAGGATTAAAAGGTTGATTCGGGTATATCCAAGAAGCTGCAAGAGCATTCAAATTATTTTTAAAGATGATAATTTCGTTACGATATTTGCCGCATTTTTCCACTCTCTTTGTGTAGGTTGATTACGTTTCTTGAAATTGAGAGGAAGAAGCAGACATTATCCCGTGGCAGTGAGATGCGATACCTGTAACGTTGTGTTTAAAATCATCACAATGAAACGAACGTATACAAGACGCCCCGAATTAGTACACATTAAATGCAAGTGTCTCCAACTGAAGCAAAAACTGAAAAGAACATTCTGAATCATTTCAAGTAAAAACCCGGGTCGAGCGAATTTTCGGATTGCCTTTATTTGGCTCGTCTTGTCTGATAAATTCACATGTTATGAATGTAAAGTATACGAACGATAGAGTCACTACGTGAAAAAATCTAATCAACCAAAAGTATGACATCATAGAATTCGTCAATATGATCTTGAAAGACATAAACATTCAATAACATAATCTTCTATTAATTCTGATGGGCCTCAATTTTAGTGTTATTTATAGTTTATATTCAACGTTTCGTTTTCATTATGTTCAATAAAATTGTGTTATTAAGATACCTTATTGCATTCGTTTTATTGGTACGCTGAGAAATTATTGAAAATGATAATTTAATAGAAGTAACACAGTAACTTAAATATAGGTCGCTTAATTTATTTGTGTTAATTATTTTATTTTCATTTCTTCGGTTGCGTTCAATAAATCTTGAAGTCTTCTGCTGTAAAAAAATGATTAGATTCGATTATCATAGCATTTGATGAAATCTTGAACCATCCATGATTCTGAGACTCTACAACGAAGACCTATGGAGCCCATGGTTGCGATTTTAAAAGATTTTACGTTGACTAAAAATAAAACGAATAGCTTATACAACTTTGAAAAATTATTTAAAATGGTAATTGAATATAAGTAACACACAGAAACTCAAATAGTGGTCACTTGATTTATTTCTTATTCATTTACACTTATTTTTATGAGCTTAGTTTTGTTAACTTAGTTAGCACAGCGAATCAATCGAATTGAAATGCACGGATTTCATAATCGTAAGACAATTTCATCTTAAGATATCAGCATCAGCAAAGTCTCATAAAGCTTGTAGAACTGACGTGACCAAGCTAGATTTTATTAAGTGGGGCTTTGGGTGAAATTTTTTTAGCAACGATTTTTCCGTATTTAAAATTACTCCATTGCCAGACGAAACATTAAAGATCACAGCTACTCTTGATCTGGAAGTAGATAATAACCTCAGCAAACCATACATCGAAAAACGACGCATTGAAGACGTTATAATACGTAGGAGTAGAAATCTTCACTGGGACAGGATACCAAATTTGACGATGCTGATTTTCTATAGAATGAAAAACATACATGAAAGTTTACCGATCTATTGAAAAACGACTGATAGAAGATGGTCCAAAGAACTGCTTAGCTGTGAAGCATACTTATCTCGAGGATTGTCATCGGCGTAATGGATGAATAAATGTGTTAATCAGATCTTGTATACGTTCGTTTCATTGTGATGATTTTAAACACAACGTTACAGGTATCGCATCTCACTGCCACGGGATAATGTCTGCTTCTTCCTCTCAATTTCAAGAAACGTAATCAACCTACACAAAGAGAGTGGAAAAATGCGGCAAATATCGTAACGAAATTATCATCTTTAAAAATAATTTGAATGCTCTTGCAGCTTCTTGGATATACCCGAATCAACCTTTTAATCCTTGTACAACTCGCAAATATCACGTTTTTTTCAGAGAAACCGAATTTTACTGATCATCTGTGCCATATCAGGTTATGTCAATTTGTGGTTAAGATCAAGAAATTATTTGTCAATTGACGTTTTGACAGATGAAGCGATACGAGCTTCGTTTTTCCGCAGCTCTCCGTCGCGGGGGCTCTCAAGTCAAATTTGTATTGCCAACTTAAATGAAGGTGTATGTTCAGTTGCATATCTTAGGTGCGACACTTTGATTGACCCTATGTGTACAACCGACTCATTAATCGTAGAAAGAGTATCAACAAGGATAACATCAGAGTGGATCGCGATACTGTAAACCAAGGTAATGACGACTCTAATAATTTTGTCAAGAAGAGCGGAAGTGAACCTATGGATGTAAGTGCCAAAGAAATTTTAAAAATTGATCAAGAGTGTCAAGTAGATTTTATAAGTTCTGGTATTGAACAAACAAGTACTTTCACTTGTAACAGATATATTTATATGACGAATTACTGCGATGCTGAGGTTCAAACTAAAATACCGGAAAGTACCATTCTGAAAACTATTGTGAATAGGAAAAAAATGAAAGGTGAAGAGGTACAATGTGGCACATCGTTGACAGATTTAGTTGAGAAGTCGGTTGGTTGTAACGAGGCTGTAATTGAAGAAAATAGGAAACAGCGTAGTTTCTGTGGTTTTCCATCTGTTAAGACTGATGAACAGTTATTAGATATCGCTGGAGTGAACTTCCAGAATTTTAATTTTTTATTATCTAAAACTGAAAACCCATCGCAACGATCTGCAATAACAAAAGAACAGAGGCTTCTAATTTTTTTAGTGAAAATGAAAACTGGACTGACATTTTCAGCCATCGGAGTTTTCTTTGCTTTACATCGGTCAACTGTTTCCAAGATATTCTTTTCAACTTTACAATATTTGAGTTCGTCAACTGCAAATTTAGTGTTTTGGCCAAGTAGAGCTGCTGTGCAGAAAACTATGCCGGAATGTTTTAAACCTCAGTACTCCAATACTCGTGTTATCATAGACTGTACTGAATTAAAGATAGATGTTCCGTCAAGTGTCGACCACCGTATTTACTGTTACTCTCATTACAAGAAAGGTTTCACAGCAAAAGTACTGATTGGAATCACGCCGTCTGGGTTCATCTGTTTCAAATCAAAAGTTGCTAGCGGTAGAAAAGGTGATTCCCAATTAACTATTGAATCAAACTTGGTAGATTCATTGGAAGATGGTGATGTGGTTTTAGCGGATAAAGGTTTCCCTGAAATGAGATCTATCATTGATGCAAGTGGTAAACGAGTATTTCTTATTATGCCACCATTTTTGGAAAAAAAAATCAGAATTTTCGAAAGAAGAAACAGATCTGACTTACAGCATCGCAAGAGTTCGAATTCATGTGGAAAGAATTATGCAACGACTGAAAATATATCAAATTTTGCATAAAATTCCAGAAGATTTGTTCCTTTGCCTCGATAATATTATTCATGTTATCTGCGTCTTAGTAAATTTACAGCCACCAATTTTTTCGACGAAAACAAAAAATATGAAGTAGGAAAATAAAAACCTTCATTCGTAAAAGTTCATGTTGTTTCATTGTGTATTTATTGATATTTAAGTACTACATACTAACGACCATAAAACCTCAAGGTTTTATGATGTAAATTGTATAAATATCTGGATTAATATTTATCACAGGTACATCACCATAATTATCGACATATCACAATACTATCACATGTGTAAATTCTATTCTTTGGAAATATTAATTCAGTTCTGTTTAACTTACATATCACAAAAATCTAGTACGGTGTGGTATAGTATAATGTCATGTAACAGTAATATTTTCATTTTTAATTATAAGGAACTGCTTAATCTATTTGAACTTGATGCCAGCCTTTATATTATCTATGTAATCCAGATTTCAAGAAAATAAAAGAAAATGAAATAAAGCTTGAGTACGTACATTTTTTATAATCAAGACGTAGTTAAGGGTAATCTTCAGAAATACTCATTTTACGAGTGTGAAATAGATTACATCGTATTTTCAATCCTTTTTCCACTGAAGACTCGACGCGGTTGCTCTTTTCTTTCATTAATCTTAATTTTTTCATTTTCTTCGGTTATTTTAGAATGAAGCGTGGGCAAAAAGTGTTTGAAGTAAAAATCCTTAGCTTTAAGAATTACACTTTCTATAAACAACTCGTCACGATAAACTGGTATTATACAACTGCCATTTTCAAGTGGAGAGTACACGAACAAATCACAGACGCTCAATCCACATACGTACATCTGAACTTGGCACTGAGTATAATAGATATGACTCTCTTTTAATATTATTTCATCGCCTATACATTTTAAATACTGAACATTGCATTTTCTGTTTTCAAAATCAACGATAGGTAATTTTTCACAACTGCTTGGACATTTTATTTCTACTAGCCCAACAATACATTCATCTTCAATTGCAACTCCATCTGGACTTGCGCATAGCCATGGTTGATACTTGCTAACAATAACTCCTACTTCTTTTACTTGTTTATGTGACATTTTCTCATACAATTTTCTAGCAACACTTTCATTGTCTTTTCCATACTGCATTGAAGAAGTATTAACTGTCTTTGGAAAAATCAATTCTGATAGCAAAGAATCTATGGTTTTTGATTTCCTGATTTTAATTTTGTGAATGGTCGAACTCGCAGAAAATCTCCAGCTTCTTGTTGAATGCCACTTGGCACACATGGCTTGATCTATGGTTTCAGTACATAGAGTAATAATTTCTTCACTCGACAGATCAATATGTGACGTAAAGAATAATTCGATACTCTCGCAAAGAGCATGTTTTGCTGTATATACAGCATGCTCTTCAATAAAATTATGAATGTTACATAAACATATCTCACAGTCTTCTTTCTTTAAATTTTTTTCCACTACATCTAATAATGAAGACATTGTGCTATCAATTTCATCTGCGGTTCGGTCAATTGAAGCTTCTGCACTTAACATAATTTTTAAAGATGATTCAAATTCTAGCTCGTCTGGGGCAGGCAAACGCAATTCCATTTGCAAAGGAGGCATAGACGTAAACATATCTACAAAATTTGAACCTTTCGAGTACTTTACCTTTCCAAATTGTTTCGATGTAGGTCGACCCCATTGTTGCTCGAAATTGGTCTTTGATAAGCTTTCGTGATTATTAACACAATATATTAAAGCAGCAACGTGCTTGCAGCGTCCACTTTGATTATAAACACAAGTACAAGAAACACTTGTGACAACTCTAGCAGCGTCAATCTAGAAAAAATTGAAGCTGTTTTCTGGAGCATATGATTTTCCAACATTGCAATCGGCAAAAATAATGATTGCTTACGTTTAATTGTACTTTATATGGTTCAGAAGATACGGCTGCTTGTCGAACAACTTCGGCTTGAAAGAACACACTTCTTCCATTATGCCTGTATTCTTGCACACTTCGCACATGATTGGCCTTAAATAATTTTATGGCTTTTGATTCAGTTGCCGGTTGGAAGTTTATTCTGTGTGTTATGTTTGCAAATCCTGTCCTTATTAACACATCCATGACTAGAGATTTTTTCTGTACACAATTATTTATCATACCATATATTATACATTCCATTTTTTTTAAGTATCACTGTTTTCTATCTGTCCGTTATCTGTCAAGATATACTTGTTTTGAACTTCATAACCTACAAATTATCACTGGGAACTTAGTTTTACTTACCTCATAACTATATACTTACATATTTTCTACTGGTGTTTCAGCTCGATATTGTTTTCAACTTGTCACTTTGGTCTTCTGATGAAATTATCAATTATTTACTAAAATTTAGCTGATTCAGATATTTCAGATATACTTCTCACGCAATTCAACACGCCGGCTGTTTGGCTTTTAACACCGCTAGGCGGCGGCTCAAGCGAGGCTCACAGCGAATACAGGGTCACCCAAGACCCCCGGACCGGAAGGAATAGGTGAATTCCTCGTTGGATTTTGAGACGAAATTTCCTTTTCGAAAACTTCGTCCGATCAACGGTGTCCAAGTTATTAAAGATTAAGAGTAGCCAATCAGCGCCTCGCTTTAGGTCCGTGCCAGTGCCGGGTCAATAGTGAACGGCGGGCAGGGCCCGTGGTTTATTTTACATTTGGCTACTTTCTTCTTCACTTTACGATCGACGCGTATTATTATTATTATTATTATTATTATAATTATTATAATTATTATTATTATTATCATTATTATTATTATTATTATTATTATTATTATTATTATTTTTTCTACCAGACCGTAGTTCTACGTGTCCAGGTTGACCGGACCGTAGTTTTCGGTGTCCAGGTCGACTGCACCGTAGTTTTCGATGTCCAGGTCGACCACACCGTACAAATTCATAAATTTTCAATCCCATGGTCAATTTCAAAAAAAAAAAAAAAATAATAATAATAATAATAATAATAATAATAATACGCGTCGATCGTAAAGTGAAGAAGAAAGTAGCCAAATGTAAAATAAACCACGGGCCCTGCCCGCCGTTCACTATTGACCCGGCACTGGCACGGACCTAAAGCGAGGCGCTGATTGGCTACTCTTAATCTTTAATAACTTGGACACCGTTGATCGGACGAAGTTTTCGAAAAGGAAATTTCGTCTCAAAATCCAACGAGGAATTCACCTATTCCTTCCGGTCCGGGGGTCTTGGGTGACCCTGTATATAAAGTTGGTATGATTCTAACAACAGATGTTGATGGTTTGGAGCCAACATTTGGTGAAATTCAACATACAGTAGAACCTCGATTATCCGAACCTCTGTTATCCGAACCCTCCATTATCCGAACCACGATCGCTTTATCCGAACCCTCTATTATCCGAACCTGAACTTGCTGTTTCTTTTTTTTTCTTGATGTGCGCGCGTTCTTCGTGTCCAATTACATATGTAGTATGTATCTATTTGAACTATTTCATTGTTTTTGTACTGCTTTCGTAATATTTTACGTTTCAAATATTACATAATATACAGATTCACTTGTTAAATGTTTTTAAATGTTATTAAATAATATATATATATGTAAGTGTGTGTTCTAATAACACAAACTTATTCGCAATGCGAACTTTGAGCGAGGCGTTACGGGGGGGGAGCCTAACGGCCCACACGCTAGGTCCCGGGTCTCGACCAGAGACTCAGACAGTCAGTCATGTATAGATAGATCCAAATGCCGACATTGTTGTTGATTCAGGTAGAAATTGTACATAGTGCTTGGTTTAATTAGTGTAATTATTTATGTAATAATTGGTGTTAATATATCGTTACAGTATCATCTACTACATCAACTCAAGTCGTAACTTATTTCGTACCACATCCTCACCCTCTGGTTATAAGCACCCAGCTTATAACTTACATATATATTGTAACGCAGTTTTCTATTAGGAAGAGGAAAACCTTTGACTCCGTCACAATTCGGCGCTTCCCGTGTTAATTAACTGAAACTTACCTAATGTTGGGCGCCAGACGCTTGCGCGTCGTTTCCTTACCAAATTTTTACCATATGATACGATACGATACGATAACTAAAACATACGAGATGCGACGAGCGACAACTCAACTAGCTCAGTTTTCTAAAGCCTTAGATAGAGGGGCAGGGTACACCATTTACATAAAACAATATTCGATATTTTACTTGAGATCACATCAATCAGATTTACTTCTTTTTCGAAATTAGACAGATTCGATAGAATCGATAACAGAATCGGTATTAGCTTCGTTTATTACGGTAGTCGATCTAAATAACGGGACAGAATTTAATTCTTTTACGATATTAGTGAGAGGCGTGTGTCAGAGACGATTCGATATAAAACAATTTGACTAGACTCCAGATTTGGTATCACAGAGCGATACTTCGTACCCAAATGCAAATTTAATTTATCATAACGCAGCCAGACACTATTATACGACTTTTAGCCGAGATCAGATGACGATACTCAATAATGAAACGATACAGGTTCCCTAATTATTAATTAGTGGCACGCTGAGCCTTACAATAAGCGATATCTTGAGGTTTATTAAAAGATAGGGTCATTCAAAATACGCAAATTACTTAGTTCAGCGATAACAGATTATTTCAGGAACGATAGAAAGATAGTAAACCAGATTCTACGATATCTTAACGAAAGTTTCGATACTAGATTTCACATAGCCAAATTTACTCAAGCGATAATAGAAAAGAGATAATTACTAAATTATAACAAACGATAATAGAACTAAACTATAACAAAGTTTCTGTAACGCGAGGCCTTAGCCCTCGCGGCTAACTTCGCTCAGGGTACTCCAGGAAAGGTATTTTATACTAGCTTCATGCACAAGCAATATTAACAATACTAGAAATGCTGAATTTACAAAGCCATACGATAGGTAATAGCCAAAAAGCAATATAAGATCTACGTAATTCAGTCAGACTCGAGGTTGTTCGATAAATTAACCATAGACGAGCTTCTTAGCTCAAAAACCAAACGATAAACAGACTTTTATACGAACTACCTCGTGTCTTCACAAAAAGAATCAAGACCTTACCTTAATCGACTTCAATAATTGCACAACACTATTTCAACAATACTCGATAACGATATTCGGTTCGATATGCGATACTCGATGTACTTGCAGACAGCGTAGCGTAGACTGGAGCGAAGAATAGGCTGAATGACCAGTGTGTCTTCCTTATATAGCCTTTATTTCTACGCATCGGATCATCCCTCTAGTAAATAGGTCACGTGACGTGTCAGTGACTTTTAATTGGCTCTCGGTACTTCTCGGTAGTTTCGACGGTTGTCAGGTGTTCTGACGTATTCCGGGAGAATCACACCTACCCCTCCGTTGCTGTAGACCACTCCTATTCCCGCCTTCCGTTAGAACTCCCTGGTGCTGGATCTACCGGAAATCTCGCTCACCAGAGCTATTCGATAAATTCCGATAGGGCCTTACAGGATTCGTCAATCCCTACGGAATGGGTAATAGCCTCCCGCTGGATCACTAGGATCTCGCCTACGACGAAGTTCTTCAGGTCGGAACGCTGATCCGGGGGTTTTCTCGACCAACCACGGCCGCGGTAACAGTTTCGGAGATAGTGCAGATGATCGGTGTACCTGTTGTCGACAATTCTTCGGGTAGGAGGCTGTGAATATGCTTTCGCATGACCTTGTACGCCACCCTCAGACTGGCAGGTGATGTAGACGGTAGCTTCGCCGGATGACGGGAGGATTTTTGCCGTGCTTCTCGCACATCCCTGTACGCCGTCAGTCCGTTACGTTTGGAGCAGTGCGTTTTCCGGCTCTAGTGGAGGCGCTGGCCTTGCCGCTTTCTTGGCGAATCTAAGACTTGCACGCCGATAGGGCCGTCTTCGACGATACGAGAGGTTCTTTAGGCTGCATTTGCTGTACTTTCCATCGGTAGTTCCCACGTCGGTAGAGACCTCGTGGTGCATCGTGATCGAGATTCATAGATTTCACAAAAATAAACAGTGCATTAGTTAAAGCTAACCATTTTCCTTAAATTTTCCTTTTCCTGGAGTCCCTGTCCACGCTACGCTGTGCTTTTTCGAGTTTTTCCCCTTGTAACTGGGATTTATCAAAATACCACGTTACAATATATATATTAAATCATATATGTGTGTTACATATTTCTTGAATATTTCCCAGCGCTGAACATCATGTCACCTAACATTACTGTTCGATTATCCGAATTTTCGATTATCCGAACTAGGCCCGGTCCCAATTGGTTCGGATAATCGAGGTTCTACTGTATATTGATTGATAACGCTCACGAAGTACACTTCTTGTACTTCAAACTGCAAACATTAGGCCTTAACCAGCATGTACACGCATTTGAAATCACTAAAACCTGCCATTGGGGATTCATATCTAAAAAAGAATTAAGTACTTATGAGACATGCAATATGCACGTCATGGCAAATGGCAAGTATTATGTGCCCTGTGTCTAATGTAACTTCTCCATATGAAAGTTAAGAATTACCATGTATAATGACGCAGATATTCTGTTGATCACATGATCTTTCTCCATAACCAGAACTAATGATTTAAAGTATTCATTAAGTTGCTTCATTGATGTCGTGTTGTGATTTGAATATATTTTTTATGTTATAACATCACACGAAATTGAGTCACAGTATCGAGAGAAGCGTTTCGCAAGATTGCACGAATATTAAGCGGACACTTCGTTATTCATATGACCCAGAAATTATTTTATACTATTTACCTAACATTATAATATCAAGATGAGTTGATCTCAAAATGTAGTTTCTCGTACATTATTGTTCCAGTCATTGATACTGATAAGTTTGTAGGTTTCTAAAGCAACAGAAAATGTCATATATTCATCAGAATCTGATATATTTAAAAGCAAAGCTTTGAGCGCGCAGGGTAAAAACTGTGAAGACTTCATGTCATTCTATATCTATGGTATACCTTGTAACGGTTCGGCTATCCAATGAGAGCGACAAGGACAGACGAACGACGAACGAGCAACGGTCAAATCCCCACTTGCGCGGCAAACGTCGGTGACGTCACCAACAGACAAAATTTGTATAAAAGCCGGTGCGGCAAAGCCTCACCAGCGATACGAAGCAAAGCGCTCGTAGGCGTCTCATTGTTGTATATTATACTGGAAGTCTTTTCCAGATAATAAAGTAGAGTCAGTAGAGTCAAAATTAGAAAGAAATAGAAATTTGAAATAAAATTGAAAGTTAGAAAAGAGAAACATAAAATATTAAAGTCTATCGCTGCGCGAATTCCCGAGGATAGCAAATCAATTTAGCAGAAGTCTTGACTTAAAACTAGCTAGACATTCGATCTCGAGATATCAAATAATTCAGAGAAACTCAGAACAAAGAAAGAGCCATTAGAATTAATTAAATAATAAGGAAATTTTGTTAACATTTTTGTTATTTTTATTTTTGTAAAATTCAAAGAATCATGAACATTTAATTTCATAAAATGTATCAAGTTGAAAGAAGCAACTGCTTAAGTTCTTTGTCCGAGATTTCCGCCACTCATTTCTTAACTAATTAAAGCTACAACAGCCGAGATAGGTTTACGCTAGGGAACAGCTTTGAAGAGCAATCTTCCGAGTCTGGTGTACAGTCTTGGGTGCAAACCCCGGATCTGAGCGTAGGAAATAGTAAAGAAGTCAGGATAGAACTAGGAAGCAGGCTTGTGAGTAAAACCACCGGTTCTGCTCCAGGGCGGCAGCTTTGTTAAGCAATTAACCCATGGACGTAGGAATTATAGGGACGAAGCATAACGCTGCAGGGGGGAAGCCGCTGCGGGGAGGGTACGGAGGCGAATCCGCCATCATTTGGGGCCCAGCTGCTGATTCGCTGTTACATTGCGCATGCTTTTAAGATACAAGAGGCCATCGCCTATGTTAACTAGGTTAGATTGCCAGCGACGACTTCGTCAACAGAAGTTCAGAACCTAACGACAAAAAAGTGTTTTTAAAATGCCGTTGTGTTTTGTGCCCTCCTGTGAAAACAGGACGGACAGACTTTTTTTGAAAAAGGACTCTAGTGCACACGCAAGACGAAAAATTACATTCCACAGGTTTGTGAAATATGTTTTATATGTAACCATACTTATAGACTATTGACGGGCCAGCAGGAGAGCATTTTTCTTCCAATATGTGTATATTGCATTTCCAGATTTCCCAAGAATCCTAACAATCGGAGATTATGGTTAGATATTTTAGAAATTGATTCATCTTCCGTCCCGCAAGAAGCACGTATTTGTTCAGATCACTTTTCGGAAGATTCTTTCGACAAATCATCAACCGCATCAATTCGGCTTAAACCAAATACATTGCCAATTGTATGAATTACATACTGTTCTTACTTTTGTTTGAGAGGATAATATAAACAGTCAATTTATTTATATATGCATGTTTTAGAGAGTAGTTGAGATTACAAGCCCTGCCTCCGTGTCATCAGCAGTCACAGAGGAATGTTCGAAGGATCATGTATCTGTAGCAAAAGTAGATCGAGCAACAAGTCCGATGCCTCAGACTACAACTTTTACACACCGAGCTACTTCACCGATTAGAATTGTTTCCGCACGTAGGTTTTATGCAATTCACTACTCCACAATATTTTTGAGGGAGAAGTTGATATTCAACAATATTTCAGAGATATTCGAATGTATTGAATTAATATTTTTAGCGCAACCGTCAATATCAAAGGAAGACAAAGGAACTATGGTAATTCCAGAGCTTGTCTATAACTCGCCAGAGAAAAGTAGATTGAGAAAAAGAATGGAAATTATGCAGGAGGAATATAAGAAAAAAATTCGAACTCTGCAGCAAAGTTTACGTCGGAGCACTGATCGAAGTACCACGTTAAAGAGTACTCTTGATATTTTGAAAAGTAAAAATTTATTGAACGATGAGCAAGTTGATGTGTTACACACAATAGGTGGGTCTAATGCACTCTTATTTGAACGGTTGATGAACAAAAAAAATAAGGAGCATGTATCCAGAGAATACGATCCGCAATTGAGATCCTTCGCACTTACGCTTCATTATTATTCACCCCGTGCTTATGACTACTTACGAAATAAACTAGATTGTTGTTTGCCACATCCGAAAACAATTAGTAAATGGTATGGAAGTATTGAAGGAAATCCAGGGATTTGCTCTGAAGCACTAAAATCTATAGAGCAGCGTGTGAAAGATACAAATTACCCATTGTTGGGTGCAATAATATTCGACGAGATGGCCATTCGGCAACATTTAGAATACGATGGATCGAAATTCAGTGGTTATATTGATATGGGGAAAGATATTGTTGCCGATGATACTGTGCTTGCGAATGAAGCACTAGTTTTTATGGTTGTATGTATCAATTCTGGCTGGAAGATCCCTATTGCTTACTATTTAATTCATGGCATGACAGCTGACTTGAAAACTAATGTAGTATCACAGTGCATTACTGCATTGCATGTTGCAGGGTTGAAAATAGTAGCTTCAACCTGTGATGGAACTTCTACTAATTTATCAGTATTCAAAAATCTAGGCTGCAATTTCGACAAACTTGACTCTTTAAAGACTTCATTTCCTCATCCTGTCACGAATGAAAAAATTGTTGCTTTTCCTGATCCTAGCCACATGATAAAATTGGTCCGTAATGTTTTTGATGCTATGCAAACTCTCCCTGATGGGCTAAATCAAGAGGTCTCATGGTACTATCTAGTCGAGTTGAATATATTACAAGAAAAGGAGAACATGCATCTCGGAAATAAATTGAGAAATTCTCATATTTATTATCAAAAACAAAAAATGAAAGTTCGGTTAGCAACCCAAATTTTTAGCAAATCTGTAGCAGACGCGTTGGAGTTTTGCCGATCAATTTTGAAGTTAAAATCTTTCGAATCGTGTGAAGCAACAATACAATTTTTGACAATGTTCAATGACTTGTTCGATATTTTAAATTCAAAAAATAATAAGCAGGCTGGTTTTAAAAAAACTTTGAACGAACAGAATTTTCAGTGTGTTAAAAACAGATTTGATGAAATAAAGCAATATATTCTGTCATTGAAATTCAAAACAGGCGAACTCGTAATTGATAGCCGAAAAAGAACTGGATTTTTAAGTTTTTTAATTTGCATTGAGAGTGCAGTAGTATTGTACGAAGAACAGTGTCAAAAGAATCAGCTCCTCAAATATATTCCATTCTATAAACTAAGTCAAGACCACATTGAATTATTATTTGGCTGCGTAAGAGCACACGGAGGAGGCAACAATAATCCGACAGTTCGACAGTTTAAAGTAGCTATAAAGAAAATTTTGATTCATGCAGATGTACGAGAAACTAGCAGTGGAAATTGTGTTCCACTGGAACACATTTCTATATTACACGTATCCTCTGCAAAAACAAATCAACCTGAAAATGTCATAAATTCAACAACTCGTTTGTCATATTTGTACAATGAATGTAACATGAGTGACAATCATGCAGTGCAAGATATCACTCACATACTTGACGATCATCAGTACATACGTGATTGTAGAGCTACTACAGAATTCTCTAGAAATGTGACAGAATATATTGCGGGGTATGTGGTCATGCAATTGCTGAAAATTCTTCATTGTGAAGATTGCAGAAATGCGCTCAAGGAAATCCATCCTAGAGAACTGAATTTAATAAAAATCAAAAGTCGTGGTGGGCTGATACAACCATCCACAGACGTCATTAAAATCTGTCTGAAATGCGAATCAATTATTCGTTGCCACATGCACATGAGTGGTGAAGTACAACTAAAAAAAGAATACACTGAACCATACCTTTCGAACCAAGTTTTAAGATCATTACTCGATGTAAATTTATTTGAAAACTTAAAAGATCATACTAACGACCAATCAGGATTAGAAAATCATGCAGTACATTTAGTAAGAGCGATTATAGAAAAATACGTGAAAATCCGCTTGCACTACTTAGCTTTAAGTATCATCGATAAATCTAAAAGTAAACGACACCATTTAAACAAAATTTTACTATTTAGCGGACAGTGATTATCGTGATTAAGAAGGGAACTGAATCTGAATTATAACTTTTAAGGAGACGAAAACACTCAATAACTATAACTATTTTGACTATTATTGAAAATCTTTAAATTTTGTATAACATTTATTAAGCATTCGGATGAGTAGGTTTCATGGACTTAGTTCCTATCAATATCTGCCCATTGTTTCCTGTCAGCAGGATTCATTTCTTCATTTTTTTTTATTGTTTGTCGACAATATGAATAATACAGCATACTGTGTTCATAGTATGATTAATAAAACATAATATTCATCTAAACAGTAGTTTTTCTGTTAAGTATTATACCTAATTGAATCGACATTCGCTATTAGAATTTTCGAAAAAAAAATTTGTATCAAAGTGTTCCTTAACATCACACTAACACTCCCCTAATTGAAAATTTGAAATAGCGTTTTCAGCTGGGGCTGCACCGAGCTACACTGGTGTAGTGTAGCTATCTTCATCTCCTTCTTTTCTATGAGCGAGAGAAAGACAAGGATAGCTACACTACACCAGTGTAGCTCGGTGTAGCCCCAGCTGAAAACGCTAGTTATACAAAAACTAGACAATAAACCTTTCAAAGTTCATTCTACTACCCCTTGTCTTTCTATAGAGGGATAGTTTATCCTTAAAAAATGTCATTTTTTAATCTGTATTGGTCATTTTTTAAGGATTGCATAAAAATATAAATACAATTATTAAGGGGGTCCTCTAGTTTCTCGGCTGTTTTTTTACGGCTTTTTCAATAATTTTTTACGGGCAAACCATCGAAATAATCAATCTCATTGTTTTTGCATAATCTTTATTGACATTTAAATAAGCTTTACAAATTTTTTGAAGTCAAAATATATAATAGAATAAAAGTTACAGTGGCCGACAGGAAGACATCAAGTAAAAGAGGTGCTTGAGGGTGACCAAGATTGCGGCTGTTCTGCTTATCTGAAATCAAAAAACCAAACGGCATTTTAATCTTCATATTTAAGACTAGCGATTGACCTAGAGTGAATTCTAAATTACAAAAATTGACTTTTTTCTACACTTTTGAACATTACATTACAATTTTTACTCATTTTTTCTTAAGTTTTTCGCTCGTAAGAATAAAACTATCAAAGCAATCATGATAATCCTAGGTCAATCGCTGGCTTATAACATATCAAAGATGCTGTATAAATTTGAACAAGATCGGTGCAGTAGTTTCTGAAATATCGTGGTCACCGTTTCGAAAAATGGTGTTTCGAGAAAAACGCGTTTGAAAGTTCGCGCATGTGATTTATACTAAAAATTTCATCTCACCGTCAATCTGCTATGCCTGGACCATACAATAGGCCTTCCTCTTCTTCTTGGAAGTCACGCAGAGCTGCTCTGTCTTCTCTTTTCACAAAAGGTTCAGGTAGCAGTTAGATTTAGGGATATCAATACAATGGTCAGCGCCGCTCGGCTTTCGGAGCAGCCTGGCGCGCGCTCCTGCTCCGTTCCAGGGCCGTAACTTGTGAACCACTTCGAATATCGAAAAATCCTTTGGCACACATTTTCTACCATGTTGTAGATGTGATTTATGAAAAAAAAAAAAATCGATTTTTTCGACCCGAGAAACTAGAGGACCCCCTTAAAGAAACAAAAAGAATTCTTTTTTCAGACGTTTATTGTCTAGTCAAGGACATAAAAAATAGAACTTTTTCTGAATTTTGACCTCATTTTTTACAGGTAGCACACAAAGTTGCTTGTCAGTTGAAAGTAAGACGCCTTCGGCCGCCGTCGAAAAGGACTGGAATTGCATGAAAAGTACATGCCAATTCGAATCCGGTAAAACTTTTTCTGACGAGTGTCAGGTTGCAGCGAAGGCGAGTTCTGGAATCGCATGAGATCAAAAGAAGTTTTTCCGTCGAGTATTGTACAAAATTTCACTTTATAAGGTGTGAAAATGAGGATTCTGGCCACGAGGAGCGTGGGTCGAAACGTCCAATATCACACTGAATGAAGTAAAAATTTTTTTATTATACTTCTCTTTTCATGTATAATTAATGTACAAAAAAGAGCTTTTCAACCAATATTATTGATTTGAAAACGAAAAAATTGAAGAAGTGTGTTTTCTTTCAATTCTAAAAGCGAATTTTTCCATTAAAAATCCATTAAAAATGTTTCCATTCCGAAATCCATTAAAAATATAGGATGATTCTTTGCCTAGCACTTAAATTTACGCGGCATTACGCATGCGCACAAAGGTAACCAATCAAAAGTGGGCCCCAAAAGATGGCGGCCCTCCTCTTGATACAATACTCTATACCCCCTCTCAGTGGCTTCACTCCCCTCGCCTATATCCCTAGTTTATGCTCCGTCCCTATAATTCCTACGTCCATGAATTAACCGAGTCTGCTGAGGTCGGAGGCTTTATCGAGCGATTGATCGAGTCCAGAGACTGACGGCTTTGTTGAGAAATCAACCGAGTCCGTAGTTAGGCAGGAAAACACAAAAAACCTAGGTCAGGTGGCTTTTTGTGGCAAAACCAACTTTTGCCCACCTCCTAGTAACGTGAAGTGCCCAAATAAACTCAAAATTCAAACTATTTTATCTTTTGAGCAAAGAACTCACACTAACGGCGGATATACCTCCATTTTTTAAATTCCGGCATATCCGGAAACGTTACAACCTGTATACAGATATTTTTCCTCTATTATAGGACTAGTCGACTACTAGTTTAGGTCAAAGACTGTTGGCTTCATCGTATTTTGTTTGAACACCAAGTTTTATTTTTTGTTAAGAATCCTTATTCTATTTTTATTGCGTTTGTTATCGCAAGGTAATCTGAAGTTGTGATTTATAATTCTACAGAGCTGATCTGTGGAAAGTTATAAGCCGTGTGGGTAGGCAACCGGTGTTACACTACGATATGGCAACGCTGTCGATGCGAGAGTCGAATAAGTCGAATGACCGTATTTACAGACGACGTAACGGCAGCTGTCATTCTGCGGCTCTCATGTTGTTAGGTTAGAATGAGGGTTATAAATAATTGTCAGATTTGGATTTTGTTATTACAGTTCCTTAATACAACGGCAAACGGGCATATTCTTTCTTAAGAAAGTGTAATGGAATATTCAGGTAATTGCGGATGTCAATATCGGTTTATTTCGAACATTATTAGGTTATAACCTAATAAAGAACTGTTTTGGTTGAACTTACGAATCTGACTGTAATAAAGTTAAAATCAAAGCCAACCGCAGTGACAATAATTCTTGAAGAATTAATCATAGGTGTGAATTTCTGTGTATTTACTACATTACTTACAGCGAGCAGTTCATCGGTGACCGACAGACTCGTTGCATCACATCGACAGCTACGTTTGCGAACAGCGAGTGAAATATTATTCAACGACGATAAACGCAGTATGAAGAAACACAGTCTTGCAGAGATTGTAATGTAAAGTCAGTGAAGAGCGATCACATGTTTGTCTACCAATTCTTAGTTTTAGCAAGGAATGAATTAATTGGAAGTATTATTCTGTAAATCAACTTAAGTGTGCCTTTGATTGCTGAGTAGAATAAAGCGTCGCATATTTGTGGAAATAATTACATTTCAACGAGTTTTTATCATTTACTAATAGTTTTTATTGGTAAAGAACAACATAATAATGAGTATGTCTAGTTCCTGGGGAACAGTGAGGGAAGCTAGATTTTTTAAAACGAAGACCACGGATCCGCACTTGGTGAAAGTGACGAACCCGACGTGGCGTGTTAGTGACGAAAACAAGGAAGAAGTACTGCGCATCCTTGCAGAAGACAGAACGAAGCCAGCCTCAAGAGTTGTTCAAGAGGTCGGCATGTCTAAGTTGGTACAACGCATCGATGCAAATACAGAGAGTATCATAAGCTTGAGGATCCGGATGCTGACAATCGACTGCTCTTCTGTCAGGCGATGAGAAACCAACCGGTGAAATATTATGTTTCACCGACGAGTCGACCATCGTGCTTGTAGGAAGACACAACACCCAGAATTTGAGGATCTACTCAATCAGAAATCCACATGTGACCATCGAAGCAAGTACTCAGCATCAGCAGAAGTTGAACGTCAGGGTCGATCTGCATGTGCCCAAAAATACAAACGTTCTTTATTACTGACTTCATATGGCGATCAGATTCACTTTGAATGAACGACTCGTTGAAATTACTGCAATTATCAGTAAATCATCTTTACTCAAATTAAAAATAACATAATCTTGTCCATGCATCTTAGATTGGTTTGGTTTTAATATTTTTCATAATTTCAGTAATTTAACCACCATTTCCACTCAAAAATTATTCATTAATGCTTACCTTACAACGGGAGTTCCCTCATTTGCTCGACCAGACCCCTGAGGCTACACCTGAGCCTGCATACCTCGGAGGTGCTGGAACTGACCTCCCTGCGCCGCGATGCACTCGTCCAGGCGGACCCAGAACGAGTGCGTGGTATTGAAGATAGCTTGCGGAGTCATGTCCGCAAGTATCTGCACTACCCTAGCTCGCAGCGCAGGCAAATCATTTATGGCACCTCCGGCGTATAGCTTGCTCTTCACGTACCCCCAGAGGCCGAAGTCGACCGGTGTTAGATCAGGAGATCGGGCAGGCCATTGAATTGGGCCAGCCCTTCCGATCCAACGATTTGGGAACTCCGCGTCCAGGAACTCCCGGACCAGAGCGCTGAAATGAGCTGGCGCTCCGTCCTGTTGGTACCAGATCTTCGGACCCTAGACCAACAAAAAGCACAAAGTTGGTACAACCGTAATTCATTGAAAGCTTAATTAGGAGCAATGAATTAAATGTACTCACATCTCCTTCGAGGGCTCTGATCGCTGGAACAATCTCGTTTCTCAACATCGCCAAATATTTGGCTCCGTCGAGATTTCCCTCGATGAAAAATGGTCCTACAATCTGGCCCAAGTACATCCCGACCCAAACGTTCAACTTCTGCTGGTACTGAGTGCTTGCCTCGATGGTCACGTGAGGATTTCCGATTGAGTAGAACCTCGAATTCTGGCTGTTGTGTTTTCCTTTCAACACGATGGTCGACTCGTCGGTAAAGCATATGTGGCGCATATCTTCGTTTTCTCGTAGCTGGTCCCCCATCGTCTGACAGAAGAGCAGGCGACTGTCAGCATCCCGATTCTCAAGCTTATGAACCCTTCTGTATTTATACGGTAGGCATCGTGCCTTCTTAACGATGCGTTGCACCGATGCCCTAGATATCCCAACCTCTTGAGCAACTCTGGAGGCTGGCTTCGTTCCATCTTCTGCAAGGATGCGCAGTACTGCTTCCTTGTTTTCGTCACTAACACGCCGCGTCGGATACGCCACTTTCACCATGCGCGGATCCGTGGTCTTCGTCTCGTGAAATCTTGTTACAGCCTTCCTCACTGTTCCCCAGGAAGGAGTCGGCCGTCCCGGGTGGTCCTCCGCGAAATTCGTGGCGATCTTTTCATACGTCGCTCCGCCGGCTCGCTTTTCCACCATGTACTGGCGCTCTTCTGGCGTAAATTTAATATTCGGCATTTTTTACCGGTTTGGTTAAGTTTTTTTTCAGGCTCCTTCTTCCTCCGCGATTTATTACCACGTGCTGTTGAAACAAAACAACAACTCAACGAATTAAAATCATTGATTAGCCAACGAGATAAAATCATTTTCTCGATTTTCATAAAAAAATAAATTTTTAAATTTTTAAAAAAATTTCGTAATAAAATCATGAAAATCGAGAAAATGATTTTATCTCGTTGGCTAATCAATGATTTTAATTCGTTGAGTTGTTGTTTTGTTTCAACAGCACGTGGTAATAAATCGCGGAGGAAGAAGGAGCCTGAAAAAAAACTTAACCAAACCGGTAAAAAATGCCGAATATTAAATTTACGCCAGAAGAGCGCCAGTACATGGTGGAAAAGCGAGCCGGCGGAGCGACGTATGAAAAGATCGCCACGAATTTCGCGGAGGACCACCCGGGACGGCCGACTCCTTCCTGGGGAACAGTGAGGAAGGCTGTAACAAGATTTCACGAGACGAAGACCACGGATCCGCGCATGGTGAAAGTGGCGTATCCGACGCGGCGTGTTAGTGACGAAAACAAGGAAGCAGTACTGCGCATCCTTGCAGAAGATGGAACGAAGCCAGCCTCCAGAGTTGCTCAAGAGGTTGGGATATCTAGGGCATCGGTGCAACGCATCGTTAAGAAGGCACGATGCCTACCGTATAAATACAGAAGGGTTCATAAGCTTGAGAATCGGGATGCTGACAGTCGCCTGCTCTTCTGTCAGACGATGGGGGACCAGCTACGAGAAAACGAAGATATGCGCCACATATGCTTTACCGACGAGTCGACCATCGTGTTGAAAGGAAAACACAACAGCCAGAATTCGAGGTTCTACTCAATCGGAAATCCTCACGTGACCATCGAGGCAAGCACTCAGTACCAGCAGAAGTTGAACGTTTGGGTCGGGATGTACTTGGGCCAGATTGTAGGACCATTTTTCATCGAGGGAAATCTCGACGGAGCCAAATATTTGGCGATGTTGAGAAACGAGATTGTTCCAGCGATCAGAGCCCTCGAAGGAGATGTGAGTACATTTAATTCATTGCTCCTAATTAAGCTTTCAATGAATTACGGTTGTACCAACTTTGTGCTTTTTGTTGGTCTAGGGTCCGAAGATCTGGTACCAACAGGACGGAGCGCCAGCTCATTTCAGCGCTCTGGTCCGGGAGTTCCTGGACGCGGAGTTCCCAAATCGTTGGATCGGAAGGGCTGGCCCAATTCAATGGCCTGCCCGATCTCCTGATCTAACACCGGTCGACTTCGGCCTCTGGGGGTACGTGAAGAGCAAGCTATACGCCGGAGGTGCCATAAATGATTTGCCTGCGCTGCGAGCTAGGGTAGTGCAGATACTTGCGGACATGACTCCGCAAGCTATCTTCAATACCACGCACTCGTTCTGGGTCCGCCTGGACGAGTGCATCGCGGCGCAGGGAGGTCAGTTCCAGCACCTCCGAGGTATGCAGGCTCAGGTGTAGCCTCAGGGGTCTGGTCGAGCAAATGAGGGAACTCCCGTTGTAAGGTAAGCATTAATGAATAATTTTTGAGTGGAAATGGTGGTTAAATTACTGAAATTATGAAAAATATTAAAACCAAACCAATCTAAGATGCATGGACAAGATTATGTTATTTTTAATTTGAGTAAAGATGATTTACTGATAATTGCAGTAATTTCAACGAGTCGTTCATTCAAAGTGAATCTGATCGCCATATGAAGTCAGTAATAAAGAACGTTTGTATTTTTGGGCACATGCAGATCGACCCTGACGTTCAACTTCTGCTGATGCTGAGTACTTGCTTCGATGGTCACATGTGGATTTCTGATTGAGTAGATCCTCAAATTCTGGGTGTTGTGTCTTCCTACAAGCACGATGGTCGACTCGTCGGTGAAACATAATATTTCACCGGTTGGTTTCTCATCGCCTGACAGAAGAGCAGTCGATTGTCAGCATCCGGATCCTCAAGCTTATGATACTCTCTGTATTTGCATCGATGCGTTGTACCAACTTAGACATGCCGACCTCTTGAACAACTCTTGAGGCTGGCTTCGTTCTGTCTTCTGCAAGGATGCGCAGTACTTCTTCCTTGTTTTCGTCACTAACACGCCACGTCGGGTTCGTCACTTTCACCAAGTGCGGATCCGTGGTCTTCGTTTTAAAAAATCTAGCTTCCCTCACTGTTCCCCAGGAACTAGACATACTCATTATTATGTTGTTCTTTACCAATAAAAACTATTAGTAAATGATAAAAACTCGTTGAAATGTAATTATTTCCACAAATATGCGACGCTTTATTCTACTCAGCAATCAAAGGCACACTTAAGTTGATTTACAGAATAATACTTCCAATTAATTCATTCCTTGCTAAAACTAAGAATTGGTAGACAAACATGTCGATGGCTCCTATCGAAAAACGCGTAACTCAGCAGTTCAGAAAACAAGAGCGTATCTCAGCAAAGCAAATTAAATAAGCGTATCTCGGTAGTGCAGGAAAGAAAGGTGTATCTCAGCAAAGCAGGAAAAAAGAGCGTATCTCGACGATCCCAGAAAGAAAAGCGTATCTCACGGGTTCGGTGATTTAAGTGATATAAACGTTAACTATGTCAGACAATATTTGCTGTTTGAAATTCATATTATTATTATATTACATGTTTCTCAGTACCTACCTATAATTTTACTGTGTAACATACATTCGTGATATATAGGGGGACTGACAGCTTAGTTTTCGGTGTCCAGGTCCTCTGCTCCGTAGTTTTCGGTGTCCAGGTCCTCTGCTCCGTAGTTTTCGGTGTCCAGGTCCTCTGCTCCGTAGTTTTCAGTTCCCAGGTCCTTCGCTCCGTATTTTTCGGTGTCCAGGTCCTCCGCTCCGTAGTTTTCGGTGTCCAGGTCCTCTGCTCCGTAGTTTTCGGTGTCCAGGTCCTTCGCTCCGTAGTTTTCGGTGTCCAGGTCCTCTGCTCCGTAGTTTTCAGTTCCCAGGTCCTTCGCTCCGTATTTTTCGGTGTCCAGGTCCTCCGCTCCGTAGTTTTCGGTGTCCAGGTCCTCTGCTCCGTAGTTTTCGGTGTCCAGGTCCTTCGCTCCGTAGTTTTCGATGACCAGGTCATCCGCTCCGTAGTTTTCGGTGTCCAGGTCCTCCGCTCCGTAGTTTTCGGTGTCCAGGTCCTCCGCTCCGTGATTTTCGGTGTCCAGGTCCTCTGCTCCGTAGTTTTCGGTGTCGAGGACCTTCGGGTACTTGGCGGCGATTTTCTACCGCGAATCTTGATAGCGAAATTACTAAGCAAATTGGTTATTATTCATTCAAAAATTTTCAAACATGTACCCGGCGGTGGCATAGCCTTAGAAAAATGTAGCGAAGTAAATCTCATTCGAATTAAGCTTTTGTTGAACCAGAATTTGAAATGTCGGCTTGTTCAACCAAATTTTGAGTAAGACGTTCGTTCATCCCAGCCGTCGACATAATCATACTGTGAAAATGACCACATCCATTGCTTTCATTAATTCTATTCGATATAGTCGTATACCGTAGATATGACTAACATAATTGAATGTAGGTATTGAAGTTGAGGACGAATAAATATAACTCCGTTAAATTAAACATAATATAACATAAAAAAAGCATTATTTATTCATTTTAATAATAAGAAATGCATAAGAAACATGAGACATAAATGATTTGATGTATATATTTTTTTTTATTAATAATATTCTAATTAGAACAGAACTCACAACAATATGTCATACATACATATGATATACATGCATATTTAAATAGTGTCAGCGGATATATTTTATGCTGTTTTTATGCTTTTATGCTGTTATCTGCAGCGATTCGTAATACCTATGGTACTCTACGGGTATTGCTTTTTTATTGCAAAGCTCCAATAGATCGTCTAGCTTTGCTTTGGAGATTCCGATATCTGACGAATAAGCCTTCGATAATACTGGATCTTCAATTTGATTATTTTTGTTGGTCAAAAGGGTTTCATAATCGCTTTCAAAAGAATTTTTGTACTTTATTGTATTTTTTAAGTGTCCTTCAGTTAATACTTCTTTTACTAGTGATACCATGAAATTTTCTTTTCTTATATTTTTCAGCCAATATTGTTTGTTCGCGAAGTCTTTGAAGTTATGTACCATATCGGAAGTAACATTTATTAAAGCATATGGTGTGCCCTTTTTTTTAGCCGATGAAATAATTTCGTACCATTGACTTGGTGTATATACATCGCGGCCTTCACTTCTCCTTTCTACAGCAGCATGTACAGAGTCGCCTTCATTCTGCGTGTGACCCTTCTCTAGGAATCGATGTCTTATACTGATATTAAATTTAGCTGAAGCGTAGCCATACATGGCAAATACAAACTTGTTTCGGTTTTGACCAGCGCAATTATCGGAATAAAACCTAAAATCTTGAACACCTTCCGAAGATCTTTTCGTTATGAAGTTTAGGAGACAGGTAGCAATCTCATTCGATCCTCGAAGAGCTTCATGTTCGGTCCACACATAACAGAATCCCTCATGACGCGAAAGATCGTAGATTGTAAAATTGTACACATTCAGTTTTCGTTTATAATAAAAAGCACTTGCGTTTGCTTTTGGTGTTTGCAAAACTTTCTCCAAATCAAAGCAACACAGACTGATGGTGTCGTTGTCTTTTGCTTCTACTTTATCTATATCTTTTAATTTTCGAACAGTCGTTTTATTGGCCATATGTAGATTGTACGCGTCTTTCATCTCTTCTCTCTCTCTTTCATTTGAATTTTGGTACTGCTGGCAGAGATCACATTGGTCCTTTTTTGGTCTGTAGAATCCGATATTGAATTGCGTTTGGAAAACGTCGGAATATTGCCGTTTTGTTGCCATTTTTTTATTATTCTCGTTTGCCCACTTAACGTACAGTTCATATAATTGCGTTATGCTTCTCAACCCTCCTTCCAAGTATTCTTTTTTCGTATCCTTGCGTGCATAATGCGATTCTAGTCTCGGGAAACTATTTATGTGTTCGACAATACTGTTGATTTTATCGCGATCGATTTTACGTGGTTTTGTACATTTTCCTCTTTTATCGATAATAGCTGCATCCCCATTAATAAACTTTGATAGTGCAGTAGTAATCCATGTTTCGCTTATATTTAACGTATTAAGAAACATTGTCTGGCACACTTGAATTTTGTTCACTGCAGTTATGGTAAAGTAATATTTTCTACTGAATTTCCTTCTTGTTTCGGTATCAGCATTCGATTCTTTGCTTGACACAAAAACGTGCCTCAGAATGTAGTCGTATTGTTTATTGTGATCTCCTATGTTCCAAAAATCTTTGTGGATCAATTTTCGTTCCTCCTCAGTGACCTGTGTGTCACATTTGAACCGGCAACGTGGACCGCATGATTCCAGCATTTCTTTTCCGGGTATAATTTTCTTAGTCTTTACTGAGACATGCTCTAGTCCTCTATTTAAAAGCATCTTCGACTCGTTCTTCATCAATTTACTTGGAGTGCATAATCTTTTGGGAGTCAATTTTTCAGGCGGGTTGTAAGTTCTTTTTTTGATTCGAACGTCGTTATCAGGAACAGAATAATAATCATGATCAGCGCTCATCGCATCATCCGAGGCATCGTCCGTATGAGATGAAGATCCAAAGTCTTGTTCGTCAATAATCGAACCTATAATATCAAATTAAAAATATGTATGTACGATCGTAATCAAACAGTAATTATTATTATCATTATTATTATTTTTTTGAGTATGAATGTAACATTGAAAAACATACCATGTGAAGGTCCTGCTTCTAAATCCATTTTGTAATCCGTTGTATCAACTGGATTATAATCTTTGAATCACGTTTGAAAATAAACAATCTACATCACCATAACGATGATTCAGTCGAATATCGCCGTATCTCACATTTAGCTGCAAAGTTCTCTTGTCCAAATATCATATACAAGGGTAGCTCATTGAAATCGCATTTTTTTTTGTACTTGATATAAATTTATTTGAAAAATGCCATTTCAATGAGCTACCCTTGTATAATATGATATTTCGACTAGAGAACTTTGCAGCTAAATGTGAGATACGGCGATATTCGACTGAATCATCGTTATGGTGATGTAGATTGTTTATTTTCAAACGTGATTCAAAGATTATAATCCAGTTGATACAACGGATTACAAAATGGATTTAGAAGCAGGACCTTCACATGGTATGTTTTTCAATGTTACATTCATACTCAAAAAAATAATAATAATGATGATAATAATTACTGTTTGATTACGATCGTACATACTGTGACGTGGATTTTATCAGACCCCGGATCCAGACCGGATCACTCGACCACGGGGTCGTCCAGTCGACAATTGGCTAAGAAAATTATAATTATTTATTAGTGTTGGGCGCCAGGCGGATAACCGCCACGTTCAAAATTCTAAATTCAAAATACAATCAAACTACAAGTACTCGAAGCGTCGGCTAGCAACAGTACCGCGGAGAGGGGTCAGGATTAAATGAGGAATTAGCTAGGCGTTGAATAACGACTCGGAAAGTTTCAAGTTAACAAAAATAATAACGAATTTATTCAAAAAAAAAAAATTAGGAGATATAAAGAATCTACGTGCTTTCACGTACCCGGGGGTACTTCCCCTCGGATTTAAGACGACTACAGGCCGTGTAAATGCGACCTGGCCGCGATTTGCCTGTTTTACAATAATAATAATGAATAAACACGCTCCCACGCAGGGTGACAATAACAACTCAAAATTAGCTAATCATTAACTCGACAAATCGGTCCTCTTGGGACAACAAATCAATTTCACAATTAACAATGAGACTTAACAACTAACGAGAAGTAGCCTGCGGCAATAAATAACAAAATAATAATGAAATAATAACCGAACAATAATACTGGATTCGAGTTCCAGAAGAACTAACAAAATAATGACTCGAATACTCGATAAGCAATCATATAGTCGAGCCTACGGCTCGAAATTAACAACAAAATAATGCCAGCGGCTAGAAATTCAACAACAGAATTAACAATAACGACACCGACCGTGTACGGCGGTCGGCATGCCTTCGGGAGGCGAAGCCTCTCGGAAAGAAATATTTACAATTTAATAAATAATAAATTACCTAAAACTAACTTAAACTAACTCTGCGGTAAATAAATAACGAATATAGTCTCTAAATCGCAGCTATACGACCAGCGCGAAACAATAGACTCGAGGTCTCAATAACAACGCTCTTCCCACAGGAGGGAGAGAGAACGATAGTGACCGACTGTCTCCGTCGCACTCGTGTGCGACTCGACTATGCTCAATACACTCAATACAATTCAATATCTTACACAAATCCTCAATAAATTAACTCAAAATATATTTCTCTAAAGCATGTGGACACTGGTGACGGCCTACCAGTCGGAAATCGGTTTAATTCGATCTCAAGTAAGCTAAATAGCCTCGTGGCTGCACTAAGGCGAGGCGGCAGACGGCCGTTGCCAGATTCAAATTATTACAGGTCAGAATGGCTAACGCTTACCGTCTTCCAGCCAACGTGCGAACAGGACTGCTTCCCTTCGGAAGTCCATTGCCCTCTCGATACAAGAATCCCCCGGGGAAAGAATAGAAACGCACTCACACAACAGAATCACGCAAAAAGGGCCTCGAAGGCAAACAGAATCTTTTGCTCTAACGCAACAACCAAGAGAACTCAAAACAGAACGCAAAAGGGCACACGGGTGCTATAGACGCTGGTCTAACGCAGAGTGATCTTAGCCGGCGTGGCGCCGGTACGCATGGGCGTCGTTAGACCCGCAATTATCGATTCGCTAATCGATCCTACGATTGACGTCATAAGGGTGACGCTACGTCACTCGGCGCGAATCCTTTGAATTTTGCCACGGTGGCTTTTGCTCCTTAATTTAGAGGAACACGGGACGTTGAATCTTGGCGGTGGCGGGAATCTCATCCACCACCTCGATCCCTCGGTGCAGAATGCTCTCGGCACTCTCCCGTGTCCTCTTCGAAGTTGTGGAGGTGGCCCTGCAGTAGCCAACCTCCGGAGCTGCAGTGGTGTTCGTCGTAGTAATTCGCACCCTCGGTGCGTCGGATATTGTGCGTCCGTCGGGGTGCGTAATTGTTGTCGTTCAGACCCCAAAACTTGGCCTCGTCGTCCACATGTCAGAGAAAAGTTTTGAAAAAGAAAAACAAAAGAATAAATAATCTATCTAATAATTTTAAGTCGGTCACGGTCGTCTCTCGGAGTCAATCAAGGCCTCGGGGCCATCCTAAACATCCATACTACTGCCATTCACACTTCACCCCCGTCTTAACTAAGGTCGTTTCAAGGGGTGAGGAGCGCCTTGCAACATGCAATGTTACAACTCCCCCCCCCTTAGACGGACCACTGGGGCGGAAGCGATAGCAAAACTGACCCATGGACCGAACTCCGAGTGGCGGCCGCACACCGCGATTTACGTCTACAGACCATAAAGAGTCTGCTAACTTAAACGTAATTTTCCAAACTAAACTTTCCCCCGGGGAGGGAAGAGAAATAATATTTAAGAAATCCCCCGGTTCAAAATTAAGTCGTCACTCGCTACTCTCCTCCTGCAGAAGGCAGAAAGACCGACAAAATTTTATCGAGGAGGGTTCGACTCTTCTCAAAGCAAATAGACTATAATAATCAAATAAATTTTCAAAAGACCGCGAAAATTCAGCAATAAAAAAAAACAAAGATAATAAACTACACCAACCAATCAACCAAACGATAAGATACTGAAAGATCAAAAATTAATTAATGATACACAACAAAAAAAAATAACATAAGAGACTACGAACCAATAAAACAAAATCAACTAAATACAGAGCGTCAATGCTCGAACAAAATTTGCCCACGGGGCGAAACGAAGGGTCCAATCCGGACTCCCTCCCGAGACAAAAACAAAATACTAACAACAAAAAAAAACAAACTCGTCTAACCGAACTATATTTCCCTGAAACTCTAATTTCTACCATGAGGGTAGCGTACTCTATTAATACCAAACAAAATCACAAAAAAAAACAAAACTCTAAACCAGAAGGCTAAAATAAACGAAACATACGCGAATTTTGTGACCTCAGGTCTTGTCGGAGGACGGATCTTCCTCCTCGGATTCACTGAGATTGACGTCCGCCTCCGGGGCGACGTACGGTTTAAAATCTTTTATGTGGTGCCGACCTAGAGTCCTACCTGTCTCATCCTCTAGTTCGTAGACGACCGGGGACACGACTTGTGTCACAATAAACGGTCCCTCGAACTTGGGAGCTAATTTCGCGGCTATAAAATTCGCCGCTGAAGATAGGACTCGTTTACGCTTCCACACTCGATCTCCCACCTTATAATGACCGTCTCGGTGACGTCGGTTATAGTAATGCGCTTGCCTAGTGCGAGCAGTTTGCAAATGCCTCGTGGCTAGATCTCGCAGCTCTTGCAATCGCGTCATTCTTTCTGCCCATTTTGCTGGACACGGCTTAGGAATAGTTGCAGGACCTTCTTCCTCGCGTCGAAGTTGCACTCGCGGGCGAGGCTCGCGGCCTAAATTTAAAAATGCCGGGCTCACCTTCAGTGAACTATGCACCGCGGAATTGTATGCAAATCTAAATTCGTGTAAGTGAACGTCCCAGTTGCGATGGTCGTTCCCGATATATGCCGTGATCATGGTCTTCAGGACTCTATTCACCCTCTCGACAGGATTGGCCTGCGCGTGATATGGAGGCACGTGAGCGTGTACAATATTGTATTCAGCGCACATGTCATCTACGGCCTTATTCGCGAACTCGGTTCCGTTGTCGGTGAGAAATACCTCGGGGGTACCCCACCTTGACAAAATTAAATCTTCGAATTCAGCGATGATATTTTTACCGTTAGATTTTCGCAACGGCGCGCATTCCACCCATTTGGTGAATAAATCCTCGAAAACTAGCAGGTATTCGTAACCTGAGCGGCTACGGGGAAACGGACCCATTACGTCTGCTGCAACGACAGTCCACGGTTGATTCACGACGCGATCTCCTAATAAGCCTGCAGGCGGAGCTTGTTCGACCTTGCACTGCTGGCATTGTTGACATTTACGAATTGCAACTACAATATCTCTAAACATACCAGGCCAATAATACTCTTCACGTATTCGCGCGTAAGTCTTTTCGACCCCGAGATGACCTGCTTGCGGATCTTCGTGAGACTCGGCGAACGCTCGAGCACGATGCTCTGCTGGCAATACTAATTTCCACGGGTTGAGCTCGTCAACCACGGGGTCTGTCACCGGATTTGGTCTAAAATAATATAATCGGCCTTCAAAAACTGACCACCCTCTATATTTCTTAGGAGTCTCTAAAACTTCGCGTACTCGACGAGTGTACCACGGGTCTTGCGCCTCGTTTATCGCAGCTAAATGTTCGGCCTCGAGGTCTCCGACCTCGTCTTCGTACATGCGCGATAACGCATCGGGCACATGATGCATCGCACCCTTTCGGTGTATGACTTCGAAGTCGTACTCCAAAAGCTCTAAAGCCCATCTTGCTAGGCGACCCGTCGGATTATGCAAGTTATGCAACCATCGTAGGCTACTATGATCCGTTATGACAGTAAAATGATAGCCCTCGAGATACGCGCGAAACTTTTGAATGGCCCAAATTACCGCGAGGCACTCTTTTTCCGTGACTGAATATTTTCTTTCGGTTTCGGAGAGAGTTCTACTCGCGTAGGCAATGACTCGTTCGACCTCGTCTACTGTCTGAGTCAGCACGGTGCCAATTCCAAAATCGCTGGCATCCGTCTGCACCACGAACGGTACACTAAAATCGGGACACGACAAAACTGGGGCAGTTGTTAACGCGGATTTTAATTCATCAAAAGCTAGTTGTTGAGCTTCACCCCATTCCCACCGTCTATCTTTGCGTAAAAGCCGCGTTAATGGCTCCGAAGAGCCCGCGAACGCTGGAATAAATCGGCGGTACCACGAGGCCATCCCTAAAAATCGTCGCAATTGTTTCAAGTTCCGGGGTGCCGGATAACTAACAATTGGTTCAATTTTGTCGGGGTCTACTTGTAATCCCTCGTTATTAACTCTAAACCCCAAATATCTAACTTCATCAACACAAAATTCGCATTTTTCCGGATTCAACGTTAAATTAGCCCTCGCGATTGCGTCGAAAACGCGTTTGAGCCAGTCGATATGCTTCACAAAATTATCCGTAACCACAATAATATCATCCAAATACGCAAAAACGTGCGGCTCCATATCCGGGGTAATTAATTTATCCACGAGACGTTGAAACGTAGCCGGGGCTCCGGTGAGTCCGTATGGCATCCTCGTAAACTGAAATAAACCTCTGCCGGGTGCAGTAAATGCAGTGACTTCGCGACTGTCCGGGTGCAAGGGAATCTGATGATAAGCTTGACTCAAATCAATCGTCGAAATATACCTCGCGGCACGTAATTTATCCAAGATCCCGTTGATGTAAGGGATCGGATATGCATCCTTCTTAGTGACGCTATTCACTTTACGAAAATCTAAACAAAAACGATATGTGCCATTCGGCTTCTTTACCATGACAATCGGGCTCGACCACGCGCTTTGGGAAGGCTCTATTACGCCCTCAGCTAACATACGATCGACCTCGGCGTGGATCGCGGCTTGAACTACTGGGGATACTAAATAATAGCGTTGATTAATCGGTGCATGCCCCTGCGTATCTAAGGTGTGCTCAGCTAGACTAGTGAGTCCTAGCGGCCCTGTAACCGCGGGCAATTCCCGTTCTAAAAATCCTTCCAGTACCGTTTTTTCTGCCGATGTTAGCTCTGCTATACCGTAGCACGCGTTAATCGACCCCGTGGTCTCTAAATTTGTCTCAAAAAATGAACTCATAACATCCGGTCCGTTTTCTAGCCGCCACGTATCGTTCGCGCCATACATTTCTAGCCCAAATAATCTGATAAAATCCATCCCGAGGATGCATTCCCACGCTAAAGAGGGAAGAATTCGAATCGCGAGCTCGTGGGTGACTCCTAATAGTTCTATTGGCAGGATAAACTCCCCTACTACGGCTTCGGTATCGCCATTCGCTAGGATGACTCGTTCAAAGGCTGGTTGGCCTAGTGAACGACCATTCTCTTCGGCGATTTTTCTACCTGAAGCGCCTAAGAAACTTCTCGAAGACCCGGTGTCTACTAGCGCTCGAATTTTTGAATTCCCTATTTTTACTGTTAAAAACCAGCGCGGTTGCAGTTCCAACGTCTGCATCGGAAAGCATTCTGCATCTCTCTCGGTCGGATTGCTAGGGCCCGGATTTCTTAGCGCGGGTGACTCGGCGACCCTGGTCGAGACCCCCTCTGCTCGTTTCCCGGATTGCATCTAGAACACGTGGTTGCTATTTCGCCTTTCCTACCGCAAAGATAACAAAAGCGAGTCCTAGGCGCTGGGCACTCTCTCCAAATATGACCTCTACGATCACAGTTAAAACATGTGACCCTCGGTCCGCCATCCCTCGTGGGAACTGCGTTTGTTCCTGACGAGTTGCTCGCGTGAGCCTCCGCTGAGGCTACTGTCGCGTATGTCGGGCGTTCTGGAGTGCGTTGCCTAGCCTGTCGCGGCGGTGTCGCCTTGGCCACGGTCTCTAATTTCTGGCTAAGAGCCGCTATTTGCTCTTTTATGGCCTCCTCAAAGGCCATCCTCCCCCCCCCTTGACCTCTGCTACCACGTTTCTTCGCAGATTTTTGGGTAGCTTCAGCCTTCGGTGGCTTCGGTGGCTTCGCTGGCTCGCCTAGCTCCTCTACTGCCGCTAGCGCAGGAGGTTTCTTTGATTGCTTGGCTGGAGCCCTAAATGCTAGTTCTGCCATGAACGAATCCTCGGGGTTCGGGGGCGGCTTATATGCCCGCGTTATCCTTAAATTTCTTTCTCGCTTTTTCGCTAGCCGGGCTAATTGCTTAAACGTTGTAATATTATCGCGGTCTATAGATTCGCGGATGTCTGGCCTCAGATTCTCGAATGCCATATCCAGCTGGTCTTCGAGCGCGTACGGTCGCGTCATTCGGTTTAGTAACCCCCGAATGCAGGTCAGGTATCCTGTCACCGATTCTCCCGGTGCCTGTGTACGCGATTGAGCTTGTTCGGCGAAACGTTTATTTATTGTCTCGTCTCCGAACCAGCTTCTGAATTCCCGCTGGAATTCTTCGTAGCTCGACCAGCTGTCTCGCTCAAGTCGTAGCCACTCGGATGCAATTCCCGAGAACACCATCGGCAAAGATCTAACGATTTCTCTTCCGGACAAGGGCGTGAACCTACGGCACTCATCTAACCTGCTCAAAAATTCCTCCACATTTTGACCTTCTTCACCACTAAACTGAACGTTCCACCGGCGCAAAGCATCTACAACCTCTTTGGCTCGATCCCTACCGTTCAAACGCGCAGTTTCCGGGGACTCATCCCTCGGTTGCGGCGGTTCGATCCACGATCGAGTAGTCGGCGCTTGTCGCTGGGTGGGTGGGCGGGGATTACTCGGATAATTATCTAAATAATCGTCTTGGTCACTATTTGCGGACTCGGTGTCGGAACTCGTTGAGGGTTCTACGCGATCTCTTCGAGTTCTTTCTCTCCGCCTAGGCTCTTCTCGCGGGAGTTGTACTCGATGTCTCGCACGCGGGAGTGAATCCATCGGTACCTCGCGTGACGTACCTGGTGCTCTGGTCGATTCGCGATATTCGCTACGGATTTGGGGCTCTATAACTTCCGTCGCGTTATAAGCGCGCTGGGTCACAACTGCGTGTCTCTCGACAGCCCACGTATACTGTCCCTCTAACCGCTGGGGTTGTGCCTCGTACCTAACTTGCTCTGCAGCTACAGTGTCGGGAATTTGACGGTATTCCAGGTTGTACTGCTCGAGCTCGCCAGGGTTCGCCGTTGACCTTCGCGCCATCTGACCGGGTTCTTCTCGCTGTACGAGTTCCTGCAGGGCCGCGAAATCTTGGTCAAACCCGGGGGTTTCCGGTAAACTAGGTACGTGTTCATTCGGCACGCGACTCACTGTTGGCTTCACCACGTACGCGGTAGGCCTGGTGCCGTACATCGTCGAGCTCGTCGTAATACCGGTCGACTGCGCGATAGTGGTCGTCGTCGTCGTTACCGGACGCGATTCTGAGCTCGTCGCGAAAGTTATGAGAGGCGGCGGAGGCGGTTGAGGTGCTTGTTGAGGACTCGGACTTCGTCGTAAAGCGTCCTCGGGGATGAAGATCGTTTCATCTTCTGGTCCCCACGGAATGGTCTGTTCGCCCCGGCTTCGTCGCCAGTGCCGAGTATAGCGATCCCGCAGTTCTGCAATTGAGCCTTCTGGGCTCACGCGTAAGGAATTTAACAGCTGCGCTAACTCTTCCTGAGTTAAATCCCATAGAGTGCACCCGCGCGGGTTGTCTGTCGACGCCATGACTCGATGAGGAATTTATGACTCGGTCGACACCACAAAAATTCGTTGAAATACGAACGCGCGAATAAAATTTCCGAAGAAATCGACGCGATTAGCCGCACTTTTTACCTGAAGGATATAAAAGTCACGCGCTCGCTCGTAAAAATAACTCGAAACGCGAAAATCGAACTCGAACTCTAGTCTTCAACTAGATAAATCTCAAAAACAAGAAAAAAACTGAATTCAAACCAAAGTCCTGAATCTGCACCCGGAAGTGCACGCAAAAAAAAAACTCCAAAATGCAATTATGTCAACGGCAATACTGCACGTTAACTCAAACTCGCACTCGAAATATAAACTCGATCCCGAACTCGAAACTCAAAAAGAAAAGCCTCACAATATAACAGCTGTGTTGTACTCTGTTTGCGCGACGAGGTCGCCGCAGGTTGAGAACAGCTCTTCTATAACGTGCGGTACTCAGAACCCACGCCTGAGCACCACTGCCTGACACAAAATTCAAAACTCGAAACTCTACAGCAAAACTAAACGGACTAACGTCGAGTCGATTTTCGGTGACGACGCGTAAACATTCCCCTCGGTGCGGGGTATACTAAAAGTCCGTCGTATAAGGACTGTACTTTTCCCCCTTCTAGAGGATTTACTCGCGAAAACTGAAAATATTTGCCGATCTAGCCGTTTGGTATTAGACAATAATTTCACTAGCTAGCTATCTATCGTTCATTTATTGTTATAATATTTATCTCTCGGTGATCCTGGGGTGGGATTTCGCTGGTACTCTGTACTGTTTTTTACGGCGATACGCCACTATAGTATCACCTATAGCATCATATATCCACCACCACAATGCATGCACAAGAGAAATAACAAAAAAAAAAACAACGAAAAAAACAATTCAATAGCAAACAGGCGAAGTATAATTGCCAACGGCTCTTAACACTAGGTTCGCGGGTCGTGACCAGTGTCCCAGTGCAGTCGGTGCGCTTTAGCACTCGGCAAAAATCAAGTTTTCCACTCTAGCGAGGAAAACGCGGCTCAAAAACAATACTAAAAAGAAAATCGTAACTAAAAAGATAGGTATTCCTACGCTGAAGTAGTTCCACGGGAATAAATATTATCCTGCAGTCTTCAAACGAGGATCTAAAAAAAAACACACCCTAAAAAGTCGCTTCAGCAACCTCGAAAAAACAAAGACGCAAAACCCGAAATTTCGAACGCAATAAATATTGCCTCACGGCTTCAAAACAAAGTCTCTCCGAGCGGACGCGTCGCTAATCCCTCTCCGGTTAATAGAGAAAACAAATAGCCGACTCAATTCCTCTTAGCAACAGTGAAGCCGTTACTAAGGAACAAACGAATATCTCAAAAATTATTAATTTAATTTTTCTCAGCAGGCCCCACGTTGGGCGCCAATTTGTGACGTGGATTTTATCAGACCCCGGATCCAGACCGGATCACTCGACCACGGGGTCGTCCAGTCGACAATTGGCTAAGAAAATTATAATTATTTATTAGTGTTGGGCGCCAGGCGGATAACCGCCACGTTCAAAATTCTAAATTCAAAATACAATCAAACTACAAGTACTCGAAGCGTCGGCTAGCAACAGTACCGCGGAGAGGGGTCAGGATTAAATGAGGAATTAGCTAGGCGTTGAATAACGACTCGGAAAGTTTCAAGTTAACAAAAATAATAACGAATTTATTCAAAAAAAAAAAATTAGGAGATATAAAGAATCTACGTGCTTTCACGTACCCGGGGGTACTTCCCCTCGGATTTAAGACGACTACAGGCCGTGTAAATGCGACCTGGCCGCGATTTGCCTGTTTTACAATAATAATAATGAATAAACACGCTCCCACGCAGGGTGACAATAACAACTCAAAATTAGCTAATCATTAACTCGACAAATCGGTCCTCTTGGGACAACAAATCAATTTCACAATTAACAATGAGACTTAACAACTAACGAGAAGTAGCCTGCGGCAATAAATAACAAAATAATAATGAAATAATAACCGAACAATAATACTGGATTCGAGTTCCAGAAGAACTAACAAAATAATGACTCGAATACTCGATAAGCAATCATATAGTCGAGCCTACGGCTCGAAATTAACAACAAAATAATGCCAGCGGCTAGAAATTCAACAACAGAATTAACAATAACGACACCGACCGTGTACGGCGGTCGGCATGCCTTCGGGAGGCGAAGCCTCTCGGAAAGAAATATTTACAATTTAATAAATAATAAATTACCTAAAACTAACTTAAACTAACTCTGCGGTAAATAAATAACGAATATAGTCTCTAAATCGCAGCTATACGACCAGCGCGAAACAATAGACTCGAGGTCTCAATAACAACGCTCTTCCCACAGGAGGGAGAGAGAACGATAGTGACCGACTGTCTCCGTCGCACTCGTGTGCGACTCGACTATGCTCAATACACTCAATACAATTCAATATCTTACACAAATCCTCAATAAATTAACTCAAAATATATTTCTCTAAAGCATGTGGACACTGGTGACGGCCTACCAGTCGGAAATCGGTTTAATTCGATCTCAAGTAAGCTAAATAGCCTCGTGGCTGCACTAAGGCGAGGCGGCAGACGGCCGTTGCCAGATTCAAATTATTACAGGTCAGAATGGCTAACGCTTACCGTCTTCCAGCCAACGTGCGAACAGGACTGCTTCCCTTCGGAAGTCCATTGCCCTCTCGATACAAGAATCCCCCGGGGAAAGAATAGAAACGCACTCACACAACAGAATCACGCAAAAAGGGCCTCGAAGGCAAACAGAATCTTTTGCTCTAACGCAACAACCAAGAGAACTCAAAACAGAACGCAAAAGGGCACACGGGTGCTATAGACGCTGGTCTAACGCAGAGTGATCTTAGCCGGCGTGGCGCCGGTACGCATGGGCGTCGTTAGACCCGCAATTATCGATTCGCTAATCGATCCTACGATTGACGTCATAAGGGTGACGCTACGTCACTCGGCGCGAATCCTTTGAATTTTGCCACGGTGGCTTTTGCTCCTTAATTTAGAGGAACACGGGACGTTGAATCTTGGCGGTGGCGGGAATCTCATCCACCACCTCGATCCCTCGGTGCAGAATGCTCTCGGCACTCTCCCGTGTCCTCTTCGAAGTTGTGGAGGTGGCCCTGCAGTAGCCAACCTCCGGAGCTGCAGTGGTGTTCGTCGTAGTAATTCGCACCCTCGGTGCGTCGGATATTGTGCGTCCGTCGGGGTGCGTAATTGTTGTCGTTCAGACCCCAAAACTTGGCCTCGTCGTCCACATGTCAGAGAAAAGTTTTGAAAAAGAAAAACAAAAGAATAAATAATCTATCTAATAATTTTAAGTCGGTCACGGTCGTCTCTCGGAGTCAATCAAGGCCTCGGGGCCATCCTAAACATCCATACTACTGCCATTCACACTTCACCCCCGTCTTAACTAAGGTCGTTTCAAGGGGTGAGGAGCGCCTTGCAACATGCAATGTTACAATACATATTTTTAATTTGATATTATAGGTTCGATTATTGACGCACAAGACTTTGGGTCTTCATCTCCTACGGACGATGCCTCGGATGATGCGATGAGCGCTGATCATGATTATTATTCTGTTCCTGATAACGACGTTCGAATCAAAAAAAGAACTTACAACCCGCCTGAAAAATTGACTCGCAAAAGATTATGCACTCCAAGTAAATGGATGAAGAACGAGTCGAAGATGCTTTTAAATAGAGGACTGGAGCATGTCTCAGTAAAGACTAAGAAAATTATACCCGGAAAAGAAATGCTGGAATCATGCGGTCCACGTTGCCGGTTCAAATGTGACACACAGGTCACTGAGGAGGAACGAAAATTGATCCACAAAGATTTTTGGAACATAGGAGATCACAATAACCAATACGACTACATTCTGAGGCACGTTTTTGTGTCAAACAAAGGATCGAATGCTGATGCCGAAACAAGAAGGAAATTCAGTAGAAAATATTACTTTACCATAACTGCAGTGAACAAAATTCAAGTGTGCCGGACAATGTTTCTTAATACGTTAAATATAAACGAATCATGGATTACTACTGCACTATCAAAGTTTATTAATGGGGATGCAGCTATTATCGATAAAAGAGGAAAATGTACAAAACCACGTAAAATCGATCGCGATAAAATCAACAGTATTGTCGAACACATAAATAGTTTCCCGAGACTAGAATCGCATTATGCACGCAAGGATACGAAAAAAGAATACTTGGAAGGAGGGTTGAGAAGCATAACGCAATTATATGAACTGTACGTTAAGTGGGCAAACGAGAATAATAAAAAAATGGCAACAAAACGGCAATATTCCGACGTTTTCCAAACGCAATTCAATATCGGATTCTACAGACCAAAAAAGGACCAATGTGATCTCTGCCAGCAGTACCAAAATTCAAATGAAAGAGAGAGAGAAGAGATGAAAGACGCGTACAATCTACATATGGCCAATAAAACGACTGTTCGAAAATTAAAAGATATAGATAAAGTAGAAGCAAAAGACAACGACACCATCAGTCTGTGTTGCTTTGATTTGGAGAAAGTTTTGCAAACACCAAAAGCAAACGCAAGTGCTTTTTATTATAAACGAAAACTGAATGTGTACAATTTTACAATCTACGATCTTTCGCGTCATGAGGGATTCTGTTATGTGTGGACCGAACATGAAGCTCTTCGAGGATCGAATGAGATTGCTACCTGTCTCCTAAACTTCATAACGAAAAGATCTTCGGAAGGTGTTCAAGATTTTAGGTTTTATTCCGATAATTGCGCTGGTCAAAACCGAAACAAGTTTGTATTTGCCATGTATGGCTACGCTTCAGCTAAATTTAATATCAGTATAAGACATCGATTCCTAGAGAAGGGTCACACGCAGAATGAAGGCGACTCTGTACATGCTGCTGTAGAAAGGAGAAGTGAAGGCCGCGATGTATATACACCAAGTCAATGGTACGAAATTATTTCATCGGCTAAAAAAAAGGGCACACCATATGCTTTAATAAATGTTACTTCCGATATGGTACATAACTTCAAAGACTTCGCGAACAAACAATATTGGCTGAAAAATATAAGAAAAGAAAATTTCATGGTATCACTAGTAAAAGAAGTATTAACTGAAGGACACTTAAAAAATACAATAAAGTACAAAAATTCTTTTGAAAGCGATTATGAAACCCTTTTGACCAACAAAAATAATCAAATTGAAGATCCAGTATTATCGAAGGCTTATTCGTCAGATATCGGAATCTCCAAAGCAAAGCTAGACGATCTATTGGAGCTTTGCAATAAAAAAGCAATACCCGTAGAGTACCATAGGTATTACGAATCGCTGCAGATAACAGCATAAAAGCATAAAAACAGCATAAAATATATCCGCTGACACTATTTAAATATGCATGTATATCATATGTATGTATGACATATTGTTGTGAGTTCTGTTCTAATTAGAATATTATTAATAAAAAAAAATATATACATCAAATCATTTATGTCTCATGTTTCTTATGCATTTCTTATTATTAAAATGAATAAATAATGCTTTTTTTATGTTATATTATGTTTAATTTAACGGAGTTATATTTATTCGTCCTCAACTTCAATACCTACATTCAATTATGTTAGTCATATCTACGGTATACGACTATATCGAATAGAATTAATGAAAGCAATGGATGTGGTCATTTTCACAGTATGATTATGTCGACGGCTGGGATGAACGAACGTCTTACTCAAAATTTGGTTGAACAAGCCGACATTTCAAATTCTGGTTCAACAAAAGCTTAATTCGAATGAGATTTACTTCGCTACATTTTTCTAAGGCTATGCCACCGCCGGGTACATGTTTGAAAATTTTTGAATGAATAATAACCAATTTGCTTAGTAATTTCGCTATCAAGATTCGCGGTAGAAAATCGCCGCCAAGTACCCGAAGGTCCTCGACACCGAAAACTACGGAGCAGAGGACCTGGACACCGAAAATCACGGAGCGGAGGACCTGGACACCGAAAACTACGGAGCGGAGGACCTGGACACCGAAAACTACGGAGCGGATGACCTGGTCATCGAAAACTACGGAGCGAAGGACCTGGACACCGAAAACTACGGAGCAGAGGACCTGGACATCGAAAACTACGGAGCGAAGGACCTGGACACCGAAAACTACGGAGCAGAGGACCTGGACACCGAAAACTACGGAGCGGAGGACCTGGACACCGAAAAATACGGAGCGAAGGACCTGGGAACTGAAAACTACGGAGCAGAGGACCTGGACACCGAAAACTACGGAGCGAAGGACCTGGACACCGAAAACTACGGAGCAGAGGACCTGGACACCGAAAACTACGGAGCGGAGGACCTGGACACCGAAAAATACGGAGCGAAGGACCTGGGAACTGAAAACTACGGAGCAGAGGACCTGGACACCGAAAACTACGGAGCAGAGGACCTGGACACCGAAAACTACGGAGCAGAGGACCTGGACACCGAAAAATACGGAGCGGAGGACCTGGACACCGAAAAACTACGGAGCGGAGGACCTGGACACCGAAAAACTACGGAGCGGAGGACCTGGACACCGAAAACTAAGCTGTCAGTCCCCCTATATATCACGAATGTATGTTACACAGTAAAATTATAGGTAGGTACTGAGAAACATGTAATATAATAATAATATGAATTTCAAACAGCAAATATTGTCTGACATAGTTAACGTTTATATCACTTAAATCACCGAACCCGTGAGATACGCTTTTCTTTCTGGGATCGTCGAGATACGCTCTTTTTTCCTGCTTTGCTGAGATACACCTTTCTTTCCTGCACTACCGAGATACGCTTATTTAATTTGCTTTGCTGAGATACGCTCTTGTTTTCTGAACTGCTGAGTTACGCGTTTTTCGATAGGAGCCATCGATATGTAAATTGTATGTAAGCAAATCCGTTTCTTAAGTCTTATTAATTATAAACTTATTAAAAGGACGTGAAGTTAAGTTCTACTAATTATAAAAAACATGTTCTTATCAATGTGTAAAATATTGGATCATTTGGGCTCTACAACAAGAAGCCGAAATTTTATTGAAGGCGAGCAAATTGTCAATTCTAATCATTTAATTTACACGGGAATCTTGAATGAAAATGATGAGCAATATGAATTATTATCTTATTGTATACAATCATCCCACACTCGAGGAGATCCTCACGAAATAACAACAGTTATTAGTAAAAGTGGTAAGGTTATTTCCTCAGTGTGCAGCTGTACAGCTGGACAGAGTGAAACATGTAAACATAGCGCTGGTGTTTTGGTATTTTGTTCACGGTAGGTTTTAACTATTGGATATATTTTTTAAATATTTCTTCATATTTAATTTCTACTTCTAAGCCCAATTAATTATATTTTCATTATGTTTCTTTTTAGTAACGATTTGACTGGCTTCAAAACCGTTTCGTCAACAGACAGAAAATGTCTTTGGAGTGCACCTCGCAATGCTTGTTTGGAACAATATAATCCGAAGCCTTTGAGCGAACACAGCTGTTTTAATATAAAAAAAAATCATAAGGAACTAAGTGATGATGTCAAGAAGTCAATCAGAGAAAAACTTTTTTCAAAGAATTTGAAATCAGCTTTGTCAGAGCATGCGTACGAGCGTGAATGATTTATTTATAATTGATTTTTTTTTACGAAAATTTTGTTGAAGTAAATTTTTATAAAAACAATTTTATGATTCACTGTTTATATAAGCAATTTTTGTTTTTAATTTAATTAATTTTGTACACATTCGCCGATGAATTTCAATTTTATTACTATTTCGATGAAATAATTTGATCAATTTTAATCATGATTTATGCGTCACATTAACATTTACTCCATCAAAATTTCTAGCTCTCTAATCATGTTGTTATATTTACTTTTTATTTTACACAAGTTTTTGAATGTATTTATGGCTCGAAATCACCAAGGTGGTAAATTCGTGTCCCAGTGATTTAAATCATTGAATTTATTCATTCTAATTAAAATAATGTACTACAAATTATTCACATCAACTCATTTAAGCAATACATCAAAAAGATTTTCTTAAATTTATTCATCGAATATGTTTTTTTCCATGAAATACCCCCGAAAAATCATTCCGGGAACGCGTCCCCAAGTACCGATCCGCCGATAGCAACAGCTAAAAATCCTAATAAATAATTTTTTTAATGCCTCAAAGGTACTTGTTAACTTAGTTCATGTTATTATAAAATGATATTCATAAGTTTCTTAATCTATACAATATTATTTTTTCTGAAAATTTAATTCAAAGTTTGTCCCACAATTTGTGCGTCATTCCGGGAACGCATGCTTTTTTTTTAAATATCAATTTTCAGAAAAACGCAACAGAAAACGCTACTGGGTAATTATATAAAACACTCAAATGCGAACGAATGACCCGTGTGTTTTTTATTAAAATGTGAAAATTTTAGAAGGTAAGCATAGGTTTGTTCGAAAATTTTGCACCGTACATCAATTCAGCGTCATTCCGGGAACGTCAATAATTGTAAGAAAAAAATAAGTAAATGACTGTTGATAGAATATTTCTTAAAGATTAATGTAACCCCTTTTTATATTACCCTCAAAAAATCTCGTTTTAGTGGTTAATATTTATTTAATACGGATTTTTATGTAGAAACGTCATTCCGGGAACGGTCATTCCGGGAACGTTCCCGGACATGACGTGCGTTCCTGGAATGATGATTGTATCGTTTGTTATAGTTTCACGTATGTAAAAGCATTATTTTAAAATATTTATACTGCTTTCAGTCTAATTTTATAAAAATAATGGAGAATCAGACAATTTCTCAAAAAAAATCAAAACAAGTTGATGAAGATAATCTACGTTATAAACGATATATGATTAATTGCTAATACTAAATTAAGTGTGTAAAATTATGTAAAAAAGTTTTTTTTTCAAAATTTTTTTTTGAAAAAAACTAAAAAATTACCGATTAATTGACATGCTTATCATATTTAAATATTGAGGACATATCTTAGCAACATATCTAGTATATCAAATGAATCATTTTCCGTATTTATTTATAAGTAATTACAACTTTTTTGAGCGTTCCCAAAATGACGATATCTCACAAATCGTTTTTCGTTGATACAATTTCATTCATGTAATTATTAATTTCCAGCTTGCCCCGCTCGGATATCAATTCAAGATAAGTTAATCAATGATTAGGAATGGTTTGCAGAACAAAAATATAAAAAAATTTATTAAGAAATTTGAAACATGGAATTTACCACCTTGGTGATTTTGAGCCTTATCACAGAGCTGGAAGACATGCTCCACTGCAACAACCTACTGTTGAAACTGTACCTCCTGAGAACCTACGACTTATCCAACGTCTGATTTCACACTCATCCTCGTCATCAATCCTACTCAATCTTTCTGAACAACCCTTTCGACCTCTGAGAGAATGTTGCGAGAAACTTTTCGAGCAATTAATCGGGAATCCTTATAATATTTGTTTAGAAACTCAAAAATTTTATGGTGTTTGGCAAAAAGAACGTAAATTTCGAATAACTGGCTCTCGGTGTTACGAGTTATACACTTATCGCAAAAATTTGAAACCCAATTGGGAAAATAAGTCAATAAAATATTTTCATCCGACAAACATTACTACTTCAGCGATGAAGCATGGTCTAAAATTTGAACCAGTTGCTTGAGAAACATATCAAGAATTAAATGCATCTACCAATGTATTTCAATCCGGACTAATAATTTCTAGAGACAATCCTTGGTTAGGTTATTCTCCTGACGGTATTCTTTTTGATAACGATACGCCAGTTAAATTGATAGAGATTAAATGCCCGTATGAAGGTAAATCTTTGCCTGTAAGTAAAGTTATTTCTAAACTAAATTTCATCCAAACAAATCCCCGAGATAAAAGTAATTTGATTTAAAAAAAAAAAAATCATAAATATTATGGCCAAATTCAGTTCGGAATGGGTGTTTTAAATATTCAAAAAACTGACTTCATCATATTTTCTTCGTATGATAAAAGTATGAAAGTTATAACAGTTGATTTTGATGAACAATTTGTGAACGATTTATTCAGATCTTTAAAATTAATATATTTTAATGAAATGTTACACTATGCATGCACAGATGAACATGAACAAAATTAAATATTGATTATTTGTGAATAACCGTTCTTTAAAAATATGTTTAAATTTAAATAAATATCTACAACCTATTCAATTGTATTTTGATTTTTGATTAACACTCTGAATGAATGACATAATTTTAATGGAATATTACATATAATAATTTTAATTTGTAATAAATTTATTCAGTTTCAGACAAAAATCTATCATCCTTTAAAATCGGCGAGCTTAAATTGACAACTGCACCAATAATTGTTAAAATTTCTTTACCCTTTTTCACTAAACCAATTGGCATTCGCGAGCCCAAAACTTTAAAGACTTTGAGTCGTTGATTAGAACGTTCCACATGCACACGAGCTCTCGCTATTTTGGCGTTTAATCGTGATTCTTCTCTAGAAAATTGGAGCTGTTCTTTCCTGAATGGAGGCCTTATGAGCTGAATATCTTTTTCCTTACATAATTTATCAACTCGAAATCCTTTATCAACCATCACTGCCTCACCTTTTTCTAGATAATCTAATATTTTGGATTGTTCAAATATTGCGTCATCTGAAACTCTTCCTCCGTACATTGGGCTAACAAATGATAATATTCCTCCAGGAGTTACTCCAGTCATGAATTTTATTGTGTAAGTACTCTTATACCGAGAATAAGTTGCTTGTTGACAACATAAATTTTTTGGTCGTTGAATAAATATTTCAGTACAGTCTAGAACGATTCTCACATTTCTAAAATCATCGAAGCATACCGGAAGGTTCTTAGAAATCTCGTCTTTATCCGGAAAAGGAATGCCTTCTTTTAAACAAACGTAAAGCATATCGATTATTTTGAGAATTACTTTTCGACAATGCGATACTGACGAATATTTAAACAAAACGGTCAAGATTGCATACGATAAATTATGCTTCAATTTTATGGATGTCATGATAATTTTACTTCGGAGATTCATCGTTTCAAATCTGTACTTTGGAAAGCCATCCTTAACAACGTCAATAATGGTTTTTAAGACATCAAAATTAATAATTCCAGTTAGCGTATTGAGCTCCTTTTCAGTTTTTATAATATCACAAAAATCAGTGATTAAATCCCCGCTCTGAATCTGAACACCAATATCAGCGAAGCGTTTTGTAGCCGGAACATGATCACTTTCTATTAACAGAGGTGTACTTTGAACTGAATTGATGATACTATTCGCATCTTGATCATCTGGTTCCTCTGCCAAATTATTAGTATGTAAGATTTCTAATACATCCTGTTCTTGATGATTGCAAAGAACAAACTTGCATGTGATCGGTAACATCTTTACCAATTTTTAAAATGATTTGCCACATTTTTTTTGCAATCTACTTTTTCTTGTTCACCGAAAGCATTTGTAATTTTTATAAAATTGTCTCTTTTAGGGAAAAAATGAAATCTAACATCTGAATCCCTACAAGCTTTACTCTTACACCCATAAACACAGCAATAAGCTTTACTTTTAGTTTCTCTCGGCGGAAAACGTACACCCGAATTATCATCAGTACTTTCCATTTTAATTTTACTTTGTTTTGATAACCAACAATAATAAAAAATGTCAATAATTGTTAATTGAAGTTCACTTTACTATTACAATTAACAATACCCATATGACAGCTGACCCGCTTTCGCTAGTTTAAATTTTTAACACCAGGCGGCAGTACTTGTACTTACCACTTACCAATACAGAGAGATTCTGTGGAAAGTTGGGAGCCGTGTGGGTAGGCAACCGGCGTATTTTACCGAAACGGCAACGCTGTCGTAGGGACAGTCGAACGTCTGCACCTACTGATGACGTAGCGACAGCTGTCACTTCGTTGGGTCAGAATCAACATACAGAGTGACATATTTGAGGTTGATCGTAATATAATGAGTAAGACAACGGGGATCGATATTAATTCGTAAAGAAGTGGTATCGAATTAGCGAATTGATTGCAGATGTCGATTTCTGTTTATTTGCAATATTATTTGCGTCCAAACAACCCTCGAGGTGAAATTTACGAATCAAAGATCACCTGTTTGCCTACCGATAATCTTGTAGAAGTCTCAGCGAGGAATGAATTAATTGAAAGTATTGTTCTGTAAATAAACGTAATTGTGCCTTTGATAGCTGAGTGGAATAAAGCGTCGCATATTTGTAAAAATGATTACATTACGATGAGTTTCTATCATGTAATAACATTTTTTATTCATTAAACGTAATACAATAACAATAAACTAAATGCGTTGTGCCGACGACATGCCGACTTCTTGAGCAACTTTCGAGATAAGCTTCTGACCGTCTTCTGGAACTATGCGCAGTATTTCCGTAAAACTGTGCATTCAAATTATTAGGAGGTGAAAAAATTTGGGGTTTGCTGCTACGTCAGAGATGCCTCGTAGATTGCTAGTTGTATCGAATTTACATCGCTGTGTTCCTGACCGTAGTTGTCGAAGTGATGCGACGAGTCAGTCCATCATCGAGGAACTGCTAGCTTGTAAATAATTTCGCAAATAAACATAACTCAGAATCTGCGATCAATTCGTAACTTTATCACGACTTTATCACGAATTATTATCGTTTGACATTTGTTGGTTACCTTTATTAGAATGATTCGTAAATTTCACCCCGACGGTTGTTTAGACCCAAATAACGTTGCAAATAAACAGAAATCGACATCTGCAATCAATTCGCTAATTCGTTACCACTTCTTCACGAATGAATATCGATTCCCGCTGCCTTACTAGTTATATTACGATCAACCTCAAATATGTCATTCTGTCACTTGATTCTGACCAAACGACGTGAAAGCTGCCGCTATGTCATCTGTAGATGCAGACGTTCGACTGTCCCTACGACAGCGTTGCCGTTTCGGTAAATACGCCGGTTGCCTACCCACACGGCTCCCAACTTTCCACAGAATCGCACTGTATATATGTAAAGAAAATACATTTCTTTAAATTGAATTCACCCGCGCTCGGTCAAGCGCGGATGATAAGATAGAGCACTAGAGAGATTAGACTATACTAGGGAGATTAGACTATACTAGGGAGATTAGATTAGATGAGAGGAAAGTGAGGTTAGAATAGAGAAACGTGTTGCTTATAAGGAGTAGGCAGAATCATTTGGTGGATGTATAGACTTTAAATGTTGTTTCTCTATTTCAGGTAAGAAAGTCTATAGGAGATATTGTACATAGTGTAAATAGGAGCGTGGAGCTCGAGATATAATAAATAACTCTATTTCAGAAACACACTCTAGTTTATTCTCCACCACCAAGATCCCCTGGCGATCAAAAGAATCCTATAAAACAACATTTATTGCGAATAATTACGAAGACGAGATGGAAAAGTCGAATTTTGAATTCATGGTGAAAGGTGCGGAAGACCCAAAAACCAACATCATGGTATTAAACTCAATAACCACGATGAATGGGAAGGTCTATAAGATACCGACAGAATACCAGCCAGTGAAGCTTCATACGCTACTGATAGCAACTGAAACTTTTAAGAAAGTCAAGAACACACTACAGAGAAGGAATCAAAATAGAAGTGTATGGATCACTTTATCAGAAGATTTAAGAAACCAGTATTTGGACCAGGATGATAATATGTTCTTCAAGGATTATTTACTGGAAGAGGTAGACGAGAGTAAGAGTCCGGCGGCAACGGGGATTTCAGAGGAGTCCTTATCAAGAATCTTAGAGAAATTCTCCGGAAGGGACTCGCAAATACCGAAACAGATTGACTTGAAGAAAGTCTCAGAAAAATTTGTGATCGAAAAATTCACAGAAAAAAATGCTAACGTAGAACAGTGGTTGGAAACTTTTGAAAAAGAATGTGCACGTTTTGATATACAAGAGGATGAGAAAATAATTGAGATCTTTAGATTATTTTTGGAGAAATCTTGCATAGACTGGTATGGTTCAGCATTGATGACACTTACATTGGATTCGACATGGGAAAAATGGAAAGAAGATTTTTGTAAAGTCTATGTAGACAAAGGATGGACTCCGATTAGATACGCGATGGAATTTAAATACAAAACAGGCTCGTTATTAGAATATGCATTAAAAAAGGAAAGACTTTTATTAGAAATAAACAGGAAAATAGATAAGAGTACTCTAATAGATTTAATTGCGGTAGGGTTGCCAAATTTTGTGACAGACAGATGTTGTAACGATGTCACATGAGTCGTTCAAATAACGCGGTCAACATTTGACTAGAGAAGTACATAGAGACATATATAAGGCGTTATGACTCAACCAGTTAATCCCTGCCTAAACGAAGGTATCCGGAATAGCTCTCTTGGCCAAGATCTTCTGACCTGATCAGTCGCTTTTAATAATCGTTCTCATTCCCCTTCATAATTGCGATGCAAAGTATTAAATTCTAACTTTGGTTATACAATTTCCTAATCCAATGTACATCTTTAAATCATAACTTATTGTGACGACGCCCTATGGGACAAATCGACGAAGGAAAATAACCAAAGAACTATAAGTATACGCTACCATGTAGTTAACCACATTATCATCGCTCATCATTCTGGTCACGATTTTAACGTTTATATATAGAGTCGATTTTATGTAAATTTCATGGTATTGAATGTGTTGTCTATACTCGAAATCATCAATACCATTATTTTCTATTAACAGATATTGTTAAATATCTTTAAAGAGTATTGTGTTGTCCTGTTTTGTCTTTTTATATCTATTACAAACCAATGTAACCGAATATTTGATGAATTATTGGTATTATGCCTGTAGAAAATGATTATATCGACTTAGTCTATACATAAGTTAGACACAACAAGTTAGGCCTGCGTGCCGCAAAACTCCCTATGGAGCTAACTCTTGTGACCATATACTCTTGGGTCAAAGTACGAACACTTGAACACGGTCTGAAAAATAAAATATTATATTATCCAAGAAATCCACGCGTTAAATAAATAAAACCTCTCAAAACCTTGTAAATAACAACAGGTTATGGGCCCAGGTGCGCGTGTGTGATAATATTTCGGGTAAAAGACAAAGTTCAAGCTACTATTCGTTCGCAAAGAAAAGTGAGTGTTTCAAGGTTCAGCCAGCCACGTGCGAAGTGCGAAAGAAACCATGGAAACGGAACTCTCAAGGGTGATGAGGTTAAAAGGAATCGAAAATTGGGGAATTTGGAAATTCCAAGTAGAAGTCCTCATGGCAGTCAACGACTCGGTGACAGTATTAAACGGAGATTTCGAAAAACCGGCACCAATAGCAGCTGACGCAACAGCAGAGGCTCTAGCTGCACACAATGCGAAGAACGAAAGGTGGAAAAAACTCGACGGATACGCACGAAAAATCATCGTAACCACGGTATGTGAAAACACCCTAATACACATTATGAACAGCAAAACAGCTAAAGAAATGTGGGAAAAGCTGCACGAAGTATACGAAAATCGAAGCGAAACGTCTAAACACATACTGCAGAAGCAATGGTTTGCACTAGGCAAAGATCCAGCTGACGATATGGCGACACACATTGCTAAGATCAAGGATTTAGCACACAGACTGAATGCCTTAGGGGATCAAATCCCAGAAAGCATGGTAGTAACAAAGGTACTAATGACCTTACCGCAAACGTACCAGCATTTTGTTACAGCGTGGGAATCCGCCAGCGAGGATCAAAGAACTCTACCCAACCTTGCGTCTAGGTTAACATCGGAGGAAGCTCGAATAACAGTTCAGCAGGGAAACGACGCTCTTGTAGCCAAATTTCACTTTAAACCAAAGGACGACAAGAAGAAGAGTGGAAGGAAACCAGGAAAATGCTTCAACTGTGGCAAGGATGGCCACTGGAGACGGGAATGCCGAAGCCGAAAGAAAAAGGAGGACGGTGACAAAAACGAAGAAAAAGTAGTACTCATCGGAACGACTTTCAACGCCACAGAAAACAATATACGCAGGGACAAATGGTATCTTGACTCGGGTGCAAGCCAGCACATGTCGGGCAATCGAGAATGGTTCACAAACCTTCAAGAATTGACGGAACCGATAACCATAAAAATAGGAGATGGAAGTTCAATATACGCACACGGAACAGGTGACATAGAAATCCAAGCACACAACGGAAAGGATTGGAAAAGCTGCTGCCTGCAAGGAGTATTGTACGTACCTGAATTAAAATACAACCTATTTTCGACATCTGCAACAACAGATAAGGGCCTAAAGGTAGAATCGGACAGCAAAAGGAGCAAGATAACCAAGAACGGAAGCGTGATTGCAGTGGGAGAAAGAAGAGGAAACCTCTACCAAATGATCTTCAAAGTAAAAACCCCAGAAGCCAACGAAACAGCCTACATCCATGATAAGGAAAACAATCTATATGTATGGCATGAGAGACTGGCTCACCAGAATATAGCACAAGTAAAGGGAACGCTCAAGGAACTGAAAATAGAAGTCAAGAAAGAAGACAATTTTTTCTGCGAGGCATGCACACTAGGAAAAATGCACCGGGAGCCCTTCCCCATAAGTCAAACACGAGCAAAGGAACCTGGAGAGCTAATACACACAGATCTCTGCGGATACATGGACCCAACGTCATACGGAGGATCAAGGTATTTTCTCTTATTCAAGGACGATTTCTCACATTACAGGGTAGTGTACTTCCTTAAAAGCAAAACCGAGGTGGCATCGTGCTTCGAAGAATTCCTAAGAAAGGCGAAAAATCAGCTGGGCAAAGGCATCAAGAGGCTGAGAAGCGATAATGGACTCGAATTCATCAACGCAGAAATGAAGAGGATCACAACAGACCATGGCATAGAGCACGAGAGGACTGTGCCATATACGCCAGAACAAAACGGCTCAGCAGAAAGGGAAAACAGAACCATAGTGGAGGCGGCAAGGACTATGCTAATCTCAAAAAACCTGGACAAACGACTGTGGGCCGAGGCAGTGAACTCTGTCGTGTACATATTGAACCGTACGGGGTCAAGCAGTGTGACAGGAAAAACCCCGTATCAACTGTGGTACGGAAGACCAGCAAGCCTAGTTGGACTCAGAATCTTCGGCACGAAAGTGTTTGCACACATTCCAAAGGAAAAAAGGCAAAAATGAGATGAAAAAGCAAAACCATGAATACTAGTGGGCTACGGAGATCTCACAAAAGGATACAGGATATGGTTTGCAGAAAAGCAAAAGGTTGAAACTCATCGAGACGTCGTGTTTGCCGATGAGAAGTCGGGCATGACAAAAAAGGAAGCAGGACCTGAAAAAGAAAAAATTGATGAAATCAACGTAAATCTAGAAAGGGACAAACCGGAACAAAACTTACCTGAAAATCCTGAAGACCACGTGCGAAGAAACATACAACAGGGCGGACAACAACGAGAGCACCAACGACAACAGGAAGATCGACCGGAGCAAGATGAAGGACGAGAAGAGGTGCATCACCAACCAGAGGATCGTGGACACGAACAGAATCAGCAAATGCCAGAAAGGGCAATACAGGCACCACAACAAAGGTACCAGCTACGAGACAGAGAGGCTATCCAAGCACCAGCAAGACATAATGACTATGTCAACGTCGAGGAACTATTCTTGGCTGCGTCCCAGGAACCAAAGTCCTACCATGAAGCAGTGAGCTGTCAACAGGTGAATGAATGGACGGCAGCAATGGAAGACGAAATGAAATCGCTGAGGGAAAATGAAACCTGGGAACTAACGCAGTTACCAAGCGATGCAATCGCACTCAAGAACAAATGGGTTTACAAGATAAAGCACGGAGCGGACGGGTTATCCAATCGCCACAAAGCAAGACTAGTAGTAAAGGGTTTTGCGCAGCGACCTGGAATAGACTACATGGAAACTTTCAGCCCTGTGGTGAAGTTCACATCGGTGAGGGCGATACTAGCAGTTGCAATAGCTTCAGGGATGGAGTTGATTCAATTCGACATAAAGACTGCTTTCCTCAACGGAAAGTTAGAAGAAAACATCTACATGGAGCAGCCAACGGGTTATGACGACAAATCAGGACGAGTCTGCAAACTAAATAAAGCGCTTTATGGACTAAAGCAGTCAGCAAGGTCGTGGAATAAGAAGTTTGTTGAATGTCTGAGGAAGTTCAACCTGAGGGCAACTGACGCCGACAGCTGCGTTTTCACCAACCACAACGGAAGCAACTCTCTAATATTGGCAGTATACATAGACGACGGACTGGTGGCTTCGACAGATAAACAAAGGGCAGAAGAACTGCTGTCTCATTTATCGGATGAGTTGAAGGTAACTGCTAATGACCTAGATCTGTTTTTAGGGATGGAGTTCGAATACAGAGACGATGGCTCAGTATTGGTCCATCAAACCCAATACGCCAAGAAGATACTGCAGCGCTTTCGAATGGAGGAGGCCAATGCGGCGTCCATACCAGCCGACCACAACCAAGATTTGACACTGCCGAACCTAGAAAATCAGTCGCAGCCAGTAGATGTTCCTTACAAGGAAGCTGTGGGAAGCTTACTTTACTTGGCAATGGTTTCCAGACCAGACGTTGCATACTCAGTAAACCTAGTGAGCCAATATGCAGAACTACCAAGAAAGGAGCACTGGAAAGCGGTAAAAAGAATACTGAAATACATTAAGGGATCAGTAAATCACGGCATTTTGTTTAAGAAAGGAGTTAGTTTAAAACTAAAGGCTTATTCAGATGCTGATTACGCAGGTGATAAGGGGAACAGAAAATCAACGACAGGGTCAATGATTTTGTTAGGTGAAACACCTATTAGTTGGAGTGCGAGAAAGCAACGGTCTGTCTCCTTATCAACTACGGAAGCAGAATATGTAGCGGCTTGCCATACCGCAACAGATCTAATATGGGTAGAAAGACTAGTAAAGGGTCTGATAAACATAGAATTAGAGAAACCTGTCTTATTAATCGACAACCAAAGCGCGATTAGACTGATTAAAAATCCGGAACTCCACCAGAGATCCAAACATATTGATATAAAATATCATTTCATCCGAGAGCAATACGAAAACAAAAGGTTTGAAATAGAAAATGTAAGATCTGAAGATCAGTTAGCAGATATTTGCACGAAACCTTTACCAAAGAAAACTTTCGAATATTTAAAGGGAAAGTTAAACATTGTAAATCAAGTATTAACACAATAGCATAAGAAAGTTTATTTTTAAGCAAACATGTAAACTTTAACAAAAAATTAAGATTCAAACTTATACTGAAATGTAAACATAAAACATGTAACATGCATTAGATAAGAGACACTAAGTCAATATAAAGTGGGAGTGTAGAAAATGATTATATCGACTTAGTCTATACATAAGTTAGACACAACAAGTTAGGCCTGCGTGCCGCAAAACTCCCTATGGAGCTAACTCTTGTGACCATATACTCTTGGGTCAAAGTACGAACACTTGAACACGGTCTGAAAAATAAAATATTATATTATCCAAGAAATCCACGCGTTAAATAAATAAAACCTCTCAAAACCTTGTAAATAACAACAATGCCTATTCTTCAAGACGTGTTTCTACAACTCATATTTATTGTAAAGTACCAATAATTCGAAAATCACAGTAATTACCTAAACGACATGGTCTTCTACAAACATAACGAAAAGTTTCAAATAAATTCAATGACCTATAACTTTATGAAATGAAAATTTATTCAGACAAAATAAAATATATATTTTCTCGTTCAATCATTTGTGTCGTGTTCCTATTTATTTTTAAAACCATAAAACTCTTACTGTTACTGTAGTGATAAAGAAATAAGAGATAGTATTAGTTTATCACATTTGGCGCCCAACGTGGGGCACGAAAACAAATTTTAAATTTTAAATAAATGTTGATAAATGTAATTTTGTGTATTGTTCATGGGCAAAGTTACTAATTCGTCGCAAATTATTACCAGGTCAAAAGTAGGCGAGAAGTCTCTAGTTAAACCATTAACTACGGCTAAAAAGGTCATTGCTAGGAAGGTCATCACTAAGTCAGCAGTCATGGATGAGCAGATGAAACAATTGAGATTGGAGCAGGAGAAGTTAGCTATACAAAAGGAACAGCTACAAAAACAAATGGAGACGTTCCGTTCACAACAAGAATTAGCTGAAGAAATTCGAGTGCTCCAAGCAGAAAAACAGGCAAACCTTCATGCTGCGAATCAAATCAATGTAAGCGCTATTAATAACTCAACTGAAGCAACAAACCGTTTATTAGGTGGATTGATTAATCATTTTCAATGTTTACAATTAGATATCAAAGCACCCAAATTTTCTGATGAAAATAATCAAAATCCTATGGAATTTTTAAATAATTTAGACAAATATTTTACAGTAAATGCAGCTAACGAAAATCAAGTTTGGTTAATTATTGGGAGTATTATGTCCGGTAGATCAAAAATTTGGTTTGATATGAATAGAGATGTTTTTGGCACCTATGAGAATTTTAAAAAATTATTCAAAGAAGAATTTTATTCTGTACAATATCAAGTAAAAGCAAAAACTCATTGGTCTTTATGTAGATATAAATCACAGGATGGTTCACTTAGAAATTATTTCAGAAAACAAAGTAAAGAAGCTCAATATTTTCAACCAAAGTTATCTCAATATGAAATTAATTTTTCAATAATTCAGCAACTGCCATCTAGGATTAGAGACATTTTAGCAACTGTAGATTTTAATCAGACTCAATTAGTAACTCAAGCTTTGTCAAATCTAGATTCCGCGTATGAAGACAGAGAAAACGAACGTAGTAGCAATACTGGTTATTATGATAAAACAAATCAACAAAATCCTCGTGTACAAAGTACCAGATATAATGGTAATAAATTTAACAAACAAGGTTATTTAAACGTAAATCATCAGACCATCCAACGACAAAATTTTAATAATAGTTTTCATAGTACTAATCGAGTAGCACAACAGCAACCGTTTATTTTACCGAATACTAAGTTTCCCCCACCTACTGTAAATAACCAGCATCGCTATAACAATGATTTTCCGTCAAACAACTCACATTTAAACTAGTTCGAGGTACGAGTAGAAAAGGTCCAACATCGTACCAAGGATCTAACGATTTTATAGAGGACCTATCAATAGATATTAATGATAATAACGAAGTCCAATCTAATGAAATTTTAATACCGAAATGCCCACATTTATTAGTTACTATAGGAGGAATATCAGTTCAAGCTTTAGTTGATACGGGCAGTCAAATAACTTGCATTTCGGAAAACTTTTATAAACATCTTTCGAGTCACATTATGTTGGCAGAATTGCCAGTAACAAATATGAGAGTATTTCCTGCATTTGGAAAAAGTGCAGTCACTATTAAACAACAGATTTTGGTAGACATGTATATAGATGGTCAAAGAATGACTTATGCATTTGTAGTGATACCCAAATTATCGGTAAATGTTATATTGGGGAATGATTGGTTGTCAGTGAACAACGTTATATTGGATTATAATGAAAAAACCATTGAAATTCATGGATCACGTATAAATAACCGTTTTGTGTCATACAGTCGAGGATCGGTAGATAGATTGCAGTCCTCGTGTAAAGATGAGATTACTTATATTCAAATCATTAATATTGTGGAAGAGAATCGCAGAAGATTTCTTCAGAATAATAATCCGTGTAGTTTAGAGAATAAAGAAATTGCCTGTCAGTCTAGTCAGATGATGAAAAATGATCCGAATACTAGTTCTGAAGGGAATAAAAATTGTATTGGTAATAATGAAAATGACAAAAATGAACTTTTTGAAAATAATGATATTGATAACGTGCATAATAAAGATGACGTTATTCCTGATAAATTTGATAATATTCATAACGTGCATAAGAAAGATGGCGTTATTCATGATAAAATTGATATATATAATCTTGATAACTTGCATAACAAGGACGAAGTTCTTGTAATTGAAAATGATAAAACGGTAAATGATAAGACTTGTGAAAATAATTATGTTAAAAAGGTATGTAAACTCGTTGAATTAGATCAATTAGATAATGATTGCCCTAATGACGAACAGGAGTGTCAAAATGATAATTCTGATGGCGAAGTAGATATGACGACGTCTAACTTAGCTAGTACAAACATTTCGAACCAGGAAAATGCTGAGGAAATCAGCTGGGATGATCGTTTATTTGACAACGCAGAGGATCACAATTTCTTTAAAGATTTTCGAATGATCGCGTCTCAACTTATGATGCAAGATGTAAAATATACCGAACCATTGCTTGAATTAATCGTAAAACATAAAACCTTGTTTTCTGATAAACCAACGTGCACTAATGTATATGAACACGATATTCGGTTATCGAGCAATAAGCCATTTATTCGTCGATCTTATCCAGTCCCATTATCACTAAGAAGTGCTGTCGATTTTGAAATTCAAGAAATGCTTAGAAATGGAATTATTGAGCGCTCTATCAGTCCTTATTGTAACCCGTTAAGAATCGTGAAGAAAAAGGATGGGCGAGTTCGTGTCTGTCTAGATGCTCGATATTTAAACGACATAATTGAATCTGATAATGAATCACCACCACTAATTAACGAAATTTTACAAAAATATAATGGAATTACTCATTTTTCAACTGTCGATTTAACTCACGGGTACTGGCAAGTTCCATTAGCAAGGCAAGCCCGACCTTACACTGCATTTTTGCATAATTCAACACTCTACCATTTCTGTCGAATACCCTTCGGACTCAAAACAGCGGGAAGTGGTTTTATCAGAGCACTTAATTTGGCGTTTAAAAACGACTTCTCAAACTTTTTAACCACATACATAGACGATTTACTGATCACATCAACAAATTTCGCAGAACATTTACAACATCTTGAATTGATATTCACTCGGTTAGGACAAAATAATTTTACATTAAAACTTAATAAATCCCTTTTTATGAAAGACTCAATACCCTATTTAGGTTTTATTATATCAGGCACAGGAGTTGTTCCTAATCCTGAGAAATTAGCCGTTATTAAAAAGTTTTCAAAACCAAAAAACAAACAACAACTTTAACAATTTATCGGTATATGTAATTACTATCGCCAATTTTGCATAAAATATTCGAATTATATCGAACCATTTAGGGATCTATTAAAGAAAAATGTAGATTGGAAGTGGACATTAGCTCATGATCAGGCATTTGAAGAACTTAAAGACAAATTCCTAGACGTAGTAACGTTACATCATATTATTCCTAATGCTAAATACAAAGTGCAAACGGATGCAAGCGATAAAGGAATTTCCGGTATTCTTTATCAAACGGACAGTGCAGAAAATAATCATTTAATTGGACTAGTTAGCCGCTGTCTATCGACTACTGAAGTAAATTATACAACAACAGAAAAAGAACTTTTAGCAATTGTATACTCTGTTACCAAATTTCGGACATATTTAATAGGAAATCAATTTGAATTGATTACCGACCATAAAGGCCTCATATTTTTAAATAGTACTCCATTCCAAAATGCACGACTTATACGGTGGAGTTTGTTACTACAACAGTATGATTTTAAAGTCACGTATTGTCGTGGACGTGATAATCTAGTCGCAGATTTTTTTAGTCGAAATCCTAATGGAGAGTTTTACGAACAACAAGATGATAGATTAATTGTAGCCACGTTAAATTCAAATTGGTCACCGAATTTGCTTCCTGGGGACGGAATAACAAACACCCGAATTGCTAAAATAATAGTAGACACACATTCTCCTAGTGAACTTAAACAAATACAAAAATGGCAACTAAAGGATCCTGATTTAAAACAGAAAATAGATAACCACAAAGCTGGAGTTAATAATTGTTATTACCTTGTATATAATGACGTATTATTTACTAATAATAAAAATGACCAAAGATGGAAAATTGCTATACCACAAAGTCTAATTAACAAAGTAATAAAGAGCGTACATGAGAGTATAGGACACGGAGGTGTATATAAAACTTTGCAATATTTAAAAACTTATTATTCATGGAAAAATATAACGCGTGACGTAAAACATTTCGTTTTACACTGTGATTTATGTCAGCGCATAAAGCATTTAACATATAGTATGGAAGGAGAGTATCAATTAGTAAAGGCCACCAAACCTAATGAATTAATTACTGTCGATTTTTATGGCCCATTGCCCAGATCTGTAGGGGGTGTACAATATATACTCGTTGTTTTGGATGCTTTTTCGAAACATGTCACTTTATATCCAATGAAACGTGCGACAACCAAAGTCAGTTTAAAGAAAATTATTGAATCTTATATACCAAAGTTCGGCAAACCCCAAAGAATTTTATCAGACAACGGAACGCAATTCACATCATTTGATTGGAGACGAGAACTAGAAGCTCTAGACATCAAAGTATGTTTTTCATCAGTACGACATCCGCAATCTAACCCTACCGAACGAGTGATGAGGGAACTTGGCAAACTATTTCGATTGTTTTGTAGTGAACACCATACTAAATGGAGTAAATATATAACTGATATTGAACAAATTTTAAATGTGACTGTACACCATAGTACTGGGTTCACCCCGTATGAACTCCAATTCGGAGAAAGTCCAGTAGATAAAATTAAAAAATTAATAAAATTTCCTGATTCAATAACACAACCTAAGGAAATCAAAATTGGACTAGCCAATGAAAGAATTCTTAAGAATTTTCATAGGCGTCGAACACAACAAAAAACAAAATCAAAAATAATATTAAACATCGGTGATTTGGTCCTAATACGAGTTCCTATTCAATCAAGTGCATTCGATAAAGTAACGCAAAAATTTTTTCACCTCTACCAAGGACCATTTAAGATAAAACAGATAATTGGACTTAATGCCTATGAACTAGTAGATCCCAATAATGAAACCGTTATAAAAGGAATTTATAATAGAACGAACTTACGTAAATATCATCAATCGATCTAATAAATCAATAGGCACTATTCTCACGAACAACACCCTCAGATCTCAATTGTTTCATTGCTTCTACCCAACTGACTAAAATACGATAAGAGTAAACCTAAGGAACAATGTAACTTACCTATATAAGAATAGATCTAAGAAATCTGTATATTTGTTCTATGTATCTATATGTTCAATGTTCTATGTTGAGATTATCTTTTTATGTTAACGAACCCTATAAAGATAATAGGGGGGCAAGATGTAACGATGTCACATGAGTCGTTCAAATAACGCGGTCAACATTTGACTAGAGAAGTACATAGAGACATATATAAGGCGTTATGACTCAACCAGTTAATCCCTGCCTAAACGAAGGTATCCGGAATAGCTCTCTTGGCCAAGATCTTCTGACCTGATCAGTCGCTTTTAATAATCGTTCTCATTCCCCTTCATAATTGCGATGCAAAGTATTAAATTCTAACTTTGGTTATACAATTTCCTAATCCAATGTACATCTTTAAATCATAACTTATTGTGACGACGCCCTATGGGACAAATCGACGAAGGAAAATAACCAAAGAACTATAAGTATACGCTACCATGTAGTTAACCACATTATCATCGCTCATCATTCTGGTCACGATTTTAACGTTTATATATAGAGTCGATTTTATGTAAATTTCATGGTATTGAATGTGTTGTCTATACTCGAAATCATCAATACCATTATTTTCTATTAACAGATATTGTTAAATATCTTTAAAGAGTATTGTGTTGTCCTGTTTTGTCTTTTTATATCTATTACAAACCAATGTAACCGAATATTTGATGAATTATTGGTATTATGCCTATTCTTCAAGACGTGTTTCTACAACTCATATTTATTGTAAAGTACCAATAATTCGAAAATCACAGTAATTACCTAAACGACATGGTCTTCTACAAACATAACGAAAAGTTTCAAATAAATTCAATGACCTATAACTTTATGAAATGAAAATTTATTCAGACAAAATAAAATATATATTTTCTCGTTCAATCATTTGTGTCGTGTTCCTATTTATTTTTAAAACCATAAAACTCTTACTGTTACTGTAGTGATAAAGAAATAAGAGATAGTATTAGTTTATCACAATGTGACAGGGAAAAATTGAAAGAGACCGCTGATCTTTTCAATGAAATTAGAGGCCTGGAACATTTAGTTAGTAAGAAAAGTTTTGATAAGACGAAATTCCAAAACGCTACAGTAAAAAATAGAGAGGTTAAAGAACCCTGCAAAATTTGTAAAAATATGAATAAGGGTAATAGATTCCATGCGGAATCCGCATGTTGGTTCAAAACACATGAAGGTGAAAAAGAAAAACGAAATTTTATCAATTTCGTAAACAATTCACAATTAGAAGCCGAACTAAACGATTCAGATCAAAAAAACTAGTTATGCCACCATTAATCAGAGTAAAATTACTGTTAAACAACACTCTGGAGGCATCAGGAATACGTGACTCCGGTTCAAACATCTCATTAATTAATTCAAAGTTGCTAAAATTGAAAGATGAGGAAATAGATAATGCACAAAGTATAAATTTAACTACGATTAATGGTGTTAAAAAAACCAATGGCATGGTAAAATTGAAAATAAAAATTTCCGAAATAGAAGACGTAGTAAACGTGTTTGTAATAAACAGAAAGGATTTCAATTACGACTTCCTAATTGGGTTAGATATGATAGAGAAATTTAAACTGACTCAGGATGAAAAATTAGTAATAACACAAAAGCTACCAGATATAACAGATGATAATATAGACATAGGTAAAAAAGGTAGTTTGACAGTAAACTTTAATGAACACATCGATCAGTCTAAATTTAAAATATCAATAGACCATTTAAATCACCAACAAAAAGCCAAAATAGATGAACTTACGAAAGAATACAACGAAATTTTTGCAAAGGACAAGTACGACATCGGGACGGTAAAGGATTACGAGGCTCGCATCGACTTGATGATCGACAAATACTGCAGTAAGAGACCTTACAGGTGCAATATTGAGGATAAACAAGAGATAGAAACCCAAGTGAAGAAACTATTGGAAAAAAAATTGATCGAAGAATCATACAGCCCGTTCGCTGCTCCAGTAACGCTTGCATATAAAAAAGAACAAGACTATGTGTAGACTTCCGTGATTTAAATAAACTGGTGATCCCACAATCACAACCGTTCCCGTTGATTGAAGATCTTATGGTGAAAACGAGAAATTGCAAATTCTTTTCCACACTGGACATAAATTCTGCATTCTGGTCGATCCCATTACGAATTGAAGATAGAAGAAAAACAGCATTTGTAACGCAGGAAGGACACTACCAGTGGACGTGTTTACCGTTTGGATTGAAGACTTCACCGGCAATATTCCAAAGGATATTGAGCAACATCATAACACGACATGAACTCACGGAATTCACGGTGAACTACATAGACGACATCTTAGTCTTTTCAAAATCCTTTCCGGAACACATAAACCATTTAACTAGATTGTTGAAGGCAGTGAAGGAGGAGGGCTTTAGAATAAAATTCTCGAAATGCACCTTCGCATCAGACTCGGTGAAATACCTAGGTCACATTATACAAAATAATTCAGTCCGCCCACTAAAGGATAACCTAGCCTCAATACGGGACTTTCCAGTACCAAAAACCCAAAAAAATGTGAGACAATTTTTGGGAAAAATTAATTTCTATAATGAATACATCCCAAATACTGCGATAATACTGGACCCGCTACACAACTTGCTTAGGAAGAACCAACAATTTGATTGGTCAGAAAACTGTCAAAGAGCATTTGAGAAGATGAAAGAATTACTATGCTCCCAACCAATATTAGAAATATTTGACCCAGACCTACCAATACTAATTTATACCGATGCAAGTATACAAGGAATAGGAGCGGTATTAAAACAGAGACAACCGAACAACAAAGAAAAACCAGTGGCATACTTTTCAAAAAAATTAAATGAAGTATAAAAGAGGAAAAAAGCTATATATTTAGAATGCCTAGCAATAAAAGAAGCCGTTAAATACTGGCAACACTGGCTAATAGGAAAATTATTTACAGTTTTCTCTGATCACAAACCACTGGAAAAGATGAACATAAAATCAAGAACAGACAAGGAATTGGGGGAATTGACATATTACCTGTCTCAATATGATTTTGAGATAAAATATGCTCCAGGAAAGATGAATATAGAAGCGGATTGCCTAAGCAGGAACCCAGTACTCGGAACACATGAGAATGAAGATGAACAACTCAAGATTGTAAACTGGATAAAACTGGAAGACATCAGAATGGACCAAAAGAATAATCAAGAACTACAAAACAAAAAAATAAAATGGACGTCCAAGCACAACATATACTACAAGAAAATGAAAAAAAGAGAGAAAATTATTCTTTCAGAAAGCTTTAGTATAAACTTCATCAAGGAAGTACACCGAAACTACTGTCACATTGGAATAAAGCAAATGCAGAACAAGATTACACCATACTACACAGCGGATAATTTGACGCAGAACATAAAAACTGTCTGCAGAAGCTGTGAAACCTGCATTATGAACAAATCAAGGGGGCAGGAGAAATACGGGCTAATGTCTCACCTAGGACCCGCTACAAGACCTTACGAAATAATGTTGATAGATACAATTGGAGGATTCGGAAGCTCAAGATCAACAAAAAAGTATCTACACCTTTTGGTAGGTCACTTCACCAGGTATGCATACATGACTACTTCTAAAACGCAAAATGCGAGTGACTTCATAAAACTCGTGAAAGAGGTTACAGAAGACAATGACGTTGGAATGATCTTAACCGACCAGTATCCAGGAATAAATTCGAAAGAATTCAAGCATTTCCTGGATGAAAGAAATATACCTATTATTTTTACTGCGGTAAATGCACCTTTTTCAAACGGACTTAACGAAAGACACAACCAAACGTTGGTTAATAAAATAAGATGCACGACGAATAAAGAGAAAAAGAAGATAGCATGGACAACTATAGCACGAAAATGTTTGGAAAAATATAACGAAACGGAGCATACAGTTACCGGATTCGCACCCATAGACAGGGTGATTCACTGCTACCGAGCCATCCTAGATAAAGGGATTCCTGAGAAAATTCTAAGACTAAAAGTCCTTTACCAAAAGTTCGACAGACCCCCAGTGCCCAAGCTACGAAGGATCTAGGTTAACCAATCACAGAGCTCATACGTGACTCGGGCAGGGCCGCGTAAATATCATAAATCGATAGAATGTGAGTTTTATTTCGTCATGAGTATGTTTTATCATCACTTGTAACTGAAACGCTTTCGATGTCCTGCAATAGCTGCTGGCGTTGATTTCGTCGTCCAGGTCGTCCAGGTTATCCTTCTCGTGATCCAGGTCGTTCGCAAAGTAGTTTTCATCGTCTAGGTCACACAATTCGTAATTCGTGTCATTCGGCTCGTGCGCTTCGTAGTTCTCGTCATCCAGGTTGTGCGCTTCGTAGTTTTAGTCATCTAGGTCGTGCGCTTCGTAGCTTCCGTAGTCCAGCTCATACGCTCCTTAGTCTTCGTCATCCAGGTCATGCGCTTCGTAGTTTACGTCATCCAGGTTGTGCGCTTCGTAGTTTCCGTAGTCCGGCTTATACGCTTCGTAGTTCTCGTCATCCAGGTCATGCGCTTCGTAGCTTTCGTCATCCAGGTTGTGCGCTTCGTAGTTTTCGTCGTCTAGGTTGTGCGCTTCGTAGTTTTCGTCGTCTAGGTCGTGCGCTTCGTAGTTTCCGTAGTCCAGCTTATACGCTTCGTAGTTCTCGTCATCCAGGTCATGCGCTTCGTAGTTTTCGTCGTCTAGGTCGTGCGCTTCGTAGTTTCCGTAGTCCAGCTTATGCGCTTCGTAGTTTCCGTAGTCCAGCTTATACGCTTCGTAGTTTTCGTCATCCAGGTTGTGCGCTTCGTAGTGTTTGTAGTCCGGATTGTGAGCCTTATAGTTGTCGATAAGCAAATGTTCCCTCTAGATGCAATTTTGTTCGTCAGTCTTCAAACTCTGATGCAGTCGGTAATTATTTGTTTTCCTGTATCTGAACATTACAGCAGTCATCTACAACCTACTAGATATTTCCTGTTCCACCCACGTCAACTGCATCGTACGTATGTATTTCGAAAAGTGATTAATGTTGGAGCGAAGTACTCTCTAACTTCAGTAACAATCAATCGAATTGGTCAATTTCATATGTATGAATCAATTGATTGAATCATTTAATTGAATGCCAAAGTTGATTCGTTTTTTTCAAATGATGAACCGTCTTATAAAAATTGGATAATTTATTTAACTGAGTAAAAACTCATAACTATTAGGATTGAACCTCCATGATAATAACTTATGAGAATATTCATAGACGAAGAGAATGAATGGTCTTTAATTTCAAGTGAAAGTATTGGTTTTATCTATTTTGTAAACAACACTATTCACATCACCGAGTAACAACCAGAAAAACTTTTCACTATAATTAAATAACGTAAATAATAAATACTCCTAAATTATGAACGAAAAACTGGATTATCATTATCCTCGTTGCGCGTCAACGGTAAAATTGATCAAACTACCGGTTAGCCTGAAATCGTAATTAGCTACGATATGACGAAAGCTAGCTTTGAAAATCATATCATTAACAGTGTTTGATTAAAGTAAGTGTTCAAAATGCCCACCTTGCATTTGAACGCAAAGATTCGCGCGACGAATGAAATTGTTTTGAACTGCTTCTAACATTTCTGGCGTTACGGACGCAATGGCCACAGCTATCGCAGCTCTGAGCTGTTCCATTGGCACTGTATAAATATGCCCCTTCACGTGTCCCCATAGAAAAGAATCCAGCGGATTCAGATCTGGTGACCTTGGTGGCCATGCAATGGGACCACCACGACCAATCCACGCATTCGGGAACATGCGATCCAACACATTTCGGGCAGGTCTAGCATAGTGTGCTGGCGCACCATCGTGTTGAAATAGAGTCTCGCCAACCTCGATCCCAGCATCTACAAGTACTTGGGGTAGGCTTTCGTCCAGAAATGCCGAATAATTCGCACCATTTAAACGTTCAGGAAATTCGATTGGCCCCAACTGTAAAAACCATCAGAATTGATAATAATGCATTGTAATCAAACTCAGTCATGCTAGTCTTGGGACTGAAAATGAGTTATAGCTTACTAAAACATTGCCTCTGATTCCTGCCCAATAATTGATTGAGAATCGTACTTGGAACCCACGAATGCTCGAAGCGTGCGGATTTTCTACGTCCCACATATGTAAATTGTGATAATTGAATGAGCCTTCCCTGCCAAAGGTCGACTCATCCGTAAATAGTATGCGTCGTGAAAAATTTGGATTCGCGGCATTTTGTTGCGTGACCCATTCGCAAAACTCCAAACGCTGCGGATAGTCGCGAGCCTGCAGACACTGTACTCTGGTGTAATGGAATGCGTGCTTCATGTTATCTTTAAGAATTCGTTGCACGGTTGAATAACTTGTTGCGCATAACCTAGCGATATCTCTGATGCTTATAGTAGGATCGTCATCTACAGCATCCAGCACCATTATTTCAGTGGCGGGCACGCGCGCATTTCGTACCCTTCCGATGCCGCCAGTTCGATTTATTTCAACCGAACCCGTCTCCTTGGTTCGGCTGACCAATCTCAGAATCACGTCCTTCGTAGGTCGGCGGCGATTTGGGAATCGCACTGCATATTCTTCTGCGGTTCCACGTGCAGATTGATTACAGGCACCATATAACATTAGCATATCAAAATATTCTGCATTTGTGTAACCCATTGAATTATTTATAGTTTTTCGTATCAAAATTTAGAGCAAACAAATTACGACTATTTCGTTTACGCGATAAAACTGTTTGCGGTCAATAATAATTACCGTGTTTTTTCCTATCAAACAATGCCATGGCGACCTCATAGCGACAAGAAAAAAAATAAAACAAGAACAAAATTGCATCTAGCCGGAACATTATTTGTTTGCTATAAATTTTACTAGAAAAATTTTGTTTTATATCGAACTGGCGGCATCGGAAGGGTACGAAATGCGCGCGTGCCCGCCACTGAAATAATGATGCTGGATGCCGTAGATGACGATCCTACTATAAGCATCAGAGATATCGCTAGGTTATGCGCAACAAGTTATTCAACCGTGCAACGAATTCTTAAAGATAACATGAAGCACGCATTCCATTACACCAGAGTACAGTGTCTGCAGGCTCGCGACTATCCGCAGCGTTTGGAGTTTTGCGAATGGGTCACGCAACAAAATGCCGCGAATCCAAATTTTTCACGACGCATACTATTTACGGATGAGTCGACCTTTGGCAGGGAAGGCTCATTCAATTATCACAATTTACATATGTGGGACGTAGAAAATCCGCACGCTTCGAGCATTCGTGGGTTCCAAGTACGATTCTCAATCAATTATTGGGCAGGAATCAGAGGCAATGTTTTAGTAAGCTATAACTCATTTTCAGTCCCAAGACTAGCATGACTGAGTTTGATTACAATGCATTATTATCAATTCTGATGGTTTTTACAGTTGGGGCCAATCGAATTTCCTGAACGTTTAAATGGTGCGAATTATTCGGCATTTCTGGACGAAAGCCTACCCCAAGTACTTGTAGATGCTGGGATCGAGGTTGGCGAGACTCTATTTCAACACGATGGTGCGCCAGCACACTATGCTAGACCTGCCCGAAATGTGTTGGATCGCATGTTCCCGAATGCGTGGATTGGTCGTGGTGGTCCCATTGCATGGCCACCAAGGTCACCAGATCTGAATCCGCTGGATTCTTTTCTATGGGGACACGTGAAGGGGCATATTTATACAGTGCCAATGGAACAGCTCAGAGCTGCGATAGCTGTGGCCATTGCGTCCGTAACGCCAGAAATGTTAGAAGCAGTTCAAAACAATTTCATTCGTCGCGCGAATCTTTGCGTTCAAATGCAAGGTGGGCATTTTGAACACTTACTTTAATCAAACACTGTTAATGATATGATTTTCAAAGCTAGCTTTCGTCATATCGTAGCTAATTACGATTTCAGGCTAACCGGTAGTTTGATCAATTTTACCGTTGACGCGCAACGAGGATAATGATAATCCAGTTTTTCGTTCATAATTTAGGAGTATTTATTATTTACGTTATTTAATTATAGTGAAAAGTTTTTCTGGTTGTTACTCGGTGATGTGAATAGTGTTGTTTACAAAATAGATAAAACCAATACTTTCACTTGAAATTAAAGACCATTCATTCTCTTCGTCTATGAATATTCTCATAAGTTATTATCATGGAGGTTCAATCCTAATAGTTATGAGTTTTTACTCAGTTAAATAAATTATCCAATTTTTATAAGACGGTTCATCATTTGAAAAAAACGAATCAACTTTGGCATTCAATTAAATGATTCAATCAATTGATTCATACATATGAAATTGACCAATTCGATTGATTGTTACTGAAGTTAGAGAGTACTTCGCTCCAACATTAATCACTTTTCGAAATACATACGTACGATGCAGTTGACGTGGGTGGAACAGGAAATATCTAGTAGGTTGTAGATGACTGCTGTAATGTTCAGATACAGGAAAACAAATAATTACCGACTGCATCAGAGTTTGAAGACTGACGAACAAAATTGCATCTAGAGGGAACATTTGCTTATCGACAACTATAAGGCTCACAATCCGGACTACAAACACTACGAAGCGCACAACCTGGATGACGAAAACTACGAAGCGTATAAGCTGGACTACGGAAACTACGAAGCGCATAAGCTGGACTACGGAAACTACGAAGCGCACGACCTAGACGACGAAAACTACGAAGCGCACAACCTGGATGACGAAAACTACGAAGCGCATGACCTGGATGACGAGAACTACGAAGCGTATAAGCTGGACTACGGAAACTACGAAGCGCACAACCTGGATGACGAAAACTACGAAGCGCATGACCTGGATGACGAGAACTACGAAGCGCATGACCTGGATGACGAGAACTACGAAGCGTATAAGCTGGACTACGGAAACTACGAAGCGCATAAGCTGGACTACGGAAACTACGAAGCGCACGACCTAGACGACGAAAACTACGAAGCGCACAACCTAGACGACGAAAACTACGAAGCGCACAACCTGGATGACGAAAGCTACGAAGCGCATGACCTGGATGACGAGAACTACGAAGCGTATAAGCTGGACTACGGAAACTACGAAGCGCACGACCTGGACGACGAAAACTACGAAGCGCACAACCTAGACGACGAAAACTACGAAGCGCACAACCTGGATGACGAAAGCTACGAAGCGCATGACCTGGATGACGAGAACTACGAAGCGTATAAGCTGGACTACGGAAACTACGAAGCGCACAACCTGGATGACGAAAACTACGAAGCGCATGACCTGGATGACGAGAACTATGAAGCGTATGAGCTGGACTACGGAAGCTACGAAGCGCACGACCTGGACGACTAAAACTACGAAGCGCACAACCTGGATGACGAGAACTACGAAGCGCACGAGCCGAATGACACGAATTACGAATTGTGTGACCTAGACGATGAAAACCACTTTGCGAACGACCTGGATCACGAGAAGGATAACCTGGACGACCTGGACGACGAAATCAACGCCAGCAGCTATTGCAGGACATCGAAAGCGTTTCAGTTACAAGTGATGATAAAACATACTCATGACGAAATAAAACTCACATTCTATCGATTTATGATATTTACACGGCCCTGCCCGAGTCACGTATGAGCTCTGTGATTGGTTAACCTAGATCCTTCGTAGCTTGGGCACTGGGGGTCTGTCGAACTTTTGGTAAAGGACTTTTAGTCTTAGAATTTTCTCAGAAATCCCTTTATCTAGGATGGCTCGGTAACAGTGAATCACCCTGTATTTATTGGAAGGAAGAAATATTACATTATTGCCAGATGAATTAAGAGAAAGGAAGACACTAAGGGATTCATCTACGGATAGAAAACTAGCCCTGGAGAACAGTATGAAATCACACAATTATAATAAGAAGCAATTTGATAAAAACAGGAAACATGAGCAATTTAAAGTAGGAGATATGGTGTTTGTCGAAAACGGCAACAAACTGAATAGAAAACTGTCAGAAAATTCGGATGAAAATTTTCACCCCAGGCGGGGAGATGTAAAGAAAATACATTTCTTTAAATTGAATTCACCCGCGCTCAGTCAAGCGCGGATGATAAGATATAGCACTAGAGAGATTAGACTATACTAGGGATTAGATTAGATGAGAGGAAAGTGAGGTTAGAATAGAGAAACGTGTTGCTTATAAGGAGTAGGCAGAATCATTTGGTGGATGTATAGACTTTAAATGTTGTTTCTCTATTTCAGGTAAGAAAGTCTATAGGAGATATTGTACATAGTGTAAATAGGAGCGTGGAGCTCGAGATATAATAAATAACTCTATTTCAGAAACACACTCTAGTTTATTCTCCACCACCAAGATCCCCTGGCGATCAAAAGAATCTTATATATATACACATATATACCGTGTGATTCCTTGCTTACGCCTCAGTATGTCCGGTAGCGAACCGACAGGTATAGTTTTTAACCCGTGATCGTAGCCGCGAAGTTCTATAGTCCCGATCGAGAAACAAACAAACAAACAAAAAAACAAACTGATCAACCGCGCTCTTGAATTTTGACAGTTACAGCGAGGTGAGTGTGACGAATTATTACCGAAAATAATTATTACACTCACAAAATGTTCTCTGCGCACCGGATGGTCGTTATCCAGGGGATTGCGACTGATTGGCGTGTCGACGAATGGGTAAGTAAAACTGTTTCTCATATAATTACGAGTGCATCTGTAAGAGCGTAACCTCAAAGTGACATTAACCCTCAACGTGAACGCTATATTTTTCGAGAAACTGCGTCTTTTATGGAACAGTCAGGGTTTCAGGGTTTTATTGGCTTCAGAAAGACCTTAAACAACTCACGGTTACTATTCTTATTAATTATACACTTATTAATTATTATTTCAGAGAGCGTGCAGCAGCTTCGGATTTTACTTGACCTGGCGTCTTCATAGCTAGATCCTCGGCTAGACCCGTACTAGCATAGGGTGTTTAATGCTGCCAAATCGTTGTGCGGATTGTGTGCAGGAATAACCGGAACGCTATACTTAACGAGAAGACCAACAACCTGAGACATGGATTGCACAATGCTGAAGAATAGGGTCATAGGGGAATTTGATAATTTTTGATGATATTAATGCGAAAAATGATTGAATAATATCGAGGAGCGGATATTCCCATAACCTCAGAAAATAAAAAAAAACTCAATTTAGTGACAGAATTCCGAAAATACCAACAATCATGAAAAGTTGTAGAAACATTTTGCTCACAACGATAAAAATTGTTCATTTTTGATCCGATTTCGAAATTTCAGGGTTTGTTATACTCAGTGATATAATCTCTACGAATTCCTTGAAAAAGTTTTGCAAAAACACTCGTATTTCAGTAAAAGTTCAGTTTTTCGCAATCCGAATGCATTCTGAGATTCATATTATACATATACTGTTACATTTTTGCCTCGAATATGAGTGTTTTTGCAAAACTTTTTCATGGGATTCGAGATTTTATCACTGAGTATAATAAGCCCTGAGATTTTGAAATCGTATCAAAAATGAACAATTTTCATCGTTGTGAGCAAATACTTGTAGAATGTTTTTACAACTTTACATGATTGTTGGTATTTTCGAAATCCTGTCACTAAATTGAGAGTTTTCTTATTTTTTGAGGTTGTGCGGAAATATCCGTTCCTCGATATTATTCAATCATTTTTCGCATTAATATCATCCAATATTATCAAATTCGGTTTTTGGGTGTCTTATTGTTTTGATGCCGATTGTACCCTACAAATCATCCTTAAGCACAATCCTATTTCCTAACCATACAGTACAATAGAGCTAGCTTGGTTCAACAGAACAGGTCATAGTTTAAAAATTCTAAAATACATCATGTATAATCATTGTATTAATGAAGCCTCGTGCAGTCTGCAATTAAATCACATTAAAGCAATCAACAGCTGTGTTCCAAATTCTTGTTGGTTCCCCAATATTTCCACGGAAAATCAATCGTTCCGTAGTCGCTCTAATCAGCCCTAACATACTGAACTTTCTATTCTTATTACCAAGTCATATAGGTATATTTGGTATATTTTTAGGTATAAGTAAGATATTTGTTCATTTTAATTTATTTATTCGGAATAAATACATAGACTTAACAGTGAACGTCCAATTACAGGTTTAGTCAGTGGAATATTGCTACTAACTGAATTTTTACTGAAATATGAGAGTTGTTGCGGACATTTTTCAGGGAATTCGTAGAGATAATATCACTGAGTATAACAAACCCTGAAATTTCGAAATCGGATCAAAAATGAACAATTTTCATCGTTGTGAGCAAAATGTTTCTACAACTTTTCATGATTGTTGGTATTTTCGGAATTCTGTCACTAAATTGAGTTTTTTTTTATTTTCTGAGGTTATGGGAATATCCGCTCCTCGATATTATTCATTTTTCGCATTAATATCATCAAAAATTATCAAATTCCCCTATGACCCTATTCTTCAGCATTGTGCAATCCATGTCTCAGGTTGTTGGTCTTCTCGTTAAGTATAGCGTTCCGGTTATTCCTGCACACAATCCGCACAACGATTTGGCAGCATTAAACACCCTATGCTAGTACGGGTCTAGCCGAGGATCTAGCTATGAAGACGCCAGGTCAAGTAAAATCCGAAGCTGCTGCACGCTCTCTGAAATAATAATTAATAAGTGTATAATTAATAAGAATAGTAACCGTGAGTTGTTTAAGGTCTTTCTGAAGCCAATAAAACCCTGAAACCCTGACTGTTCCATAAAAGACGCAGTTTTTCGAAAAATATAGCGTGCACATTGAGGGTTAATGTCGCTTTGAGGTTACGCTCTTACAGATGCACTCGTAATTATATGAGAAACAGTTTTACTTACCCATTCGTCGACACGCCAATCAGTCGCAATCCCCTGGATAACGACCATCCGGTGCGCAGAGAACATTTTGTGAGTGTAATAATTATTTTCGGTAATAATTTGTCACACTCACCTCGCTGTAACTGTCAAAATGCAAGAGCGCGGTTGATCAGTTTGTTTGTTTGTTTGTTTGTTTCTCGATCGGGACTATAGAACTTCGCGGCTACGATCACGGGTTAAAAACTATACCTGTCGGTTCGCTACCGGACATACTGAGGCGTAAGCAAGGAATCACACGGTATTCTGCTGGTTTGTAGCACCGGTTTGTATACACTTCACTTCACTTATCCGTTCGAATACCGTAACAGTACGAATAAAACAAAGAACGAACCACGTTTCATCAATTTGTTGATTTTATATATTTCTTTAACATAACCACCATGAAGTCCGTGTTCGTGAGATGGGAAACATAGGACGAAATTTCTATCCGAATGCGTGCCGAGCTTCTGATTGGTCCGCTGACTCCTGCCTTCGAAATGTGTTCCAAAACCATAGTATTTAAGAATTGAGAGATTCTCTTACAACACTTCCACGGTACTTGTGCAGACGGCAGGAAACGTGCTTAGACTCGTCACAGCAATTCTTCATATAATAAACGTAGTGAATATTAGTGAAAAGAACAGTGAAAAAAATTAAAAACGCAATGGGACAGGGGAAAGGTGATCCGGAGGATAAACCTGAAGACACTAAAGATAATTAGCTGCAATCTGGTAGATAACCCGGAGAAATACCCTGCGAACAACGACGTCGAGAAAATGCTGGCGTTCACGGAAACACCGATGGTAAGAAATATTCGTACTACTAGAAAGATAGAGACTGTTCTATGGGGTTTTGGAGACCTGTGTGAAATATCAGAAGGGATTTGGTCGAATGTTTAGAAACAAAGTCTGATACACGTGCGAAAGATGATTCTCGACTCGTGTAATTGTTACCCTCGCTTCTCTCGGGCGAAAAACTCCACACCCGTCCGAGAATCAACACTTTCGCACTAGTATCGAAAAGTACTATTCTTTCATTATTAGTTTGCACGTCGGTGGATTCCAGATAAAGTCTGTGAAAATTGGCACGTCATACGGTCAATTTTTGACACGTGCCCTTCACAGTGGTCTATATTATAACATTACGAGGATGTAATATACTGATAGTATCCACTTAATTTTGATTTAATTTTTTTTCATATAGATTCGTGGTTTATACAACATATTGTGCATGAAAAGAACATGCTTTTCAGAATAATTGCTTTTGTGTGAAAAAAAAAACGAAGAAATCCCCCATCATGTTTCTTTTTTCCTATCCTAGAAGGGATGGAAGGGAACCCCGTTAAGAAAAGTCCCTATAGTAAAATGTGGAAAAAATTTGTTTTTGTTCTTTAAAGGTACAAAAAAAGTCCATTTCTAAAAGTGAATGCAACGATGATCGCTTGATTTCGTTACAGATATACTATCAACGCCGGATTTCGGCCTAGGCCCGCAAGGCCCGGGCCTAGGAGCGCCAGGGTGGGTGGGGCGCTACATCATGATTTTCTGTTATTTTTATGCTTAATGAAAGAATATAGAGGCACCGAGAAAAAAGTTGAATGTACTCAGTGCTATATTTTTCGGTAAAATCTACAGCAATGGATAGTAAAATTCACCAGACCAAAAAATTTGATTCGAGAAAAAAAATTGCTCAACTTATGAGAATGAAAATGAAGATTAGTCTCAACAAGGGGCGCCATGAAGTCACGGGCCTAGGGTGGGAAAATGTTCAAATCCAGCGTTGTATACTATGTCCTTATGTACAAGGATGGATGTACATTAATACCGCGGACATGGGTAAACATCTCGAAACGAACCTATGCTTGGCCTACGAAGCCAATTTTGAGTCGATCTAGGATGCATGAGTTAATACCGAACGAAAAATGGGCTTTTCACAAATACGTGTCACACCTAGGTCCTTACAGTGAGTAATCAATCTATCATCCTTCACCAACTGCGATGTTATTTTTCAAACTCTATGTCGTGTCATTTTTCAAATAAATCGCTCCAAAGTACATATTACTATTTCTTCAAGTCTTCATTATTAAAAACCTTTTATATAAACGTTGCAATTATAATAAGTTTTTGGTTAATGGTTGGTTGAGGATAATTCAGTTTTTGATTAGAAGATCTGCAATAGAGATTACCCTTGTATTATACCGTGATGTTATGAGGAAGCCGAACGATGACCGCACTACAGTTCGAGCAACACACGCTCACGTCGCGTACATGAGCTTCTACTCGCTGTCAGTGACTCCCAACGCGATTCGCCCGGCGCCTGTCCCCGAGGCTCAAGGATACTGAACTAAAGTTTAGTATCCTCGAGGTGCCGAGCGAATCGAGTTGGCAGTCACTAGCAGTGAGTAGAAGCTCACGTACGCAACCCCAGCATGTGTTGGTCGAACTATAGTGCGGCCATCGTTCGGCTTCCTTATAACATCATGGTATTTCAACTGTTGTCTTTGATTGTCAGTATACGAGAACAAATAAGATTTTTTGATTTTGTATGGCAGGTACGTTCGCTGATGCATTAGAAGTGGAGAAGATATGTAGCAACTTATCTTCTACCGACGACAGTGATGCAATAAGGAGCACTGTGGAAAAGCTTCTGCAAAGCAAGAAACGGATCACTAAAACGAGAGACGTATACTCTGACTGCAGCGAACAGCCACCGCCTAAATACATTGCGCAGGAAAGAAAGTCACCGAGAAAAGATATCAATAAGCAGGATATAGAAGCAAGGCCTCCTGCAGGGTACATTGTTTCAAAGCGAGAAAAAGAGATCCACATTCCAAACGATCCATATCATTTCGAGGCCGAGTATCCTCAGGGATCATCAAATCTGGGAAAAAACTGTAAGTTAATAAGTCTATGTACTTCACTCAGTGTGATTTTGGACGTTTTAGCCACGCGAAGCGTGGCTAAATCCCCCATTTTCACACCTCCTAAAGTAAAATTTTGTACAATATTCGACAGAAAAACTTCTTCTAATCTCATGTGATTGCAAAACTCACCTTCGGCTCGTGCTGCAACCTTACACTTGACAGAAAAATTTTTACCGGACTCGTAATGTAATGTACTATTACCTGATCCGTATGTAAAAAAAATCTTTTCAAAAACAGTCTTCTTTCATCATCTGCTAGACAGAGTTGACTGAGAGTGTACAAGCTTATGCTGAGATCCTTTCCTAGATTCGAGAATCATGTAGAAGCTACACAACTCTAATAACTTATAAATGATATTTCATGATCATTTGTGTTAGAGATCATCAACCATGTGTATACGATGTATTTTACAGCGGATATTGGTCAACCAAGCACTTCTGGTATGAAGTGCCAGCATAAAGAAAACATGGTGTCTCAGAATGATCTGGAAAATAGGTCAATCCGTGAATACTCAGAAGACAAGTCATTCGCTGGACAAAAATCACACGGTGATAAACGTGAGAAAATTTTCAATATACTTCTGAGTGTAACGTAGCGTTGTCAGATTCTTTTTACTTACATATAAGTGCTTTGCTCACATATCGAATTCACAGACGCATGAAGGTTTACAATTATTTACATGTGTTTTTTGTTTCAAAAAACTCTCAAAAAAGTGAGAAAAAAATGTTTTTCTTTTCGCATGTTTTGGAATTTATAACTTGATTCTTCATCAAAAAAGGAAAAAATTTTCTCCCTGACACTTTCCTGTACGTTGCCTAGTTACTGAAATACAATTCAATTTAAAAAATTGGCTTTTTTTCACAAAAATGTCAATAACTCGATGAAAAATGCACTTACAAGGTCGTACCTTAGCTCATTTTGAAGCTTTTGCAACCTACTTTATGATGTTTTTGTGTATTAGAAGCTAGATTAACTTCCAGCTAAAGTGCAAGAAGTTAAAGCGGGATCGAAATTTTTCGAAATTTTCAATCTTTTGAGCATGCGCAGAATGAACTGAGTGGATCCTACAGAAAATCTGTAGAGATGACTTTTAAAGTACTCCAAAAGAGCTTCAAAATGAGCTACGGTAAAGTCTTCTACGATTTTTGGTTCCTGAGATATCAAACTTTTAAGATTTCCCTTTTTTTTCGTAGGTGAGCTTAAACTTTTGACCGGTAGTGTATACCTTAAGAAACAAAAATACGAAAAACGTGATTATCATTAATTGTGGTATGATTTTTTCATTTAAAGTTCAGACTTCCCGATTTCCAGAGGTCGGACACTTTTTTTTTTAATTCTCATACAAAACATTGTTTTTTTTTTTTTAACAAATTCAGCCGTTGGATTTATTATGGGGTCACATCTCATTCTATTTATTTTTCTCTGATTCAAAGTCTTTTTGCGTAAATTTGATCGGATTAAATCTCTAAGATTCAAAAAAAACAATTTCGTTGGTCAGAAATCTTCTGATCAGCCGTACGAACGTTTTCCTACTGGGGATTTGAAATCTGAGGCAGTTATATAGTTATCAATTACGATTTTGGGACCAATAATTTCATATTTTTATACAAAAAAAAATCAATAAAAAAAACGTGTCCAACCTCTCAAAATCGTAAAGTTTGAACTGTAAATGAAAAAATCGTATCGCAATTCGTACTTCAGAAGATTAATCTGCTACTAGAAACAAGACTGGATGACAGGGAAATGGTTGATGAAGAAGCTTCTGTTCTTCCTCAATTTCCTCTGAAAACCATGAATGATGTGCAATCATTTGATAGGCTCCTCAGTATCTCACAAACAGCTCAAAAGCAATTTGTAAGTCATGATCACTTCCTTAGAAATACACCATGTGTTTTTGATAGTATTGAAGGTTCATAAGGGGCTAGTCACTCGTCGATTCTGGTGTACACTGGATTCCAAGATTCGCACGGATTGTAAGAGATTGTATTCGACATCATAGATTTAAAAATACTGCAAAGATCCCTAATGATTTACGAAAATTTTGATTGATTGATTTGCAATTTCCCAATTATTGAGGTCGTAAAAGTATTTACTTTTACGACCTCAATAATTGGGAAATGATAAACAATGTGATAACAACTAAGAGATTCACAGCGAGATGCACACGACATTTGCCAAGTGCTTAATGTTTCATGGTCATATAATCATGTTGATTAATTGTGTACGTTCACATTGAAAGAATAACCATATTTCAGAAAAATACCATTTGCATGATTGGAGGCAGGAACTTGAAACGATTCGTCGCCAACGCTTTGGCCCATCTCATAACAGATAGGTTGGCAAGTCGTTATACATGGACTGGTATACGCAATACTAATAAAATAAAGCACATGAAATTCATTGCACTGTTCATTGGTAAGTAATTTTCATTTCTCTTCCGAGAAAATATACTCCAGGAAAAGTTCCAAAGGGTGATACAACCAACCATATAGTTCTACTGACCACTAACTTTTGTAAACCCTAATAAATTTCGATCATTACTTCAATTAAACTTGTTATTAATTCGACATCGACATCTTTGGTTCATTATAAAGACTCGTATTTTTCTCTTGTTATTTGTAAGTGTATCGTTGTATCAATTTTTGAGCAACTATAAACTGTTGGCTCTCGAATTACAAAAAAACATGTCATACATGTCACTGGTTAAATTCAATTACAAAATGAAACCGTGATGACCCAGTATTCTATTACACAATGAAAAAATGTATGTCTTTATTTCTCACTATTTCTGCCATTTTGTCAAGAAACAATCATTTTTTACTTCTTATAGAAACACTTGTTGTTAAGATCAGAGGATCAACCAAAGACGAGGTGGCCAATTGTGCACAAGAGTGGTTCAGAAGAGCAGGAGATCGGATGAGAACTGCTGCGAACCAACTTTTACTACGCTAAGCCCATGTATAATAGAAAATATTTCGCATTACTGAAGCCAAAAGGGCGTATCTCAGAAGATAACACGATATCATAGTTGTGTAAGAAAGCAGTCATAATAAAAAATATTGCCATTAATCATAATTGCAGTTGTGATTTCATTTATGCCATGACCAAGTCTTTTATTTGCTCCCATTCATTTTACGTTTTTGGGCATAAATTTTCCACGATCGTAATATCTAGTACAGGCGTGCTCATGTGTCGACTATATGTTGATGTCGGGTTGCAGTAACAGTCACTATGTAGTATTTGATGATTGACACCAGCCGACTATTAGTCTGTGGTTAGACTATGCGTTGATCACTTTTTCCTTTCTTTCGTGAATACTTATCACCAACGAGCGTCTCACTAATAGTTGACAGTCAATACTGCCTGTTATATGACATCTGAGAGGACATTCGTGTACTTTCAGTCAACACCGAGGCGACTATCGGCTCCTATTATGCCTATTGACAGTTGGCGTCAAAAAGTCTAGTCAATCTGCTGCCGACGAAAAGTCCAAAAAGAGTCAACAGTGTGCTACTTGGGTAGGCTACCAATCACCACCAATCAACCACCAAACGATTGGTAAAGACGAAACTATTCAAAGCTCAAGTTGCTCGGCCAACTTTACGTAGATGTGGATTGTGCTACGTAGCGTGAGCGCACTTATTATTTTCGTTTGTGACAGAATTTCATTTTCGGTATTCATTCAGAAGCAGCAACAGGTATGCAAATATTCCAAAAATTCGAAATTAGGAAGTGCATTGGTTTCTTTATTCAATGCACTAATTGATGGGCTATGTCGATTTTCGATTCGAATTTGGTCGCGTGCGTAATCACGCGAAACGTGTAAAAAGTCGAGGTGGTCTTGAGTCGGCACCAAATAGGTGGTCCTGAGTCGGCACCAATTTTTTTGATCTTGTTGCTTTTTTGTATTGTTCTGTTATGTTTTTTTTTTTTGTCGCTTTCGGTGTTTTTCCTTTATAGTCATCGGACCCAATTTCAAACGCAAGTCAAAAAAGCGTGATACCCGTGTACACACAGGGTCAAGCAAAGTGTCGCACCTAAGATATGCAACTGAACATACACCTTCATTTAAGTTGGCAATACAAATTTGACTTGAGAGCCCCCGCGACGGAGAGCTGCGGAAAACGAAGCTCGTAACGCTTCATCTGTCAAAACGTCAATTGAAAAATAATTTCTTGATCTTAACCACAAATTGACATAACCTGATATGGCTCAGATGATCAGTAAAATTCGGTTTCTCTGACAAAAACGTGATATTTGCGAGGTGTACAAGGATTAAAAGGTTGATTCGGGTATATCCAAGAAGCTGCAAGAGCATTCAAATTATTTTTCAAGATGATAATTTCGTTACGATATTTGCCGCATTTTTTCACTCTCTTTGTGTAGGTTGATTACGTTTCTTGAAATTGAGAGGAAGAAGCAGAAGTTATAACGTAGCAGTGAGATGCAATACCTGTAACGTTGTGTTTAAAATCATCACAATAAAACGAACGCATACAAGATCTGATTAACACATTTATTCATCTATTACGCCGATGACAATCCTCGAGATAAGTATGCTTCACAGCTAAGCACTTCTTTGGACCATCTTCTATGAGCCGTCTTTCAATAGATCGGTAAACTTCCATGTATGGTTTTCATTTTATAGAAAATCAGCACCGTCCTACTCCTACGTATTATAACGTCTTCAATGCGTCGTTTTTCAATGTATGGTTTGCTGAGGTTATTATCTACTTCCAGATCAAGAGTAGCTGTGATCTTTAATGTTTCGTCTGGCAATGGAGTAATTTTAAATACGGAAAAATCGTTGCTAAAAAAATTTCACCCAAAGCCCCACTTAATAAAATCTAGCTTGGTCACGTCAGTTCTACAAGCTTTATGAGACTTTGCTGATGCTGATATCTTAAGATGAAATTGTCTTACGATTATGAAATCCGTGCATTTCAATTCGATTGATTCGCTGTGCTAACTAAGTTAACAAAACTAAGCTCATAAAAATAAGTGTAAATGAAGAAGAAATAAATCAAGTGACCACTATTTGAGTTTATATGTGTTACTTATTTTCAATTACCATTTTAAATAATTTCTCAGCGTACCAATAAGACGAATGCAATAAGGTATGTTATTAACACAATTTTATTGTACAAACATATTGATAACGAAACATTGAATATTAACTATAAATAACACTAAAATTGAGGCCCATCAGAATTAATGGAAGATTGTATTATTGAATGTTTATGTCTTTCAAGATCATATTGACAAATCCTATGATGTCATACTTTTGGTCAATTATATTTTTTCATGTAGTGACTCTATCGTTCGTATAATTTACATTCATAACATGTGAATTTATCATAGACAAGACGAGCCAAATAAAGACAATCCGAAAATTCCCTCGACCCGGGTTTTCACTTGAAATGATTCAGAATGTTCATTTCAGTTTTTGCTTCAGTTGGAGACACTTGCATTTAATGTGCACTAATTTGGTGCGTCTTGTATGCGTTCGTTTTATTGTGATGATTTTGAACACAACGTTACAGGTATCGCATCCCAGATAGCAAAGGTGCGTCGCATAAAAAGCGCACGACGTGCGGACTCACGCGTGAGCGCTCATACGCATTCAAAATGAAGTCATACGTGAGTTTTGGGCGCTTACCATGAGACCTAAGTGCGATCTGCATGCAATTTTGTATCTCGCACGCGTGCGTGCGTATACGCAATCACAGTGAAGTCTCACATGGGAGTTTTGAAATGTGCGCGTGGCGGGTGCGCGTTAGAACATAAACAGTGCGACGTAACCTAGAATTTATTCAAGTGCAACTTGCGGGCGTGTATATTCAAAATATAATTTCCTACTTCCGGAACAAATTAAAACTGCGTATACGTATTAGATATCTTATCAGTCCCATAATTCTGGAGCGCGATTAGAATTATTAGATATATTCTTCGAGTTTTCGAACGACGCTGCAAAATAAATGAAAGGTAGGTAATTATCATTTTAAAATATATTATATATCTTTTAAATGATAATTTTTTTTTAACTAGAATACGTACTTTTTTGGTATGACACAAGTAACAATTTTTTTTTATTCCAACCTCAAAGCAGTGACAAAAAAGGATAAGATCGACGGTTGCGTGGAAAACACGGCTATCTCGGAGGTTGCTTGAAAAACCGCGGGCTATCTCGGGGTTTTCTGGAAAAACCGGCTATCTCGGGGTTTGCATGAAGAACCGGCTATCTTGGGACCTGACTCTAACCCCTTTCATCACCGACCCTTTTCATCAAATTTCCGAGATAGCCAGTTCTTCAAGCAAACCCCGAGATAGCCGGTTATTCCAGCAAACCACGAGATAGCCGGTCTTTCCACGCGACCGTCGAGATGCATTCAATTGAGGAATTGAGAAGGTAATAATATTATTATATATTTGCCTCGATTGGATTTGCCTCAGACAATATATTATACACAGAATTATTCTACATGACTTTATTTTACACTGGATTTATTCAGCGCATCAGTTTGACTTCGAATGTAATTGTTCGTGTTGTTTTTTTCTTGCTGCGTTATTTTACACTGTTTATTGAAAATTTCATTCTCCCACGTCCACCTTCCCGCGCTCCAACAATATGACATGACCTCGCGGATTTCAGATGTTATAAAATTTACCATTACCCCAGCTTTTAGCCCGTTGTTCAATTTTCTTCGCTCTTTAGCGGTTCTGAAGCTCGGCGCGCACGTGACTTCCTACTATCTTTATGACGACTGATCTCTGATTAATCGTGTACGTCTTTGCACTATGAAAAAACGTAATCCTGTCCCCGTACAGAATTTCTCATCCCCGGGACGTCCCTGATGCTTCCCACAATAATCCAAGTAAAATCCTCAGTAATCATATTATTGGTATCACCCGTTGTTTTTATGTTAAAAACCGAACCCGGCTGAAAACAGACACGCTCAGCTGTCGAACGGGTGATTGTTAGGTGTGTGACAAAGAGTATCATTGATGAAACAAAAACTGAAAGGGTGGTTTCTCTCACATTTTTGTTTCAGACCTTTTCCTCGGTACCTATATATAATAACCGCAAACAAAATTATGTCGAACAAATACCAACCATTTCCTTGTCTAAGCTCACGTCAGAAAAGGCGCCGCCTTGCCGTCACCCGGAATAACTTAATTGCCAGAGATGAGGTGAACTTGAACAATGACCAACTAGAAGACAACTTGAACAATAACGAACCTCAGAACATAAGGAACAATGACGAACCTCAGAACATAAGAAACATTGACGAACCTCAGAACGAAAGAAACAATGACGGACCTGGTAATGACATGGACAATCACGAACCTCAAAATGAAATGAATAATGGCTTACCTGATGAAGATGACGATATCAGCAATGACGAACATGAAAACGAAATAAACGATCACGAACCTGAAGATAGTATGAACGCTGACAGACAGGAAGATGACGAACATGACGACCTGTACAACTACGACGGCAACAATAATGACGAAGTTGATGACCCCCCCCCCCCCGATATTGACGTAGCACGAAGGGCAGCTTTGAAAAATGCTTTTTTGACGGCAAATCTGAATCACACTCAGGGCAATATTATTCTAAAAATGCTGCGTGCGCATCCTTTTAATTTACAATCGCTGCCGAAGGATACAAGGACTGTGGTCAACACTCCGACGGTCGTTGTTCTAAGCATTATCGAAAGAAGAGCTGGGGGGACGTACATCCATTTAGGTTTCGTCAAAACTATTCAGCAAAGATTGAAAAACATTCCCGGCCACCTTCTCCCTGAAACAGTAATCATTGATTTGAGTTCGGATGGTGGACAGGTTCACAGACGTGGTGGAAAGCAGTTTTGGCCTTTACAGTATCGAATAATAAACGGATTAACTGATGAAAGACCAATAATCGCAGGCATTTTTTTAGGCGAAAGCAAGCCAACGAATGTTTTCGAATTTTGTGAGCCATTACTCGCTGAATTGACCGAAGTTCTTCACGGCGGTGGTCTGCAGATAAACGACAGATTACTGCCTCTGCAGATCCGATTGTTTATCGCAGACGCTCCTGCTCGTGCTTTTTTTCTGAATCATTTCGGACATAATTCACTCCATGCTTGCTCAAAATGTTGGGTAGAGGGGCTTCGCTTTGAAGGAACCACAGTTTTCCTCGGAACTCAGCATCGCCCAAGGACAGATGCTGAGTACCTCGAAATGGTTGACGAAGATCACCATAAAGGTCCGAGTCCTCTTTCAGAAATAAATATGGGTTTAGTGTCCCAAGTGCCATCGGAAAGCAGGTGTTACGTACCGATCCACGTTTCCAAATTTTTATCAAAATTCAATATTCGGACAGGTTATCAGATAAGAAATGACCGTGCATAGCACACTGGGGTTCCTAAGTCATTTCAAATTTTGATACCCGTGGGAAATAATCCAAATTTAAACATGATAAATCTCATTATTGCTACTTTACCTACAATATACAATTTCTTTCATTTCCTCCCTTAGAGTCATAAAAGTCACGTCGGACCCGATAACGGGCCCAGCATAGTAACATCTAAGTTAACTCGTAATATTAGGAGAAGTGCTGATGGGAACGCACACGCTTCTCGCTGACCCAGCACCTATGGTCGATTCATTGCAACTCCTCTTTTAAATTACCAAATCATTCTAGAATAAAACAAACGCTCTATCATAGATAAATATATCAAAATTAAGGTAATAAGATAAGAATAAGGAATGAAGGAATTTTTGGTAAATATTGTTAAGATTCTGAGTATGTAATATTTTAATGTTATCATAAACAGACTGTGGTGAGGTTTGGGGACCGCGGAACGCCTGTCCCAGGTAAAGCGCGCAAAGACTATGCTTTTACTCATCCGCGGATTAAGTAGCCATCTAATTACCTAGTGGAGGGAAACGCGCAGTAATACAAGTGTAGTAATACACATTACTGGAAACGCAGCCTCCTGGCTGCGTCTGAGATTGATGCAGCGTCTTTCGCCTGTTAAGTCGCAAGGTGCGCAGACGTCAACCCGGGTTCCAATAATTAAGCTAGAGTTAGTGTCCGAAAATCTCTAGAGTGACGGCCTAAAAGTCTTAAGGTTCTCGTTAACTGAGCAAGAGTTGGTGTTTGAAAATCTTTTAAGTGACAACCCAAGAGACTCAATTCTTCCCTTCTCATACATCATTAAATTCAGTGCAAGGACACAAAACAAATAATTGAATTCTTTATAAACTTTATAAACTTTTTAAATTCTTCATAAACTTTAACTTCAGTTTTAAACCTATTCGAACATTTGGATTTACATCGTGTTATAACATCTTACGACTGAAGGTGAGGGGTGCATCGATACCAGACGGGACGCAACCTATCCGCCGGCTCCTGACTTCACCACAGTACTTCAGTTGGCTAAGTCTTTTATCTGTTCATTATCAAATCGGTTACCGAAGTAACATTTAAATTTAAGAATAAGAAGATTAGTTTGTATATAAGTCTTTCGTATCCAAACTGATCTTCTAACCAGAAACAATCCGCTGTTATTTTCCAAAGTACTATAACCGTTATTTCAATATGAAGTTTCCTTGGTGAGAGACGGTATCTAATACCCCGAGGATTTCTCTCGCAACCCTGGTACTTCATTGAGAGCCATAAATTTATTATCAAAGGAAATAGAAATAAGGATATTTTTAGTATTCGAACAATTTAAATTAGATCTAAGAATACGAGCGTAGATAGGAAGAGAGTTGCAATAATTCGAACGATTAGTAAGACCATATACTTCTCCCATTATTATAATACAATTCATCAGTTTTATTGTCAAGCATCAGATACGTCGACGCGCGAATCGCGCTAGGTCGGTTTCAATGAATTTTTCCCTTTCGAGATAATTAAAATTAGTATGATTTAAACTCTGGAAAAGAGTATTTTAGACTACACGATTCGCGCGTCAACGCAAACTCATATAGTTCTTTATTCATTTTGTAATACGTTTATATTTTCAATCATTTCTCGCTTTTGGTTCATTTGATAATTTCTGTTAATCACTTGAATCGCTTATATAACCAAAATCGCTTTCAGAATATACTTTAGCTTTTACCAGTTAATTTCTCATTTTCATTCAGTTCATTCCATCACCCTATCCAATCATTATAGCAGTATATTGGCCTCACAAAATCTAACAGTACGTATGGCTCTGTATAGGGCTAGATAAATAAGTTCCCATAATTACCGACTTATCGAAAGATAGGTCTTATAAAATTAAATTCAAGAGTTACGTGACCTACCAACCGCTCGGGCTTCACCCTCACGTAACACATGCATTTGATTTACTTAGGGGTGATGTTAAAATTGTTGTCTGCTCATTGGGGGTTTTGCTTGTCGTCGTTTTACAGTACGTCAGCTCCGCATTATAGATTCACGTATGGAGTTATTGAAATTGTATTTTCCGTCTGATTTCAACCGCGACCCATCCATTCTATCGAAGTTTTCGAAAATGAAGGCAACTCAACTCAGACAATTTTTACTTTACATTGGTCCGGTCGTTTTCGAATCAGTGCTCCCGAATGATTACTATCAGCATTTCTTGCTGTTGCATTGCGTCATCAGATGTTTGAATCTCAAAACTGTTACAGCAGGCCAACTCGCTTTCTGTCAAGCAGCTTTGGAAGGTTTCGTCACTGTTGCAGAAGAGTTGTCCGGTAATCGCTTTCTGTCCTACAACACGCACAATCTTTTGCACATTGTCGATGATGTGAGAAGGTACGGGCCATTAGATTGCATGAGTGCCTTTCCTTACGAGAACGCCATGCCTGAGTTCCGAGACAAACAACGCAAACCAGCGCAAAATCTAGAACAATTTTACAAAAGATTGTGCGAGCGGAACGGGTTGATGATGTTGCCTCCGAATCATGAGATTGCTTTCAAATTGTCCAAAAAACATGTGGATGGTCCTCTTCCCGCGGGAATCCCTCCTGAAAATTGCGAGCAATTCGAAAAACTTCAAATTGGCAAGGTGACGATCGAAAGTAATAGTCGCAACTGCTGCCTAAAGCTCGGAGATTCGGATATATGCATTGTAAAAAATATTATTCGAATTCAAGAAAATGTACAACTCTTTGTCAGGAAATTTCGTACATCCGCACCTTTTTATAATGTCGGTTTGTCATCTGAAATTGTGGGTGTGCACAGAATCAGTCGTTTGTCTGAAGATTTCCAAATTGTTAACCTAAGAGATGTTCGAAATAAATGCTACTTAATGCCAAAGTGGAGTGCAGTCGAAGGAGAGGAAGAAATAGTAGATTGTGATACATGTGGAGAAACAGGGACTTTGCACGAGTGATGTTTTTAGCATGAGCCGCAATCGAGTGGAGGCGCCGAATGCGCCGGAACGAGATGAAGGTGAGTGCTGAAAACATCACACGAGTGCAAGGTCTCTGTCTTCACGCGTATCACATACTGTTTTTCATGACAACTGCATGGCAACCTTCGCTTTCGACGCCATGATAGTGTGGCAAAAATTTTGTCACACTCCTCAACACCATGATAGTGTAACAGAAATTTTGTCACACTCCTGAACAAAGACTCATTTTCTCCACTGTTTACACGAAGAGAAAGTGAAGGTTGCCATGCATGCGTTATGAAAATGTTATTGACAACGAATTTATTTGCATGGAGTTCCTCACTCCCTTCACACTTCCGCCGCATATAATCTAAACACTCTGAGTAATCATAAATAGGTTGACGTTTCTTCCCACTGCATGTAGTGAAACGTATATTTTTGAAACCTTCTATAATCTTCATTCTAAGAATCGTACGACGTATGCAAAAGAAATTATTTTTTCCTATCTATAGAAGCCTAGAGATGCCTAAAGATAAGAAGTTGATGTCCGCAACTCGTAGTGGACGTAAAGTTTACCGTCCTTCAAAACTCAATACAAGTTCATCGGAGGAAGTAATATGTCAAAAGGCAAAGAAGACGTCGAATCGGGCGAATATGGTTAATTTATTGAAAAAAATGGCTGAGTCAGCCGAAAAAAATAAAACATCACCCGCTCCCCCGACAACCGTGCCCGTCGCTCTTGGTGATGCTGGAACGAGCTCGTCTTTCGACGAATCGTCATGTAGCCAGTAAGTAGATGTGCGAAATCTCGTAATTTTGTATTCTAAAGCATTAAGTACAAATTAATTGCTCATCATTTCTCGTATTTTCCGTTCTTTTCCCGGGATCTGATAAGGGCACAGACACTTGACACTCCGCCTTCTTCTCGGGACGGCAGTCATAACGACACAGGTAGCGAAGAACATTTCAACCGCGAATCAACAACATTTCCTAAGATAGTGCAGAAGCCACATACATCATTGAAGCCGTCTTCCAACTCAACGACTTTTTCCAACTGCTTCGATACCAGCCGCACGGGAAAAATCACAGCAGAAATGATGGACGAGGATGAAGATCTTTCATGCGGTGCAGCTTCCCCAAAAAAGTAAGTCACGGCAAATGCACGGAACATTGAAGATAATAAAATTATATATACCAGGTCATTTCGTCGAAGTGTCCCATGGTGACTCCCGAGTATATGCAACTGAGATGACATCAATTGTTGCTGGATAAAATGCAGAATGCATGATTGGTCACCAACAATCAATGTCATCTCAGCTGCATATACTCAGGAGTCCCCATGAGGCTCATCGACAAAATGGTCCTGTATACAGGGTGATTCACTGCTACCGAGCCAAATTAAGTGGATAGGTTCCTTGGGTAATTTTAAAACGAAAGTTCCTCAGCGAAAACTTGAAAACTTGAAAAAAAAAAATTGATGAAAAAAAAAAAAACTTTTTCGTGGTTGACGTAGACGACAAAAAACTATGGCGCGGATGACCTGGATGCCGAAAACTATGGAGCGGACGACCTGGCTGTCAAAAACTATGGAGCGGAGGACCTAGACGGCCGAAAACTATGGCGCAAATGACCTAGTCTTTGAAACTTATCTCGTGGTCGACGTAGACGGCTATAAAACGATGGAGCAGATGAGCTGGCTGCCAAAAACTATGAAGCAATGGATAACGAGGATATTCGATAACTCGGACACCGTTGATCTCTCGAATTTTTGGCTAAGGAATATTCGTCTTAGAATTCTTCAAGGAACCTACCCACTTAATTTGGCTCGGTAGCAGTGAATCACCCTGTATAATACATTTTACATAATAACTTAATACATGAAATGATAGGGCAGCTATTCATTATTCAATGACTAATTTACAGGCATTCTACACCACGGAGCATTAATGTAATATCTTCCGGCAATGCAGATGATAATATCGGCAATCATGAGCAATCGGGTTCGGCAATCATTAACTTGCTCACGACAATGAGTTCTGAAATAAAGTAAGTTTTTATTGCTAAAATATGTGCGAGGTACTGAGGCTTCGCTCAAGAAACTCCTTATTATCCGACAATAGTAGTTTTCTTCGCTATTTCAAGACATTCTGCAACTTGATACGTTAAGGTGCTCAATTGCAATATTTTATTTTTTGAAGAAATTTGAATACGCAAAATCAGCAAATCATGACGCAGAATTCAGAGTTGAAAAAAAGCGTCGATGTGCTGACCGAGGAATTGAGACAAGCTCAACTCGCAGGAGTAACGCGCTTTGACGAAACTTTACTGCAACCCATGAAAGGATTTCCGCTGTCGTCATTGCAAGATTTCGAAAACATGGAAGCAGAAGAGAATACCGAAATGCGTGAAAATCTTGTAATTAATCCACTCTTATTATTCACTGATTTTTCAAATGTCCGAAGTTGTAGGGTAACGGAACCGGTAATCGGACAGTATCCTATAGTCGGACAGTTCACCTATTGTCTCATTACAATAGCGTACATTTCAATCGTCGTCATCCGAAATTTTTTACATGTAATTTTTCAAGTATGCGCCATCAATTGATAGCATTTGAACGCTAGTCAGTTGTTATATTATGTAAAAATAGGTCAAGTGTCCGACTATAGGATACCGTCCGACTACCGGTTCCGTTACCCTATTCGAAACATAGATGTTTATCTATATAATCCAAATAATATTCCACTGTAGTATGAAACTCATGATTCAACATAGTTTTATCTGAAAATACGAATCTCTTATGGTCAACGGTCATGGGTTTTTCGAAACATTCATCTTGATAATCCTTATTCCCAATATTCATCATAATAGTTTCGCACTTTTGAGATTTGATTTTTTTTCTTTTTTTTTTCCTAATGCATGAAATTAGTAAAATTTTGTACGTATGAATTCATAACATTCGAATTTTTGTATTGCAGTTCAAGCATTTCACGAGCCTAGGCGGGTCGACAGCCAGGAAATTTCTGAGCTGTTCGATGAGACAAGTGATGACGGATGAGTTTGTCGCATCTCAATTCACCTGGGATGGCTCAAAAGGAAAAATCGAGTTTCGAAAGACTAGAATATGCAATATTTTGTATCGTAAGTATATACACGGTTCCCGAAAAACTTTCGCCAGTGCAAAACAACATACCAATAATGCCTCTTTCTTATTTCAGTCGCTGCGAAGAAATGCACTTTTGAAGGGCCGAAAGATAAGGTTGCCTTTAAAAATGATATGAAGGAAATTTTGCGAGCTACCAAGCAGAGGCACAAAAACGCTGGGAGAAGAAATTCGAAAAACAAACAAAATAAGTCGTTGCCGGGATTAGAGACGGAAGATGAAATTATCGCGCAAATCGACGAGCTCAAACGAAAACTAGGCGTCATCGAAGAGGATTCATTTTCCGAGGCCGAAAGCGGAGGCAATCGATCTAACGATGACGATGAAAGTGAAGAATCTGGCGATTCAAGTGACTTCGAATGAAGTGGGTTGCGGTTCATCGCTATATTTCGGCGATGTTTTTTACTTTCATCTTCGAGATTTCATCAGCACTATATTTTCTACAATACCCCTGTTTTTATCTATATGTTCTTCCTATAGTTACGCTGTGTGAGATGGTTAACAATGGATTCGCAAAATGTCTTAAAGAAAAAGTAATTTTTCAATTTCAAAATCATTGAAATGTCCTAAATATCAGCTTTTTGCCAAATTGTTTTTTTTTTTCTAGACGTTGTTAAATTGCAGAAATTTCTTAAAAATGACTAAATCATTAGAATTTTTACAAAAATCTGTTTCAATTAGATGAAATGTTGCGTATCCAATGAATCATATGTGAACATTATGTATAAGATATACATAGTCGTACTATATAATCGTACCATAATCGTACTATAATTATATAACTTTTGTGAATTGAGCTTGTATTAATAATATTATAATATTATGCGTTAATTATGAATAATGATACCTGATATGAAAAAGTTTGTCATTTATGGTGATCACTCCTGAAATTTGAAATTTCCTGCGTTATTTCCAGACCTGATTACGCGTGCGCAAAAAAAATAATTTAAGTCGCACAAGTGCGCTTCAAATGCGACGTATATGTGGACACATATGTAAGGCCAGGTGCGTCGCACACGTGCGATTTCAAGTCGCATATGTGCACTCCGAGTGCGCGGATCGTGACTACATTTTGCTATCTGGGATATCTTATCATAACATCTTTGGAAATAATTTGAATGCTCTTGCAGCTTCTTGGATATACTCGAATTACAACCTCTCAATCCTTGTACACCTCGCGAAGATCACGTTTTTTCAGAAAAACCGAATTTTACTGATCATCTGTGCCATATCAGGTTATGTCAATTTGTGGTTAAGATCAAGAAATTATTATTCAATTGACGTTTTGACAGATGAAGCGGTACGAGCTTCGTTTTTCCGCAGCTCTCCGTCGCGGGGGCTCTCAAGTCAAATTTCTATTGCCAACTTAAATGAAGGTGTATGTTCAGTTGCATATCTTAGGTGCGACACTTTGATTGACCCTATGTGTACTTTTACGCGCGGTGGCAGCCATGAAGTTGGGCATGTAATAATATATAATATAAAATTGGACAAAAAGTGCATGTTTTATTCTTCCAAATGGTGCAAATTCGTCCATTTCCTGTTGACAGCAGTTGTGAGTTGGAGAATCTGCGCTTTTTCTTGCATTTGAGTGAAAAAAATGGGGTGCCGACTCAAGACCAGGGGGGTGCCGACTCAGGAACACTATTTTAAGAAATGCTCAAAATGTACTTTTAAGCTTCGCACTGTATTCTGACTGCAAAAGGTACACTACCCCTTCCTCAATGACATAGAATTGTAGGCGAACGATCGCTCTACTTAACCAAACACTTAGCAGCGCTATAAAATCCGATTTACCTTCTGTTTTCGGACAAAAGTCTTACTGGGCCGACTCAGGACCACTCTCCCCTACTAATTAAAGATTATCTCTTTATAATATTTTTACTATCAATTCGATACTATAGGAATACCTATAATCAATTATATTCGCATCACGAATACCTATCAACACATATTTTGATATTCAATACCGTGTGATTCCTTGCTTACGCCTCAGTATGTCCGGTAGCGAACCGACAGGTATAGTTTTTAACCCGTGATCGTAGCCGCGAAGTTCTATAGTCCCGATCGAGAAACAAACAAACAAACAAACAAACTGATCAACCGCGCTCTTGCATTTTGACAGTTACAGCGAGGTGAGTGTGACAAATTATTACCGAAAATAATTATTACACTCACAAAATGTTCTCTGCGCACCGGATGGTCGTTATCCAGGGGATTGCGACTGATTGGCGTGTCGACGAATGGGTAAGTAAAACTGTTTCTCATATAATTACGAGTGCATCTGTAAGAGCGTAACCTCAAAGCGACATTAACCCTCAATGTGCACGCTATATTTTTCGAGAAACTGCGTCTTTTATGGAACAGTCAGGGTTTCAGGGTTTTATTGGCTTCAGAAAGACCTTAAACAACTCACGGTTACTATTCTTATTAATTATACACTTATTAATTATTATTTCAGAGAGCGTGCAGCAGCTTCGGTTTTACTTGACCTGGCGTCTTCATAGCTAGATCCTCGGCTAGACCCGTACTAGCATAGGGTGTTTAATGCTGCCAAATCGTTGTGCGGATTGTGTGCAGGAATAACCGGAACGCTATACTTAACGAGAAGACCAACAACCTGAGACATGGATTGCACAATGCTGAAGAATAGGGTCATAGGGGAATTTGATAATTTTTGATGATATTAATGCGAAAAATGATTGAATAATATCGAGGAGCGGATATTCCCATAATCTCAGAAAATAAAAAAAAAAACTCAATTTAGTGACAGAATTCCGAAAATACCAACAATCATGAAAAGTTGTAGAAACATTTTGCTCACAACGATAAAAATTGTTCATTTTTGATCCGATTTCGAAATTTCAGGGTTTGTTATACTCAGTGATATAATCTCTACGAATTCCTTGAAAAAGTTTTGCAAAAACACTCGTATTTCAGTAAAAGTTCAGTTTTTCGCAATCCGAATGCATTCTGAGATTCATATTATACCGGGTGATTCCTCGCTGACGTCGCAGTATGTCCGGTAGCGGACTGCCAGGTATACCCTGATAGAAATCGGGTAGCAATTTGTTGACAAATACTCAGCAAACGGGCAGCATATCATCACATCATGTTGCTTCAAATTTGTGGCCACAATAATTGAGCACTAGTGTGGGCGCGAAAGCCGACGAACGTCAAGCTCATTGATAGCATAATCGAAGCAAAGTTGTCTCAATAATTTAAGCAATATGCTAGCATAATTGAGTCAAACTTTCATTCATAATTTGAGCAAAATGCTAGCAATATTCTAGTAATTTCCGAGCAATATTCAAACAAAATGCTGGTAACGAGGTAGCTTTTGGGTAGCCACCCTGGCGAAGATGATGTGTGGTGAAGTTGGGAAATACGAATTAGAAAATATGACATTTCCTGAACGCCTCAATAAACGTTTGGAAAATGTAATGTGTTCCAATTTACATTTCGCCTAAGTGCTTCACCACATATCATTTTCGCCAGAGCAATGCGTGTCCTAACGAAGAATGATGTGACAGTATGTATTATATAAGCATATTTTTTATTCGTAAATCTACAGTACAAAATTAGTTATAATATATAATTCAAACATACAATGAAATGTGGTATATGACATGATTGAAGTTGAATTTATTATAAGGCAAAAATTAAAACTTTCCATTCAATTTTACAAGACTTAACTGATTTGATATATGAGCTGTTCGCTCAAAGAACGACCTAATTCACGTTTGGTCGTTTCCAGAAAAAGTGATTTGAAAATTCAACTTTGCACTATTAATCACCAAACACAAGTAACTATATTTTGCAACGGTGACTCCAGAGCTATCACCGCGCTCTATGGCGTTCCTGTGGCTAAGATAAATTTACAACAAATAAACTGCGATAATCGGTAGTGTTGGGCGCCAGACGCGAATGCGTCGATTTACAAAGAAATCCACAAAAAGCAGCGATAACAGACCAAAAACGAAGATATTGGAACGACGGCCTCGACGGCACAGTTAGCTCAGATTTACTGCGATAATGATAGAGGGGCGGGGTACACCTTATTTTAAATACAGTAAATTATCGGAAATAAATTTGAAACACCAGATAAATCCTTTAAAACAGTTCGTATATTATATTTTACCAAAAGATACGGTACACGCGGTACAATCAATTAAAATCAAAAAGGTATTTCTCAATAATCAGCTTCGCTTAGCGAAATAGCAAATATTCTAGAACAACAGAACTGCGGGAATAATAGTTTTTAATACTCAAAAATACCTAGTCTATTGAGTCTGAGTCCGCTTTAGCGGTATGAAAACAAAGTTAAGCTGGCTAGCTAGCGAACGCCTGAGAAGCGATACAAAACAAACTATTATACTACTTTTTAGACTGCGTATCACCGAGCGATACGATACTCAAGCAAATAGGCCCTACTGGCGACGCTAGCGATATTATAGAATGATCTACGATATTCAGACTCAAGTAGCGGTAACAAAAGAGGTAATGATCGATAGTCTAAATTAACAAAAGGTTCATCAAAAGAAAACTGCGCAAAATACTACTGGATTAACCCGAAGGTTCGCAAAAGATACTCTACTGACTCGATACAGAATAATTAACTCGATACAGAAGGTATCGAGCGGAAAAGCGTCAATAAGCGATATTGACCAGAAAATCTACGGAATTTACTTAATTAACAACTTAATCTATGACAACTACGTTCAGCCAACCCTCGGGGAGTTGGTAAAATAGTTAGCGACACACCAGGCAAGATAATACGGAATATACGATACAGAAAAGCATAGAAAATCACATAAAGCAAATAAATAGCGAATTACATGCGTAATGTAGCAGAAAAACAAGCTAGCAAATAGCGGTAAGTAAGCGATAGCAGAAAATAACGCAAAGCGATAATAAAAGCAACTAAGCGATAGATATTCCAACAAATTCAACTACAAATTCAAATAGCAAAATACAATCAGCCACGAAACTCTTGGGCTGAACTTCCTTTCTTTAATATTCTAACTTACTACTAAATTGACTAACCTACGATATAAAATGTGCGAACCACGTAGCACTGCGGCTACGCACTACCCTAAATCTACGATATTTAAGGAAGCTCAGCGGGACTTTCGTGGATTCACAAGCTATCAGATCTTAAAGACCTTACCTTTTCGTTGACTCTGCTACCCGTTCACACTACACTATCTTTACTTTATTTAGTCTTTATTTTAACTTAAACCTTAACACCCGCACAGCGGTACTTAATATTAATGTTAAGAGTCCGTGAAGCGGAATTATGTTGAGGCGGAAACTTAGCGAGAGAGAGCGGTAGTCGAATAAACGTCTTTACAATTCAATTGCCGAACGTAGAAGTGACGAACGTCTTCCCGATTTTCGGTATCGGGGTGCCTAACGTTACTGACCATGGGGTGGGGGGTCGTACGAGACGTCTCTCTGTGCCTGATTGGCTGTCTAAATACCTGACGGTAATTCGCACGATCAGCTCGTCAGCTGATGCGTGCGCGGTGTCGATTCCTTGCCGAGCGGCAAGCGGCAGGCGATAGATGCGGTAGGATGCAGTTTCTGCGGTAAGATGACCTTGGGAAGGAGTGATCTTGGGCTCTAAGATGCGGTATCGTCCTTACGCCACTACTTTCTGCGGGATTCGCACTGTCGGGCTCAGCAGCACTATTGACAGCCACCTGACAGGACCTGGTGCACTCGTGGCCTGCCAGGAGCACGTGGGACGCTATCCTCGCCCCTCTCCGTGGCTCGTCCTTTCGGAAATACGTTACGTCGTCCAGACGTCGATGATAGCGGCAGGATCGCTACGATGGTCTCTGGTGCGGTAACGGGAGACTGCAGCGTTAGCGTGCAGTCCTGTACGCCGTCGTTGCAATGCCAGTTGCAAGCGGTAGTGGTATTCTGCTGGCGTGGAGTCGAGATAACCCTGGTCTCACAGCGAGAATACCCCAAGATCCACATCCTTCCCTCCAGTTGTTAGTAGCACGACCCGGGGATGCTCTCATCCCGGGCTTCGTACCGTGGAGGCCTCTGCAGTGGCGGTATGTCGAGGTCATCGCGGTATCTGTCATCCTTCTGCGGGAGTCTTCGTGCGGTAGCGATACGTCGTCTTCTCTTTCTCTCTCTCTCTCTCTCCGTCGTACATTAACAAAAAAGTACCTCAAATTACTAACTTATTCGGAAAGCTACATTTGTCCGTGGTGTGCCGCTATTTTCCCGAGGGCGAGACGTGCTTCGCCTCTCTCTCGCGATATTGTTACTATTTTCTGACTAAGTTATTGCGGAAAAGGTAGCCAGAAGGGCCCCTGTGACGGCAGCAGATCTGCAACGTCACAATTTATATGGTTTTATTATGAAGATATACTATTAAATAATAGATATTAAGCATAAGACCAACAATTGAAATATTTTAACGATATTTAAATCGATAATTTATATAAAATGGATTAGGTCGTTTTTACGGTGAACTACTAAAAAATGCATTATAATTCAGAATAAACGAAACAAATTTATTGTAATCATTAGTCACACGTATAATTTAACTCATAACAGTGAAAAGGGTAAAAAAAGTTGTTTGGGTGGTTACATATAATTATACAAAAATATCAAAATTGCACAGTTTTGATACGAAACTTATTACTTTATTTGTTAAATCTGGGAGCTAAGCACTCCTATCTCAAAAATGAATGAAATTGTGTGAAATTATAAACACATATTCTTTGGGGCAATCTCTATCTATTTAACTGTTCGTCCGAAAAACGACTTAAGTGGGGTTAGGTCGTCCTTTGAGCGAACGGCTCATATCATCTGTGAAGTTTCGTCTCTTTACCTCTTACTTCCTTCCTGAAAGTAAGGTGATAATATGCCTGTCTTCGTACTGTTTTCACTGTCCCTTGTTCGATGCGACACAATTAATTCACTGATCGCGTGTGGTAGCTGGACGCGGATGTAGGTATATGTAATGTAAAGCACGTTTCGAATACGAGTTGCCCAGAAATCTGGTAGATGGCGTCACTGTTGATCCGTTTCAATGCTACACTGTTGCTACGCTGTTGCCGCGTTATTGCCACACTATTGTCGTGCTATTGCCACGTGTGTGACGACGAATTAAATCTAGCACCACGAATACATCAATATTAGTGCTGCAAATTTGCCAGCAAAATGCTTCAACCTGAGCGTTGTATAATTGTATCGGTTTGGATGAATTCAAAATGTCGAATTAAACCGATAGTATAATCTGGCATCTTGAGCGCATCAATCCGAATGCTGCAAATTTGCCAAGAAAATGCTTCAATTTGAGTGTTGCGTTCTGATTGCAGTCCGTGCACGAACAACTTTTTCTATCAGGGTAGTTTCTTACCCGTGATCGTAGCCGCAAAATTCTATAGTCCCGATCAATATGGCCGCCCAAACAAACAAGCCGATTGCCGGCGATCTTGAATTTTGACAGCTACAGCGAGGTGAGCGTGATAAATTATTACCGAAAATAATTATTACACCCACAAAATGTTCTTTGTGCACCGGATGATCGTTATCCAGGGGATTGCGACTGATTGGCGTGTCGACGGATGGGTAAGTAAAACTGTTTTTCATAATTATAAGCGCATCTGTAAGAGTGTAACCTCAAAGTGGCATTAACCCTCAATGTGCACGCTATATTTTTCGAGAAATTGCGTCTTTTATGGAACAGTCAGGGTTTCAGGCCTTTATTGGCTTTAGAAAGATCTTAAAAAACTCACGGTTACTATTCGAAGTGTCTACTACATGATCCAGAACTTGCCAAAGTCAAAAGTTTAACCTCTTCTCTACCACTGTTCCATATCTGGAACAATTTCAAAAAATTCGACTGTTCCTTCCAAGACCCAGTAACACACGCAGGGTCAGTGTCACACAACAATTCGCGTACCTGTATCAGTTCATAATTTGTGCCGTACAAATTTTTGCATCATTAGTAATTATTATTTCAGAGAGCCTGCAGCAGCCTCGGATTTTCCTTGACCCGGCATCCTCATAGCTAGACCCGTACTAACACAAGGTGTGAAGGTGTTTAATGCTGCCAAATCAATGTACAGAGTGTGTGCAGGCACAGCTGGAAACCTATGTTCAACGAGTAGGCCAAGAAACTGACGATGAGACGTGGATTGCACAATGCCGAAGAATAGAGGCATTTTCCACTGTATACCAATAGACACGAGTAACACGCTAAGAGCAAAGTAAAAAATAAATACATTAAGGGCGTTGACTAGGTAAAAAACGCGGGCTGCTCCGTTTCCCGCGTAAACTGCGAGGAGCGAGACAGCAGACGAACAACAATGACAGAGCATCGTAGCGGCCACTGGGGTGTGAGGAGAATGAGAACGCTGAGCTCCCTACTCCTCAGTAGCCACAGATTTGGTTTAGGTTTAAAATACATTCGAGCGAGTCTGAGAGACGTTTTTTCATCTTACCCGTATTACACTAGACAACCCGAATTTTATAATTGAAAAACACGAATTAAATCGAAGAACTACAGCTCACACGTGCGCGTGAAGAGATTCTAATTCGCGAAAGGAGAAGAGTAGTGGGAGGTTTGTATTTATCCCTAACAACGCATGTTATTTGTGTCGCGACCGCCCAACGCGGCAGAGCCCGAAATCGCATAATTTTTCCGCCAAATATCGGCAGTTCGATGCTTCAGGATGGTCGTGATTCTTCCTAAGCCATTGATCCGATTGTAAAGATCTTGATTTGATTCAAAGATAAAGGATATAGCTATGAAATGTCTTTCGCCAAATATTTTTAAAAAAATCACTTCTCGTTGTAACTCATCGCAAAGATGGCCTATTTTCAAGATTTGTTTTCGCAAAGCTGAAAGTGAAATCGCGAGTTCGGCCAAATAGGTGACCCAGATACATCTTTCATCTATAAGAATCTTCATTAAAAACTCCATTATCTAGAAAAATGAGGAAATGAGAAGAAACGTCCTGAGAGTCTATAAGCGCGCGCTCGGCGAGGCCTAGTCAACGGCCTTAAGAATATGAAATTAAATTTTCTACAAAAAATGTATTATTACATATTTTGCTAAAGTGCGTGGTTCACAAGATAAAATATGCTCTGAAAATTTTGTTGTGATATTATGAATAATTTCTATGCTATGGCCGGAGAACTGAGTGACCGCGCACGGAGCAGGTATGATTCTAAAGAGGGCACCAAAGAAGCTCGACAAACTCGTGGACAGCAGACATTGGGAGAAAACCAGCTCTTCAAGTACGAGGAAGGTCTGCTTTATGGTCCCGGAATAGCGGAATAGCTTGAAACAGCTATACGGTACAGACTTTGATTTTTCTTTAAAATTTTCTTTATGCAAATCCGAAAATCCGATCTTTTTTTTCTGAGTACCGCCATTTTTACAATATTCAAACTTTTTAAACTTTTTCTTGGTTTATCGACAGCGTACTTTCATATAGAATGTAATGGTTTTTGAATTTTTTGTTTCAGATGAAAAACATAAAAACTACAGCTGCCGCAATGTGACGTCGCGGGAAAAATTCGTTCAACAAGGATTGCTTGCAGTCGGCTGATAAATACTTATTTTCGATGAAAAAAAAGTTTATCAAGTCTTAGAATGTTCAATAAAATAGCCTCCAAAGTTCAAAACGATTGGTCTAGTAGTTGATTCAGAAAGAAATCCCGAAATTTCTCGTCATCTTCCACCGTTTATATGGATTTTCTCCCTTAAGGGAGGACCCTACTGAAATCTTCGAAAAAAGCAGTTTTTTATTTTTTAATTGGCCAACAAAAGTTCAATCTAAAAAGTAATACTACCAATTGTAGATTATGGTAGAAAATATTATCTAAAAAAAATTCATTCTTCTGTAATAAAAGTGTATGCGCAGTGTACCTTTCACAGAATCCATCCTGCGCAGCGCTGGGAAAATTTCCTGCGCACACACTTTCATCGCAGAAGACTGAATTTTTTTTTAACAACATATTCTACCATAATCTACAATTGGTAATATTACTTTCTAGAATTAACTTTTTTTGGTCCAATTGAAAAATAAAAAACTGCTTTCATCCAAGATTTCAGTAGGATCCTCCCTTCATCATTCGATAACCATGTTTGTAAACTTTTCAGTAATAGTTTCAATAACCTATCATAAGTATTACTAGTTTAAAAGATTAGGATAATAATAATAATGCAGACAAATAATAATATATGGCATGTTTTAATCGAAAACCTGAAAATTTTTTAACAAAGATTGTACAATTGATGAATTTCAGTTTGTACAATGAAAAATTTTATACCTGGGCTACATCAAACCCATTTGGATCAAAAATGCGACTAAATTCTAAGCATCAATTTATCATATTATATATAGTTAAAGGAAAATCGTAAAGGTAAGTCCAAATTTGATTTCATATTCTTAGTGTATTTATTTTTTACTTTGCTCTTAGCGTGTTACTCGTGTCTATTGGTATACAGTGGAAAATGCCTCTATTCTTCGGCATTGTGCAATCCACGTCTCATCGTCAGTTTCTTGGCCTACTCGTTGAACATAGGTTTCCAGCTGTGCCTGCACACACTCTGTACATTGATTTGGCAGCATTAAACACCTTCACACCTTGTGTTAGTACGGGTCTAGCTATGAGGATGCCGGGTCAAGGAAAATCCGAGGCTGCTGCAGGCTCTCTGAAATAATAATTACTAATGATGCAAAAATTTGTACGGCACAAATTATGAACTGATACAGGTACGCGAATTGTTGTGTGACACTGACCCTGCGTGTGTTACTGGGTCTTGGAAGGAACAGTCGAATTTTTTGAAATTGTTCCAGATATGGAACAGTGGTAGAGAAGAGGTTAAACTTTTGACTTTGGCAAGTTCTGGATCATGTAGTAGACACTTCGAATAGTAACCGTGAGTTTTTTAAGATCTTTCTAAAGCCAATAAAGGCCTGAAACCCTGACTGTTCCATAAAAGACGCAATTTCTCGAAAAATATAGCGTGCACATTGAGGGTTAATGCCACTTTGAGGTTACACTCTTACAGATGCGCTTATAATTATGAAAAACAGTTTTACTTACCCATCCGTCGACACGCCAATCAGTCGCAATCCCCTGGATAACGATCATCCGGTGCACAAAGAACATTTTGTGGGTGTAATAATTATTTTCGGTAATAATTTATCACGCTCACCTCGCTGTAGCTGTCAAAATTCAAGATCGCCGGCAATCGGCTTGTTTGTTTGGGCGGCCATATTGATCGGGACTATAGAATTTTGCGGCTACGATCACGGGTAAGAAACTATACCTGACAGTCCGCTACCGGACATACTGCGACGTCAGCGAGGAATCACCCGGTAATATCGCACAATCCAACGGACTGGAGCGTAGATGTGCCAAAACGGCCATTACGACTCGAAACTAGCGATGGGCGATGTTGGAAAAAAACATCGATGTAAAAATAATCGATGTTTAAAAAACATCGATGTTTTTTCGTCGATTAATAAAAAAAATCGATACATCGATGTTTCGATGTTTTTTGTAATTTTTTTTTTATTTAGGCAATTCACAATTCATGCGTAAGGTAAACGTCCCAATTATTGAACACGCCATGTTAAATTATATCTATATTAGGTATATATAGATATAATTTAACACGCCTGTTCAATAATTGGGACGTTTACCTTATTTAATCAATATTATACAATTGGAGGTTTCAGGTTTGTATGTTTTTTTAATTCCATATTTTAGTAACTGACAAAAAAAATAATTTGGTCATGTTTTTTCTTTTTTTAATCGAACGAAAATTGACGGCAATACAACGGATTTAAAATTACAACCATGTGATATCACCCGTGCTCAGATATATCGATATATAGAAAAAACACTGAAATTCAATTGCCTGTAACTCTTGTGATTATCAAATTTAACGAAGAAGAAAAAATATAACTTAATTATTTCAAGTTACTCTACAAAATGCACATATAAAAATTCAAAAAAATTCTAATGCAAACTCCTAATTTTAGTTTGAAGTTGGCAAAGGAATCGATAGTTCTGATGATAGGTCTGGTCTCGAATCGCCTGCTCCTGGATTTTCTGCAAAAATCGCAAAACTTTAATTATGAAATCTTGTATGCAGATTCAAAGTAATTAATTTTTTCTTGTGCATGCATAATAAAGTAGAAACAGGTGTATCATACCTGTCGTGAACTGACACTGCAGGATGGATAAGATGGGTTGCAGGTATTAATGAAAAGGAAATCAAAGTCATTGTGGTAATGTGGTGTGGATTATTGCATTTTACACTAATTTGTTAGTAGAAACAAATAATATCATAAATTACAGTGGAGGAAGGTGAAAATAGCAGGTCATATACATATAATGTACATATAATTATAAAAACCAATAAAGATACCGAAAACTAACACATAACTATAAAAACCAATCAAGATACCAAAAACTAAATCTTTCAGATCATTCCCCATTCCTCACGTGTGAGAGAACTCAAAAAGAGTAGTTTGTTCAAGTGCTTACCCGAGAGTCTGTTTCGATTTTCCGTTTTGATCAGTCCAGCTTGGGAAAACATCCTTTCGGACGGAACCGATGTCCCAACAATGCTTAGGTACTGCATTGCTATATTAAACAGTGTTGGAAACGCTTGTTCAAGTGATTTCCAATGTTCAAACGGATTCTTCAATCGAGATATGACAGGCTGGCTTAAATACTGTCGTACTGCCAGATTTGCATTCTCATCATGTGTACTCACACCAGAATTCTTTGACAGCAAGTTGTCATGAATCTCCCAAACACTCTCGCAAGAATTGATTTGTTCGACCGGTTCATTTTCTTTATCTAGTAATTGCTTTTGATGTGTCCTCTGAATTTTGTTAGTAATACTAGTGATAGCTCTAGAAGCAGCTAAAGCACTCTGAAAGTGAATTTTTTTGAATCTAGGATCCAGTACCGCTGAAACTGCAAGGATAGGAATCGATTCAAAGTCTCTAAACCTAGACCCCATCGCTACTTGAAGCTTCGTCTTAAATTCAATTCCCAATTCTGTATTAGGTGATATATACTGAACTGTAGCTTCCATACACCGAATGATAGGTATAATAATACTACATGTCGGATAGGAGTCACCACTAACCTCTTTGATGACGTTTTCTACTGGTTTCATGAGAAGAATAATATCGGTTAGAATTTGAATTTCCTCTCGTTTGAGCATATCGGGAGAATTACTACACTTCAAAAGAACAGGATAGACGTATTCTTCCAAAAGAAGAAACCTTTCCAACATATATAAGGTTGAATTCCAGCGCGTAGCAACATCTTGAACGAATTTCAAAGCTGTCCCTTCTGTTTTCCCATCCCTAATCTGTAAGCGTTTCAACTCATCAGATGCGACAACGCTTCTTCTAGTTAAAGTGACGATACTTTTTACTTTAGCAATTATGTCAGTCAAAGCTGGCATAGTAGCCATCGCATCGGGTACAAGCTGAGACAGCGTGTGTGCAAAACATGAGAGCTGCTTTTCCTTACCCATGACATCTACAACAGCTTTCTTTATGTTTGCCCCGTTATCACAGACAACTGCTGTGATTTTAGCTCGGTCTAACTCAAAATCATCTACAACAAAATTGAGAGCTTTTGCAAGGTAGTCAGCTGTGTGATTCTCATAGAGTGGAACTACGCCTAAGCATCCACTTTTCATCGCCAAACCTGACAAATAGTGAACTGACACGCCCAAATAACTTTGACTACTAACATCAGTCCAAACATCACAAGTGAGCGAGACGGAGACAGCTTTTTGCAGATTGAGTTTGAACCGTTCTTTAAGGACGTCGTATCGAGAATCAATAAGCTTCGTTAGTGTCCTCCTGCTTGGGATGGTCTAGAGGGGTGCTACCGTTTTCATCAGCGTCTTGAAGCCTTCATTTTCGACGGTTTTAAACGGTAGTTCATCAACAGCAACCATGTACAAAATCGCGTTGGTAATTTTATCTGATGTTTTACCTCCATCTGAAAAACATTTGCAAATAGGGTATGTGAATGAATCTGGTATTATGAAGGAAATCTTCCCTGAATGATGTTTGATTGTTTATTCTTACCTGCAAAGGCATTCACCCGTTCAAAGGCCTCATCAATGGGACAGAGTCTACTATCCTGTGAAAAGAATGTTTGTCTTAGTATTTCTAGTATTTGTTATTTTTTACATCTTTTACAAATGTTATTTCCAGTCTCAATTAATTATACTATTATTCTATTGAGCAATGGGTATTTTGTTCGCTCATTCAACGTTGATTTTTTTTATGTAGTCCAATACCAATTTCACAAAATACATGTTCCCATTTTATTGCTTAGTAATAAAAAAAATTCTGTTTGTTCACCTTTTTTTGACGTTTTATTTGCTTCATCTCTGAAGGATTATTAGCTGACTCGTTGCCTGACTCAGACGACTCAAGCTTCCTCTTCCGTTCTCCTACTGATTGCCACAATAATGGGTGCTTTCTATTGAGATGTTGCGTTAAGTTTGTAGTATTTCCAGAATGCTTTAAAACTTTGTTGCAAATCAAGCATCGAGCAGATGATTCGGTCAGTTTTTTGAAGTGATTCCAAACCCCGCTCACTTTCTTAGAGCTATGAGCAATAAAAAAATATATACACAAAGTTAAATTATAATAATGAAGTACAACTGATCAAAATTGTTTGATCTGTCTAATTAATATTATTGACATTTTCTAAAGATACAACAGAGTACCAAAGTAATATCCAGAACACGTAGTAAAATAATTTGAAGAATAATACTCAATTGTACGCACCGTGATGGCTGGCTGCTTTTAACTGATTCGCGAACCTCATTATCTGAAAAATTGAGAAATGTGAGAATTTATAATGAGAATCAGATGTTGAACAATAATTGACATCAAATCAAATGTTAAACAATAAATGTAATTTAAATACCGCTATCTACTGTCTCCACACTTTTCGGCTTCGCTGGAGTTCCGTCAGATATTCGCTCGACGGTCAAAAGTTGTGTTTCATCATCGGAGGTTTTTGAATCGCATGAAACAATTGTAGCTTTAGCTGAACTTGACGATGTTAAAGTTGTTTCTTTTGGCAGGGCAACTGGTGTGCTTCAAAGGAATATAATCGATTTCGTTTAGAATATGAACAATGATAAATAGCGAGATGAATACATTGCTTCCTCGTTCAAATACAATGACAGAATTCAACCCCCAAAATACATTATCAAGCTTCCTACATCTACTGTTTCAAAATATTATAGAATTTCTGTATTGTTAACTTATAAGCAACTAATCAACTAGCAAGAAACTCAATACTTACTAGTCAACATCATCAATAGATCGGAATAAGGCGTTAAGGTATCACTATCGCTCATGTCACCACTAAGAGTGGGGGCAGAGGGGGTCAGAAAAAAATTATCTTGAACAACCTAAAAGGGGTGGAAATTGTTTAATCTAAAATGCTATGCAATCCTAATAGTTCTGACTCTCGAATGAAAAAATAATAGATTAAAACAAAAATGTTTACAAATGAGTTAAATACTTTTTTAAAGAATCGGGCTACAAAAGTTTTGATACGTTCCTGACTGCACACATTGATATCGGACGTATACGCATGCTCGTATACTAATGCCGAGACTCAGTGGCATAGACGTGGCAACATCGCATGTTACTGACGCACATACGTCACATGCAGCGAGCGGTGTTGCGACATTTACAATCGCTGACTTCTCCCCGATGGATTACTTTTAATCGATATTATTAATTTATTTTTTTTCTTAAAAACTAGACGTCAGAAACATTTCATTCTGGTGTCAAAAAATTCGAAAAATTTCTGACTCATAGTCTAATTTTTTTCGGAAAAATCGTAAATCCATTTTTCTTGTTATTTATGATAAATGAAACGCAACTCCAATTTACACGGGTTTAGATGGGAAAAATAAAAAATTGAAAATTAAATATCTCAAATTCTAGACGTCAGAAAACGTTTTGTCTCATAGAAAAGTTGTTTGTTTTAATGTCAAGAACATCTATACCAAATTTAAAGAAAATCCTAAATCAACCCATTTGTGATAGTAATACCTTAATTTTACCCTCAGCAATGCTTATTTTCTTGGATTCAAATAAGTCCCAAACGAACTCGTAAGCCGCTTCGTCATTGTCTGAAATTATAAAATCAAATCTGAATAATAATGTTCTTTATATCACAGGCTACCTTTATTATACAATAGTACTATGAAAGTGCTTATCAACCTTTCCCGCACTTGTAACTAATCGTACATACAATAGATTGCAGTAAGTAACTTGCAAGTAAAAATATATTGATTGGAACCGGGAATTGGATATACGTACATTTCAATTTCACGTACTGGCTAGTTGTTAGTTTTCCAAACCCATATGCTTCTTGGTCATTTATTTGGAAATAAATCCTATGACGTCTCTGATCTATAAAATAATTATGTATTAATACAATCAACATGAGAAAACTGTTGCGGAATAAAGTTGAATTACGTTGCATCGTGAAAAACTACGACAAATTAGGTTATGTCTCCTCAAATTTACTAATTAAACAGAAACTGCAGTAATTAATTATATCTTACCTTCACTCTTAGCTTCATCCATTATTTTTGGTGCTTTTTCCTTTCCTTTCATTTTATTTTATTTTATTATTTATTTATTTATTTATATTTTTAAATTATTATTCTTTTCTTTATTATTTTAATTTTATCTATTGACTAATTATTTAGTATAAAAATTTTTTTTTTTTTTTTTTCCCCTTTCTTTTTTTTAAAAGAGCCGGTGGCCGAGGCCAAAAAGCTTGTGGCTATTCCATAGCCCGAGAGGTTAGAGGGGGAGTCCTCCGCTAGATGTTGCTATTGTTACTAATATTTTACATAAAACCTTTGTTACGTTTATGAGGCTGCTTAGGAGACCATGGAGCTTTTGCTTAGGTTATAAGGATGTAAACATGAAGAACAGAATGTGTTGATGAATTGTTTCTAGGAGTAATCCCCACTTTTTGGTTAAAAGTTCAAAACTCTCTCTTTCCACATTAATAATGGTGTTTTGTAAATTTCCTTTTACTAACAATGTGTCTGTTTTTAGATTTTTATTCAGATCTTTATCCGATAGGAGTGTCGTGTTCGATCCTTTGAGCCCGGCAATAGATTAATTAAAGCACTAGTTATACCCATCTTCATACTACAAAATCACACTATTGGGGCCTTCATCTATAAATTCTGAACTTTTGTATGATGTCTTGCTTGTGTGGAAGACCATTGACTACTTGACAATGTGTCAAAGTTGATTTTAAAATCGGAAAATCCGATGCTTTTGTCTAGATCCTGAGATGAATGAAGATGTACTGTGAAGAAGTATTTTGATTTAATCTGTGGTACAAATCGAATAGAAGAGGGCTTACCCCTAGATTTTATTATCTTGTTGGAGTTAAGAATTAGTATGGTTGGTTATTTCCTACCATGTGCCCGCCATGTGGATCATTCTGCCTGTAGCTGATCCAGGGATCCGATTTCATCGAATCGATCTTAAAGAAGACTAGTTGGATTTGTTGAAATATTGATTAATTAGTTATGAAGGAACGATTCTTTGTTCTTATTTTAACCCCCTTTCAATTTGTTATTTTGTTTTATTTTATTATTTTTAAAAATATACTTTTCCGCCTTATGGCGATTTAGATATCTTCTTGGATTTTTGGTTGATTTTTTAGGTTGAATCCTTATTAATTTTATTTATAATTTATACTGCTTATTAGGTTTCTTAATGATTATATGTACCACGTGATCTTGTCGCGTGGTCTTTTTTGGAAGAATTTGTAGGTTAGTTTAATTTTTCCTCTATTTTAATTATGTTCTTTTATTTTACACTTTACTTTATTAAAATTGGATTGGCTTTTATTCTGATTAGATGTTTAAACTCAGATAATGATTTGAAATTTTTCGTAATTTTAAATTGTGATACTGGGGAGAGGCAGGACTGGCCTGCACGAAGGTCCACTAGCGTATCAAACGTTTCGGCGGATTTGTACGGAAGCCGGGTTAGGTCACCACTTTCAGACTGTGTCTGTCGGCGTTCCTGAACGCACTCAAGCCGACATACACTGTCGGCGTGACGTCACTTCAAAAAATGAAACTGAAAAAAAAGCGGCAAGACACAAATTGTTTTTCCTGTAATGAAATGATGCAAAATTATGGAAAATAGTAATCTTCGCTAAAAGTAACGTCATCCCGAGGGTGTATATCGGCATATGATGAGAAGTGACGTCAGATCTACATCGGTTTATCTGTACCTATATTTTTTAAAATTGCAGTAATAGGCATGTAATAAGCTATACTGTTTTGTTTTGCATTAAAAAATTTGTCAATGTTTCGATCAATTAATTATAATTTGTATTAAGTTTCTGCCTTATATTTAAACTCAACACATGCATGCATAGAACAGTGTATGTCGGTGAGACGATGTACGTCACGCCGACAGTGTGTATCGGCATAGGCGGAGAAGTGACGTCACGCCGACAGTGTGTATCGGCATAAGCGGAGAAGTGACGTCACGCCGACAGTGTGTATCGGCATAGGCGGAGAAGTGACGTCACGCCGACAGTGTGTATCGATCGGTTCATGCGGAGAAGTGACGTCACGCCGACAGTGTATGTCGGCTTGAGTGCGTTCAGAAACGCCGACAGACACAGTCTGAAAGTGGTGACCTAACCCGGCTTCCGTAGATTTGGCGCCTAATTTGGCGGCGTTGTCGGTTTTTTTTGTCGTCGATGTTTCCGTCGATGTTTGATGAAAAACATCGAACACCGATGAATCGAACCACAAAAACATCGACGAAAATAATCGATTATTCCAAAAAAAAGAATCGATGGTTTCGATTAATCGGTAAACATCGCCCATCGCTACTCGAAACGTATTTAGCTTCACTCACCTTTTATTAACTTAGCGTCATATAAATTCAAAACCTCAAAATTCTCGCATAAAACGCAGAATATTAATCAAGATTCGCGGCAGCGAATCGCCGAGTTCCCCCCCCCCTCCGACAGTGAAAACTCGGCGCGCCAGCCACGAAACATTTACCCGAGCCAGCTCTTGTTCTTGTAAAAAATCTGTCATATCTTTTGAACCGCTGATTATTTCCCAATAAAATTTATATGGGCGTAAGGCCCTCGCCATTCGACCTTGCTCGCGAAATTTCGACAAAATCTACCGCGTGGTTCCTGAGATATTGACCGTCGAAGTTGATCGAAAAACACAATCTTCTCCTTCTCCTTCTTCTTCTTCTTCTTCTTCTTCGTTGCAGACCGTTCTTCTTGAGACCACGATATCTGTCGAACCGTTGCACTTATGAACTTGCCATTTGGAAGGAGTGTTCTCGTCACCGAAATCTCGCCCCCTATTGTTTTTGAGCAATAATTGACCACGCGTAACTGAGTTATTAATAATATTAATTATTTTACAAAATGCGCATGCGCAGAATTATTGATCGATGCCTGATTTACAAATGCGCATGCGCAGCAGCAAATCGCGGCCGCGTGCCAGTATGATGATTATAATATAATATTATTATATTATTATATAGTATTATTTATAATCATATTTCATTTATCATTGTTATTATTATTGTCATTATTATTGATGCGTCACGTCTGCTCGTGCCGCCCAAAAAAATTTGTACTCAGTAATGTGTCCGCACCGCAGTTTTCGGTGTCCAGGTCCTTCGCTCCGTAGTTTTCGGTATCCAGGTCCTTCGCTCCGTAGTTTTCGGTATCCAGGTCCTTCGCTCCGTAGTTTTCGGTGTCCAGGTCCTTCGCTCCGTAGTTTTCGGTGTCCAGGTCCTTCGCTCCGTAGTTTTCGGTATCCAGGTCCTTCGCTCCGTAGTTTTCGGTGTCCAGGTCCTTCGCTCCGTAGTTTTCGGTGTCCAGGTCCTTCGCTCCGTAGTTTTCGGTGTCCAGGTCCGTCGCTCCGTAGTTTTCGGTATCCAGGTCCTTCGCTCCGTAGTTTTCGGTGTCCAGGTCCTTCGCTCCGTAGTTTTCGGTGTCCAGGTCCTTCGCTCCGTAGTTTTCGGTATCCAGGTCCTTCGCTCCGTAGTTTTCGGTATCCAGGTCCTTCGCTCCGTAGTTTCCGGTATCCAGGTCCTTCGCTCCGTAGTTTTCGGTGTCCATGTCTTTCGCTCCGTAGTTTTCACTGTCCAGGTCTTTCGTTCCATAGTTTTCGGTGTCCAGGTCCTCCGCTCCGTAGTTTTCGGTGTTTAATTTAACTTCATCAATTCAAAACTCAATCTTTATACTCATAAATTTTTAGAAGCTTGTCTGTTTTCTTGCAACAAAATCAAGATTCGCGGCAGCGAATCGCCGAGTTCCCCCCCCCCCCCCCCCCCCCCCTCCGACAGTGAAAACTCGGCGCGCCAGCCACGAAACATTTACCCGAGCCAGCTCTTGTTCTTGTGAAAAACCTGTCATATCTTTTGAACCGCTGATTATTTTCTAATAAAATTTATATGGGCGTAAGGCCCTCGCCATTTGATCTTGCTCGCGAAATTTCGACAAAATCTACCGCGTGGTTCCGGAGATATTGACCGTCGAAGTTGATCGAAAAACACAATCTTCTTCTTCTTCTCCTTCTTCTTCTTCTTCTTCGTTGCAGACGTTCTTCTTGGGACCACGATATCTGTCGAACCGTTGCACTTATGAACTTGCCATTTGGAAGGAGTGTTCTCGTCACCGAAATCTCGCCCCCTATTGTTTTTGAGCAATAATTGACCACGCATAACTAAGTTATTAATAATATTAATTATTTTACAAAATGCGCATGCGCAGAATTATTGATCGATGCCTGATTTACAAAATGCGCATGCGCAGCAGCAAATCGCGCCCGCGTGCCAGTATGATTACAATATAATATTATTATATTATTATAGTATTATTTATAATCATATTTCATTCATCATTATTATTATTATTGTCATTATTATTGATGCGTCACGTCTACTCGTGCTCCCTAAAAAAATTTGTACTCAGTCATATGTCCGCACAGCAGTTTTCGGTATCCAGGTCCTTCGCTCCGTAGTTTTCGGTATCCAGGTCCTTCGCTCCGTAGTTTTCGGTATCCAGGTCCTTCGCTCCGTAGTTTCCGGTATCCAGGTCCTTCGCTCCGTAGTTTTCGGTATCCAGGTCCTTCGCTCCGTAGTTTTCGGTATCCAGGTCCTTCGCTCCGTAGTTTTCGGTATCCAGGTTTTTCGCTCCGTAGTTTTCGGTATCCAGGTCCTTCGCTCCGTAGTTTTCGGTATCCAGGTCCTTCGCTCCGTAGTTTTCGGTATCCAGGTCCTTCGCTCCGTAGTTTTCGGTATCCAGGTCCTTCGCTCCGTAGTTTTCGGTATCCAGGTCCTTCGCTCCGTAGTTTTCGGTATCCAGGTCCTTCGCTCCGTAGTGTTCGGTATCCAGGTCCTTCGCTCCGTAGTTTTCGGTGTCTACGTCCACCGCTCCGTATTTTTTTCATAAAATTTATAGGGGCGTAAGACTCTGCCCACTTGATCTTGTTCGTGAAATTCCGACAAAATCTGCTGCGTAGTTTCTGAGATATAATAACATTTATCCGGCAAATTTTTTTTCTATATAATCATATATAATTACGTATAATTTGATATAATTTTATATGATGAAATTATCGTGAAAAAATTTTTTTTTTCATATAATTGAAGAACCAATTTTGTAGAGAAATAAATTTCCTACAAGATTATGGAAACGAAAATCCGGAAAAAAAATGTTTACACCCATTTATTTTAGAAATAAGAAAAATAAATTTTTACATGTTCGTTTTAAATGGGAAAGAGGACCCCTCCTTGCGCCAACTGAATTTCCGAGATATCGAGCTGAAATTTTGAGAGAATTTTTTTTTCCGTGACAAAGAAACTTTTGAGATACATTTATTCCAAAAAAATTATAGAATTTTTTTCTGAAACAGTCTAATGTAGATATTTTTTAGATCAACTTGAAAAATATTATAGAATCTCATGATGGTCTGTTTCGATTGGACATGGCTATTTTACTTAAGAGTTTCACAATCGAACAATTGTAGAACATTTTCCGTATTCTATGTTCGTACGACATCCAAATATGTTGCTTTGTCTAAATAAAATTGGATCATGGGAAGCATAAACTATGATCGGAACAAGCTATTGTATAATTCTCAAGATGAAATTTCTTGGCCGAATAAAATAGCTCGTATCTTTTGCGCAAGTTCCAAAATACACTTGTTCATTGTAGCACATGCATTCCATCACGAATGATCGGAAGTTGATCTTTATATATGTGTAATATGTAGAATACATTAAAGTCAGCTTAGCGCTGACCCGTTTGCACATACAAAAAGTAATGAAATAACGGCAAAAACATTGTAAATGTAAAAAATTAAAACCGAGTTCCAAAATGGTTTCCCCAGCCAAAAACTCGAGAACATCCATACTCTTTTTCAGCGTCAGATTACAAACATCATTTCCTCACAAAAATAGTACAAAATAATACGTGAAATCAGGCATCGAAGCCGAGCGTTCCCTTTGTTAATTTTCAGACTTCAAATTATGTTCTTCAAATGCTAATCAATGGAAATGAATGGAAAACCAATAGAATCATTGATAAAACCTGTGATAAAACAGCATATTGGCGACGGAAAATATTGCTGAAGGAAGTTAGCTCGTATGATGATACGAACTCGGCGGGCATAAATTGTTCTGAAAATTATCAATTGCTGAAGTGTGAGGTAAGATCAGCAATTAGTGCGTCTTTCAATGCAGAATATGTGTACCTATACTGTCAGTCGAATAGAAAGAGAGACGTCGCAAGAGCATCACCGAAGTGTACCGATAATGGGTACGTCCAGTATAAGTATGTATCGTTTTATGGGTGTGACATGTTTATAGCATGACGTTATAACTATAGTCGAAAATCGGTGAACGATAAATGCAGAATGAAATTGAACTCGTCTTCAAAACTTGAATTTGAATTTAAATTACTGTACATTACTGTACATAATATATGAACACACTATAGGTATTTTTTTAACTTCAATTTTCAACGGATTACTCATTCCTTTCATTCATTTGTTTCAACACAACCGCTTGCGAAAACCACGAAGCACTAGTGCGTGAAAATGTTTTCTGATTTTTAAATTTAAAGAAAAAAAGGATAGTATGTAGGGCACGGGCACTGAAAAGGACTTTATGAGGAGTTTGAAAGTGTCACACGATTCGAAGATGAGGTCTTTCTGCGCCATTGCCATATAAACCACTATTATATCGCAGTTTCAGTCTACAATAATAAATATATTATCAATGCCAAAAATATCCTAACAGTATTTGATCATGCTCCCGACAATTTTGTGGGTGTGATCGTTACCCATTGACTAGAGAAATAATTTTAAAAAAAAGAGTGCAATTGATAATTTTCAGAACAATCTATGCCCGCCGAGTTCGTATCATCATACGAGCTAACTTCCTTCAGCAATATTTTCCGTCGCCAATATGCTGTTTTATCACAGGTTTTATCAATGATTCTATTGGTTTTCCATTCATTTCCATTGATTAGCATTTGAAGAACATAATTTGAAGTCTGAAAATTAACAAAGGGAACGCTCGGCTTCGATGCCTGATTTCACGTATTATTTTGTACTATTTTTGTGAGGAAATGATGTTTGTAATCTGACGCTGAAAAAGAGTATGGATGTTCTCGAGTTTTTGGCTGGGGAAACCATTTTGGAACTCGGTTTTAATTTTTTACATTTACAATGTTTTTGCCGTTATTAACTTATCTTCACTTGAGACTAACTAAAATTGTTGTCGTCAAAGCAATCTAAAATTAAAACGAATTCTATCATGGCAGCATAAAACGCGCATAACCTAAAAGCATATTCAAAACTCAGAGGAGTATCGAAGTCTAGCAGCAGCTAGCAGTTCATTTATAATTAAAATTTGATTAAGTGATAAATTCACTAATAAATCCTAAATAGAAATTCTTAGATAAGAAATCGAGACCATTGTTATGTTAAATTATTTTTGATATATTTTTTTTTTTGTTTTGTTTCGAAGCAGGATAATTTTATATTTTATTTTATAATTTTTTGTTTTGTTAAGGGGTTATATACAGTTAGAAGGCCGAGAAAAAGCGAATTTTCCAGAATTTTTTCTGAGAAAACTTTTAAATTTATTGATCTAAAAATTTGTACACATATTATGGTATCTTTTAAGGGGAGGGACCAGTCGAATTTGACCGACCGATCTAGAGAATTCTAAATTCTCGAATATCTCCGAAACGGGGGTATCAATCGGATTGTCCTTGCGGCAGCCGATGTTTGAGGAGTAATGACATCGAGTTTTCTTGTAAAATGCATGAAATCTTTATTTTTTTTTTTTTTAGGCGTCGAAAAATGCGGGCGGGTGACTTATTTCGACTAGCATCAGTGCCCACGCATCATTGACGCGGACAAAAGTATGTAACAGCAAGTCTATATGGTATGACGAGCACACCCATTACAAAACATCTTCGTTCCATGCAGTAATAAAGTAGAAAAGTGCAATTCAGATTTCGTTGTAATTAGCGATTAAAAATTGTTGGGCAGCCATGGTAAATGGTTGGGTTGTCATGGCAATCCTTAGTTTCCGAGATGCAACAATGTAGTCCACCGTCTGCAGTACCGACGAAACGACTCTGCGCTGTCCTTTCTTTCTCGGGCATCTCGGAAACTAAGGATTGCCATGACAACCCAACCATTTACCATAGCGGCCCAACAACTTTCAATCACTAATTACAACGAAATCTGAATTGCACTTTTCCGCTTTATTACTGCATGGAACGAAGATGTTTTGTAATGGGTGTGCTCGTCATACCGTGTAGACTTGTTGTTACATACTTTTGTCCGCGTCAATGATGCGTGGGCACTGATGCTAGTCGAAATAAGTCACCCGCCCGCAATTTTCGACGCATAAAAAAAAAAAAAAAATAAAGATTTCATGCATTTTACAAGAAAACTCGATGTCATTACTCCTCAAACATCGGCTGCCGCAAGGACAATCCGATTGATACCCCCGTTTCGGAGATATTCGAGAATTTAGCTATCACTGGCACCCTAGTCTGTGGTATTAGATATCTTCAAGTCTGTGAGGGAGGCAGCTCTGGTTGGTGAAAGTCAATCCGAGTCTGTATTAGGGTTATTTGGGTTTTTCACTTTTCCCCAAGAGGAGCTCCAAAAATCATTTCACCCGTGACCAAGAACTCACGCGGACTAGGTCAACTTCACCAGCCTTCTGCTGGTGAAGCATAACCAGAAAAAGTCACAACCTATATTACAATGCATGGAAATTTGAAATATTAGCATCTCACGTCTATTGTAGTGTATCCTTTTAGTCATGTTGACTATGCGGAACATTAAAAATCTCATATTAGTTGTGTCGTTGCAGATTAGCTGCTGTTATAGTCCAGATGAATAAACTAAAAGCCTTTTCCAAATACTCGCAGTCTTTTTATTGTCCTTGATTGTAATAATTGAAACAATCAGACATTTAACCGAAAATTTAGAATTCTCCGAGCGATATCTGCCAGTACAATTACTGGATTAACATTTAATCTGTCAGGTCATTAATTCTGATATATTTAGTTTATAAACAAATTCGGAGTCGAAATATGGATAGGTAATTTCAGTATTGTAAAATATCGGCTGAAAGATTGTTTATCGATACGCAAAATTTTAGATTTAATAAAAAATTTGTGAAAATTAGGGCCCTTTGATTTGCACCCATATTTTGTAGCCACTCAACACGTAGCGACGCTGTAAACAGTTCAAAAAATGGCCGACCCCCTTGGACAGCCTTAGGGCATCCTTAAAAATTTCGGAATAACTAAACAATTTTTGTGGGGTCGTGTTGAATAATGACAACTGTCGTTGATATTCTAGTAATGTATTTACATCTGTAAGTACACTTTTAAAGATCATATACTTGTAGTAATATTCACAATTTAATTCAAATAGGTCATTGTCTACTTCTTTCTTTTTGTTTGTTGTTTTTTTTTCTTGTTCTTTATGTCCTTTTTCCGTAGATATATAGCACAGACGCGGCTAGAATTATACTCTAAACATGAGGTACGTAATAATGCTTTTACAATACAGAACATACAATATGTGTCGATAATAGTCAGCGATATATATAAAAAAAAAACTATCATAAAAGAGTGCCAGATATTGATAAGATGCCGTAGAATTGTCTGGACTTTCCTGCATACTATGTTTTATGACATCAGATGGGAGAATCTCGTCGATAAATTGAGCCTAAATGGGAACAAGAACTGTTCACCGTAATTTTTTTTTAATCTTAGGGCGCAATCTTAGTCCCTTTCAATGTACTAGATTACCAATGAGATTTAATAGCAATACATGGAAATCATATCACTGCCGTCGTCCGCTATGGACAAAATCAATTACGTTAGTGTCAGAATTCCTGCATTACCGGTTTCTTTTATCTTACACCGATCACACGCTACGTTCATACACGATGGGACAGCATTCGCATTCACGGTACTCACTAGTTCCGAAAAAGGTCATTTCACCTGTCTGCGTACGTTAAATAAGGCTCAATTTCTCGAGTAAATTCTTGGTATTGTACATCGTAATGTGATGTGAGCATATAGTTATCGAAAACTCCTAAACCGACTGCAATCCCGTGATAGTTTGAATAATAATATCCACTAAACTCTCACTAAAATGTGTTACTGTACAAAATTTTCCCCAACTCAAATTTCGACTATTTTTGCTTTGCAATATGGTACATGATAAAGAATTACAGAGCAAACAATTAAAACATATTTATAGGAAAGTGTAAATGTCTTCGTTAAAAAAAAAAAATCTAATTCATGATAGAAAATTCTTTCAGCGTCTGAGCTATAGACTATATCTCGTAATAAGTCAGTGAGATATATTCTTTTGCTTCTCGTTCAGTTCAAATGTATCCTTTACATAAATAGGTATGTGTGTACTAGGGTGCTTTTATTTTGCCGACTTTTTTTTTTTCGCTCCCGTACTGAAATTTTGTTGGTAATGCAAAAAAAGAAATTCCCTTAAAATATGAGCCCTTAATATTAATGGTAAGTACTCGCTTAAAGCGTGTGAAGATTTGCGATTTAAATAACATGTAAAGTAAGATTTTTTTTTTCAAATCCTTACAACTCAGCGGCATTTTGTGCTATCATATCGCCCATAGTCGCAAATTACTCGTGATTAAGCCCTCTACAAAAGTGCCCATTGCGACGGAACTGTAACTCACACGGGTGAGGTAGCACAGGTCAATTTTCGTATAAATTTCTTGTTTTTTTTTGTTATTCTTTGATCAATGGATAAACTTACAGGAAAAATGTGGGCGACATATTCATAGGAAATTTAATTTCCTACAAAAAAAAAGTCCTCTGAGCCAAATCTCTAAGATTGATATTTCTCGAGTTATTGAGCTGACTTTTTTGTAGTATGAAATTTTAATGGATTATTGAGTCAAATTTTTGTAATGTACATTGATTTTCCATTTCCTATCACCACATTCTTGAGTAATTATCTATTTTTCAAGTTGCGAGTGAGGAAAAAGATGAGTAATGTAATGTAATTAGTAATGTAATTTCATACTATAAAAAAGTCAAAGCTCAATAACTCGAGAAATATCAATCTTAGAGATTTGTCTCAAAGGACCTTTTTTGTAGGAAATTGAATTTCCTATAATTGTCATTCACTTTTTTTTGTGAAGTTTAGCAATGATGGAATAACAACAAAAAAAAAACAAGAAATTTAAACAAAAATTGACTTAAGTAACCTGTACTACCTCACCGGTGTGAGTTACAGATACGTCGCATTGGGCACTTTTGTAGAGCACTTAATCACGAGTAATTTGCCACTATGGGCGATATGATAGCACAAAATGCAGCTGAGTTGTAGGGATTTGAAAAAAAAATCTGACTTTACATTAGGGTGATTCAAAAATAATTTTTTTTTTTTCTTCCAAACAGGCTCAAAAGTTTCGTTTTGGTGTCAAAATACGCCTGTCAAAATTTGAGCTCTTAATATTAATATTAAGAGTGTCCTCATCGCACTTTTCTATTTTCCATAAGAATAACATAGGAAAAATCATTTTTTCAGCTAGTCTTTCCGAAATCGCTAAAGAAACTTCAAAACGGTTAGATTTATCGAAAAAGACCAAGAGACCTTTTTTATAGAGCGTTCAATTCTCTACAAGAATATGTATAGCGATTTACTATTTGAGCAGTCCTTTGTAGCGTACAAAAATCAGAATAAGCAAAAATGATTTTTCCTATGTTATTCTTATGGAAAATAGAAAAGTGCGATGAGGATACTCTTAATATTAATATTAAGAGCTTAAATTTTGACAGGCGTATTTTGTCATCAAAACGAAACTTTTGAGCCTGTTTGGAAGAAAAAAAAAAATTTTTTTTTTTTTGAATCACCCTACTTTACATGTTATTTAAATAGGAAATCTTCACACGCCTTGAGCGAGTACTTACCATTAATATTAAGGGCTCATATTTTAAGGGAATTTCTTTTTTTGCATTACCAACAAAATTTCAGTATGGGAGCGAAAAAAAACAAATAGTCGTCAAAATAAAAGCACCCTAGTGTATACCTATAAGTATACTTGAAAGTGTTTTCTAATTAATAATTATTATGCAGTAGAAAAATATAATAATATTATTCGCATTCAGTTTTAACGAATATTATGCGTTCACGACATTGTTATTGGTAATGTTATAACTAATATTTGACTGAGAAGTTTCTCATTATTCTCTTCGTTTAATAATTGGTAATAACTCTTGTCGATCGGCATACGCTAAGGCGGTAGATGGGGTAGAATATTCTCTGGTGAAGATGGCTCGTTACTTTCTATTATCGTACCCTCTTGGTTCCTGACTTCGTGATTATTTTGATGTTGACGAGAGGCCCATAACGAAGTACCACTCTCTGCAGGTCCATCGTGAATAACATGACTGGTATACTCGATGTGACAGGGGGCCCCGGAAGTAGTCAATGGATTAAGAGCCGCGGTTTGCGATGACGGGTTGTTTAGATCTGCCAGCGGATCAACAGCTCCGACGCTTGACCAGGAATCTATCTGCTTTGTATCCATTTCGTTTATTGCTGTGCTAAGACTCGATCTCTGACGCTTACCGTCCATGTTATGTAAACAATGGCTGTTCGGCGAACTGCTACGGTCTCGAACACCCTCTTGCTCCTCCAGAAAACGGTCCATATAGTCCCTGCTTACATTACATATTACGTCACTCTACAAGTCGCATTATTCGATGAAAGTAATTGCAAAATATTTGAAACGGAATCTCTGTAGGGTGTGCAAAGAAGTCAAATAATCGAATATTTCGAATATTTGAATGACTTGGAATTCAAATGTGAACCCACGTCCGTTAAATATTTTTCCGTCAGTTATTCGATGTTTTTGGACTATTCGGATCATTTGAATATTTGAATTATTCAATCAGCAACGAATTATTCGGAATTTGAAGTAATATGTAGATTAGGGACAAAAGCGAACGAATAGAGGATATGGTTGCTGAAATATAGCATATACAGCTTTGAATTGCAAAATTGAACATGGCACCAGTTTTCTTATAATTAAAGTAATGTGGTTGAGTAAAATCAAAAAAAGAGAATTGATCTTGGAGAGTTCAGATCACGATCCAAATATGCTGAAAGTATTAATATTATAAAATAATTGAGATTTATCTTTGCAAGTTCTTTTCTTTTCGTTTGAGACTTTTTTTTTTATAGTAAATTATAATTGGGAAGTTTATTGTAATGGGAGTTAAAACTCACGTGATGCCAGGGTGGAGAGAATATTTCTTCTTGTCGATGCGTGCTTTGTAAGTGAAAATGTCATGCCTTTCTGTCTTTTTCCATAGGTAATAAAATTGCACCAGTTCTCCCACGGATCTCGTTCTCACCTGAAGCCAACACCTGTTCGTTATCTTCCTCGCTCTCTCTGGCAACCTGCATATAAGCACGGAAGATTCTACAGGACTAGAAACTGGCTTGAAGAAATTAAAGAACCGCTAGCAAGAAAGGAAAAAAAAAATGCAAAAAACTGCAAATAATGCAAAAAATAAAATCACAGTAAAAAAAAACTAAAACGAAGTCCTCATCAAAGAGCTATTCGTCAACTGAAAACCCAGTTACTTTGGAACCCAATGAAAAAAAGGAGAAAAACGTACATTCAGTCCTGTAAAATCCATCAAAATGTTCACCCACGCGTACCTTGTACTTTTGTATCCGGTGAAAGTCTTTTCCATGCGTGCGAAGCCCTGTTTCAAAATTGTGGCATTCTTCTTCCGACCAAAGGCTGACTGCGTCAGTAGAAGGTACCGCGTTCATTCTACGCCTCCGTAAAGCCTCTTCCAAATTGTATCCGCATTGTAGTAACAAATACAAGGCTTGTTCGTCATCCCTGACATGAGAACCAGCCGGAATCGAGCTTCCTTTGACGGCGGACAGCTGCGCCCGTTCTAAAAACTCTTCAGTTTTCTCCTCATCTATGTGGCTGGGGTCCCACAACATTTTGTCTTCGTTTTCGTATGGTAAAGCATCGTCGTACCGGCACAATCCCTCTGGAATGGCAGCCTGGTAGTCACTGCCGACCATTATCGTCTTCTTCCATTCGTCCTCGTCCGGGCTGTAGTCGCAATCATCTTCTTCCTCCTCGCTCTGGGGACGTGATACACTGCGCAAAAGTCTCGACGAACCTCCACTACCGCCGCCGCTGCCAATTCCTTCCCTATTCATGTTACCAGCCTCTTCTGCCTTTACCATTTCTGTATAAAATTGTTTAAGGTCCGGCTCGTTGCTCGTCGGGTCAGCATCCTCCTCGTCGTCATCGACATCTCCGTCGCCATCGCCATCACCGTCTCCGTCTCCGTCTCCGTCTCCGTCTCCGTCTCCGTCTCCGTCTCCGTCTCCGTCTCCGTCTCCGTCTCCGTCTCCATCTCCGTCTCCGTCTCCGTCTCCGTCTCCGTGTCCGTCTCCATCTCCATCTCCATCTCCATCTCCTTTGTCAGATGACCGAGCGTCTACCTCATCGTCACAGCCAGCGCTGGGCATAATGACGCGGTCTGAACTGTTTGAATTCTCTGTTGAGGGATCTCCGTATCCATACATTGCGAGTAGATCTTTCAATGGCATATCTCCTTCCTGGAATCAGTTGAAAAGGACTTAGGGCTGAGTTCAGTTGCTTGGCTACAGGGAAGAGCGAAGGGTTATACTCTACCTTCTGTAGGTTGGATAGCTCATTATGAGAGTCTTCGCTACCTTCTAGAGCTTCTTCTTCGTCCAGGGTTCTTTCGTCGTCGAAATCATTCACCATCATCTCCGTGGCAGGACCCATGTCGTAGTCTTGGTCCGCCCTGAAACGAGTCGCAACACAATGTCCATGAAGCGATATGCGGAGGTGATTGGCTCATATCAGCAATTATAAGGACGGATTGTTTTGCTCACATAACAATTAGCTTCCCTTTATTATAAACGGAAGCAGAACCATACCACGAAGATGTCGTCTACCTCCTGCGACAAATCGTGGCTTGCATTACAGGATTCTGTTGCACGAAGCTGCAGCGTTCTTTGGATTATCACATAACAAGTTTTGATGTGAAAATTCAGATTTATAAGTCAATAGAGATCGCTGGGAATGGGTATTCGGCACTGTTTCAACAGGTCGGAATTGGAAAGACGCGGTTAAGGGAATTAACCTCAAAAATTGACAAGGAATGGCTTTCAGCTGTTTTTCAGACGCTGTATTGTTTTAGCAGTCGGTTGCCCGGCCCGGTGGATGAGGAGAATTCGATTATACCCACTGGGCTAGTGTGGACGGTTATTTTTGTCAACACTTTTTTGTTTTTCTTTAGTTTCAGACAATAGCGAAACAATCTTTTCATTGTCTGTCGCACTCGGATTTCACTGAACTTTATTCTTGATCATAGGCATAAGTGTTCTTGATTCATCAACGCGATCGTGACTCCGCTAGCAAAGAGGATGGGGTAGAATGGAAACTGATCGTATCTGTGGCGGCTCGGCCTCCGCCGATGACCAGCCTGACCGACCGAACGCGCCCACAGCAACAACCACGGAAACAAGTCCACACCACAGCTCCATAAAGTTAGCCCCTCATCTACCCCGATTAAGTTAAATCTTATATCAATCGATTGTTGGTCGTTTGTAGGTGATTGATACCGCATTTTTAATATTTGATAATCAATCGTTCATTAATAAGAAATAAAATAATTTTGGATCGTAATCAGTTACAGGGGAAATTCCCTAGGAGAAGCAGCCCAGGGAATTTCTCCTGGAGCGGATTTTTCCCTAGATGGCTAGTGAAAAGCGATTGCAAGTATTCGTATTTAGGCTGCATTCCCATGGGGGCTGATTTCACGGATCCGGAACGGAATCGGAAATCTAGGGGGTTTTCAAGAGCCAATCAGACACGTTCCGGTCAGTACGTTCCGTGTGCATTGCGGCCATTTGTCATACGTCAACGAAACCGACGGATTGCCCTATGTGTGTATCTATGTGTGAACAGTGAAACAGCCACGAGACTTCTCCAAAGTCTGTCTTCCCAGACAGCACTTAATATTCCGAGAATATTTGAAAATGTGTGAAAATGTGTGAAAATATCCGATATATTGGTATGATATTTTCACTATGTTTTTGTTGAAATATCTGTTCGTAAACATGCGTGAATATTTCTACAATATTTCTGTAATATAAGATCATTTCAAAAACATACTTCGATAAAGTGCATCTTATATTTATATATGTAAATATTGTAAGAATATTTGAAATTTTACATATAATGCTCGGAAAAATATGCTTTTCAAACATTGACATTTTTCACTGAATTACGTTAAAATGCAATGAATTACAATTAAATTATAAAAGATGTCTCGTCTCTAATGCAAAATAAAAGATACGTACTAAATTATCTTACGTATTATTATCTTTCTCCAGCTTTCATCCCATACACGTCGTATCGCGTGCTCGTAGTCCATCAATTATACACCGGAAATATTTAATGAATATTCATACAATATATTTTATAAAATATTCAGATATCTGAAAACCATGTCTATATTCTCGAAATATTATTTTAATATTTGAACTATATGTATTTCACGTGAAATGAGGGACAACTTATGTTGACAGAATATTTCATTTACGTTGTTGGAATATAAACATATATTGCACCAACATTCGATATATTTTTCTACATATTTCATGCCGAGATCGTTATTAAAAGTGTTTCAGAATCCATTTTTAGTCGCATAGCGTTTATAGCACGGGTTTATAGGAACTGCACGGTTGTGTGAGTATACGGATCCGTTGCTGTTCGAGTCCATGGTTCCCATGGACCGGAATTATTAATACCGGAACGAGCGGCAGCCAATCAGAATGATAGATTTCAAATTTACCGGTAGAAAGAAACACTGTCATTCGCAACTGAGCGTTCCGTTGCGGTGAAATACGTACCATGGGAACGTAGGAAAATATTCTCCCGCAACAGAGAATGACCGGAACGTCTCTGATTGGCTCTTGAAAACCCCCTAGATTTCCGATTCCGTTCCGGATCCGTGAAATCAGCTCCCATGGGAATGCAGCCTTAGGGAATACTTTGCCACGATCAAACTCAAGCGCAATCGTCAGCTGAGCCCGATCGCTATTGGTTGTTGACGCAAAGTTATCCTACTTAGGCAAATTAAATTTTATTGTCCAATGAAGTTGCACCCCCGGTAGCATTTCATGCAGTTTCAGATCATGCAAGACCCTGTCTGGCAGCGCTTTACGGCAGAATTGTGTATGACTGTCGCATGCTGCTGCAGATAGGAAGTCAACCGGCAAACATGCATGGGTTTATGACATGTCGCTTGCGACAATCATCATTCGTAGCGCTACGCAAAGTGACTTGCAACGTTCGCATATCATCCGCGCGGCGTTAACTTTCGTTTTAATGGTGTAATATTATAATTACTATGTACAGAGAAACGTGCGCGTCGTGTGAGTAAAATATTGTGCATCACAACTTTAGCAGGAAGCGAGAGGCTCACTGGGAGACCGCAGCTATCATAAATAGATCGAATACGTTTATAATTTGAAGTATATTAAGTATACCGTTTTGTAATAATTACCAAAGGGATTATATCATGAAATAAGTCGTGTAATTATATTGCGAATATATATTCGACCTGTATTATAATTAGGGTGGTCGTTAAAAAATAATTATTTCAAATTTAATAAGATACTTTCAGAGAAAAAATGATTATACCCAAAAATTAACTTAGATCGTCTCGAGGCACGTGTTGTTTTGAATTTAAAAAAAAAAGAAAATTTTCCCAGTGTTTTTTCATCAAAAGGAAGCTTTTTAGGGGGCGTCGCAAAAAATTTAATTTTTAACGACCACCCTAATGTATATACCGTGAGTATTCGTGTATGCGGGTCGGTTGGATCCGCCCGATCCAGAATTTGGCGTTTCGGCACTGCCTTTCCGCCGTTCCTTGTTCGCGCTGGTTGCCTTCTGCTTTCACAGGTAGGCAAAGCGCGCGGAGTACAATTTTATGGTTAGATTGCGGTTAGGATTTTCAGTATGAAATAGTACATTACGTTACGACTACGGAAAGGCTTTTTTGGCGAAGCGAAAGGTTTACGGCACGAGCCGAAGGCAAGTGCTGTAACGAGGTTCGTCAAAAAGCCTTTACGTACGAGAAACGGTCTAATTTTTTCAGCATTCTAGCCTCAAAATCGCAACTTCGTCGCGATTTTCCGGCTTTTGTGATGAAAAATTGTTCCGATAATCTGTCCATTATTATTCGACGAATAAATAATACTTTCAAAACGATTCAATGCAATTCAGAAGAAACTGAAGCAGCTGAGTCACGAGAATATTTATTAGCGAATCCTGTAAAAGAGTGTAGAGAAGGATAAATTGTACCAGGCAATAAAGACAATTTTATATTACAGTCACTAAATTAACAGAGAGTGAATTACATTCAGGTTGCAAATTAATGTATTTAGCCACAAATGAAAACAACTTTCGAGATTTTTGACGAACGAACAACAATTTTATTACTATTACATTTCGATGAAAATTATTATTAATCAGTGTAACTGATAACTGATGAACAAATAAAAACAAATTCTTCTGAATTGCATTGAATCGTTTTAAAAGTATTATTTATTCGTCGAATAATAATGGACAGATTATCGGAACAAATTTTTCATACTGAAAATCCTAACCGCAATCTAACCATAAAATCGTACTCCGCGCGCTTTGCCTACCTGTCAAAGCAGAAGGCAACCAGCGTGAACAAGGAACGGCGGAAAGGCAGTGCCGAAACGCCAAATTCTGGATCGGGCGGATCCAGCCGACCCGCATACACGAATACTCACGGTATTTCAAAATAAAAAAATTTATTGGGATCTGTCGAATGGCGATATGACATCTGGTGGCGGAAAAACTAACTATACTTAGAGCAGCTTGACGATATTTGTGGTGGGGATTGAGGCAATAGAGCAGAATGAGGAGAAGCAGTTGTGGCTGTTCCACTTCCACTGCTCCGTTGTCTCCCACCATGACGCCAATTGGAAAGAGAGGAGTACTCCCGACATATCTCTGTCCTTTAAATATTAGCTTCAGTGCCTCTTATGGGATCGCTCAGTCTATCTCTCTAAGTCTATGGTAAAATGCCGTGAAAATTCCATAGACTTATCATTTTTTAATAGAAATTTGTTTGAAATCACATAAGCTAAACGTCACAGTCTTCCCTTATCGTCGCCATGTTTTTTAGGCCCCGCCCATATGACAGATCCCAATAGATTTTGCTCACTCTCAGAGTTGTAGACTAGCTATCAACGTTGACTGATATCAATATTAAATATGTATCTGACATGGATTCAGTTTAATAAAAACTTGAACCTATTGATCAGTGTTCTTAATGTAACCATTAATCATTCTCTTATATTTGTTATTGAATCTATCATTTCTCTCCAATATTATTCCAAATGAGGGGCTGACGTTTGAATTCTACCGCCATTTTCGAATGTTTCAGGGTTCCCATTCGCCAGAGCGCGCTGAAACTCGTATACGCTATTTTACATTACGGCCTTATGGCAGCTTCGCCTCTATCCTTATACTCTTTGGTGCCGGGTGTAAATAAATATTTCAATATCATATTTTAGTTCGATATAATTTCACTCTTTATTCCTTCACTTGTACGAGATTGTAATTTGATAATGGATAAGAAGATAATTTTCAGTTCGTAATAATCAGAGGTTATGTTAATCGCGTACTTACGAAATGTGTGTTGAAATAGCCAGGTGATAATTAACCTCGAACACAAACAGAATTCATTGAATTTTGCCTCACAGGGAGAATATATTTGCCAAAATGAGCATCTCACCGTTGGGAAATCTACCGTGGGTTATCATAATTATAATTTCTTATATTTTCACTTTATATTGCGGCGATTTATTACCCTGCACATTTCTATTGTTGGCTTAAACTCTTTTTTTTCTGTCACTCCTTTCATACAATTGTATTACCAGAAAGTAACAATCCTACGCCTTTTGATTCAACAATCTAATCGTAACTCAATTCTACTTGTGACATTAATACTAACGATCTGCAATCTGTTGAACGTAACCTAATTAACCTGAAAAATTTGACAAAATATGTAAACTGTTCATTATTCGTTGGATATAAAATTGTTTCGTTTGATTCACACCTGTCATTACGTTTGGTGATCAAAGCATTCGATACTTATTTCATATCTAGATACTGCAAGGGTTTGTGGTCTGTGATATCTGGAACTACTTGCCGCTGCGATAAGGATCTGGTTAAAGATGAAATACAGTGCGCAACTCCGCTGTTGAGAGATGGTTTGGAATTTTTTAAACCGTACTCAAAAGCTTCTTTGCAAAAACTCAGCAGTGCAAATCCACCGCCAAGAATGTACGACGTCATTTGCAAATTATCACCCATGCTGGTTAGTATACTGGCTCATTTTTATCATTCCTTTGGCCAATTAAATGGGAAGCAAAACATTTCCAATTCTGAAGCTGGTCAAAATTGTCCTAAATTGTTCTCAAATCGGACTCTGAGTTATAAGTCTTTGAAGAGAGACTGTCTCCACATCTTTATCCGAATAAATTTTTCATACGTTTCCAATAGAATTTGGATGCAACAATCGCATGGGATCTAGTATGCAATTTCATGTTATACGAGTATCGAAACTGCGCCGAGACGTTCGCTTCTCAGTTAACAGATGTCACCTCGACAAAAGCATTGATCGAAGACATATGGAATTTTTACTATTCTGAACGTGTGACATTGATCAAGTGTCTGAAACTAATGGTTGAATATAAAGACAACAAGAGGCATCCGCATAGAAAAGAGTTTATAGAATTCTTTGACCACGTTCTACTAGGCAATTTATTAAAGTCGATTCAGAGGCAGATAGAAGCTTTGAAGTTCATCAACGCACCTGTAGGTTCTCAGCTTTTCACTGATGAACATCTCCACAAACTTTACAACAATTGTTTGATTGAAATGCGCGAGTTACTTCATGTTTTCACCATTATTTTGCACGACGTACATGTCGCGGATACAGAATTCAACAAGATCTATGGAAGCATCAGTGTAAGATCTATTTTTATTTATTGTGTGTACTTACGTTGCTAATAATTTTCTTCAAATCACTGCTAGGCTGTGAAAAATATTCTTCTGAATTAGCTTCTTCAGAGCTGATCACTAGCATTTTAAGACATAAATCAAAGTTATCTAAGACTTTATGGACCTTGCCTCACATAAATTGATGGCACTGGAGAAAAAGTGGCTGTCATTGGGTCTAGGTTGCATTGTTCAGCTAAACTTTTCCAAATTTCGGAGGAATATACTATAGTGATGTTATCTTGGCGTAAACCGATGATATTCGATAAATTCAATTTTTAGATTCGAAATTCTTTATTTTAAAAGCCATCTTTTTCCTACATTTCAAGGAAAAAAGTTCGTCATGTGCTCACGACAATTGAAAACATACTTTATTTCTACATATTATTGGTTTGCCTTGAAGTGACATCAAAATGACTAGACTCACTCGCCAATTGTGATGTACACCAAATTTCAGATTACAAGATTTCAAAAGACTGTAAAAGATTCTAGGAATATTACGAGACTTGAACCATTCCCAGTAAAATTTCAGATGATTTTATGAGACTTTGAAGATATCAGGAAATTTGAAAATTTTTCAAGATTTCACGAGATTTCAAATGATTCCCAAGATTTCAAGGGATCCGCGGAGTGGTGTACACCCAATTTCATAAGTCATCAACTCGTTGACTCAAACTATGCGAGGCAATGTTCATAAAATTACAAATAATTTTTAATTACGTTTGAAAATCCAAGTAACCAACTGCGAGAAAACTGAGTAAAAAGAATATTTTTCTGAAGCATAGCAGAGGTTTGAAATATATAATATACCTGGAGCATAAACTCCCTTCAAATACAATGAATCTATCTACGAATTGCTAGTATAACACGAATGACGATACTTTACAGGGAGAACCGAGGCGATTAGTAAGTTCTAAGAGTCACGAAGATAAAGCAGCAGTTTCCAAAAGGCTGGGACAGATACAGTACAGTCAAACAGCATTGCTTATCGTTGGATTAGATGTGATGAAACAGTGAGTGTTTTCTGTTGACCCTGTGAAGAAATGACTAATTGAATGATTGAATACCAAATATGTGTTCTTCAAAATTTCAGCTCTGGAATTGAGGAATGGATCCGAGGAGTGCGAAGCAACATGCAAGATACTTTCGAGCACAAATGTTTGCGTGACAGTACGCCGCAAGACGGTCCTCTGCTTTTGGCATGGATGCTCGCTAACTATGCAATAGAATCAGACAATCCAGACACTTTGAATAATTTCCGACCTTTTGGCATCAGGGCTATTCAGTTGAATGTGTTTTATTACCTGCAGGATTTACTAGACAGTGAAATGATCCAGGAAGATACTCAGTACTCAGTCATTGTTAGGAGTAGTGTTTATAATTTACTCACACTGCTCTGTTCCTCCATTGAAGAAGACAGAATCAGCCAGCTACCAGGAGTCTTCAATGCAACAGCTTCCGTACTCAGATACCCAGAAACTGCGGCAAGGTTTTGGAGCGAACGCGACGACGGCCTCTGGATTTTCTACAAGCTTGCTGTCCAGTCTTTTCCATACAAATTTGAGCCCCTCACAGCCATAGCGACTGGATTGGCAAAGGCGGGAACTAACAGTGCAGAAAAGGTGAGTTTTCAGATTAGATAAACCTCTGAATAGATTGAAAACAACTTTTCTGTTTCAGCTGATGTCCGAGCTGGATAATCTCGCCTCTATAACGCTGGAGGTTCCCCGATTTCAGGATACAAATCCTTCGTTTACTCCCTACGAACGAGAGTGCATAATACACCAAAACTCGTTCTTGATTCCAGCCGAATCAAGGAACGAAACAATCGAAATAGGAAACGAAAAGAAGGTCGTCACTTGGCATACAAAGGCGACTTACTGGGATGCATTTCACCACAAGATAGAACAACTGTTCTCAGAAGCCGGTGGAGGAATAGTGAACATAAGCGACAAGACGACGATTTTGCCCGATCAGGTTTTGCAGGGTTTCAAGTTGCTCCAATCTCTGCTTACAGCAAACGTCGAGATTGTTCAAAGCATGGTAATACCTACAGAGTTGAGCTTCGAGGTGATAAACAGATTTTCTTACGCAACTTTGCCGATAAATATATACAGAATAGTTGCAGAATGCATAAATATATCTTCTAAACTCGTGCTCAAATATCCCGAGGACATTCTCTCTCGTATGAGCGCTGGCGTTTATCCAAGATTCAACAACTGGTATCAAAAAACGGCAGAATTTTCTCAGGCGATTTCGTTCGACGGAGGATTAGTTGCGTCATGGTTATCAGGAATTGAGACCATCGAGCACAAGTACCCGATCCTCGCAGCGTATCTGGATATTCTCTCAAATTACCTTGTCATAAAGCATAACAAGGAGGCGATGTACGCGGTGGAAATTCCTGGTATGGTTTTCCTGCTTCAGGGTGTTCTGCCCAAGCTAGATTCCTGGTATTTTGCTGTGGACTCAGAGCGGGTGGATCTCTGGTTAAAGAGTATGTTCTGCTTGCACCACGCGCTTGATTCAAACCTCCCAAAGTCGGAGATAAGAAACGAGTTGCAGCTCGTTGTTGCCTACAGTTTATTGTACCTCGAACCTCGGCATGCTCTCCTCAAGCTAGTTAGAACGGGTGAACGGATTTTGCAAAGCAGAATGGCGACAGAAACTGACTGGATAAGCGGACGGGGATATAAGATAATAAAAAGCGTTCAGCTTGCTTTATCCGTCGTTAATCGACTTCTGATGTTCAGAAAAAGCCTAGGTTTGGGTCTGGAAGAGAGATCCCCTCTAGAAGTAGCCTTATACACTTCTCCCTGCTTGCCAAACGGACTTCTGATAGTCCCGACAATCGTGAACTACCTTTACGTCTGGTTCAGCCCTTCCCTTCAGGCAATGGCCGTTAGATTGCTGAAAAAATTCGCCGAGGGTTTCTCCATGTCTTTATTAGTGTGTATGGGAATGGATGGCACAACTATTAGAGAGACTTTCGCCTCGAGGCTGATGTCTCCCACTTGTGCGGCAGAGGTGAAAGTCGCGATTTTAGAACTAGTGGCTATTTGTTTGGAAAGACAGCCTGGCCTAACCGAGGCACTGTTCAATATAATGCACCGTGCTGAACGGAACAGAATCTTTCCTAGACCGGCTGACGAGTTTTTGACTCAAGGATGCAGCCAGTTTCTAGACTTGTATCTCAAGAGGATATATGAAGAGGAGGACATCATTTACGACAGATTGTACTACAGCACAATGGTCCTACTCCACGCGATGTGGTATCATCGCAATGAAATTCTGGTCAACTATTTCCGCAAACGTGCAAACTTTTGGACGCATCTTTTTGCCCCGTTATTCAGAGACTTGGTTCCCGATACCAAAGGCTATTCGCAGCTGGTAGACATAGTGACTTTGGAACTATTCAAGAGTCCCCTGCTGGAGAGTGACTTCTTGGTAAATCTTAAGAAACTCCTCGGCAAGGATCAGAAGTATTTGGAAAAGATCGCGAAGTATATACTGTGCGGGATTCCTAACCAGAATCCCAATGAACATCTGGACAATTCTATAGATAAGATAAAAATAAAGCCACCACTGTACCAGGCGAATTTAGAGTCGTGGTACCACTTTGTCGTTCGACTAACGGATGATAAAATCAGCAAAAATTATCCCATCACCACTTCTCAGGCTCAGATAATTACCAAACTTGCTCTCAACGGACTTTCCGCCCATATAAAACAGCCTTACAGTTCGAAGTTGTTAATTTTACTAGCTTCTCTTTGTCTGAGGTGTGTTTCTGCTTGGAAACAAACCTGTGTCGGTGATTCCCAAGTCTTCAAACTGAAACTTATCGAACTGATACAAGACACTGTGCAGTCTTATCAAGCGTACAACAAAACACTGAGGCACACTTTGCTCTCTTTGATAGTGGGCTATATAAGAGTGATCAAAAGCACTTTGGCAAAAGATGCAGCAACGCTGGAATTCCTTCTATCAAATGCCAGCATCTTGGCGACCCTTGAGATCGAGGAGTTAGCAGAAGCCGCGAAAGATCAATCCAGGGTTCGCGGTGAAATTGCTGAGAAGGAACTGGATAATGGTGCAGAGGCCTTGAAGGGAGTAAGAGAATGCATTCCGGCTACTTTGACCGTCTGCATGGTGACTCAGCTGCTGCAATTGTACATCGAACACGTTAAAAATCAACGCTCTACTTGCACACAGCTACAGAGAATGATTCAGGAGCTGACTGCTTGCGTTGGAATCACTCTGCAGAGACGGCCGTATTTCAGATTTGGTAGAGCCGCTCTTGCAGCACTTGGGGTTGTTGCCAGATCATTGTACAGTACTCAGCTCATAGATGAAAGCCTCATCGCTAAGTTGTGGCTCAGTCTACTACCGCCTCATGATCTTAGGAACAGTATTTTGGACTGCTTGTACGAAGTGAGTTCAAAGAGCAAAAACAATTTATTGTCGTGTGACTATTGTTTTGAATATTGATCATTGAGGGGGTACATGCACTGGAGTCTAAATAAATTGATATATGTTGAATGTTGATGCCTTGTCTTGTGGTGGAAGTCTAGATATATTCAATTCATTTGGTCACCCTGTGGCGTGTTTTGGGATTATTTCCAGATTAGTTTGGTTCACAGTCTTATACACAGGTCTGGGCACTTCGATGTGAAATCCGTGCCGCATCTGAGGCCACTACCGTGTGAGATCTCTAGTTACTTGGAGGCCTGTCATACGGGCCTCCGGGATCGTAACGCACCAGACTGGTTGAAAAAGTAACTACAATTGGACTCAGTTATGGCACGCGACATTCTCTATGGTAAGAGGTATAGAGTGCCCAGACCTGTGTATAAGACCGTGGTTTGGTTCAATCATCTCGTCTATTCGCGGAGAAATATGAATTTCAAACGCGGTTTGCGAAATGTTTGCCTAGTCAGTCTATGCAGGACCCCAGTCGGACGGGTCAGCTGAAAATTATATTGTTGGGTCTATAATTTTTTCAGGATTTGTAACTTTTTCGATTCTTCCAACTCTTTATGCAGGAAAAACTGCATGATGAACTAATGTATGATTTTTCTATTAAAAAAATTATGTTAAAAAATAGCAAATTCTCAAATTTCTTCAGATCTGTTCAATGAACAAATAACTTTCTGATACTGCGAACATGAGTCAAGTAATCAATTTTTGACTACCAAGTTTTCAAGTTTACAAACTTTTCTGAAAAGTTGTCTGTTTTCTGAACAATTGCAGTGCTAAATATCTAAAATCAAAGCAGTGGTCGATCGAAATCCTTGCATAGAGTGCTTTTGCTTTGATTGCGTCCAACTCTGAGACCTAATGATACAGAACTGAAGCTTTAATTATGTTTCGAAAGAGTGGCGCACTTCTGTAATAAAATGTTCTGAATGTACGACCTTAAGGCTAAATCCACTTGTTTCTGACGTTCTCTTGTTATTTTGTAGGATTTCACAGGCAGTCATTGGCGATGCCAGGACTGGTGGCCGTTATATACTCTTGGTCTAGAGTTATTGACGGGTCTTGTTACTCGTGAGAACAGTATGATTTATACTTCCATGATCGTAATGTTTCTGGGATCACATGAGCACCAACTAGTCGAAGTTTCTATGCTGCTAAGACATACTGCAGATCCCCTTGCTGCCGATGTTGTTCAATCTCTAGTTGCCTTGACTTCGAGCATGGCGGTGCGCCCCATTATTTGGAACTCCATTCAACAAAGTATCAGAGAATCCTTGTTCGTAAGTATACCTAATTTCATATTATCGCTAACAATTAAAGTTCACTCTAAAAATCATCGCTCTGCGAAATTATTTACGTACTTCTTCTGCTCAGTAATTCCGTTTCAATTTCATAAATTCATATCTTTGGAATTGCTTGGTTTGTTGATTCATATCTTTGGCATCAGAAAATCGTTCTGAAGTCGCTTTCATCATTTTATGTTATTTCAAATCAAGTGAAACGAATCCTCTCTAACAATTCCAGAGTTAAAACGTATGAGGTACTTTAGAACATGAATTTTTCGCAAATCTCTGTGTATATCAGTTCTAATCCCAACAACCTGTGCAATTCCCTTTCAGAAATGTGTGTACCTGGCTTACGACAGCACTGTAAACTTACTGCTACGTCCTCGCATATTAAAATTCATCATAGACGGTATAAGCGTCGAAAGTGCAGAAGAGTTGCAATCATGTGACGAGAAATTGCCCAGTGGTGAATTGACGTTATTAGTGAACAAGCTGATAATAATAAACGCGACCTGTGCTCAAAGCTTCATCCGCCTATCCCCGAAGCTCAATACTTTGATAGACACAGTTTACTTGCAGGATTTCTGGTACACGCCAATGGCAGAGACGAATTTCGGCCCGCCTCAAATGAGCATGAGCTCAGGGCCGCAGCTTACTTACGGTACGATAATAAGTTCGACACAGTTATTCACTCAGGCTTTACACTCCAGATTGCCGGTGAGTTCACCGCGCAAGCCTCTGAGCCGGGAGGACAGTGTAGACTCTGCAAAACGCGAATGGGAACGTGCTACACCCGAGAATCTGCGCCGAATTCAAATGCGGGACTTGAAGAAGATCCTAAACCCTAATCTAGCTTCGAACAACTCTGAGTTCACCAGCTACATAACTGGCCTAGACGTCACCGTGCCTCTTTTAAGTAGTCCAAGATTAATACGGAGGCCTTACGACCCCCTGATTTGTGAGAATACCATTTTATCAAGAGCCACTGCACTCGTACCGGTCAAACATATACCGAGAGGTGGGAGTCCGGTCAATTCTCAGAATACTCGATCCACAAATCCGTGGTACGCTTGTATGGAGATAAACAACACGAGACTTGCTTTGGAAGTTAATCTAACCCTGCTGCTGTGTCAAGCTTTGGAAGGGATTAAAAGTCCGCGATTAATTCCGAGGGACCAGCAGCTGATAGCTAGAGAAACAACTACTGAGATGGGGGTGTTCTTCGACTTTATTAGACACAGGGGAACCTCGGATAGCTGGCAAGTTGAAGCAGCTTTAGTTGACGCGGAAAGAACAATTCCAATATCCAGTCCCGAGGACGATTTACCTTTGCCAGCTAGGCTGATGGATCAGAGCACTGTGTGTAAAATACCAAAGCGAGTTTCTTTTAATGACTGTGGAAGTGGGGAGGTGGAGGAGGAGGTGGAATTCGAAGAAGAAGAAGAGCGGTCAGAATACGATGTGGCAACAACAGGCAGTTTCCAAGGCAGTACAAATACTTCACAGTTCTTGCCACTTCTCGGTAAACTGTTGAAGTCTATTGTTGAGTCACAGGATTCTGCACAGTATGGGTAGCATAATTACAATCAGTGTTATTTCGTTTTGTAATACAAGTTTTTTTTTGTTCCTCGAGATATTTAAAGCCGCAACCTGTTTTGTAATTATTATTGATTGAGTAGAAAAGACCGAAATTAGTGAACAACGTTTACCTTTAATTTTTAATAAACATCTTTTATGCTGTGTATAACTATTATTTTACTTTGGCTTCTTGTAGTGATTTCCGCTGCTTAAATTTCAAAGAAGAAATATTCCAAGAATCTGTTGTATGTGAATGGTCTCTCGGATAAAGATGTTGTGCGTGAAATAGTGGAGGTTGACTAAAAATGAGCCTGAAATTGTTATAAAATGTTACTGAAATCTCGTCTATCTGCTGACACAAGAATATGCGTATCGCCTCAAAAAAATAAAAAATAAGCATTTTGGCGCTGCCGCCACAAGGAAAGTCGGCGCCCGGGGCAGCTGAAAAACTCGCGCCGCTCCCTCTCCACCAATGGTACTAAATCATTAATTTTTTCTAAAATCGGTGGTTAAAAAAAAGTTGATGAAATTAAAAGAATGTTATGTACACCCGGGAAGATTGATTGTGACCCCCTCAACTGGACAACTTCGAAATTATGTTGGCAATAGTGTGACGTCGGAATGGACGTTGGTGAAAAACCCTAGCAGCTAATCGAAGTACGGCTACCTGATTTATCACTATGACCAACCTAGACGTTCACTCAGTAGTTAAGTGGGCTCACCAGTATCGATTAAGTATTGAAATACAATGGATCGGATAAATCTAGTGTTAATCGATGAAGAATTACGTCGTTATTCTCTTTTTATCTTTCCTGCAACTTCTGTCTAACTTGCTGGCTTTCGTCTAACTGCTTTTGAATTGACTTTATATTAAAGATTCTATCGTTACCTTCGTGTTGGATATCTTACTTAGATTTGATTAAATGATTTTAGAATTTCGAGAAAGGATTATTTATCCTATTAATTAAAATGATTTATTCTTACCTTTGAGTTGATTTGAGTTTCTTCCTTAGGCTGTTACGTCCTGGATTGAGGTTTATTTTAACCCCAAATATCACTAGTTAGAATCGTTGAGGTTCTGAGCTTGAATTAGTAGAGTTCTATGTTTCTTACCGAGTTGAGTTAACTAGTTCTTCAGATGGACGTTTTACTCGTACCTGTTGAGGTTGTGGGTGTTTATCAGTCACTACTATGCGTAGTTGAAATAAATGTTTGTAGATTTCACTTTCATTTAACAATATTTATTTAACAATATTAACTTTAACAAACTGCACAACAATGATGGTTGTTAATCAACACTTGCATGCTGATTAAGTTAGTGTAGAATTTGTAGTTATAATTTATGTTATTAATTAACTGTTTCACCAAATGATTCAAGTTCGATATTATAAGTTCTATGAGTTTTGAGTTAGATCTTCTTGAATGAGATTTGTGACTGTTTACTTTGAGGTTCGATGTTATTCTGACTATTATTCTGTAAAAAGGGCCTCTCCTCGCGACCGCGCGAAGGAGGGTCTTGGAAAACTCGCGGGAAAGCGAGGTTTTTTCTATTGGCAAAAAGAACATAAAGCAAAAGATAGAAAAAATATGGTTGGCTAGATCTTCATTAACGCGCGGCGATTGGGTCAGGGACCCAAGCGTCGGGACGCTAAGAAGGGATGCTGGAAGCGTCTATGACTGTCTTCTTTTAAACAAAGTGATCTTTGTCTCTCAGACTTTCCACATTTGGTCTTAAAATTCTAAGGGTTTGGAAGATTTATGTTTCCTCAATAAACTGAGTTTCTGGCTTTTCAAAGTTTACTTTAAGATTTTGAGTTTCGGATTTTTATGGCTTTTCGAGTGTTTCCAGACATTTGAGTTTTGTGAGAAAAGAAGAGGAGTTTGTTTATACTAGTTAAAATTGCTTTTCTAAAAGTATGCATTTAGAGCTAAAGTAAAATAATATAAAAGAATAAAGGAAAAAATTATAAATGGAATTAAATCAAGAGATATAATCTCAAGACTCTGATGATAATTGCAAGTTGGCAGTTATACCTATAGCGTTAAATATGGTATCTACTGTACCGAGAGATTGCTTAACCAGCTTTCAGCATAGGACGTAACAAGGCTTCTCGGGTCTGCTGATGGTTGTTGATGGTTGGAGATGGTAGGTGATATTCGATTATTCAAATGAATGTAAAAGATTTAGAATTCACTTTTGATAATTAGTTTATTCAAAGAATGTATAATTATGGTTATTATTATCGAATGATTTTCACTGATTTGTTCTAAGTTCGAATTGTTGAAAAAGAACTCTTGAATTTGTCTTAAGAGCAAATACACGAAATGAGAGTAAAGTGTTACAATTTCAAAAACACGAAGTGAAAGCTAAGTAAGATATAATTTTTACTCCTATCCACGAAGCGAGCGTAAGATATTTTGAATTCCAAACCACGAAGTGAGAGCGAGCCTCACGTTTGGTGGGGGTTATATACTAATGTTCGGGGGTGCGGGGGTTAATTGGAGCACCACATATGAGGTCTTTTCTTCATATGATTGGTTTGGTATGTGTGAAATTCGGGAGTGTGAGAGTAAGCGCAGTTCTCCCTCTTTGAATGTGATGGTGTATGCATGTAATTCTTGGAAATGCGTCCACTTCTCCCTTAGACGCGTCATAGTCTCCATCCTGCGCGTGCACGTGTTTATCACGAAGAGGATGTCCGGTTTTTCCAAATTTTAATGAGTTAGGCGGGTTCGATAAGCTTCTCGGGCAACACATCCCTTGTCGTGGTAGGTAATGGTTGTAGACTCGTACAATCCTTTTTGTATTCGGGGGCGTTGCGTTTGCTTACCTACGTCTATTTCTATGTGTTTGTCTTGTACTAATCTTTTATGACTGTGGGGCTCTTTCAGTGAAAATTATCCGAGTACATATGAATATACTTATATGAGTACAATGAATAATATAATTGTATGAATAGTATGATTATGGTTATATGGATTGTAACGAGCAGTTTTCCTACCCGGAGGAACTAGATAGAAAAATAATTCCCGCACAAAGAGTACCAACGTGAATCTCACGCCAAAATCAAATAAATAGCCAGAGAAGGTAATGTTGGGCGCCAGGTACACGAATGTACCAGATAAGAGAAAGCGAGACGGAACTCAAAGAAAGATCAAAATAAGCCACAAACAAAACGCAAAACTGAGCAGATAACCAGCTAGTTAGACGGAGAGGGGAACATGGGGGCGTAGAAATAACACACTTTAACTCGGCAAGATACGATAATTAACAAAACTCGATATAATCTCGATAAACCAGAAAAATAATACAAAAAGAGTATCAAATCGGTAACTTAAGGTATGAGAAGCTACTAACAATACCAAAGAGGTCGAGATAAAATTACTTAACCGGTAAATGCGCTAGCCGCGATCACGACTAGGTAACTTACACACTATTTCTACTCGGTAAAGTAAAGCAAAATAATAACGGAAGTAAACGGAACGAAAGCGGTACGATGCTAAAGATCTCCCCAGAGCGTTACGGGTCCAGGAAAATGCTAAATTAATCTTAAGAAGCCTAGATCATAAAATAAAGAGAGGACCACGGCAATCCGTCAGACGCGGAGTTTGAAATCAGCCGTTAGGCGGCAACAAGGCAAGAAAAGCGCTTGGAGACGGATGGTCGTGATCTGTACAGAAAAGAGCCTACCTTTTAATCGGGGCGTAGCCCAGCGAAGGCGGCACGAAACGTAAGAAAACTAAAAAAACTTAATATCACTAATAATAATAAACAAAAGGAACTTAAACGTAAGAAAAAAAAGATAACGGCAGAAAGATACTAAAGATAAGGAAACAGAGCGGAATTACGGCACTCGAAAGACTCTGGACGGTGGTCAGCACCGGAGTGTTTCTGGCGACGACAGGAGGCGGGGAGGGGGAAGCCTTTCCGCACACGACAGGTTCACCGCACCTATTAGCGATTAGATGCCGATCTTCGGCCGGGAGGTAAATAGTCGTGAGGCTGGCGGCTACAGCCCTCTCCCGGCTTGCAGTGGACGAGGCTGCGGAGGCTGTTGGAGGACGTAGGTGCGGCTACTAGTGCCGAGGCATCATGGGCATTCCCCCAGGTGCTCCAGCGGCGAAAAAGGTATCCCCCGACGTCCTGGGCCGAAGAAATACCTGCGTATACAATAAAAACTTAAGGCAGACAATGTACAAAAAAAAATAGAATTGGACCACGTAGCTCTGAGAAGCGATGGACTGACGGCAGCGGCATGGTCGTTCACGCTATCGGGTGGAGGCGATGTCAGTGGCGGATATTAAAAATCTGCCACGTTACAGGATATATAATGTTTTAGTTAGTTAACATAATTATATTAAAATAGAAGAGTATTAATTATTCAGAATATGAATGAATATTTTACTGGATTTCCAACCGACAATATGGTGGATCACATATTATTATTTTAATCTACGTACTCAAGCTGTACTAGGTTATTTGTTGTAAAATATTCTCTTGATTATAGGATAATATGAAGATATACTGAATATTGATTATAGGTATTCTTATAGTATCAAATTGATAGCAAAAATATTATAAAGAGATAATCTTTGTAACATACGTATATAATTCTAATGCTAGTATTTATCGAAATCGTAAGAGTATAATATGTGATACAGAACTGTATGACATAATTAGTTGCATTAACATTCAGTAAAAATATAGTAAGAAATGTGTTAATTAAAGTACATTATAATATCCTCTTATTATTTCGGTGTTATTCCTTATCTCAGAACAGAGCTTCGAACGCAAAGGGTCTAGCTGTGTACGCGTTGTATGTAGGTGTTTGTGTATGCGTTATGCGTGGGTGTTGCGTATGCGTTTGTGAAGTTCGGCTCTGAATTAAATCAGTATTTCATATTCTTAAAGCTAAATATAGTATTAAGTAAATTATTGATCGTATCGAATATAATTCAGGCTAATAGTTTGATGATTATAATGATTAATATGTAAAGAAATAGCAATTATAAAATATATGCGTGAAATATTCAGATTGATTGATTAATAGAGTTAAAGATAAAATATGTATAATTAATCTAATGTAATAAGTATTATTATATAGTTGCGATTATCGTATATTCATAATAAAATAATTATCCCTAATGTAAGGAATACATTTGAATGAGGCTATCGTCAGATATAATGGATAAGACATAAGTTCCTTAGAGAAGTCTAGATCTAGTGATTTTATGAACAGTTAGGTTGTAATTTGAATTTGGACAAAATGTTTGATATCGTGTGTTGACTCTACGTTTATATATTCTATGGTTATATAGACGGTTCTAGTAATTTTATATAGTGATAAGCATGAATGGAGTATGGCGTCCGCACGGACGTTACAATAGTGACGTACGTCAGCGCCGCGTGCCTGAACGGCGTGCAACCGAAGCGCGACCCGTGAACTGTCAGTTGTCACTTTTCGGTAATTTATTTTTCAAGTGACTATAACCCCAAATGACAGGCAGACTCTAACCTCGAATTACAGGTTAGCTTGTATACTACGACTGAGGATACTTCAGAATCATGTAAAGTATTGTACAGAGTGCAAATCAAACTTACTAATGAATCCTCATTGTTATTTTCGACTGATCAATTCTCCCTGATATGGTTACGAAGCCAGAATTTCCAGGCCGGGTGTATCGTTGACTCCGTACGCAAACTGCTCGATGACCTGCTACGAGAAGCTTAAGCACCTGTGGCTACGAACACTTTGGCTGATGACGAAGCGAAATCACCTGATCGATACTCTCCGGTTGTTCTATCCTAAGACTATTCCAAGCACCATCTAGCTAACCGATTCATTGAATCGTCGATCGCCGTAATATCATATCTAATGCTATGGTATACTACTATATACCACTATATACTACTAGCTAATATATAGATAACTACAATGATTCGATCAATCGTTTTCCCTTATTAATAATTAGATCACATTCAATGCGAGTCGGGGGGTTCAAAATCGAATGAAAATAATAACCATTACCATTGATTGACTTTAATTTCATTAATAATGATTCTATGCAATTTGATTTGGGTACATTATTCACAACGGAGACTTATAAACGTGCAGCTAATGATATTCGCAGTGATTGCGGTGAAAGTAATCATAATCCAAGTGATCACAGAAGATTAAAGGGACCTCGTCTCAAGCCACAGACTTATAAAAGTGAAAAGTGATTGGAGTTGATGCATGATCGAAATACTGATAATATTAATAATTGTAGTGATCGCAGAAGACACGTGGCACCCCATCGCAAGCCACATGCTTATAAAAGTGAAAAGTGATTCCGGTGTGGCAGGATTCCTCATGAGCGGTACGTAACGGGATCTGATGATTGGAACTGGGAACCCTAAAGCGGTCGATTCGATAGTTCTTGAGTCTGAAAATTTAAAGGTCAGTCTAGTTATCAGTTTGATTGTTCTTGCCTGTCTTTTAATAGGATTAACATCGGTGTGTATTTGACGAATTCGTTGATTTGAGAACAAGGTTATTATTATATTTGTTAAAATTTTGCAGATAGGACACAGTCGAAGCCGTTGAAGCAGATGTTGATAGGCAACGTGACAATTCTACTGCGATACGTATCGTGACTGATCTGAAATATTGACGATATAGCGGACATTAATCAAGATTTTACATGACACTATAATGAGTTTTGTTAGATACCTACCGGTACTATTTGACTTGCTTTAGGAAACCTGTGTTTGTTAGTCAAAGGTCTGATTACTTTATAATATAAACAGACATGTAATTTATTTTAATATACTGTAGTCGCAACCAAAGTGGTCAGTGCCGGCAAGTTATGAATTTTCCGTGTGTGGTGGATTTGGCAGGGGCGCGGGGGGGGGGGGGGGGGGTAACAGTTTTTTCAGTTTTAAGATTTTTTATTCAGTCATAGCGAAAGTAGCTCTCCTAATAGAATTTTTACTGATGATATCATTCACAAGCTCATTTGTGTCCAAGTCTTCCGTCACTTTTCAGCGGACCCGCAATACAGCGATGCTGTTGAGCCTTTTTTGTATTATAGTCGATCTCGGATACGTCTTCAGTCTATTTTGGTTTGCAGTGATCGAATTCCGTGTATGGAAAATCCACACACGGAACATCTCGAGTGTGGTTGTCTCCACACCAACCACACAATACTTGCCGGCCATGAAAGTGGTACTCACCTGACGTTACCTTACTTTATGTTTGAAACCTATGCATGAGTATACTGTTATGCATAATCATTTGGGAATATTGAGTGTTTCTATTTATATATGCACTTTGACTTACTTAAATCAGTCGTCAAATTTATTTTCTCATCTTTGAATGTAGAAAAATGAAAATTGAAAAATAAATTTTTAATGTTTACTGTTTATTGAGTTTTTGTTATTACTTTCACCGCAATCACTGCGAATATCATTAGCTGCACGTTTATAAGCCTCCGTTGTGAATAATGTACCCAAATCAAATTGCATAGAATCATTATTAATGAAATTAAAGTCAATCAATGGTAATGGTTATTATTTTCATTCGATTTTGAACCCCCCGACTCGCATTGAATGTGATCTAATTATTAATAAGGGAAAACGATTGATCGAATCATTGTAGTTATCTATATATTAGCTAGTAGTATGTAATAGTATATAGTAGTATACCATAGCATTAGATATGATATCACGGCGATCGACGATTCAATGAATCAGTTAGCTAGATGGTGCTTGGAATAGTCTTAGGATAGAACAACCGGAGAGTATCGATCAGGTGACTTCGCTTCGTCATCAGCCAAAGTGTTCGTAGCCACAGGTGTTTAAGCTTCTCGTAGCAGGTCATCGAGCAGTTTTCGTACGGAGTCAACGATACACCCGGCCTGGAAATTCTGGCTTCGTAACCATATCAGGGAGAATTGATCAGTCGAAAATAACAATGAGGATTCATTAGTACGTTTGATTTGCACTCTGTACAATACTTTACATGATTCTGAAGTATCCTCAGTCGTAGTATACAAGCTAACCTGTAATTCGAGGTTAGAGTCTGCCTGTCATTTGGGGTTATAGTCACTTGAAAAATAAATTACCGAAAAGTGACAACTGACAGTTCACAGGTCGCGCTTCGGTTGCACGCCGTTCAGGCACGCGGCGCTGACGTACGTCACTATTGCCAACATAATTTGGAAGTTGTCCAGTTGAGGGGGTCACAATCAATCTTTCCGGGTGTACATTATAATAAAACATTTATTTATTACGAATAGTCTCCAGTAAAGTTACAACCAAGAATTTTATGACCAGAATAATGACCCGAAATTAAACGAACAAAACAAAGTTTACAGCGTAATTTTGAAAGCCTTGTCGTTCGCTATTATTCTCATTTATTTAGAAAAAAAAAACAATTAAAATTAATTTTTTTTTAAATATATCGAAAGATAGAAAATTCATATAAATAGTGCGATTTTGTAATGCAGTTATACACAAAGCATGCGGGAGGCGCCCCGCTGCCGCCCCCCCCCCCCCCCCCCCCCCTTTGGCGGCGCTGCATTTTGGCGATATAATGATTTCTTGCACTCGCCAGAAATTGAGTGCTATTTCATGCACAACAATACCACAGCAGGAATAGTTCAATTACAATCCCAAGTTGAAGAGCATTTTTAATTCTGAAGATTCAGGGGGTAAAAATTCAAAGGCTCCGTGTCAGGATTCATAGCTGAAAAAAAATGTTAGAGGGCCCCGTCCATTTTACCCGCGTGATTCCGCACTTGTATATTGAATGAACACCATACAGGGTGTCTAAAAATTTGCGCGACATCTGCGTGCTATTGCAGGGGTATTCTTCGCGAAACATTAAGACGAAAGTTACCCATGTAAAGAAGTCCGCCAGGTAGACCAGGCAATAGAGCAGATAATTAGTGACAAAAATATTATTAGAAAACGGCTTGCGCCATCATACGCGGAACAGTCCGTAGATTTAGTGTGCCATGTTTTCTACTCGGAAATTTCATTACTTAGATTGTTTATTAACAAAAAACCTCTAAAAAAAGTGTTTTTTTTTCGTTTTTCGCATATAAAAGCTGAACCGATGGAGCAATCTTGATGCTTTCAAGAGACGAATTGTAGAGAATCAAAAGACAAAGAGAATGAGCCCCTGACGGACTCGATCGGATCAATAGTAACGGAGAAAATTCGAAAAAACTCGAAAAAACGGCGTTTTTTCAAAAATTCACAACTCCGCCATTTTTAAAGCTGTAGCACGGTCTCTCCGCGAGAAAGTAGCGATCGATGGGTACTTCATGTGTGCTAAATCCAGGCGCTGTCGTATCATTACTTTTTGCATAATTGCAATTTGAATTTTTCTATGCACTTTCTTGCAAAACGGCTGGATGCTCTTGAGGTGGTCCGATTTTAATTTTTAAGACGGATTTTGAAAGTCGCAGTATAGTACTTCAAAACGTCTATTCTGATTTTTCGTTAAAATGATGAAAAATAGGTGAAAAATGCTTGCAAACATGACCAAAAACGGCCGAGCGCGCGAAAGCGGTCGAGTAGTGGGGGTAGGCGGCCGAAGCGGAGAAGTATACAGGGACTTTCTGTGGTGGCGGCACAGTTAGTTCCATTAGCCACCGCCACTACACACAAGCTCGCTTCGTCCATGTGACAACCAAAGACTTCACGCTTATGGTTGCTATACTCTTTGCTCTGTTCAAGCTGCATCATTCTTTTTTTCGGTTGGTATCCCTGGCACACGGACGAAGCGTGCGTGTGTTTGATGGAACTAGCTGTGCCGCCACCACAGAAAGTCCCTGTATATAGTAATAGAAGCGCGGTTTTTGGTCATGTTTGCAAGCATTTTTCACCTATTTTTCATCATTTTAACGAAAAATCAGAATAGACGTTTTGAAGTACTATACTGCGACTTTCAAAATCCGTCTTAAAAATTAAAATCGGACCACCTCAAGAGCATCCAGCCGTTTTGCAAGAAAGTGCATAGAAAAATTCAAATTGCAATTATGCAAAAAGTAATGATACGACAGCGCCTGGATTTAGCACACATGAAGTACCCATCGATCGCTACTTTCTCGCGGAGAGACCGTGCTACAGCTTTAAAAATGGCGGAGTTGTGAATTTTTGAAAAAACGCCGTTTTTTCGAGTTTTTTCGAATTTTCTCCGTTACTATTGATCCGATCGAGTCCGTCAGGGGCTCATTCTCTTTGTCTTTTGATTCTCTACAATTCGTCTCTTGAAAGCATCAAGATTGCTCCATCGGTTCAGCTTTTATATGCGAAAAACGAAAAAAAACACTTTTTTTAGAGGTTTTTTGTTAATAAACAATCTAAGTAATGAAATTTCCGAGTAGAAAACATGGCACACTAAATCTACGGACTGTTCCGCGTATGATGGCGCAAGCCGTTTTCTAATAATATTTTTGTCACGTAAAAATCCCTATTGCCTGGTCTAAGGGCTCAATTTTCTTGTAAACACAGTTGACAACAAATCAATCTGTGTTCAGCTTCAGGGAAAACTAGCTAGACTCTCCATAGTCGTCCGTTTCAATATCGAGAATAAGGCAGTCCTTCTAAAGTCGAATACTGATTGGTTTGTTATGGTGTGCTTTTACAGAAAAACTAGGCCCCCGTGGTCTTTTTTGCAAAGGTAACTTTCGTCTCAATTTTTCGCAAAGAATCCGGTGGTATGCAAATGGTGCGCGAATGTTCAGACACTAGGCCAGTCAGTCAGGACATCATTCATAATAATTCCAAAATTTTTGAAACGTTCATGTAATGTCATGGTGCAAAAAAAAAAAATGATAACATTTTTCATCCTCTTTCGAACTCCAAAACATTGTTGAAATTTTAATTAATGGTTTTTCATCGTATTTTCTAGAAAAAATAATCCAAACGTTCTGCAAACTTGGAATGGTGTTAAAAATATTTATTTATAATATATGGGTAATTCCATGCCAAATCGACCACTTCTGAACCCGACCCCTTTCGATTTGGCTGAAACATTTGTATCTTTTTCTACCCCACTAAAGACGGTCCTCATAATTTTTTCAAATTTTTTTACCCAACCCAAAAAAAGTCGCTCTTTTTTTTTCAAATAGCCATAACTTCTTCAGAAATTGACTAATCGGGAGGTTTTTTTTTTCAAAAGTTTCGTCTTGGAATGTCCTTTTCGAAGAAAAATACAAATAAACTTTCAGATGTCAAATTCTATGAAATATCTGACTTTTTTGAGAAAAATCGTCAGTTTTTCGAAGTTCGCCATTTTTAATTTTTTTTTTTTGATTCCCCAAAAAACTTTGAATTATTCTGTGAATAATGCCACTAGGTCCAGAGTGGGCCGACTTTTCCTTGTAGTTTTTTTTTTTTTTTTTGAGGAAAAAAAATGTTCATTTTTTCTCAATTGTTTATTTTTCGATTTTACAAGCCTTCGTTTTACAATCTTTCTTCAAGCTTCGTTTTCAAAATCGAAAAAATAAACAATTGAAAAAAGATGAAAAGTTTTTTTTCCTTAAAAAAAAAATAGAAGGAAGAGTCGGCCCACTCTGGATCTAGTGGCATTATTCACAGAATGAATCAAAGTTTTGAAGGGAATCAAAAAAAAAAAAATTAAAAATGGCGAACTTCGAAAAACTGACGATTTTTCTCAAAAAAGTCAGATAATTCATAGAATTTGACATCTGAAAGTTTATTTGTATTTTTCTTTGAAAAGGACATTCCAAAACGAAACTTTTGAAAAAAAAAACGTCCCGATTAGTCAATTTTTGAAGAAGTTATGGCTATTTGAAAAAAAAAAGAGCGACTTTTTTTGGGGTGGGTATAAAAATTTGAAAAAATTAGGAGGACCGTCTTTAGTGGGGTAGAAAAAGATACAAAAGTTTCAGCTAAATCGAAAGGGGTCGGGTTCGGAAGTGGTCGATTTGGCATGGAATGCCCCATATATATAATATTGTGACATGACAAGTCACAAATCTCCCCAAGCCACACGGGGAAAGCCGAAATTAGCCGTAAACACCCGAGACCGATCGACAATGAGTGTCGATCGGCACTCGTTGGTGATCTACGGAAGAGATAGAAGCTTGATATTTCGCAAGGATCCAGAGACTCCAGTAAAAGGTCGGTGCACTTCGATCCAATACCATTCTAATTAACCAGCCGCAGTACTCGGCATAACTCGCTGTTTTTACACCCTCACACCCTCTTACACACGTGCACAGTTGTACTAGTTAAGTAATTTACAATAAATACGTCGAATCGTTCAATACATATATCTCGAACCCTTATTTAGCGTCCTACCCATCTATATGTAAGCAATCCCTTACAAATTGGCGCCCAACGTAAAAACTCACAAAATCCCCCGATCAATTAGGACGCAAAATAACTAAAATTAGAATAATTTTACACGAGGCAAGCGGAGAAACGCCGTTACAAAATTTCAAACATAACCCGGTCAAACACACATACGCGCAATGTCACAGAGACGAGCAAGTGAGCCGGCTATACCCAGCAACATACAGACATTCGGTCCGGTACGACCACATTTTGTAAATAACACGCTAGACATAGACTCACGAAACACACACACATATAGAGAGATACAAGATAGACACACATACGGGTCACCGCGAATGCAAGTGCATGAACCCTTCAGGGACGACAGACAAATACAGGTGCAAAATATCTTAGATGAACCGAACACACTAGAAACAGAAATACAGAATACAGCACACAGCACACGAATACAAAGCACGCAACCGATACACGTCGATATAGCGGAACACACACACACGATACCACCAAACCGTTGGCATAACACACAGGAGCGAATGCCGTTTACAGGATACGAAAGAACAGGGACGGACACATTTTTAGGTACTAACACAAGAAACGTACAACAGATGCAGAATCTGATAGACCTAGATCCGCCTGCAACATACCCGACACAATACGAGACACAGACAGTACTACAACCACACACACACGATACTTAAATAACAGCAACACACACAGACAGATAGCACCAATACAGGCAATACAATCCTGGAATATAAAATACTCAGGCGAACCAGGCGAAGACCTGCACGAATTCATACAAAGTCTCCACGACTTGCAAATAGGGTATAACATAGACGACATATCGCTAATAGATAATTTAACACCAGTACTAGAAGGTAAAGCGAAACAGTGGTACAGATTAAACAGAGGGAAATGGAACACACTACACGAATTCGAGACACACATACAACACGCATTCGCGGACACACGTCGAAGGGATAGAATAGAAGAAGACATAAGAAACTGCATACAAGAGGAAGGGCAAAATATAACCGCATTTGTAATAAAGATAAGGACACTTTTCACACAGTTAGAGCCTAGATACACACCAACACAAGAGCTAGAAATCACATACAGAAATCTCAGATTAGAATATAAACAATACATCAGACCACACGAATTTAGATCATTCGAACAGTTAGAAAACGCAGGTAAACAATGGGAAACGAATATAGCATGGGAAAGTGCAAGACAGAAAAGAGATAGAAATCAAAACACACAGCTATCAACAGACACATACACACGAACACAAACATATATACGACCACAGACATACACACGATACACCCCGCAGATACAAACACAACCACGCAGATTTCTGCTACCCACACCACACACTCAGCCAATATACACACACACAACACAAACAAACACCCAAACACCACGACTACAACGCCCAGCAATAACATACAACACACCGACATACACACCGCAACAATATACACAGATAGGCACGACAGAGCGTCGGTGCTTTAACTGCAACCAGCCAGGCCACATGAGATGGCAATGCACAAACCCGCAGCAGTCGGGAAACGAGTAAGGGAATGCCCAGAACGGGTGGAGGCAATTCCCGAACTACACAACATACACACACCCGAACACACTGCATGCACAATCACACATAACCCGCGTGACCCAAGATTCCACATTAAAATAGACATGGATGGATTAGAATTTAATGCACTAGTGGATACAGGAGCAACACACTCATACCTAGGCTTAGAAATCGGAAGAATTTGAAAAGACAGATACACGGACATACAAGACACACCAAACAGAACAGTATTAGTAGCGAACGGTACAAAGGCCAACATATCAGGTATAACAACACGAACGATTAGAATAGGCAACACAGTTAAAGGGATAGAATTCGGAGTAATACCGACGTTAGCATGGACATGCATATTAGGTATAGACGCAATCAGACAACTCGGGATGCAATTAGATTTTTCAAATAACACATGGTCACTACAAGAGGAAGTAAACTCGACATACATCATGGAACGGTGGCCACAAAAAACACCAATACCATTAGAATTCCCAAAAACACAAGTAAAAAGAGAAGAACAAAAAGTAGATCAAGGAACACAGATACATAAAGAAACGAAAGAACAGGAAACACAAACACATACTAAACAAGCAAAAGCAGCAGCGTTACAAGAAAAATTAGCGGAAAAAGCGTTAGAACATTTGCGAAATACAGACACACAGGAACAAACACACACAACCACACCTGCGGTAAAAAGAAAAGTCCTACTACCGACGCCAGATTTCCCACCGAACGCAAACTTATATAAAAAGACGCAAAACCAAAAGGGAGAAAAAACAGAGAATACATACCCGAACACACCGACACATAAAAGAAAAGTCTTGCTACCGACCCCAAATTTTCCGCCGAATCCAAACCTATATCCGAGATACCAATCACCGCGAATCTGCAGCGGAATACAACAACTCACAGATACACAACACATAGAATTACAGGGACTACTAAGAGAAAAAATCACGTCGCTACCAGGCCAGCTAGGCTTAACACACTTAACATCACACAAAATAGACACACAAGGACACGCCCCCATAAAACAAAGATATTACATGGTATCACCCAAAATCAAAGACGCGATTTATAAAGAAGTGGATAAAATGATCGGGGAAGACGTAATAGAGCCATCGGAAAGCGAGTGGTCGAGCCCAATAGTTATGATAAAAAAACCGAATAACACGTACCGGTTTTGCCTCGACTTCCGAAAAGTAAACGCAGTATCACGCAAAGATGCATATCCACTACCATACATGACAGCAATATTAGATAAACTACGCGCAGCACAATACATTTCTAAACTCGACCTCAGCCAAGCATACTTCCAAATACCACTACACAAAGACAGCAGACACATAACAGCATTCACAGTACCGGGGAAAGGATTATATCAATTTAAAAGGATGCCGTATGGTCTTACTGGAGCGCCAGCGACATTCCAAAGACTAATAGACAAAATAATTGGACCAAAATCAGAACCATACGCATTCGCATACCTAGACGACATAATAATAGTAACACAGACATTCGAAGAACACATACACTGGCTAGGAAAAATATTAGATAAAATCACAGATGCAGGACTCACGATTAACCCAGACAAATGCGAATTTGGCTGCTCACAAGTCAAATACCTAGGCTACACAGTAGACAAACACGGACTACACGTAGACCCAGACAAAGTACAACCACTGACAGACTATCCAGAACCGAAAACACTCAAACAAGTAAGACGATTAATAGGAATGGCCTCTTGGTATAGAAGATTCATCCCAAATTTCGCACACATCACAGAACCACTCACACGACTATTAAAAAAGAAACAGAAATGGACCTGGGGAGAAGAACAACAACGCGCGACGAACACAATCAAACAAATACTCACAACACCACCGACACTAACATGTCCCGATCACACACTACCATTTCAAGTACAAACAGACGCAAGCGGCACAGGTATAGGCGCGGTACTCACACAAACAAAACAAGACACAGAACAAGTAATTGCATACGCTAGCCGTGCACTGAGCGACGCAGAGCGCAAGTACACAACAACAGAAAGAGAATGCCTAGCAGTGATCTGGGCGATACAAAAATTTAGACCATATTTGGAAGGATACCATTTCACGGTTATCACAGACCACAGTGCGTTAAAATGGCTACACAATTTAAAGAACCCGACAGGCAGGCTAGCAAGATGGGCACTTGAACTACTCGAATACGATTTCGAAATAATACATAGAAAAGGCTCAGCACATCAAGTGCCGGACGCACTATCACGAATACACGAAGACGAAGAACACATACAAGTAGGCTCGGTAGAAAACACAACAGACAAATGGTACACATACAAGAAAACACAAGTACAAACGCGACCGGAAAAGAACGAATCGTGGAAAATACGAGACACACACTTATACTTCCACAGACCCGATCCACTACATTCAAAACTATTACCGGATATAAATCCGTGGAAATTAGTCATCCCAAAAGAACAAATTACACAAATATTACACGAAAATCACGACACAACACAAGCAGGTCACTTAGGAATAGAGAAGACATATCAAAGAATAGCTAAAGAATACTATTGGCCCGGGATGTACAGAGACACAGTAAATTACATAAGAAAATGCGAAATCTGCCAAAAAACAAAAGTAGAGCAGAGACAACCGGCAGGATTAATGGGGCATAGAATAATAGAAGAACCGTGGACAGTAGTAGCATCAGATATAATGGGTCCATTACCTCTATCAAAAACACGACACCAATACATTATAGTTTTCCAGGATCTATACACGAAATGGGCGGAAATAATACCACTAAAGAAAGCAACAGCACAAACAGTAGAACACGCATTACACAAACACGTCATAGCACGCTGGGGTACACCGCGAGTAATACTTACAGATAACGGCACGCCATATATAAACAAACTAAACCGCGAACTCACACAGAAATTCGGCATTAGACACACAACAATCCCACCTTATCACGCGCAAGCAAATCCGGTAGAACGAATAAATCGGACAATAAAAACGATGATACAGGCTTACGTAGAAAAAGATCACAGAGAGTGGGACATACACTTACAAGACTTACAATTCGCGATAAACACAAGCACACACACATCCACAAAACACACACCTGCATTCCTAAATCTCGGAAGAGAACTACACCCAACACAATGCCTACGAAATCGCATTGAAAACGAAGGAGACATCGAACTACAGGACACAGACAGATGGACAGACCACCTACGCAGACTACAAATAATCAGAGAGGAAGTACAGAAACACTTGGTGGAGGCAAACGAAAAACAGGCACATTATTACAATCTCAGACGTAGAAACACGGAATACAAGGTAGGAGATAGGGTTCTTAAGAAAAATCACACGCTGTCATCGAAAGCAGACTACGTAGCAGCAAAATTAGCACATAAGTATTCAGGACCGTACATAATAACAAACAAAATTTCACCAACAATATACGAATTGACAACAGAGAATGGAAAAAAGATTGGAAATTGGCATATCGAGAACTTGAAACTGTATATTTAAAACGCACAATAACTAATGAATGTAATTCGACCCCAACAGATACCAAAACACAAAAATGGACATGACAAACAACCAACCATCCACCAGCACAGCCTGGAAAACGTCGAGACGTGGACCACTCCTCCCAACACCTGGGATGATCCCAACCACCGACAAATACAGAACACCGAACACACTACAGACAGGCAAGCAAATACAGAGACAGTACAACATACACCCCTACACACCAGCAAGACGAACATTATTACCCATACCCGAAAAATACACACAAGGCACAACACCACAGAAAATACCACTCTTACAGACACCAGGTATGCCACCACACGAACACAGGTACCCAAATCCACCATCCACGTACACAACACCCACTTACACACCCAATAAAACGACGACAGTACCACTAGCATACACACACACCAACCCAACACCAACAAGACAGATACTGACACAAGACACAGACGACGAGATAACGATACTGACAGAAAGAATAGAGGCACAGATACAGAAAATTGAAGCACTAGACAGACACAACGCACACAGACGTAGAGCCATACCGACACACCCAGTGATAGCAACAAATACAATTGACATAAACAATTTACCACCACTAGAACCACCACCAACACCAGAGAACACACTCACAATCACACCTACACTTTTAAAACCGATAGCACGACACGTAAGACGCATACGTACACGATCACACCCACCCTTCCCACAAAGATATAACATCACACCAAAAGAACATACACAGAATACACAAAACGATGACACAGAGGAGAGCGACTACGAGACGGCGGAGGAGATGGATACGGACACGGACATGGACACACTGATAATTGAAATAGACGAAGACGACACAACGATGTAAAGTAGAAGACGGAAGACAACAGGAAAAAGAACACGGCACGACACAAGGAAAAACGGAGAGAAGAATGTTTTTATTATTATTATTATTTCGATTTATTTCTGACAGATTGATTCTTTTTTTATTTTTTTGTTTGCACACGAGGCATAGATATTTTTTTTTAATTTTTTTATTATTTTTTTTCTTTATTCGCAACGCGGTAAAACGATAAGTTTTTTTTTTCTCTTCCCCGTGGGGGACATAAGATTTATATTTGTTTTTTTTAGAAAATAAGGATAGTACAAATACAAAAAGTACAAATTAGATAGGAAATAAGTAAGACACTAGGTTAAGCACACATAGAACACATAACACATAACACATGACACTAATAAAACGGTTCACCCTATAGGCTTCACCCCGTGTGGGGAGGGGGGAGTTGTGACATGACAAGTCACAAATCTCCCCAAGCCACACGGGGAAAGCCGAAATTAGCCGTAAACACCCGAGACCGATCGACAATGAGTGTCGATCGGCACTCGTTGGTGATCTACGGAAGAGATAGAAGCTTGATATTTCGCAAGGATCCAGAGACTCCAGTAAAAGGTCGGTGCACTTCGATCCAATACCATTCTAATTAACCAGCCGCAGTACTCGGCATAACTCGCTGTTTTTACACCCTCACACCCTCTTACACACGTGCACAGTTGTACTAGTTAAGTAATTTACAATAAATACGTCGAATCGTTCAATACATATATCTCGAACCCTTATTTAGCGTCCTACCCATCTATATGTAAGCAATCCCTTACAATATATTATGTTATTTCGTATCAGGTATTGGGATCTGTCATATGGGCGGAGCCTAAAAAACATGGCGACGATAAGGGAAGACCACGGTCGTACATACAGGTCTGGAAGCTCGGCTAATTTTTGGTGGTGGGGGTAGTCCCGTTAACAATACCAGTTTTTGCAGTTCTCAGTGTGACCGTGAGGGTCGTCGCGATCTAGGAGTCTTTTTGAGGCGCATGCGCACTCATTTTGTGAACCGTGATTTCGTCAGACACCGTGCGTCAGACGGAACTATGAACATAGAACGTTTGGTCTTGTTCACTTTGTTGCACTTGGAAACAGCAAAAACTTTCCCCATCGTTCACTCGCTCTAACGTAAAACGTAAATCAATTTGAATGCAGAAATTCGAGGTTATGGCCTTAGTCACTGAAAATTACTCCTAGATCGTTGCGCTCCATACGGTCAGGAAGTGAAGTACAAAAACGAGTAACGTTAGTCGACCCTTCCCCCACCACCGGAGCTTCCAGACCTGTATGTAAGACCGTGGGGAAGACTGTGACGTTTAGCTTATGTGATTTCAAACAAATTTCTATTAAAAAATGATAAGTGTATGGAATTTTCACGGCATTTTACGTATACTGATCACTCAAAGCTGCTCTAAGTATAGTTAGTTTTTCCGCCACCAGATGTCATATCGCCATTCGACAGATCCCAATTAGATTTGTAACCATTTTATAAATGGTACGGAAGATTTTTTCATTCAAGCACCTTGTAACGATTTGCAAAAATCGACTTTTTACATTTTCTAACCCTCGAAAAAATTGCAAAAGTTTTGCAAATCGGCAAGCTATGGTTCAACTGACTGAGTAAAGGGCGATATTTAAATTTGCACCCACGTCGGAGATGCGAAAATATATTTTAGTCATATTCACGCAAAATATTAACGCAGAGAACTCCGAATTCATTTGTATGATCTAGTACATTGAAAGCCATCTGCCCGATTTACAAAACTTTTGCAATTTTTTCGAAAGTGAAAAGAATGCAAAGTCGATTTGTGTAAATCGCACAAGGTTCCGGATCGCGTGCGAAGCTGCAAATTTGCGAATACATCACGATACATGTTTCCAGCATTTGCAACCAAAATTCAAAACTTTTAGAATCATTCCGAGACCACTTATTGCGTGGAAAAATGACCACTGACTAAAAATGAAATTATAAATAAACATGTTTCGGTCACCGCGACAGGCTGCAAATTTCTGCAACTATTCGGAACATATCATTCCGATGCACCATTCGAGTTTGCAGAAATGTTGAGAGTTTTTTGGTTGGTTGAATTATTTTCGAATTTTCCATTTTCAGTGTCTACAATAGCTAACCTATATGGGCAATTCCACCTCAAATCGGCCAAGAAATGACGTCGCATTATTTGAATCGTATGAAACTTTTTTCATGTGTTAAGAATGCAAAAAAAGTCGACACGTGTTTCGGCATTCGGCCGAAATATTTTTTTTACGAAAGTTATAAATTAATGTATTTTGTTGAAAAACCGACGCACGGTCGGCTTTAGAAATTAATATCTCTGGTTCTATCAATTGTAGAGAGATGGTCTTTAACTCATTTTAAAGGTAATGGAATACACTTTTTGAAAAAATTTTGCAAGTTCTAAGAAAATTGCAAATCGCAACCGTTATAAACAATTGAAATGTTTATCGATTTTTCCTGGAAAAACAGCCATTTTCAAAATTTTGAAAAAAGGCGCGTGCGCCGCATTATGAAAAATTGCATAAAAAAAAAAAATAAATGAATAAAGCCATCGTGAAAAAATTACACACTCTGTAGAATGTAATGAGGAATATGGTCAAATTTTTTCGAAATTTTAAAAATGGCTGTTTTTCCAGGAAAAATCGATAAACATTTCAATTGATTATAACGGTTGCAATTTGCAATTTTCTTAGAACTGTTATGTCACAACAGATTATTAGATATTCGTCGGTAGATGTTTTGGATGATTATTGTATTTGAGGTAGGAGATCGGCGTTGGAAGATGGTGTAGTTGACTAAGTATGATATTTATTGATGCGTAATTGGTTTACTCAAGTACTCCTTTTATTATATAATCGGTAGTTCGAATAAAGAGTGGATATGAAGGAGGAGGTAGGGATAGAAAAAGGAGAGAAGATGTTAAGAGTTAGGAGGTTGACTGAAGAGTAAGTTAGCGATAGAATAGAATAATGAGGAGAGGTCGGTTGTAAGCAACGTGGGGAAGCAAAAGTGCAGATGCAATTGTAGTATGATTTTGAGGAGACGAATGGACTCAGAAAGTCAGGTGTTGGGTAGCACATGATAGGCGAGGAACTGTAAGAAGATAGTTGACAAGGTGAGGAATGGCTATGCCAGGACGTAACAGAACTTGCAAATTTTTTTCAAAAAGTGTATTCCATTACCTTCAAAATGAGTCAAAGACCATCTCTCTACGATTGATAGAACCAGAGATATTAATTTCTAAAGTCGACCGCGCGTCAGTTTTTCAACAAAATACATTATTTTATAACTTTCGTAAAAAAAATATTTTGGCCGAATACCGAAACACGTGTCGACTTTTTTTGCATTCTTTACACACAAAAAAATTTTCATACAATTTGTAAATCCGGCCGATTTGAGGTGGAATTGCCCATTTATATTTCTAAACTTGAACTAACTGGAATAAGTATTTTCCAATTAAAAAACAAAATTACGTGCCAACAGGAAGACTCAGGACTCAGAATAAAAATCTGGAAAAATTAGAGAATGTTTTGTTCACATCTAAAACCGACTTACGACTATCCAACATTGCAGAAATTAAAAACAAACCATATAAGAACCAGCCGAATGTATACATATAGTATATGTGTCAGAATATAATTACATACGTATGTATGAGAAGTGACTTGCAGTCCGCAAAAGATGAAGAGTAGGTTCAAGATCTGATTTGCACTTTTCCACTTTATTACTGCATGGAACGAAGATGTTGTATAATGGGTGTGCTCGTCATACCGTATAGACTTACTGTTACATACTCTTGTCCGCGTCAATGATGCCTGGGCACTGATACTAGTCGAAATAAGTCATCCGCCCGCATTTTTCGACGCATAAATAAAAAAAATAATAAAGATTTCATGCATTTTACAAAGGAACTCGATTTTATGACTCCTCAAACATCGGCTGCCGAAAGGACAATCCGATTGATACCCCCGTTTCGGAGATATTCGAGAATTTATATAGGTCGGTAAAAATCGACTGGTCCCTTCTCTTAAAGTTTAACGAATTTGGTCTGATCTATGTTTACGCCTCAGTAACTCCTTTTGGAGCTAATTTGTCATAATACCATAATGTCTACGTAGGAACGTGCGGAATCGCGTGAACAAATGTTAATTCGCATTATTTATCAATTAAAATTAATTCATCATCAATCATCTTTAAGGGCCTTGGAGCGACTGTTTTTTTTACCGACAGAGTAAGCATTTTCGACCATTTTCACGACCACAATTTACTCGCCGGATCAATTCTCTATCGGTCCACTAATCACTCTGAGGTTTTGTAGGGATAATCCTCAAGTTATCAGCTAGCGCGCGCTGGTCTCCAGGAAATAAATGAATGTAATTTCAATTAATAATCGATTTAATTATACGACGCTGCGGAATCAGGTGACACCAATACATCGCCGATACACAGACACTGTGAAATAATAACATTATTTTCTGCATTTTTGATGAAAAGTCGGTATTCAGATAGGCAGCGCGCGGTATAAACTGATATTAGCAATCTTCTGATATTATTCCGAGGTAGATCCAAGAAACAGGCGCAATTTGATCCGGCGAGTAAAATTCGAAGTGACAGCCAGCGTCGACACAAACACATGCAGAAACTGTTGTACAGTCATACCTCTGAATAGGGCCCCTCTGAATAGGGCCGCTTCTCCTCATCCTTGCCCGAGCGCTTCCCCCACTACATTACTGTTGACGAGTGTTTGGACAATTACCTCTCTATAGGGCCGCTATGATAAAACTCTTCGAATCACTTAATTATAATCCAACATGTAATATTTCATTCTGCAAAATATTCTTAGACTCATACATTTATTCGGAATCACATTGAATAACTCAAATTATTTCATTTGTCCTTTTGAGGTTTTGTTCGAGGTAAGAAACACAAAACACTCAAAATAAAAAATATCGAGTCAACTTGTTGCACTTGAGACAAGTTTATATTTTATACTTACCAAAAATCAAGTGAGAAAGAAACAGCGTCACCTCTAAAATGAAGTGCAAATGACGCGACTGGAAAGTGGCCCTATTCAGAGGTTGAGCCGGCAGCCGAGCCGAGTCGTGCTCGCAAGCTATTGGTGGGGGAAAGGCATTTCCAAGAATCATACTCCCCTAACCGCCTTCCAGCGGCCCTATTCGGAGGTATGACTGTATAAAAGTAGTTGTTGCTTCCTCCGTGCGCTTTATGTGATATCAGCGCCATACCGTTTCAAGATATTTTACTCATTTGTCAGTGGAGCTCAAACTCGTCACTAATAAAAACTGTTATTCAGGAGGAATATTTTATAAAATATAATTTATATCGTCAATTCTTTTCATGATTTTTGAATCTGTATTATGCTGCCTATCCGCACAATCGATACCGAAATGTAGAAAAAAATGAGGACCCGAATATGTATACACATAATTTTACAAATAGATTGAGCGCCTCTACTCCGAGGCTCCGCCCATATCAAGTTCTCGGGCTCGATGCTAGAGGCGCCGTAGACGCTATATTATTTCAACAGGGTTCTCAATTTGCACGCCAATGGCGCGTTCCGGATGAGAAGTTGTCGGCGCTCGCTCAGAGGCCCTTAAGTATTTTATTTACTCAATTTCTGTCAACGCTGTGAGTCACACAGCCACACAGTCACAATGCCACGGAGCCGGTAAAAATACGTGAGTGGAGTTGGTGATTTTTGCGATACATGTAGTACCTACTCTGACGTATCATCACAGAAACAATTCGTTCCAGTCGATAATCGCAACACAGATCCAGCGAGTTTCAATATTTTATACTTGCTTCCTGAATATGCCACCAGAATTGCTAAGGGGGCGCTAGCTCGCTACGAATTTCAGTCGGCTCACAAAGGTCCATAAGGTGAGCTGTCTTTAGAATATTCAGTCAAAGACTAGTGTAACCAGACGAAAGAGCTATTAAAAAAAATACTGAATTCACCGATGCGGGCACTGAATTTACCACACTACGCTCTTGGCTTAGAGAGAGAAAGGTTATCAGGTTATTGTTCCCGTCTTTGTCGTCACGCTTTTCAGCCAGAAGGTTCCTTCTATATACTATATACTCTAAGTAGGACGTCCGTTCCGACCATAGACTTAAAAGATAGACCGAGCGATCCCATAAGAGGCACTGAAGCTAACATTTGAAGGACAGAGATATGTCAGGGGTACTCCTCTCTCTGTCTGACGATATTTGTGGTGGGGATTGAGGCGGTAGAGGAGAATTAGGAGAGGCTGTTGAGGCTGTTCCACTTCCACTGCTCCGTTGTCTCCCACCATGACGCCGATTGAAAAGAGAGAGGAGTACCCCGACATATCTCTGTCCTTCAACTGTTAGCTTCAGTGCCTCTTATGCATGGACCTAAGAAGTAAATGGACGGAGCGTAAGCTTACTATATGGGTGCGGGGGGACTCACTGTTAGCCGTAAGGGGAATTCAGGGTCTGCGCCATTTGCAACACCTCACTCGTAGTGCTACCTGCTGAGCAAACTGTAAACTTCGTAAGAAATTCAAAGGTAGAAACTGAAATGAGTATTAAGGATTTTAGAATTTTATTGTAAAGTAATTGTTCAGGTGCAATCAACTATTTCTCATTAAATATGACACTCAGAACAATAATCTACTTTTCGTTTACATCAATAACGTCAGCAGTGACCACTAGGTGACACTACGAGTGAGGTGCTCAACATGGCGCAACCAATCAGAACACACCATCGACCACCAGTCCCCTTCCGTCTTACGGCGTTACCCCGCACAGCTTACGCTCCGTCCATTTACTTCTTAGGTCCATGCTCTTATGGGATTGCTCAGTCTATCTTTTAATTCGTTGGTTCCGACGTCACAACCGATATACATACACGTGCGCTCAGACTCAACAGATGTCGCTAACCGCGGCGGATATGTGGCGCCGAGGGGGGGGGGGTCTCACACAGATAATAGAAGCTGGTACAACTTATGTTTATTAGTCAATTGTTATTCAGGTACACGTAAGTATATACGTTGACTGAGTATTCTAAAGACGGTTCACCCTGGGTTAATTTGTGAGCCGACCAAGTGGGCTTGAAGTGGGCTTGGCGCAGCAAGCGGTATCTGTCATACCAACTGAAATTTACAGTTTCACCCAGCTTCGAGCTAACTCGTAGGGTAAATTCTGATTGATACGAGTTGGGATCTGAGATACTAGCAGACATACTGTTTTAGCGTGCGTGTTTTTTCTCCACTTTATCGACTATGACGAAAACCTACAAATTGTATACTCTGGGAACTTTCCACATTAATTCGGAGTTTAATAATTAAAGTGACTAAGCTTTGAACTTTTCTACAAAATCATATGCATTTGCGTATTAGCAAATTCCGGTGAAAGTTTCTAACCATCGAATTGACATGTAACAAACACGCGAAGTAATCAAAATGAATTTTATGTGCATCTGTTACACTTTTACGTATTCGTTTTGATGCTTTCTGGAGTCTTGTATGCAAGTCTATAGGTGATCGTGAAACAATAAAAGAAAACTCGAAGTAGTTATCGCGCTAGTTTAGCATTATTATTATTTCCTCCGATTTTCTTATTTTATAATATTACATTTATCCGTGATACTTCCCATCGTTCAATACATACAATTTTCTTATGTGGTAAAGTGGATGGACATGGACCACTGAATTAAAAAAAAAAAGCTTAACAATATACTTCGACATCTCTTGGTTTTTCCGTCCTCGAAACAAAGAAGATATTACAATTATTTTTGAACATTTGTTCAGATTACGGGTGTTTCTGTCAAAAATCTTAGTGACTATTATATTATTATTATTCATCATTATGAGGTGGTCCATTAATCTGCGACTTTAAAATTATCTAGTAATATCGATCGGCTGGCATAGTGAATAGACCGATAAAAAATCAATTTTACAGATTAAACACATGGCGAGGTAGTAATTGATAGAAAATGATAGATTATTCAACCAAACCATAAATCAAAAATGACTATTTAATTTTCTTCATTCTATCATATAGGGAAGTTCAGCATTATTTTTCATAGAAACTGTTATTATTTTGATGTAATGATTAACGAATGTGTTCTATCGTTCAAGAATAAATGTCAATGATAATACAAAGTCAGGGATTATCACAGGTAGGGGAAAAAACTTGTCCATATTAGAAGAAACGGGGTGTGAGAAAGGACTATCGGCTATAATTGAACCGCTAGATCGTAGAAGGGATATAAAATTATATTGCCACTTCGAGATGGCCCCTGGCCACTTGGAAAAAACAAATCTTGATTTTAATTCTTTAAACATACATCCTAATCTGAAATTTGATTGCGCATCTTTTTTGGCCATTTGAAAAAATTGTCATCTTTTTTCACTTAAACTCGCTCTAAATCCTAAGATAGTATAAGTTTTTACTTCAAATTTGAAACAATTATGTGCCAAACTCTTCTCAAACTGGTGAAATAATTGAAATTTATCTTATACGTAATAAGAAAAAAAGTAATAATTTTTTTCTTAGTAACTACACAAACAGCGTTCCAATACCTTCAATCGCTCTGCCTATCAACGTAAATTTAGCCGAACACAAACTTTCAGCGGACGAAATCGTCATCAGGATATGTTTAAGTCGTCTGTAAAATTTTACTTTAATTGAACTAGCCAATGATAAACTACGAATGTTCTATTGCTGGAATGGCGCCGGGAGTGTAGAGCTCAGCGGCGGTTTTGAACTGGGTGGACAGACCAACTTTTTTGAAGGCCTATACACTTGCAGAATTCAATAAATTTTCCAATATTTATTCACGTAAATTTGTTTTATAACAGTCAGAATAATAATTCTTCGCGCGAGATTTCTAAATGTCCGTGATATATATTTTATAATCATTATACCTATATCTAATACATCGTTTTGAACCTGACGTGTATAGGTAATAATTTTTTCCATTGTTATAGAAAAAATTCATACGAATTAATGTCCAGCCTAGCGTACAGCCGCCGATGCGTTCTCTATTCGCTGTGCCGCTCAAGACAATTAAACACTCGTAGTTTATCATGAATTTGTTCGATTAGAGTGAAACTTCACAGAAGACTTGTACATATCCTGATGACCGTTTCAGCCGCTGAGAGTCTGTGATTGCTTGAACGTACGCAGATAGACCCAGCGATGGAAAATATTCAAACGCGGCATTGGGGTATAAGTTACTCAGAAAAAAATTGAGAACCTTTTTTCCATTACAAATGCCCGGTTTCATAAACGCAGGGATCCCATCGATCACTGGGAAAACTTAACCCGTGGGTTTTCCGTCAAATGTTTCGTAGCAATTGTATCCGCTCTATAGCAGCAGAATTGCGCCTATCTTCAACTGTACACGCGTCTTACAATAAATTGATATAGATTGATTTCTAGGAGTCAGGTGTTCAAGTTCAGGGCCGTCGGAATTATTATTATCGGTTTATTCGGAATTTGTAAGGAGATTCCGCCTGAGTAAAGCGACGGTTCAGATATTATTGGAAATTGTTGGCCCTAAACTTGAACACCTGACTCCCAGAAATCAATCTATATCAATTTATTGTGAGACGCGTGTACAGTTGAAGATAGGCGCAATTCTGCTGCTATAGAGCGGATACAATCGCTACGAAACATTTGACAGAAAACCCATGGGATAAATTTTCCCAGTGATCGAGGGGATCCCTGCGTTTATGAAACCGGGCAAAGGAAGATAGATTTCAATTACCCTATACCAGCGTGAGGATAGTTTGACACATAAAATATATAAATAAATAAATAAATAAATAAATTTCAACGCATAAATGCTTCAAATTTCAAGTAAAAACTTGTAATATCTTATATTTTAGGATTTGAACAAACTCACCGGTTCATCAAGTCCATATTCATCAGTTATTTTATCGCGGCCATTTCGTTATTTTACCACGCGAGATGAATCATCGGAGATATGAGTATAAATATGAGATATCGGAAGATGAGTATATGTGGGTGAGTTGTGGGTAGGATGTGAGGAGCTGTGGGGGACATGTCGTGTATACGTTCTTTTTTTGATCGGAGACTTAAGTACCCCTTCCGCGGCTTACCATATTTTGATATTCATCTAGTTGAGGGGATACCGTCCTGACACAAAAATTTTATACGATTTTCTGATCTGAAGACGTGTTTGATTGCAATTTTCGATGATCAAGTTCAAAGTTATGAATTGAATCATTTATTACGTGTAAGTTTTATTGATATTCAATCAAACGGTTCCAATTAATTCTTACTAAAATTTCAGTGAACTTCGTCACTTGGTCAGGAAAATATCCGGAAATAACACTCAAGATGGCCGTTCCGGGTAGCTGTTTAAAACATCTTTGCTGTATAACTCGCCGATTGCGGCTCAAAAAACACTTGAATATTCAATACGTGTTATAGAATCCATTTTTTGATATTCGAATTATATTCTCCGCACTGAAAAGCTATTCGCAAATCGGTACGAGTTTTGTGAACCTATAAATAATTGAAGTAAAGAATACAGTGTGAGGATTAACTCCATTGATTGTGAATCGAACCTACTTTTTCTGTGGACTGTGATACACATATGCATATATCGCGTGGCTAATGGCATAAGGTCGTATATAAGCACCAAAAAAGGTGATTTTAGTGTCATAACGTCGTATAATTCTTTTTTATTCCATCAATCGCTTTGAAAATGATGAAAGCGCATATAAATAATTAGAAATCAAGCATTTTGAAACCTAAACGCGGAAGACGTATCTGGCAGACACGACGTTCTGCCTTCAGGTTTTCATTATCAAAATAAAATAAAAAATAGATGCTCAAGGGACATCATATTATTCCTGAAAATTTCGTTCGTAAATTTTAAAAATTGGGTAATCTAGAACGAGTTGAAGTGAAAAGAGGCGGGAATTCTTGCCTTAAAAAAAAAACACGTTTTTTGTGAACATTCCGGAAACGACAAATGCTACAAGTTTTTTCACGAGGAAAAAAAGATGCGCGATTAAATTCTCAACAAGAATACATTTTGGAAAATTTGAGATTCGTGATTTATTCTCTAACTGCTCAGGGACCAACTCTGCGGAGCGAGATTAAATTATATCAACTATGAGACCTTTTGATTTTATGAATACCAAATGGTTGTATGTTGGCGCTTACGACCTTCTTCCATCAAAAGATGCCGCGCGATATGCGTGTATTGCACATAATAGTACGCAAATGGGTATTTAAATGGATTTTTTTTTCTATATTTGAGTAGTTTTGAAAAAAATAATTAGGTCATATTTTTTCATTTTTCAATCAAACAAATATTGAAGTTGATACAACGGATTCAAAACTTTAACATTGTGACGTCACCTATGTTAAGATATATTTATATACTTCGAAAATGGAATACTCAATTACCTATAACTTTCGTGATTATGATTTTTAGCAAAGAAAAAAAGAATACGAGCTAATTATTTTTTCTGACTCTACGTTAACCGCATGTGAAAAAAAAAAAATTCCATTCACAAACCCAATTCCTCAGAAACGCAGTTCCTCCGCAGCGATTCGCCCAGACCCCGTGAACACTAAAACACCGCTAGTCAGCCACTCGACACAGTCAGCTGTCAATGTGGGAAACTGGGAGCTTGCGAATATGCATGAGCAGCGTTCAGTCCGGTTCAGTCGTTGCTGAAGCGCGGATCCAGCTCATATTCTATTGTATGCAACGACTTTGTAGTAGTCCGACGTATTATGCTTATTATATTTCACGACCAAAATCTATATAACAAAGCATTTTTTAATTCAAGCATTAGTTTTTCATCTACGGATTTCTGAAAATGTATACTTCTTTCAAAAATGTGAAAGTTTCATATTTTTTTGTCGACACATGAAATGTTCGATTTCAACTCTACTTTTCATTGAAATTTCTATTGAATTTTGTCGAATATTTTTTTTCCCGAAAAACTGTTGAAGGCGTACTTTTTTCCGAAATCAAAATTTTATATTTAGTTATAATCACTTCAAACTTTTTTACGCAAAAAATTCAATGAGAATTTTCATGAAAAGTATAGTTCAATTCGAACATTTGATGTCTCATGTATTTTCTCCCTAAAATCAGCTATCACTGAGAAAAAAATATTACAATCTTCAGATTGTTACGTCCGGGTGTCACCACCCGTACGCTCTCCCCTCACTTACCTCTATCCCCCTGTTCCTCTACATCTCTACTCTGTCTATCTACCTGTTACCCGATCGTCCGCATCCTGTCCTAACGTCCCGACAAGATACTCGCTGCACACGGCACTGCCAAATGCAGCGAGTCAGCTATAATCCTTCTATCTTATTCCCATAGCCACTGTCTACCTTTCCCTCTAGCTTCACTCCATTACTAACCTCCATACAGGAGACAACGCCAACCATTATAACTCTACTACTAGAAATAAAGATTTAAGTTTGATTATAATTACTATCACTATCGTTCACCCTCATACTCCTCAGGTATATCTTTATATATTGAACAGGGGACCTTACCCAATTAATAGACATAACACTGGTGGCAGCGGTGGTCCCCCTGTTACTGAGGGTATATCAAAAGTGAACGAACTACCACAAAAATATAAACCAGCTAACTCAACAAATTGTGATATCAAACAGTGAAACGACGAGTAACACAAGTTTTGTGAACTGTTAACCAAATTACGGACAAAACGTAACGAAGTTCGTCTATACTGCACGTTATAACTAGTGCTACGCCAATCACTCATACACCCAAAAAGTGTGAGCTACGAAACCGCCATCATCAACCTGGCGATAATTGGCAATCACAAGATCGGCCAAGACTATCAATCAACCGAAACCGAACCTCAAAGGCACCTCGCCCAACAAAGAGCGAACTCGCTCCAACGACGAAGCCCGGTGACGACTTCAAGACGCCGATATCACCAATCCTATCGCCTGACAACCAGATCCAGAATCGTCATCTCTCCACCAACGATCACCACTTCAGAGATATGCCAAGAATAATCACTCTCATCGTACTTACCATAATTTCCAGAACGTAAGCTAACTTAATATACGTATACCATTAAAATAAGTCGTAAACCTTGTCGAAAATCATGTCCGACCCAGAGACGAAATTTCTACCATTGAAAGTGGCGGCTACACTGATCCCAACTTTCGACGGATCAAACATTACAGTAAAATCTTTCCTTCGGAAAGTTGAAAACGCAAGAATACTAATAGATCCGCGAGATTCACTCCTATTTGCTGTACTTGTACGATCGAAAATCGAAGGCCATGCAGAAAGAGCACTCCCGCGAGATAGCCTCCAGACACTAAAACCAATTATAGATAATTTAAAACGCGCGTTTGAACCGAAACAAAAACTATCAGACGTGCAATGTGCTATAGCGTGTGCACGTCAAGAGAAAAATGAGACCGCATTAGAATACGGAACTAGAATAGAAGAACTTGTAGATACGGCCATTGACATTATAGATTCGAAAGAAACCGCCGAACATGCGACTATACTGATAAAGAATGTTGAAGATAACGCCTTACGCGCCTTTATAAAAGGTCTATGTGACGCGCTAGAACAAAGGGTGTTAGCCGAGAAGCCAAACACGCTGCGAGCGGCAGTCGATAAGGCGGTGAGCGCGGAAAGAATAGTATTAGAAAGGCAAAAATTACAATCGCAGACACCGAGCGATACGAAACGGTACCAAAACAGTTCAAAAACCGATGAACCGGTTCAAAACCGTAGTAGTAACACAAAACAAACACCGCCTCACGACCCGTCGCTGAACTGTAGGTTTTGCAAGCGTGTCGGGCACTCGTTAGATAACTGTAGATTACGAGAGCGTACCGATAATTTGTCTTGTACATATTGTAAACGTAAAGGGCATACAATCCAAGGGTGCCGCACGCGAAACTATCAAAACCGACAGACAACCCAAAATCCTTCATTCCACCAACCAAACACTCCAACATACGCCCAACAATCTCAGATACAAAACAGACCTCAACATAACAACTCCGGTCAACGACCAAACCAACCTGACGAAAACCGAAACAGATCCAACTTTGAACAACCAAGATACGCACGCGTAAATTATACAAATACAAATTTCGCAAATACTAACAACTTTCCAGTAGAATCACTACATTTAAACGAGTAACGGGACCACACGGACGCGCCAACGCCCCGAACTCTAAAAAAGCGTCCGAACACGTTGAAAGGATTTTCCTAGAATCACCAACCATTACAATTCAATCACCGCAAATTATCGGCTATACCGGAACACTAATAGTAGACACCGGTGCAAATTTAAACCTAATAAAACGAAGGACCATCACCTCAGACACTCATTTCGAACCAAGAAATAGACGCTACATTTCGGGAATAACAGAGGGATACACGGAAACACTAGGTAGCATTAATCTAGAATTTGCCGGAACTTGCCATGAATTTCACGTAATAAGCGACGAATTCCCCATACGAGAAGACGGCCTTTTGAGCGCCGATTTCCTACGACTCGAAGAAGCGACAATCTGTTTTAAAAATGACCAACTCCATTCCAGAAATACAGGTGTTATCCCACTTCGCTACAGATCCTCAAACAATAATACGAGAACATCTCGCGTTCTCACAACGGCGGTAACACAAACACCTAAGATACACCTACACACACCCCAACTTGAAAAACAGACAAGCACACTCTTGATCGACACCGGAGCCGACATAAACATAATGAAACTTAACGCAGTCAAACCGAACGTACACTATACCATGACAGATAAAACCCAGATAACCGGCACAACGGACGGTACTGTAGAAACCCTGGGAAGCGTTAACGTACAGATCGGCAATAGTTGGCACGTTTTTCACCTAGTTGATAATTCCTTCCCAATAAAGGAAGATGGTATTCTGGGGACGAAATTTTTATACAACGAAAATGCCACGATCTCGTTTGGAAATGGTACAGTGACAACGGATAACTGTAAACCACTAAAAATACTAGACGAAAACATAATATCCATTCCTCCGCGAACCGGTACGGTAATATCAATGAAAGTAGCCAACCCAACCTTAAAAACAGGGTTCATTGATAATATAGACCTTGGTCCCAATATTTTTCTTGGCAAGGCCTTAGTCACGAACAGAAACGGCCTAGCATATGCTTACGCGATTAACTCCAGCGAGTCAGCTGTCGAGATAAAGAGACCCGTAGTAACCTTAGAAGAAGTCGACGAACTCGAGGACACAAGAACCCAGCTGACCGATGCAAAACTCGCCAACGTCCAATCAATCCTATTAACTAAGGCTCGCGAAACTAATACTAATGACAATTTCCGCACGCTTCACTTCTCCCCTGACCATAACTCAAAACGTCTCCACACGCTTATAGAAAACCTCCGACTAGACCATCTAAATAACGAAGAAAAACAATCGATAACCGACCTTGCTATACAATTTAACCACCTCTTCTTTTTACCGGGCGACAACTTAAAACATACGCAACTAGTTAGCCACACTATCCCAACCACAGATGACATCCCAATTCACACAAAACAGTACAGATATCCTCAGATTCACAAAGAAGAGATAGATAGGCAAGTCAACAAACTCCTCGATCAAAATATTATTAAACACTCTTCCTCACCATACAACTCGCCGGTTTGGATAGTGCCCAAGAAAGTAGACGCCACCGGCAATAAGAAATGGCGCATGGTCATAGACTTCCGCAAACTTAACGAAAAAACTATCGGTGACGCCTATCCTCTCCCCAACATAACAGACATCTTAGATCAATTAGGGTCCGCCAAATACTTCTCTAAATTCGACTTGGCGTCAGGTTTCCACCAGATACCAATGCACCCTGACCACAGTCCAAAAACGGCCTTTTCAACTCCGCATGGCCATTATGAATATAACAGAATGCCCTTTGGGCTGAAAAATGCACCCTCGACCTTCCAACGCCTAATGGATCAGGTACTTTCTGGACTCCTAGGCAACGAAGTTTTCGTCTATTTGGACGACATTGTAATCTATGCGAGGTCTTTAGAAGAACATGCGGTCAAATTCAAAAAACTCATGGAACGATTATCCAATGCCGGACTAACGCTTCAGCCCGACAAATGTGAATTCCTGCGTAAAGAAGTAGCATACCTAGGCCACGTAATCACGAAAGACGGAGTAAAACCGGACCCAAACAAAATAGCAGCCGTAAAAGACTATCCCGTACCTACAAATCCTAAACAAATTAAACAATTTCTAGGATTAATCGGCTACTACCGAAGATTCATACCTAACTTATCAAAAATCGCGAAGCCCATAAATAACCTACTAAAGAAAAACACTCCATTCCTGTGGACGTCCGAACACCAAGCCGCGTTCGAGACCTTACGAGATAGCCTTTGCGATGAACCTATCTTACAATACCCGGACTTTGAAAAACCATTCGTATTAACAACTGATGCCTCAAACTGCGCTGTAGGCGCGATTCTTAGCCAAGGCAAAATCGGCGAAGACCTACCCATCGCATACGCCTCAAGATCTCTCGAAAAAGCAGAAGTCAACTACTCGACAATTGACAAAGAACTGCTAGCAATTATCTTCGCGGTGAAACACTTTCGACCATACCTTTACGGACGCACATTTACACTTGTCACGGATCACAGACCATTAGTCTGGATAAATAATGTCAAAGACCCAACTTCGCGACTGCTACGATGGCGCCTGACACTCGACGAATATTCTTACAACGTTATTTACAAAAAAGGTAAAATGAATTCAAACGCAGACGCGCTATCTAGAAACCCTCCACCTAACCCGATCCAGATCCTACCTCTTGATTCAAAACGCCTTAGAACCGATACAGAACCCTCAGAGGAAACTAACAAAAAGAAAAAACTAGCACATCAATTCCCGAGACGCCCCCGACAAACCACTGACGAATCCACTAACCCTGCCCCAACTAAAAGAACTAAGGCGCAGCAAACGCCAACCATGGCAACATCAGACCTTTCGGACAGCTCAGACGTTGAAATTATCAATCAAAAATCTAAACCCGCTAAAAGACTAAGGACTACCGACTCCTCTAATAACCCTGCCCCACGAAAGAAAGAACCAACCCACCTATCCGAATCCACTCACTACTCGACACCTCTAGAAGAAAACGACGATAAACAAACAAACTCCCCAGAGACCTACCTGAGCTCGAAGAAAACGAATAAACGACATCGCGATACACAATCTTCAGGTAACCCGGCACCGCGACACAAACCGAACGCAGACGATAGCTCAGACTCTACGAATGACTCAGACATTCAGGTACACACCCGTCGTAAGCGCATTATTACAACCTCATCTAACTCGGGCCAAAGAGCTCACAAAAATATTCGCAAACAAACTACAGACGCGACCCCCGATATAAAACGAAAAGTCCCGCACATACGTACGGACCGTAGCAAAGAGGAGCGGAGCAAACTACCCGATCCTCAACCCGGAACGTCGAAAGATAATAGGCCAGGATCTGCACCGTATATACGCAAAAGAGTTTATAAAAAACTCCCTAGCACAAATACAACAACGGACTCGGAGTCAGCAGTAACACATACTAGGCTAGATGTAAAGAAACGAGAAGTCTCACGCGACAGACTAGCCGGAACTTCTACCGAACAAAATCTGGAAAACACACCCCCCTACGATCAATTCCTCGTAGATGTAGATTTCCTGCCTTTGACTTACAATAAAAACATCACAGAGACACACGCCGACGTACTAAAACAAAAAGACAACCTGGCACACTGTATTTCAGCGGACTGTAAAGCTTCACTGGGTGTCGCGGATCAGATGGTGAAACAAGGACTGATACAACGCAAACAACTTCGAGCCATGAACCCTAAAGTAACAGACATTATTACAGTTACATACCCACGACGTATAATTTATAATTTGGTAACAAAAGAACGCCACTTTGACAAACCTACGAAAGAAGTAATGTACAAAACACTAGCCAAACTCAAAGTAGCGCTTATCAGAGAAGGAGTGAGATCACTATCAATACCAAGATTAGGTTGCGGCTTAGACCACCTTAGCTGGGACATAGTGAGTCGTATGATCCATTATATATTCAAAGACACAGACATTAAGATCACCATTTGCGTATACGAAAATCCAATACCTCACGGATCACTCCCGACAACGCAACGCAACACCATTCCACCGCCAGAAATAGATAACACTACTGACCATACGACGGATACAGATTATTCGTCAGAGCCCGAGAACTCGAGATCACCTGATAGTGACGACTCCCACTTATCAATAGACACCTTAGATCCCCAAAACCTACGCAACGACTTCCCCATCCCTACCACTGACACCCCACAACAAAGGGACACTCAGAACGACGATACCGACAACACACCTAACGATTTCAATCATTTCATAAACAATCTAGATAACATAATACCTGCGACTAACATCAAAGAATCAAAAGACGGAATGTTCCTAATAAACGACAACTATGTTCACTGCGTACCGGCAGAACACCCGACAGATGACCCATTGACAAAACGACTGATAGACAAGAACATGCTGAACAGAAAAACGTTTACAATTCGAACACCACGGAAACTGGAAATAGCTGTTACAAAATCCAAAGATAAATATATTCTCACACTTATAATAAAAAACAAACATACGGACAAAGACAATCTGGAAGACCTGCACAACATACTCCTCAACCTCAAACGCATCCTAATACGTAAAAATATAAACTCTTTCGCCTTCGCGAAAAACAACGTTGGGCTAGGCAGCTTTCAATGGTCAACGATCAAAAAACTATTCTATTACACCTTCGCGAACACCAACATTAAAATCACACTCTGTACCGAAGAAATTATCACGCCCGACGAAACCCTACGCGACGAAATAATTAGAGAATACCATGAATCGCTAATCGGCGGCCATCAAGGGGTAACAAAAACATTCAACCGAATAAGAGAAAAATACATTTGGCCAAATCTGAAAACTCAAATAGAAAACTTTATCAGGGCCTGCGACAGTTGCCAAAGAAAAAAATTAGTGAGAATCAAGACCAAGTTGCCCATGATAATCACGGATACACCAGCAGACGCTTTCGATAAAGTAGCACTCGATATTGTAGGGCCACTCCCGATCACGAAATCCAACAACCAATATCTCCTAACGATCCAGTGCAACTTAACCAAGTTCCTAGACGCAATACCACTCCCCAATGCTACTGCCCAAACAATAGGTGTAGCTTTCGCCAAAGAATATATTACGCGTTACGGAGCTCCACGAACAATACTGACGGACCAAGGACAGAACTTTATGAGTACCGCAATCAAACAAATTAGCAAACTCTTTAAAATCAAACAAGTCCGAACAACTGCCTATCGCCCGCAATCGAACGGATCGCTGGAGCGCAGTCACCTCGTACTAACTGAACACATCAAACATTACACAAACGCGGGTAAAGACTGGGACGAATACATCCGCTTTGCGATCTTCTGCTACAACACCGCGAGACATGAGGGTACGGACTTCACACCGCACCAACTAATATTTGGCAAAGAAGCCCGATTACCGTCGGACCTAAGAATAACAGACGCAATGACAAACACGTACAATACTTTTATCCTTGACCTAATGACAAACATGCACGACATACGGAAACAAGCAGCATTGAACCTAAAAGAAGCTAAAGTAAAGTCAAAAACTTATTACGACAGGCAAATCAATCCGCAAACCTTCGAAGCCGGACAAAACGTCTTCTTACTAAACGAAACTCGTTCCAAATTTGACGACCATTACAAAGGTCCCTACGTTATCAAACAAATAATCGACAACATCAACGCAGAAATTTACATTACGCCAAACAAAACAAAAATAGTTCACCTAAATAAATTAAAATTAGCACACACACGAGACTAACAAGACAAATAATTACAGATACGACACGACACTCGAAATGATGGAGACAAACGTTACATATCAATACTATTCACAACAAATCCGACTATATATAAAACCAAAATCCAAAAACCCCAACTCCTACGCAAGACAACGACGAACTCGCACCAGATAGAAGCGATAGACTATTACGATTAAATACATTACAAGTCGTCGCTACGCTCATCTAATCTTAACGATAATATCATGACGTCACTAGATCATTTACTTATACATATACCTATATAAACCTAAATAGTGTAAGATAGACTTTAAGTCACACCTATACCATGTTAACCATAACATCCGAAATCTACGGAAACCCACTATACACAATCATATATACCATTGCCAATGTTTTTGTTTTTGAAACTGTAATCACCTACCTAGACTTAAGCCGTTATAATCTCAACGATAATATTATAACGTCACCAGATCATTTACTTATACATATACCTATATAAACCTAAATAGTGTAAGATAGACTTTAAGTCACACCTATACCATGTTAACCATAACATCCGAAACCTACGGAAACCTACCATACACAACCATATATGCCATTACCAATGTTTTCCGAAACTGTCATCACTTACCTAGCCTTAAGCCTTTATAATATAATATAACTTTAAATAACATTTGGATCGCACAATCCCTATACACGCACATCTACGATACTCTCACGACGCCTATAGGTACTATCACTATTATACGCATCTTATTTCATAACACTACGCTCGAACATAATATTGTAATTCCCTCACACCTCATACCTAATACGCTATCCCATTGACAAATTACTGAACCAGAAGCTAAAATCTACAAATGATTCAACTACATACCTACCAATACCTTAAAATGTAATTCTACATATATTACCAATTACCGAACCGCAATCCTAATTTTAAGAATAATACATAATCGTACCATATTCGACACACGACTATGCTACACTACTACACTACTATATGTACTATCGGACCTAATAAAGGCTAGTGCCATACTACTTGGTCCACTCACAATACACATACATCCATTCATACTTCACAACTGTCTCCATATAACTACACCTATATCTAACTACGTCAGATAGAAACATATTACTTGTACCTAATCAATATGTTTCCTCTAACGGGGGGGGGGTGTTACGTCCGGGTGTCACCACCCGTACGCTCTCCCCTCACTTACCTCTATCCCCCTGTTCCTCTACATCTCTACTCTGTCTATCTACCTGTTACCCGATCGTCCGCATCCTGTCCTAACGTCCCGACAAGATACTCGCTGCACACGGCACTGCCAAATGCAGCGAGTCAGCTATAATCCTTCTATCTTATTCCCATAGCCACTGTCTACCTTTCCCTCTAGCTTCACTCCATTACTAACCTCCATACAGGAGACAACGCCAACCATTATAACTCTACTACTAGAAATAAAGATTTAAGTTTGATTATAATTACTATCACTATCGTTCACCCTCATACTCCTCAGGTATATCTTTATATATTGAACAGGGGACCTTACCCAATTAATAGACATAACAAGATTTTCGAAAAAAGCAAAATTTCAAAATTCGCCAATAAACGACCAAATAAATCTTCAATTAAAAAACGCTTTGGCATGTAGGTGTTGGCCCTGATATTATAGATCGAAATAAAAATTGAAAAAATCGGAAATTCATCGATTAAACCGTTCTCGTTCTGACAGAGCTCCTATGTAGACAAGGGTGGTCGTTAAATAAAAAATCACGAGAAAATTATGTCAGATGGCCATAAATTGGCTCCAAATGCGGACAAAATAATTCTTAATTTTTTTCAGATTTATATTTTCAGCTCTGAGTTTTCCTGTAATTTTTATATCAAAAATTAAATCAACAAACCTGAATCGAATATAAGTTTCATTGCCGTGAAAAATAGCATGAAATAGTATACAGGGTATTTCACTCGAGTTGTGAGCTATGTCATATTTTCATATTAATTAATTTATTCTTTCATTTATGCATTTATTTATATATTTATCTATATATTATTTGTGTATTAGTCTTCATTAATTTGAATGAATACCAATGTGAGTAAGTTCTGGATGGAGACAGCTGCAAGAATAATGAACAAGGTTATTCATAGGTATTTCTAAACTCGAACTAACTGGAATCAGTATTTTCCAATTGAAAAACAAAATTACGTGCCAACAAGAAGACTCAGCTGACTCAGAATGAAAATCTGGAAAAATTGAAAAATGTTTTTTTCACATTTAAAGCCGATTTACGACTATCCAAAATTAAAATTAAAAAAAAAATATCATATAAGAACCACCCGAATGTACAATAGTATATGTATCAGAATATCAAGAGACTCGGTAGAGTCTCGCGCCAAGTACATTAAAAAAAAAAAAAATTTTTTGTACGTGGCGAGTCTACCGAGTCTCTATACAGCTACGGCAATTTTCCGCGGAGTGGGGGGATAATGTTTTCTTTATACCATCGTATTTGGTGATATCATGCGGATCTACGACTTATTGTCAGAATGAGGGTCGAAAGCGCTTTCATTTAAGCCTAACATCAATAGAATCTGTGCACGTATAGCTAAGATATGATAATTTTTAATTTCGAGGTGGCTCGATTCACGTTCTCAGATTTTCTCCCTTTTCAGCACAATTCTATCGCTCCAGACCAATGCGCATGCGCGTCGCTCCAGACAAATGCGCTTGCGCGCCGATCTGTCAAACTGACAGCTAAAGTCAGCCGGTATGTGCGACTCAATTGCAGTAGTATACATAGCTGAAAATTTTATTATGAAATTTCCCTCTTCTGTACGGAAAACATTGTCGAAATTGGATACGGTATCCCACAGATCAACCATCGATATTACTCATTTCATTCATTATTAATAGTTCACCCGACGAGCTAGAATCTTTGAGGTTATGTAAATTATCTGTCAATTTGGTGGCGAATATTATGAACGCTGTTGATGTACTCGGTTTCTGTTGTAGGCACATTCAGACGCTGATATATTTAGATATTTATTAAAATGCTGTAAAATAATATTTATAAATAGAATTGCTTGTAATTCATATGGCAGCTTTACGAATAATACCACTGCAACTTTACGCCAAATTGCATTAGGCAGTGATAAGAATGTTACGTTGTTTGAATCAAAGCATCGCTAATAACTACGTTCATCTTACTAAAACCGGAGGTAGTTTGAATAAGCTCACTGACAATAGATAAATAATTTTTAAGTTACTTTCAGATACATACAGAGAGATTCTGTGGAAAGTGGAGAGCCGTGTGGTAGGCAACTGGCATTTTTCGAGGAAATGGCAATGCTGTCGTAGGGACAGTCGAACGTCTGCATCTACAGATGACATAGCGACAGCTGTCACGTTGTTGGGTCAGAATCAACTTACAGAGTGACATATTTGAGGTTGATTGTAATATAACTAATAAGACAACGAGAATCGATATTCATTTGTAAAGAAGTGGTAACGAATTAGTGAATTGATTGCAAATGTCGATTTTTGTTTATTTGCAACATTATTTGGGTCTAAACAACCGTCGGGGTGAAATTCACGAATCATTCTCATAAAGGTAACCAACAAATGTCAAACGATAATAATTTGTAATAAAGTCGTGATAAAGTTACGAACGAATTGATCGCAGATTCTAAGTTATGTTTATTTGCGACATTATTTACAAGCTAGAGTTCCTCGGTGACGGACTGACTTGTAGCATCACTACGACAACTATGGTCAGGAACACAGCGATGCAGATTCGATTCAACGAGCAATCTACGAGGCATCTCTGACGTAGCAGACAAAACCCCAAATTTCTTCACCGCCTAAGAAGTTTGAAAGTACAGTCTTGCAGAAATCCTACAACCGATGCTGTCAACCTTGCTTCGAAACACACCTATGTAGATCACCTGTTTGCCTACCGAATCGTGTAGAAGTTTCAGCGAGGAAGAAATTAATTGAAAGTATTGTTCTGTGAATCAACGTAATTGTGCCTTTGATAGCTGATTGAAATAAAGCGTCGCATATTTGTAAAAATAATTACATTTCAATGAGTTTATATCATGGAATAACATTTTTCATTAATCAAATAAATAACAATAAACTCAACACAATAACAATGAACTAAATACAATAACTAAATACACAGCACAGCGAGAAAGTACTGCGCACTCGAAGAAGATGGACAGAAGCCAACCTCGAGAGTTTCTCAAGAGGTCGGCATATCGAAGTCGTCGGTACAATACTTTCAATTAATTCATTCCTCGTTGAAACTTCTACACGATTGGGTAGGCAAACAGGTGATCTACGTAGGTCTGTTTTGTGGCGAGGTTTACAGCATCGGCTGTTGGATTTCTGCAAGACTGTACTTTCAAACTTCTTAGGCGGTGAAGAAATTTGGGGTTTTGTCTGTTACGTCAAAGATGTCTCGTAGATTGCTTGTTGAATCGAATCTGCATCGCTGTGTTCCTGACCGTAGTTGTCGAAGTGATGTGACAAGTCAGTCCGGCACCGAGGAACTGCTAGCTTGTAAATAATTTCGCAAATAAACAGAAATCGACATCTGCAATCAATTCACTAATTCGTTACCACTTCTTTACAAATGAATATCGATTCTCGTTGTCTTATTAGTTATATTACCGTCAACCTCAAATATGTGATTCTGTAAGTTGATTCTGACCCAACGACGTGATAGCTATCGCTACATCATCTGTAGATGTAGACGTTTGACTGTCACTACGACAGCGTTGCCATTTCCATGAAAAATGCCGGTTGCCTACCATACGGCTCCCCACTTCCACAGAATCTCTCAGTATATGGGTCATTCCATGTCAATTCAACGACGTTGCGACAGTGACCCTCTTCGATTTTTTTGATTTTTTAATATGTTTTCATAGACGTAGAAAGAAGTCTTCAGCTAAAGTTTCAGCTCTTTATCTTTACCCATTCCGGAGTCATCGATTTTTGCTTAAAAAGTGTATATCTTTGACTAAAATTATGATAATCTTATTTTATAGGGGTCATTTTTTTTCATTTCCAACGCACTTTCTGAAAAGAAAAAAAAAAAAATGAAAAAAAACACTTTTAAAAACTTTTTGATGCTTTTTCGGCGATTTTTAGTAAAAAAATGCGTTTTCCGTTCAATGGGACACTTCTGATTTTTTTCAAACAAATTCACGAAATTCTACGTTAAAAAACAAAATTTTTGAGCCATAACTCAAGATGGGCTTCAAATAACTTCTAGTAAAAAAAATTAAAAACCATTTTTTTTCCGTATAATGAATCAGAATTACAGAAAAAAAATTGTTTATTAATTTTTTTTACTAGAAGTTATTTGAAACCCATCTTGGGTTATGGCTCAAAAATTTTGTCTTTTAACGTAGAATTTTGTAAATTTTTTTGAAAAAAATCAAAAGTGTCCCATTGAACGAAAAACGCGTTTTCTGACTGAAAATGGCTGAAAAAGCATCAAAAAGATTTTAAAAGTTTTTTTTTTTTTTAGTTTTTTAATTTTTTTCAGAAAGTGCGTTGGAAATTAAAAAAAATGACCCCCTATAAAATAAGATTATCATAATTATAGTCAAAGATATACACTTTTTAAGCAAAAATCGATCACTCCGGAATGGGTGGAGATAAAGAGCTGAAAATTTAGCTGAAGACTTCTTTCTACGTCTATAAAAACATATTAAAAAATCAAAAAAATCGAAGAGGGTCACCGTCGCAACGTCGTTGAATTGACATGGAATGACCCATATATTTTATTAATGACATTATAGGTAATACTATTACAAAGCAGAAATGGCCCAAAAATGCTCAAGATGCATACGTATTCTTTTTATATCAGACCTGATCAATGCTAAAGTCAGCAGTAACTGTACCCTTACTTCAAGTAAAACCCCCGATGTCGGTTAAAAGCTCAAGCATGAATAAATATGCAGCTGAACGGTGCAAAAAGTAATGAAATCCCCCCAAAAACACCTCACGTGCAAAAACCTTGCGCCAAGTACATTAAAACGTAGTAACTATCAACGAAAATTTGTTAACAAAATATTCGAAGAAGTAGCACTCGATCTACAAAAGTATTCAAATCAATGGACGTTGCCAAGTACAATTAAATTTTTTCACAATTTATTTTTGAATGTGACTTAGTATTAGGTTTGGTTAGTACTCACATCTGAATATACATAAGGTGCGTAACACGTAATGACATGCGGCATATGTACACGTAAGAAAAGAATAATCCAAATCAAAATTGAAAAAAAAAATTTTGGAGGTAGTGGTACTTGGCGGGCATTTATGTGCAAATTAGAAGAAAATGATAATTGAACTATGTTAAATTTCTTATAATAATTCAAACATCAGCCCGCCGAGTACCACTACCTCCAAAATTTTTTTTTTTCAATTTTGATTTGGATTATTCTTTTCTTACGTGTACATATGCCGCATGTCATTACGTGTTACGCACCTTATGTATATTCAGATGTGAGTACCAACCAAACCTAATACTAAGTCACATTCAAAAATAAATTGTGAAAAAATTTAATTGTACTTGGCAACGTCCATTGATTTGAATACTTTTGTAGATCGAGTGCTACTTCTTCGAATATTTTGTTAACAAATTTTCGTTGATAGTTACTACGTTTTAATGTACTTGGCGCAAGGTTTTTGCACGTGAGGTGTTTTTGGGGGGTAATTATATACGTATGTATGAGAAGCGACAAATTCATAAATAATTATTGATATTTTTAGAAAATTATTAACTTTTCTTAAGTGCAATATTCGCCTTCTTCTTTTTCACTTAGTCTTTGTTGCAGAATCAAAAAAATGTTTCGTTCAATGTATAAAAATATTTAAGACCCGTGTGACGTTGTGAAGCATAACAGTATAATCTGCCGTCGCGGTCGTCCTCAACAAGTACCCGAAAATATAACAACGCTTTTTATATCGATCTCTAACCCACGATGCTCTGTTAATTAATCAAGAATAGGTGTTATCTGGGAGAAAGAAACTACTTGATTATTTGTGATTTTTTTTTTCGATTCAGCTGATTCGATCGCGTATTTCGGCGATACCGAAAATGTGGAAATTTCTCAATTTAAAATAAAGCCATATATTTTGATTATTCATTTGCACAATTGTGATTTACTCCAATTATGTTTTATACATTAAAAACAACACGTGCGTGGGGTTGTGCATTTTTGCGATACCTGTAGTACCTACTCTGACATATCATCACAGAAACGATTCGTTACAGTCGGTAATCGCAACACAGATCCAGGGAGTTTCAATATTTTCTACTTGCTTCCTGAATATGCCACCGGAATTACTGAGGGGGCGCTAGCTCGCTACGAATTTTAGTCGGCTCACAAAGGTCCATAAGGTGAGCTGTCTTTAGAATATTCAGTCAACGGTATATATTAATGTGATAAGTACAAAAAGGGGCTACAGCTGTGAGAGCACGAGATAGGCACGAGGTAGGCACTAGACAGACTCGAGAGTATACTGGGTGCTTTCCATTTACTGACTAAAGTCGACACAAGTCGACTTGTGTCGCCTCACTGATCTCCATACTACACTGGATGGCGTATTCCAATGGGCAGTTTGTGCCTATTAGAAGCCATGTTGCTTGTAGTACTTTTGTCAATTTCAATATGGTGACACGCATAAACTCGTGCTCGTAGGAATAATGTAAAACATTCGTAAGTGTGAAATTATTCCTAGTACTAAGTGGAAATAGTGGCAATGGTGTTAATTTGCACATACTGCGGCAAAAAAGGTAGGGTGGAAGGCAGGACACTTCATAATAGCCCATACAGCACGTTACGTTGCTGCAATGTTGCTGCAAGATTGCAATATCTCAGACTCATTACATTGCACTTGCAAGATTGCAGCAAGATTGCTGCAATATTCCAATATCTCAGCTTCATTACATTGCACTTGCAAGATTGCAGCAACATTGCTGCAATATTTCAATAGTTTCGGTTTCGATAGGATACGATTAAAATAAGTAAATCTTTGATCACTCGGGTAATTTTACTGCTTATTTGATATTAGTATCACGAACTCAGTGAAAGCATTTGATGTTAGTTTTATAAGTTTCAAAAGCATAACATTTCACGATAGACCGTTGGGAGTAGGTGGATGCCGGACCGCAGCTGATCACGAAAGTTAAGCAACAGTAGCCGCAGTCAGTATTCGGATGGGTGGACGGGATAGAGGACCCATTGGCAAAAAAAAACAGATTCGGGAAACAGAAAGAAGTTCTATAACATCAACGTGTCTGTTCAATCCTATAATAATTTGAATGAGTGCCTCTTCGAAACGACAGCAAAAAGAAAACAGACGTCTGTATTGTTAACAATATTTTTGTTTTTCAATACTTTGTGATCCGCGTAGCAGCATTCTATAGATCTAGGAATACAAAAAAAACTACAATTTTGTATAAAAGACATATGACACATTTCATTATCACATATTAACAATATTGCTACAATATTGCTGGAATATTGCGAAAGTTATGCAATGAAAGCGGACATAGCAATGTTGCTGCAAGCATGTTACAACATTGCAGCAATATTTTGCAATATCGGCGCAATGTTGCAATATTGCAGTTCCAACTTTGCAGCAACATTGCAGCAACGTAACGTGCTGTATGGGAGTATAAGTAGAGATCTATGTCTACAACCGAGAGGTTATGTTTACTTCTTTATCCATTTGGAATTGATATTCTAGATTTCTAGATATGTATTCAAATGTCTTTTTCATGATAACTTACCAAATAAGTTTATTTACAATTGTACATAATAAATTATATACCACCCTTGTATACCCTTTTTTGTTATACATAGATATATGTATACGTCACGTCATGATCGTAATCGACTTAATCAATATTTTATTGGAACTTCTGAATACTTATCAATTTTTTCAGGATATTATAAATTTTGAAGAAATCTTATTAATTTGTGATGTTATTTTTGTTAATACAGCGATTTTACAAAATACTCTGTCATATGTGTTTATTATGCAGTTTTCGTATGAAGATTATTTTCAATACTCATTATATTTACTAAAAAAGGAATTACACCTGCACCCAAGTTACATCGCTTTCAACAGAAATTTTCATATCATTATTTGAATCTGCCGCTCAAATTGACAAATCTACTACAAGTAATATGGCTGCCACACGGCTTCAATTCGGCACAAGAATTTTCCACGGGATACGCCATCCAGTGTAGTATAGAGATCAGTGTGTCGCCTAAAGTGCTTTCCATTTGATTTGTGTCGCCGTGTGTCGGCGACACAAGTCGACTCGGGAAGACTCTGCTAGAATGGTGGGTTTATGCAAGTGGAACGATGTTCGATTTCTTCGTTTTCGAGAGTCGACACGAGTTGACACGAGTGGACACAAAAGTCATGTAAATGGAAAGCACCCACTGGCGCACGGACTTATGGACGGAGCCTCTCCCTGCGGGGTCGAAGCGAAAGACCGAAGGGGAATCAGCGCCGTCAGCCATATTGATGAGCTAAGTTTTCGGGCGCCACGTTTAAACGTGAACGCGTGCGTACCACTGATCTCTTTACTACAGTTCGACCCCGGAATAAGTTCGCCTAGGCCCGCAAGGGGAAGAATTTTTCCAAGAATCGCTATACCCCCACTACCCGGTATTCCCCACGTCTCTCTGCTTTCTTTGGCTTTCTCTTTATTTTGATGCGCGACCTCTCAATAAGCTCTCAATAAGTTGAGCCCGGCGCGCTTATTCAGAGGTTGGGATGCGAAGTTGGAGTGGGGATACACTGTTCTTGGAATTCACCGAGAAACGAAGAGAACGCGCTTATTGCGGGAGCGCTTATTGCGGGGTCGCACTGTAACTGGATAGCGCATGCTGCGTTAAATATGTGTGACTAATAGAAACTGAGGCAGCCATTTTATTTGAAGGTTCGGGCTTCGGTTCAGCACTCTTCGACGATGTTCGGCCGGTTTCGCGGAAAATTTGAAGCCGTATTAAATAACTCTTCAAAACAACACCGAACCGAACGTCACCGAAGAGTACCGAAACGAGACCCGAACCTCCAGACAAGATGGATGCTCTAGCTTCTATTGGTCACAATTCGGTCTATCTCATTCACTATCGAGTTAGTATAGAGATCAGTGGTGCGTACACATTAGACTGGGCCAAAAAAATTGACTATTTTTTTTTTTTTTGAATGGTACCTCGAGAATATCATTCAGCATGACAAAAAAACAATTTCGTGAAAGTTTGAGCCCTTAATATTAATTTTAAGAGGTCTCTCATCGCTATTTTTGATTTTTATTCATAATTTGATGTTTTACGTTAGAACTGTCAAAACATTGAAGTGAAAGAATTTATTTTCGCTTATTTCTATATAAAATCAAATTCCCCACAAAAAAGGGTCTGATTATAGATTTTCGTCAGACAAGCCGTTTCCAAGTAATTAAGCTTAATAAATTGATATGTTTTTTCGATTTGACGTTTTTAATTTGGAATTTTGTAACTAACGAATCAACGAATATCTAAAAAAGATCACGACGGATTATTAAAGGAAACTTAATGTTCTACAAAAAAGATCTCTTAACATTTTTGCCTAAATTCAATTCTTCAAAAGTTATTCTCAATTAAAATCGAAGAAAAAATTGAAATTTTAAGTTCATAACTTTTGAAGGATTGAATTTAGGCAAAAATGTTAAGAGATCTTTTTTGTAGAACATTAAGTTTCCTTTAATAATCCGTCGTGATCTTTTTTAGACATTCATTGATTCGTTAGTTACAAAATTCCAAATTAAAAACGTCAAATCGAAAAAACATATCAATTTATTAAGCTTAATTACTTGGAAACGGCTTGTCTGACGAAAATCTATAATCAGACCCTTTTTTGTAGGGAATTTGATTTTATATAGAAATAAGCGAAAATAAATTCTTTCACTTCAATGTTTTGACAGTTCTAACGTAAAACATCAAATTATGAATAAAAATCAAAAATAGCGATGAGAGACCTCTTAAAATTAATATTAAGGGCTCAAACTTTCACGAAATCGTTTTCTTGTCATGCTGAATGATATTCTCGAGGTACCATTCAAAAAAAAAAATAGTCAATTTTTTTGGCCCAGTCTAGTACACATCCATACGACGCACGCGTTTACGTTTGAACGTGGCGCCCGAAAACTTAGCTCATCAATATGGCTGACGTGCTACCACATGTACTCTCCCCATGGACATAGGAATACTAGGGACGGAGCGTAAGCTTGATGGATAGGCGAGGGATGGAAGCCAGAATGAGGGGGGATCCGCCATGATGGGTGCTTTCCATTTACATGACTTTTGTGTCGACTCGTGTCAACTCGTGTCGACTCTCGAAAACGAATAAATGGAACATCGTTCAACTTGCATACTCACCATTCTAGCAGAGTCTTCCCGAGTCGACTTGTGTCGCCGACACACGGCGACACAAATCAAATGGAAAGCACTTTAGGCGACACAAGTCGACTTGTGTCGACTTTAGTCAGTAAATGGAAAGCACCCGATAGTGTGCCCACTTTTGGGAATACGCATGCTCAGTACCGCGTTTTACGAAAGTATTGCATTGTTTACTCTCTCTCTGCGTGTCAGTCTTCGGACACTACGCTTGCGCAGACTTGCAGCCAATCAAAAGTGGGCACACTTTACTTCGGCACCCTCCCCGCACTGGTTTCCCCCCCTCGGCGAAACACTCCGTCCCTAGTATTCCTATGTCCATGGTGTAACCTCACGGTGACGCTTGACGCTGGCTTCGAGCGTCAAAATTAGGTCACGTGGTCAAATTAGGCTGTGCTGCCACGTGGAAAAAACTTATCAGCGTTGAATCACAAAAAGCTGAACACAGTTTAGCTTTTAGTACAATAACTTTTTGTTGCTTATTTTTTAAATTTGACGCTGACGCTTAACGTCAGAGATGATTCTACTTATTTCAGCTAGGTGGAGCCTTAATTTGACGCTCGAAGCCAGCGTCAAGCGTCACCATGAGGTTACACCTTAAAGATAGCCCCTCATCGCCATAATTTTTGGTGGAATTTGATTCGGCTAGTGTGCAATCGTTTGTTGGGCGTTTGTTGATGATTGATACCGCATTTTTAATGTTTGATAATCAATCGTTCATCAATAAGAAATAAAACAATTTTGAATCGTGATCAGTTACAGGGGAAATTCCCTAGATCAGTTTCCCCTAGAACTGGTAACCAGAAGTCTGCTTTTATTTATATATTTTCGTACTGAATTTTAATATGTTTGGTAAATTGTAGGTCGTTTGTAGGTGTTTGATAGCGTATCCGCGACACCTGATACTGTGCGTTTTCCAATTAGAACACTGTGCGACACAGTGCTGCGCACTAAGTGATGTGATTGGCTGGCTGAGTTGGATCCAACAGAAATGGCTAATCATATCGCTTAGTGGGCAGTACTGTGTCGCACAGTGCTCTAGGGTTCGTTCCGATATTCGCTTGAAGCGCTTCCAGCTAACTTAGTCCGTCCGATATTCGTTAAAAACGTTGCGAGTGCTCAGTGCGAGAGAAGTGGGGACGCTAAAACGGACGGAGTGGACTATCCCCACTATCCTATCACTCAGATGCGTTCCGAAATGCGCTTGAAGCGCTGTCAGCATTCAACAATTTGAAATCATGCTGTAAGTAAATATTAGACCTTATCAATTCAGCATCGCCGTCATTACAGCTTTCAGATGTAAATTCCAACAATCGCCTAACAGCCGTCATAGCAGTTACAATGACAAATTCTTCTTCCGCGGACATAACCTATAATAAAATTTCACTAAACGGACGCCAACAGTACTTCGGAACGCTGACAGTCGTTCTGTTATTGCAGCAGTTGAGCGCCGCTTGGAATATCGGAACGCTCATTTCGTGTCCAGCGTTTCCAGCGCTCTAAGCGAATATCGGAATGTACAGTAATGTTCATTAATGGGTGCCCAGTGGCTAACTTTTTTTTTCCGGGAACGAGTCTCTTTTCTGGTCTTTTTTATGTGCCTATGATCGATGAAGCAGTCGACAGAACAGCTTGGGAAACCACGACGAAGCCTCATTCCGCATTCGCATAACCTCTAAGTTCGCGAGGGCACAAATAATTTTAATAATTAATTTAAATTAAATTAATTTTTCCCGCATATTGTTCCGCATTTAAGACTCGATGGATGTGAAATATTTTATATAGCTTAGCATATTACGGAGAGCCTAATGCCCGGAGCTTTTCCTAACCAATAAATAGAATGCCGGGAACGCTGATAAGGTCAACCTGTGCAGTAATTTGAACTGTTTTTAGATTCACTGCAACGAACCAGTAATAACCTTATTAGGTATAAAATTATAATGATGACACGTAGTAAAAAAAATGGCTTCATGATTTGTAAATTCATTCTGATTCTCGTACTCGAAAATTTATTATCAATTCTTCTCATTTCACTACTCGCATACTAATCATCCATCCTTCTATCATTTATGTCGATTGGGTTCATTTCGATCCCTTGACGATATCAAGTCAAAGTCGAAGCTTAAAGTCTGGTTTGAACAGGAGAATCTCCCCTCTGTATCCATTATCAAGATCTGGGTCCAAATGTTGAAGTCATTTTACAGGCCCCTTGCCAGTTCGAGTCTAGTTCTGCGATGAGAATCTACTCCATGTATCCATTGACAATATTTGTGTCCAAAGCCTAAAGTGCGGTTTGAAAATGAGAATCTACCCCATGTATCGATTATCAAGATGAGTAATGTGATATACATCATTAAATGTAATTTGCAAATGAAAACATTCAGTCATTGATGTTCAGAAATCTCATATATTATTTTTCAGACATAAAATTAGGAGGTATTTGTAAAGTGAGGTGAAATTATTTCAACGACTCAACTAGATTGATACCTTTGAAGTAGGTTCAATCAGAATCTAGAGGGATAGATAAAATTCAAGTCATGTATTACATTTGTTTGTCTTGTCTTTAATATTCGATGAAGAAAAATTCGAATTACATAAAATATTTACTGGAATCTGAAACAAGCTAAATGGAAAATGCTTAATGGAAACATCAATCTAATGAGTTGAACCCGAGGCCACTTTCCAGCTTGAGTATAGTTCTACGATGAGAAACTACCCCACGTATAGATTATCAAGATCTGCGTCTGCAGCTAGAAGTCATTTTCGAGGCCACTTGCCAGTTCCAATCTGATCCAACGATGGGATTCTCAAGAGCGTTGCTACTAAAGCAGAATGAACCTTGCTGCAACTTCTGTCCTATAAATTGTGGGAGTTTGTTTGAGTCATATCGTCGAGGGATCGAAATAAACCCAATCGACATAAATGATAGAAGGATGGATGATTAGTATGCGAGTAGTGGAATGAGACGAATTGCTAATAAATTTTCGAGTATGAGAATCAGAATGAATTTGCAAATGATGAACCCATTTTTATTACTACGTGTCGTCGTTATAATTTTATACCTAATAAGGTTATTACTGGTTCGTTGCAGTGAATCTAAAATAAGTTCAAATTACTGCACAGGTTAACCTTATCAGCGTTCCCGGCATTCTATTTATTGGTTAGGAAAAGCTCCGGGCATTAGGCTCTCCGTAATATGCTAAGCTATATAAAATATTTCACATCCATCGAGTCTTAAATGCGGAACAATATGCGGGAAAAATTAATTTAATTTTAATTAATTATTAAAATTATTTGTGCTCTCGCGAACTTAGAGGTTATGCGAATGCGGAATGAGGCTTCGTCGTGGTTTCCCAAGCTGTTCTGTCGACTGCTTCATCGATCATAGGCACATAAAAAAGACCAGAAAAGAGACTCGTTCCCGGAAAAAAAAAGTTAGCCACTGGGCACCCATTAATGAACATTACTGTACAGTGTCGCTAAGTTTGACGGAGCGCCGAGCGGTATTGGTATCGGGACCCTAATTCTAGAATCGTATCTGATCGTATCACCGACGGGATACACTGTCTGGACCAATAAGAGAGCAGCGTTAAACGGAAACCCGGCTCATACGCCGGTGATACGATCAGATACGATTCTAGAATTAGGCTGCCGTCCCATCACGAAGGAGTAATATGGAGGGCCAGCTTGCCCACGATCGACTGTCATTTGTTGTCTTCATTCGCGGCCGCTCGGAATAGTTCGGCCGGCCGCCACTGCACCGCGCTGCGAGCGGTGTCGCTTACAGTTTTGAATGAAAAGCATAGGGATTTAATGGCGAATACACGTGGTCCGATATTTAATAAGCTTACAAAAGTGTTTTATTGTGCTTTAGCACGATTTCGAAAGTCACCAGGTCTTCTCATACATCACAGACAACTTTTTGATAATATACTGCGCAAGCTTTAAGATTTAAATCTATATAATGCGGGCGAAATAGATGGCAGGTAGTTTCCTCGAGGGAACGATTGCCATCCGACGTTTTCTCTACGGATCATGCCTACCGCTCCTGTACCTTAGTGTAGTGTTATTGGATATTTTGATTTGCTAGTCAGAATCAGATTTCCTGTGGTTAATCATTGTGTTTTCTGAAATTTGAATGGCGCAAGCCACGAGAGTGGCTCGTAACTTCACGATCGCACTATAGTTTATTTTCTACGTCTTGATTTCTCGGTTTCTGACCCAGCTCTAGTCTGAACGATTTCCTTGCAATTCTCTGATTTTTTCTGTATTCTATTCAGTCGTAGCCGAACGACAGCTTATTTCTCTGTCTATTATTCTTACTAAATTTTGCAGGAATTTGTGTTAATCATTATTATTAATTTACTGATAATTTTCTGATATCTAATTGTATATTTTAGAATATCTTAATCCGTTCTATCTGATTTTTTAGATATTTCTTGCTCATTCTGAAGATTGATACTCTGGTTATTTGATCTGTGCGAATTTCTGTATTATTGCGATCTGACGAGTGAAATCCTGGAGTACCGAGCGTAGTTGTAGCCTAGAATTTACCTTACTATTTCGCGTCACTAAAGCCAAAAGGGCGTATCGAAAAAAAAAAAAAATTTTTTTCGTTTTCCTCACAGATATCTACGTTTTTAACATTCCTAAGTTGATTGGAGAAAATTTTTTTTTTTTTTTTTTCGATACGCCCTTTTGGCTTTAGTAACGCGATTTAGTTTAACTTATTATTCGTTTTCTTAATTCTCTAATGACTAGTCTTTTTCCGATATTCCATTTATTATATTAATTTTGAATTTTGCGATCGTTAATTTTTAGTATTATAGAAGCTCTGAAATTTCACCCGCATATTTGACAGTAGTTTTATAGCCACTGCTTTGGGAATCTGGAAATTAAACATTCTAAAACATTTCAAAAATATATCAGCCTGCTCTCATCTCTTTCGCACAACATAAATAATAGAATTCATATGATTTTATGGGTTGAAATAGTTCAAATGCGTCAATCGCGCCTATAGCAGCCATGTATAATTCACGAATCTGATCGCGACACCGACGCCAGCGCTGTCTGCCGGCCAGGCCTCGAGTTATCTCGACCGGCACCGGTTTGGCGTCAAGCGCTGTAGCGCAGCTGGCTCTCCATATTAAGGTAATATTTCATGCACGCGGCTGCGGCAACTGTCGCGCGACGAAACTACGCTGATTGGTTGAAAATTGACGGCGAGCGAGTGTACTTTTGCCGCATGTGGAGTACTTTCTGTCGCACCGAAGTAGATCCGAGATCAACTTCAATGCGACAGAATTCCATTCTGGACGCGGCGAAGTCGATAAACCAGGAAAAGCAAGGTTCGTATGTGTCATGGATAGTAGATTATTTATTACTAAGTTAGTAGATTTTATTTTATGATTTCATTTTATTTTCATTTCTATTTCAATTTTTTTATGTTTATTTTTATTTGTTTTTACAACTCGCAGATCGCCGACATATTTCATAGACGCGACGGAATTCTTCACGTCAGCGTGGTTTCGTCGCGCGACAGTTGCCGCAGCCGCGTGCATGAAATATTACCTTTACTCCTCCGTGGTCCCATGGTCCGGAATTCGTTCCGTCTCCACGAACCCGGAATCTAGTTACTTTTCAAGCGCCAATCAGAGGAGTTCTGGACATTCCGTTCCGCGTGCGCTACCAGTGTTTGCGAACTGTCAAACAAATCTCTAGTTTATCTGTGTGTGCGTAACTTAGAAGAACGACAAAAATGAATGGTCCGGTGAATATAAAATTCTTTAGAATATGAAATTCATTTATCTGTTTTGCTGTAGTTGCTGTTGAAATGGATATAATTAAACGATTGAAATTTTTGTCACGTTTGACCTAATATCACCTAATTTCTAACCTATAAGTCAAGAATGCATATGCTTGTGTGAGTGACACGGATCCGTCCCTGTCAGCATCGAGTGTCCCATGACACGGAATGCACAGGCCCGGAAGCACCGACATCCAATCACAGTAGCGCATTTCGAATTCAGCGCTAAAAAGAACGATCGCAATTCGCCGGCGATCGTTCCGTGCGTGTCAATGCCGTACCATGGGACAGTAGGAAAAATACATCCCGTAAACCAGTGGAGCCGGAACACCTCTGATTGGGGCTTGAAAAGTAACTGGATTCCGGGTTCGTGGAGACGGAACAAATTCCGGACCATGGGACGGCAGCCTTAGGGTCCGGGAAGGGGAGAGCGAGACTAGGCAGTGTACGAGAGAGAGCGCTGCAACAAGCGTGCGCGATCGCGGGCATTGGGCAAGAAGGGAGTACGCAGCGGCGCGTGGAGATAAATACAAGTATGGTATGCACAAAATTTGCAATCAGTAATAAAAATATTTGGAAAACACGACTTTTCTCTTCATACCTACATACTTCTGGGTGTGGAATTCCATACCCAGAATTTTTCTGGGTATGGAGTTCTCCATACCCTCCATATGGAAGTCGCCGGCCCTGTTTCGTGGGTGGTTTTTCGACCCGCAAGGGTGGGGCGTGTCGCGATTGCCGGGCCGCTCTGTTAACCCCCGTCTCGAAGTCTGGCTGCGAGGCTTGTTTGGAAATTAAAGGCGTCATCGAACACATTGCGGCAGCAAGGACTGAATTTTAGTTCTACGGGCCATTTACACCATCCCTCTCTTCCTTTCCTGTCTTTCCTCACTGTTTTCCTGTTTTCCTGTTTTATTGGTTACCTTTCCTTAAAAATAAAGTTTCATGTTCGACTATTTATAAATGGTTGTCGTCTTCTTCATTGAAAATGCGATGTATTTTCCCTCTTTTCTCGAAACTGAACGACTAGGCCCGAGCGTCTCCGAAGATCCGAGAGGACGCGTACGAGTCTTCCTCTAGGGTACGTTCCGATATTCGCTTAAAGCGCTGGAAACGCTGGACACGAAATGAGCGTTCCGATATTCCCAGCGGCGCTCAACTGCTGCAATAACGGAATGACTGTGAGCGTTCCGAAGTACTGTTGGCGTCCGGTTAGTGAAATTTTATTATTGAACGATCAAACGAACTTACCTGTATGTGAAGTTCGATCGTAATTATATGAAGTCTCGTTCGAAGATATTACTATGTAGTCTGTAATAATTTTTCTTTTATTTTGTCGAAAATATCTTTATGTGATATATATTTCAACTGCAGGGTTTCAATCGATGAAGTCAAAATATGACATAAAATAATAATGTGCGTAAAGCAGGATTCATGCATATAGAGAAAGGCAAATGGCACGAGACACAAATCATATCGACATAACACAATCACACAAATAAAATAAATAAAATAAATGAAGCAAAGGCGAGCTTTGAATATTATCCTCAAAAAATGGAATTTATTATGATATATATATGGGTCATTCCATGTCAAATCGACAAATAGTTGGAATCGACCCCCTCCGATTCGGATAAATTTTGATGGAGTGTTTTGTCTCATTATAAAACGAAGTTCTGCCAAAGGAAAAAAATTTGAAATTTTTTTCTTAAGAGTTATGCAAAATTGAAAATGTCACTGTTTTTCCCGTTTTTTAAGTCTATTTATTTAATATTTCATAACCTACTGTATATTTAAAAAAAAACCGCTGGTGCGTTCAAAGAGGACACTTAGAGGTATGAGAAAAAAAAAGTTCGGAAGAAAAATTTTGAAAATTACCAAAATTAGAAAACTTTGAATTCTTAAAAATCGTAAAACGTAAACTTCGCAGTGAAATTTTTGGCCCAAAATTTTTTATATTATACCTCTAACATATCTTAAGAAATTCTGAAATTTTCAGGAGGGTGTTTTTTTTATTTTTTATTTTTATGAATTTTTGAATTTTGGCGAAATAATTTTTTTCAATTTTTTCAACTTTTTTGTTGAATATAGTTATTCTACCACATGATTATTGAAGTTTGAGCTCTAAAATATTTTTCTTATGTTAACGGGATGTAAAAACACAAATATCTCAAAAATTTTATATTCTTATTATTGTAAAATAAAAAATATTTTAGAGCTCAAACTTCAATAATCATGTGGTAGAATAACTATATTCAACAAAAAAGTTGAAAAAATTGAAAAAAATTATTTCGCCAAAATTCAAAAATTCATAAAAAAAAAAAAAATAAAAAAAACACCCTCCTGAAAATTTCAGAATTTCTTAAGATATGTTAGAGGTATAATATAAAGAATTTTGGGCCAAAAATTTCACTGCGAAGTTTACGTTTTACGATTTTTAAGAATTCAAAGTTTTCTAATTTTGGTAATTTTCAAAATTTTTCTTCCGAACTTTTTTTTTCTCATACCTCTAAGTGTCCTCTTTGAACGCACCAGCGGTTTTTTTTTAAATATACAGTAGGTTATGAAATATTAAATAAATAGACTTAAAAAACGGGAAAAACAGTGACATTTTCAATTTTGCATAACTCTTAAGAAAAAAATTTCAAATTTTTTTCCTTTGGCAGAACTTCGTTTTATAATGAGACAAAACACTCCATCAAAATTTATCCGAATCGGAGGGGGTCGATTCCAACTATTTGTCGATTTGACATGGAATGACCCATATATATTGAAACAGTATCAGTAGAGAGACGGGAGAGCAACAAGGACAGCAGACGCAAATCAAACAGACCAGCCGTTAGCCAGCTGATAGACAACATAGCTCATCGAATATTCGAGAGACGTGACGTCAGAAGTAGGCAAGAGGAGGGTATATAAGCAGCTGAGCGCAACGCTCAGCAGCGATTCACAGGAAAGAGCTTGACCGACTCATTTGGTACATTAGATCCGAGGTCTTCTCGGACTAATGATTTAGAAGCAATTTCCATTTTAGAATCACGAATATACGAAACAAATGTAGAAGTCTATTACTTAACGAAAGAATAGCAAAATTAAACTTATAAATTTAGAGGCAGTATCTAAAGCTGTGCTAGCACTCATTATTTTTCAAATAGAATTTTCAAACATAAATTATCTCAGATTAGAGAACAAAGAGAACGAGCCAGTAGGTTAAGAAATAGATATAAGTTCCTTTTTTTTTTTGTAAAACTTTATATTTTTGTTTTAGTTAATCACAGAAGAAATGACCATCAGATAAAATTTGATTTGGTTAATAGTCTAATAAAATATTAGTTAGTTCTATCAGTTCTTTGTTCGACATTTCGCCTAGACAACAATTCCTTTACCTAAATTGCCGCATAAGCCAATGCTAGGTTACCATAGTTACAGCTTTGTGGAGCAATCCGCCGAGTCTGGTGATCAGTCTAGGGATCATATTTAGCAAAGAATTAAGGAATTGATAGGCAGACAGACTTGTGCGAAAGCGCCGGTTCTGTGTAGGAGGTGGCTTTGTTAATTCCGAGTCCACGAAACGACGGCTCTGTTAAATCCGAGTCCGTAGATAGCAAAAGGTTGATAACACAAAGAAATAGGTGGCTTTTTGTGGCAGAACCAACTTTTCCCCACCAAGCGCGTTGAAGAGTCCCGATTTTCCTAAATTACATCTACATCCTCACATCCGAGACAAAGAATTCACAATAACAGCCGGATTCCCCTATAGCTCCTAGCCTGGGTCATCCGGAAACGTTATAATATATAAACCAATTCAAATCTGAGCTGCAGTACAGATGACGAAAGTATAGGATCCTCTTGCTGAACAATTCAAGTAATCGATATAAACCGATGAAGTCGCGATGCAACTCAGATAGTCAGATACAGATACACATTTTAGTCAACGAAAGTTATACTATCCAGGTAGTATCAAAACGAATGTCTTTTATGGACTTGATTAGTGGTTCTATGATCGAACGAGGATATCGTATATAACCATCACGTTAATATTGATATAAATAAAGATGTATATATATATATATATGTAGTCAAGAACGACACGATATTAAAATGACAAATAATCGTGGAGTCAAAAATGGATATTAGTCAGTACAGTAATAATAAAATCGACAATGGACATAAATTATAAAATGGTGCTCTATCGGCCTAAAATTACAGGTGACTTATCTTATAGTTTGACGTGTCGTCGACGACGGTCAAGACCGAAGAGGGCTTACAAGGGGAGGTCACGGGAGACGCATTTTTGTAATTTTTCTACCCTATCGCAAATGGAGGGGCAGACCCCCAATAACAATTGCCCAAAGCCATAGGACCATATAGCCAGAAGTTTCCGAGAAAATCGAATTTGAAATATTCCGAGTAGGTAAGCTATGAAATCTAGATGTAAAGCGGTTGGCAACAGGGCGCGTAGCTCAGCCGTTAGCGGGCGAGTCTAGTAAGCAGTAGATCCTTGGATCGATTCCCGCTGTAGGCAAGTTTTTTTTTCGTCTCTATTTTTTTTTTTCTTTTCTTTTTTGGTTTCTAATACGTATATTCACGTCATTTATGTGTAAAATTATTCGAATTCATATTTCTTGGTTAACAATATTTATAAATCTTTTGTGCCGAAGCAGCTGTGTCCCGCAGGTACCTAATACGAGGAAATTGCCCGTATCGATCCCCGAAGTCCTTGCAACGGACACATTAATATCCTACCCAAACACGAAATATTTGTACATTGTACAATTAATATGAATTCGAATAATTGTACACATAAATGACGTGAATATTCGTTTGAGAAAACAAAAAAGAGAAGAAAAAAAAAAGAAACGAAAAAAAAGAAACGAAAAAAAAAGAAATGAAAAAAAAAAGAAACGAAAAAAAAAAACGAAAAAAAAAATAGAAACGAAAAAAAAAGTTGCCTACAGTGGGAATCGATCCAGGGATCTACTGCTTATTAGACTCCCGCGCTAACGCCTGAGCCACGCGCCCTGTTGTCAACCGCTTTACATCTAGTTTTCATAGCTTACTCGGAATATTTCAACTCGATTTTCTCGGAAACCTCTGGCTGTATGGTCCTATGGCTTTGGGCAATTGTTATTGGGGATCTGCCCCTCCTTTTGCGATAGGGTAGAAAAATTACAAAAATGCGTCTCCCGTGACTTCCCCTTGTTAGCTATGTGCTCTCGGTTTCCGCAAACCTATATTCGCCATATGTCGCAAATCTTCGGAAAGACCGAAATTTGCCGATTTGCTCATAATTGTGCCGAACTCTATAGTCGTAAGTTCATGAGCGTGTATGTGTGTGGGTTAGGTGAACTTGGCACCAACTATATGTGTTCACAAGTCTCCCTCCGGCCCGCTAGATGTCACAACCTTTAGCGAAACTGAAAAGGGCGGGCGGGGGACTGCTATCCGCGCGCCACCGCGCCCGGCCATCCTCATATTCTTTAGAGATTTGCAAATTGTATTAGGGATAGGGATGAATGCAATGGTATACTGGGGTGGGGTTGTAATATCTTCGAACGAGACTTCATATAATTACGATCGAACTTCACATACAGGTAAGTTCGTTTGATCGTTCAATTATATTCCGTCTTGTTCTCGATATTACTATGTAGTTATTTAGAGAATGACAATTTCAATAAAGAGTTATGTATATATATATGTTTTATTTAATTTCTTTCTTTCTTTCTTTCTTTTTTTTTTTTAAACTTTTTTGATACAGCTTACTTACTAGTACCGGAGTCACCATTGAGTATTGCTAAGGCGAATTTTTGGGACTCTAATAGCACGATTGGCCTATTATAGCATTTGGCGAATGCCTGCGAGGTCTCAGACCAACCTGCAGTTCTTCTTATGGTGTCTAAGTCTATACCCCGTGACAGGGCCGCCGAGGTGGCCGCGTGTCGTGTGGAGTGTGCAGAAAACACTGCCATGTCTATACCGCTTTTTTCCAGTGTTATTTTGACCCATCTACTTATTGTTTGGGCGGTAGCGTCCTTGTACGGTTTTTTGGTTGTAATGACTAGCTTTTTTGCCTGCATTCGTATCTCTTCTGTGGCTTCTATATATTTTAGTACCGTCGAGGCAACACAGATCTTTGGGTTTTGACTATAGAATGGGATTGTCAGTAAGGGCTGACAGCGCCCTGTAGAGCGATTCTGTAACTCGATAACGCGACTCGCGCTATCGTTATAATTTTTTCAACTGCTACGCCAATGCATTTCCCCGCTAATACCCGCGCACCCCCGCTGATACCGATGTGTTGTTAAAAATTGCGAATCTAGGGTCGCCTCGTAGCGACAATTATATAAAAGCGGCCCGTATTGAAAGTTATTTAACGCGTAGCAGACTGAAATTCGCTAAATCATAACGCCAGCCACAGTGCGACGTTATGAGAAGCTTGTTCCTAAATCTCGCCGGAGCTTTCTGACATTCGTCAAACGGAAATATTTGGTGGGATTCGCCTTTTAATTCCACGAATCTTTACTGGCGTATAGCATGAATTAGAAGATGTACGAATAATTTAATCGATTTTTCGGCTTCATAAATTATATCATAAACTGTTGCTAATCATTATTAGTTGATCCTATCATCCGACTCAATATTTATCAAGAAATTTCCAATCTCATTTCTCGTATGCAATGAATACTTTTTACGACATACGTCTATCCTAATTATGAATCAATCTTACCGTTTTACCGATTACCTTTACCCATCCCACAGTCCGACGTAATGAGAAGCATTCTCTTCTTCGAAACCTATCGGTGGAATTCAAAAAAAAAAAAAATTTATTCCATTCTTTGAAAGTAATGAAACAATTCTAAGAAAGAATCGTTACTACCGCTTTTCAAATATGTAGTATAGTAGTTTCGGTGCTCACTATAGAATACATACATCTTTTTATATGAAATACATTGCGCAGATAGTTCTTGCTAAAAAAAAAAAAAATCGAATAGGACTGGCGCGCACTATTTCATTGCTTGGAAAAAAAATTTTGGTTGAATACCTACACTACCATTATATTATATAAAAATTGGTATAATCGTGCGAAACATGAAACTCAATTCAACTAAGATATATCGCTATAACCAATGTGGGCCTAATAGGTTTATATACGTACAGATATGCGTCTTACCGAATATCACAATTGAAAAATTCTCTTCAAAACAACAACAACAACAACAAAAAAAAAGGTAATAATTTTTCTCTTCCAAAGACACACCACGCCATTGATTTTGGTTATCATTTCCCACGGTATTTGGTATGACGTGTAGACTTTGTCAAAAAATAAACAGAACGGTACTTACAATAGCTTGGTATTGAGTTAATAAAAACCACGCGAAATTGCTAGAATCCAAGTTGTATCTTGCTGAAAAATTTTACAGTTGCCGCAGGCTCGTGTAATATGAAAATTTTACAGCTATATAACAGTCGTCTTCGTACACTATAAAATTAATATTTTGCGTTGTTTACATAATTTTACTATACAACTATTGCAGGAACCAATGGATGAATTTTTCAGTAAATTTTGCCTACCATACCGAATACTTTGAATAATTTAAATCAAAATCAATTGTGGGTCTTCTACAGGAAAAAATTATCTTAGCCCACTTTTTGAATTGAAAAAAAGTCTTTTTCGCGATATGAAACTTATGGCTATAATTCGATTGGGAATCGGCTAGAAAATTAACAAATATACACTATCATCGATTCTTTGCGCTACAAATGGTTTTGAAAATACATCTAATTGCTAAAAAAATAAAAATTTCAGAAACCGTCGGTTTTAAAAAAACGTAAAAAAATCCAGAAAGCTTTTCATTCTATCAAATTTCTAAAGATTCAAAACTATGATATACGCTTGTCGTAAAAAGCACTCATTGCGTACGCGAAGTTAAATAGAAAATTTCTTGATAAATATTGAGTCGAACGATCGGATCAACAAAAAAGTCATTATCAAGAGTTTTTGATATAATTTAACAAGCCGAACAATTTCTATTGATTACATTATTCGTATCTTAATGTAGGAAATCTACGGCTAGATTTAAGAAGAAGAGAATGCTTCTCATAACGTCGCACTGTGAGATGGATAAAGGTAATCGGTAAAACGGTAAGATTCCGTAAAAAGTATTCATTGCATACGAGAAGTGAGATTGGAAATTTCTTGATAAATATTGAGTCGGATGATAGGATCAACTAATAATGATTAGCAACAGTTTATGATATAATTTATGAAGCCGAAAAATCGATTAAACTATTCGTACATCTTCTAATTCATGCTATATGCCAGTAAAGATTCGTGGAATTAAAAGGCGAATCCCACCAAATATTTCCGTTTGACGAATGTCAGAAAACTCCGGCGAGATTTAGGAACAAGCTTCTCATAACGTCGCACTGTGGCTGGCGTTATGATTTAGCGAATTTCAGTCTGCTACGCGTTAAATAACTTTCAATACGAGCCGCTTTTATATAATTGTCGCTACGAGGCGACCCTAGATTCGCAATTTTTAACAACACATCGGTATCAGCGGGGGTGCGCGGGTATTAGCGGGGAAATGCATTGGCGTAGCAGTTGAAAAAATTATAACGATAGCGCAAGTCGCGTTATCGAGTTACAGAATCGCTCTACTGGTGCCGATGTCTTGATAGCATCGGTTATATGGATTAATAGCCCCTCGGGCGTAGTTTTTACGTTTTCTAACCTTATATTAGCTATGGTTTGTGCCCTATGGCCTGTACTTAATAATAGTAGCATTACAGTTTTATATGTTAAATCTAACAGGGATATGTTCTCCGGAGAGCCTAACCCTTCCAGGTACTTGAGTACGACTGATACGTCCCAGGTATACGAGTATTTGGGCCTAGGTGGCCGCAGTTTGGATGCTCCTTTCAAGAATCTACGCACCGCGTCATCTTCTCCTATTTTGGTTTTGGCAATGAGTGATATTGCCGATCTTGCTGAGTTCAGCGTCCCATAACTAGCACCCTCTTTGTATTTTTTCGTCAGATATTTTAGTATAGTTGCCCTCGTCGGGTTGAAGCAGTCTAGGTTATTGTCCGCGCAATATTGGAGCCACGGGCTTAAGGCGGACGCGTATTGTTTCCTTGTGGCTTGCGCCAACGACGCCTGCATAATATCTATGGCCTCAATTGGTACGCCCTGCTCTAGGAAGGCCTCCCGGATACTCTGGCTGCAATCAGGGTTAGATCTCTTGCTCTTGGGTGACTGAGTGACCTACAGGGAGATAATAATAAGTCATTTCTGGGTCTTAAAATCAATTTTTCCCGGGTCAACGTAACGAACAACGGGTACCAAGGTTGACTTGGCCAATGAGGCACTATAATGATGCCTGACGCTCTCTCTCTCCGTATTTTAGATAATGATTTCAGAATCATGGCAAATGGCGGGAAAGCGTAAAAGTAAAACTCAGACCAACTTGAGGTAAAAGCATCTATGGACCAGGCCCCGGGGTCTGGGAAACGTGAGCAGTATTTCTTGCATTTTGTGTTATTGTTATGGGCAAAGAGGTCAATTTCTGGTGGCCCTAATTTTTTCTTAATTAAGCTGAAGGCCCTGCCACATAGCTCCCATTCCGTGTCGACATTTTTCACGCGAGACAAGGCGTCTGCTTCCACGTTTTCTTTAAACGCAATGTATGAGGCGAACAGAAAAATGCGCCTCCTTTCTGCCCATTGCCAGATTTCTCTGGCTAATCTATTATGTTTGGGAAAGCGAACACCCCCCATCTTGTTAATATAGGAGATAGCTGTCGTATTATCTACCCGTAACAGAATCTGACAATCTCGCAGTTTGTCCGCGAGTCTTTCCAAGGCAATTTTCACTGTCAACAGTTCCTTGAGGTTGATATGTAACGCCCTCTCGTGTCTATTCCAGAACCCAAAAATCCTGTCGTGACTATTGGTCGCGCCCCATCCCGACTTAGACGCATCAGTATTGATCACGATGTCAAAATTAGTTGATTTAATTCTACCTACTGACACTTTGATATTTCTACTCCACCATTCTAGTTCGGACCGTATCGTAGCCGGGATAGTTATTGTTGTGTCATAACTGTAATTGTTTACTATCAAGCTGGCTATTTTATATGATTCACAACTCTTTGTATAAAGCCACCCATAGTCGATTGCCGGGCAAGCACTTATAAATTTCCCTATTAACTGTGATAGCTCCAGTATTTTACAAGACGACCTTTTTTGAAAACTTTGTATGAGCTCGAACAATTGTTTCCTCTTTTTGTTTGGCAATTCTATTGTGAAGTCTTTCGAGTTGATGTTAAACCCTAAAAACCTGCACACCCTTGCCGGGGTCAGCGAACATTTTTGTGTGTTAATCCTGAACCCTAGTGAAGTTGGGAGTCTACAGGAATCCGCTACTTTTTCTTGGCATCTTGACTTGCTTGCGTCGATGATGATAATATCGTCGAGGTATATGACCAGCGAGACCCCTTTGGCTCTCAAGATTTTTACTGGGGCCTTCAGTACTTTGGTAAAAATATACGGGGCTGTGCATAACCCGAACGGTAAGCAGGTAAATTGAAAATAGGTATCTTGGAACCGAAAACGCAGATATTTTCTGCTGGTTTTATGTACCGGGATTAGATAGTACGCATCTTGCAAGTCAATCGATGCCATGAAACAATCAGGGGAAAGTAGATTCGTGACCGTCCTCAAGTCCTCCATTTTGAAATGGTCTGGTTGGATAAACGCATTTAATTCCTTTAGGTTCAATATAAACCGATCGGTTCCGTCCTTTTTGGGCGTCAGGAAATATGAAGACAAAAATTGATCTTTATTCTGTTTGCAACCCTCGATCGCCCCTTTTTCTAACAGTTTATCTATTGCTAGCTGGTATCTTCCTGTTTCTCTAGGTGGGATACTAACTATTGGGCGCCCCCGTTGGGTGGGCTCCTCATAAAATTTTATCCTGTGTCCTTTGATAACATTGAGTATGAACGTATTGTTCGTGATCTTGCTCCACTCGGAGTGAAATGACTGCAATCTGCCCGCTAGGGGTCTACTTACACCTATTTCCCTCGGTGCAATGGCTCGCTGTCCCTCTGGTTCCTCGTCTTGCTGCTGAAGTATTGTTGTTTGTTCTTGTAGGATGTGGATGGTCCTGATTGTGTCCTGTTTTGGTAGTTGCCCGTGTGAGCAGAAAGGGGCTTCTTCTGCGACGGGCCCTTGAATAAAAAAGGCTTCCTGAACGAGTTTGGTGGCGGTTTTTGTTTGATGTCCTGGCTCAACCTGGTTAGGGCCTTTGATTCTTTGATACGCTCTCCGAGGTTATTGCCATAGAGCGTTTCGTCCATCTCCACTTTTTTCATAAGTGCCGTAACTTGCGGTGACAAATCCGGAATGAAGATATTGGCCCTTCTGGACAGGGAGATAGCGTGATGTGCAGCAATAATCAATTTTGCTACATCACTCATTTTTTTCACCAGCTCGAGCTTATCGCATTCGTCCTCTCGCATTAATAGCGTGAGTGTGGACCCAATGGCCGCCAAGGAGGATCCTATGAGGTTCTGGATCTCTGCCCAGTATGAGTCTTTTTTCGTATTTTTGGGTGCGAGGGACGCAAGGATTTCTGCGTTCAATTTTTTTTGCCTCGAGCTCTGGTGTCCTTTTGTATTCTTCTAATAATCCGCTTTTTACCTCTTTGGGCAGCCCTTTATTGACCAGTTCCTTCCAGACTTTCAGCAGGTCCTCATAGATCGGCGTGACCTCGCCTTTGTCCTTGTTTGCGTCTATTCCGAGAATTTCGAGGACCTCCGGGTCCACCGTTACGTCTTTTGGGGTGGTTTGCTGATTATTTGCAGCATTTTCTGAGAAAAACATTTCTCGAATTAGTCGCAATATCATATTGGACACTCATGTTATTATTATAACAAGAGCCTGTATCGTCTACATATACAGTGCGATTCTGTGGAAAGTTGTAAGCCGTGTGGGTAGGCAACCCGCATATTTACCGAAACGGCAACGCTGTCGTAGGGACAGTCGAACGTTTGCATCTACAGATTGACATAGCGGCAGTTTTCACGTCGTTTGGTCAGAATCAAGTGACAGAATGACATATTTGAGGTTGTTCGTAATATAACTAGTAAGACAAAGGGGATCGATATTAATTCGTAAAGAAGTGGTAACGAATTAGCGAATTGATTGCAGATGTCGATTTCTGTTTATTTGCAACGTTATTTGGGTCTAAACAACCGTCGGGGTGAAATTTATGAATCATTCTAATAAAGGTAACCAACAAATGTTAAACGATAATAATTCGTAATAAAGTCGTGATAAAGTTACGAATTGATCGCAGATTCTGAGTTATGTTTACTTGCGAAATTATTTACAAGCTAGCAGTTCCTCGATGATGGACTGACTCGTCGTATCACTTCGACAACTACGGTCAGGAACACAGCGATGTAAATTCGATTCAACGAGCAATCTACGAGGCATCTCTGACGTAGCAGCAAACCCCAAATTTTTTCACCTCCTAATAATTTGAATGCACAGTTTTGCGGAAATACTGCGCATAGTTCCAGAAGACGGTCAGAAGTTTATCTCGAAAGTTGCTTAAGAAGTCGGCATGTCGTCAGCACAAGCATTTAGTTTATTGTTATTGTACTACGTTTAATGAATAAAAACTGTTATTACATGATAGAAACTCATTGTAATGTAATCATTTTTACAAATACGCGATGCTTTATTCCATTCAGCTATCAAAGGCGTAATTACGTTTACTTACAGAACAATACTTTCAATTCATTCATTTCTCACTGAGACTTCTACAAGATTATCGGCAGGCAAACAGGTGATCTACGTAGGTCTGTTTCGAAGCTAGGCTGACAGCATCGGCTGTAGGATTTCGGCAAGACTGTACTTTCAAACTTCTTAGGCGGTGAAGAGATTTGGATTTTTGTCTGCTACGTCAGAGATGTCTCGTAGATTGCTCGTTGAATCGAATCTGCATCGCTGTGTTCCTGACCGTAGTTGTCGAAGTGATGCGATGAGTCAGTCCGTCATCGAGGAACTGCTAGCTTGTAAATAATTTCGCAAATAAACATAACTCAGAATCTGCGATCAATTCGTAACTTTATCACGATTTTATTACCAATTATCATCGTTTGACATTTGTTGGTTACCTTTATTAGAATGATTCGTAAATTTCACCCCGACGATTGTTTGGACTCAAATAATGTTGCAAATAAACAGAAATCGACATCTGCAATCAATTCACTAATTCGTTACCACTTCTTTACGAATTAATATCGATTCCCGTTGTGGTACTAGTTATATTACGATCAACCTCAAATATGTCACTCTGTATGTTGATTCTGACCCAACGACGTGACAGCTGTCGCTACGTCATCTGGAGGTGCAGACGTTCAACTGTCCCTACGACAGCGTTGCCATTTCGGTAAATATGCGGGTTGCCTACCCACACGGCTTACAACTTTCCACAGAATCTCTCTGTATAGTATATGTATATCATGGCCCTGCCGATAAGGCGGCGATTTGTTGGTTGTTCACCGAATTTGCTGAGAGGGGAACCTCTCGCATTAGTCTCAATATGCACAGTGTATAGCTGTGTACATACATATATACCTATATATATATACGCATATGCACACACACGTGTGTATTGGACACTCTTGTTATTATAATAACAAGAGCCTGTGTCGGTTACATGGCGCATGCGTATATCCCGGTTCTGTCGTCAAGATGGTGGCTGTGTGTTACCACGCTCTGTAACAAAGAACACGTGGGGCGAGGGAAGGGAAGGCGGGTACGAGGATTGGAAATAAGGCGATTCGCCTAGCTTATGAGGGGAACACATGAAGTGTAACCCTCCGATTTTTCTGTAACTTCACAGGATGAAAGAGGGATCAAAATAAGCGGACACGTATTTCGGCTTATCCGTAGACACTCGACCGTTTTCGAGAAAATGGCGATTGAAGTTTTCGACGCGCTTCAATAGCCTGGGAACGCGACAACTGTTCAAGCTAGGCGGTAGCGTAGCGGACAACGGCGCGGCTTGGAGATTTTGCACCCCGGGTTCGAGTCCCGTAATTTTTTTTTTTTTTCTTTTTTCTGACTTCCATCGAAGTTTATCATATGCATGTTTTTGTCATCTGTTGATAAATACAATGACGTTATATTTGTGTAAAAACAGTATTTGTTAAAATCAGGAATTAGATTTGACAAAAATTATAATTAAAGACGTACTGGATTTTTCAGGTATTTCAATTACATAATGCCGTTACAAATAATACTGTGACATACTTGTAAGTATGAATATAAAAGGGCGCTATTGTTTCGAATTACATGTAAAAAAACATGCATGTAATAAACTTCGATGAAAGTCAGAAAAAAGAAAAAAAAAAAAATTACGGGACTCGAACCCGGGGTGCAAAATCTCCAAGCCGCGCCGTTGTCCGCTGCGCTACCGCCTCGCTTGAACAGTTGCCGCGTTCGCAGGTTATTGAAGCGCATCGAAAACTTCAATCGCCATTTTCTCGAAAACGGTCGAGTGTCTACGGATAAGCCGAAATACGTGTCCGCTTATTTTGATCCCTCTTTCACCCTGTGAAGTTACAGAAAAATCGGAGGGTTACACTTCATGTGTTCCCCTCGTTAGTCGAATTATCGAGATTTCTGCTCAATTTACCTTCATTTCCATCCTCCTTTGTTAGTGCTTGAAAGGCCAACACTGACGACGATGTAGATTCATCGTAAAGGCTATCGGACGAGTCGTCGTCCTCGAGTAACGGCGTTAATCCCGCTATATCTTGTTGCACTTTTCGTACTTTAGTACGTAGCTCCTCGAGGTCGATTTTCCTTTTCGACATTTTTCTTCTTTGTTCCCGACACGTGCTTTTCCAGGGTTCTCACTGTGTTTTTTACGCGTACGGTCTCGCTAGGTGTTCCTTCTAGCGCACAACGAAGCGATATGGGTGTGACGTCGGAATGGACGTTGGTGAAAAACTCTAGCAGCTAATCGAAGTACGGCTACTTGAATTATCACTATGACCAACCTAGACGTTCACTCAGTAGTTAAGTGGGCTCACCGTATCGATTAAGTATTGAAATACAATGGATCGGATTAATCTAGTGTTATTTGATGAAGAATTTCGTCGTTATTCTCTTTTAACTTTCCTGCTACTTCCGTCTAACTTGCTAGCTTTCGTCTAACTGCTTTTAATGGACTTTATTTTAAAGATTCTATCGTTACCTTCGTGTTGGATATTTACTTAGATTTGATTGAATGATTTTAGGATTTCGAGAAAGGATTATTTATCCTTTAATTAATATAAATTATTCTTACCTTTGAGTTGATTTGAGTCTCTGCCTTAGGCTTCTCTGGACTGTTGATTGTTGTTGATGGTTGGAGGTGATGGGTGATATTTGAATATTTAAATGAATGCGATAAGATTTAGTATTCACTCTTTATAATTAGTTTATTCACTGAACGTATAACTGTTATTATTATCGAATGATTTTCACTGTTCTTTGATCGACTCTAATATTGATTTACGGTGTTAATATTCTCAAACTTGTATTATAATAAGAATGATTATCGCTGATTGTTCTAAGTATGAATAGTTGATTATTAAAAGATACACTTGAATCTATCAGCGATCAAATGCACTGAATGAATTTAAGATATGTAGATTTCAAACTTCGAACTGAGATTAATATATTCTGAACCACAAAATGAGCGTAAAATATTTTAGTACCAAACCACAAAACGAGTTTAGGTATTTACAATTCCAAACCACAAAGTGAGTTTAAGTAAGATATGTACAATTCCAAACCACGAAGTGAGAGCGAGCCTAGCATTTGGTGGGGTTTATATGCTAATGTTCGGGGGTGAGGGGGTTAATTGGGGCACCACATACGGTGACAATTCTCAGGGTGGGGCACGCTAGTTACGTGGGGGTTTTCTTCATCTATGATTGGTTTGGTCTCATGTGTTAGATTCGGGAGTGTGTGAGTAGCGCAGTCCCTTTCCTCTGGATGTGATGGTGTATGCATGTGATTCTTGGAAATGCATCTGTGCCTAGGCGGATCCTTCCTTCCATCTTATGTCGGCACGTGTTCATGAAGAAGATTTCTAGCTCTCTAACATTTGGCGTGCAATCCGTCTTTTATTATCAGATAAGCTTCCTGGTCAATACGTTTTATTTGTTGTGTCAGGAAACGGTTGCAAATTCGTACAGTCTCTTTATACCTCCCAGTCAGCATCCAAATCAGAAAGATTTCAGTATGAAGTCTTATAAAAAACTTCTTGCAGATGTCCTAATATGACGTCTTAAACAGTTCATTTTTAAGAGCTTAGAATTCAGAGCTCTCAAAGAACTTATCAATCCGAAGTCAATTTTTTGACATCCAAATGAATATCTTTTTCTGACCTCTTTTTGAATTGCACATTATGAGCTCTTGTAGACATTATGAATTAGACTTCATTTTTATGACTTTATAAAGTATTCTTCTTATACACTTCTAACTGCAGTCATATTATTCACTCTTCCCGAATTCAAAATAGAGACGTTATATTCATAATTGTTTGACGCATGCGCAAAATTTTTTATTTCCATATGTATAATATTTATTTCATTTGTGCATTCTAACCTAGTTTCGATAAATATTTGATTTATCAGAGATAATTAAGTTTTTATTAGTATATAAAAAGTGATTGTGTTAAATTTGATTGCTCGAATTAATTATTTATTTGATGGTTATGATTTGTTTCCGTTATACAACTGGATGTAACAGTAAGTGAACATGCTTTATTGATACTGGAATAGTTGATGTAAATTTTTTATTTTAACCCGTCTATTATATATTATGTTAATTCATTAGGAACCAATGATGTCAAGAAAGCCTTTTAAGGAATTATCGAACTTGTACTTTTTGAATTGAATTTGTACTTTTTTACGGTTATTTGAATTATATCATGAAATAATATAAATTACCAATAACAAGTTTGTTGATTACCATGATGATTAAGATGAAAAAAAAAAAAATTAGAATTTATTCTGAAACAATTAAAAAAATTTGTTAAGTGTCGAAAGTACTTGCATGTACCGGTTTTGGACATTTTATAAAAAATATAATCTTGAATAATTATTGTTAAACATTTCAAATACATGAAATATTTTAGTATTGTTGTATGTAAATTGACATAGCATGTACATGAAAATTTATTTAAATATTTAAAATGTTTAGGAAATTAACAAAATTACATTTCAGAGGATTCAAAAAGTCTATATAAAATGTCTATAATCGATATATTTATCCTGCTAATTGAAATCTAGACAAAGAATTCTGAAAGAAATCATATTTCAGACTTCCGAAATATGAATCCATTTTAAACTCTTTTTAAAGAACTCAAAAAAAATAATTCATTACGAAGTCTTCTCGTGAACTCAGCTAAAAGAGCTCTTTATGCTTTCATTTTTGCAAGTTCAGAAAAAAGAGTTCTTCGAGAGCTCTTTATGATGAGATCTTAGAGTGTACGATAGGTGGTGTTGGAATATAGCAAACAGCGCCTTCCCGCGTCAATTCAAATTAGTTATAGATGTCTACGCATGTAATGAAATATGTCTGTACTTCTTCTTCCCGTCTTGTCCGTCCGGTTTTGAAGAAAAATATATCTACACGTTCGCTCTTTATTTAATTTTGTGCATCCAGCATTTTTATTACCCGACTTGAACCATCCATGGCCTATTCTAACAGGTTATGGGCCCAGAGACAGTCAAGTATCTAAAAACTGTAAAAAGTCGCGGTAAAAGTGATATTTTATCACTTCAAGTAAAGTTTCTCCAAAGTGAGGTTAGAATACACGTGCCGTGTGAAACTAAGGCTATAGTGATTAGTGATGGATGGACAATCCAACAATGCAAGAAGCTCAATATTCACTATTAAGAAATTATCTCTCCCTGCGGACTACAAAGAATGGAAATTCGCCATTCGCATGTTGCTGTATCATGAAAAATTATGGGAATATGCGAGCGGAGAGATTGCTCCAGGTGATCAGAGATACAACGTGGAAAAGGATAGACAGGCGCTGTCTACGATATGTTTGTCGATTGATACTAAATTATTTGTTCACGTTGAACAAGCAACAACCGCCAAGTTAGCTTGGGATAATTTAGCAACAACATTTGAACCACAAGGTACGGCTGGCAGATTAGGTATGTTGCATCAACTAATCTCTACACGATTAGCTGACTGTAAAGATATGTCAGAGTACGTCAATAAAATGATGAGCGTGGGTCAGCAGATTAAAGATGCTAACTTTAAGGTGGAAGAGTTGATTGGCTGTATGATGTTAATCGGGCTTACGGCTAGTTACAGGCCAATGGCCATGGTCTTAGATCATTCAGGGCAGCAGCTAACAGAGGACTATGTCAAAAGTCGTCTACTAGCAGAGGAAGGACGTCGCATGCTTGAAGATGAAGAATCTTCAAAGGCGCTGGCAGTAAAGGCGAATGCAAGGTCGCAGCCTCTGCGAAACAGACCACTAGCGGAGTGTGGCTACTGTCATAGACTAGGACACATCAAAAAGGATTGTTACAGACTCAAGAACATCCAAGCAAGGAAGGCCAATCAAGAGAAGAAAGACAACGGGGACAATCAAGAAAGTGGAGGTTCTGGTAACAAAAGGGTAACAACCTTTTATACTGCTTTAGGCATCAGAAGTCAAGGTATTTATAATTCAGAATGGTTCATTGATTCAGGAGCCACGAATCACATGAGTAAAGAAAAATCCTCGATGCTTTCTTTCCAAGAAGAAACAACCTCAAGAGTAACAATCGCAAACGATGCAAATTTAAAAGTATCAGGTATGGGAAATGTTCCTATTCAGTTGGAAAACGACGTAAAAATAATCAAAGACGTTTTGTATGTGCCAGAACTAACGACGAATTTGATATCAGTTTCAAAAATGGTTGACAAGGACTTAATAGTAATGTTCAAAGCAGATGGATGTCAAGTGTTCCACAAGGATGATTTTTCATATAATGGAAGTGTTCAATTCACAGGATCCAGACTCAACGGATTATTCAAATTGGACGGAACTTCGAGTTCAACAATCTGTGAAACACAGCCGGAGGTGGAGCACGACACTCAAGACGATGCAAGTATGCCCTCGGTTCTTGTGACCAAATCGGTGACGAAAATAGGGCAAAGTTATGGCATCGTAGGCTCGGACATCTCAATGAGCATGACATGAAAAAGCTAGGTCTCGAGCCTAGAGATCTAAAGATAAGCTCATCTTGTGTACCTTGTATTACCGGAAAAATGTTTAAAAAACCATTTAAATCAAGTGAAAGAGTTTGCGAACGTAAAAGACTTGCGCTAGTACACACAGATGTTTGTGGACCTTTCGAGACGTCGTTAGGAGGATGTAAATATTTTTTGACCTTCGTCGACGACCATTCAAGAAAAGTGTTTGTATACTTCCTTAAATCGAAGGATGAAGTGTTTGAAAAGTTTAGAGAATTTATAGCAGGAGTTGAAAATGAATCAAATGAAAAAATTAAGACATTAAGGTCAGATAATGGTGGCGAGTATGTGAGTAAAGTGATGCAAGAATACTGCAAAGAAAAAGGCATAAAGCATCAGTTAACGGTACCTTACAATCCACAGCAAAATGGTATCGCAGAAAGAATAAATCGGTCTCTCTGTGAGAAGGTATGCTGTATGCTAATGGATGCGCAGTGTTCCAAGAAGTTGTGGGCAGAAGCGTGCAACACAGCAGTTTACCTAAAAAATCGCTCACCACATTCAGCCTTAAATGGAGGAATTCCAGAAGAATTATGGTCCGGTACAATGGTTAACCTCGATCATCTACGAGTTTTTGGTTCGCCATGTTATACTCACATTCCCAAGGAAAAACGAAGAAAGTTAGATGCCAAGGCGAAGCAGCAAGTGTTTGTGGGCTACAGTGAAATAAGTAAAGCGTATCGAGTACTAGATTTAGAGAGTGGCGTTACATCAGTGTCTAGAGACGTTATATTTTTAGAGACTGAGTCAAGGGTTAATGTAAAGAATAATGATCATGATAGTTATGTGTCAGTATTTGACTTCCTTATAAACAACACAGTAACAGAGGAAATCGCGCATAATGATTTAGAAAGTATTTCAGACTCAGAATCTCAGGTTAGTTCAGATCCTAATAATGAATCTGATAGTGTTTATACCGATGTAGAAGATGTAGAAGCCGATAACCAAAGTAGTCTGGAACTTACAGACTCAGACGAATCTGTGATAGTATTAGAACCACAAAGAAGATCTGAAAGGGTTAAGAAACCAAAAGTTTATCCAGATCATATTGTATATAGCATAAAAACTCATTCGAATGATCCCTTAACCGTTTCAGAGGCTTTAGCAAGATCCGATAGCGTCTCGTGGCAAAGAGCTATGGACGACGAACTAAACTCTTTGAGGGAAAACAAAACATGGATTTTGGTAGATAAACCTTTAAATCAGAAAATTATTAATTGTAAATGGGTGTTCAAAACAAAGTCAGATACGAATCAAAAGACTGATAATCATAAGGCAAGAATAGTAGCTAGGGGTTTTGCGCAAGAGCCAGGGATAGACTATGATGCGACATATTCACCTGTAATCAGACGTGAAACAATAAGACTTCTATTTGCCTTAAGTGCACAACATGATTTAGATATTACACATTTAGACGTTAAGACTGCATTTTTGAATGGAGAACTGAAAGAAACAATTTACATGCATCAGCCAGAAGGTGCTATTGAAAAAGGTAATGAAAATAAAGTATGTCTATTGAAGAAGGCCATTTATGGACTAAAACAGGCATCACGCGTATGGAACGAGAAAATTCATAGAGATTTAATAGGCTTAGGTCTTAAGCAATCGAAGAAAGAACCTTGTTTATATTATAAAACCAAAAAGGATTGCATTTTGTTCGTATCATTATATGTCGATGACTTACTGATATTTAGCAACAATCAATCAGAAACTAATGAACTAAAGAAGGCATTGATGAACAAGTACAAAATGAAAGACCTTGGTTACGCAAAGAATTGTATAGGATTAAGAGTTAGGACAGATAAGAATAGAGGAATAATCGCAATAGATCAAACTCAATACATAGAGGAGTTGCTCGATAGATTTAAGATGAGTGATGCAAAAACGGCTGTTACGCCAATGGAGCTCAATCTCCAATTCAGTTGTGATAAAAATATAGTGTAACGAGCAATTTTCCTACCCGGAGGAACTAGATAGAAAAATAAATCCCGCACAAAGAGTACCAACGTGAATCTCACGCCAAAATCAAATAAATAGACAGAGAAGGTAATGTTGGGCGCCAGGTACACGAATGTACCAGATAAGAGAAAGCGAGACGGAACTCAAAGAAAGATCAAAATAAGCCACAAACAAAACGCAAAACTGAGCAGATAACCAGCTAGTTAGACGGAGAGGGGAACATGGGGGCGTAGAAATAACACACTTTAACTCGGCAAGATACGATAATTAACAAAACTCGATATAATCTCGATAAACCAGAAAAATAATACAAAAAAAAGTATCAAATCGGTAACTTAAGGTATGAGAAGCTACTAACAATACCAACGAGGTCGAGATAAAATTACTTAACCGATAAATGCGCTAGCCGCGATCACGACTAGGTAGCTTACACACTATTTCTACTCGGTAAAGTAAAGCAAAATAATAACGGAAGTGAACGGAACGAAAGCGGTACGATGCTAAAGATCTCCCCAGAGCGTTACGGGTCCAGGAAAATGCTAACTTAATCTTAAGAAGCCTAGATCATAAAATAAAGAGATGACCACGGCAATCCGTCAGACGCGGAGTTTGAAATCAGCCGTTAGGCGGCAACAAGGCAAGAAATGCGCTTGGAGACGGATGGTCGTGATCTGTACAGGAAAGAGCCTACCTTTTAATCGGGGCGTAGCCCGGCGAAGGCGGCACGGAACGTAAGAAAACTTAATATCACTAATAAAACAAGAAAACTTAAACGTAAGAGAGAACGGTAAGAAAAGAAAACTAAATCAGAGAAAAACGGTACTAAATTAGCGGCACTCGGTAGTCTCTACAGCGCGGCGGTCAGCACCGGAGTGATTTGCTGGACGGTAGGCGGGGAGGGGGAAGCCTTTCCGCACACGGTAGGTTCGCCGCATCTATCGGCGGACGTATTCAAAATCTTCGGCCGGGAGGGAAATAGACGCGGAGCTGAACGTCAGGCTGGCGGCTACAGCCCTCTCCCGGCTTGCAGTGGGCGAGGCTGCGGAGGCTGGATGATGTCGTAGATGCGGCTACTAGTACCGAGGCCTCCAGGACATTCCCCCCGATGCTCCAGCGACGAAAAAGGTATCCCCCGACGTCCTGGTGCGCAGAGGTACCTGGGGTTTACAATAAAAAAACTTAAGGCAGACACCGTACACTAAGATAAAAATTGGACCACGTAACTCTGGCGAGAGATGGACCGGTACGGCAGCGGCATGGTCGTTCGCGTTATCGGGTGGAGTCGATGTCCGTGGCGGATATAAAAATCTGCCACGTTACAATAGATAAACCAGATGTGCCGTATCAAGGTCTAATAGGGGCTTTGATATACCTAGGAGTCAATACTCGACCCGACATAGCACATGCAGTTAATAAGTTAAGCCAATATAATACTTCATACACTTTAGAGCATTGGAAATGCTGGAAACGTATTCTTAGATATTTAAAGCTTACCAAGGATTTGTGTTTAGTATATAAGCGAAATAAAGACACATTAAAGGGCTTTGTCGATGCAGACTGGGGTAACGATACTACCGATAGACGCTCTTATACAGGCTACGCTTTTACTATTGGTGGTACAGCAATATCCTGGTGTAGCAGAAAACAAAGATGTGTGACCTTGTCAAGCACTGAAGCAGAATATGTTGCATTAGCTGAAGGTGCTAAAGAAGCAATTTATTTAAAAGAAATTCTAACAGAATTGACAGGGGTCAATAATTCAATACCTTTGTATAACGACAGTCAAAGCGCTCAAAAGCTAGCATCAAATGAAGGATTTCACAATAGAACCAAGCATGTGGACATACGGTATCATTTCATTAGAGATAGCATAAGAGATAATAAATTAAGTGTAACATATATGCCTACTGAACAAATGATAGCGGATGGTCTTACAAAAGCTGTATCACAACCTAAACTAAAATTGTGTATTGCTGGCATGGGAATGACCACTGTTTGAGGGCAGGTGTTGGAATATAGCAAACAGCGCCTTCCCGCGTCAATTCAAATTAGTTATAGATGTCTACGCATGTAATGAAATATGTCTGTACTTCTTCTTCCCGTCTTGTCCGTCCGGTTTTGAAGAAAAATATATCTACACGTTCGCTCTTTATTTAATTTTGTGCATCCAGCATTTTTATTACCCGACTTGAACCATCCATGGCCTATTCTAACAGGTGGCGCATTCAACTTCTTGAGAAGGTCTCAAAAACGTCATTTAGAGGTAGGATCTGAAGTCCAAATCATAAATCTGAGCTCATACGGACTGACTTAAAACGTCATATTGCTATCTGGGCTGGGGCTTCGTGTTTCCTTTGTTCTTGGTATTTCTACGTGGTTGTTTCGTATACTAAACTTTTATGACTCTAGGCCCAGTCGAAACAAAATACCGGCTTCTGACCGCGATTTCGACGGTCGTCCCGGGCCACTTATTTTACCGGTTTTCGACCATATTTCAACTGTAATTTGGCGACCGGCCGACAACCGTCGTGAGAATTTTCAGGGTTCGCCGGTCGCTTTGACCTACCCACGACGTCGTATCCTATTCTTGGCAGTTCGGTCGTTAGAACCAAACTGCAACCATATTTTTAATTTTGGCGATTCGGTCGTACGAACCTAGCTGCGACTATGACCTAATCTACACATCCTTCTCGCATTTGGGATGCTCGACCCTGTTTGAAAAAGATTTGAGATTGATCAATTGAGGAGTTCCATACGATAGGAAGAACGGGAAGGCAGTTCCGAGAAAAACCGGATATTTCTTTATTTGTCAATTACATCTATTTAGTGATTCATCACTTTTTGAAAATAAAAATAATGCAACGCTATGCCCTACGAACAGAGAAAAGAGTTTCTTAATATAATGAATCACAGTATTTGAACCCTTATTTTGAATCAATTTTATAAGATACGAAGTTTTTTCCTGCTAAATTTACACTGGGATGCGACCTACGTGTTATTGCAAATAAAGGAATTTCAAAGGAATTAGTTTCATATTTATTTAAATATATTATTTAATTTACTCGATTCAATTGAGAATATTTTTAATAATTGAATAACGAAAACAATATTTTAAAAAGTTAATCTAATAGAAAATTCGGACGCTACATTTTTGACATGTAAATTTAACAGCAAAATACAATCATACTTGGTAAACAAATGAGGTGTCGCTCACGTATATCTTGAGATACGAGGTTTTGCATTGTCAACTTATTGCACCATGTTTTCTTAAATGCAGATTTATTAACAGTCAACAAGAGTTCAAGACTTATCCTGACGTAATGACTTTTTTAAATATAACAAATCCTCATGGTATGGATTTAAAATCTATGTATCTATGTATCGCTGTTGGAATGATCATTGTCTATAGAAATATTTAGAATAAAGAACCAAATAAACGTTATTCTTCGAGAAATACAATGACAATTTATTGTAAAACTGAACTAGGTCTCTTTCTGGTCCACGATTCCGTTGCGGTCACTAATATACATATTCCAAATAAACGAGAACGTAAATTCTTCTTGATGTTCATTACTTAGGGATAACTGCATACTATACTGATGGGAAACCACAGTTAATCAACTGTTAATAAGTCTTCGATTCATTGAGCATTCAACATAGTTGAACTTCATGATCGTTCAGTTGATACAACTGGTGCGGTTTAAAGAGAAATACAAGATCCGTAAACTATTAAAAAATCCTCATTTGATTATCATGTTTGATCGTCTGATATAACTGGTGGTAAATTTTAAGGAAATTAACGATTCATTAACTATTAACAAATCTTCATTAGAGACGAAGTAATACACTCAAATGAATGATTTCTTAGCTATGACTAGATGAATATTTGCTTCTATACGAATATACGATTCGTTAACCGTTACTGAACTTTATTAACAACAAATAAACTCTCTTCTCAGTGCAGGGTTGTAGCACCGAAGTCTTCTGTACGAAACAGAATGCGAGAAAGTGGTTGGTCTCCAATCCGCAACGAACTGTTCTGTAACCGAATGAAAAAATACGTTCGTAAATCTTAAATTAAGTAAATTTTAGGATTTATATTACATAATAAATATTGACGATACACACGTGTTACAACGAAAGAAGTGGCAATCTGTATGATCCGTTTTACCAATAGTATTGTATTAGTGATGTAATCCAATACACCAATGTTGGTGGGTCGGTTCATAGTGGTACCAATTCTTCGCTCGTCGGAATCTCGATGATGCCTCTTTGTGAAATTACGATGCTTTATCTATCAAAAATGAAATTTATCAACAGGAATCAAAAATACAATTTGTGCTTGTGCATATATTCTTTGAATTACATTTTGTCCTAGCGTGCCTTGATTGGTTTTCCATTATCCGCTAATCTGTTTCATTGATGTTGCATACTCTGGTAATACACAACTGATTTTCGCTTCTGTACAGTACGATTGCTGGAATCGGTACTTCATAATCGATGTCAACGAATAGTTCCACATCTGTACGTTCGACGATATGGATATGTCTTGTATGTAGAGCTCCTCCGATATTACGTAGCTGCTGGATAATAAGCCCCCATTTGATGTGTTCGTCGTGAGTAAATGTGACTATTTTCAAAATTTCCCCGTAATCGTTATTTCCATAATAAACGAAAGCATTACAAAATTTCGTTTTACTCTCAAGATCTTTTTGGCGCGATCTATAATCGATTCCGCGCATAATCGCATGATTGTAAAAAACTATATTTTCCGGTTCGTATCCACCAGCACGAAGCGCATTCATCTCTCCACAACTTGGCGGCCGTATCTCAGGATCTCCTTTTCCAATCACTTTTTCGGATACCACCTCGTAATTTGTAATATATTTTTCTTTCCTCGAATCATCGGTAAGAACAGAATTGATCATGTCCTTCATTTCTTCGTCAGCATCTGGATCGTGGAAAAAGCTTTCCACAAATCGAGCCATGAAGAAGCGTGTTGCAATTTGAAGTGGTCTCGAGTTGCCAGCCGTTACTTTGTCGATTATTTTTTTATTCCATGATTCAAAATCGAATGCGTTATATGCCCAGCACGGTCCCCAGTTTCTCACTGTTTCCGCTAGGTGCGTTAACAGATGAACGTTGTATCTCATATGGAACAATCCAAACTTATTGAATTGCGATGCTACTAAATCATTCAGCAATGTCCGCGCTTCTTCGAGCTCGTCGATATTGATGCTATCCTTGTTTAAAATGAAGCCAGCAGTAGACAGTTTTCCGAAGTGTTGAAGATCTTCGTCTCGAACGGTACCCTCCATAGCTATTGGTCCTTCGAAATACAACCAGTTCCTCCATTCGGATGCTTTCCATTGTTTCATGTCTCCAATCGGTCTCGGCGTTCTAGAAATTACGCTTGGTGGTCGGATTGCCAAAAGTCGTCTATTCATCGCGCTGATTTCGTTCGGCCTCCCATGATACCAAACAGCATTTGCATATTTACTCGAGAGCATCAAGTCGGTCAAGTGTTTAGTGACGCCCATATACACGCAATGCATACTGTCGACAATTGGACCCTTAGCCAAATCAAATTCATTTAGGCCCATCAATACCGAATAGCCTTTAATGCCATTCAACGTTTCATTTCTTTCATCAGCATGTTGCATGTCTTGGCGCATACTCGCATCGTCACGTCGGATTGCTCGCTGTTGGTCCTCAGTTAGAACGCTGAATTTTCGCGAATTCCTTGTATAAATCGTTTCTGTCTTGCAATAAGTGCATCCGAATTGAGCGTTCAACAACATCATATTAAGCAATGGTGCTCTGGCCATAGAATCGGCTGTGCAAATTAATGTTACGAATTTGCTTGTGGTTTCAAGGCCGTTAATGGGATTCGTCCAAGTTATCCCAGTTCTGTACAATTGATCCAATTCTTCGATAACAGGCAAAAGTAACGAATTCAAGTTTGGATGACCCTTATCAACTATTATCGCTGCGAGTATCATGTAACGTTTTCGGGCTTGTGGCGATAATTCGTTTATCTTCAGAAATACCGGCCAAGCACTCTCTTTTGACGATGACGAAACTTGAACTCCATCCGTAAACATGACGAATGAATAATTGTACCTGTAGCTCAAAAATCCACCCTCTTGACACATCTCTTTATACATGGTACCATCGCATACGTCTTCTATTGCGCCTTCATTCTTTTTCTGTCGGGTGAATCTGTACTGTAGATTCTGAACCAAGTTTGGATTTGAAAGAAATTGTTTCAATTGCGGAGTAATTTTCAAGTGAAGAAAATATGACAGTGCTACATTAGTTTTATCCGGTCCGCATTTGGTACACGAGCAACGCCTAGTGGGTACCTTATTTATACCCAAGTAGTCTTTGCACCCCCTACAGTAATACTGTCGCGTCATAGCCGACAGATCATTCCTTGATAATAATGACCACAACCGGCTTTTGTGACGCGGTAATCTACAGTTAACAATAATCTTGTTGATGAATCGTAGAATCATTATTGTTACGACGTACGTTAATTGTCCTCGTACCGCTAAAGCAAGGACACCCAGAACAATGTATAGTTGCGATACGTTGTACCTCAGTTGCAATAATCCCGGCAAGTTGCAGATTTTTGCCAATCCAAAAAAAGTTGATGGTACCTCCTCGTTTCCGTCCGAATCACTCTCAGAATCGTCTTCATCGGCGGGATCATCACCGTGAGGATCATCGTCGTCGTCGTCGTCGTCGTCATTAAAATTTTCATTATCCGAGTCATCTCGCTCTTCATCATCCGAAGGGTTATCGTCCAAATTATGTTCTCCGTCATCTGAACCGATATCATCGGAGTCATTTCCACCCTCTCCATTAGAATTGTCATTATCGGGGACATCTTGCTCATGATTGCGATCATTTCCCCTGTCGTCACCTTCAACATCCAAACGATATCTGATCTCTTCCTCTTGTTCTTCGTCTTCTTCATCATCATCATCTCTTTTTCTTTTTTTCTCGATTCCCCTATTATTTTCTCGCTGGTATTCTTCGCCTGCGTTACTTGAGATATTGACGCTGTTCACAATTTCTCCATTTCCTTTTGCATTATTTTCGGTCTCATCCGAATTATTGTCCAATTTAAAAGGGTTTGATACATTTACCAAGGTTTCATTCGCGGAGTTATCGTTGGTATTGTTGGTACCGTTGCAGTTTTCGCCGTCATTGCTGCTGCTTAGTCTTTTACATAACCTTTTACGCTTCTTAAAAGATCTGCGTTTTTTGTCCGTAATAGGTTCGATATTTTCTCTTGAATCATTATGATTATCTTGCGAAGCAAAGGAACCTAAATTTTCCTGATTTTTGCTGCAGTTCTCGCTGTCTCCGCTGCTACTCAGTTTTCTAACCCGTATTTTACGCTTTCTGAATGGTCTACGATTCTTTAGTGATCCAATGTCGTGTGTTTGTTGTAGATTCGGCATGCTTATATTAGCGAGAATACGATTTTCTTTTTCTCTCTGCCATCAGAAAAAAAAAAAAAAACGCTTATTGGCATTCCCTCGTTCAATATGAAAATAATGAGGCAATAATTATCTATTTATTACGGTACCTGCTCGAATTGCTGTCCTACTTGGCCGTATATCGTTTCCAGATCATCGGTAGCGTCCGATGTCGCCTTCAGCAACGCTCTGTTGAGTCGCTTATTAGTTGCCCTATACGTGATAGATAACGGTTTCCGTTTTTCTTCTTGCAATGCCAGAGGCATTCGCGAACCTCCATCGTTGTTCATGATAATTAATGCTGTATACTCACAGCAGCAAATTGTGTGGCGTAAGTACTGAAATTTTGAAGTTAGTCTATTATATTGAAACTGAAACTCGAAAAATCGCGGCAGACTCCCCTTTCAAATCAATTTTTTCAATAGATCATAGAGGAATTACATTTTATTTCAATCTCATTGCTTCACCTGTCCTAAACACATCAATATATTCTTGTGAGAAGGAGCTCAAACAATTCAGTCGAGTCAAGTAACTAAGTGTGATTGTGCAAACAGTTTACTACACTTGCTTTAAATTTTGCTGTCGTTTTGTCGACTACTTGCTGAGAATACTTTTCATTTGTCACAATTTACAGCAAATGTACAGCAACAGCTGCTGTCACGAATTTCGAGCACGGTCAACACATGTTAGTCCAAGAGCTAGTAACACACGTTTCATGAAGTGTTTGATGCACGTTGAAATTTTGTCTCATAGTATCTACTGGATACATAAGCAGGTAGGCAAGTGTCGGTTTGCCCTACCTGGGGACACCAGGTACTGCGCATAGGAGAAAGGTGTAAAAAAAATGTGCCCAAAAAAAGTGTTTGATTCAGAGGCCAACAAACAGAAATTGAAATTTACTATCACTAAAAACACGAAAATAAATTGGCAGACACTTCTGAGGGGGTTAACGTGTCATAAAAACACCCCCAAGTTGTTTTTTAAAAAATACAAAATGAAGTGTTTGATTCACGTTGAAATTTTAACAGTGTCTTCATTTCATATAATAAAAAATAATTGCAAAAAGGCAGACACTTTTCTTGGGGTTAAGTATCGGAAAACATGAAAAGAAATATTAATTTGAATAGAGAGAGATAGGCAGCGCTTAGTCGTGGATGTGAGTGAGAGCACCGATTGCCGGCGTAGCTACGGTCTTTCTCTGCGCTCTCATTGGCTGTTGGTCACGTGTTTTTGTACAATTGTACTGGCTATACATTTTCAGTAAACAATTCACCCGTTGTTGTGAGCACATCGTCGGCTGGGAGGAAGAAGGTGCTATCTCAGCTTCGCCGTGAAAAAGGTGCTATCTCAGATTTGATTTGAAGAAGGTGCCATCTCAGCTTCGTCGTGAAAAAGGTGCTATCTCAGATTCGAATTGAAGAAGGTGCTATCTCAGATTTGAATTGAAGAAGGTGACATTTCGGGAGCAATTTTTTTTATTCATAATTTTAAGTTGGCAACACGCGCGGAAAATATGAATTATCAGTTTAATTACACGAAAGAATCCCTTTCGAATAACTATTTATTTCATCTTGTGTAAAAATTACATCTCGAATTAAATTTTCATTTCTCGACTAATTTATGCGATGGAATGATCGAAATGTTAGTATCATATCACACACGATTTGGGATGTTGTAGCAAATTATGACTTGATTCCAAGTACTGGGATTCTTTCGTGTAATTAAACTGATAATTTATATTTTCCGTGCGTGTTGCCAACTTAAAATTATGAAGAAAAAAAATTGCTCCCGAAATGTCACCTTCTTCAATTCAAATCTGAGATAGCACCTTCTTCAATTCGAATCTGAGATAGCACCTTTTTCACGACGAAGCTGAGATGGCACCTTCTTCAAATCAAATCTGAGATAGCACCTTTTTCACGGCGAAGCTGAGATAGCACCTTATTCCTCCCAGCCGACGATGTGCTCACAACAACGGGTGAATTGTTTACTGAAAATGTATAGCCAGTACAATTGTACAAGAACACGTGACCAACAGCCAATGAGAGCGCAGAGAAAAACCGTAGCTACGCCGGCAATCGGTGCTCTCACTCACATCCACGACTAAGCGCTGCCTATCTCTCTCTATTCAAATTAATATTTCTTTTCATGTTTTCCGATACTTAACCCCAAGAAAAGTGTCTGCCTTTTTGTAATTATTTTTTATTATATGAAATGAAGACACTGTTAAGATTTCAACGTGAATCAAACACTTCATTTTGTATTTTTTAAAAAACAACTTGGGGGTGTTTTCATTACACGTTAACCCCCTCAGAAGTGTCTGCCAATTTATTTTCGTGTTCTTAGTGATAGTAAATTTCAATTTCTGTTTGTTGGCCTCTGAATCAAACACTTTTTTTGGGCACATTTTTTTTACACCTTTCTCCTATGCGCAGTACCTGGTGTCCCCAGGTAGGGCAAACCGACACTTGCCTACCTGCTCATCTATCCATTAGATACTACGAGACAAAATTTCAACGTGCATCAAACACTTCATGAAACGTGTGTTACTAGCTCTTGGACTATAACCTCGTGTGATGCCGTAATCACTCGGGCTGGCTTCGCCGGCCCTCGTGCACGGCGACCACACGCGGATATAAAATTTTACGCCCTTGATACGAAAAATACTATTACGCCCACAGGACTCCGAAAAAAAATTCGGTGTATACTTGCTCTAAACTCACGTTGTTTGATTCACGGTGTATACGGATCCTGATTATTTGTGAGGGATTGAAGAAAACTTCTTTCATTGGTACTTACGCGCAAATTAACTTTCCTGCTCGCAGACGGCACACAGCGAGGATCTACGTCTTCTTCTTCTTCTCTCTTCTTTCAGGCTTTATCCCCTTTTAGCACAATCTGGGGCAAGTGTTTTATTTGTTTATTATAAAATCCACCTTGCCTCCGTAATATTAGGTTTATAGGTTATATATACGCTCGGCGCGGACCAATCACAGGCCATGCAGCTGTCGTGCGAATGCGTCCGAAAGATTCGTGTATCGGTTGGCGCGTGTTTCTCCAATACGAATTTTGCGATGTTGCCGTCGCCACGTGTCACACCGCACATTGTGGGTGCATCGTCATCCCTATGGAAAAAATCTCATAAACCCACGGACATAGGAATACTAGGGACGGAGTGTTTCGTCGAGGGGGGGAAGCCAGTGCGGGGAGGGTGCCGAGGTAAGGTGTGCCCACTTTTGATTGGCTGCAGGTCTGCGCAAGCGTAGTGTCCGAAGGCTGACACGCAGAGAGAGAGATAACCTATATAAACGCAAAAACATTGTAAATGTAAAAAATTAAAACCGAGTTCCAAAGTGGTTTCCCCAGCCAAAAACTCGAGAACATCCATATTCTTTTTCAGCGTCAGATTACAAACATCATTTTCTTACAAAAATAGTACAAAATAATACGTGAAATCAGGCATCGAAGCCAAGCGTTCCCTTTGTTAATTTTCAGACTTCAAATCATGTTCTTCAAATGCTAATCAATGGAAATGAATGGAAAACCAATAGGATCATTGATAAAACCTGTGATAAAACAGCATATTGGCGACGGAAAATATTGCTGAAGGAAGTTAGCTCGTATGATGATACGAACTCGGCGGGCATAGATTGTTCTGAAAATTATCAATTGCACTCTTTTTTTTAAATTATTTCTTCCAGTCAATGTGTAACGATCACACCCACAAAATTGTCGGGAGCATGATCAAATACTGTTAGGATATTCTTGGCATTGATAATATATTTATTATTGTAGACTGAAACTGCGATATAATAGTAGTTTATATGGCAATGGCGCAGAAAGACCTCATCTTCGAATCGTGTGACATTTTCACACTCCTCATAAAGTCCTTTTCAGTGCCCGTGCCCTACATACTATCCTTTTTTTCTTCAAATTTAAAAATCAGAAAACATTTTCCACGCACTAGTGCTTCGTGGTTTTCGCAAGAGGTTGTGTTGAAACAAATGAATGAAAGGAATGAGTAATCCGTTGAAAATTGAAGTTAAAAAAATACCTATAGTGTGTTCATAACAAGAACTAATGGTCCAGGCACGGTGATCTCAGTAATTTAAATTTGAATGCAAGTTTTGAAGAAGAGTTCAATTTCATTCTGCATCTATCGTTCACCGATTTTCGACTAAAGTTATAACGCCATGCTACAAACATGTCACATCCATAAAACGATACATACTTATACTGGACGTACCCATTATCGGTACACTTCGGTGATGCTCTTGCGACGTCTCTCTTTCTATTCGACTTACAGTATAGATACACATATTCTGCATTGACAGACGCACTAATTGCTGATCTTACCTCACACTTCAGCAATTGATAATTTTCAGAACAATCTATGCCCGCCGAGTTCGTATCATCATACGAGCTAACTTCCTTCAGCAATATTTTCCGTCGCCAATATGCTGTTTTATCACAGGTTTTATCAATGATCCTATTGGTTTTCCATTCATTTCCATTGATTAGCATTTGAAGAACATGATTTGAAGTCTGAAAATTAACAAAGGGAACGCTTGGCTTCGATGCCTGATTTCACGTATTATTTTGTACTATTTTTGTAAGAAAATGATGTTTGTAATCTGACGCTGAAAAAGAATATGGATGTTCTCGAGTTTTTGGCTGGGGAAACCACTTTGGAACTCGGTTTTAATTTTTTACATTTACAATGTTTTTGCGTTTATTTCATTACTTTTTGTATGTGCAAACGGGTCAGCGCTAAGCTGACTCTAATGTATTCTACATATTACACATGTATAAAGATCAACTTCCGATCATTCGTGATGGAATGCATGTGCTACAATGAACAAGTGTATTTTGGAATTTGCGCAAAAGATACGAGCTATTTTTTTTTTATTTCTAAAATAAATGGGTGTAAAAAAATTTTTTCCGTACACTAATTTCGACAAAATTGGTTCTTCAATTATATATAAAAGTAAAATAAAAATTCCAATAATTTTCTAATTGAAAATTTCATTTCTTTGCTATTTTTCTACGCTTTGTTACCATTTCCCTGTTAAGTTTGAGTAAAAGACGTGTGGACCAATTTTGTATAAGATAAAAAAATTTTACATGTATTTTAAATGGAAAAGGGGACCGCCCCTTGCACCAGCTCAATTTTTTAGATATCCAGGGAATTTTTTTTCGCGACAAGGAAACTTTTGAGATACTTACATTTATTCGGAAAAAAAAACAAATTCTGACACAGTCTAATATACATATAGTATATCAAATAACGTATACAATATCATAATTTATCACTAATAAAATTTGATGATTTCATCATCCTTGTCGCATATTGATACATATACAATATACAATATACACGATATGTTTAATTCTACCTACAGTATGCATATAACCGTACCTGAATATCGCGACGGTAAACTAAATATGAATTTTCATTATCCTATTATTACATTCAACTGATAGGTCGATGATTATTTCAGCAATCTAGGATAGAATAGCACCCGTAAATAAGAGGCGAACCATCCAATTAAATGTTGTCAAATGATCATAAGATAGAATCATTTTACGAGAAAAGCTTACTCATAATCAGTAAAATAACTGTTACACTTTGTACAACTCGAAACGTCTTAGATGATATAGAAACATTTTTCTACTTATAGATATAGTATTTTGTAGACAGATTTGTGTCGTTGGCAAGAAAATTCAGTTATATGATGTATCGTTAAATCATCTACTACATATTTCCGGTAAAGTTAAAGTAGTCGTACACGAAGCGAATAAATACATCCATTCATCCAGAAGTTTCTCTTCTGTTTACATTGTAGCATCCTGCGGCGAAAAATCATATGGACAGGGCTGTTATCATCAACAATGAACCTACAATGAAAACTGTTCAATTAAGTACATAATTTCTCATCTAGTAGCGTAGTTATTATTTCATACTTTATATGTGTGAAATCAATACTCAATTATTCACCAATAAAAGATTGTTTGATCTACGAGTCAATGTTTTCAACTTGTATTTCAATGATGGTATACTCAAACTATGTCACTCATGAATTGGTTGATCCAAAAGATTGTAATATAAATACATAACAGATACAAATAATATTATTTCGTGTTCTTAAGTTTCTACTCAACTTCTATACGAAATCCATATAGATTGTCAACAACTTAACGGTCAGTCTGCTGCAATCAATCAATTGCCAAATCATATACACCAACGTTGCTTAACTGTCTCAGGTGCATTATCGGGTCGGGCGAATCAAATTCGTAAATCAAATTTTCCTCACATTTATGATCTGTGAAATATGACTTCGATCGTGAATTCGTAACTAGATCTGGGTCACCAGATGTTACATCTCAGAATCTGTTAATTGACCATACAAACAAATATTTGTAACATAAAATAAGTAATTAATAGCTATTTTTTTTTTTTTTATCAACATTGTAGTAGGAGAAGGATCAAGTGGCTCAAATAAATGCCTGGAAAACAGAGTTTCAGTAACACTCTACGAATTTTTGTAATATTAATTCTTAACAATAGAAAAGATGTATATTATTATATTCAGGGATAGACTTACAGCTGAATTTCAACCTCCTTGTTTGAGATCCACCACCGTGCATCTTATGCGACATTGAAAAATATCCGTCGATATCCAAGTGGATTAGTAGGTGGATACAGCTTCGTCAAGTGGATGTTTATTACTAAGGTTTTTGAACTCCTGGCTTATAGATGTTTATTACTGATGAAATATTTTCACTCGCGAGGGTCTGTTTCTTTATATATTGCTAATAAGAATGAAGGCATAAAATTCAACATAGTGTGCCCATGCGCTACCTCATAATCGTTCTGTAGCATATATCTTGATTTACGTTCATTTGGAATAAAAGACTGTTTCCTAGTATATATTTACGGTCATCTTGCCAACTGAACAAATCCGCCAATATACATATAATAAAAGTCTCCAAGTATACAATTGTAGATAACGATTAAAATTTTTTTGGAATGTTTCTGCTGCTTACAAACTAAATAGGTATTTAATGAAAATACTTATTCAATAATCGTGAAACTGTGCCATATACCCATCTGTAGCTGCATGGTCAAAATAAATATACATAAAATAATAATTTTCATTTGATACTTTTCGATCTGTAGCCATTCAAGATCATGGCATTTACAGTTACATGAGCTTGACATGTGACTTGGAATTTACCTGGAAGTATAACTTTTATTTTACTCTATTTTATCCTACAGCCACAGATGAATATGTACAAGCAGATAAACCTACGAGCACGTGATATTTCCTGCTGCTAACTATGAACGCTCAATTTTGCCCTACCTTCTTCTCTATACAATATATTTATGTATGTCCGCGGACGTCCGTATACGAATAGGTCTCACCTTGCCGATATAGTATGATGTATATGTGAGTATTGCTGAATAAACAACGAACATCACGATAAGAAATTTGTCTCTCTAGCTGGCAGAAATTGCAATGTTATTTCATTCTAAACTTGATATTCATATACATAGATTCATTAAACACTTACTTGTATTAAACGTAAATATCTCAGAATCTAGAATCGACAAAGTGAACTTCTTTCGTACCGATAATATATTATGTACGAGACATACATAGTATGGTACATGCAATTAAACCGTCAATAGTGTAAGGATGACATGTAATGATTGAATATTTTGTTATTGTTGAATCATGTCGCATCAATCCTGAGCGAGGGGCTATTCACTCGAAATCCGAAAGAAATCCGTATTGAGATTTCCAATAATTTCTGCTACGTTAAAGTGATTTTCCCAGATTCCCGAAGATTTTATTGAAGTTCCCGTGATTTTTCGATTAAGGAAATCGCATAAAATAAATTTCACAGCATCGAGCGATTTCCAGCGACTCCCAGTGATTGCCAAATTTTTTCGTAGGAATCTTGGGGCTTCGTTGAGCATCGGCGGAGACCGTTTAGGATCGCTACATTCGGGCAGCGATCGCTGCAATTCGGCAGAGATCGCTGCATTCCGACAGGGATCGCTGGAAATCGCGACGATCGGCGGGGAATCGCTGGGGATTCCTCGATATTATTGAATGTGAACTGATATGAATTCCGAATTTTTAGTGCACCCAAATTATACCGATTTCTAACGATTCCTTGCAGATTTCATCTGATATCTTTGAGATTTCTCATCGAATTCCCCGGTGATTCCTCAAGTGAATAGCCCCTCGATCCTGAGCCTATGGAAAATTTGGAAATTAGTACACATATAACCTCCTCACAAAATTCATCCGAGGGTATGATACAAATGTAGCTATTTTCAATAATTATTATTGACATTGGCTATGAACATGGTTACAATTATTATTCTAAGATGTACATGTTAGTAATCTTTGATCGTGTTAGGTCATCTTTTGAATCAAGAGTAAATACTAATGAAAAAATGATCAAGTGACCGCTCAGATGAATCTTTTATGCATGAAGAGGTAAAATGATATATAATATGGGAAGACGACACAACATATAGGGTATACATATATGATTGGCAACATTTTCGTTTTCTGTTAGTTCCATTTATATTCATATGTTCGTATTGTCGCCTCGCATCATAATCGAAGCTGACCGTGAGAGAACAGAATGTGTACCGCCATGGCTAATAGTTGCGTTACAGGATGAGCCTGTCATTTACATGCAATGATGTTCTTGCAATCCAAATGTTTTCGGAACTAAACCTTAATGAACATTGCTGGATATATTTTAGTTGCCTCCTTATTTGAATAGTTTATAATTAATGTATTTCATATATTCATTTTCATTTCATATTTCATATTTCACTTTAGGCTGATATCTAATGTCCATATGTCACAAAATGATATTTGCGTCAGTCTTTGAAATGATTTAATTTTGTTCACTTGCTCCTTCATTGCTTGTTTTCGAACAATTTTGAACATAATACTCGTCCCACATGCCATATATAACCACATATGGAATAGTATATCATGTTACAGTCATGTCGTTCAAAAACATTAATGTATTTGTAAAAATTTCTAATTTGTATCTTCGTACATGAAATGTAAGACAATTACGTGTTAGATTTTTCATCACAATCTTGCGAGTAGGATGCATTGCAAATATTTCTTGTAGAGTGAATATCCAATAAGACGGAGGCCTACACTTTGCTTGAATTTTCTGAATTATAAACTAGTTCATATCATGAATATATGATACGATCAAGACAATGATTAAAATTCAAGTCAAAGTTATCAGAAAATTGATACTGTTCGCCAATTGCAAGATACGTATAGGCCCCTCTCTTATTCGTCCACTCTTACATTTTTGTAACATATGATTTCATACGTACTTTTCAAATGACAGGTTACCCGGTAACGCAACTATTAACCGAAACGGTACACTCTGTTCTCTCACTCGAATCAATTTCATATTTGCAATGTACACACGTCGCCGATTATGAATCTACAATCACACTGTGATTTGAAACATATGGACCATAAATATCAGCAATCAATCGTTGTACTTTGTAGCTACACGAATCTATCACCGATCTTATCAGTGAAGTACAGGTAGCTTGGATTTGTTTTATTTGAAATACATATATAAATACCGAACAATATCGTTGAAACGCACCTTTTTCGAATCAACGTACCACAAACCAAAGAATTCAAACATATTTCGCACTGTTATTTGTCATATAACATATTATTCTATTCACGGACATCTTTTTAATACGAACATGTAAGCATTTTTTCCTCCTCTCGGCCAAGTAATCTTGCGTACTTGCATATCGCTCACACTAGACCAATTACTTTGATTGGATCTTAGCATAGCAGTATAATGACCACTATCAACATTATCACCGTGGTGAAATATCGCACTACTCACTTTAAATTTTTGACCCTCAAGTAATACGTTTGTCGTTGGAATAGCATTCAATTTAAAATCACCTATCTTGATTGCTCGATCAACTTGATAGGTAAAGAGCATCAATTGTAGAACAACGATTTCTTTAACAGACGCAACAACAGTTTTTTGTAATTTATTCATTTTGTGACAGTTATCGCAAATACTATCAATTCTAGTCCATCGTGAAAAAGACATGTCTATCAGATCCTGAAGACTCTTAGGACACTTTTCACCGGGTGCAATATTGACGGGTAACGTAACAATATAATTTGATTCTGTATTATCCGAGGTGAGTCCGCAGTCATTACATCTGACAGTTGTAATTGTCTTATGTTCTATCGTGTCACGAATAATTTTCGATTTTTGACAAAGTGCCATAAGAAACTCCGCTGCGTCTTGCTGAACCGTCTCCGCGAATCGGTGATCAACAAACTCTCGAACAGCCAGAGAATTCAAATTCTCACTGGCCTTGGCATAAGAATGAGCTAACATTCCTAGTGGATCCTCGTTTTCTAGTTTGATGAGCAGCTTTATAATACTTTCGCAGTGAAATAAACACTGAATAACTGCATTGGCGTAACAAGAAACGTTGTCGTTATTGACCATGCCAACGATGTTCGGTGCCGAAGCACGATTTGCAATACTGGCTACTTCTGGCTGGATGTCACAAATCTCGGCATTATTGTTATCATTATTATAATGATAAACTGACCAGAGGGTATCTACGATTTTTAGTTTAGGTTCGTGCGCAACATCTATCGTCGATAATTCAGGCCTGTACAGCGTTCTCAGCCTATTGTATTCGACTAGTGCCGACTGCTGAACTTTGATCGAACATGGATCTAAGTTGATCACATGTAATCCCTGCAGGGACGTTACTCTTGACAACGCAACGTAAGCTTGTCCAGAAGTGAACACCCTATTGCCAATATCTATGACAGCGCTTGTCAAACTCAATCCTTGACTTTTATGTATAGTAATACCGTAACTAAGAGACAAAGGAAACTGCTTTCTGAAAATGAATGCTCCGTTCATTATCTCGAATTTGGCCGAAAGTCTTTCTATCGTATGTTCTTTGCCTGACGATAGAGCAATTGTTAGCGATTGCACTTGACCGGTATCAATGCCTTTTGAAACGGATGTAACACGACCTATTGTGCCGTTGACAAGACCAGATGTTATGTCGATATTTCTTCTGATCATTACCTTCGCTCCGATTTTAATTGTAATAGTTTTTGCAAGACCTGCGGTACGAGAACTATCTTCATTTTCGTTATTCAAAAGTTTAGATATCTTTTTCTTCAAGTACGGCATACAATCAACAGTATCCTCCGCATTAAGTTCTATTTCCTCGCTCTCAATTTTCGCAAGCATTGCCACATTCAAAACCTCACACTGATGTCTAGTGGAAAACAAGCAAACCGTCTCTAACGGTAATTTATTAATATAGTCGCACAGTTCGCGAAGTCTATCGCCTATGCTATTCTCGAGGAATTTCATTTGCCTCGATTGGAGAATATCTAGGTCGCCTTCAGTCAAAATGCCGAACCGAACTCGATCCAAGATTTCTTTATAGGAAAAGTCATTTTGTTGACGCATATTTATTATCAGTTCGTCATATGTGAATAAATGTGACCATAAATTGATCATTCCTAAAGAGCCTAAGTATTTGTGTACCCGATCTTTTGATATTTTGATGAAAGCTGATTGATCATTTACGGGAGGTAGCTGTAACAAATCGCCCAAAAGTATGATATGTTTTCCTCCAAACCAACCTTCATCCGAATTCTTCGTATTGAATATTTCAGACAATCGCAGGTGAATGTATGCCAGTGTGACATTTGAAATCATTGACACCTCGTCGATAATGATTAAAACCACGTCTTTCATTTCTTGCCTTAAAATTTTCAGTACCTGATCCGATAATTCTTTATATTTTGGAGTACCTCCATGTTCGATAGGCAATTGAAATAATCTATGTATCGTTAACCCGTCAATGTTGAAAGCCGCCAGCCCGGTGGGTGCCGTCACGGCTGTGACTTTTCCGAGTATCTGTTTAGTCCAGCATCTTATAGTTTTAATGAGAAAGCTTTTACCAGTACCGCCGGCACCGCTCACAAATTGACGCAAGATTTCTTTATTATTACCTGATTGCAGAATGCTTGTGACCTTATCAAATATTCTTTTCTGGTCGTCATTGAGCTCGGAAATCATTTGGTTGATATCAACGTCCTCAAGTTGTTCCTCGACACAGTTGAACTCTTGCATTGCTACGTCAGCTTCCACGGGATGAAAACCTAAAGGATTCTCCTCACCGCCTTGAGAGTCTTCGCTAAGCTTGCTCGTCTTATCAGCTGAATCGACCAATTTGTTCTCAATTTGTTCCTTAATAAATTCTAACCCCTTTTGAATATCTAGTAAGCGTTCGTGATACTCAAGAGCTGTCATAAGCTCCGATTTTGATTTCTCGAAAGATTCGGCATAGGAATCACAATCCTGTTTCAGGTCATCCGTATCGCGCCAGGGTTTAAACATAAGTAACAGCGAATAGAAATATTTTTCCGGCTGCACGTTGACATTGTATTGATAATGATTTATCAGATAAGCACGCTGTCGCTTTTTCAAATACAAACCGTCGCTAAGTTTGTAGATTTCTACGCTGGTATTTACAGGCTTTATCTTTGTTACATCATACCATGCCGCAAAATCGTACAAATGTACAGACTCTAACTGCTCGGGTCTGTTTGGATAGTAATTGTCGATGAGCGAGGGGAAAAAAATGTCTGTAGACTCTGGATCGAGTGCTTTCACAGTTTTAAATGATTTTAACATTCTGTTCCGTATTTGATTAACATCCAACCATTTGATCGTTGTGTCTGGATCAGTTCCATAGAGTGATATTCCTAACAACGTGTCTGCAGCCTCCAGAGCTCCGCATTCTCTGTTAGCCAAACTGCGCACCGCTACACTCCAAAGTCGACTACTCAACGACTTGGTTGAATTAATGTCATCAAATACATCCACTCCATTGCTGGATTCAGATTTGGTCGTGTATTTTGTACAATACCAAGTGAGCAGTGTAGATTTTTCACCGACGAACTGCATATCCATGTTCCCTTCCCAAGCCGTGAGAATAACAGGATTGTAGTCATTGATACAGGTCTCCGTCTCTGACCGCGGTAAGTCGTACAAGCGACTCTTTGACTTGAGCTGTTTTCTGCCCGCGACGGAAATAGCCACATCCCTCATGACTAATGAATTCGTAATAGGTCGTGGAAAGCCAAATCTGCAAACTCTGGAGTATCCCTTTTTATTTTTTTTGTTACGTAAACAGTAATCATTGTGCTTGTGTCTCTGATGCGTGTCTACTCGACGATACAACGTTGGCGATACGTTTTTATCAGGCATTTTGCACGTAACATGTTTCGTAATGAATCTAGCCACCTCATCGGCGGAAGATTCCCCAATAATGGGAGCATCTTTGATCCAAATCAATAAATGAAAATGTTGTGTACCTCTCCCTTGGTACTCACGTCTCCAAAAGTAATGCGTTACTTCTCCGATCGGGTGATCGCTCGAACAAATGAAGCTAAGCATCGCCTGAAATTTATTATCAAGATACCTTGAAGTGGACACCGGATCTGCAGCCACAAGCTTACTCGTCGAAAAACTCGACATTTCGGATCCGTTTACCTGACGGATATATTCAGCCAAATCATCCCACATCCATTCGCTGGGACTTATGGTCAGGAACCATGTCGCTGGACCATAATTACGAATCATACAAGCTAAATTATTTCGCGGTCTACGCCAATACTGTTCCGTATTGCGTAATCTAGAAAAGATAGTTGTAAGATTTCCTTCCAGCTGTTCTTTGGACAACATTTCTAAGCAACTCGCTGCAGTGAAATTTTCTCGTGGATTAACTACATTCAGTTTATGAAAAATACCGCTCCTTAATTGGCGAATGTTAGCGTCGTGTAGCAAGTAGAAAAGATATTGATGATTCAATCTAAAGCAAGCGTGCTTGGACATTAATCTGCATTTTATAAAGTCACATTCTCGTAGGTGAATCGTTCGTTTTTGGTACTGACCATTTACACCGTAAGGATACAGATCCGGAAAACACATGATATCTATGTCTAAACTTTTATCCCATGTGTTCAAAGGCACTGATTGTACTTTGAGCAATTGATAGAGAGCTGAAGCACTTTTATTTTCCCTGTCTTCATGTATCGGATATATTGTAAACTGTTCGCAATATGCATCGGAATCAACAATCTGAGTTAAGATCGCCGGGGGATCGATACGTTGTTGATCATTATTGCAGGCTGATTTCAATTCCGCACATTGTTCTGAATCTTCGCTTTCCTGTTGTACCTGAATTTCAGCATTTTCAATTAAATCGTCCAACAACGAATGGCTCTCTACCGGTAATTTGATTTCTCGATACAACGAATTATTTGTCTTTAGCCATGCCAGCGCGTCATGAATTTTCTGTACACTTACCAATTTACTCCAAACTACCTTTGACTTGTTCGGGATACCACAAACTAATATGAATAATTCGTGGTTAAGATTTATTGCATCTGTCGGAGATGGCAATTTCTTCAACGTTTCCTCCAAAGGCAATGGCAAATGAAAAGTTCTGCCCTTTACTTTTTGTATCTTAACGGTATTCGGCAAATTCTTTTTAGCTACCGTTCCCATTCTTTGAACCGTCTGAAAAGCTTTAGCTCTTTGAATTAAAATTCTTTCGTAATCATTTAACGACGTTACTACGTCGGGTCTGTGTGTTACGGCTAGTTGATTAAGGCTGCAAGTCGGTGGTAACTTACCATCGCGAAAGTTGCCCAGACAATAATTACAAATGAAGCCAGTAACATCAACGTACTCTTTTAGATCCGTCCAGTAAACTCCCGACAGCGGTTTTCTCAATTTCGAAATTTCGACAACGTGTCTCCGGCAACAAAGTTTCGCACAAGACTCGCAAGCTAATCGCGGTGTATCCATCGAACGCTTAGTCAATGCTTCGAACGCATGTTGATGTTTAGAAATTATGGCATCTTCGTTCAAATTCATTACTCCGTCTATACACGGCTGATAAGCTTCAGCTGTTCGTGCTGATTTGATCGATATATCGTTTAAAACTTCCAAATCACTACGTTTCAAAGCATTGTCTATATAAGTAATTTTTCGGACGAGACTTATTATCTGAAACACCAGTCTAACAAAGTATCTAATCCGTGTAAAATGAGCACTCAAGACCTGCATCGGTAAAAGCTTGGATCGACAGACGCCCGGATTTGCATAGCAGCTATGTGAGTGACCGAGCTTATTACCGAATGTATTAACGCTGCAGACATTAACTTGTGTTATGTTTTTCCGAATGTTTGTTAGATTCCAGTATCTAACAAGTTTCAGAAAATATTCTATTTTGTCGATCGTGAATAAATCCGGTTTCACGCACATTTTTGAATCGCAAGTCCACGATTTCCGAACATGTTTGCTTGAACGTACGGGTAAAATGTTAGCAATTTGCCCATCCGCTGTTGTAACGAGCGATTTGTTGTCCATTGCAAGCTCATTGTAAGCGGTATCAGCGAAATAGGATTCGGATGATCCAGTATGTTTTGAAACACCACAAAACGCTACTACTTTATGTTCGAAATCTGAAGATTCTGCCGCACGCAACAAACACGCCTCCGCATTTCGCGTAGAATTGGCTAACACTTTCTTCAAATTAAAAACTGAATCATTTCTGACATGCATACACCATTTAATAATTAGTTCAGCTTCTATTCTGGACTTCGGCAACGACTCGCGATTAATTTTGAACGCTAAAGCATTAATACACTCTTCTACTGATCCTAAAAACTTCATTGTATTACTACGATTTCCTAAGCGTCCATATTTCTTTGAAATATTATTAGAAACAACCAAGTTGCGGATCTGTAATTTTCTTTCTTTATTGGCAGAATAAATTTTCTTGTTCGAATCTTTCTTTTTCTCTGGGTCGGCAGCGTACTTGGTCTTTTCCCTAGACTTCTTACTCTCCGGATCGGCAGCATACTTTGCCTTTTCCCTAAACTTCTTACTCTCCGGATCGGCAACATACTTAGTCTTTTCCCTAAACTTCTTACTCTCCGGATCGGCAGCGTACTTAGTCTTTTCCCTAAACTTCTTACTCTCCGGATCGGCAGCATACTTTGCCTTTTCACTAAACTTCTTACTCTCCGGATCGGCAGCATACTTTGCCCTTTTCCTAAGCGTCTGACTCTCCGGATCGGCAGCATACTTTGCCTTTTCCCTAAACTTCTTACTCTCCGGATCGGCAGCATACTTTGCCTTTTCCCTAAACTTCTTACTCTCCGGATCGGCAGCATACTTTGTCTTTTCTCTATTTTTTTTATTCTCAGGATTAGCAACGTACCTGATTCTTTCTTCCGTTTTTTTAAGCTCACTATTTGCAGCGTACTTTTCTTTTTTTTCATTTTGTCGGATAACCCGGTTAATAGAATAATCTACGTGCCTCTGTTTGCTTATCTCATCTTTATGACTGATCCACCAATCCTTTTTCCTACGTTTTATTGAGTCTACTCTATTCTCGACTGTTTGGTTTAACACCTGCTGGCGTTCATGACCGTCAATCGCGTTATCTGGAATAACTATAATAGAATCAAGAATTTGTCCTTGCTGTGATTTACAGACTGATGCATAAGTCTTTGGTTGAGATATTCCCGGTTGACGTGGAATATTCCTTGAATTTAATTTATTCTTATCTGTAATACTCTTCGAGTCGAACATGGTTGCATTTTCCGAACCTCCGGTATTGATATTAAATTCGCCAAGAATTTCCCTATTCTGGCGCTGCTGGTTAAGCGGAAACGAAGCAGCCCCGATCCTAGGAAAACGAATCAACGTCTGTTGTTCTATAACTTTGATCAAATGACGTCTGAGTGTATACGTAGACTTGGATGGCCCATTGCTATCTATAAAATAATATTCAGTTTTAGGATCTATCCCCAATGCAATAGAAGTTGCAATAGCGCAAGCGTACACTCCACACGATACACCATCCGGCTGCATTTGGATACATTCGTATTTCACCGAGTAATCTGGATAGAGCCTGTTCAGTATTTCGTAATGTTTCGGTAATAATTGTCTACGCAATGAATCGTATACATGTACTATGGATCCGTCGTAATATATACACGTCCAATGACCCACGTCATCCTGACCTACTCTTCCTCCGTAAATGATTTGAATATCCCTATCAGATTTTACCGGTTGATACCAATGTATACCTTGGTAATATAATGGATCCTGTGGCCGAAAGGATGTGTTTATCGTTAAAACCTTGAGAAACTTGTCAATACATCGATCATCTAGTTCAACTGTGATGTCAGCAATACATGCCGAAATCTTTACCCATTCGCGTTGTAATACATCAAAAGCATTTTTTACATCGGAATTATTGTCAACTCTGATCGCTGGCGTGGAATCTATGTTGATAATGTCATTCCTGCCATCGTTATTATTATCGTCGATTCTAGCCAAACGTTGAGCTATATTTTTACGTTCCCTGGATTTTGCATATGAATGCTTCTTCGTTCTCGGCATTATTATGAAGTGGAAAATATAATATCCGAAATTTTATCTAACTTATATATATTTCTATCTGAACAAGTCTTATACGAAGAGCTAAAAAAATCTGTTAACTAGAATGAATCACCAATCTGTAAAATATATATGTTATAATAATTGAAAATTTCAGTACACGACAAATGTGTATTGTTATATCAAGTTCTCTTTCTTCTGATGATCGAATTATTACCATTAAAATATTCTACTCACGTACAACCTTCATAGTTTGTAAGATACTGTTCTGCATCAACGATTAATTTTATTATTCACCTTCTATTACAAATTAATTTCCGAATTTATGATCATGAATAGATTAACACCAAATAATTTTTCGTTGTCGTCGAATAAAGTTTATAAATCGACCCCCGTCACAAGCTTATTACAAAAAGGTATATTAACAATGTATAATGATTGAATTATTGCAAGCTACTGTTATCAATTATTATATTATGTTGATTCACAGTACATATAAAGAACAACGTCCACTCGTCAAACAACTGTATCGATTTTTCGATCTACGCAGCAAAGTGTTATACTTCAAGTACGTAAGTCTTATTCTTCACAAATGTGAGGTGCCTATAGCGATGTCTTCAAATTGTGGCAGAACACATAAAATTCCTATTGGTAAATGGTCAACCTATAAGAACACAGTCCTATCTTAACTTTGCAAAGGACGGCAACTGAAGCCAGCGCCGGCCTTAACCATCCGGGCGCCCCGGGCGAAATATTCTCCATCGCCCACTATATCTTTTTATTAACTAGGATTTTGCCCGCGACTCGCTGATTAACTGATTAATTCGCACGTGCGGCACCCCCTTGGTCCTAGCACCGCAGCGATCGGCTTGGATTGCCCTCCCTCTAAAGCCGATACTGACTTATAAGCTATAGACTAAACCCATAGACTGAATAACAGATAGTCATATCATTGTGTCTCATTCTACCAAATATTGAAAACAAGGATAGACATTCCTTGTTGTATTTTCGAATATGCGTGTTAACCTGTGGCTTTTTTGAAAATACACATATTCGAATACCCATCCGTGTGAGCCGAATCCTTCTCTTTCTATCTACGGTCACCTCAGGCTACAGCTCAATCGAATTCATTAGAACAGCAAGACTCTAAGAGTTCACATGTCTGGTGAGTACAGACTATTTATTTCATTTATATTTTTTATTGATATCTAATATACAGATATTTTCACGATAGGAAAAACTTGATGATTTTATAAGTTCATGAAAGCATAGATTGAGCTTAATCACTGAAAACGATAACACCTACGAACTGATCCAACTGAATAAAACTGATTGATATTAAATCGCGAAATATATAGTAATAATATTGCATTTCGCTCATAATTAGAAACATGCTAGTGCTAATAAACTATCAAGTTCTTAAAATGAATCTGATGTTTTATCTGTACGATATTGAGATCATAATACAGTAGATTATTAATAACAAAACTATGTACATTATTAACAAATCGAATAATTCGGTTGTACTTAATCTGCTTCAACTGTAATGCATTTCTATATGGTGTAACACAATCACCGTTCTTAAATAATAATGTAATTCATAACTACGGCATTTACTTAATACGATTCTGTTATTCCAATTTTCTGAAATAAACAATAGATATTCTTGAAATCACCATGGGGGATAATAATGGCGATAACGATATGGAGATGGATCTACCACCCGGGCAGGTTATGCCGAATGAGAACATGCGGGTGGTAGATCCCAATGCACTCCCAGAACCGCAACCACCCGCAGCACCGCAACCACCCGCAGCACCGCAGTTACTCGCGGTACCGCAGCGACTACCACCACCAGTACAGCCGGTTGGCGAACAAATCGTGCGTATTTTTACACTTGTAAAAAAAAAACAATTTCCAAGCATGTAAAAATTTCTTTATCACGAGACACGATCCGATCAACCAGATTCCTCATAATTCGTTGGATACTTCAGGGTTGATGAAATAACTCAAAAAAAAAATAATTCCATAAAACGAAAAATCCAATGTTAAATGAATGGGAAAAGTAAAATGATTCAACACAGTTCAAAGAAATTTGTAAATTTTTAGTTCTCACTAAATTTCAGTTTCACGGTATGAACTTATGATTTCGGGAGGGTCGAAGAAAAAAAAATCAAAAAATAACGCGCACCTCAATCACACATGTATACTATTGAATAAAAGATAATTCATATGAATGGACCTAACAAATATGTTTCTTTTTCATGAATTATTCTCAGCTGCTCATCATAGATTCAGTCTAAAAAAAGTATTATTCGATTTCACTAAATAGCTTTTAAATAAATCGATTGAAATATGAAGTAATCTCAATCGATGCATGCATATTCTTCGCTTCTCTTTAGATAATTGAATCTGACTTATAAGTGACTGCCGATTTGCATCGAATTATTTATAAAAAATATATTGCTCTATTATACGTAGGCAGGCCATTTGATAATCTATTAATAATATAATAATCATTTCATTTAACATATTATGATTTCTTACAGAATGCAATGGTAATAGAAGCCGTAAACGAGTGTTTACGGCGAGTCCTATTTCGCGGAGGACGCGGACGGGCGCACAACAGGCGCGGCTGGCGCGGCGGCTACCGTGGGCGACGCGGCGGCGGCGGCAGAGGCGGCCGAGGCGGTGGGTCGGGCGGGAGGGGCGGGAGGGGCGGAAGGGGGAGAGGCTCATGCCTTACAATTTTCATGTAATTTTAAATAATAAAAATAATAAATAAATAACATATAAACTAAAAATGTCCTAAATATAGTCCAGTAACTTTATTGACTAAACCTTCGCCGTAATCTGTTCCTTTCCTATTGATTGAAAATGAACTGCAATTGTATACAACTACATATCAGTAAAATCGCATACACCTATTCGACACATGTCAGTTTTCGTATAAGGAATGTCTATTGTCTCTTATTTACTTACAGTTCAAAATTTTTAAATTATAAGCATAAAGTGCAGCAATTTCTGATTTCCATCAATTGCTTGGAAAACCGTACTTTATGTGAAAATATTGAAGAAGTTCTAGAAGATATGTTTTAGCTCATACTCAGAGAAATCAATTTGTAAAAATCAACATTTTCGATATAGGTATACCCGGGAAACAAATTTTTCATATGATTATACAAAATTATATGAGTTTTGGCCATATATAACTTTGTATATAGTTTCATCTGATCTTATATAATTCTATATGATTATATATATATAGTTTTATATGATTTTAGATAACTATATATATGATTTTATATATTCTGATATAATTATATAACATTAGATCGTGCCAAGATTGTTATCTAATTTTATGCAATTTTGTATTTATATTTAATTTCATATTATATGAATGTAGTTACTTGAAAATTTTTAAGTGTAGAAATAATGAAAGGTAACCTTATTGATTATTAAACATTATTATTGTATTTGTTTAATATATTAATAAATATTTTAACCATATGAATAATAATGTTTATAAACAGAACTTCAAACTGTAAATTTATAAACATGTGAATAAACGACTTTGAAAATTAAAAAAAATTATTTACCTTTTATTATATGATATAATACTTTATTACTAACATAATTACACTTTATTATTTTTAATAATCTTTAGTAGAGACATGCCTTTTATTTCAACAGCTATATAAACGATTAAGCTGATTTGGAATGTATACTATGTTATATGCGACTAAACCGCTTGATTTCAATTTTTTTGCAAAACAACATACAAGCTTCTCAAAATTTATATGTATAAAGGTTGAGTTTGGAATTAATGAAGTTAAAATAAACACCGAAAACTACGGAGCGGAGGACCTGGGCACTAAAAACTACGGAGCGGAGGACCTGGACACCGAAAACTACGGAGCGGAGGACCTGGATACCGAAAACTACGGAGTGAAGGACCTGGATACCGAGAACTACGGAGCGAAGGACCTGGATACCGAAAACTACGGAGCGAAGGACCTGGATACCGAAAACTACGGAGCGAAGGACCTGGATACCGAAAACTACGGAGCGAAGGACCTGGATACCGAAAACTACGGAGCGAAGGACCTGGATACCGCAAACTACGGAGCGAAGGACCTGGATACCGCAAACTACGGAGCGAAGGACCTGGATACCGAAAACTACGGAGCGAAGGACCTGGATACCGCAAACTACGGAGCGAAGGACCTGGACACCGAAAACTGCGGTGCGGACACATTACTGAGTACAAATTCTTTTGGGGAGCACGAGTAGACGTGACGCATCAATAATAATGACAATAATAATAATAATGATAAATGAAATATGATTATAAATAATACTATAATAATATAATAATATTATATTATATTTTATAATCATACTGGCACGCGGCCGCGATTTGCTGCTGCGCATGCGCATTTTGTAAATCAGGCATCGATCAATAATTCTGCGCATGCGCATTTTGTAAAATAATTAATATTATTAATAACTCAGTTATGCGTGGTCAATTATTGCTAAAAAACAATAGGGGGCGAGATTTCGGTGATGAGAACACTCCTTCCAAATGGCAAGTTCATAAGTGCAACGGTTCGACAGATATCGTGGTCTCAAGAAGAACGGTCTGCAACGAAGAAGAAGGAGAAGAAGGAGAAGAAGAAGAAGAAGATTGTGTTTTTCGATCAACTTCGACGGTCAATATCTCCGGAACCACGCGGTAGATTTTATCGAAATTTCGCGAGCAAGGTCAAATGGCGAGGGCCTTGGGCCCATATAAATTTTATTAGGAAATAATCAGCGGTTCAAAAGATATGACAGATTTTTTACAAGAACAAGAGCTGGCTCGGGTAAATGTTTCGTGGCTAGCGCGCCGAGTTTTCACTGTCGGAGGGGGGGGAACTCGGCGATTCGCTGCCGCGAATCTTGATCACGGTCGCATTCTAATTCAGTCAACGCGGGAATCAAACAATGCAATACTTTCGTAAAACACGGTACTGAGCATGCGTATTAAGTCGGCCAATCAAAAGTGGGCACACTATCATGGCGGACCCCCCCTCATTCTGGCTTCCATCCCTCGCCTATCCATCAAGCTTACGCTCCGTCCCTAGTATTCCTATGTCCATGTATAAACCTCATAAAAACATGGACAAATGCAGACCAAATTCTCATAGATCTCATATAGATCTCATAGCCTCTCATAACTCGGTATGAGAATTTGGTCTGCATTTGTCCATGTTTTTATGAGGTTTATGAGATTTTTTCCATAGGGATAGGAATGAATATATAAAGAGCGCGATAATTAATAAGCAAGTAAGTACATGATAAAATACCATCAAAATAATAGTTATCAACTAGATTTTTTTTTTATTCAAGTATTCTAGCCTCTATAATTGATAATATTATAATTTTATATTTTATTTTATATGTGACGCTTCTGAACCGGCTCGACTTTTTCTTGTTGCACGCAAAACTATGTATTAAAAATTTGAAATAATTACTATGCCTAGTTTCACCCACTAGAATGAACTTGTGTTTTTCTCGCCCCAAAAATACGTAAATATCGCGAAAGATAATAATTCAGTGAGACTGGAGTGGAAAAGTGGCTCTACGCTGCCCCGAGCCAGTGGACGCGTGTAGTCGATTTCCAGTCGCGTTGACGTTTAGTTCAGACACAGTGGGAATAGCAACAGCTGTGGCTGTTAGGGACTGCCATGCTTCATCGCGGCTATCTTAGATGTTCTCTTCGTGACGTCACGCCGATAGTGTGTACCGGCACTGATGCATTTCGGAACGCCGAAACACACAGTTGAGGGGAGTCCCCGCTCGGCTTCCGTAAAATTCTCTACTAACTACCACGAAGATTGTGCAAGCACGCAGATGCTATACGGTCTACGGACCCTGTATTGGCGAGATATCTTCCATCGCATAGCGTTGGACCCTATATTCTTAGGACAGGTAAATGAAGTTTGTTAATGATTATCATTTCTAGCACATAGTTGCTATGCGTGGGAGAGAAAAAGAAAACCTGTATAAAGTAGGCAGGTCTTGGCCGTGTCTCAATTGGTTAGGGTACACTCTCGTACACGTGCCCTCACAGTACAAAAAGTACCTCAAAGTTTAACTTTTGTTTAGCTTACTATTCTTTGAATTTTTTTTTTCAAACAAACCGGCAATTATAATATTTTTTATGTATTTAACAATAACTTGACATATTTTCTAAGGGTTCACATACGATTTTATTCAACAGCGGTTGTTGAAGAAAAAAATTAATTACCTATGACGACGCACTGCTACAATCCATTTTCTTTTCCTCTCTAATTCGTAAGAATTTCCAGGAAAACGGTAAAATTGTAATTATGAATTTTCACCCTCTATATTTCCACGATTCCCAACACAACACTACACTTACGTCTTCATTGTTTCTTTTTCATTTCAATTAGTAACAAATCCTTATCAAAATCGATTCATACCCTATGACACTGAGGCTTCGACCTAATCAAAGTTGAAATTTAAAAAAAACGAGTTTGCGCAAAGGCTGCACGCCAAAGATACTTTACTAGCGTATAGTAAACGTAAGACGGAAAACTCGGTTGCACGGTGCTCACAGAGCGGAAAAGTAAAAGTTCCGAGAGAATTGCAAACACTTCTCGATGGAATAAACATCTGGAAAAAATCATGGTGCAATTGGAAAATTTTATTTTTCACCTGTTTCTTTATAACATTTTGGAATTATAATTATGCCAAATTAATCTTTCAAGCGCCTTTTATATGCATTATTTTTTCAGATGTTTATTTAATTGAGAAGCGTTCTCAGAAATTCTCTCTGAACTTTCAATTCTTAGCGCGTTGAGCACTGTTTCATACTTAATTACCATGTCATATAAATCCAGCACTGTGCATGAAGTCTTTTTTTTCTGAAACAGTGCTAAACAAACGGAGATATGAGCGCGTTGCTTACTGCACTTGCAGCTAGTACCTCAGAACAACTGGCTAAATGGCCATTAATTCATTCTTACTTTCAGCGTGCGAAGTGCAAAATACAATGAGTGACGAGGAGAAATGGTGTATCATTACTCTAATCAATACTACACAACAACAAATACACAAACTAGATGAATTTTACTTTCGGAATTCCGCTGGCCAGCCTTGCAAATGCACCGCCGCGTGGGCAAAAAAGCAAATAGAAATTCCAGCAGTGCACAAGAAGCATGCGAGGCGATTAGTGAACGGTTCCTGGGTCCCTATCGGTCATGTCACCGGAGTATTTGGTACATATGTCTTTCTTTCGGGTTTTCATTATAAAACTAAAGGTGAGATGAATGCCCAATAATCGTTTTCTGTCTGTTATTTTCTTCTCGGCACTCACAATCAGTTTCTGAAGCAAAGGCTCTTGATCACTTGCACGACGAATCGGAGGGTCGGGGAAAAAGACAGAAAAAACCGAGTGCAAGGATACCAGAAACTCCACTCAATATACCGGCGACGAATAAATTCAAAGACAGAACTCTACCGTGCAAACCGTCGTCTCATCCAAAAACAAAGAGCAAAACAAAAAATTTCAGTGTACAGAAATTAAAGAGCACAACAAATGAAAAAGTATGTATCTTGAATGGAGATACCATTGTGATTGTTACAAACAAATTCATTGTGACTAATTTAGCGTTAATATCCGTAGAAGAAATTGAAAGCAGCCCTCGAGCAATCGGCAAAAAACAGTGCGATTGATATCAAAAGATTTTTGAACAAACAGCTGGATTCGAGTGTCAAAATTTTGAAGGGCAACAATGAATCGGTAATAAAAAAGAAATAACACATGTGCAATTGAACAAAGTCTCCTCTAAACCGGCTTCGAGATCAAAATTCCATTTTCAGTCACAGAAGACTGATGAGCCGGCACCTGGAAACATTGATCCAGAGGTACCACAAGAGCTGTCAAAAAACACATTGCCAACAAAAGATATGTCTACCCAAAAGAGAAGACTATCACTTGAAGAATCGGCAGAAAAGAAGGCGAGAAGTGTAAGCATAGATGACAAGGTAATCAGTACTAGAAAAATGTCTATTCCTCAATAATGAACAATGACATAGACCTCAATGGAAACATGGTCATACGGGTTCCGAATATATGATTTGTTGTCAATATTTACAGACGTGTTCTTTACGGCCAGAGGAACTCGAAGGGATTAATCATAAAAGCAATGTAATCTTCTCATTATCTTAGTATCTTATTTTTCATTATTTTCATTGAAAAACGAAAGGTCAATAGACTGACAGTTATTTTGATTCTGGACGAAATGTTTCGCTCCGAGTACATGAATCGGTTTCGAATGAATAAAAAAAAAGCCTCGCCAAATCTTAGCCCTTAATTTTAATATTAAGGGTTGCAGACAGCCCCTTACTTTTTCACATCTGAATAACATGGGTTTTTCGACTGTTTTAATCGATTTTTTTTATTGAAGACCCAATTATTCTGCGAAAAATCTAAGATTGGGCAACAATGTCGTTGATGATACTCTCTTGCAGTAAAACAAAATTTAACAACATTCATTGGCAATCTCGTCTGCGTTCTCATCCCTCAAATCTTGTTGTTAGATTCCGAACAATGAAATAATCCACATGAAATTCCTAATGGATGTTGACAAAATTTGTTTTATTGGAAGGCAGTATCATCACAGACATTTTTGCCCAATCTTAGATTTTTTGACGAATAATTGGGTCTTCAAGAAAAAAATTGATTAAGACAGTCGAAAAGGCCATATCATTCAAATGTAAAAAGTAAGGGGCTGTCGGCACGCCTTGATATTAGGATTAAGGGCTAAGATTTGGCGAGGATTCTTTTTTATTTATTCGGAACCGATTCATGTACTCGTAGCGAAACATTTCGTCCAGAATCAAAATAAGTGTCAGTCTAATGGTCAACAATTTTCCTACCCAGTACACGACTTTCATTTTACACTGAAACCCTTATCGATATGTTACAGTCCAATAATTCCGAAACTCCAAGAACTCACTTTCCGAATAAAGCGGTGAAAGCCCGTACTATCGCCCCGTTGTCGAAGATCAAATCAATCGCTAGCGGCCATCCAGAATCCCCAGAAATGTCAGTCGCCGGAGAAGGATCCATAGACAGGAACGATACGGTACCTATCTATGTATACTAGTATCTCGTAAAGCTACGTATGATGATGGAAAGAAATTCCATAAGATGATCTTAACCATTGCAGACACTCATCGCTGAATTGTCTGAAAGTAACGAGAATCGTGTCAATGACGCCGTTGAATCCTCAGCAAGAAACCGTCCAGAAACCCCAGAAATGTCAGTCGCCGGAGAAGAATCCATAGACAGGGACGATACGGTACCTATCTATGTATACTAGTATCTCGTAAAGCTACGTATGACGATGGAAAGAAATTCCATAAGATGATCTTAACCATTGCAGACACTCATCGCTGAATTGTCTGAAAGTAACGAGGATCGTGTCAATGACGCCGTTGAATCCTCAGCAAGAAACCGTCCAGAAACCCCAGAAATGTCAGTCGCCGGAGAAGAATCCATAGACAGGAACGATACGGTACCTATCTATGTATACTAGTATCTCGTAAAGCTACGTATGACGATGGAAAGAAATTCCATAAGATGATCTTAACCATTGCAGACACTCATCGCTGAATTGTCTGAAAGTAACGAGGATCGTGTCAATGACACCGATGAATCCTTAGCTAGAAACCGTCCAGACACCCCAGAAATGTCAGTCGCCGGAGAAGAATCCATAGACAGGAACGATACGGTACCTATCTATGTATTACTAGGGTGATTCAGAACAAAAAAAAAAAAATTTCTCTTAGAAACAGGCTCAAAAGGTTCGTTTTCATGTGAAAATACGCCTGTCAAAATTTGAGCTCTTAATATTAATATTAAGAGTGTCCTCATCGCGCTTTTCTATTTTCCATAAGAATAACATAGGAAAAATCATTTTTGCTTATTCTGATTTTTGTACGCTACAAAGGACTGCTGAAACAGTAAATCGCTATACATATTCTTGTAGAGAATTGAACGCTCCACAAAAAAGGTCTCTTGGTCTTTTTTGATAAATCTAACGGTTTCAAAGTTAGTCTTTCCATTAAATGAACAAAATCGCTGAAGAAACTTCAAGACGGTTAGATTTATCGAATAAGACCAAGAGACCTTTTTTGTAGAGCGTTCAATTCTCTACAAGAATATGTACAGCGATTTACTGTTTCAGCAGTCCTTTGTAGCGTACAAAAATCAGAATAAGCAAAAATGATTTTTCCTATGTTATTCTTATGGAAAATAGAAAAGTGCGATGAGGACACTCTTAATATTAATATTAAGAGCTCAAATTTTGACAGGCGTATTTTCACATGAAAACGAAACTTTTGAGCCTATTTGGAAGAAAAATTTTGTTTTTTGAATCACCCTAATGTATACGTATATGTAAATTGTGACGTTGCATTTTGCAACAGTCACAGTTACTACCCTAGACGGGCAACGATGTGAGGACAGACAGCTCCAGGAAGTATGCCGAAACCAGGTCGTAGTTTATTTAATTATATTTAGCTCTTTTTCATTATTATTATTACCGTCTTTTCGATTATTTCTTCACTATTCTCAAATTCTTCGGAATCCTTGCTTATTGTTAATATTATTTTCCCGCAACCTATCTCATTCTCGTGTGAACACTTTTTATGTAAAATACGGAACTCGGAAGAGCTACGCCAGGACGTCGTGGGATGACCATCGACGCCGAAACGAAGCTCTTCCCGAGCAACAACGACGACTCTCCCGTTTGACTTCTGGCCGTGGATGCCGCAGGAGCGGTTGAACAAGGATGACTCTAAGAGTCACTCTCCCGTTTCCCGACGACTATCCCGCCTGGCGCTGGACCACCATCGTCAACGACTTCCAGAGGTCTCGGCAACGGTTGAATAAAGCAAGGTGAAAACACCAAAGTAGCCGCACGCTTCCCGTTGCCGAGGGCTTATCGACCTGGACTACACCATCGACTATCTTGCGAGTCCCGAGGAAGAAGATGCAACCACGTGATGCAGACCTGGCTGTAAGTCTTCCACGTCATCAATGGGGAAGTCTGGATGCAGATCCGGGCATTGGGGCATCGACTTCCGCCAGCTCCTCTGGCTGGTCTGTTCTTCTCGTTAGAACGCAGTCAGGGTGCTCTTCTTCCCGAGAACATCGCCAAGGAGTCCCGAGACGAACGTCAGAATCAACAGAGAGACGATACCATCAGAGTCCCGTTACGTCACGATCCCGTTACCGATCGAAGCTGGACAAATTCGCCAAGTGGACTGGACAACGCGTCCACAAACTCATTCCAGCCGGTAAAGGCAAATCTAGGATTTGGCGCCTTTATCCCGATGACGTAGTTTCGTTGTAAAACCGAAATCGTAACACCACGAGGGGATCCCGACTCTATAAAATAGGCTGTAACGACGGACTCGGCCTACTTCTTCGCTCGTCTGTTCTCACATCGACACCGGACAGCAGTGTATCGTTCAGTAATTCCCGAGTTCCCGAGTATCGTGGGTTGTGTTTCTTTTTCATTTCGAGTCATTCATTAATTTAGCTTCTTTCATACAAAATTTAGAGTCAGTTAATTGTTATATCGTTCTGCGAACGAGAGTTTCGACAGTAAGGTAAGACCTCTTTTGTAACCACGAGGTAACTCCCGAATCCCGTTTAGTTATTATATTATTGTGTGGCGCAGGCCACGAGCCCTGGGTTCGCAAGTCTTTACGACTTCGTCCCGATAAGTTTCTAGTAATTTTAGTGTATTAAAAACGGATTTCACGAGTTACCCGTGTAAGTAGTTATTTGTGGGCTTTCTTTCCGTGCTTAACGCATGTTATAGATTTTCTTATAGTTGCTTTTCTATTTCTATCTTCTGCTTATATTTTTGGTAGTATTTTCTGGTATTAAACCAAAAAGGTAGCAATCGACCTGTAACCGGCAATTTTCTGGAGTAAGAGCGTAGAAGCTAGCATTTGTTAAATTTGTTATTTAGTCTATAAGTTATCTTAGTTTAAGGCCTGAGTATATTTGCCTGATTATATTTTCTATGATATTATTTCTGTATTTTCTCTTTTGATTGTATTTTCTATAATGTTTTTCCTGTGAATATTTTCTAATTCTCTAGTGAGTGAAACTGTATAAAATCCGCTATATCTGAGACACCAAGAATGATTTATTACTGTTAGTTTGTTTAATTCCCGTAAAAATACGGATTCGATTCAGTAGAATTTGTCCCGTAAAAATACGGTGTATCGTTTAGTAGTTCAAAGATTAGTCCCGTAAAATTACGGTGTATCGTAAATTTTCTTTAGTAAATCATGGCAAATTAAAATAAACTGTTCAAATGAGTGAATATTAATTATCTTGTTTGATTAATTGGCAACCCACCCACTCTACCATCTAGTAATTGTATTCTGAGCTAATCGGCAAGTCCCGCCGTCAAATTTATATATTTTATATCGTATTCTGTGACGTTGATACGTCTGGCGCCCAACTTCTGTCTTTTTAGTAGTTGCATCAGTTTACTTGACGCCGAAGTGCACGGCTATCGGGTCCACCCTTGCCCTAAATCGAATAGCCGGTCGCAAATTGGCGCCCAACGTGGGGCCCACGCCAACAAAAAGGGTATTTGCCAATGATTAAAGTAATAAAAATCTAAAATTCTGTCTCAGATATATCGTTAAAGTTTCAAATTATAAGTAATCCCGATACGTTTCGCGAAAAGGAAAAACACCAGACCCCAGACAAAGGGATCGAAAAAGGTATTTTTGTAGAGGTTCACAATAGCGATTATTAATCCATAATTCCCGAATAATAGGTAATATCAAATATTGAGTATAACGGATAATAAATTCAAAACATTAACGATCTCGAATATAGAGGATTATCGAACAAAAGCCTAATCCCGTACCGAACAGTTTCTTATTTCGTGTGTGTTGTAACCCCGTGTTGACAACGAGTACGCTTTGTTTACAAATTTAAATTCGACTGTTGCATGATTCAACCGTCTTCTATAGACGCGTGGATCTTTTTACTTTCTGCGAGTCAGTTGCGTTTTGAACTTGGCGAACGTTCGTTATTACAAGAAGGGACAGTACCGACTTTAAGGTATCGATTATTAAGATCCCTCATGTCTCAACGCGGAGAAGATACCGACAAACCGCCATCCCCAGCAGTAGATCCTCCCGTAATAAATGATCCGTCCCGACTACAAGCGCATAATAGCACATATAATAGCCCACAGTCAACGCACGTCGTTTTACCGAGTGACGAAAACAATGCTGCAACACACGCGGAACAAATAAACGTTCCGGGACCTAGCGAAGGTCAAGTCCCGATTCCCGACAACAGACATCTCGTCGAAAACAACGGTTCCCGATTCGATAACATACAGTCGCCTAGTAACGGTTTTCAAGTTGATAATAATAATTCACCAACGGGTAATGATAATGCACCACCAAATCACTATCGACAGCGAAGTTTTCAACCTGACTATCGAGTCTTTAATAATCCCGATTTTCAGCCAAATACCGATCAAGACTTCAATGAAGGAACGAATTTCCAACAATATAATTCCCGACAATCAAACTTCCCGCGCGGCAATTTTAATCCACACGCGCAGGCATTTAATTTTTCGCCACGGCCAGCACAGAGTGCTTCGCCGCACGCCGCGTATGAAGCGATGCGGAAATGGAATTTAAAATTCTCAGGTTCCCGAAATGAAGATCCCGAAGCTTTCCTTCTACGCTTACAGGAGGGAAAACAGCTGTTCAATATTAGAGATCCCGATTTATTAAATTGCATTACTTTCTTTTTAACCGGCGTTGCCTTGTATTGGTTTCGATCTAAACGTAGTACCTGGCACACCTTCCGGGATTTCGAGTTCGCTTGGCGCGATAGGTTTGGCAATCCAAATTTACAATTTGCATTACGTGAGGAAATTAGACGGCGTACGCAAGGCGAAAATGAGCTCGTAGCCGATTATCTTACTTATATGAGGGCGTATTTTGATCGCCTAAGTCCCGTTTGGCCAGAAGAGGAGCAATTAGACTATGCGTACCGCAATCTACTCCCGAAATATCAAGTCTTAATTAACCGTGACGATTTAATGACAATCGATGAGTTAGAACATCTCGCGCGCCGACTAGAAATTAGTTTCCAGGCGGCGAATAGCTATCAGGCACCACCTACTCCCGAACGATCACTGATGCCGGAACTCGCATACCGCGGGCCGCGTAATGCAGTTCGTCAGAACCGCCTCGCATTAGCTAACCTTCAACTAGACAACTACGAGTCGTCAGATGAATCGCCCGATCGTCTTAACGCGGTGCAAAGGCCAAATGAAAAACATAAGAACGCGTCTAAGGATAAATCACGAAATGCATCCCGTAAAAACAATAGAGGTCATCCCGCAAAGGATCAATCAGCTACTGCCGCTATTACGAATCCCGAATTACCGTCTACATCCCGTACTACTTTGTCAGCCGCGGCGAATCCGTTTTTACCGACTCCCGAAATTAATACCACTAATCGTGGCCCTACATGCTACAATTGTCGCAAGCCCGGTCATCGTTGGCCCGAGTGCACTGAGCCGCGACGCATCTTTTGTTATAGATGCGGTCGAGACGAGGTCACGAAATTAACTTGCCCTCGATGTTCGGGAAACGCGTAAAGGAGCCGTCTTCGCGGGCTATCGCGGACTCTTTAGTAACGCCCGGAAAAATAAATAATAACAAAGAGAATGCATCAATGCCGTCGAGTGATTTTGAATTTTGTAGTCCGGTAGTTTCGCATAATAAAATTTCCCTCTTATTCCTTACAATAAAAATTCGTGGAACTCTTGTCAAGGCTTTATTCGACTGTGGCTCTTCCCGTACCTTTTTAAACGCGGAAACGGAAAATATACTAAAACAATTAGGTTTCGAAACGACAACTACATCCCGTTCTACTCCCGTATTAATGGCTGCAGGACAAGAAACCGAAATCACAGGTCAAGTCATAGTTCCCGTGGAATTGCAAGGAATAACGCGCGAAATCTCGACGCGAGTCATTCCCGATTTGAATTTCCCGTGCATACTTGGATTGGACTTCATCAAACTTTTCCAAATAACAGCTGACTTCTCTACTTCCACTTGGTATTTTCGCGATAATCCCGACAATAAATTCGACTTTGAGACTATATTTTCTACATCTGTCCCGCAATGCAACGGTATTATCACGCTAAAAGATGAACAATCGGCTGAATTACAATCTTTACTTAGTAAAGAAATCCCGCCTACTACCGATGTCATTGGGGTCACCTCATTAACGACTCACACTATTAACGTTGGAGATCATCCTCCTATTAGACAGCGTGCGTACCGTGTTTCTCCCGCGATTCAGAACGCGATCGATCTCGAGGTAGATAAAATGCTCAAAGCTGGAATTATCGAACCATCCCGAAGCGCATGGGCTAGTCCCATTGTAATGGTGAAAAAGCCAAATGGCTCATATAGATTTTGTATCGATTTTCGGAAAGTCAACAGCGTATCTAAAAAAGACGCCTACCCTCTCCCGCGGATGGACAATATTTTGGATAAATTAAGATTAGCTCGTTATATTTCGACCATCGATTTAAGCCAAGCCTATTTCCAAATTCCTCTCGCAGAAAACAGCCGAGAAGTTACCGCATTTATCGTCCCGAGTAAAGGTCTTTTTCATTTTACGCGTATGCCTTATGGCTTAACCGGAGCGCCTGCCACCTTTCAAAGGTTATTAGATCGATTAATTGGACCAGCCATGGATCCGTATGCATTTGCTTATTTAGATGATATTATCATCGCCACTCGAACTTTTGAAGAACATCTTCTTTGGCTGCGTCGCGTATTACAAACAATTTATCAAGCAGGCTTGACCATTAATCCCGAAAAATGCGAATTTTGTTGTTCCGAGGTAAAATATCTAGGCTTTGTTGTAAATCAAAATGGTTTGCAAGTAGATCCCGATAAAGTAACTCCCGTTGTAAATTATCCTATCCCGCGAACCGTAAAGCAAATACGGAGATTTTTAGGAATGGCTTCCTGGTATCGGCGATTCATCCCGAATTTTTCTAGTACAACCGAACCCTTAAACCGTCTTTTACGTAAAAATCAAACGTGGATCTGGGAAAAAGAGCAGGCCGACGCTTTTAATGAAATCCGTCGCTGCCTATCATCAGCTCCGACTCTCGCGTGTCCCGATTTTTCGTTAAGGTTTGTATTGCAAACGGATGCAAGTATCGTAGGTCTAGGTGCCGTTTTGACACAATCTCCCGATGAAGTAGAACATGTGATAGCCTATGCGAGTAGATCATTGACAGATGCAGAGCGCAAGTATTCAGTTACCGAACTAGAATGCCTTGCTGTCATCTGGTCAATTCAAAAGTTTAGACCTTATATCGAAGGCTATAAATTCACCGTAATTACGGATCACAACAGTTTAAGGTGGCTTCATAATCAGAAAAATCCCACTGGCAGATTAGCCAGGTGGTCGCTGGAATTATTAGGATACGATTTTGACATAATTTACAGAAAAGGTGCACTCAATCACGTACCAGATGCTTTATCCCGAATTCCCGAACAAGCCATGGAAGTTAGCGCAGCGATAATTCAACAACGTATCCCGTGGTACGATAAAAGAAAGAGAGACGTAGAAACTTTCCCGCAACGATTCCCGCAATGGAAAATTGAAAATGATCGCTTATATTTTTACCGACCCAATCCCGTAATAGGCACTATAGTTAACGATCTAGATGCGTGGAAACTAGTAATCCCGAACGATCAGCGAGACGAAATCTTAAACGAAGCACATAATGAGCCGCAATCCGGACATTTAGGTACCGATAAAACCTATAAAAAAGTTGCAACCACCTACTATTGGCCAGGCATGTTCCGTGATATTTCCCGATACGTTAGGTTATGCGATACTTGTCAACGTAGTAAAGTAGAACAAGCTGTTCCTACCGGCTTCATGGGCCGCCGTGTTGTCGAAGAACCCTGGCTAGTCGTAGCCATGGATGTTATGGGCCCGCTCCCGTCTAGTAAATCAGGTTTTGCCTATATTCTTGTAATCCAGGATCTATTCACTAAATGGATCGAGTGTTGCGCTCTTCGCCGAGCCACGGGTAAAACCATTCGCGATGCATTCGAAGAAAACGTCATCAATCGATGGGGTGTCCCGAAAGTCATATTAACTGACAATGGTACCGAATTTAACAATAACACACTTAAAGAATTAGCGCAAACCTTTCACATCAAACATACGACGACACCGCCTTATCATCCGCAGGCCAATCCCGTTGAAAGAGTAAACAGAGTATTAAAAACCATGATCGTAGCGTTTCTCGAAATGGATCACCGCGACTGGGATCTTCATCTATCTGACTTTCGATTCGCGTATAATACCGCTCACCATTCGTCTCTAGAGACCAGTCCCGCCTTTTTAAATTTTGGTCGTGTCCCGAAAGCAGTGAACTCCTTGAAAAATCGTCTCGAAGGTGATCCCGAAATCGAGCCTCAGATCCCGAAACGATGGGCTGAGCGAATGCAACGCATGCAACTTCTCCGAGAATGGGTCACTGAAAATTTGGAAAACGCTCATTCGAGACAAGCCGGATACTACAACCTCCGCAAACGTCCCGAGCGCTTTGTTCAAGGAGACCTCGTCTTAAAACGCCAACACGTTATGTCTTCCGCGACTCAGAACATTGCCGCCAAACTCGCTAAAAAGTTTCATGGACCATTTCGTATTTACCGATTGCTATCTCCTGTTGTCTGTGAAGTAGGTGAGGTGGAAGGTAGAAAAGTAGTGGGAATTGTGCACGTCAAAGATTTAAAACCATATCATAACAATGCGTGATTATCCCGTATAGAGAGTGTATTCCCGAGACCGGAAGATGTTTTTTGCATCTGAGGAGGACTTGGTAGCGGCCTGGCCGTACATCGAGCGCCACGAACGCCTAGTCAGACAGCTGATCGGCCAACATCCCGACCTCGAGCGCGACTTAACCGCGGGCCTGATAGCAGCCAGAGAAGCCCGGGAAATGCGGATGGCAGATACCGAGCGACTAGGGAGGATTCGAGAGATCCCGTCCAGCCGCGACCAAGGCACACAGACCATGCCGATCCACGCCGAGAGTCGAGGGACGCAGACGGGTCCGATTTTGATGCGACACCGCGGTGTACAAACCGATCCGCCGGAGAGTGGCGAACCCCGAGCCATCCCGACTCCCTGGGGTATAGCCACCGTGGCCGATCAGATCAACACGATCCCGACGGTCCCGATTCCGACAGTCCCGACCTCGTCAGGTTTCGAATACGATCCCGAGCCGTCGACGTCTCGCCCACGAAGACCGTACTTCGAGGCCTCCACATCTCAACCGTCGAGATCGCGTCGTGAGTCGTACACCTCCCGATCAACGACTTCCGCGGACGCCAGTTCGAACACCGAATCTCGCCCGTCGACTAGCTCATCCGGACCCCTGTGCTGGAACTGCGACCAGCCTGGGCACGAACGCGGCGAGTGTCCCGAGCCGCGAAGAGTAGTTTGCCATCGCTGCGGCAAAAAGGGATTCACTGTCAGTACTTGCCCAAACTGCTGGAGGGACTACCATCCCGAACAAATCATTCCCAGCATCGTAAATCGCCGTGCAGCTCGCCAGGCAACCCGGCCATTCAACCCCTACTACCCCGCTGATGCCGATTTTGCCTTCAGACCGCCATAATGTTCGCTACCTGCTCGTAAACTCCACCGTTATCGCTACCTCCCATTACTCTACTATTCTACATATAACCCATAATATTCTCGCTATCTCGATTCTTTTACTGTTATTTTCAAATGTTAATCCCGAAATATCGCTCACGAAAAACGACTTAAACATTGTGCGCATTAGCGTTCGTCCTGATCGTTGAAAGTGCATCTGGCAAAAAGGACCTTTTATCTCTCTTCCTCAAAAATTACTATTTCGGGCATTATAATTCAAAGTTTTGTTTCTATAAAATAAATTTAATTACCGTATCGTTTAAGAAAGTCGCCATTAGCGTCAGTCCCGTTCTGTTAAGGGAATTTAGTTACGAAAAACGCAAAAGGCGTAAGTCCCGTATAAGCGGATCGAAAATGTAAAATTAAATATTATCCCGAATTATACCGTATCGTTGCTTATAAAACTCGCATTTCATACTCAATATCCTGTTCAAAATCCCGATCACCCTAGATTAGTATTATTCGTTAAAAATTTTAGTTAGTCAAACAATCAACGCGTTGTGAACCGACATAAAAATCCCGTACTTCGTTAGTTTAGTTTATTTAAAGTCATCTTCACCTTGTTACTTAAGTAACTTTGTCAATTTAGTTTGCGAAATGGTGTTAAAACAAGAAAATTTTTTTTTTGTTTGGTCAAAAACTAAATCGAAGACGAACCACTTCGAAGTCCCGCACGCTAAAACACCTACGCGCAGAGTCAACCACAATCCTTAGGCTAAGAAACTATCGAGATCAATTTTTATAAGCTCTTCTACCTCGCAGCTCCCAGAAATATTGTTGTTTCCAGTCAACCACGTTCTAGCTTCGTTTAATAACAACCATAAACCACAAAGAATTGCTAGGTTGACACAAAACAGGTCTACAGCACAACTCGGAACCAGGGGGGGGGACCGACTAACCCCCAGGGGGGATGGGGTTGTGACGTTGCATTTTGCAACAGTCACAGTTACTACCCTAGACGGGCAACGATGTGAGGACAGACAGCTCCAGGAAGTATGCCGAAACCAGGTCGTAGTTTATTTAATTATATTTAGCTCTTTTTCATTATTATTATTACCGTCTTTTCGATTATTTCTTCACTATTCTCAAATTCTTCGGAATCCTTGCTTATTGTTAATATTATTTTCCCGCAACCTATCTCATTCTCGTGTGAACACTTTTTATGTAAAATACGGAACTCGGAAGAGCTACGCCAGGACGTCGTGGGATGACCATCGACGCCGAAACGAAGCTCTTCCCGAGCAACAACGACGACTCTCCCGTTTGACTTCTGGCCGTGGATGCCGCAGGAGCGGTTGAACAAGGATGACTCTAAGAGTCACTCTCCCGTTTCCCGACGACTATCCCGCCTGGCGCTGGACCACCATCGTCAACGACTTCCAGAGGTCTCGGCAACGGTTGAATAAAGCAAGGTGAAAACACCAAAGTAGCCGCACGCTTCCCGTTGCCGAGGGCTTATCGACCTGGACTACACCATCGACTATCTTGCGAGTCCCGAGGAAGAAGATGCAACCACGTGATGCAGACCTGGCTGTAAGTCTTCCACGTCATCAATGGGGAAGTCTGGATGCAGATCCGGGCATTGGGGCATCGACTTCCGCCAGCTCCTCTGGCTGGTCTGTTCTTCTCGTTAGAACGCAGTCAGGGTGCTCTTCTTCCCGAGAACATCGCCAAGGAGTCCCGAGACGAACGTCAGAATCAACAGAGAGACGATACCATCAGAGTCCCGTTACGTCACGATCCCGTTACCGATCGAAGCTGGACAAATTCGCCAAGTGGACTGGACAACGCGTCCACAAACTCATTCCAGCCGGTAAAGGCAAATCTAGGATTTGGCGCCTTTATCCCGATGACGTAGTTTCGTTGTAAAACCGAAATCGTAACACCACGAGGGGATCCCGACTCTATAAAATAGGCTGTAACGACGGACTCGGCCTACTTCTTCGCTCGTCTGTTCTCACATCGACACCGGACAGCAGTGTATCGTTCAGTAATTCCCGAGTTCCCGAGTATCGTGGGTTGTGTTTCTTTTTCATTTCGAGTCATTCATTAATTTAGCTTCTTTCATACAAAATTTAGAGTCAGTTAATTGTTATATCGTTCTGCGAACGAGAGTTTCGACAGTAAGGTAAGACCTCTTTTGTAACCACGAGGTAACTCCCGAATCCCGTTTAGTTATTATATTATTGTGTGGCGCAGGCCACGAGCCCTGGGTTCGCAAGTCTTTACGACTTCGTCCCGATAAGTTTCTAGTAATTTTAGTGTATTAAAAACGGATTTCACGAGTTACCCGTGTAAGTAGTTATTTGTGGGCTTTCTTTCCGTGCTTAACGCATGTTATAGATTTTCTTATAGTTGCTTTTCTATTTCTATCTTCTGCTTATATTTTTGGTAGTATTTTCTGGTATTAAACCAAAAAGGTAGCAATCGACCTGTAACCGGCAATTTTCTGGAGTAAGAGCGTAGAAGCTAGCATTTGTTAAATTTGTTATTTAGTCTATAAGTTATCTTAGTTTAAGGCCTGAGTATATTTGCCTGATTATATTTTCTATGATATTATTTCTGTATTTTCTCTTTTGATTGTATTTTCTATAATGTTTTTCCTGTGAATATTTTCTAATTCTCTAGTGAGTGAAACTGTATAAAATCCGCTATATCTGAGACACCAAGAATGATTTATTACTGTTAGTTTGTTTAATTCCCGTAAAAATACGGATTCGATTCAGTAGAATTTGTCCCGTAAAAATACGGTGTATCGTTTAGTAGTTCAAAGATTAGTCCCGTAAAATTACGGTGTATCGTAAATTTTCTTTAGTAAATCATGGCAAATTAAAATAAACTGTTCAAATGAGTGAATATTAATTATCTTGTTTGATTAATTGGCAACCCACCCACTCTACCATCTAGTAATTGTATTCTGAGCTAATCGGCAAGTCCCGCCGTCAAATTTATATATTTTATATCGTATTCTGTGACGTTGATACGTCTGGCGCCCAACTTCTGTCTTTTTAGTAGTTGCATCAGTTTACTTGACGCCGAAGTGCACGGCTATCGGGTCCACCCTTGCCCTAAATCGAATAGCCGGTCGCAAAATATATTAGACTGACCGTTAAAAAAAATGTTCATGTTTCAAGTTGAGGAATCTTATGAGAAGACCCTGGTAAAACTCAAAACTTAGACATTTTCTTCATAATTGAAATTATTAATAGATCATGGCAAAGTGTGTACACAGAAACTAAGAAAATTCTACCTTGATCTCACAGATTACTTAAGAAATGTAGAAGTTACGCAACATTCAATGGTAAAAACCTACTGAATTTCATAATGCTCCTTGCGTTCTAACTTTAATCGAATCATATTTATCTTCAACTATAGTCTTCAGCATTTTAAAGGAAAGAAATTTGCTGACCAAATTTGCGAATTAATTTTCCGTTCTTTTTTAAGGAGGTTCAATCGAATCTTATGAAAAAGAATTTTCCAAGTTTCAGATTCGAAACTTCGTACGTATATAAATCAATACTTTATCGGTGTATTCTCAAAATTTGAGAATGCTCCACCACCTACTTTCTTAGAAAATAGTTTTAAATGTGGCATTTTGAAAGTTCTTATGCACAGACTCTTATGGCTGACAAGCTACCGTGATAGCTCTTAACTGTTTTTATTATTTTCAATATTATTCTCCCAAGTCTATTTGCGTACAGGATTTGGTGGAATGTCCAATATATATTAGGGTGTGACAAAAAAAATTGCCAAAAAAAGTTTCTATCATCACGTTCATAGAAATCTGACGATGAATCTAATGATGAGCTTGCTTCACTGTCATCATTATCGGACAGTCGATCGGGGAAGACAATCAGGGATATGACTCGCGCGGCCAAAAAAATTTACTTTACAAAGAGACATCAGGACACCAATCGTACCGGTGGTAGATACAAAGTTTTAACTAAAGAACAACGTAGAGAACATCTTGAGCTTTTGGTGAGCGACAACGAAGAAATGGACGAAACCGACGAAGAGAAACTGAATCCATTGAGAGTCGAAAATTTAAAGGAGGCGCTGCGTCTCACGTTAAATTCGGACCGAGAGTGGAAGAGGAGATATGAAATTCTAAGAAAACAGCAAAGCATCTGTACCATCAAAAAAGCTGTTGATAAAAAAATCAACCAGTCCAGTCGCGTAATTGTCAAGACCATCGGCAATCGAATTCGAAACATGGAAAATCGAATAAAAAACTGTTGTCAAGCATTATCGCTCAACATCAGGCATGAAGATAATCAGGACGTCGAAGACGAGGAGTTAGTACAAGCCCGCCAGATCCCTGATATAGACCATAACGAGCCTATGAAAAAGGTATGTTCACAAAAGTAATAACAACAATTGGAGTAACACTCATTAATATAAATCATCACCTTTTTCCATTCAAAGGGTTTATATTGCAATATTCGGGTTTTCATTAAACCATTGAATGAAGCTATGATCGCTCCCACCATGAGGAAAAGATGTGCAAAGGTTGTCGAGGCGCTCTGGACCTCGGAACAACGTCGAAATTTATCCTGGAAGAAAATGAAAAGGTACCCAAATCGTCGTGTCATTACTGATCAAGAAGTGAAAAATGTAATAAGTAAGTACCATTTTAACAAACCATGATATGATATACAGGGTGATCCATTTAAGTTGGCACAGCAGGATATCTTCAGAACCACCGATTTTAGGGAAAGATGTTTGAAATGAAAATTTCTTGACTTGAAGGGGGCAAGACACTGTGCTTTCGTACTTTTCATTTGGTAGAGGTTTACAAGGTCATTTGGAGGTCAACATTGTTTTTTTTCAATGGAAACATGTATTTTTTTTACAGTTTGGCAATTACACAAAAAAATGAGACACTTTCATCCCAACTTTTTTTTTATACGACATCAATTTTTTAAAATATCTCAAAATCAACAAAATAGGTATTAGGAAGATCATGGGCAAATAAAATATTTGTAGAAGGGAAATTTGATTTAAAAAAAGGCTAGGGAAAAATAGTGAGCCACGGGGACACCATCGACGAACATTGAACATTATTGTATGACTCACAAGACTAGATTGAATGTCAACAGCTGCAAAAATAGATAATCTCGAATTGTAACCCCGCGAAATGAAAATCAAAGCATAAGCAGACCAGTACATTTGCCTGCTAGGTCGCCAAATCTTCCTAATACCTATTTTGTTGATTTTAAGATATCTTAAAAAATTGATGTATAAAAAAAAAGTTGGGATGAAAGTGTTTCACTTTTTTGTACAAGTTGCCAAAATGAAAAAAAAAATACATGTTCCTGTCAAAAAAAACAATGTTGATCTCTGAATGACCTTGTAAATCTCCACGAAATGGAAAGTACGATAGCACAGTGTCTTGCCCCCTTCAAGTCAAGAAATTTTCATCTTAAACATATTTCTCTAAAATGGGTGGTTCTCAAGATATCCTGCTGTGCCAACTTAAATGGACCACCCTGTGTATGACTCATTATTAATTTTTTTCGTTATAACTTGTTGCAGCTATCTGCGAAAAGCTTCAACTCGTCAAGGGACGCAGAGTCCATGACACTGGCATCAACAATGTCAGGCATGAGCACCGCAAGTGGATCACCATAATGCTCAAGCACGAGCGGATGAACCATAAAAGGGGACAGCTCAAAAAACCAAACGAGAATGCATCGTCAAGAGAATCCGACAGCAGCAGTGAACCTTAGTACCATTATTCCCCACTGAAAATCGTGGCATGAAATCTGATGTGAGACCTCATTTAAGATGTGATGTGAATATATATGATATCTGATATCAGCTCAAACGAGAACTGAGAAGCACTTACCTCAGATTGTGGTAACTAATTTGAACAAGGTTTTCATACTAGATCCTATATGAGTCTCATGTCAGATATCCTGCCAGACTGCAAAAGTTTATGGAGAAAAAAAAATTCCTGTGCTGCAGTACTTGAACTCAGAACCTTCGACTTCGTAGGCTCTTACCTTTATACTGCGTCATGACAAAAAACAATGAATTTTCTACGTATATATTGAGCTACTACGAACATTAACTGAAGATGAAACTCAATATACATATAGGTATAAGATTCTTTGTTTTCTAAGCACTGTCGTGGCTCAGTGGTTAGGTAAGAGCCTTTGAAGTCGAAGTTTCCGAATTTAAGTCCTGCAGCACAGGATTTTTTTTTCTCCATAAACTTTTGCAGTCTGGCAGGATATCTGACATGAGACTCATATAAGATCTAGTAAGAAAACCTTGTTCAATTTTGCTACCACAATCTGAGGTGAGTGCTTATCAGTTCTCGATCGAGCTGATATCAGATATCATATAAGATCACATGACATCTTATATGAGATCTCATATCAGATCTCACGCCACGATTATCAGTAGAGTTGTCATTGGCTATTCCGACATTGACCAATTAGATATAAACTTGTTAACCTCTGGGGGTACAGTAATATTTATTGATGGGTTCGCAATGGCTAATTTTTTTTATGACTTTTTCGGAAACGAGACTCCATTCTAGTCGTATTTCATGTGCCCATTGCCGAAATTATAATAATAATAATTATGACCCTTCATAAGAATGATATAATATTAATTTATTTGATTGTATCCAAAAAAGTCAGAAAAAAACAGTCAGCCACCGCGAACCCCTTAATGAACATTACTGTGCATTATCATTCAAAGATAATTAAAGCGTTCGATACCTAAGTTTGATTTTCTTTATTTCATAATGTTATTAAAAGTCTATAAAACTTTCAAATATTTTTAATCCAAATCTTAGTGAAACTGTATCTGAAAATGTCTGAAAATTTTCACTAAAATCTCGAATATATAATGCATGAAGTGTTTAAATTTCTTAAACCACGTTCAGAATAGATTTTAAAATGATTGAAAATATGGTTTATGGAATTTTTCACACAGTTTTTCAGAGTGATTCCAACTCGAATAAATCATACAGTACAGTATTTTAATGCTATTAATAGTTCTTTTAATTGTTATGTACGGTAATAAAAACAGTGCTTGCAATGTAAAGATAACATATCGATACCCACGTTCTAATATGTCGTAACGCACAAAATTTCAGAAATTGGCTTTTTTTGAAAAATTGAATGATAATAATGTTGTGCAGCTTACGTTCAAGTTTTAGCGGTCAAATCGTTTATTTTCTATTTTTAAATAAATATTCCAATCCTGAAAAATTTTCCAAATTTGGGTTACGACATATTAGATTGTGGGTATCAATATTCATTTTTGTTTTCAAAGAGGAGTTAAATTGTAAAAAGATGTTCGATCGAAAAAATGCTATTCGTTTTTTGTTCATAATGACCGTTTTTACTCATTTTCATCCGTATCCCGATATTCCGAAACCGAAAAATAAAAACGTTGCAGGTCGGTTCGTTCGACCGAACTGCCAAGAATGAGATACGACGTCGTGGGTAGGTCCGAGCGACCGGCGAACCCTGAAAATTTTTACGACGGTTATCGGCCGGTCGCCAAATTACAGTTGAATTATGGTCGAAAACCGGTAAAATAAGTGGCCCGGGACGACCGTCGAAATCGCGGTCAGAAGCCGGTCAAATCTAAGGTCGGCCGTTCCGACAGGGGGGGCTCTTTCAGTGAAAATCGTCCGATTACATGAATATATTTAATATATGAATACATAGAGTTTTAGTTATTATGAATATATATATATAGATATATAGTATATTTTAGTCAATGAATATAATTATATGAATATTATGAATATAATTGTATGAGTATTACGAATATAATTGTATGAGTACACTGAGAGAAATAGAGTTTGATTTTTCGGTATTGTGAGCCCGAAATCTAGGCTTCCATTACCCAAATTTGTATGGCATTTGGGGGACACATAAATATTGTGGTAACATATGATATATACGCGCAGCTCAATTCCATTAAGGTTTCTCAGCGAATAGTCCTTATCTGTATGGCAAACAATGCAACGCAAGGCATCAGACATCACTTAAAGAAGTATCTGAACGTGTAGAATGCGTATTGTACCGAGATATAGAACTGTGAAGGAATAGTAACATCTGATTACGGCATTATTCACTGGTTCAATAGGATAAAATTCGCGGCAGTGTATGGCATTATGCATTATATAAATGTGTGACTTGATACGTCTCACACTTGCAGTAATTGCCTTCGAGTGGTGAACTATTCGTACCCACACCTTGTGACTCTTTACTTTACGTCGTATGGCAATATCTACCTCATTAATATGTGAGATAGCGTATTTCTAGTGATAGTAGGATCTGCTATATATATGCGGAGTAGTTCCTCATATACGGATGGTGGTGATTGATATTCATCGAATAGATATTATTATTCGATCTGGTAAGTATGACTCATCTCTATTAATATTATACATACATATTCTTCGCTAACTTTAATATTTAATCCAATTTTAAACGAATATTCGTTTGATGTATATTTTATAATTATCAGAAGCTGCAACTTACTGAAAGTTAATCAATCGTGCATGTTATTCAGTACATTCAGATAATAATCATATAAATCACTGAAATATATAACAGCAAATATTTACTCAGAACATTTATTTCTTGATGTGTTTCGAATCGCACGCATTATCATTGTATATAGATAAAAAAAAAACCATATCAATATGCATCTAAGAATGTTATATGGGTAATTCTCATCTTGAAAAACGAGAGGTCACTTCCATGGACAATATTGTTTTCAAATTATTACCTTACCTATTATATTTTTTTCAGACTTCCTACCTTGGGATAAATATTCAGTACCTTAAGGTTAATGGTCAATATTCACCGAGCTTGCAACCCCTAAGGTAGTGCAACCCTTAAATAAAACATGTCATCCACGGTAGTGACTTTCCGTTTTTCAGAATGAGAATTACCCATATTTTCTTGTACATATCAATTTGAGGAAGTGAAGGTAGAGATGAAAATACAATTGTTTTTACATAGGGTTCCATTTATTCGTACCAAAAATCCGATACGTCCAAAATAAAGCTATAACAATTGGCAATAGTATTTTACTAAAAACTAAGCTAGACTAGGGATAGGTAAAAATGTAAGTTGGCACTACTGCCTTAAGCAACGCGCTCTCTAGCATAGAACTAAAACTTGTACTTGAACTTCCGCTTCCTTCTTCGTCGGACAGTGTAGCAAGCCACACGTGAAATATTAAGTAAAGAGAACTATGTACAAAAGAAAAATACGAGTGAGACTAAATAAAACCTTCAGAGATCCCCGAAGAATACAACAAAAACCATTACATCTATTGAACGTAAGCATACCCGTGCAGAAATTGAAGATTGGCTGCCGTTTGTGAAAAACGGCTGAGCGTTGGCCCAACATTGATCACCGACGGTATTGGCTTTGCAACCGCATCAACTTCGGCTTTAATCTGGTACAATATTGGTCACCGATACAATGGTCGGCCATCGGCGTCCTAAATTGGTACAACGTCGGCTCCGAAATGGCAACCGACGCATCGGCTGACTATCGGATTGCCACTCTGATCCAACGTCGGCTCCGAAATGGCAACCGACGCAACGGCTGACTATCGGATTGCCACTCTGATCCAACGTCGGCTCCGAAGTGGCAACCGACGCAACGGCTGACTATCGGTTTGCCACTTTGATCCAACGTTGGCTCCGAAGTGGCAACCGACGCAACGGTCAACTATCGGATTGCCACCTTCATCCAACGTCGGCTCCGAAGTGGCAACCGACGCAACGGCTGACTATCGGATTGCCACTTTGATCCAACGTTGGCTCCGAAGTGGCAACCGACGCAACGGCTGACTATCGGATTGCCACTTTGATTCAACGTCGGCTCCGAAATGGCAACCGATGCAACGGCTGACTATCGGATTGCCACTTTGATGCAACGTCGGCTCCGAAATGGCAACCGATGCATCGGCCAACTATCGGCTTGCCACGTTGTTCCAACGTCGGCTCCGAAGTGGCAACCGACGCATCGGCCAACTATCGGATTGCCACTTTGATTCAACGTTGGCTCCGAAGTGGCAACCGACGCAACGGTCAACTATCGGATTGCCACTTTGATCCAACGTTGGCTCCGAAGTGGCAACCGACGCATCGGCCCACTATCGGATTGTCACTTTGATCCAACGTTGGCTCCGAAGTGGCAAACGACGCATCGGCCCACTATCGGATTGCCACTTTGATCCAACGTTGGCTCCGAAGTGGCAACCGACGCATCGGCCAACTATCGGATTGCCACTTTGTTCCAACGTCGGCTCCGAAGTGGCAACCGACGCAACGGCCAACTATCGGATTGCCACTTTGATCCAACGTTGGCTCCGAAGTGGCAACCGACGCATCGGCCAACTATCGGATTGCCACTTTGATCCAATGTTGGCTCCGAAGTGGCAACCGACGTAACGGCAGATCATTGGATTGCCACTTTGATCCACCGTCGGCTCCAAAGTGGCAACCGACGCAACGACCAACTATCGGCTTGCCACTTTGATCCAACGTCGGCTCCGAAGTGGCAACCGACGCATCGGCCCACTATCGGATTGTCACTTTGATCCAACGTTGGCTCCGAAGTGGCAAACGACGCATCGGCCCACTATCGGATTGCCACTTTGATCCAACGTTGGCTCCGAAGTGGCAACCGACGCATCAGCCAACTATCGGATTGCCACTTTGATCCAATGTTGGCTCCGAAGTGGCAACCGACGTAACGGCAGATCATTGGATTGCCACTTTGATCCACCGTCGGCTCCAAAGTGGCAACCGACGCAACGACCAACTATCGGCTTGCCACTTTGATCCAACGTCGGCTCCGAAGTGGCAACCGACGCAACGGCCAACTATCGGATTGCCACAGTATTCCAACGTTGGCTCCGTAGTGGCTACGGAAACAGTTAATAGGCTGCTCATTTCTCTCAGGGTAACGCATGCACTCATTTTAGCAAGCTAGTGCAGAAACCACGCCCCCACTGAGGTTCTCGATATAAAAATAGCTGCAACAAGATCGTATCCCAGTCAATATTCGACAATCGATCGCGAATGATACATCGCACACAGCATTTTATAAAATGAGTGAAAAATCGCGGTCGTATTCGAGTGTCAAAAAGCACCGTTATCTAAAGAGCCTTGTTGAATCAAATGCCGTGAATCGTGACAAATCAAATGACGTGATTCGTGATAATCAGACTAGTTTTGCGGATGAAGAAACCAATGTACCGAAGTGCGGTGAGGGATCAAGTTTTTCAGGGGAATATCAAGATGAGAATATCAGCAATATCAGGAGAGATGTAATTACAAGTGGCACAGTGGATCAAGATGCTGATTCGAACAGCATGGAAATTGCGAGCGATATGAATGACGTCGAAATCGAGGAACCACCTGATAATTATTACTCCATGGAAAATGTTGATAGCGACGGATTACCTGAAGAAGTTCAAGCTGAACAAAAGACCCAACCGAATTTGTCGTCAAAACTTCGCAATTGGGCGCTGAAGTACATTAAAGTACTCACTAATGATGCTACTTCTGAACTTTTGACTATTCTCAGAAGCGAGGGACATACTGAACTACCCAAGTCTGCTGTTACTTTACTAGAGACCAAGAGCTGTGCTGAAGGGACAGTGATATCCATTCCTACTCATCGGGGTTCAAGTGGCGATTTTGTATATTTTGGTATAGAGAAGGGTCTGAAAAGCCAAATATCATTGGAATACTTTACGGAAGGTGCCATACGTCTACTCTTCAACATAGATGGATTACCCGTGTTTAAAAGTTCATCGACGGAATTCTGGCCGATACTATGTATGGTTTACAATAAAAAGTATTGCTGCAAGCCGTTTGTTGTGGCTCTATATTGTGGCGATTCGAAACCCAATGATCTAGATAGCTTCTTGAAAGACTTTGTTGAAGAACTCACGCTTTTAGTCGAGAATGGAATCAACATTGCAGGGACTTTTTTTACTGTGACCGTTGAGGCGTTCGTGTGCGATACACCGGCACGATCATTTTTAAAATGTACAAAGGGTCATGGAGGATTTTTCGCATGTGAGAGGTGTGAAATTAAAGGACAAACGGTGAACAACCGTCGGATTTATGGTGAGTCAGATCGTCCGCTACGCACTGATGAATCATTTCGACAGAAACGACAACCAGAGCATCATCTCGGAATTTCTCCACTTGAAAGAGTACCTGGGCTTGGGCTGGTCAGTACATTTCTGTTAGATTGGATGCATCTAGGATCCGGCGTGATGAAAAATCTTCTCTTGAAGTGGGTTTGTGGGGACAACAGATCAAGGCTCAACGTGAGAAGCATTCAATTAATTTCCAGAAGATTGAAAGCTCACCGACCACACGTTCCGGCTGAGTTTCAACGTAAGCCCCGAAGTCTGAAAGACCTCAAGCGCTTCAAATCTACGGAATTTCGATTCATTTTATTATATGCTGGTCCAATCGTTTTGAAATGCTTATTACCGCCCAAGATGTACAAGCATTTTCTCCTTTTACATATTGCTGCACGGATCTTATGTCACCCGGAAGCCGTTCGTCATAAGATTGACTTCGCTAGAACCCTTCTGCTCAAGTTCTTTTTACTTTTGCCGCACATTTATGGACACGACTCACAAATTATGAATTTTCATAATCTCATCCACTTATGCGACGACGCAGAAAGAATGAAAGCTCCATTAGACGACTACACAGCGTTCCCTTTTGAAAATTACTTGGGAAAAATTAAGAAATTGATAAGAACACCCAACAAGCCTTTCGCCCAGGTGTGTCGACGGTTATCCGAGCTCCAATCTGAGCATATCAGTTCCATAAAACTACACCCTGTGATTGATATTTCACCATCTGACGTTTTACCCAATTGTGCTGGCGATTGCGAAAGAAAATATAAGAGGATACGTCTGAGGAATATAATATTAACCAGGCAACCGCCAAACAACCTAGTGATTCTTAAGAACGGTAAAGTCGTGGAGATCAGTGACATTGTAGAGTCACCTTGCATGGATGACAACTCGGATCGATTGTACATCGAAGGATATCGACGGCATGTGGAAGCTGAGAATTTATTCGAGTATCCACTTGCATCTTCAGAATTGGGAATTTTCAAATTAGGGCGTCGGTCTCAGAGAATCTCAAGATTTCCCTGCTCAACAGTTTTGCAAAAGCTTGTCAAATTAAAAATTAAATGCAATACTGAGTACGCGGCTACGATGCTCCATGAATAATGGAACATATTGGACACGCGTCTCAACAACAAGCTACTAAGTACTAAAACTATAAAACTTCAGGGTAAGCAAAGAGTTCAGACTGATTTTCTATATTAGTAAGATCGCCAATAGAAATGATTCTTCAAAAAACTGAAATCCTCAACAACAAAATTCGATAAATCATACGGAGTATTTAATGCCAACCCGACCAATCTTTCCTCGCCAATTTTGACTTGATTTCTGATTTTGTGTTCGATTGTTCCATCCCTGAAAAGCTACTCCTGAGTTTTTTTCTCAAACTGCGATATATTAATGATTATTTTTTTCATCCAAATTTCGGCCAAAGGGAGCACGGGATTTGATATCCCGTGGTATGAATGATATCTAATAATTTTCGGTTATTAACAGTTCTACGTGATTTCGTCTGCGCGATCCCTTTTGATCTGGGGGCTCAATTGTGTAAAAAGTCATGAATCCAAACGAAACTGATGGTGGGGTAAAATCATTATGGTCGCGTTGGCATGGGATATTCAGGTATTGTCATACCGACGCGTCTAATTTACGAATGAAATTATTTTCTTTGGTTTACAATTATTTCACTGATTTTTTACTGAAAGATATTGATAAACATTTCACCGATTTGGGTCTACCTCTCAGTCTGCGTTTTCCTAATAACTCTGATTTGCAATTGGAATAACATTTTAAACCTTTATATATTTTTTTGTCGTAATTATAGAATCACTGGTATATAATGAACCGTTAACTGACTATGTACTTCGACATTGCATCGGCCCTGCATTGGCACTATATTGGCGCTACATTGGCGCTACATTGGCGCTACATTGGCATTACATTGGCGCTGAATCGGCGCTGAATCGGCGTGAGGGCATGGTTTTCGTACAAAACATTTGCGGACGTTTCATCACATATTCAACCAATCCGATGATTCCGTTGTCAACGTACCCCCGCCTCTAATTGCAGTTCCGCAGAAAATTCGCCTGCGTTCACGAGTTTCAAACCTCCATGATATTACTCGTGTCTAAGATTTTCAACTGTGTGGACGTGTATTATATATAATATATCAGATAGCCAGCTAAAAGATAAAGAAGAAGGAGAACAACAGGTAATTGAATTAATATTATATAAACTTCAATTTTTCCATCTCAAATCGTCACTTACAATTTGAAAAATCTGCTGCGTGATTCACATATACATACATCAATAAGTGCACAGAATTTCGACGATTATAGCAAGAAGTTTTTATGATTTTGCGACAAAAATTGAAAAATATCAGAGCGCAGTTTTTAAAGTTATTCAAATAATGCGAGCCTCCCCAAATTAACGAGTCGTTAACGTCTGATTAATTCTATGGCACAAATATTAATTGGCTCAATACAAAATACTGGCAGACCATGCTCCTCATATTATGATTCGGAATTACATATTCCATTGTCACATACATATATACACGTATTCAAACGCCGTGCGCTACATTGTCGTCCGGTGATACAAATTTTGAACCAAAATGTTACTTTCTCAGGTATGATTGTTAATTTTACTTTGTAAGAAGTTGGAATATTGCAAACATAGTTGATAGCATTTAGTTGGTATACTACAAGGGTATAAATCGAGACTACTTTCAGGTTCGACCCTCGACTGATAAGTAGTACTTGGAAGGGGATGAATGTCATACCTTAGAAACCATAGCCCTGATATAGTTTCAATTTTTGATAGTCTAAGGCACGCTAAGTCGAAGTCTAACGCTGTGAGGCACAGTTTTCCTAAAAATCCACAAAATAGCTCAACATCACTTTGTTAAAAATAATGAAACGGGGGAGAAAAAGAAACTACGAATTGTGTCTCTAGAAGATCGGGTTTCAAAATTTGTAGAATTATTGAACGTTATCAATATCGTATAGAGATCGGGATAGTCGTGTTTTGCAAGTGATTTGACATTAAATGTGCCGTGAATAAAAAAAATTATGATTGGTTATGTGATATGAAGTAAAAGACGATCGTACGGTTATATACGCGATTTCGTCGATTTTCGGTAGTTCTTAGGGGAGGATGGGGCACGACGGCCCACCTAAGCCGACGTGTTCATTTTTCGTGACTTTCGACAATCAGTTTAAATTAATTTTGTTCTATCTCGAACGAATTGACCACCATTTCGCCATAATTCTAAAAAATACTGAAAAAACGTTGGAATAAAAAAATTTGAAAAATTTGCATTTTGAATTTTGAATCTTTTTGAATTTGACGAAAAAAAATTATTTTCACCTTACCAAATTTTTGAAGTAGGACGTCGTGCCCCACCGACCATTATTGACAAATTTCTTTATATATATGGGTCATTCCATGTCAATTCAACGACGTTGCGACGGTGACCCTCTTCGATTTTGTTGATTTTTCAATGTTTCTTCATAGACGTAGAAAGAAGTCTTCAGCTAAATTTTTATCTCTTTATCTCCACCCATTCCGGAGTCATCGATTTTTGCTTAAAAAATGTATATCTTTGACTATAATTATGATAATCTTATTTTATAGGGGGTCATTTTTTTTCATTTTCAACACAGTTTCTGAAAAAATATTAAAAAACGGAAAAAAAAAACTTTTCAAAACTTTTTGATGCTTTTTCGACCATCTTTAGTCAAAAAATGCGTTTTTCGTTCAATGGGACACTTTTGATTTTTTTCAAAAAAATTCACAAAATTCTACGTTAAAAAAACAAAATTTTTGAGCCATAACCCAAGATGGGCTTCAAATAACTTCTAGTTAAAAAAATTGTTTATTAATTTAATATAAAATAAGATTATCATAATTATAGTCAAAGATATACATTTTTTGAGCAAAAATCGATGACTCCGGAATGGGTGGAGGTAAAGAGATAAAAATTTAGCTGAAGACTTCTTTCTACGTCTATGAAAACATATTAAAAAATCAACAAAATCGAAGAGGGTCACCGTCACAACGTCGTTGAATTGACATGGAATGACCCATATACATCATTCATTTAGTTGGTTGATTACATAACAGCAAAAAAATTCACGGAAATCTTAAAAAACGGCGAACTCGTTACAGTTTAAACTATTTATTGAGAATTAAAAAAAAAAAATCTCAATACATTTTTTAGAGTATTCAAGACAAATCACGGGATCATAACAATTTACATTGCTTTATATGGGGAAACCGGAAAATCTTACAGTTGAATAACTTTTTTCTTAGATATCAACTTTTTCTGGGTCATAGTGAAAAGTTGTCGGGTTTTGATATAATCTATGTTTGAGCGGAGTTTGAAAAAATTCTTTATAAAACTCCTACCGCGCTCTATATACCTCAGCTGGGAGTAAAAAATCACACGTTCTTTGCCTACGCATTGAGTTTTAATAATCATACACCGAGTATTGAATGCGCGTTATCCTCGTTCATTCGATAACCCTTTTTTCAAAAGTTGGTTAAAAAATCTCGTGAGCCTAAGGTGTGTATAAGCCGTAAAAAATAACATTTGTTTATCGTCACAGTGCGTAGTGAAAAATGACGAGTCTGCCTAAGGAAACCCTAGAGAAATCGGTACACCAGTACTCGATTGTTGAATTTAAGGGCAATTATGCGGAACCCTTAATTGATCTTGTTCCGGAGTCTTGGGTAAGGAGCATGAAGGGAGAATTGCTGTGCAAGTATCCACCGAAATCCCAGTACTATCGAATGGGTGAAATGGTGCGTACGCGAGAAGCCGCCAAGGACTCGTGGAGACACTATAAAGTTAGAATTTTGAAAAACGCTGGTGAGTTATTTCACATGAGTTAAATTATCATGTCCAAATTATAATTGCTTTCAACGAACCTACAGTATAGTCGTCATTTAGTTTCTCCGAATTAGGGGATTACCCCCCACCGTTCGAGGACCCTAGAAAAGGTCGAAATAAGATTACGAAAAATTCCCAAATTTTGACCTATATTTTCGATAATGCACTCATTGAGAAACCATATATAGATTCATCTAATCATTGTAACAGATCTATCGAAGTAATTCTACTGCATCTTGTTGTGCTCCTTTCTTTTCCTTTCCTCTCCTTTCACGCACCAAAACCAGTATTGATTTCGCAGATAATCTCAAGGACGCTCAAAATCATTTTGAGCGCTACCAAGAAACCAGTCAAGCTGTAAGCACAGATAATGACGAAAATGAGGATCCAAACGGCCAACAGCCTATACCTCTTTCCAGCTTGGAAGAAGAGGATCTCTTTGCGATTCCTGGGCAAATCCATATCGAAGAGATGGAGTCTCAGAGTTCTTCGTCTGACCAGGATTCAGGTCAGTGTTACACAAATACAACGCTTGTTAATAATTCTGCATTGAATGGTCATTGCGTGCTAAGTTTCATAACGCATAACAAATGTAGTCCTTGTAGTAGTTATTAGAATTGAGACTCGGTATAAATATTTCATATAAACTCGAAACATTTTTCATAAACCGAGCCTCTTTCACACAGGTACACTAAAAATTTTCTGATAAAGGATCCTTGTATATACACTTCCATCGCAGAGGACAAGAAATTGGTTTTTTAATCGCAAACTGCCATGAACTCAAAATTATTGAATGCATTTTTTTGGCTCATGTATACATTTAAAAAACAGGAAATTGATTCTTTTCATGCCAAATGAAGTGACAGAACAATCATTCGAAATTTTACTACATATATGTCATTAATACATAGCTAAATTTTTGATTCAAAAGAACCAGAAATAGACTGTACCCCGAAGCGGAAAACAAAAATCTCGCTGCAGTCTACCCCAACTTCCGCCACATCGAAAGCTCAACCGAGATCTATTCGCAAGGTGTCAGGCAAACTGCAATCACCATTGGGTGGATTAAAACGATCTCAACAAACCGCTGATCTAATCAGTTCACCTTCAGGTAACATATACATTTTTATCTAATGTGTAGAATAATTGATGAGCAATGAATTATACTCAGCTCATGGTATTTCTTACTATGACCTCAATCATTCCTATGATCAAAATCAGGCTTTACATGCTGTTGGAAATGTTTGTAAATTTACCAAACACTTACAAATATAAAAAAGTCTTGTCAAATTAAAAATTCCACGTGGCAAACAAATTCCTATACAATTCTGGTAAATTTATAATTATATTTTATAATTTATAACATTTTTATAATTTTTAACATTATAATTTATAATTTATAACATTTTCAACAGTAATATACCGAAATTAGAAACCAACTTCATCTGAAATCTTGAACAACCGAACATTGAGACCAAATCTTGTAGGGAGCACTTCCAACACTAGTTTCAAGATTGTTATTTACATGGAATAGATTAAGGGGGTATATCCACCTTAAAAATAATTTTTTTCAAATCACTGCTACGCCATGAGAAAACATTTTAGTGACTCAGTTTTTCTACAGATGAGTAGTGCTATTTTGATACATAGTTCATGATTTTTCCAGATTTTATGTCCTTCGCTGAACATGAATTCAGTCCATCGAAGTAAAAGCAATTGTCGTAGGGTACAGGTTGCTGCGTTGGATGAAATTTCTTCAACTTTGGAGGAAATATTCTGTATAAATGTAATTTCGCGCCAAACCAATGATATTTCATGAATTCAATTTTGAGAGACAGAAATTTTTGACTGTAAAACATTTTTTCCAAAACGATGAAGAAAAAAGTCTCACAATCAGAAATTTCTATGTCTAAAACTTGAATTCCTGAAATATTATTGGTTTGGCCCTAGATTACATTCATACAGAATAGTTCCTTAACAGTTGAAGAAACTTCATCCAACGCAGCAACTTGTACTCTACGACAACTGCTTCTTCTTGAATGGGCTGAATTTATGTTCAGTGGAGGACATGAAATCTGTAAAAATCATGAACTATGTCTCAAAATAGCACTAATTAACTGGAGAAAAACTGAGCTACCAAAATGTTTTTTGGCAGCATAGCAGTGATTTGAAAAAAATAATTTCCAAGGTGAGTATACCCCCTTAAAAAGTCAGACGAGATTAGAGAAAATCCATTGACGATTTGAGTATATTTGTGTTTTTTTTTTCTTGGCCAATAATACACAGCTAACATTTTTGTTCACTTCGAAGCAGGCACACCTCCACGAAAGAAGAAAAATTATCTCACTGAAAATCCTCGCATTGATTCGGCGAAACTTCTTCCAAAAATTATTTCAATCGAAGTCAACCCACCAGGAATTCTATCGCCTGGAACTGTAAAAAGACTAAAGACAAATAATGAGTCGAATATAAATAATGAGACCAATAAAGATAATGAGCCGAATAACAATAATGCGAACAAAATTGGTGCACCTGCAGGTAATATATTCATCTCTCGTAACACGTGGAATCATTCATAATGAGCTGCAGAGTATTATCCCATGATCCTGAAAGAACAAATTTTACATCGTTTTACGCTTATATGCGAAGCATTCCATGTCCATTCAGATACTTTTTCGATTACCTTCTTTGAGAGAACCGTTTGCGAATCTTGTTTCAATTGTTAATTGTATTATTATAGTTTTGAGAATAGGATTTTTACACTGTCTTGATCTGCTATTATATATGGTTATAATATCTCCTGAAATATGGCTCAAATTACAAAGCATGTAGAAGCACAAATAAGCACAATAGTACTTAGTAGTGAAATATCACATGCTTTATGTCAGTTCTACTGGAAATTATGTTCGGACTCAATTAACGATTTTTTCACGATTCACCAAATTTCTGAAACATATCTCTGAGACTCTAGATACCATTGTGCTTCATTAATGCTTTTTCCCATGATGAAGTAATGCATGATTGGAAAAAAAAGGTCACTTACTTCATATATGAATACATGTCTAAGGTTGAAGTCTCGCAGATACGATTTTTTTCCAGTTTTCCTTTGTCGCAGCTGATAGTGGACGTAGAATGCTTCCAATACCTATATCTATGTACCAAAGAACATGCTCTGTAAGCTCTAAAATTCCAGATGCTACAAATCACAGCTGGTTGGCCATTGAAAAGGCAATGAATACCAAATTTGAGGCGATGCGACGTAGCCTCGCATATGATATGAAAATGCACATTCAGGAGATTAAAGATATGATCCAACTAAACTTTGGAGCTGGGATAACACCGGCTGTAAACGTCGAGAGAAAATTGGACATGGAATTCCCCATAAAAACTCTCACAGCTTTCGAGGCATTTGACCTGAGGCTGAAGGATGAAGCCGAGGAAGCATTAATGGTAATATATTATAAACTGCACAACAGATATCGAACAATATTCGTATAATATCAAGTACTTCATCAAACTATTTTATGTTCGTGTAGACCTGGCCAGACCCTCAGGGGCTATTCACTTGGTTTCTAGGCGTACAAGTGACTTCTAACTTCAAAAGACGTCCAAAAGCTTTCGATAACTTCCATTGTTTTTCAATTACTTCCAACGACTTCCAAAGACTTGTAAAGACTCGCCATACTAAGGCACACAGGACTTCGTAAGTGAATAGCCCCTTGGACTGAACCCATATCAGCCAATATGATTCTTTACGGAGTATTAGGATAACTATTGATTTGGAAATGCATATGTCTATTCACGATTTAAACATCTCTAAAACTTCTATCAACGAAATTAGGTGGTGAAAATAATTGATTCTTTAAAAGTTTCACCACCCTGTGTTTTTTGATTTGCTTTTATTTAATTTGTTTTACTGCACTTGCGTTGAAGCTAGCATGATCGAAATGCACATTGTTTTATATATCACTGTTGAAAATTTAATTAGATTTCTACGTTTTCGTGATGTCATACATTATTTTATTGATAATATTTCAGATGAAGCTTATGTCCTCCTGGTGTTCGCCAGCAAGCGCAAAGCAAGGTATCGCGAGCATTTTGTCCCGACTGTTTACCCGAGAGGTACAATTAGAGTACAGTGGTGTGGGCAAACTACAAAATTATGGAGGCAAAAAAAACTTTTCTGCTACTGGCTGCTTCAAGTGCCTGAACTGTACGTTAATAATCAAAGTGAATTTACATGAATCTGAAATTTCATTCATATGCCCAGCTACTGAAAATTTCGATGTGATAAATGTAATAAATCATGTGATGTTATGAACGAATTCAGGATGTCATTCATTATGTGATTTATCTTGTGCATTTTCTCAAATCTACAAGATAAATCATAGATTGAATGACATGTTGAATTCGTTCATAACATGATATGATTTATCACATCAACATTTTCAGTAGGATCTGGGTAATTTCAACTGCGCTAATTTCAAAATTGTTACTTATACCTACATATAATTTTGTCGGGTAATATTTTTAAGAAAATTTCGTGTATCTATAAATTATTTTAACATACTTTCTTTGAATTTGAAAACTATGTTATACACGGTCCTATTTTCCGCAGTGACAATCATCGACCGATTTGGGAGCCAAGGCTGCCGATCTATCGACGAGGTGATCAAGCTAACCTCGAAGTGGTTAGCGACGGCGGATGACCGTAAAGGGGGGAGAAAAACCCGTAAAGAACGGAGAACGGCCAAAACTCTGGCAGGAACCTCGGCAGACACGAGCGTAGCTGATAGAAATGTATGTGTCGCGATTTCTGCTCCACCTCGAGGAACCGCTGTGCATGTCCCGGAACAGCCTCCGACCAGTGACGAACAAAATTTCTAATAAGATTAATCTATTAATTGTCGTTTGACATTTGTTGAAATAAAAATACTCCAAAATTTATTCCAAGTTTCATATGTGTTCTATTATTAAGAATCATTCATTACACGTATTCTGTTGGTGTATGATTTTCATATTTTCACCACAACTGCACGGAAAGTACCACTTTCAGCCCTTCGCGTGAACAGGAAGTGGTACTTTCCGATGCAGGGGGTGGTGAAAAATAGCATACGTCACACGGGAGTGAAAAAGTCCATCCAAACTACGTTCTTGCCAATCTGACACGCAGTTTGGAATAGCCTATTTTCCCTCCCTATATATAGATGCGTAATTATACTATTAACTGCGATTATTTCTGATATGTAATGAATCTTGTCCTCCAGTCATTTTTTCTGAATTGGAATTGAAGTTGTTTCATCCCAAAATATGAATGTTGAAATCAGCTCGATTTCGGCAGGATATGCTAATATCGGCCCATTGCACTGTTCGAAGCCATTCCTGAACTCAATCTCAACGAACTGCACCGGGCCGTTCTCGACTCAAACTTCGGCCTGTCGTCGATTGCCAAGATTGGCCCATATAAACTCCCGAGACTGCATGCCAATGTCGGCCCACCATTGCAAATCATGGCGGGCCCAAGCTTGGCGACCAGCGTTGGGCCATTCTCGAATCTAATGTCGGCCCGTCGTCGATTGCCAAGATTGGCCCATATAAACTCCCGAGACTGCATGCCAATGTCGGCCCACCATTGCAAATCATGGCGGGCCCAAGCTTGGCGACCAACGTTGGGCCATTCTCGAATCTAATGTCGGCCCGTCGTCGATCGCCAAGATTTGCCCATATACAATCCCGAGATTGCATGCCAATGTCGGTCCACCATTGTAAATCATGGTGGGCCCAAGCTTGGCAACCAACGTTGGGCCGTTCTCGAATCCAATGTCGGCCCATCGATGGTTATTAGAACTGGCCCATAAGCGCCCGTGATTACACGCCAATATTGGTCCAGCAGTTATCACCAAGCTCGGGCCATCTGAGTATGATCGGCATCCAATATTGGATCAACCTTTGGCCAATCTTCAATTTCTGCACGGGTATATACCTATAGTTATGTACATGTTCACAAAACTTGACGATAGTTTCAAAAACTAATACCAGTTCTTTATAATATAGGAACTGCTGTTATTTGCCGCAACTATATGCGATATCCGAAATGCATACCGAAAGCGCGACCATATAGTACAACACCACGAATCTTCATCTGTGAGTATGACCTTGTAGGCTTGATAATGTGCATCGAAAAAGCATTGGTTCAAAGTTTTCGCCACCAGAACAACTTGATTATTTTTTTCCAGGAAAATGGTTTTAATAGTAAAAAATTTTGGACCAGCTTTAGTAGCGCTCACCACTACCGAATTAGTCTTTAGGCGTTGACCCGAAAATTCTATCCATTCAGTAACATTCACATCTTGACTGATATTTAATGGCAATACGGTACAAAAATCTGCATAGTTAGGTAAGTTTTTCAAAAGGACATTCCGCGTCAGGCCATGGGAATATTCAGCGTAGGGAACAGTATTCATGAAACGATGGTTTAGTTGAAGTTGATGTTTTATAGCTATGGTTCTACAAACATTCACTCGACTGATGGAAACGCGTGATGTGATTTTTCCCTCTCTATGCTTACTTTCATACCGCATTGAAGCCAGTTTCCACAAAGGACCCATTTGAGCCATAATGCGAGGGTAATGTAGTAAGAAGTGGTGTTTCGGCGTCAGAGAATTCGGAAATAATTCGGAAATTAGTGTTAAATATTCTCCGATCAACGTTCGCAATAAATCGTGTGTTGCAGGTTGGTGTGCTTTACTCAAAATAATTTCAACTATGGCCTTTAATTGTGTGATTACTTGCCAGTGTATATTTCCCTCCGAGACTATATCACCGATAATAAGTGGTAAATTTCGAACAAAAATGAACATTTCTGACGAACTCATCGACAAAGAACCGCTCTTCAAACGTGCGAGAATGATTTCAGGTGGTTTGTTTGATTTGTCGTGAAAACTATAATGGAATCCATTGATTCTCGAATTGAGTTCCTCCAAGGTAAATAATTTTACAACACATATGAAGTGATGTAATACCTTTGAAACGTCACGTGGACATATACCTTCAGCAAAATCGTGCATTGGATCTACAGATTGGTTGCGAGTTAAATGAAAATCATCTAGTTCGTGAAAAATACATTCCTCCACAATTCCTGTACGACTTACGTCATTTAATGTTAAACCATACTCATAATTACAAGCATCTTGCAAAATGCAGCACCGTTCATCAAAAGTGCTATTAATTTTATCTCTTTCAACCAAACAAAACCTACACGGAAAGTTCGCTCGGAAGCATTCCACGAAACCCAACATCCCATGCATACCAAGATTGTCACCTAAGATTAATGCCAATTCAAAGTACATCTGTACATTTCCAATTGGAGTAGACACCGTTATACCCTGTGCTCTAAGAAATTTGAGTTCGTCGATAACTCGAGAAAAAATTATTTTGTTCTTCAACACTTTTCTGTCAATGGTATTGAATAAAATGAATAAGAAAATATTTTCCAGTTTCGACTGATATTCAACTGGCAAACAAGGTATACTCAGATACACAGCACCACATTTTCCTATCCCGGCATGGCTACCGAGAGGATTATTGTTTTCATAATCATCAAAGTACAGGAATACAGGTAAAACAATTTTATTTCCAAATGCTGACATTTTCTCTTTCCAAAATGAACCTTGCACAAAATTTGAAATTATGTCCGAGTTTTCATGAAGATATTGAAGGTAATTCATCGTGTCCCGATACACGTTTGGCATCTCAAAAAACTTTTTGAATACTTGACGAATCGGTACGAACTCTGCAGTGACAGGTACATGTATTAATTTTTGTACACCGTTCTCTTCTTTATATTCATTTCTTTGGCCGAGTAGAACTTGTTCCGGTAGAATTAGGCTTCCAGATAAAATAAAGTATTTCAAACGAAAATACTCAGTTTCTAAATTTTTAAATGGATTTGCGAGTCTATCGAACAAAGCAGTTATTTCGAATAAATTTTCAGGACTTTCATTCAGAGCTTTCAAACGGCTTAGCACCTGGTCTCGTACGACATGTGCAGCACTTCCATTGGCTAGGTTAGTGACTTCCTCTACTATAAACTGTACTCTCTTTCTTGGTAAATCAGACAAATTGTATAATTTGCTCACAAAATTACTTGCTTGTTCCGTTAAATATTTAGATAACGTCTCTGTGAGTGTGCCTGTAGGTATACTGGGAGTGAGAGAATTCAAAGGTACTATCAAATCGGATTCTTCATCATCAGACGTTCCGGATGAATAATTTAAAATGTCTGACGCATGCAATACTTCCGCAATATGATCATCACCTAATTCGTCGGACGTCCATTGTGACTGTAAGTCGATATTTTTTAAATCAATCTTGGATGTGGAGTTTAAATCGTTATCTTGATCGATTGTATCTTCTAGGCTACTGACTGATGGGAAATTATTAGGTACTGTTAAAGATGAGGAAACCGTAGTTGACAAAAAATGTGATCTGTGTCTGTGTTTACGGAATGAATTAAATAAAGAAAAACCTCGCCGACAAGAATCTTCGTTACATCTAAACACAGTCGACGATGGATGTGAAAGTCTTATATGCCGAAGTAGTTCGGAGTTATCGGGAAATATACACTGGCACACGAAGCACGACATTACAGTACGTGTTACTTTAGAGGGGTTGACCAGACAAGAACATTTCACCAATGAGGGTATTCATATTGGTACCAAATTTGTCACCCGTATTTGTGATATCGTATGCTACCTTTTGGATGAAGAGCCAAATGTGAAATGCTTGAAGTGGATAGTGGCAATCGGTCGCATAGAATGTTTTGAAGGTAAGATCTAATGCCCTCAGCGGAGACGTGGTGCTGTACCTGACATCATCTACCACTACATAGCTGGCTTGAATGTTATCCAGCGGTCCAACAAGCACTATATGGGGTTGCGCCGTTAGTCCTTGCTGTAATAGCTGTGCCTTTTTATTGGCTATTGCCGACTCCACGGATGCAGCATTCTGTAACCAGTTGTAAATGAAAATTATTAATGAAAGTAATTATTAGTTATAAATAACATGAGAAGATCAACTGCCTCGAATTTGTAAGTTATATACCTATATACCATACAGCCAAATTCATAAGAAACACTCGTGTATAAATTCAGTAACATTCCATGTCCTGGCAAGCGCAACACATGCTTATGCCATGACATTGTTGGATATGTACCCCTTCGTGCGAAGCAATATACTTACATAGACATGTAAAACGAATGCTTCCTGTGACTCCAGGACTGACGGTCTTTTATTTCGTCCTTTTCCTACGCTATTGCTTTCTGAATCCGCAATTTTTTGTTTCTTGGTCAGTGGCTGGTATTTAATTTGTGTTGCTTTGACCAATGTTGGTAAGAGGTATAAGATCAGGGCATCTTGACGCTCTGCAAATATCATTCAAATAATGCACTATCTGGCGAATTCTACATTAAGTCGACCTTCCAAATCGAAAAAGAAGTCATAGACGAACATCAAGATACGTATCTACTTGTTGTAAAAGAAAGTGTGAATCGACATAAGAAAAATACGAGGTCGTTTCTTTGACGATTTGACGTGAACTTCCTCGCTTATTATACTTGTGTGTGTGTGTGTATACAGTGGGTGATTCGTTTCAAGCGACTATTTTTTTTTTCGCTCCCATATCAAAATCTTGTTCTGTATGCTAAAAAAGAAATTCTGTGCAAATTTGAGCCCTTAATTTTAATTCTAAGTACTTTATTTTTGATTTTGAAGTTTTCCCATTTAAAATCCATAGGAAATTTAGGATTTATTTTTTCAATGGCTTATAACTTTGCGGCATTTAACGCTATTGCAATGCACTTAGGCTCAATTTGAAGGGGATTAGTTACTCTTTAAAAGGACCCCCAACTGCTTGATGTCAACTTGTATATTGTGGTATATATATGCCACCAAAGTCATATTTGTGCGAAAAAAATTTCTCCGGTGAAACGATCAAAGTTACCGAAAAATTTTACGAGGTGATTTTGAAGGGTATTCAATTTCCTACAAAAAAAGTCCTGCGACCCAAATCTCTAAGATTGATATTTCTCGAGTTATTGACCTTTGACTTTTTGGTAGTATGAAATTACATTACTAATTAAATTCCATAATACTCATCTTTTTCCTCACTTGCAACTTAAAAAATAGATAATTACTGAAGAATGCAGTGATAGGAAATTGAAATATCAATATACATTAAAAAATTTGACTCAATAATCCATTAAAATTTCATACCACAAAAAAATCAAAGCTCAAGAACTCGAGAAATATCAATGTGAGAGATTTGGGTCGAAGGCCTTTTTTTGTAGGAAATTGAATACCCTTCAAAATCACCTCGTAAAATTTTTCTGTAACTTTGATCGTTTCACCGGAAAATGCGAAAAATAAGATTTTTTCGCACAAATATGACTTTGGTGGCATATATATTAGGGTGATTCAAACAAATCGATATTTTTTAATTTCGAAAATCCCCTATTTAAAAGTTTTTGGAAGGTGAAAAAAGATCCCAGTTAAAATTTCAGCCCGAAAAAAAAATATTTAGAGGTCGCTCATTGAGGTTTTCTATTTCCCATTTAAATAACATGGGAAAAACATTTTTTTTTCTTAGAATTTTCTAGCTCACAAACCAATCAACGGATTTTTATGCGCGATGAAGATTTTTGTAGGAAATTGAACGCTCTATAAAAAATGTCTCTTGTCATTTTTTGATTAAACGACGAGTTCGAAAGTTATCTTTTTACTTTTTACTTTCAACTTTCAAAAGTTAACTTTTGAACTCGTCGTTTAATCAAAAAATGACAAGACATTTTTTGTAGAGCGTTCAATTTCCTACAAAAATCTTCATCGCGCATAAAAATCCGTTGATTGGTTTGTGAGCTAGAAAATTCTAAAAAAAAAAAATGTTTTTTCCCATGTTATTTAAATGGAAAATAGAAAACCTCAATGAGCGACCTCTAAATATTTTTTTTTCGGGCTGAAATTTTAACTGGGATCTTTTTTCACCTTCCAACAACTTTTAAATAGGGGATTTTCGAAATTAAAAAATATCGATTTTTTTTTTAATCACCCTAATATATATACCACAGTATATGAGTTGACATCAATCTGTTGGGGGTCCTTTTGAAGAGTAACTAATCCCCTTAAAATCGAGCCTAAGTGCATTGCAATAGCGTTAAATGCCGCAAAGTTATAAGCCATTGAAAAAAAAATCCTAAACTTCCTATGTATTTTAAATGGGAAAACTTCCAAATTAAAAATAAAGTACTTAGGATTAAAATTAAGGGCTCAAATTTGCACAGAATTTCTTTTTTAGCGTACAGAACAAGATTTTCATGTGGGAGCGAAAAAAAAAAAACCATCGCTTGAAACGAATCACCCTAGTATACACCTATATCTATAGTGATTCTATACAGACTTTCAAGTCCATACCTAACTAATTTTACTGTCTACGTATCATTTAGATATATTACGTACCAGGACTCAACGTTTTCAGTTTATTAATCAAGATTTCGTTATCCAAGCCTTTCGGTTTGCGGGAACCCTGTAATAATTCCGAAAGTCTTGTGCGAATAGCATGCCATCTGTTGAGCAGCGAATCACCTTTTCCAGGATATAGTTTTTCGAAATCACGATGTATCTGAAAATTCATTCGATATTTACAGTTATTATGTTTACAATACATAATATAATAGATACAGCTCGGATCATCATTTTGGTTTTCCAATTGATCCATACCAATTCAGCTCCCAGCTCTTGCTGCAAGCAGCGGTATGTTTTCAAGTATTCTGCAACGGACGTATTGTCTTTGATTAAATTGTGCCTCCTGATGTGATTAGTTTTGTCCCAGTATTCCACCACGCGACCCCACGGTTCAATGTGAGTTTTCAGCCAGCTAAGTTTATCATTATCGTCATCTGCAACAATTTATAATATATATCTAGACATATCACTCACCCGGAAAAGTTACGCCAATAATAATGCAAAAAATAAATCATCATTCAAATCAAAGCACCTGTAACTTCGCAAGTTTCTTCAGCATCTACCTCAGGCGTGTTGTCTTTATCTTTGCGCTTATTGCGTAAAAGTCCACTTTGATGCAATAATGTTTTGGTGTAGTGGAAATGTTCCCAGAGTTTTCCGGACGCACAAATGCGCTGTCCTTGTACTTTTGCATAGGGAATATAATACGTTGCCGTGGATTCACTAGGAAATACCTCATGGATTTCTTTTGCCCAACTTTTAAATTCATCTGTTGTAATTCTGTCAATATGAGATTGTATTTATATGGATTTGCCCGAGTCAGTATGTTAGTATGTCATAATATGGCCTGTACAAACATGTGGAAAATCCCGCATCTCCGTAAAATGCTATAGCAATATTTCAATACTATTAATAAAACAAATATGAGTAATAATGACTTAGAAGTAAGTCGATTAGCTAAATATAATTTGTACATGGGGCTTTCCATCCATTATCGCCGACGTTTGACCTCGACATTTTTTTTTTTTTGCCTAATTTTTTCTTATGTTGTAGTATTATATCGAAAGATCATCTGTGATTTTTTTTTTAATTTTCCAACAAACCGTTTTTTTTCATAAATAATAACAACTCTGAAAAGAATACATCCTTCAAAAATTCTGAAAAAAATCACCGATATTCGACGTCCGAAACTCGATTTTTTGACACCCGTCCGATCGTGGACGGTTGAGATTTTCTATTTTTTCAACCAATATCAAAATTGAAGAATCGCTATTCAACACACACAAGTATCCTCGTGGGCTGATAGCATTCATTTTTGATGAAAAAAAATACAATCCAACGAATGATTTCACTAGTCCAAAAATTACCAACAAAACAAACGATTTACAAAAAAAAAAAAACTCAGAAAACTTGAAATTGAACCGCTTCACTTGCAACGCTGTGCGGCTCGATATACTAATTGAACACTCGCAATTTATTAACGGCTGGTTCAATCAGAGTTAAACTTCACGAAAAACTTCCACATATCCTGACAACCATATCATCCGCGGGAAGTTCGCGATTGCTTAAACTTACTTCAATAAACCGAGCGATTGAAAATATTCAAAAGCGATTTGTGTATCTACTCAGAAGAAATTTAATAACTTTTTTGGATTGAAAAAACGAAAAATTCTACCATCTACCATCTTGAGAATAGCTTAACACATAACTACTCCAAATCTGCAGTGAAAACTCGTAATATTTTCGGATTTAGAGCGACTTGAAGTGAAAAGGGAGAAACATTCTTCGTGTTTAAAAAACTTCGTGTTTTTTCCATCCTTTCGAAAACAAAAAAGAGTTATAACTTTCAGTTATATTTCGGTTCAATTTCAAGTTTTCTGAGTTTTTTTTTTTGTAAATCGTTTGTTTTGTTGGTAATTTTTGGACTAGTGAAATCGTTCGTTGGATTGTCTTTTTTTTCATCAAAACTGAATGCTATCAGCCCACGAGGATACTTGTGTGTGTTGAATAGCGATTCTTCAATTTTGATATTGGTTGAAAAAATAGAAAATCTCAACCGTCCACGATCGGACGGGTGTCAAAAAATCGAGTTTCGGACGTAGAATATCGGTGATTTTTTTCAGAATTTTCGAAGGGTGTATTCTTTTCAGAATTGTTATTATTTATGAAAAAAAAAAAACGGTTTGTTGGAAAATTAAAAAAAAAATCACAGATGATCTTTCGATATAATACTACAAAATAAGAAAAAATTAGGCAAAAAAAAAATGTCGAGGTCAAACGTCGGCGATAATGGATGGAAAGCCCCACATACAAATTTAAATTAGATTTTTTTTTTTTTCACTGACTGTATTGTAAATAAAAAATATAAAGTGATATATAACCCAATAAAATTCTCAATAAATAAATTCATGATAGAAAATAAAATAATTAATAAAATTGACAATAAATTTATGTCACTGAAATTGGCAGACACTTGACAGTTTTTGAAATTTTTATGAGAAATCAAAGTTTAATTTTTACTGTGGGCTACAGTAAAAATTGTGTAAGAATCGCTCTCTAGAAAATTTACAGTAGTCTCCGGTAAATTTTACTCACACAACTTTAAAAAGTATTTTTGTTAATAGTAAATGGTAAAGCAGCGCCCTAGCGTCCCACGATTACAATGCAGTCCGGTAATTTTTCTCGTTAATTTAACAGTACATTTTAAAGAAAATTTCTTTCCGTGTATACAAGTAATCTATAATAATGCATATTATAGACTGCTCAATATTGAGATGTATAACTGCTATATTGAGATGATGAGGTATTCAGTCGTTTCAGGAGTGGTGTGTGCATCGCAATGACACGAGAATTAAAAAATGTACCGTTGTTAACAATTAAATGTACCTGAACTCAGGAAGTACTCCACTAAGCGAAATATTTTCAAAGGCTTCGTCTTGTTTGGATCTAATTATTTTTTGAACCAGGAGATTTCGAAGGCGTGATGTGAGATATCCTGTTTTACAGTACACCATTAAAATAGCTTTTCCATCGCTATCCTTTTGTAATAACCTTCGTAGATCCTATAAAAAGTGATATTTAAAGCAGACTGACAATTTCAGGATCAAATCTAAAACCGTGTATGGACGGCGTACAATTCTTGTGCGAATACCCATTGCATAGGACGTATTAATTTCGGCATGTTCGCGATAAATACGATAAAGTTATAGGGGGGATATTTGTTAATAAATATAAAGCGTCCGGCGTCTCCCTCTAGAAGGGTGAAAATTATTCTGCAATTTCATACACCTAACTGGATATTTTTAATAAGATCTTTGGAAACATACCAATCCTTTTACCGTGCCGGAATTTGACGTCGATTGTGCCAAATCTGCAGTTTCGATATCAGTGGCTGTAGTATTTACTGTACCGCTTGTACAGGGTATTTGCTTTTCGCGCGGTTCAGGTGATTTTAATTCCAGAAGAGTCGGAGATTTACAGGTGGTGTTTTGCGAGGGCTCCAGAACTGCGGAATCGGGTACTGCATTCGTTACAAGATTTGCCTGCATTACGATAATGGGCTCTAGCCCTGTACATATTGACTCACTTAAGTCTACGCAGAAAAAAAAAACAATATTAATTATCTCGAAATCACCCCGAAAAATAATGTGTCTGCGCAGCTATCTATCTCTACTAAATAAGGTGATTCTGAATTCCTGACGAATTTTGCACAGGATGATTTCTTGTCAAAATTGAGATAAAAAATACCACTTTTCTGAAAACCGACTATTTTTTAAATTAAAAAAAAAATAATAATAATACTAATTATAATGTTTTTCCATTTTTTTCCCCAATCCTCATCAAAATTAGGATCCAAAATTCCTTCTCAATTTTTTTATACCATTACTTTTTTTAATTCTCAAGAAAAATATGAATCAATTTTTTCTTTCCATTTCTTTTGATTATTATTTGTCATTTTTATAGAATGCTGGAAGTTTTTTTGATATAACAGAAAAATTGCTTAGTGAAAGTTTTTTATTCAGTAGAAATTGTGAAAAAAAATTATGTTGCTGTCATAATTAATTGAATTTAATATAGCGGTTCGTCATTCAAACGAGAGGTATTGAAACGATTTTCATGTCATTCATTTAAAAATTTGAAAAAGCAACAACGTTTTTGAACAAATGGCTAAGAAATTTGAGATGTCAGAATTGTGGAGGGGGAAAAAATATTTTTATGATTGAAAAAAAAAAATCGTTTTTGAAAGATGAGCAACATTAAGCCCTTAGAGTAATAATTTAAAAGACAAATGGCTGAGGAAACTCCCATTCCAATTTCGACAAGGATTGGCGCTGTATAAGGTTGGTCACGAATTCTAAATCACCATGTATCATATACATATACATATGTGCATAACTCGTGTACCTGGCAATGTATCAAAATTCTGCGGGTCTAGTATTGCGTTCGTTAACGAACAATTTTCGAAATCAAAGGGTGGAAGGCTTCCAACGCTCCACTTTGCCACACTCTGGTTAATCTGACGATAAGATAAATAACACTCTCAAATAAATTCACTTTCAATCAAGTACATTATCTTACTGTGATAAATATACCAATTATTCGTGCAGCATGCCGTATGTAAATATTACGACGATGGATATGCAAATCCATATGCAACAGAACATTCAGTGCTTTTTATATTTTGCACATATTATAACTATACAGTATTAAATGATAAAACCATCTATTCGTAGCATAAATCAACAACGGCAGTAAAAAGTAGCAAATGAAAGGATGGAAGGATAAGGTGGATTAGTAATACCTGGGGTTCTGAATTAATTTTACGCCACTCTTGTAGTTTTTCGAAGAAGTAGACGAAATCGTTAACATTCGTTAAAACGTATTTGAGGTCGTCGAGTTTCAGGGTCGGGAAATTGGATAGGGATATTCCCGCAGCTAAATTGGAAAATAACATAAGCAATTGAAAGTAAATAAGTAATCGACAAAATCATACCGATAATGACTAATAAATATAAAAACAAAATTGAAAATCCGAGTCAATGTCTGCGAACTGTAGGCCGATCAAATAGTATTCACATCACAGACAGCCCCTACAGCACACCATATCGCAGCAGCTGAAATATGGTGTGCTGTAGGGGAGAGGCAAAGGAATCAACATGCAAAGAGGCAAGCAAGCTGGACACCAATATTCATTACACTCCGCGAATGAGCTATATATCTCTTTAATCATAACTGATACTAACCAATCTTATTTTTGATAAAATACGTGTTAATAATATTATATTTGATGAAATCACGCAGGAAAAAATAAATATTTAAGGTGGTTTCTTTCGGTGGTATTAATCGGAATATCTATAACCCGGCACCGAAAACGGAAAAAGGGCCTTGTACCGCGATTTTATTGGCGATTTCGAAAACATACGTCCCAAAACATGTTAGTTTCAAGTAAAAATAAAGAAACTGCGTATGAAATAAACTTTTTTGGCACTTTAAGGGGAGGGACCAGTCGATTTTTACGGACCTATATAAATTCTCGAATATCTCCGAAACAGGGGTATCAATCGGATTGTCTTTTCGGCAGCCGATGTTTGAGGAGTAATGACATCGAATTTTCTTGTAAAATTCATGAAATCTGAATTTTTTTTTTTTATGCGTCGAAAAATGCGAGCGGGTGACTTATTTCGACTAGCATCAGTGCCCACGCATCATTGACGCGGACAAAAGTATGTAACAGCAAGTCTATACGGTATGACGAACACACCCATTACAAAACATCTTCGTTCCATGCAGTAATTAAGTGGAAAAGTGCGAAGTACGATTTCGTTGTAATTAGCGATTAAAAATCGTTGGGCAGCCATGGTAAATGGTTGGGTTGTCATGACAATCCTTAGTTTCCGAGATGCAACAATGAAGTCCACCGTCTGCAGTACCGACGAAACGACTCTGCGCTGTCTTTTCTTTCTCGGGCATCTCGGAAACTAAGGATTGCCATGACAACCCAACTATTTACCATGGCTGCCTAACAATTTTAATCGCTAATTACAACGAAATCGTACTTCGCACTTTTCTACTTAATTACTGCATGAAACTAAGATGTTTTGTAATGGGTGTGTTCGTCATACCGTATAGACTTGCTGTTACATACTTTTGTCCGCGTCAATGATGCGTGGGCACTGATGCTAGTCGAAATAAGTCACCCGCCCGCATTTTTCGACGCATAAAAAAAAAAAAAATAAAGATTTCATGAATTTTACAAGAAAACTCGATGTCATTACTCCTCAAACATCGGCTGCCGAAAGGACAATCCGATTGATACTCCCGTTTCGGAGATATTCGAGAACTTAGACAGGTCCGTAAAAATCGACTGGTCCCTCCCTTTAAATGTTTATTTCATACGCCGTTTCTCTATTTTAGCGAATTGGGTATGGAACTATCTTAAGAAAAAATCGGTCGATTAGGGTACACATATGAATACTGGATGTACGTCTAAGATTTCGAGGTAGCTGCACATGTTCGACATGCACGGTGAATATGAAAACCCAAACTTTTAAACTATAAATTAGGTGCGGATCGTACTCGAAAAAGGAAATGAGAAATTTAGCGCTTGCCTATCTTGATAATTCACGATAAAATAATAACAGTATTTTACTTACCTTTGAAAGGGGATACGATGTGTTCCAAGCCCCACTCAGCTAACAATTGCTCCATTTTCAGCGAAGCTCTTGTCCTGCACACTGTTTCCACGCGAATGAGGAATATTTGTATTCCTACCGTCAACGAATAAAACCGAAATGGCACTGCTTGCATTTTATTCGGCATGCGATGCTATTCTCTTAGCAATCACTACCCTCAACAATAGCAAAAATTGCCATACAGCTCAGCAGCAGACGCTTTTCGCCCGGGACAAAGTTGGCTTCGCGCGTTTAGTTCGAATCGACCAACCGCGTGGGAGCACGAGCCACAGTCGATAACAACGTTCGCTACTTGTGTATTATTTACTACCCTACGAACAGTAGAAATTGCCACGCAGCGTTGTAGCAGACGACTATAGTGACGAATAACGTGCTTCTATCACTTGGGCATTAAAATAAACTTATACCTATATCACGCAATCCAAAACGATAGTCAAGGATTGCCATACAGTATCGTAGTCAATGCTTAACACTGGCCAAATATACTATTCACTATCGGTTAACTTTCGCCATGTATACCAGTCTCGTACCTATACCAGCATAGAATCTGATGCATGTCATCAAAAAGCACATAGTGGAACTGTGCATTCTGAAAATTATGACTGCTATTGGAAAATATGCCACAATCAGTTGCAAGAATAATAAATGCGTAAGATATGAGTTACCATTCGACTTGTTAGTACTTTCTGCCATATTAGATTGTGTTCCAAACACTGCACGCATGGTACATCCTCCGAGTGTTATATTATGTGATGCCAAACGTGACTAGCGATTTATGTCATTTGCAAATATTGCCATACTAAAGTCATGATTCCCTATTTTTTTTCTACGAAGTCATATGCGTAAAGCATATGTCGATAGAATCTAGCATTAAGTACCAGAATGCTGAACTTCATTTCTCTCAGTGTATTACGAATATAATTGTATGAGTATAAAGTATTAATGTTAATGAATATAATGAATAATATCATATGAATACATAGGGTTTCAGTTAATGAATATAATTATATTAAAATAAAAGATTATTAATTAATTAAAGATAAATGAATATGTTCTAGGAATTCTGACCGACAATATGGTGGGTCACATATTATTGTTTAGTCTATATACCCGAGCCGCACTGGCTAAAGAACAGGTGCTTACTAGGGGATCTCTGGAAAGTTCCTCCCCTTTCTGACAGAATCCGGGTTGAGTTTTTGAGTTGTTACATACGTTCTTAGAATAGAATAGAATAGAATAGATTTAATCATATTGGGTTTACCAATAATTATTCGTTGTATGATATTCTCTTGATTATAGGATAATTATGAAGATATATTGCATATCAAAATATGTGTTGATAGGTATTCGTGATGCGAATATAATTGATTATAGGTATTCCTATAGTATCGAATTGATAGTAAAAATATTATAAAGAGATAATCTTTAATTAGTATTATTATAATGTAACATATGTATATAATTCCAATGTTAGCATTTATCGAAATCATAAGAATATATAATGTGATATAGAACTGTATGACATAATTGGTTACATAATATGATTTAATATTTAGTAAAAAATATGGTAAGAAATGGATATGTTAATTAGGGTACATTATAATATCCTCTTATTATTTCAGTATTATTTCTTATCTCAGAACAGATCTTCGAACGCAAAGGGTCTAGCTGTGTATGCGTTGTATGTAGGTGTTTGTGTATGCGTTATGCGTGGGTGTTGTGTATGCGTCTGTGAAGTCCGGCTCTGAATTAAATGAGTATTTCATATTTTTAAGGCTAAATATAATATTAGTAGATTATTAATTGTATCGAATATAATTCAGCTAATAGTACGATGATTATAATGATTAATATGTAAAGAAATAGCAAATATAAAATATGAACGTGAAGTATTCATATTGATTGATTAATAGAATTAAGAATAAAATATTTATAATTAATCTAATGTAATAAGTATTATTATATAGTTGCGATTATCGTATATTCATAATAAAATGGTTATCCTTAATGTAAGGAATACATTTGAATAAGGCTATCGTCAGATATAATGGATAAAACATAAGTTCCTTAGAGAAATCTAGATCTAGTGATTTTATGAACAGTTAGGTTGTAATTTGAATTTGGACAAAATGTTTGATATCGTATGTTGACTCTACGTTTATATATTCTAAGGTTATATAGACGGTTCTAGTAATTTTATATAGTGGTAAGCATGAATGGAGTATGGCGTCCGCACGGACGTTACACTAGCGAGCCTAAAGCCGGACAGAGCCGAACGAAAACGAAATCTTCCGAAGACAGCGCGTCGCGAACTCGGTCAGAAGAAGCCGACTATTCTCGAGTAAAACCGAACGAACCCGAGTGAAGCCTAACGCGAAGCGGGTGCAGCGTTGCCAACCCTAAAGAAATTTCTTTAGATCTGAAGAATTTTGACGTCCGCCAAAGAAAAAGAAAAGACGTTCCTTTTAAAGAAATTTGGTCATTTATACGAAAATTTAATGAAATTTGATCTCTTTTAAAGATTTTTTCCTTATAGCATGCAAGGCTGGACAAAATAGGGAATTTTTTTTTTTTGTGGATTCCGGAAAATTCGTATAGTTATAGCCACGCTATGTGAGACCGTGGCAAAATTGCGAATTAAAACTGACGGTGCGCTTGCGCATTCCGATATATATGTACTGTCATACTGTGGCGTGGCGACCGCGACCGGCGACCGGCGCGACCGTAGTAGTAGTAGTTTTCTTCGGTGGTGGCTCTGGTTGGCGCGACCGTAGTTCAAAAACGGGTTTAAAAACAATATCATTGTCAGTTTTCTTTGATGCTCACATAATTTCTTGAGGTGAGTACTTTATTTTTCCGTTACATTTTCTTTATAAATTACATTGCTTTTACATGATATCTTCATGATAGATTAAACGACATTGGATTCTGGTTACGAATAATGAATTCAGATTCTGACGCATCCGAATCGAATGAAGCCAAATCTTTGGCCAAGTCTAAGGGAAAACCGTACGCTCAGAAGTACAGTGCGACGTGGGAATCTGATAAAGATCTCCAAAATTGGCTCAAACGCAGTAACAAAGGTGATCGATATTTCTACTGCAAGTTATGCGATACTGATTACACTACAGTTGGCGGAAAAAGCAATTTATTAAAACATGCTAAAAGTGCAAAACACGTATCTCGCGCAAACACGTTAAAGAAACAAGACTTGATAACAAAGGTGTCGTATGCTGTCAGAAACGACACGGTTATAAAACAGAAAGAAGGCGAAATCAGAATAGCATCTTTCGTAGCAGAGCATAATATACCGCTGAATGTGGCGGATCATTTAACGTCTCTTATAAAAAACGTATGCCCAGATTCGGAAATAGCGAAAAAAATCACGTGTGGACGAACAAAGTGTACAAAAATCATCCAAAACGTGACAGGAGAACATCAATTTCAGTCTGTCATAGAAATCCTCAAGAGAGAAAAGTTTTCCTTGATCGTGGACGAGTACACCGATATAAGTTCAACGAAACACTTGGCTCTGGTGACGAGATATTTCGATAATAATCGAATTAATGACGTTTTTCTCGCGTTAGTGCCGGTACCAAACGCTACTGCGCAAGCGTTGTATGATGAGGTCGTACGTTTGTTCGAAGTTCACGGTATCCCGTACAAACAAAACTTGATTGGTTTTGCAAGCGATGGTGCCAGCAACATGTTTGGTAAACACCATTCGCTTTCGGTGTTGCTACGAAATGACGTACCGAATTTGTTGCTGATGAAATGTACGTGCCACTCATTTGCCTTGTGCGCGAATTACGCTTGTGAAAAACTGCCACGCATCGTAGAGGACTTGGCTCGGGATATCTATAATTACTTGGCACACAGTTACAAACGATTAACTTTGCTCAAGCAGTTCCAAGATTTTCTCGATATAAAACCTCATAAACTCCTCCATCCATCTCAGACAAGATGGTTGTCGTTACTGCAGGTCGTAAAACGGTTCATCGAGCAATACGATGCGTTGTTGTTGTATTTCACCGATGCTACCTTCGAAGATAAACTGCTGGCGGCAGATATGATTCTACAGCGACTAAAAGAGAAATACATAAAATTGTACTTGCTCTTCTTAGAATTCGTGCTTCCACTTTTCACGAACTTGAATCTCGAGATGCAATCGGAGGAGACGAAGATTCATAGACTGTATGCACAAGTCTCCACAGTCTATAAAACGCTACTGAACTGTTATCTGGAGTCCGATTATGTAAAAAAAAACGACAATTGAAAATATTGACTACGCGAACCCACGCAATTTCGTACCAATCGAGGAAATATATCTCGGAGCCAAGATAACGGCGGCGTTGTCTATTGGATCTGCTGGGCTAACGACTCTTGAACTCGCGGATTTTCGAAAGCGGTGTTTGAGTTTCTACAGCGAGGCATGCACCCAAATAGAAAAGCGGTTTAACTTCAGGAGTCCGTCTTCTAAGATCTTTAAAGATCTGAGCATTTTGAATCCGGCTACGAGAGAAACTCATAAATCGATTGCTCCAATTGCCGTGCACTTCCCGAATATAGTCTCCGAGAACGACTTGAACGAGTTGGATTCGCAATGGCGAGAGCTCAGAAGCATCGACATCGAGATAGATCCTCACAAACCGAGCATCGATTTTTGGAAATGTGTGGCACAAATGAGATTGGGTGATGGTTCTACTAAATTCGGGTTGTTGACGAGTTTCATGATAACCCTGCATTGCTTACCTCATTCGAGCGCTACGGTAGAAAGAGTTTTTTCGCGAGTTCAATTGAACAAAACGAAAGTACGTAATCGGTTGGAGAACGATACGCTGGCTGGGCTGCTTCATACCAAAGCTTTGATAGGTATTAGTAATTGTTACGATTTTCCTATCGATAAAAATTTGATCGAAAGTCACTCGATAGTCATGTATGACAAAAAGAACTAAATCGTCACGCTGAAACGTATATGCCGATGTTCGAAATCACCAAAAATATAGTTCAAAATGTGTTTATATTTAAATTCTCGTCGATCCAGAGACGACAAAAACGAAAGTACAAAGTATGTATAAAAGAAGGATAGCGACTATATACATATATAGAATATGGAAAGTCGACATTACTCTGTGCAGATTACTCGATGCCAAAAATTCAGCTCTATATATGCGACGTTTAAAAAAATTATTCATTTTTATTTTCTGTTTTTTTTTTTCCAAGTTCTCGTTGATCGAGAGACGACAAATACGAAAGTACCAAGTACGTATAGCGACTATATGCATATATATATATATAGTATGTGAAGTCGATATTACTCTGGGCAGATTACTCGATGCCAAAAATGCGGCTTTATATTCTGCGCTTAAAAAAAAAAAAAAAAAAAATTTATTTTATATAATATGTGAAGTCGATATTACTCTGCGCTAATTACTCGATGCCAAAAATGCGACTCTATATTCTGCGTTGAAAGAAAAATTATTTATTTTTATTTTTATTTTGTCCAATCGCGAGAAGTACGATTAATACGAACGTACCAAGTACGGTGATTACATATCGACGCCTCTTACGAAGACAGCCACGTTTGAAATGTCTTACGAAAACTGACACATTGAAATTTTTTCTGACGAAAAAAGACATAATTGAATTTTCACCGCGAAAAAGGTAACAAATCGCTTTTATTCTTATCATCGTGACTTTTATATTTTGGTTGAAACCATAACTAGTCCAGTAACGAAGTATGCCTGTAATAAATAAATTATCTTCCGCCTGAAAAATTAGTTTCGCTGAAACATGCTTTTTTTCGTGGCGAACATTTTAACGAATCAGTTTTCGGCGAGAGAATTGAGATGTGCTTGTTTTCGTGGTGAAAATCCAAACGCGACAGTTTTCGTCCGAACTTCTGAAATGAGGCTGTTTTCGTGGTTAGTCGAAATGTGTCAGTTTTCGTAAGACATTTCAAACGTGGCTGTCTTCGTAAGAGGCGTCGATATATACTACGGAAAACGATAAAAGGTATAGCGAATATACAAAAAGAATCATTCCATATGGAAATAGTCATTCGTCATTAATTTGTAATATGTAAACATGACGATTACTCTGCACGAATTGTCTGTTTCTTTTATTATAATTTAAATATAAATCGCAACCAATGTGATGAATATATAACGAAGTGCAATAATTTCGTTTGTTACTGAAGGTAACAAAGTTGTGATGACATCCGTCTACTAAGACTGCCTATTTTTAAAAAAAGAATAAATAAATGAATAATTCATCTTCTATACAACATGTAATCATTATTGAATCTTCCGATCCTAACTTTCTATATTTGTTTGGGTTATTGGGTTGGGAATTGGGTTCCTTGCAGTACGACCAATTGACGTGGAGTTGAAGCTATATTGGGTTGCTTATGGGATGGGTATGGGTCGTTTGGCTGGTTTGGCTGGTTTGGTATGGTTTTGGTTGTGTGTTCGGTTTTTATTTGGTTTTGGTTTGGTTTTTCTTTAGTTTTGGTTTTTGTTTTGTTTTTTTTTACTTTGAATACTCCATTCTTTCTTTTTGTTGAAATGTTTTGCGTTTTTTTTTTAATTTACGAATTTCTATTGTTTTTAGTTTCATTTTTAAAGAAATTGAATTCAAATTTCCGTTTTTCTTCAAAAAGTACCAACCAAAGAAATCTAAAGAAATTTCGACCCTCTTCTAAAGATTTGCTCGCTTCGGAGGTTGGCAACGCTGAGCGGGTGACCTGTCAATCTATTCTTCTCATATAACCTTACAAAATTCATTAAATACATCGTCAGCCGAACCTTCGGCATTTAGAATAAAAACTGAAGCTGGAAGAGCTGAAAACTTTCCGCGAACTAACCAATCCTCGTGGACCTCGTGAAGAGCTTTCAAATAATCTAAAGGAATGTTTTCTTGCTCGCTACGCGCGCGTGAATTGACTCTAGCAAACGACGTCTCGGGTGATAACCTCAAATAAACTACCATGTCGACCTCAAAATCCTGCGAATTTTCTGTTAAAATCCTAACGTTTTCTGTTAAAAGATGCGCTTCTAGATCTTCAAACCCCCCTAACCTCCTACGTGCTTCTACGAAGCAATTACAGCTAAAAATTGATCTTTCCATGATCTTGTTAGGTAAAGAAGTTTTCACTAGGTGCCTATTCCTCATCGTCATCGCGGCGTGGTGCTGGAAGTGATAACCGCAACGGGAAGGGTCCCTGTACATTTTTTCTAGGAGGTTCTCTCCGGCAACGTTTCTATATTCCTCTAAAGGCTCTAATAAAGTAAGAATGTTCTTATCTTTTAGGAATCTACTTGTAAAGGTGGTTTTCCCGCACCCAATGTTCCCCTCGACGAGTATGGTAAAAGGGCGGTAATTCTTCCGCTTGATTCCAAAAGGCAGATCCTTGGACCACCTGGAAGAATCGGAGAAGGAAAGGGGAATTTCTTCCTGACTTTGGGGGGAAAAACCCTCGAGAACCTGTAGGTCCTGATTTAATTGAAGAGAGCGAAGGAGGTTACTGTTATCTACGTGAGCTTCTTCAGACTCATAGGGGGCTAGGCGATCCAAGTGAACTACCTTTGGTTTAGTTCGTAGAGAGCGTTGGATGCGGTAGACTACGTCATTTATTTTATCTACTACCGTATAAGGACCCTCCCAATTAGATTGCAGTTTGGGACAATGTCCTCTTTCTCGTCTCGGCTGGAAAAGCCATACTAAATCCCCTGTTTTAAACGTCAAATCTCTAGCTCGCACGTCATATCGAGCTTTCATCCTGTCAGAAGCTACCTGAATCCTTTCCCTAGCAAAGTTATGTATTTCCTCTAACCTTTCCCTTAGATGTGAAGCAAAGTTGGAGCAAAGAGAATCCTGAATGGGAAGAGGGCCTTTCTCCAAATCGGAGGGCAGCCGAAGATCTCTTCCCATGAGCATGGAAGCCGGTGTGACGGACGCGGTATGGTTGTTTAATCCGAACGGTTGATTAATAACGAGTTATTAATAATGGTAGTGTCGCGTCACAGACTGAATAAAAATATTATAAAAATAGATTTATCTCGCGATAAATCGGTAAATGGGATTCGTCTGCCACTAGTCCTATACAGGTCTCAATCTCAATAGTTTAACTGTGGAGGCTAATTAACTAATAATTAGGATGGTTGTTCAAAATAAATGGTGAGAAATAATTGACTGGTAAAATGATACTATATTCTTAAATGAAAGTGATACTGAGCCCAGTTCAAACGTCTGACAAGGTATATCGGTTTGAACGTAAAATGTATACAATATGAAATAATAAAAGTCTCTCTATGCCGACGTGGGGATCGTTGGTACTTGTCCCTTATCAATTCACGGGTGTTTTAATTGTAAGCTAATGTTAACGCAACGATGTAACGCACGAGTGCGGAGAAGTATACCCTGATCAACGATACCCACGTTAACGTCGAGCACAGGATAAGAGTCGTCATATACTCGAACCAAGATCGCATGATTGAAACTCTCTTTCTCCTTTTCTAACTTTATGTATTAAGTGGAATCGGTAACTATGGCATTTAATTAGGCTGTACCAATGTGTCTCTAGCTACTTATTGATCTATAGAATCACAAACTGGTCTCCGCGTTATACGGTCGGCCCGTTTACATACACATGCGTTTATGTATATCAACGCAAGATGACCGTATAATGCGAACCCTCCTTATAGATTCTTTTTTTATAACTGTAATGCCAGGATAAAAGAATCCCAGCCGTGAATAAGGCAAAAATTGAAAATATAGAGATCGATGTGATCTCTATGAAAAGTGAACTGTTAAAGAACGGAATTTTGATTTTGACTGAAGGTCGAACTAACAAGTGGTTAAAATGCCACCAATTCGTATGTGACTATTACAGGAATTCTGGATTACATAGTAATAATTTTGATAATATGGAAATAATGGTATGAGCAAGACGTCGACACTTAGCTTTCGTTGGCTTGGCGTGATATGCGTCTACAAGATTGGCAGTCGGTCGGGCGTCCTCACCTTCGTGGAAACCTCGGTTTTACTCGACACTTCAAGTGTTCAAATGTTTAATATTTCCACTGAGTCTAAATGTCTTATAACACTACAGAATCCAAAGTAATGTCTTTTTTACACTACAAAGGTCCCAAAATGGACCTAAGGCAGAAGGCAATTAAACGAAAAGTAAAGAAAATAATAAAATGTGTGTCCGTGCACTGAATTTAACTTTATATAACAATTAAGGCCGGAACGCCAAACTATTGGTTTCTTTCACGGCTATTTGGTTTATCGGGTACTGAGTCTTTGCACTATCACTCGACGGTAAAGAAAAGATTAAGTACAACTCTTGCTCTGAATGGTATCCGGATCCTTGCTACCACGCACCTCGCGATTTGACGGAAGAAGAACGCTAATTCAAGTTCAGAGTTGACGAGGTCCCCGCAATTGCAAGGAGGCCTGCATTTCCCCCGCGTATTGCTTAGCCAATTAGGGCCCTACTTTGCATCTCATTAGAGCCTGGTTGGCTCTGGACCCGCCCAAGCCAAGTGTAGGTGGTGGGGTCCCGGGTCATTCAGCGCGGTCCCATCCCCTACTCTGTCTTGCTCATACTCTACTTATTCTAGCTTATTGTATTTAATTTTAGCATACTAGTATCCTTTTATTCGGGCTTTCCACTCATCCGTCCATCCTTTAAGTTATGTTGTAATCTATTATATTCTAGTTTTATATGGCCTAATCATTGCGGGGGTTCCTTTAAGAATTCGGAATTGACACGAATCGTTTGTTCGTCTCCTAAATCAGGCTATATGCTACCAATTTGGTATGTTAACTGCTATTGTTCCTTTGCTTTATTTCCCTAACCTAAATAAAATTAGAATCAGAGAGAAGAGTGTTAGGTAATTCGCATTTATGCCTCCCATACCTGTGTGGAAACGAGGGGTCAGCAAGTTTAACGTCGCCTTGCCTCGCTCCTCAGGACATCGGTTATTGAAGCTACGCAGATCTCCGCTATCGGCATCTACGTGACTTTTGACGCCTTTAAGAGGGAGCGGATATTTATTACAGTATTGTATTCCTTGGCGAGGTTTGGTTTCTGTTCTGGGACACGTGCCCCGTGTAACCCAAAACTATCCCGGAGTGTCTGGGCACGTGTAGCAACTCAATAGCTTTAATTTACTTTACTGATTCTAAATAATCGACGAAAGAATTTATGAGATTAGACCGTAAAAACTAAGTAGTTGCGTGAAGCAATTTAGATTAATGTGAATTGCGTTCGTAACACCGGCGTCTGTTTTGTAGTCTCGTGAACAGAAGAGCGGTAGGAAAGAAGAAAGAGGGGAACCCATTCGTCCCAATCCCTCTGACTCCTTTCCACGAAAGAAGATAGATAAGAAAGAAGAGTCCGATTTAGATGTTCAACCATCCCATCGGATTGGGGGTAAAGAGGAGTAGTTCGAGTTTTTCTAATTCCTAGTATTTTAGCTATTTCTCCGACAAGGACTGACTCGAAATTGCGACCCTGGTCGGTATGGAGTTCGAGCGGGGCTCCGTAACGACATACAAATTCCCTAATGAAAGCCTGAGCTACAGTTTGAGCCTCTTGATTGGGTATCGGGATGACTCCGGGCCATTTTGTAAAATAATCAGCTATTACTAGAGCGTATCGATTCCCTGAATGAGAAAGTGGTAAAGGCCCGAGGACATCCATGGCTACCCTCTCAAAAGGCGCGCCTACATTGTAAGTTTGTAACGGACTACGACCTTTCGCTCGAGGACTCTTCTTAGCTACGCATACTGTACATACTCGACACCACTCGTCTACGTCTAAACGGCATCTTGCCCAGAAATACCTTTCCCTAATCTTTTCTAAAGTTTTGTTCGAGGCGAAATGGCCTCCTGACGAAGAATTATGGTACGCTTCGAGGATTTTATTGACCTTTTCTTTGGGGACTAGTAGTTGCCATCTAATGATCTTCATATCCGGGAATTCCCATCGGCGGTATAGCATCTCATTTATTATGAAGATGGAGTCCCATTGAGTCCAGTAGATTTTGAGTTGTTGATCAGCTGGGGACACATCCTGCCACTCTGGGCGTATATTTGAGCTCTTCCAGGCTCGTAGTTGTTTCAGGATCTCATCCTTTTCCTGGGCTCTCTTCCACTCTCTTAGGTCTTCACCGAGGGATATCACCCGGATATCCATGGAATCCTGTCCTTTCCCCATCCTGGCGCACTGCTTGCAGTCACCGAGATCCTGGCACGGGCGTCTTGATAGTGCGTCGGCGTTCCCGTGGAGGTTTCCTGCACGGTGTTGAACCTCGAAGTCGTACCGCCCTAACCTTTCGATCCACCTAGCTACTTGGCCTTCCGGCGATTTAAACGAGAGCAACCATTTGAGCGAAGCGTGATCTGTACGAATTAGAAACTTCCTTCCTACTAAGTAATGTTTGAAGTGCTCTATAGCCTCTACCATTCCTAAAAGTTCCCGACGAGTGACAGAATAATTCCTTTCTGGCTTTTTTAGGACCCTACTGAAGTAGCTAATCACCCGCTCCGATCCTTCCTGAACCTGAGACAAAACCCCGCCTATTCCATACAGAGATGCATCCGTATCTAAAATAAAAGAAGTTTCGGTTTGCGGATAAGCCAGAATTGGAGAGGAAGTGAGGCAAGTTTTTAAGTGATTAAATGCTTCTTCACAATCCGGAGTCCGCTCGAAGACAGAGGTAGACCCGGTGAGATTGTGAAGAGGCCTAGCTATTGAGGCAAAGCCTGAAACGAAGCGCCTATAATATGTGCAGAGACCTATAAAGCTCTGAATATCTTCCCTATTCGACGGTCGGGGCCAATCCCGCACCTTTTCAATCTTTGCTGGGTCCGTTCTGACTCCTTGGGCCGAGGCGACATGTCCTAGGAAGGTAACTTCTTGTTGAAGGAGGTGACACTTCTTGGGGCTCATCTTCAGGCCTGTCCGTTGGAGCCTCTCGAAGACCTCTCTGAGGTTAGATAGCTCCTCTTGGAAGGTTTTGCCAAATACAATTATATCGTCCAGGTACACCAAACAGATCTTCCCAAGTAATCCGAGGGGTGAATCGCAAAGGAAATCTGGTGTACACACGGCCGGAAATGTTGGGAGATATTAGGAGATATTGGGAAATATCGGGAGGTATTGGGAAATATTGGGAGATATTCTGAAATATTGGGAGATATTGGGAGATATCATGGGAGATATGGGGAAAAATACAAGCGAAACATTGTTTCTGGAAGGTTTTGATACTCACCAAAAAATGTTAGTAGTTCAGCAGAACAAAAAATCCTACCACTCGATTTTTAAATTGGAATACGATAGTGGGGAAAATTAAATTTCCTATAACTTTTTTCTCTATAATTAATATTTTCGAGATATAGTCAGTTTTTCAACTAACAATATTTCGGAAAATAATAACTATAGAGGAAAAAGTTACGACCTAAACTTATAGGAAATCTAATTTCCTCCAAAAGAGGTCCATATCATTTTTATTGTCCGACGCACCGTTTACGAGATATTGATAAAAACGCGTTTTTCGAAATGGCGGCTAACGCTTTCGCCCGCTAATGATGAAAACTTCGATTTACACCAACATATTCCAATTGAAAAATCGAGTGGCAGGATTTTTGTTTCACGACCCCATTTTTTTTTTTTTTCGTTCTTGCGCCTGGACTACAGGGAAGTGGACTGTCATAGACTTCAAAGATAGATTCAGCACTCCCACACACTGTCAAAAAATTTGCGGAGTGAATTGCGGAGTGAATGATTTTTAATGAGGTTATCCCCATTTAGAGTGAAATTCACTCCGAAAAGGATTTTTTTTAAATTATTCATGAAATTCACTCCGTACTTCATATCCGTGTACTTCATATGTACACGGATCATGCATAAAATATTAAATTATAATAAGAATAATTAAATAATTATAATTGAATTATAATAAAAATTTATAATACTATTATTATTATTATTTTTTATAATTAGAATTATAATAAAAAATAATATAAATGAAAAACCAGAAGAAGTAAATACGTAATTTTTTTCCCTTTCATCAGTCAGTATATAACTCTGAAGCTAGCAGACACTAAGAATTTTTTACTTTTTCGTCAACATATAAATTGATTGATAACAATTGATAGTTAATAAGAAGTCAAATTCAATAAAACTTCAAGTGAAATATTTGAAATATATTTTTTGCGTAAGGGGAAATGGAACATGATTTTCGCACTTGAAATTCTCCAAACCTATCTTGTAGCGGAAACACATCCGATTATTGTGAAATTGACTCGGAAATTGATATCAGTGATGAAGAACAAGTGAACGAAGGGCATGATGCTCTTCGATTTACAAAAAGCGAAAATAAAACTGACAGATTTTCCACATTTATTCATTTTAGACAACGATTATTCGACACGGAGCATATTGATATAAATATGTCGATTGTATTTTCGCTTTTTGGGAATCGAAGAGCATCATGCCCTTCGTTCACTTGTTCTTCATCACTGATATCAATTTCGCAATAATCGGATGTGTTTCCGATGAGAAAATTGGTTTGAAAAATTCCAAGTGCAAAAATCGTGTTTCATTTCCCCTTAAGTCTATATTCACTCCGAAAATCTGTATTCACTCCGAAATCGATGTGAAATCACTCCGCAATCAATCCGCTAAAAAAAACTCCATGTTTACTCCGAGCGAGGAGTATTTTTCATTTTCACTCCGGACTCCGAGTGATGGGAGTGAAAATTCACTCCGGATTCACTCCCGATTTTTTAGAGTGTAGGAGGCACTGAAGCTAACATATAAAGAACATAGGTATGTCAGGAGTACTCCTCTCTCTTTTGAATCGGCGTCATGGTGGGAGACAACGGAGTAGTGCAAGTGGAACCACCTCAACAGCCTCTCCTTATTCACCTGCACTGCCGCGATCCCCACCACAGACAGAGAGAGAGAAGCACCCCCGACATATTTCTGTCCTACTCACGGTGTTGCGTGTGGCGGACGTCACGCGTATCGTGAGATATTTACCGGATATTGTTCTGATAAGTCGTCAAGTTTGACAAAAGGAAAAAAAATGGGAGATCCCGAGGAAGATCCGAAGCAGGACTTCTTCGAAGAGATTGAGAGTGAATTGAACGTTAAGGCTGTTGGATAGCGTCGGCCATTTTTTGAGTTGATCTCAGCGCCGCTACGCGTTGAGATTCCACACTAAAATTATCAGGACCATGCCAAAATATGGGTGCAAATCAGAGGGCCCTAAATTTCACAATTTTTTTTTTAAATCTAAATTTTTGCTATCTATAAACAATCTTTCAGCCAATATTTCACAATACTGAAAGTATCTATCCATATTTCGACTTCGAATTTGTCTAGAAACTAGATATATCAGAATTAATGGTAGACCTGACAGATTAAATGTTAATCCAGTAATTGTACTGACAAATATCGCCCAGAGAATTCTAAATTTTCGGTTAAACGTCTGATTATTTAAATTATTACAATCAAGGACAATAAAAAAACTGCGAGTATTTGAAAAAGGCTTTTCATTTATTCATCTGGGCTATGACGGCAGCTAATCTGCAACGATACAACTAGTGTGAGATTTTTAATGATCCTTTTAGTCAACATGACTAAAAGGATACACTGCAATAGACGTGAGATGATAGTATTTTAAATTTCCATGCATTGTAATATAGGTATATGAATTTTAATCACATAGAATCAAACTAGGAACTGAATCAACTTATCATCACTAAACACACGGGGATCTGCGACTGAAACTTTTACAAAAGCCATATAATTCTTTGTAAATTAATAGAAACGGTCTAGTGAAGAAATGCTTTCTACAATTTTTAGATTATGGTAGTACTGGGACATAATTTTCAATTTTCTGTGATGCATCTGGATGCGCAGGTAATCTTTTGCAGGTCTGTTATGTATTGCTGCGAAGGTCCCAGCGCTAAAATTTCATCGCAGAAGATTGATCAATTTTTTCCATACTAATGCACCGCAAGGTAATAATTGTGGTAACTGTTTTTATATCGATCCTTTTCCTATCCTATCGATCCAGTCTATGCATGTTAACATTGCTGAGCACAAATAATTGTCTACAATTATGATTTAGTACAGCTAACCGTACAAATTAATTAATAAATAGTGTAATTGCTTCAGCGTTGATCTCATAATCCTGAGTCACCACAAGTCAGGTCATCCTGTATCGACAGCGAGAGCGACAGGTACCTGTGAACAAAAATGGTTAAATTAGTTTTGACAAAGACAATTGGTGTGGCTTACCATGCGATCAATTCATATATTGGTGCATAGTATATCTGGACAACTGTTTCAAATTTCATTCCATCGAATCAATTCTTTTTGATAAGACCATTGTACAAACAGCTTTTGGAATTGTTTTTTTTTTTGTAAAAGCATGCCCACTCAAAAGTCTATCATTCTTACTTAGTGGCACAAGTAATTCGGAGTAATATGAAAATCTCGTTGCTGTACATGATTCTGCTCTGCTGCGGATCAACTTATTTGCAATCCCTCTTATTGTCCAATTCAGTTGTAGTTTCACCAACCATTTGAGTTTCTGTAATAAAAGCATAACTCATTAATTATCGAATATAGAGTCTACTTATACATGGTACTTTACTTAGACTTGTTTAGTGCATCGAGTATGTACTGTGGTTCTCTAAGTTCCATATTTCTCAGATGTCTACCATCTATCATTTCTGGGAGCATGCAAAACTCATAGAATCTAGATAGATAAGGCAACATTTTGTTTTGCCAAAAGTTATCAGCTCTAAAGACTTTGATTGTTTTCATACTTTTTGGTGTCCACAGAACGAAGGGACAATATTCTTTTTGTGTGATATGCAGTTGATCTTGAACCTGGTAGAAGTAAGGATGATTTTCGTTCATCCTGTCGGGGTCGCTTTTGTGGTAGATCCTTTGCACGTCTCCAAGCTTCTATTCGATTGCTTGCTCCGGAGTGACATCTCTCGCGCTGAGAGGGCATTTGATCTCGATAATGCTGTCGTTGCCTTTCAATCCATCAGGAGTCACTGCCAAATAAAAGTGTGAGGAGTGGAAAGGCCACACTCTGAAACTTGTATCCCATTAGCTTCTTCAAATTGCTTTTGCGCTTTTACGTCGCTCTGCCTGCCATACCCCAGGGCAAGTAAAGGTCGCTCTTGTGGATAGACAATAGTTTTTACTGAGTTTGCCGAAGGTGTAGTTGGCCTCATGCGGCAAACCTGGCTAAAGTTGGAAGTTGTGAGTAGCTTTCTCCATAACGATTTCCATTCTCCGCTACCACTTTGACCTCTCGTACGCGCTTTGATGAGGTCTCGTTTTGCCTTACTGTTCGGCTAGTTTTCGATAGTGCAACTCGACTTGCAGTTCATATTCATCCTCATAGAGATCTGGCTTGTTGCAATTCCGACCATAGTCTGGGTCCGACTTAGGTTTCTTGCGAGAGGATCCCGCAGACGACCATGACTATCTAAGCTCCTTCTTCTGGTCTTTGGCCTTTGTCAGCCGTTTTAGGTTGCGTTCTTTTTGTTTTTTCTGCAACTCGTGGACCATTGCAGTAGGCGCCTTACCCATCGCAGCACTCAACTTCTGATACGACTCCTGTGAGTTGAATTGCACAACGGAGCGAGCAGCTCGGACATTATATGAGTTTCTTTTCTCGGAGTGAACACGTTTTCCACTGATGAATTTGCTTACGATAGCATTGTAGTTTTCAACGGAGTTGCTAGTGAAGTTGGAGAGTAGACTCTCGGCTTTCCAACTTAGTTGAGTGATGGCTACGCAGATCATGTCGTATAGATCCAACTCCATCAATATTGGCACTGCATTTTCTTCTTCATCTTTTGAAGTACCATCGCAAAAGTAGCCTGATTCGGCACACTTCTTGTGTTCGCCAAACACATGACTTTAAACACTTTTTCGGATTCAGGAACTTCTTCAGCCCTGCGGTGTTCGCCTGCTTTCACCACAAGAAAAGTGTAGTTTAAGCTCAAAAACCCGAGAACAAATTCGCGATTCTTTTCTACCAAACGTGAATAAAACTGGAATTGTATTTTCGTGTATCATTGGTTGCACTTAGAATTATTTATTATTCATCATCACGTTGGTTCATTATTCACATCATGTTGGTTTTAGAACTTATAGTTAGACATATTTCGAACTGGCAGCTAATTATGCCTGCAATTCGAGTACACTACTTTTGATGCCTATTCCGTATTTACTATCTGATCTTCCGTGTTTATTAATTAATAATTAATTCGAATTAATTCTGACAATCTCTGAGCAAGTTACCGATGCTAACAAACGTGAAACAAATTCCAATCTGTAGCATATTCACGTAGCGCACTGATCCAGCCACGCGCCGTAGTATACGCTTCGTATAACATGTAAATGCGAGTGATTGTGTGAGTGAAACGGACGAGGCCCTCGGAAATTTGTATTCGGCTATGGGTCCTGACGGCTCGAGTAGATTTCGGTCAACGAGTCAACAGAGGCGCCATCTATTGACTAGAAATTTTCGCCCAGTAAATTCTCCAAATGTAGACTGCTTTACAACGTGGGATGGTGATTTAACTATTTCTAATGTGATATTGTTGTGCGTGAAATAGTGCTCAGTACACGTCGAGTGCGAAAAATCGTTAAATCGCCAAAATTTAATGTCACTCACCTCACGCGGCAGCCATGTTTACTGTGTCAGTGTGTGTGTCCGTGTGCTAGCTGTCACGAGGTTATTCTATTAACATCTCAACAGAATTTCAGGCTACTTTGTGTCTAACCACCACTATTTCACGCAAAACAATTTTGAGTAAGGAACATTTTGTCCACATCAGATTGTCGAAATAATTTTTCATACTCGAGAATTTACTGGGCGAAATTCACTCGTAGGTGTGTACATGTGTAGGTGCGTTACCCCCACCATACCCGACCCTATCCAACAGCCTTAAGATCCCCGGACATTTAAAAAAACTGTTAACTTTACATGGGTACGCCAATAATGTATCGTTGGGAAATTTAAATGAAAGTGATGTCACAGAAATAGAACGTTTCACCAGAAATGAATTAAATCTGATCATTAAATCCGAAGAACTATCAGAGTATGTCGGCATCTTTACCGAGAACATCGCTGGATTTGTGATCTTCGGCGGGGACAAGAAACTTTTATTTAGAATGAAAGAACATGTCTTGAAAAGAACACAAACCGTTCAAGGGAAAGTTCATAAAAAATCGAGCACGAAGGATCAGAGAAATCGACAAAAAAGTCGTGACAAAAGTCCGGACTTGGCGATCGAAAATCTAGACGATGAACGAAAACATCTTACCCAGTTAATTCAAAAAAATATCGACGGAGTACGATTTTATGGTTAAATTGCGGTTAGGATTTTCAGTATGGAAAAATTGTTCCGATAATCTGTCCATTATTATTCGACGAATGAATAATACTTTTAAAACGATTCAATGCAATTCAGAAGAATTTGTTTTTATTTGTTCATCAGTTATCAGTTACAATGATTAATAATAATTTCCATCGAAATGTAATAGTAATAAAATTATTGTTCGTTCGTCAAAAATCTTGAAAGTTGTTTTCATTTGTGGCTAAATACATTAATTTGCAACCTGAATGTAATTCACTCTCTATATTAATTTAGTGATACTGTAATATAAAATTGTCTTTATTGCCTGGTACAATTTATCCTTCTCTACACTCTTTTACAGGATTCGCTAATAAATATTCTCGTGACTCAGCTACTTCAGTTTCTTCTGAATTGCATTGAATCGTTTTAAAAGTATTATTTATTCGTCGAATAATAATGGACAGATTATCGGAACAATTTTTTCATACTGAAAATCCTAACCGCAATCTAACCATAAAATCGTACTCCGCGCGCTTTGCCTACCTGTCAAAGCAGAAGGCAGCCAGCGTGAACAAAAAACGGCGGAAAGGCAGTGCCGAAACGCCAAATTCTGGATCGGGCGGATCCAACCGACCCGCATACACGAATACTCACGGTATATGGGTTTTGGGAATATACAAACCTCGCGTGGACACCATTCTACTTGTAAATGAAAATACCTTCACTATTTTATGGGAATTTCATTTGTATGAAATAGATGTGTGCTTGCAGCGAGAAAATTTTTTGACAAATGTAAAAGCGGAGGTGGAATCTGTTTACAATATTGTGGTTTTTTGTGATACTTTCTAACTTTAATGAAAGCAAGTTACTAATTAAGGCTTTCTGCGTCGTCAGTACTTGGCGAAGGGTGTTATAGCTAATATATGAAGGATTCGTCGTCAAGTGAGCCTATCTCGGAGCCTATCTTGAAAACTATTGTTGGAAAACTATGATTTCCGATGTCTCGAAAAATTGTGAAATAATTCGAGTGTGTCACCTGACGCGAGAAAAAATATTTATTCTTTCGTTGCGTCCATTTGAAGATTAGAGAATACGTAATTCACCTACTTAACTTGATATAAATTGAGATCGGAAAGAAAAGTTCCGTACAAAAATTTCTTGGTTCTTTCTCAGCTTTTCGTTGAAATTATTTTCGATTTTTTCCTGTGACATTGAAACGCATTTAAACACATTTAATCGAAAAAAACACGGATATATGTGTTTTCATCAATTCGGAGTTTTCTTTTTACAAAAAAAAAAAATGAAAATAATCCACACTTAAAACGTTTTTTTTTTTTTAAATAAAAAAAAAATAATAATAATGGCGTAGAGTCTCCAGATGTCTACGAGAAAAAAAGCCCAACTGGATTCCTCACATATTTTACTTCATATATCTCTCATAACCACGGTCTATACATCTCAAATCTCTTTTCCAATTTTGTTTTATAAAAACACGGCCATTTTGCATGTGGATTATTTTCATATTTTTTAGATAAAAAAAAAAAAAAAACTGCTCGAATTGATGAAAACACATAGTCCCATGTTTTTGTCGATTGAAGGTGTTTAAATGCGTTTAAATGTCCCAGGAATAATTTTAACGAAAAGTTGAGGAAGAACCAAAAAATTTTTGTCCGGAACTTTTCTTCGGTCGATCTCAATTTATCAAATTAAGGAGGATGAATATGTATACTTTCATCTTCGAATGTACGCAACCGAAAAATCTGAAATAATTCACAAAATTTTTTTCCATGTTAGGTGGCACACTCGAATTATTTCAGAATTTTCGGAGGTATCGAAAAACGTAGGTGGCCTACTTGACGAAGAATCCTATACATGTTGTGACGTGTACCGCCGACGGTGGGGATACTTCCGCGACGTACCACGCCAGCAAATACGGGACGATCCGCGGTGGGATGGCTAGAGGTTGAATTTAATTTAGAAAAACAAAATGCTATAATTTAGAAAATATTAAATTCGCAACAAGCGAATATGTTGGGCGCCAGGTACCTTATGGTACCGCGATAACTCAATAACCAAAAGCAAAAAAAAAAGAGACAAAAATAATTCAAAGGAATAATATAATCGAAACCGAAATCAATGAAAATTAAACTATATCTCGAAAACACACAAGTTCCGCGTTAGCTCAGGGTGAGGGGAACATGGGGGCGAAATAATTAGGCCGAATCGAACAATTTATGGTTTATGGAATTTCAACAAAGAAACCAGTATATATTTTTTTGAAATAAAACAATACGATCTTTCCCGTTCAATATAGGGAAAATATCGTTACGAGCAAATTAATACGACCGAATAATCAATCATGGAGCCATAATACAATAAATAATATTCAATATTAAATTAAAAGTCGGTCGGCAGAAGGCCTTAAACCGAGAAAAACACGACAATAGAAACAGCTGATAGACTAGCAGGTATGTAGGTCACAAAAGAAACAGTAGGTCATATGGTAACACAGGACAGATAACCCAAATGAAACAACACAAGTATCTTAGGATAAGGTAGGAAGGACTGACGTGATATTACAGTATGACGTCAGGTCGATAACGTCGGGGAATGCGGAAGGATCCGGAATCAATTTTTACGGGACTCTAACAATTAATGAGGGCTAGATCGATAACGTAGGACTTTCTAAAGAAAGTGCAAAGCGTGGAAGACGCGAACAACCGACTCGATCCGAATTCACCCGAACATTCCCGAATATTTGAAGAAGAAACACAACATACAACTATGTAACACTAACTAATTAAACAAATGGCGAGTTATTACGGTTTGATAAAATAATAAATATACGACGGAAAATAAACCAGCTCAAGTTCCCCACTAATTTAAGATAATTTATACAATCTGACTCTTAAAATCAACTTCCTAGGCTTTATAATAATTAAAGGAAAATTTAATTAATTTTGAGAGGATCGATCTTTCTGGAAATTATGGCGGAATTGAGGACAAGGAAGCGTGGCTTCGGTTTTCGATTGAACCGAAGGGAAAATTATTAAGGAATTAACGGGGGGTTTTTATCTCATAATCAACGTCTACAAATTAACTGAACAGAGATAGGATGAGTGTGGGCCTCTCCAGAACTAGTTAGACCGATAAATTCAATAAATCAGGGACGAAAGATCACAAGGGGAAAAAGGACGCTATCGATGAAATAATTATTTCTGAAGCTAATATTCGCGAAAAATCGATTCACTCTTCACAATAATATCAATAGGGGATACAAAAGTAATAAGACTAAACAATTAACCCGATACCATAAAGCTAAAACCCGAAAATCCCAATATTATGCGAATGGCGTCACCCTCGTTGAGGCCTGACCCAACTACGTAATCACACAATGCAACAAGAAATCGATCAAATCAATCAATAAACGGGCGAAAGCCTACCTTATTTGTAGTACTCTGCGTACACACACAAAACAGAATTTATAATAGAATTATATTACTTTAGAACTGGAAACTTCTCGAATTACACAATTAAAATATCTCTCAAGAAAATAAAAAGCTGCTAACACGACGCTACCCAAGCAAGAAGTGGCGGGCTCGCGCCCGTCGTTAAGGGAATCAACAAGAGGGGTGGGGTTTTCGCGAAGACATCATTATTGGTCCTTTTCAAATGACGCTGTGGGTGTTCTTTCTTCCGCGTCGCGGCCTGGCAGGGCCCGTTGGTTCTCAGAGCTTTCGCGAGGATGACGTAAGGTGGCGGGCTGACGTTTTCGATATCCTGGAAGGCGGAATTTCTGCTTGTAACCGGTGGACGAGGCCGGTGAGTGATGTAGGAGAGGAGGGCGACAGGGGAGACAGTTTTGCAGCGCTCTTCCAGGCATATCTCTGGATACGACGTTCTCTGCTTCCTCGCTACTGACTCTGAGACTTCCAGGTTACCTGCCAGTCGTGTTCTTAAGAAGGGATGATCTCCCTCGGCGGTAGAGTCACGATGGGATTACATAAGAGACATAGGAACAGGATAGGAATTAATATACAGGGTTATAGGTTACAATCGGGACCTTGGGAACTTGAGCTTCGGTACTTCTTGCTTCGACACGGAATTATTACAACGGGAGGTCGCTGTCGCCGGGAGAAGAGGCGATGGTCATTACGCGGCAGCTAATCTGCCACGTTACAATGTATACAGGATAAGTTTTCTCCGGATCCAAATGAGGAGGAGCTTATCACCGCCAATGCTTCGCCCACTTTATTCCACTGTTATCAAAATCTAACTTTACATCAAGCTGTGGATACCTTGCCTGGTCGAGTAAGGTATTGTTGACTGTCAAAAGTCCTAATCTGCTCATTGTTTTCATTCGACAGTCAACAATACCTTACTCGACGAGACAAAGTATCGACAGTTTCATGTAAAGTTAGATTTTAATAACAGTGGGATAAAGCGAATGAAGTGGGATAAAGCATGAAGTGAGGGCGGAGCATCGCCGGTGATAAGCTCCTCCTCATTTGGACCCGGAGAAAACTCACCCTGTATATATATTTTTCAAAATCTCATAGAATATTCGAGTAGAAGAAAAGTTCTTTTTATAGCCCGATGACATTTGAATGGACTCAGGTAGGGGAGATCGGGACGGCACCTCAGCTAAGAATTGAAAAACACATTTTTTTTACAATTGAGAAACTTTTTTAATCGAAAATTAAGGAATAAAAATTGCTTCGAAAAATATTTCATGTTTCAAATTTTATTTTCAAAGACGGATCACTATTTTCAAAAGGATTGAAAAAAAGACATTTATTTTCAATCGAGGTGCCTACTTGATACCGGCCTCTTTTTTCATATGGGGTAGTAGGGATTTGACATTCCTTCAATTCTCAATTATACTTGATAATACAGTAAACAGTCTAGGAAACAGTGAAAACTATTAGAATTATTTTCAAGGTACAAAAATATAGGAAAGCAGACGACACGAAAAACCGAGATGGCTGACGGGAAATTTCCAGAAGCATTTTGCGAAGCATATTACCGATATGCGTACGGCCGATGAAAGGCTAAAAAAAAAACCACGCAATACGATGTACAATTACATGGCGTCGACAGGTTCAACTGCTTCGGTGTCACGTCTTGCATCCAACCCGGCTTCGACTTCTACTTCAAACCCGGCTTCAACTTCTGCTTCAAACCCGGCGTTAACTTCTACCTCAAATTCGGTATCAACATCGCCACCGTCAACAACTCCGGTCATAGTCGTAGCTTGCTCAGAGAGTTCCGATGATTACGAAAATGATTCACCGTCTGAACGATCTACTTCGTATACCAAAATTTATAAAAAAAAAAAAAAGAAAGTATACTCTCGATGAAGCTGAACAAGATACTGACAATATACCACCGAAGCAAGCGAAATCGGGTATAAACGATCATGACGTAGATCAGGATTTTCATAGAGGTAGGGCAGATGACACTTCAGGGATCATTCGTCCTACCGATCTAGACACTTCCCCCGAATCGATGAAAAACAAAGGTGATGGCGAACAATCTCCGCAGGCAAATATCAGCAAATGGAAACAAGAAAAGTACTCTAGGCGATCCAGAGAAATTAGAAATCGCGAAAAGCACATCCATAATCAGCCTCTTAACACAAATTACTTGCAACAGATAGATGAAATTACAAGAATAATACAGGAAAATGAAGAATTAAAAACTCGATTGTTCGAAGAGATTCCGGAAATTTTACCCGCGAATGAAGGTCTGGATGCAGCGAAAGATAAAAACGCGAATCTTCAATCATTACTAACCCTATTGCAACAATCAGCAATCAGTAACAAAAACAAGGGCCATAACAATAGGTACGAGCCTGACTTGATGCAATTCTGTTTATATTTATATGTAGTTGGGGGAAGATTGTTGTATGAGACCTTATACGCTAATTTGAAAAAATCAATCCCTTCCTTAATTACGATACAGAGGCATATTAATAATTCGGATCAAGTAGTTGAGGCATCGTTAAGATTCGAGCATCTCAGTAAATTCTTATCTGAGCGAAAATTGCCTAAGGTAGTTTGGGTGAGTGAAGATGCTACTGGCATTACTGGTCGGATCCAGTACTGTTCGAAAACAGATTCCATTATCGGCTTTGTGAGTCCACTTGGTGAGAATGGTTTCCCCAAAAGCGATTGCTTTCCTGCTAATTCAGCTCAAAACATACAAAAATACATCGCTGAAAACGAAAGATCAAAATACGCGTACGTTATAATGGCACAGTCTCCTATTGATAAAAGCGCGTCTTTCTGCCTTAGCGTTTATGGAACTGATAATCGTTTTACCAATCGAGACGTGACCAGACGCTGGCACACCATGAAACAAGAAGCTGAAAAATTTGGCATACGAATTTTAGGATTCTCCTCGGATGGGGATACGCGCCTCATGAAAACGATGAGAATTTTTTCAAAGCTCTTGTGTCCTATCGAGGAACATAATTGGAAATGGTTTAACATGAATCTAAAAGAAGGCGATTTATGTGTACAAGATACAGTCCACATTGCAACTAAAATGCGAACCCGTCTGCTGAATAAGTCAGTCATCCTGCAGATGGGGGATTATCGAGCATCGGTTTGTCATTTAGAAGATGTTATTCAAAAAGCTTCGAAGGATAAACATCTTTTAACTCCATCTGATTTACGACCGGATGACAAAATGAACTTTAAGGCTGCGGAAAAAATGGCATCGGAATTAGTCGAAAACGTTTTAACAGAAATGATTGATCATTCCCAGGGAACAGTCGCGTTTTTAAAATTGATTCGGTTAATACTACAAGCCTATCTGAAAAAGACGAAACCATACGTACTAGAATCTACAACATGTGGTATTGCGTGTTTTTTTTAAGGATCTGGCGTAACTGGCTGCACGAAAATAATTTATCTGTAACTACAAATTTTATCAGTCTGAATTGTTATTTGTGCTTTGAACTAAACGCACATGCTATTATCAAACTGATTCGGCTTTACAGAGAAGATCCAGAAATATCAGAAAGATGCCAGTTTACCCCATGGCTATTCAGTTCACAGCCATGCGAATGTATTTTTCGTGCGACTAGGTCCCTTACTTCCACATTTTCCACGGTTGTAAACTTTAGTATATATGATATTATGACAAGGTTAACAAAGATACAGCACATAAATAATGCTGTAACCGATTTGTCGGAAAAAATGATTTTTCCCAGAGAAGCCAAGCATGGAAAACTTGGTAAAACTATATCAAAATCTCTAGCCGATAATGAATTCATGAGCGACCATGAAATAGAGATCTGCATTATGAACGCACTACGCGACGTCCAGCGGGATTGTAAAATACTTGGGCTTACGTTTTCCAATGACAAAGCATGGCAAAAAGTTGCTATATCCAATTATAATTCCGACCAATACGAAAACGCCGATGATACCGAAATAAATATCAACATCTGTGAGGGTTTCGATCAAGATAGTGCTGCAGTAGAAGATCGATTAGATAATTTCGTTGCCGATCCGGATGAGGAAATAGAAAGTAATGGTCCACCTTCGGATATTGCTGACTTATGTGCGATAGAATTAGACGGGTTCCGAGATAGTTTGAATATGCCAGATGCCGGTAGTCAACGCAAATTGGAGCGTTCGTTTCTGAAAGTCAAAGTGGGGACGACTGTCAAAACAATTCGAAAATCATCGTTATGTTGGTTACTTAACGAACAATCGACTAAATTAAGCGCCGATCGTCTTATCCGCGTCCGCGGAAACACGGACGTTTCAAATAATGATAAGAAAAACCCTATAAAAAATGCAACTAAAGAAGAGTTGGTTGGCGTGACTATTAATGTGGAGGAATATTACGCAGTATATTATGATGAGGGGTAGTACAGTCGAGGAACCGGATTCTGAAGCTCCTTATCCCGCGCCAAACGCAACTGAACATACACCTTTAATTTAATTGATGTTTAAGTTGGCATGAGATTACAACGACATTAGCTCAACTGATAAGTTAGCGATCTGCTCTGCTTTTTTTCAGAGAATGTCAATTCGCATAACCTCTTGAATGCACAAGTGGTTGAAAAATAACCTAGTTCTCGTAAAGTGTTCATAGGGTCAAGGGACGGCCCTAATGAAACTTAATGTTGTATTCTTTCATGAAACCGGATCGAATTTTAATCATTTTAAAGTGCTAGCTGAAATTAATAAAATCAGCCTGCGAAATTTTAAATTCAATCTTAAATATAGGAGGATTACGCACCAACGATGAATCGCAGGCTATTCAAAATTTGGCAATGTATTCAGAACACTTAGGCAAAGAATCCCAAGTATCGGATCTAATATCGGTCGTCTCGTTACTCAGAAAGCATAGTTAACATTTTTTATTTCAAAGTCTCTACAGTTCATTGTCATAAGTGATTCGGAACAAAGGTTTCATATGACAGTAATATCTATACCGCACTTTGTGCTATGAACACTTTACGAGCACTAGTTCATTTTAGGAGCAACCTAATTCGAAAAAACGTACGCGCATTTTGGGGTTATCCGATGTGACAGATTTTTCAATCACTTGTGCATTCAAGAGGTTATGCGAATTGACATTCTCTGAAAAAAAGCAGAGCAGATCGCTAACTTATCAATTGAGCTAATGTCGTTGTAATCTCATGCCAACTTAAACATCAATTAAATTAAAGGTGTATGTTCAGTTGCGTTCGGCGCGGGATAAGGAGCTTCAGAATCCGGTTCCCCGACTGTACATTGGTCGAGTTATCGAGGTAATACATGAAAAGAAAGAGAAAAAATATAAAGTTAAATTTTTGCAAGAAAGATTCGGCCAATTTCATTGGCCCAAGCAAAACGACATCCAACTGGTTGAAGAGTGCTTTATTTTTTTGGGTCCGATACAGATGACAGGAAATTTACCCATGGAGATATCAGCAGTCCAAAAAAGCAAAATAATTACAAAATTTAAAGACATCAGACGCGAAAGAAAAAGCAACTAGGCGTAAAATTGAAGAAGTAACAATTTCATAGTCATTTAAGCCAATATGTGATATGTATAGTCATGAAATAAAGTATTATAATTTCCGTAATTTATATAGTTGTTCATTGTTAATCCTTCTATAGACCAGGCAATAGAGCAGATAATTAGTGATTCTGTGACAAAAATATTATTAGAAAACGGCTTGCGCCATCATACGCGGAACAGTCCGTAGATTTAGTGTGCCATGTTTTCTACTCGGAAATTTCATTACTTAGATTGTTTATTAACAAAAAACCTCTAAAAAAAGTGTTTTTTTTCGTTTTTCGCATATAAAAGCTGAACCGATGGAGCAATCTTGATGCTTTCCAGAGACGAATTGTAGAGAATCAAAAGACAAAGAGAATGAGCCCCTGACGGACTCGATCGGATCAATAGTAACGGAGAAAATTCGAAAAAAACTCGAAAAAACGGCGTTTTTTCAAAAATTCACAACTCCGCCATTTTTAAAGCTGTAGCACGGTCTCTCCGCGAGAAAGTAGCGATCGATGGGTACTTCATGTGTGCTAAATCCAGGCGCTGTCGTATCATTACTTTTTGCATAATTGCAATTTGAATTTTTCTATGCACTTTCTTGCAAAACGGCTGGATGCTCTTGAGGTGGTCCGATTTTAATTTTTAAGACGGATTTTGAAAGTCGCAGTATAGTACTTCAAAACGTCTATTCTGATTTTTCGTTAAAATGATGAAAAATAGGTGAAAAATGCTTGCAAACATGACCAAAAACGGCCGAGCGCGCGAAAGCGGTCGAGTAGTGGGGGTAGGCGGCCGAAGCGGGGAACCGCGCTTCTATTACTATATATACTTCTCCGCTTCGGCCGCCTACCCCCACTACTCGACCGCTTTCGCGCGCTCGGCCGTTTTTGGTCATGTTTGCAAGCATTTTTCACCTATTTTTCATCATTTTGACGAAAAATCAGAATAGACGTTTTGAAGTACTATACTGCGACTTTCAAAATCCGTCTTAAAAATTAAAATCGGACCACCTCAAGAGCATCCAGCCGTTTTGCAAGAAAGTGCATAGAAAAATTCAAATTGCAATTATGCAAAAAGTAATGATACGACAGCGCCTGGATTTAGCACACATGAAGTACCCATCGATCGCTACTTTCTCGCGGAGAGACCGTGCTACAGCTTTAAAAATGGCGGAGTTGTGAATTTTTGAAAAAACGCCGTTTTTTCGAGTTTTTTCGAATTTTCTCCGTTACTATTGATCCGATCGAGTCCGTCAGGGGCTCATTCTCTTTGTCTTTTGATTCTCTACAATTCGTCTCTTGAAAGCATCAAGATTGCTCCATCGGTTCAGCTTTTATATGCGAAAAACGAAAAAAAAACACTTTTTTTAGAGGTTTTTTGTTAATAAACAATCTAAGTAATGAAATTTCCGAGTAGAAAACATGGCACACTAAATCTACGGACTGTTCCGCGTATGATGGCGCAAGCCGTTTTCGAATAATATTTTTGTCACGTAAAAATCCCTATTGCCTGGTCTACTAGTGCGACTTCCATCATCCGTTCGAATGTGGCTGGAGCGTTGCATAATCCGAAGGGCATCACTTTAAACTGCCAGAGTCCTCCCAATCCGGTGACGAAAGCTGTTTTTTCCTTGTCCTCAGCATCCATCTCGACCTGCCAGTATCCACTTTGCAGGTCGATGGTGCTATACCATTGAGCTCCAGCCAACATGTCTAGGGTGTCTTCAATCCGTGGAAGGGGGTACGAATCTTTTTTGGTGACCTCATTCAGCTTTCTATAATCAATGCAGAATCTTTTCGTTCCGTCCTTCTTAGGAACGATGACGATTGGCGAGGCCCAGGGTCCTGAAGATGGCTCGATGACGTCGTTGAGGAGCATGTCGTCTACCATCTTCTGAACCTCTTCTTTCCCATTGGAGGGGATCCGTCTGGCGTGTTGTTTAATCGGGAGATTGACCCTTACATCTATCTTATGGCGAGCAAGGGTACACCTCCCCTTGTCGCCGCTAGTCTTGGCAAAGGAGTCGCTAAAGTCTCGTAGAAGAGACGAGAATTGATGTTTAGAAGGAGAATCTAGCTCTATCGAAGACCTCTCAAAAAGGTCTTTTAAATGATCAGGGACCTGTTCCGAAATCTCTCGTGACGAAGAATCTATAATCTCAATCTCACCAGAGGTTTGCAATTGGTCGAGTTGAAAAGTTGGGGGGTTCGGGGTTATGCTCCTATTTGTTAAAAGCGGAATCGTATGGCGGCCTATATGTAGCGAGTTCCCTATCGTTGAAATGACGCACTGATGTTCGCTCAAGAAATCTATTCCTAAAATTCCCTCATCCTCAATGTCAGCCACGTAGACTTTATGAGGAGAGCTAATCTGACCCGCGATGTTTATTTGAACGGAAACTTCTCGTAAAACAGGGGTGGTCTCCCCTGTCGCGGTCTTTAAAGTGGCATAATGATTGTTAGTAGATATAATGTGGGGGTTCTGGATCATACTTTCTTACCGGCCGAGCTGTGAGGGTAGGTTACCGGCCGTGCGGGGTAAGTTACCGACAGTCGGATGGTAACGATTGTCGATCTTTGTTACCGACAATCTGATGGTTGTGATTTGCCGTCGTGCGATGGCGCCACTACCGATTCGCTGCCGATCTTTGGTTACCGATAGTCTGATGGTAACGATTCGGATGCATGAATTACCGATCTTCTATTTGCTGACAATCGGATGGCTGCAATATTCCGTCATGCGATGGCGCCACTACCGATTCGCCTTCTGGGTCATGGTAACGATTACCGATCTTTTTTTTTCTGCATACCGACCGGTAAGAATTACCGATCTTCTATTTGCTGGCAATCGGATGGCTGCAATTTTCCGTTGTGCGATGGCGCCACTACCGATTCGCTTTCTGGATCATGGCAACGATTGCCGATCTTTTTTTTTTCACCCTTACCGACAATCCATCCAAGATGGTCGCTCCGAAATATTCGATTTCTCAACTTATACACGAATTATACTAGCTGAAATGCTTGAACAGTGACAAGGTGTTATGTTATGCAAGCAATGAAGCGAATCATCTAATTATATGCATATGTTTTTATTAGAAATTTCTCACGTCTTACCTATTCTAGAGTAATAATTTTCTTAAAATTAACTCAAACTATGTACATATATAACCTATTCTAAGCCTTAAAACTAACTAAAACTACTTATACTAGCTAGCATAAGTTAGCATAAGCTAGCATAAGTATAACTAGTTGTACTAGCTATAACTTATTCTGAATCTGAAAACTGACTATTATTGCTCTATTTAACTTAAACTATATTCACAAGATGGTTCACGCGTATCTGAAACATACAGGCATTGTTATATAGCTGAACGATATGTAATGAAAATAATATTAACTTACCGAACAATGCATCCATGTCACTCCGAGTCATATTCATGGATATACCGCTGTTCTAGTGGAATGACTCTCAGGTCATATCCATGAATATGCTGCTGCTCGAGCGGGATCACCCTTGGCTGCGGCGGTATGTCGGGAGATGCCGATCTTGATGATGATGGCGAGCTCGGACTCAATCGAGAATCCTCCGATGAGACCGAATCAGGTGATGCTGCTCTATTTATGCGCACCGTCTCCGCATCGGAATCTCCTGCATCTTCCTGCACGGAAGATGTGATGTCCGTGCACTGAACATCTGATGCATCGACGGTGGCGGCATGCATCGTCCAATTATCAATGATTTGATACTGCCTGGTGATGTTCTCAAGCATCTCAAAGTGGATGTTCACTGTTTCGTCCACGAGACTCGCATTCACATGGTTGCTCCGCAAAATGTGCAACATCACCTGAGCGTTTCGGAGAAATCGCGCCCTCAACTCGGCCCTCCGCTGCAGCTGAACCGCCCGCCGGGTAACTCTTGCATTAGTCGGATTCATCTGGATTAATCACACATTCTTATGTTTAGAATCTGTTGAAATTCGAGTATTCAATTCTAACAACATACCTTTCTTTTTTACGCGTTTATTCTTGTTATGTTTCTCCTTATTCTTCTTCTTCAAACTTTTCTTTCGATTCTAACAACTGTCACTATTCGGCGATCTTTTGAAACTGAAAATTGTCTTCTTCTACTTAAACAGATTTGGTAGGGTTGGGGTGCATCCTATCGGTTGCATACCACCCTCCACCTCAAAATAAAATCAAACCTCACCAACCGGAGAACAGCTCACAAAGACCACACCTCGATCCATAAAAATAGGTGGGTCTTAACGAATCCGGCAATAAATATCATTCGGAAGTTTTTTTCGCATCCTTTCGCCTCTCGAAAATGGTAGAGTTTTGCTAACACACAAAGATTGTAATAACCAAAAGAACCAACCTCGACTCATAAAATCGGTCAGTCTCAAAGAATTGAGCAATAAATATTGTAACTTCAGGAGTTACCTTTTAATTGAGCTATGAGTCCCTGAGCGAAATAAGCAGACTTGAAGACACAAATTAATGGTAAAAGCAGATTAGGTTATATTCAGGAAGATACAAGTGTCTCGGTTAATGTCTGAGACAAGACTGTTTATAAATTGGCTATCGCTAGATACATCGTTTAGTTGTTTTGCAAAGAGATACTCGATGATTATTACTGTGATGTTTTGTACATGGGAGTTCGGGTGGCTATGAAATGAATGGATATAAAGCAATACAAGGGGTGGACGCACCCTTTGTAACACTGCCCCTCCCTGAAGGGAAGAGGCGACCCGACTCTTAAGTAAGTTAATAGCGAGCGTGTGTTCCGCTAAGGGAAGAGAGGGCTGAGAGCTGTGGTTCAGACTTTAAAATCTTTAAAGTGTTTGAAATCTTCCCTAAACTACCTGTAATTCCACCTAAGCCTCGAGGGAAACCACAGAAAACCTGAGAAGGTAGTTTCGGTTACAAATTCACAACAATATTTGGTATAAAAGGTCTTCGCCTAGTCAGGCTGAAGTGTAGAGTTGAAGTGAAGTCCGTCCTCAAAGTGAAAGGAATCATCTGCAAAACTGGAAACCGTCTGAGGATGAAGTCAGCTTGTGATCCGTCAGGAGAGTCAAGGAAGTCAGGAAAATCATGCGAGTCAGGAAATCAGGAGAGGCGGCAGCAGGAAAACAGGATTCAGGGATCACGAACTGCTCCCAGGCGGGTCCAAAAGACGGAAAAACTGCACACCCTAGATTGGAGGACAGATGTGAGTGTGCGAAATAAGGGAAGCTTCAAAAGCTCTGATCTTTTAATTATTTTATCCTTATTAAAATAAAAGAATTTCGTCATAAAACGACTAAAAGGGAGTGAATTGTAAATTATAACGGAGACTAAACAAGGGGTAAAAAGGAACGATCTTATCTTTGTCCTGTGTAAATTAAAGGAGAATCCCAGGAAGTCCATTTCTTGTTCCGTTTTGCGGGTTCCGCATCGTTTCTTTAGTATAGGTGGGAAAGCACCTAGGACTTTCAAGGAAAAAAAAGGTTAAAATCTTGACCCTAAATGATAATTGAGAGGAATCCGCTCGGTTCTCAGGGTAAAATTGGGTGAGGAGGTTATGATCGGCGACAGGAGAGAACCAGAGCAGAAGACGTAAAAGAGATGACGGGGAGTTGAAAATTATGCCACGATTCTATGGTGGCGCGAAAAACAGATAATCGATACAAAGAATCGATAGGAGGTTGAAAAGTCCAACGCGGGTTTATGAAGGCGCGAAAGCCAATATTTAAAGACAAAAGAAAAATCTCGCCCCTTATTAATAAATGATCGGAGTAATTTATTGATCCAAACAGCTTCGAGGAATAAAAACAAAACTGAACGAAAATTCGTTGCTGAAGAAACAATTATCTAAAGCGTCATTCGTTAAGATGGACTCGTTCAACGAAGATGTGATTCGTGTGGGACGACGTTGCTTCAGTCTCGCGAGCCGGAAAACTGCCCGGACTGTGAGCGGATCAAAGAAGCCGTAAAGTTCGTGGCCGAAAAACGTATGAGCAACCGATTCTAGGCCATCTACACCATCTCTTCATTTTAATTCTTGTCCCATCGTTTTATGTTTTATTAACGCTCAGAATAAAATTGTTTATGCTGATTCTACCATAAATAGATGTCGCCTTTTATTGAATTTCGCCTCATTTTCCCTCATTTCCCGAACCTAAACGACTAGGCCCGAACGCCTCCGAAGATTCGAGAAGACGCGTACGAGTCTTCCTAGCGAGCCCAAAGCCGGACAGAGCCGAACGAAAACGAACTCTTCCGAAGATAGCGCGTCGCGAACTCGGTCAGAAAAAGCCGACTATTCACGAATTAAACCGAACGAACCCGAGTGAAGCCTAACGCGAAGCGGGTGGTCTGTCAAACGATTATTCCCCCATAACCTTACAAAATTCGTTAAATACCTCGTCGGCTGTAGCTTCCGCATCTAGGATAAAAACTGGTGCTGGAAGAGCTGAAAACTTTCCGCGAACTAACCAATCCTCGTGGACCTCGTGAAGGGCTACCTCGTGGTTGAACGATGGAATCGAACTCTTCTCTCTTATTCATCATCTTTCGTGGAAATGAGTCGGAGGGATTGGGACGAGTGGGTTTCCCTCTTTCTTTTTTCCTACCGCTCTTCTGTCCACGAGACTACAAAACAGACGCCGGCTTCCATGCTCATGGGAAGAGATCTTCGGCTGCCCTCCGATTTGGAGAAAGGCCCTCTTCCCATTCAGGACTCTCTGTGCTCCAACTTTGCTTCACATCTAAGGGAAAGGTTAGAGGAAATACATAACTTTGCTAGGGAAAGGATTCAGGTAGCTTCAGACAGGATGAAGGCTCGATACGACGTGCGAGCTAGGGATTTGACATTTAAAACAGGAGATTTAGTATGGCTCTTCCAGCCGAGACGAGAAAGAGGACATTGTCCCAAACTGCAATCTAATTGGGAGGGTCCTTATACGGTAGTAGATAAAATAAATGACGTAGTCTACCGCATCCAACGCTCTCTACGAACTAAACCAAAGGTAGTTCACTTGGATCGCCTAGCCCCCTATGAGTCTGAAGAAGCTCACGTAGATAACAGTAACCTCCTTCGCTCTCTTCAATTAAATCAGGACCTACAGGTTCTCGAGGGTTTTTCCCCCCAAAGTCAGGAAGAAATTCCCCTTTCCTTCTCCGATTCTTCCAGGTGGTCCAAGGATCTGCCTTTTGGAATCAAGCGGAAGAATTACCGCCCTTTTACCATACTCGTCGAGGGGAACATTGGGTGCGGGAAAACCACCTTTACAAGTAGATTCCTGAAAGATAAGAACATTCTTACTTTATTAGAGCCTTTAGAGGAATATAGAAACGTTGCCGGAGAGAACCTCCTAGAGAAAATGTATAAGGATCCTTCCCGTTACGGCTATGACTTCCAGCACCACGCCGCGATGACGTCGTTGAGGAGCATGTCGTCTACCATCTTCTGAACCTCTTCTTTTCCATTGAAGGGGATCCGTCTGGCGTGCTGTTTAATCGGGAGATTGACCCCTACATCTATCTTATGGCGAGCAAGGGTACACCTCCCCTTGTCGCCGCTAGTCTTAGCAAAAGAATCGCTAAAGTCTCGCAGGAGAGACGAGAACTGTTGTTTAGAAGAAAAATCTAACTCTATCGAAGACCTCTCGAAAAGGTCTTTCAGATGTTCAGGGACCTGTTCAGTAATCTCTCGTGGCGAAGAATCTATAATCTCATTTTCCCTAGTGGTTAGCAATTGATCGAGTTGAAAAGTTGGGGGGTTCGGGGTTTTGCCCCTATTTGTTAAAAGCGGAATCGTATGGCGGCCTATATGTAGCGAGTTCCCTATCGTTGAAATGACGCACTGATGTTCGCTCAAGAAATCTATCCCTAAAATTCCCTCATCCTCAATATCGGCCACGTAGACTTTATGAGGAGAGCTAATCTGACCCGCGATGTTTATTTGGACGGAAACTTCTCGTAAAACAGGGGTGGTCTCCCCTGTCGCGGTCTTTAAAGTAGCATAATGATTGCTAGAGGTAAGATTTTTTGAAAGATCCGAGCGAACCACCCTTACTTCAGCTCCGGTATCCACAACCCGGAGACAGTCAACACCGTTGACAGATCCCTGAGCGTAGAGACCGGACTGCCTCAAACTTCGAATTAAAACGGGTAATTCAGGCAATACAGGTAAAACAGGCAATACAGGTAAAACAGGGCTATTCTCCCTCGCTACAGGCGATGATTCCCGCCCCCCGCAATCATCGTTAGTTACCTTTTTTGCTGGTGTTCCATCGGTTGTTTAGAATTATTAAAGGGAAGCATCCTCTCCCCTTGGGCAGGATTAAAACCCTGAGTTTGATTGAGTCTAGGATACAGGTTTTGGCCCTGGTTAGAATTTAAGTTAACGCCGCGGTCGTTGTCTCTCCACGAGAGCTGGTTGGAAAGATGTCTTTGGTCATTATTAGCTCGGTTTCGTCTTTGTCGCGCGAAGCACTGCTCTAGTGAGTGCCCGCGCTTCCGACAATACCGGCATTCTACGTTATACCTAGGATTGGCTTTCGCATTGAAATTCTGCTCCTGCCGCAAGCAAGAGGACTTTTTTTCATCGATTTTAGATTTGTCGGGGGTCGGTTTCACCGCCTCTACCTGCCGAACGCGGCCGGATCCTAAATATTGTTTGTTCAGAGCCTCTAATTCTAACGCCTTATTTATGGCTTGACGAAGGGTGGAAGGTCCCGCCACGCTCAGGGCGTGTTTCAGTTCAGCATCGATTATGGCGTTTATAAATCGGTCGGTCGCTAAAGTTTCGCGAGTCGTTTCGTCACTCGAAGGTGAAGCTATTCGCGACAAACGTTCTATGTCGTGTCCGAGGGTGGCGAGATCCTCGTCCCTCCGTTGTCGTCTAGTATTAAATTGGGTGAGGAAGAGCTTAGTCAGGTGCTCGTTCCCGAACCTGAGCCTCAAGGCAGAGCTTATCTTATAAAAATCGAAGATTTCCGTCGAGGTCAGAGTAGAAAGGACGCTAGCCGCGGAGCCTTTTAAACAATTCACTAAGTTTCCAGCTTTCGTAACTGAATCCCAATTATTTAGTTGCGCGACTACTAGAAATTGACACTCAAATTCGGCCCAGGGCCTATCTCCTTCAAAAGTAGGCGGTTTTAAGTTATTCGACCGTTTTTGACAACCGTCTGCGTTGCTGTCAGTAGTAGAGGTTAGGTTAATGCGATCTGTAGAGGAATTATTCGGTCTTTGGGAAGGAGCATCGACTAAACCCGAATCGCGGACAATCAGGTCGCGCTCGACCGGCGAAATGGGGGCAAGCGTATGAGGGGGAGCAGTTTCCCTAATTAAAGGCACAGACCTTAAAGTAGCGGGAGTTTGGGTCAGCTGGCAGGATGAGGTAGAGGGGATAGGGTCTATCAAAGGCCGGATAGGTTGGGGCTCGTCTCCAGATCCACGTCGGTCATCCCTCAGAGTCGATAAGATTTGGGTGAAGGACTGCTGCTGGTCTTGCAGAACTCCCACCAGTCGTCCTTCCGATCGTTCTCGCTCCACCCGCTGATCCTGGAGGAGCTGAAAGAGGAGGGCCTGCTGCTCTGCCTGAGCAGCTTGAGCCGCCTGTTGAGCCGCTAGCTGGGCGGCTTGTTGACGCTCTTGAGCAGCCAAGAGTGCTGCTTGCTGCTCGGGCTGGGCGGCCAGTTGGGCTGCTTGCTGGGCAGCTTGCTGAGCAGCCTGCTGCTGCAACAGCTGGACCAGGGCGGTAATGGGGTTGGCCTCCTGTTCTTCTGCCCGTGGCACTTGGTTCGAGTTCGAGGTAGCGGCAGCAGGGGATCCTTGACGACGAGTATTACGTCGGTTGCTCATATCGAGCAGATTTGTTCCTCAGAAAGGTAGGATTCTCCAGGAGAATAAGGCAGCGAAAGCTTATAGCTTATGAATACAAGCAATCGGCAAAAACCAAAAGAAATGCACCAGGCAAATCAGCTTATCGGACTCAGAAACGATCTCACACTCCTGACACCAAATGTAACTTTAGGAGTTACCTTTTAATTGAGCTATGAGTCCCTGAGCGAAATAAGCAGACTTGAAGACACAAATTAATGGTAAAAGCAGATTAGGTTATATTGAGGAAGATACAAGTGTCTCGGTTAATGTCTGAGACAAGACTGTTTATAAATTGGCTATCGCTAGATACATCGTTTAGTTGTTTTGCAAAGAGATACTCGATGATTATTACTGTGATGTTTTGTACATGGGAGTTCGGGTGGCTATGAAATGAATGGATATAAAGCAATACAAGGGGTGGACGCACCCTTTGTAACAATATCATTCAGAAGTTTTTTTCGCATCCTTTCGCCTCTCGAAAATGGTAGAGTTTTGCTGACACACAAAGATTGCAATAACCAAAAGAACCAACCTTGACTCATAAAATTGGTCAGTCTCAAAGAATTGAGCAATAAATATCATTCAGAAGTTTTATTCGCATCCTTTCGCCTCTCGAAAATGGTAGAGTTTTGCTAACACACAAAGATTACAATAGTCAAAAGATCCCACCTCGGCTCATAAAAATCGATAGGTCTCAAAGGATCGAACAATAGATATTCAGAAGTTTTTCATGCCCTTTCGCAGTTCGAAAACGCTAAAATTTTGTAAACACAAATATTCTCCAGAACACCTGAATTTGTCTGCATTTTTTTTTTTTTTTCATACGGCTCCATCTGCACACCTGCGTGCATACCGATCCCACGCAATAAATTATCAGCTCAGTCTATTTCCAGCTATGCTTGAGACCGCATACATAACTATTAATATGGAGCTAATATTGGATCTACAAGGTTTTGGGCGATTTGATGATAAATTTGTAATAAAAGAGCTGGCTGCAATAAGCATTCGTGCACATGAGGAATATTAGCAGGGTATCACACGCATCCTCTTCAAAGCACCATACTCCTGGGTGACTCTCTCACGAGAGTATAAAAATCTCAATTCGTGGCTAACATGGCGTCATCATGGAATACCCTGGATTGCGGGAGAAACGCCGTATAGAGATGTAGCGAAAACTGTGAGAAAAGTTGTACAAGATGCAAGCTGCATTTACGTGAAGGGATTTGAGAAGAAACGTTGGATTGAAGAAATCCTCAATGACGATTTGAAACCTGTGATCGATTTGGACGAGCTAGGGTGTCCGAATCTTCGAATACTACGATTGGAATCGCGTGTATTTCAATGGCTTGGAGACTGTCATGGCGATGTATCTGGAGGCTACCATTGTGCCTTCGAAAACGTTCAACGCTTGAAAAACTGGTATTTGGAGGAGGGCCATAAAAAACCCTCTCCATATGTCTCGAGGGCGGGGGATGATGGTTTAAAAGCCAAGAGCCAACACGGAGCTGCATTCGTACATCTTGACTTCTCGCCATTAACACATCTTCCTCGTATATTCGAACCCGCAAACTCTTTCGAGCAAGGTAAGAATCCTACTACACGATAATTATATTCAATTGAAATATAAAAATTGATTTGGAATTATTCATTTTGTGCAGATGGACTTCAGCAGCCTAAACAACACCAGCCGTATGGATAATGATGTAGAGATGAAAAAGATGTCGGAGCTGGAGATTGGGCAAAAGTACGACATCACCAAACTAAGGCTTATGAAAACGAAATTTGGCTGCAGAATCATCGCCACGATTGCTGACGAATACATAGTGTTCTTGCCCGCGAGAGTCGGAAAGGCTCTGGAGAATGACCCTACCCAGCTGGATCAGTTGAACAACGAAGCGGATCAGAAACGTCTGCAGATACTTTATCTTGAAGGACCATACAATAAATTTGAATTCTGTGGAAAAATCTAAACACACACACACACACACACACAAATGTATATATATATATATATATATATATTGTAACCGGTAACTCGTCCCAGGCTCGGGTGTACCCAGGGGTAAGCCGAATACAAACCTGGCCTCCTCGGATGGATCGTTGGCCGCCAGACTCCGGGCTCGGAGTCCTCTCACTCTCTCGCTTATGACTAGCTTAAACCTAGGTAGAGGGATTTCGCGGGGGCGAGGAATAAAGACACCAATGAAATTAACTTGACTAGAAATGTTTATTCAAAAAAAGAAAAAAAGGAAAAGGTCGCGATTTACCGCCCTCTACCTGGCGTCTTGTATAAAAAATGATATAAAAATATTGACTCTACGCTACTCTGAACTCTAAATAAACTCTTAAATAATTCAAAATTAACAATAATCAAAGCTCTAAATATTAAATAACAAGCAAAATGACTCTACGGGAGTGACGAGGTGGCTCTAGGCGCTCCTCCAGTCACTCCGACAAAACGCCTCGCGACCAGCTGTCAAACTCGGCAAGACCAAGTGTCTAGCTTGGTCTCTGAAAGTTGACTGCGCTGGGCGATCGCTCGGCTTGCGCGCGGGAGGGGTGGGGGAAGCGAGACTGGGGTACCTCCACTGATCTCTATATAACTGGATAGCGGACGGGTACCTCTTCTACCCATACGGCGTGAAACCAATTGACGACGGGGCAGGGGTTTGGGGGGGTCAGACGAAGGGACGATCTTGGGACAAATTCTCCGCGGGCAATTTGAATAGATATACACGGTTCGAGCTGGCTTGGGTTATTGATCAATTAATTGATTACTCAGCTTGATATGTGTGCTCTGCACAATTTTGTTGTTTTAGGATTATTCCGACTGTAAATAATAAAAAGAGAAGCGTTTTTCCTCGAAACGTGTATTCGGGGTTAGGGAAATAAGCCATTCGATTGAAATTCAGGAATAGAAATAGGTTAGGTTGCGAATACAACTTCTAGCCATCGAGCTTATTTTATTTGATACGATACATTGGATGAATCTAATCCGCAATTTGCAGCATAGTTAATTTATGTAAGTGCTGGAGCACGCTTCAAATTAGAAAAATTATAATATGAATAAATTTAAAAAAATTGCATTACGAGAAAACCTCATGAGCAATTGTAGAAGTATAAAATTATAAATAAATTGAATGTAAAATTGTAAATGAAATATAAAAATTATAAATAAATTGTAGAAGTATAAATTAAATGTAACATTGTAAAAAAAAAGTATAAAATCATACATAAATTGTCGGATTGTAAAATTATAAATTGATTGTCAAACTGTCAAATTGAAAATGAAATTAATTTAAATATTAATAAAATAAATGTCGGGACTTCCGCTTCCGGTGTGAAAAGATTAAGACGTGTGAAGAGAGCGTGTGACAGAAATAAGTGCTTTGTGTGTGTCTGGTGGAGCGACAGAGGTGTGTAAGGGTGAGCAGGACAAAGGGAAAGGGCAGGAAAGAAAGGGGAGTGGTAGAGAGGCTGGAACGAAGGGCGGAGAGCGGCAGGAAAGGACAGGGAATAATTTGGAGGCTAGGTAGAAAGAGGCAAGAGACGAGTGACAGGTAAAGGCATAAGGAAGGAAAGGCGGACATCTGGCGAGGACACAGGGAAGGAGCGGAGCGAAAGGTAGATAAGACAGAGCGAGGATATAAGAACGGGTGAGGTAGAGCAGAGCAGATAAAACAGGAGGTAAGGTAGAGTGGGTAAGGCAGGAGCGGCGAAGGCAAAGGTGGAAAGAGGGTTGCGCGGAGACAGGCGGAAAGAGAAATGCCACAAGAGGCGAGGGTGGGAATGGCAAAAGCGGGAATGAAGACAGGTGGGCAGGCGAATGCGTTTAAAGTAATGATGACAGGAGGGGAGAGGTACGGGTCCCTAGACGACCTGGTAAAAAGGAAAAGAGAGGAAGTAGAGGAAGAGGAAACGCAGGAGGGGGAGATGGAAGAGAGCAGGATCTTCGGGAAGAGCAGAAAGATAGGCAGGTCACCGGAGACGGGGAAGGGGGAAAAAGGGGAAGAGGGAGACATAAGGACGCTGCTGCTGCAGATCAGGGGGGAGATGAGAGCAGGGATAGATGAGGTAAAAGGGCAAGGGCGGGAGATTAGGGAGGAAATGGAAAAGATGAATACGGAACTGAGAGACGAGCTGGCGAGGCAGAGGGAAGAAATGAGGAGCAGAGAAAAAAAGTGGGAGGAGGAAAAAGTAGAGATGAGGAAAAGAGTAGGAGAGTTAGGAAAAAGATTGGAAGCAATGGCAAGGAAAGAAGAGGGAAAGGAGAGAGAAGCGGAGGAACTAAAGGAGAGAGTGGAGAGACTAGAGAAGGGGGGGGAGAGGAGTGGGAATAGTAGAGAGGAGGGGGGAGAGCTTGAAAGAAAAATAGGAGAATTAGAAAGAAAACTGGAGGCGAGAGAAAGAGAGGAAAGGAAAAAGAACCTGGTGATCAAGGGCTTAAAGGTGGGGGAAGAAGGGGTAATGGACAGCGTAGAAGAGGTGATCAGGGCGACAGGAGCGAGGGCAAGGGTGGAGAGGGTGAGAAGGATAGGGCAGGAAGTTGACGAGAGGGGAAGTATGGTGGTGGTGGAACTCGCAAGTGTCGAGCAGAAGATAGAAGTGATGAAAGGGAAAAGGAGGTTAAGAGGAAGAAGGGAGAGAATAGAGGACGATCTGACATGGGGAGAAAGAAGGATGCAATGGAAGCTAGGCAGAATAGAAGAAGAGGAGGGAAGGAAGGGGAGAGCAGTGCGGGTAGGATACGGTAGGATTTGGATAGACGTGGAGATGTGGAGATGGGACGAGCAACACGAAGTACTAAGAGGTGCTGGGGGCAGGGTGAGAACAGGAGGGGAAGCAGAAAAGAGCAGAGAGAAGGGGGGGCAACAGGAAGAACAGGAAGAGAGCGAGCAGGGGGAAGAAAGGAGAGCGGGGCAGTGGGAGGGGGGAACGCTACGAGGACGAGGGGGGAGGGGAAGAGGGAGGGGATCGATGCGAGGGGGATAGGAATAGCACAGAGGGAGGGGAAAAGAGAGAAAGAGGAGAGATGGAGGATAGGGTTCTGGAACGTAGCAGGACTGGCCAGGAAAGACGAAGAGTTTTGGAAAGAGATAGGGGAATGGGAGGTCATGGTAATGACGGAAACGTGGATAGAAGAGAGAGGGTGGGAAAAGATACAAAGAAAGCTGCCGAGAGGGTACGTATGGAAAACGCAGTATGCGAAGAGGAGGAACAAGAAGGGGAGGGCGATGGGAGGAATGGTGATTGGAGCAAGGAAGGAAATGGTAGAAAAAGTGCAGGAAGAGCAGAAAGAGGAGGAAGGAATAATAGATATAGGACTAAGGGTGGGAAAGGAACGATGGAGAGTGGTAGGAGTGTATGTAAGCGGGGATATAGAGAGGAAGATGGAACGCTTGAAGGAATATGAGGAGTTGGAACGTAAAGGGGTGATGGTCATAGCAGGGGGAGACTTTAACGCGAGGACGGGGCAGGAGGGAGGGGAGTGCTGGGGGGATGAAGACAGGGAGGAGGCTAAGGGGGAAAGAAAGTCGAAGGACAAGAAGGTAAACGGGGAGGGAAGAGTCATGTTAAAAAACATAGAAGAGATGGGATGGGCGATAATGAACGGAAACACGAAGGGCGACGAGAACGGGGAGTTTACGTATTTGGGGGCAAATGGAGAGACGGTCATAGACTACGCGATAGGGGGAAAGGAGGCGAAGGAGAGGGTGGAAACACTGGAGATAGGAGAAAAAACGGATTCGGATCACCAGCCGGTGGTACTAACAATGAAGGGAAGCGGAGTGTGGCGAGGAAAGAGGAAGGGAACAAAGGATAGGAGAGTGGTAAAGGGAGACTGGACGAGAGAGGGGAGGGAAAGGTTTAGGGGAGAGCTGAGGATGATAGAAAGCGGAGTGAGGAGTGTGGGAGAGGAGATACGAGAGATGGCAGGTGAGATAAGGAAAGCGCTAGTGAGAGGGGAAGCGGGAAGAGGGGAAGAAGAGAGAGGAGGGAAGAGGGGTTGGTGGGACGAGGAAAGTAAGGAAAAGAAAGGAGAGGTAAGAAGGGCGCTGCGGGAATGGAGGAAAGGTACCGGGGAAAAGCAGAAGTATAGAGAACAAAAAAGGGAATACGCGCAGATGTGTGAGGAGAAGAGGAAAAAGGAGAACGAAAGGTTCATGAGGGAGGCGGAGGGAGCGAGCAATGAGGCTAGGGTGTGGGAAATAGTAAATAGAGAGAGGAAAAAGGGCAAGCGGATAAATGAAGGAATAGAAAAAGAGGAGTGGAAAGAGCACTTTATGAGGATATTGGGGGGAGTAGAGGAGAGGGTGAGGCGGGGAGGGGAGAGGGGGACGGAGGAGGATGGGGAGGAGGACATAGGAGGAGAGGAGATTAGAAGAGCGATAGCAAAGCAGAAGGACGGGAAGGCGCCCGGAGGTGACGGGATAGTGAACGAGGTGTGGAAATATGCGGGAGAGGAGATGGTGGAATGGGTACGAAAGGTGTGTAACAGGGTATGGAGGGGAGAAGGGTGGCCAGAGGAGTGGAAGGAAGGGTGGATAGCACCGATAGTGAAAAAGGGAACGGGCACAACGGTAGAGGAGTACAGGGGGGTGACACTGATGCCGACGCTGTATAAGATATACGCGACGGTACTGGCAGGAAGGCTGGAAAGGGAGATGGAGGAAAAACGGATGATTCCACAGAATCAAACGGGATTTAGGAAAGGGATGGGGACGATAGATAATATATATGTGTTGAATTTTCTAATTAACCGGCAGATAGCGGAGAAGGGAGGAAAGATGGTAGCGGCATTCATAGATCTGAAGGCGGCTTTTGATTCAGTAGACAGAGGAAAGCTATGGGAGGCAATGAGAGAGAGAGGGGTAAGGAAAGGATTAAGAGACAGGATAGAGGAGATATACAGGGAAACAAAGAGCAAGGTGAGGGTAGGAAGAGAGGTGGGTGACGAGTTCTGGACAGCGAGGGGGGTGAGACAGGGGTGCCCACTAAGCCCATACCTGTTCAATATCCTGACAGCGGACATGGAGGAGGAGATGAGGAAGAGCAGGGAGAGGGGAGGGGTAGAGCTAAAAGGGGAGAGGGTGTATACCCTAGCATATGCGGACGACGTAGCGGTGATAGCGGAGGAGGAGGAGGGGATGGAAATGATGATTCGGAGATTAGAGAAATATATGGACAGGAAGGGCTTAGAACTGAATGTAGAGAAGACGAAGGTGATGAGGTTTAGGAAGGGAGGAGGGAGGATGAAAAAGGTGGAATGGAGATGGAAAGGGAGAAGGATTGAGGAGGTGAAAGAATTTAAATACCTAGGATATGTAGTAGCGAAGAACGGGGGACAGGAAGCGCATATCAGGGACAGAATTAAGAAAGCAGGGGTAGTGATGAGGCAGGTCTGGGGGATAGGAAAAAGGAGGTTCGGAAAGGATTGGGAAAGAAGGGTATGGCTCTTCGACAGGTTGGTGTGGACGGTAGCGGAGTACGCGGCGGAGATATGGGGGTGGAGGGAAAGAGGGGAAATGGAGGCGCTACACGAAAGGTACCTGAGGTGGACACTAGGGGTCGACTGGAGGACACCAGGGTATATGATAAGGGAGGAAATGCAGAGAAGTAAGATGAGAATGAGGGCAGTAAAGAGAGCGTGGAATTACGAGAGGAAGATAGAGGAGAGGAGGGGAGGAAGCGGACTGGCGAGAAAGGTGTGGGAGGAAATCAAGGAAAGAGAGGAAACAGGGGAAGAGAGAACAGGGTGGGAAAGAGATAGACAGGAGTTCTTAGAGGAAAGAAGGACACAGGAGTATGATGAGATAGAGAGGGAGGATAGGGTGAAACAGGAAGAGGAAAGATGGGACAAGATAGGTAAGTCAAGGTACAACAGGTGGTATAAAGAAATAAAAGGAGAGGGGATACCAGCATATCTAAGGAAAGGGTGGGGAGAAAGTAGGTGGAGGAGAATAGCTAGGTTCAGGCTGGGGAGCGAGGTAAGGGAAGCGTGGTATTGGGAGAAGGCAGAAAGAAAAGTATGTAGAGTGTGCGGAGGGGAGGAAGAGACATGGGAACACATATGGGAGGGGTGCACAAGAGAAACGGAGAAAGAAGAGGGGGAGGGGAGAGGATGGCAGGAGGTGGTGAGGGAAATACTGGGCGAGGAAGGAGAGGGAGAGGAATGGATGAGAAGGATAGAGAGAAGGAGAGAGATGGAAACTGAAAGAGAGGAAGAGTGGAGGAGAGAGGAAGTGAATGAGTGAATGAATGAGCGAAAGAGAGGAGATGAAGAAGCGAATGGGAAGCGGGGGTCCCTGGGGGAAAGGGAAGAAATCATAAAGATTGTAAAATGGCAGGAAGGGCAGAACGTGTAAATTTGTAAATTTGTAAACCTTGTAAAGTAAAGTTGTAAATTGTGTAAATATGTAAATCGGTAAATCTGTAAAAGCGGTAGACCTGGAGTAAGAGTAAGATAAGATAAGGAGTAGTGTAAGTCTAGGATAAGGTATAGGGAAAATAGGATAAGAGGCGGTAAGAAGTACGAAGGGAAAAGACGGAGAGATATTGTGATAGAGAGAGAGATGGATAGGGGAGATAGAGTGGAAGGAAACAGAGGTGAGAGAGGGAGACAGAGAGAGGTGGAAGGCAGGATGGAAATGAGGTAGTATAAGTTAGGATAAGTAGATGTAAGAAAATGTAAAAGAATAGGCTAAGGGAGATTGTAACCCCAAGGGGATCAATAAACATACATACTACTACTACTACTACAATAAAATAAATGTCAACTTAGTTTGATTTCAAAGTTTCCCACGATGAGCTTCTTCCGATACTAGCCAGCTAGAAAGAAAGAATACATATTTTATTTATATATACGATTTATGTTGCTATTTCTCAATTCTTCAATTGATTGGGAAGGGATGGGAATATTATATTTATTACTTTACTGGACATAATAATTGACATACAAGGATATATGAAGGGTTGTTAGTAATTACTGAAACAAGGAAAGGTGACATGACATTATTTATGATTTTGAGGAAAGACCTATTTTAATGAACACAGGAACACATTATGAAGGTACATTAAGGAAGTATGCATTACAGATATGGGAAAAAATTAAGGAGTTATAATGCTGTTGGTACGGGAACCAATGGGATGGAACAACAAATCATCTACATATAACAATTCACTGGCTTTTCCAAATAATTTGACGAGATAGGTGGTGCCTTATTTTAACTCCAGTCACAGTCTCAGTAGTTAAATTACTTGCAGCAAACATGCGTATTTCGACATAGCCTTTGATTATTTCCTTAGTCAATCTAAATACATGGCTTGAAAGATCTTCGAGATCTTCGTCAAAATTATGTCCATCAAGTGCAGGAAATATTCTTGATGGTTTTTCAAACAGTTCATGCATCACTTGGGAGCATAAAAGGGCAGGGAAATTAGGCTCACGAGGGGGGTGACCGTTATTCATATTGAGGCACCGACGGAACGATTTTTCAGTAATATGGCAAATTTTGACAACAGAATCACTGGGTATTAATAATCCGCCTCTGCTTTTCTGAAGAATTAGGGAAATATCTTTTTCACCTTGTGTAGCTAGATCTTGCATATAGGCGTGAAGGCGGTACAAGTATACATCTCTCTGGGTGTTATGAACCAGAGGGCTATCTTGAATACAAGCAATCCTACAGGATTCACATTTGATTATTTTCCAAACTTTACGCAAGACGTACCCAGCAATATAGCTAATTGAGTTTCTTGAAAAATCAGAGAGCTGTTCTGGAAGCATCCATTGAAATTTCAAGAAATCAGCCAGGATATTATCATCATTTTCTTCTGTAGCTTCAAGGTCGTATTTTTTCAGCACACGTGCGTTAGCCATTTTATCATAAACATCGGGATTATATCGATCAATTTTGGCTTTTTTAGATTGTGATGATGAGACATGTAAGATTTTAGTTGAATCTAATTCTGTAACATTCCCATTGATCCCACGAACTTGGTGTTGTATCAGTAGGCGCTTATATGCGGAAACAAAATGTGCTGCGGTCGGGTTGGGACTCCACCCGCCACAGCAGCGAATAGCGCAAAAAAAAAGTTCCAGGTGATCTTGACTCAGTTTATAAGTTAAAAGATAGGTTAGGGGAGCATCTATCGGTTTCACGTAAGTATCAAAAATAGCCATGACTGACTGAACTGCGGTAAACATTCCTACGAATGCCACATACCTTCTTGTATTTGTCATAACTTTACCCGTCAGATCCTGAATTTTTGAAAGGTAATCTAATTCTTCTTGTATTTGGTTTCGCCATATATGCTCATTGTTCCTACGCAAAGGCGCTTTGTACCCTTTACCAAATGGGTTGCGGGAGTTCATAAAATCAAAGAGCCTGTCTATACATCTAATAAACCGAACTGTTCCTTCACACCCGCTAAATTGAGGCAATATCAAAACCTTATCGCAGTGTTCCAATGAGTCAGCAACACTGCTGCTCAATGTTTGTGCTGCTAAGCGTACCTTCATCTTCATCTTGAAATAATTTACATGCGCTAATCGCAATTTGTTTCCTGCCCTCAAACCCTCTGTTTGTTGTAGATGAGCTAACGCAGTTATGTACTTCCACTCTATGTATCTTCCATCACCATCTTTTAATGTTTTCAAATCACCCAAACAGTTCCGGAAGAGCTTTAACATGTGGCATGCATCAAAAACTACATACACCGGATCCTTAGTTACAGGATGGGGAAAGAAAGGTCGAGTACTAGGCATTTTGAAACTTGCTCCAAGCAAAGACAGCAAAGAAAAATGGGTTGGGGGTCCATCTAAAGTCAAAGATAAGACCTCGACACCAACATCATGGAGCCGAGTGATTGCTTGAGAGACAATGTTGGAGCTTATATCAGCCGTTAGGCCGTCAATCAAGAAATATCCTATTGGTAATTTCCAATTAGCATCTGCAGAAACGACCATGATGACGAGCGCATCTTTTGCCAGACCCAAAGAATCATTCGGTTCTATGTCAGTACCTAGATCGATATAACCTCGCACCTTGCCATTTGGAGCTCGGTTGATACCTTTTTTAATGCTGACTTCATCTAACATAAGTGAGCAAAGCACTCGTTTGTTTTTCAGTCTATTATCAGCTACTTTTGTTTTCAAGGCTTCAAAACTCTCGCTTGTAAATCCAGGCTCCCCATCTACAGCAGAATACCATGCCCTTAAGGTTGAAGGCTCCGGAAGGGCTTTACAAAATTTGGATCTGACAAATGCATATGCTTTTGGAGAATAGAAATGTAATGTTAAGGCAAAAGCTCGAAGGGATGGTGGATATTTCTCACGTGTCGGTCCTTTGCCTTCACCTTTACATTTATTCCGCTGTGATTTACAGGGCCTTTTTTTTGATTTTGTTTCATTCTGTGTTGCATTTTTACTATTAGCATTTTTGAGGAAACGTTTCATTAATTCAGAAATATCAGTGTCAGCAATGGTATCTAAACAGTCCAAATTATTTTCAGGCAAGGCGCGAGTTCGTCTTAATTCACCCACCACTTCCTGCAGCGATATAATCTTTTTTGTCAGCCGATTGCATCTCTGTCTCTCCAGTCTGAGGCCGCGACGAAGCTTCTTATTAGATTCCGTAAAAGAATGCAGGTTTCTCTTAGCACTGACTGGGCTAGCCTCATATCTGTGGTCGTGCATTGTGAATTTTTTTTTTTCGACAGTATCTGGAGATTTGCGAACATTTCTCTGACAGGTAGAAGAGGTTGCCGCCGGTTCTGTAAGTGAAATAATAGTGCGATAGGTTAAAAAGTAATAGTAGAACAATAATTCCATGCATAACTCGAGAGGGACAGCGATTTTTCCAAGATATTAAATGAAGGTACAGCAATTATTACAAACCAGATTCTTTTTGCGGAGTAGAAAATCCTATTTCAACAAGAGATTCTGAATTTTCACAGTGCTCCTTTTGCTGGTAACTACAGAGCCTCTTTGCAGAATTTTGGTTGGAGACTAATTTTCGTTTCAAGATTTGGCTGACAGATTCTGGTTTAAAACTGTGATTGCATTTGGGGCATGTCACTAAAGATTCAGATGCATCAGTCAAAACTTCGGTATCTTCGTCATTTTCATGCAAAACCTTTTTATTGTTAAACGATTCCGAAACTTCTATACCCTCGGTTACAGGACTTACTTCCAGAGCTGTTTCATTAGTAACAGCAGCATCCTCTGTCAAAAAAATATAATTTGAGATTTCTGATTGTGGTAAAAAAATTCCTGCAGCAATGACAGATTCGATACATGACATTTCAATGAACTTGCTTCAGCCAGTCGTTCAAATATAAAATATTCACAAAATTTAATTAATATGTGTTATAGATATATGGTTCAGAAAAATGATAATTTTCTGATAGGATAAGAATTTTTGTGTTAACTTACCTATGGAGTCTCTTCTGGAGAATACTGATGGTATGCTTCCATCGCGTAGAGTGAAGTAACCTCGAACTAACTTGAGGCATGAAGACTCAAAATGGTCGGAACAAAGAAGGCTTTCCTCTGTTGGATACCAACCTTCTATTGCTATATTATGTAGCCATTTCTCCAAAGTATGTGGACATGAGAGCGGAAATCTGAAATCATGTAATCTTCATTACCAAGTGGACACAGTAAAGTCTTTCTGTATGCATTCTCAAAAATCAAGCAACTGAACGTTTGGCTTCATTATTCATTTTGATATTTACTAACTTATGAAATGATCTTTTCGTTTGACCCTCGCCTCTTCGAACTTTGCAGTAAGCACATTTTTTTCGCAGATCTGTAAAAACTGTTGGGACACTTCCCTTTTTTAAAACTCGTCGATGAGATGAACCTAAATTCTTTGTATAACAAGTATCCAGAAAATGATCTGAACACAATCGACTGTGTGGGGTTGGAATCCAACCCTCCACTCTGTTCATATTTTTGAGCCATTCTTTCAATAAATCTGGATCATGCAAGGGAAAGCTGAAAAATATAATCAATATCATGTTTTGTTCATTTCTAACCTCAAACTCAACTCCAACATCTCTATTACCAGTAGATTCAAATGAGATTATTGCTCTTACCTGTGATTCGTTCGTTCACTGCTTGAGCTCTTCATACAATACGTTGTGACGTCGGCAGACCCTATGGTCTCCGGCTTGCACCATCATATAAAGATATACACTGATATTGATAATTGTTAGAATATAAGATCCTATTTTATATACATGCATGTTACATATGTATGCACTATGTATGCAAGGAGCATTGGATCATATAGCAAACGGCGACTGCCTGCTTGGTGGGAACTGCAATCTAGCAGTTTTAAGTTCCCAGGCAGCCGTCGGTTGCCTCGAAGAGGAGAAGACAGATAGTAAGAAGGCATAAAAGACCCTACAAACAATAAGGAGTGCCTTTATTTCTGCTTCCAGCAAGTCGCGCACTTCTCAGTACTCCAAAACTAAAATCATTCTTATTCACTTTGATATATCTGGCTTCTCCTCGCGATTCAATAAAATAATAAACTTTAATCACGAAATTAACGTTCGAGTTTGCACCCTTCAATCTTGCGAGCGTGCCCTTCTTGGCATTCGCACTCTTTTCCAACATCCTTATAGACGAGCGTGCCGTGTCTAGCCACTCGTCGTCTCCAAATCCTACCCTACAAGTTCATGCCCGGCGTACCGGTAAGCGACAGCGCGGGCACCGCGGCGGAAAGGACGTGCGTGAAAGGAGGCGCCAAGCCATAATACCCCAGTTATCTAAAACTTGTGAGTTCATCCTTGAACCCCAGTGTTGTGCATCGACCAAAACGAATAATCTTACACACCACTCATTGGAATATCAAGGTGAAACCCAAATCATCACTGTGATCAACGATCTATTCGAGGAACCTTTATCTGGACCACCTACCCGCTCGCCCAAAGACCCGCTCCAATAAAGTAAGAATTCCAATACATAATTAACTCCGGAACTTCGTTCCAAATAATAAGGTGACAGCATTGCCCATCTGTGACGATTCGGTAGCGACGAAACCCCGACGTCACAACGTGCATTTTCCCATATTGATTCACTAAACACGTTGTTGGTTTCAAGCCGACTTCTAGCTGTATCAAATCTCATAAGCCGTTAACGTTACGCGATTATGCATTTGAACTACGCGCGGAGACTTTGGCCCAAACAAATTGCAAATGGCGCTGTTCAATTGGTTTCGATCAGCGGGCCCGGTCAGCCATCCAGTTATATAGAGATCAGTGGGTACCTCGGATTCTCTGACTCGCAGCAGAGCGGCGCTGTGACGCGTGACGTCAGAAGAATCGCGACGGTGGCGCTGGGGGCCGGAACTAGACGAACTAAAAGGGAACTAGGCACTTTGAAACTCTAACGGTTCGCGGGGAAAACGGCACGTGGGCGCGGGCGAGGTTTTTGGGGTATTGCGAGACTCGTAGGATCCTGGAATACACAAAATACGACGGGGGAATGGCAAAAAGGGATGAACGGAAAGATCCTACCTTGTGGAAGGTCTTGCAGGGGGACGAAGAACAAGGCGTCGGTAGTATTCCGTAATCCGCGCGTGTCCAAGATTATGCCAAGTCGTCGTATTTCCAAATCACAAGCCCAATATTCCGTAGTCGTAGTCTCACAGATATAAGGGGAATTGCCGGGTCGTTATAATAATCCTTATGGGTCACTCTCTCTCTCACTCTCACTCTCACAAAAAGGCAAAATCGAAAAATTGCTTAGGCACTTGCTTACGCGCACGCGGTACGATAAGAAGTGGCGATTCTTCCTCTTCCGTTTAGTACGGAATTTTGCCAGTCGTCCTGCGGGCGCTGACTGTTGCCGGTCAGCGGCAAGTGGCGACTCGCAGCCAAAATGGCTCCGCTGGACGACGGCGCGAGGAATTTAAATCGCGAGGACCGATACTTAGACGGATGCGGGACTAAGCACGTCCGTAAGGCTGGGAAGGAGGAGGTCGGAACGTTTGCCACGTTACAATATATATATATATATATATTGTAACGGAATAAGACCAGCTAACGACACCTAACGAGACAAGACACGAAACACACACACGAATACACACCAACAGAAACACAGGTTATATAAACCCGGAGCACCGAGGCTCACTCTCCTTATTATTCCGTCTAACCTACGGCATACCACGTCCTATACCAATCCACAGTTGATTATAGCATTGCGCTAGACATCAACTGCTCCTCTGAGCATAGCCCAGGCTCACTAATTGTTTTCCTAACGCGTATTCCACAAATTGAATAACCGTCAGGAAACTTGTTTGTTAATTTACTGTTATTTTGAGAAATTTAACTTAGTTAGTCAAAGTAGAATCTAGAGTCACTATACCTTCCGGAACAAAAGTCCGTTTAGCCTTCGGGTCACTTAATCACAGCATAGATCGAAATCAAATTAATAAATCCAGATTAGATTAGATATAACTCAGGGAAATCTCCGCTTAATTCACCTATCAGCCTAGCTGAAGGAAATCACCTGATATTTAGGTAGACACACACTCACACCCAGGCACACCACATAACACACACAGCACACCCACATAAATATCGGCAGAAAGAAAATTCCGATGATGAAGACGGCATTCCCGCTTTAATCGAGAATTAGCGTCTGAGGAATTTTCTTAATACACAAAAGTCAGTTTAATATCGAGGGTCCAGTACATGAACACCTAAATCGTACATAACAACAAACGAGAAACGTTTCAATATATATATGGGGAATTCCACGTGAACTCGACCAGCGCCTGACCCTCACCATCTTCTATTCGATTCATATTTTTTTCTTAGATTGACCCCACCCCTCAGAGTACCCCTGAATTATTTCAGAATTTTATATGTATTTGTTTTTGCCTTATGAATTTTGAAGCATTTTTGGTTTTGTCATGTCGAAGATTTTTCAAAGGATTGTATCTTTGGACGCATGCATCGTATCACAAAAAAAAAACAAATATTAATAAGAAAAATCGCAAAATCGCGGGGTGAGCGGCTGTTATTCGATTGTTCGTACCAATTCTGCCCTGTTTGGTTGATGACGTTTTGCTGATAAACGATTTACAAATTCATGTTATTCACGCAAATATGGCGATTTTGCGATTTTTCTTATTAATATTTGTTTTGACGATCGGTTATACCATTGCATTGGCCTGAATAAAATTTTTATGAACTTTGAAATTCTGTGAAAAATTGAGGAAAATTCGAGCCACGCTGGGCTTGGGCTCAAAAGTTTCGTCTTCGAGAGTAGATTTTTTGGAATTTTTTCGAGAAAAATCAAAATGGTCCAACTTTGCGAAATTTCGATTTTTCCACTTTGACGTTGAAAATATCGTTCACAAAGGGGTCGAAAAATTTTGGCAATATTTGCACATGAAAGTACGTTTCAAGACGAAGAATTTGATATGCTTTTTTTTGTGATACGATGCATGCGTCCAAAGATACAATCCTTTGAAAAATCTTCGACATGACAAAACTAAAAATGCTTCAAAATTCATAAGGCAAAAACAAATACATATAAAATTCTGAAATAATTCAGGGGTACTCTGAGGGATGGGGTCAATCTAAGAAAAAAAATATGAATCGAATAGAAAATGATGAGGGTCAGGCGCTGGTCGAGTTCACGTGGAATTCCCCATATATATATATAAAGAAAAATAACACATAATTGCAACATCAAATAATGATATTTTATTTGAATTTCGTCAATAAGACTAATGAGTGAATTAGAGTACCCTTTGATATTAACAATAGGTTTTTAATTATGTAGACACATTTCTTGTAGTTCAGAAAAATATCAAGGGTATTGAAATTTTTAGTATAAATAGAATTTGAATTTTATACTAAGACGAACACAAGACGGCATAGTACTATTTAGGGATGTAACAATCCGTTTTAATATAGAAAAATAATGATACGGATAAAAGGCGGATAAACGAAAAATATTATTAGTATTTATTGTATTAATTAGTGTTGCCAATTTAAATTGTGGCGAAAAAGTTTAAATCGCGAGATAGTCGCAATAGTATATTCCATTCTCGAATGTTTTACTTATGTCAGCATTTCATACTTATTAGGATGTTTACAAGCTACTGAAATTCCATATTCAGGTGATGATAAAAAAGTAACTTTTTGATCAATCGTGTTGGCATTAACAGCAGCAAGATTTTCACTAAGACTGACGAAGTATAGATGCTCTTGTCTGGTTTCATGGAATCTATGTCGATGTCTCATGAAATATTTACCATCATAATTATAATGGAATCCCTCACAAAATAATGATTTTGCTTCATTAACGAATGGTTTAACGTATTCATTCATAACTGGCTTTTTTGATCCTAAGTACACGCTAGCTAACATGATAAATTGCTGCCGTTTTTTTGGATGAATTTCGTTAATTGTGCATACAATAGGCGTAATCGATGTCAATGAACTTTTGAATAACGGAGTTCCATCGATACTAAAATTGATGCTAATCATATCACGTAATTCTTCTTCTGAAAATCTTTGTTTATAGAGGTGTCCATCCAAAATATCTTCCAAGGCGTACGAACATGTTTTCTCACGATGAATAGGATATAATATATCTTGATGATGACGTTCACAAAAATTAGTTAATTGTTTTGTTACCGATAGATATAAAAAAATATTACCAGATTTTTTGTTACTAGAACAATTAACATTCAAATTACACTTATTGCAGTACAGATGCTGATCGCCTGAACCATTATCCATATTAGGATGATCTTCGCTAACTATGAATTCCATTCCAATATAAGTCAAACAAGAAGGGCAAAAATGATGGATCTCTATTGGTATCGCATATTGATTGATTATATCTTTTAGATAGTAAGTCGAAGTGAAATTAAGTGATTCATCAGTGATTGCATCAATTAAATTCGCCATATGTGTAACCACTTCGTTATCTAAATTTTTACGTATTTTAGTAGCTAAAATTAGTAACGTTCTAATTAATACGTTTTTACTGTAATTGGTTGTTTATTGATTATTAGAATCAGCTGCGAAACCTTCATCATCTGCTTCCTGAGAAGGATTATTTCGTGAGCATGATGGAATTTCTATAGGATTATGGTCATTATTTTGCTGAAAGTAGTTAGGAAGATCTTCATTTCCACTTTCAGATGAAGTTTCTGATTTCTCAAAACTGCTTTCAGAAGAATAACAGTAATTATACTGATCTCCATCCAGCTGAGTTTCCTGTAAAATGTACACATGAAATACATATACGTGTAAAATTTAGGCATTCTTTAAAATAAAATTGTTGTTATTTACTTCAACGGTATAATATTGCTGTGATTCCGAATCACTTGTCTCAAAGTTCATGTCCTGTGAAATTTCTTCAGTTTCGGACATTTGATTATTTATTTCTACTGCTTCTACTTCATCTTGATGAAGCACTATATTTTTTATGAAATCATCATCGCCATGAAGAGATTCACTACTGAAAATTGAATTGATGACTGAGTGAAAAATTATAATTTTTCGGAGATAAAAGTAATTTGTAATAAAGTTGACAATGAAAATACCGGTCATTGATATTTTTTGCTTTTTCTTTTGCCTTCCAATAATTTCGCGTCCGCTTTGGAACATCATGATCGCTGCCTGGGAGAAGATATTTTTTATATGGTCCACGTTTTCGGTGTTGACTCATTATGCCAGGGTTAATATTAATAAAGTCTAGCGTATTTTCATAACTACGTCAAACGTCGTTCGATTGTTATTATAAAAAATAAAAAGCTATCACATAACTCGTAACCTATCGATTGGCTAGATTATCGATGCAGGGCCCAAGCGTACGAAACTCTAGCTACGATACTGACTAGCGTGCATCACTACCCCCACCCGTCCGACAGGCCACTCAAAACTCCGCGGAGCGTGGTCCTTCTATCGGGGAATGAAGGATAGTCGTCACGCAAACCACATTCACACTGTTTATTTTGAATGCACTAAAGGACGCCGTTATTTTAATTCATACGAGAAGAATTAATCAGTTAATCTTGATATCTTAATATTGTCATAAAAATTTGTATGATGAGGCGGTAAGTTTAATGTTTAAAATAATTTGTTATTCGTGAGTATAGTGTTTCAAGAATTATATGTCAAATGCATACATATATGATATATGGGGAGTTCCATATCAAATCTGCAATTGGTTGTCCACACCCCGTTGATTTGTCTCAAACTTGGTGAAGTTGAGTAATGGGTTGAAAAAAAAATTACTCTAAATAATAAAAATTCTACCTTCTACAGATCGCAAGTAACACCGAATTCCAATTTTGAATTATGTTTTTCAAATCGCTGTAGCTTCCAAACTACATGTCCGCGCCTGAGAATCCAGTGGGTCAAAAGTTTTGTAATTTGATGAATTTGATGAACGTAAAAAACGCGAAAAATGCCATATTGATCTCGTTCACCAAACTTTTCTGGGGTCCAACTTTCATCACAAAATGCGCCTATTTTTCCCGCAAATTTTCGAGTAAAGAAAAGTCACGGGACGGGTGGACAACCAATTGCACATTTCATATGGAACTCCCCTTATAAATTGTAGTTTGATGGTATTGTTTAATTTTTGTGTTTATTAAAATTTATTAAATGAATCAAGTAAATTAAATTAAGGAAATTGAAAATATGAAGACAAATATGAAACAAATTTGTAATTATTATTAATGAATGTATATTTTTTTCAATAGTTCTGCTAAGAAGATCTTTGCATTGGTAAAATGGATCGGAATTGAGCATGATAATACATACACGCCGGGAATCGATATAAGCCACATAAAAAAGTTCAATTATGAAAAATTCATTAATGACGAGGAAGATCCACAAAAAATGTATGTTGTTGAGTGGCACGATACAGTGAAAGAACCGCTGGGTGGATGGAGGTGTTATACTGCACAAGTGATTTCTGTCTCAGGTAATATTTGATCATAAATGACCATAGAACTTTATTTATTGATAAATACTATGCATTATATGTATTTTTATAGCTTCTCTTGTTAACTTGGATAAAAAACTGAAGATTATTGACGGAATTCAATCCCCTAGACGCGTTAGTCATGTATTCACACGAGAAAGTGGATCCAGTGGAAGTGAGATGCACGCAAAGGAAAATAGTGACACAGAAGTGGCAAGATAAATTTATCAATGCTTGTTACACAATATCGTGATATAGTAGAAATTATCAAATAAATTATTTATAATATTTTTAGGTTGTAAGTGACGAGGAGACTAATATGTGCTCCACTGCCAAACGGTCCGAATTATTTGAGGATACTGATGTAAGTCTTACGAACGATAATTTACGGATTGTATTTTTATACAATGATTTTTAAAAAATCAAAAAATAGTTTATCAAATTTTATTAATTACCTATCTCTGATATTTGTTACAGAGTCCCGAAAATAATGAGATTGAAAAAGACGAGATATCACAAAAAAAAAAGGAGGAACAAGGTGCAGTTATAGATCCAGAGTTGGCTATAATTCAAGACACTGATGTAAAACCAGGCAAATCGGAATTTGTGACTCACAAAGATTTAGAAAAAGGTTATTTGTTTAATTAAATGAATCTTGATAGATACTTACATCGTGAAACATTGCTCATATTAGCAATATTAAAAATATCAATTATTTCTAGCCATAGCTGCAGCCTTAAAAATTGCTTTATCAGCACTTCCAGCAATATCTTCGATGGCCCCAGTAGAGTCTACCACGTCAAAAAAACAAGCATCAACGAATGGTAAATAAAGAAATAGTTTGCTTAATTAATTTTAGTATTTATCATTTGAATAAATTATTACATTTCTATTTTTCAAAATTATAATTGTCCGGAACTTGGACGCAATGAATAGATGTTATTAAATAAATGTTTGATAAACTAAAATTTATTCATTGTGTCCAAGTTTCTGATAATTATAATTTTGAATTATTGAATTATAGAGGAAGAGAATTATCAAGATGTATTATTATTTTATATTTATGAAATATAGAAAGAATTGGGCGAATCCGGCAGCAATATTTTTATTACGCCCGCTCAATGGGCAGCAGCTGAAGCTTCTACAACATTTACGGCGATGACAACGGCATTAATAATCTCGGTTTTTCCGCATGATGAGCTGATTAAAAGCAATTATAAAGGCGGGGCTCCTAAAAATGCTAAAGACAAAACCGTAATACATACTGCTTTGGATAAAGAGAAATTACAGGCGATCAGAGGTATGATGATTCACTTTGTTCGAAGTACTATTTTCATTCGAATTTCGATGGGCTATTTGTTGCTCAAATATTTTATATCACAAAATAATAAAAGTGATAATATGTATACTTGTAGAAACAGTCAAACAGAGATTCAGAAAAGAATTCAACGAAACCGAGTTTGGCCGATGCATAAATGTCAAATGTAATAAATTAAGATCGATCGAAAATACTTCAAAGGTAATATAATAAAAATGTCACAATAATTTACTTACGCTGTCACTGTAAAAAATAAAATATTTTTGATCATTACAGAAACCACCTGTAAAAGAAAAAAAATCAAATGATACACAGGACGATGATGAGAATCGCGATGAAGATGAATAAAAAATATTAAGGAGTTTCCATACCGATTTTCATATACCATAATACCAAACTTTTGAAATTTTTACTATCGAAAGATAAACATATCAACTGTTCACAACCAAAATTTCAAATCGATTCACTACACCGTTTCTGAGTAATTAATTTTTGAAGCTGCTTCTTATACACGTCGAGGTATGGAGAGCCGATAAGGTTAGTATGAACTCTTTCGGAGTGCCCGCGTTATCTACTAACTAAATCATACTAACCTTATCGGCTCTCCATACCTCGACGTGTATAAGAAGCAATTTCAAAAATTAATTACTCAGAAACGGTGTAGTGAATCGATTTGAAATTTTGGTTGTGAACAGTTGATATGTTTATTTTAAAAATTAGACCGTTCCTCGTAGGTAAAGGCTTTTTGACGAACCTCGTTACAGCACTCGCCTTCGGCTCGTGCCGTAAACCTTTCGTTTCGCCAAAAAAGCCTTTCCGTAGTCGTAACGTAATGTACTATTTTTGATAGCAAAAATTTCAAAAGTTTGGCATTATATGAAAATCGGTATCGAACCGCATTTAGACTTTTATTATTTATCAATACTGACTTTGATGATGCAATAGAATTACTCTTCGCTTATTTTAAAGTTGGCTTAATGTTTTATAACCATTATTTGCATATTATAATAAACTCAATGAAACGTAATAAGTGTTCAATAATTATTTTAAAAAAAATCGTAATTTGTATGTCTCCAATCATCTTGAAGTATGTCGCATATATGTCGGATATATTTGTGCGCGCATATATCTCACATATATATACACTACATATCTGTTTCGTATATATGCAAGATATATACACCCAACATATATCCTGTGCATATATGTGGGGGCAAAAATGAGTATATGACACATATATCTTGACATATTTGCTGAGATATATGTCGAGATATATGCCGAGATATATCCTGACATATATATTTTTTCCGTGGGGGATATATACAACACATTATGTATCCTTCGCGACATACTACAAACTAAACATATAATACATTCGAACAGCGCGCAGGTAACAGCGCGCAGCGCAGAGGCTCTCGAGTTACGTCACAGACTGGCTATAAATTGCGACCAGCTGGACGGCTCGGGGGCAGTACACGACAAAGCGTCTTACTGACTCACCTTTGATAACAGATCGAGGCCTGAGGCAAAGCGCCCAGGTACTCTTATTAGCTTCAAACTTGTCACGCGGATGTTAGCTAAAGCTGCAGCATACCAGTAGAGTCAATCATAAATCATAGAACACTTCAAAATTTATCTAATTCGAATACAACTACGTTTGCAAATATTCAAATTCTTAAATTAAATCAAAAAGTAATAAATTGAAAATAGAAATGCTCGTTTCCCGAGGTTAGAGTTTAGATGATAAGGAAATTAGGATAAGGCAAAATTTAACCATTTCTGTTTAGTTATTTTTGTTCATTTATTTTGGTTCACTTTCATTTTGTTAATTGAAAATATGATTATCAATTAAAGTATTGTTTTTAGCAGAAATTCCGGTTTCTTTATCCGACACTTCCTTGAGCCGTCTAATTATATACAAGGTGACGTAGCTAATATAAAGCTCTGGTGTGGCTGCTGCTGTCCAGGTTGTATTTTTTTTTTTTAAATTGACCATGGGATTGAAAATTTATGAATTTGTACGGTGTGGTCGACCTGGACATCGAAAACTACGGTGCAGTCGACCTGGACACCGAAAACTACGGTCCGGTCAACCTGGACACGTAGAACTACGGTCCGGTAGAAAAATAAATAATAATAATAATAATAATAATAATAATAATAATAATAATAATACGCGTCGATCGTAAAGTGAAAAAGAAAGTAGCCAAATGTAAAATAAACCACGGGCCCTGCCCGCCGTTTACTATTGACCCGGCACTGGCACGGACCTAAAGCGAGGCGCTGATTGGCTACTCTTAATCTTTAATAACTTGGACACCGTTGATCGGACGAAGTTTTCGAAAAGGAAATTTCGTCTCAAAATCCAACGAGGAATTCACCTATTCCTTCCGGTCCGGGGGTCTTGGGTGACCCTGTATACACCTTTGAATTTTGAAAAAATCGATTTTGTGTTTTTTGCATTTTTGGAACATTAGGGATGTAAACTATCTGTAAAAAAATCATCATGTAAAAATATGTAAAAATGAAGAAGTTACAGCGATTTTTTGAAATATTTTGAAATTTAGAAAAAAAATCAATTTTGTATTTTTTGCATTTTTGGAGCACTAGAGGTTTAAACTATCTGTCTTACTATTGAAATGCTTACGGAACAACCCCAAATCAGTTCAAGGTATAAAAACAGCTATATGGGCTATATGGTACCACAAGTCTTCGACAGACGATAAGCCGCAGCACCATCTCTACCCGGAGGGTTGAGACTCTTGGTGTAAGTATCAACAGGCAATTGCAGTTCGAACAGTTGAGACATTCAAACACCGGGCTAATCTCCCAGAAATTGAGATGAATGAGGTCAGACCAGTCTCCGTTGACCTCAGCGACAAGGCATTACTAAAGCGCTGTGTCGGAGGTAAGACACAGCATACGAGCGAGTCCTAAGACTTTATTTTCAGGTCGTGACGTCCTTCAAGTTGGAGCCAACATTGCAGCGATCAACTCCCAAAGTCAACGAGGTATGTTGAGAATCATGCAAAAATTTTCAGTAGAGCCAAGACGCTACGCTGTCGCTGCAGCAAAACTACAGGGCTAAGCCGGAATCGAAGTTGTCGATAGGCGAGCGGAGCAGAGGACCAAGGAAGCTCGTGTTGCTCTAAGGTAACTACGGACAAACCCATAGAAGGAGGCCATCGAGGTGGAAGGTAGCAGTTACGAACCAGGTGCTTTATAGAAATAAGGCAACGCAGGACTTAGGCGACGTCGCAAAACAAGCTCTTAACTTTACCTGCGTCGGTCCAACGCCTGGATCAGAAAGAAGGATGGAAAACTGTTTTGCATTATTAATTCACTTGATAGATCATAGAGAAGTATTATAGTAGTTTATCGGCATTCAGAACCATCAACGTAGTGATAAAGTTTAAAAGTTAATTTCTGAACAATCACTATATTGACCGGTTGTCGTAAAGAATAAAATCAACCGTTGGACCGATCTTTGATTTTTTGGTCTTGAATTATTCATGAGAGATGCCTCTATCAGATGAACATAGAACTTTTTGATAAACTCATTTTCAGTTGAGATAATAGAAAAATGAGCCAAAATTTTGTCAAAATGAAAAAAAAACATCGAAAAAATAACTCAAGTAATTCTTGCAATATCAAAAAGTTCTATGTTCATCTGATAGAGGCATGTCTTATGAACAATTAAGGACCAAAAGTTCAAAGATCGGTCCAACTCTGGTTCTGATTCTTTACGACAACCAAGTGGTTTTGTCTTTTCTTGTCTTCAGCGCAACCACTATTAGACTGAAAGTAATACATGATGTAAAATATGGATAATAACGGTCAAACCCTCCTCAAACATGATGATTTTTTTCAATTTGTTCAGAGTCTTCAAGTTGCAGAAAAAAAAAATTGTTTTTCAGAAATTCAACCCATTTAAAGGTGTATATACCCCCTTAACGCAGGCATACAACAACTTACATACATTTCAGGAGTAAGGTTTTTGTATCAGATAAATGCTTTTCATACTTATGAAATAGTCGAAACGCACTACCAATATCGAAGTAGTGCTTCTCGGTAACAGCAAATACAATTGATGCTAATAAGTCATGAACATCCGTTGAGCTTCAACACTTCAGCTGTTTGAGACTGCTTGCGGTACACCGCAGCCAGGAACTGTAGCTTGCCTATCAGGTAGGACCAGGTCGGAGCACACGAACAGCCATGGTTCTGTATCTTCAAAGACTGTCAACGTTGAAGTCTCCGTCACTACCCAGATGTGTCTTCATAATGTCTGAAAAAGTTTGTTAGATGATCGTAGAAATGGGCCATTGGCTAAGTTGATTAAGGGGAGGTACCTGAGTGGACGGCAAGAAAAACAGGTAAACTTCGGGAATTTTTATCTCAAAAACTAATGTTTTGATTGCATCCGGGTTTCTTTTATTGGAAAATATGTACATTGAGGTATCTTGAGGAATTTTTTCAAATTAATTCGCTGAGTGGAAGCGCCGTTGTTGTGGTCAGCGTCAGACGTGTTGTTCGTTGACATGGTTTGCGGTGCCAAGGATTCCGGGCAGTCGGTTGATCTGAAACATGAAAACTCGACGGATTCTTGAAATATAATATACAAAGGAGTCCGCCTCGTAGGATTTTTTTGAAATTTTCATTTTTGACGGAATTGCGACCGTTTGAATTTAAAATTCGTCTTTCGTTCGCAATTTCCGACGATTTTGGTTGCATAAAAAGGCAATGGTTCAATCAAATGAAAAACCCCTACGAGGCGGACTCCTTTGTATATTATATTTCAAGAATCCGTCGAGTTTTTATGTTTCAGATCAACCGACTGCCCGGAATCCTTGGCACCGCAAGCCATGTCAACGAACAACACATCTGACGCTGACCACAAGAACGGCGCTCCCACTCAACGAATTAATTTGAAAAAATTCCTCAAGATACCTCAATGTACTGTGACGTTGCAGATTTGCTGCCGTCACAGGAGCCCTTCTGGCTACCGATTTTTAGTAATTTGAGCAGCATTTAGAGTACCGATATCGCGAGAGAGAGACGAGACACGTCTCACCCTCGGGAAAACAGCGACACACCACAGACAAATAGTAGCTTTTGAATAAATAGTAATTTGAAGTGCTTTTTTGTTAATGTACCGCGAGAGAGAGAGAGAGAGAAGGAGCAACAACGACGCTACGAGGATTTCCGCCACTACCGATACCGAGATGACCTCCAAGTTACGCTACTGCAGAAGCCACCACGATACGCAGCCCAGGACCTGCAAGCCACGGGTAGTATCGCAACATCTGGAGGGAAGGATGTCGACCTTGGAAAGATTCTCGCTGTGAGATAGGGGTCGCAGACGGCTCCACGCCAGGAGAACTTATCTATCGCCAGCAACGGATTGCGACGACGGCGTATAGGGTTGTACGCTAACGCTACAACCTCCCGTCACAGCAGCCGAGAACACCATACCGCTCCTGCCAGTATCGCCAGAGGACGAGCCACGGAAGAGAGGCCAGGAGAGCCTTCTTCGTGTTCCTGGCAGACCAAGAAAGGTGGCGACCCAGAATCGGGACACCTAGGTTCTGTCAGGGAGTTGCAGCGAGGTCGTCTTCGTGTGAGTCTGCCGCTGCAGAGCAAATCCCGCAGGGATTATTGAAGTCAGGAAGGTACCGCATCATAGAATCCAAGGTCGCTCCTTCCCGAGGTCATCCTGCCGCATTTACGGCCGAGTATCGCATCTCTACCGCCTGCCGCTTGCCGCACGGCAAGGATCAGCGCATCGCACGCATCGGCTGACGAGCCGATCGTGCGAATTACCGTCGAGTAATTGAAATAACCAATAAGGTGCGGAGAGACGTCTCATAGGGTCCCCACCCTCTAGACCACGTAAGGAGCCTCGTTACCGAAAATCAGGAGGACTATCGTCACTTCTACGTTCAGCATTTGCCGACAGCAGACGTATTCCCAGTTCTCTCGCACTCTCGCCGTTAGCTTCCGCCTTTAGTTACCGCTGTGCGGACGTTATCGTAAAAAGTTAAAGTGTGTACGAGCAGCAGAATCTGCAATAAGGTAAGGTCTCTAAGATCGCTTGTAATAAACCACGAAAATTCCGCTGAGCTTCCTTATTATCGTATCTCGTAGTTTTTAGTTCGCACGTAGCCTACGGGCTACGTCATTGCAAATTTATCGTAGGAAATTATCGTAGGTTAAGTATCGTAGAATAAGTTAGGTTAATTATCGAAAAAGGAAGTTCAGCGAAAGGGTTTCGTGTCTGATTGGCTTTGTTTGAATATTTCTGCTTGTAGTTGCTTCTTGAGTTGTTATTTGCTATCTTTCGCTTGCTTATACCGATTTGCTAGCTCGTTACCGCTTATTACGCATGTAATCTGATTTCTTTGATATTTTTGTGCTATTTCTTTGATTTCTCTTGATTTATGCGATATCTTTGATTCTCTATGATTTCTGTGCTTTTCTTGTAATATTTTCTTGTATGGTGTGTCGCTAAACTATTTTCCAACTCCCCGAGGGTTGGCTGAACGTAGTTGTCATAGTTGTTTAAGATTTTGTTGTTAATTTAGCTTATCTTTGAATAATATCGCGTATCGTATCCCGCTCGATATCTTCTATATCGAGTCAAGAGTAGTTTATCTTTGCGAACCTTCGGGTTAATTAGTAGTTTCCCTAATTTGTTTTATCGCTACGCGATCCCTTGTTAACTTAGCTTCTTTTGTTGTAAATCTCTCGAGTCAAGCTAATTTATTGGGCCAAATTATATTAGATCTCTTATAATATCGCTAGTGCCGCCAAGTATAGGGTATTTTGCTTGAGTATCGTATCGCTCGGTGATACGCGCCTAAAACGTAGTATAATAGCTTGTTTTGTATCGCTTCAACGGCGCGCTAGCTAGCCAGTATTATTATCGTTTTTTCTACCGCTAAGGCGGACCCAGGCTCAGTAAAATAAGTATTTTCCGTATTAAGAATTATTATTATTCCCGAATTACGATTATTGTATTATTTTTGCTATTTCGCTCAGCGAGTTCATGATATTATAAAGTAGTTCTGTTACTGTAAGTTATTGTACCGCGTGTACTATCTGATTGAAAATATAATATACGGAATTGTCAAAAAGGTTTATCTGGTGTTCAACATTTATTTTGGATAATCTAATTACCTAAGTAAGGTGTACCCAACCCCTCTACCATTCTCGCTGTAAATTTGAGCCAGCTGTGCCGTCGAGGCCGTCGTTCCATTAATTTGTTGTTTGAGTTGCTAACGCTGAATTTTCTAGTTATTATTTCGTAGAAAAATCGACGCATTCGCGTCTGGCGCCCAACACTATCTTGTATCGCAGAAAAGTATTTATTTCGTCAGGAACGCCGTAGAGCGCGGTGGAACTCTGAAACACCGTTGCAGTACATATTTTCCAATAAAAAAAACCCGGATGCAATCAAAACATTAGTTTTTGAGATAAAAATTCCCGAAGTTTACCTGTTTTTCTTGCCGTCTACTCAGGTACCTCCCCTTAAGGAAAATGTATCTCACGAAGTAGATACAACGTGCCTCAATGTTATTGCGCAGAGGCTTATTTCGCACCGACGACGAAAGACGTAGCTCAGACAAATAAATCAGTTCAAATACACAAATACCATGTATCTCTCTAGACTACAGTTTTTTTAGTTCGGTACGGAATAAGCCTCTGCGCAATAACATTGAGGCACGCTGTTTCGACTCATCTACTACTTTTTTGTTGATTACACAGGGAAAAGAATTCTTACCTTCACTCGACAGAATCAGGCAAAATCTCATTGAGGCACGGAGCGGAAAGTCACTCGGGAGAGATCTCGAACAAAATTCTACTGCTTATGCGACCTGCGCCTGTGATCTATCCTGACCTACCCTGTAAAGATGAATAACTTTTTTGCAAGACGATATCAAGTTTTGCCATGTATTAAATGAATTCATACTTTTTACAATAAACTTATTCTTACTTACCTGACACATATCTTAAACCTCCCTGAACCTGAGGATATGAAACGCCTTTTTCTTCCGCTTTATTCTGATGGTTTGATAATTCTTCGGTAAATGTTGACTCTTGATTTTCATTATTTTGATTTACTTTCTCCGACGCCAGAAACATAATTTCTCTGAGTAAATAGGTCCACTAAAATGCTTCAGTCTACTGATTTGATACTATTGTACTAATTATTCAATTTTTCAATAACTATTACTCAAAATTTTATTCGCATCGGTATTCGCTTCATTTCGCAACATAACCTCTCATTGCCTCCAGACACTTACGAAGCATGTTTCGCGGCATTCGCCGTATCGTTAGTAGCAGACGATAGAACTAGGGATATTACTGAAAAGTTGGTGGAGTCGCTGGCGCGATTCTGCAAGCCAACGAGATTCGAATAAATCAGCGCTTGCGCATTTGTTTCGGGCTCATTCCTCGCGTCCTCACGGTATATATATAAATGTAATGGGAATGGGTTAGGGTGAATAAATAACAATGAAATTACAATTACATTCATCTATTTATTGATCCTTTAGAATAAGCTTAATCTATAGTTCTCAAGCACGCAAAATCCTTAAAATGTGGCCAATTTTTTGACGGTGCCGCTGATGGGATTGTATTCAACAATGCGATTATGTATAATCATACAGTAAGCTGAAGTACCTGCTGGAAATGCAACACTAGTTTCGAATTCCAAACGAATATCAACCGGTCCACTCTTTAACGATTCATTTTGCTTAGAGCAGTCTATAGTTATGAGTGGAGCTCTCTTCAAAAAATCACTCTTTGATAAAAAAAAGGCTCAGATTCTTTATCGTAGTATGAAATTTGGAAGTTAGTATACATATTGTAGAGAATAGCGTATTGATTGTGAGCAATATCAAGATTCAAATTTCCATAGGGGTAGCACTGTGAGTTTAGGAACAGTTTCACATCTCTGATCATGCAATGATCGAATTGGCTGGCGTCTTTCTTCGGATCGTTTCGTCGTGCGGTTTGGAATCCCAGTACGACGTGTCTTGGCTTCTCTAGCTGTGTCGATGTCTTGACAATCCACACGTGTCTCGTTGTTGCAGGCAGCATCGGGTACTCGTACATTTCCCACGAGCGAAAACTCAGAGATATAGCCGGATCTTTGGCGATATAGCTAAGCATCTTGATCTTTGCAGGATCCGACAGTCTGATGTACGGTAATAACCACTCAATTCTTTCGATCGAAATTTTGATTCCCTCCACGGTGGTTTGACATATGGCATTCAAATCATTGTTCGATCGCGTCAAAATCAACTCATGCTTCGCATTAACGATGATTCGGTTATAATCCTCGGCAAACCCGAGTAAAAAATGCAGTGGTAAAACAATATCAAAGTATTCATCGGCGTTGGTTAGTTTATTATTATCCGTCAGCCAACCTGTGTTCTCCAGAAGATATTTTTGTCCTGGGGTGAATGATAAGTATCCCTTCATAATACTCGTGATGCCAACATTCTTATTCTGATCAACTCGTTGTTACATACATCTTTGTTGGTGATAACTCGGTAGGGGGAAAATATTGAGTCCTTAATACCGATGATTCTCCGGAGAGTGTCAACATGAACGAATCAGCCATGACTAATATCACATTGGCGTTACACATGCGCTTTATAGCTGTCCGCTGAGAAACTTGAGACACAAGTGTCCACAAATTATTGTGTTATATTCTTGATATCTCTTATGATTATATTTTACACTACCTACACCGAGATATTTCATAAGATCTCTAGGCGGTTGTAAATCGCTGAAACTATCGAAATAGACCGCATTGTTACCGTTTTTCGTGTATGCAACCCAATGCGTCCCCGGACCGTTTTTATCATCAAGATTTATGATGGCTGATTCACGCTTTCTTGGTCCTGAACTAGGTAAATCATTTCGCATAAAAACACCTCGGAAATGTGGAATTTTCATAGCTCTGGCATACTTGAGCAAATCGGCATCAGTGAGGGCTCGGTGTGGTAGCTTTATTAGTTTTTTGCTGGTTTCGAATACAATCCCATACCCTTCTTGTACGGTTTCAAGTATAATCCCTTTCCCAAAGCAATCGCCTCCATTGCCGCATTGTGTCGCTTGGATTCTTGCAATTGCTGCTTGTTCGCCTTAGCCTCATTGACAGCCTTTGCTATACCTGCCGCACCACCAGCTAAAGCACCTGTGGCACTAAGGCCCGCAAAAATTGGTATAAGGAACGGTAATAAACCGCCGATTTTCTTGGGAATTGGTAGAACACGAGGCACGGGCACTTTTCCTTTAGATGCGGCCGAACGGGCACCCGCCAACGCTGACTCAATAGCTCTGGGACCCGGTTTCATGGATTTCTTCGCCGCTTGTATAATAGCTTTGAGTGTCTTTTTCTTGTTCTTCAACGATGTTTGCGCCTTGCTCCCCCTCATACCCATACCTAGGTTAGATTTTGCTTTCATGGTGTTGGTGACCGCCCAGGCGACAGCTTTTTCAGCTACACTTGCGTCTTTAGCCAAAACCCGTTTCCAAGCCCTCTCGGCAAGCGCTTTATCGGCCTTATGGCGCTCCGCAAGATTATTGTGATTCTTGGAGTATGCAATATCGTGCTGCTTGCATGCAGCGTCTAAAGCATTGACACCTTGATCACCACGAGCTAACCTCTTCGCCAATTTTGTACCAGGCCCGCAGTACTGATAGCCAGGAACATGTAGTTCGACGGGGAGATTGTTGATGATTTTATTTACTAATCCACAACCGCTCCTTTGTCTGCGTGTGTGTCCAACCATGGTTCACCATGAACTAGCACAAATTCTATAAAAGCGCATATTTTATACGTAAATATATTAGTTCACATTGCGACGTTTACCAAGCATCATGAAATTTCAAGATCAAACGATTAAACTACCCATTGCCAATTTCGATGAATTGGTTGAGCGAAAAAAGAAGATGGGGAAACGGCACGGGGCCCTACTACCAAACAGTGTGAGGGCTGTCTTTTGCGGGCCTTCTAATTGCGGCAAAACTAATGCCCTTCTCACACTATTGACTCATGCTAATGGTCTACGGTTTGAGAATGTGTACGTCTACTCAAAATCCCTCAATCAGCCAAAGTATGAGTTTTTGAGGAAGTTGTTGGAACCGGTGGAGGGGCTGGGTTATTTTCCGTTTGATGAGCACAAGGAGGTTGTAGAGCCAAAAGATGCACATCCCAACTCGATTATGATTTTCGATGACGTGGCCTGTGAGAAGCAGGATAATATTAGAGCATATTTCTGCATGGGACGGCACAGAGATGTCGATAGTTTTTATCTTTGTCAAACGTACGCTAGAATTCCGAAACATTTGGTGCGCGATAATGTGAACTTATTGGTTCTTTTCCGTCAAGATGAAATGAATTTGAAGCATATCTACGTTGATCATGTGAACACCTATATGACCTATCAGCAATTTAAAGATTTATGCCTGGCGTGTTGGAATGATGATAGATATAGTTTTGTAACCATCGACAAAGATAGCGAGATTAACACTGGACGATATAGGAGAGGCTTTGACTGCTTTATAAGCCTGATCCATTAATAAATCGCATACAGTCACAACGCATCGATCAAACTAACAGCAGCAGTATGGAGAGCTCCAAGATACGTAAGCAAAAGGATGTGTTGCGAGAAATAGCGAGGGCTAGCGATATCATTCGACGTAAGCACAAAATGATCAAAATGGGGAAAGACACCAGTGAGCAGGCCATTAATGAAATCTTCCAATCTCTGGTTACACCGCTGCATAAGTTGGTAGATTCATCGAAACAGCAGCAGCGACTACTAATAAAGCGAGAAGTTAAAACGGAGCCGGGTTCGATTAAGACGGAGAAAACAGAAGATTTTGCAAAAACAGAAGACTATGAAAACATTGATGCTAATGAAGATGATGATGATGATGATGATAATGATGCATATAAGAGTGCCCTTGATGGGAGCTTGGCAGCTAAAATTGCTATTGGTGATAATGCTACAGCTGTCGCCGCTATAAATGATGCGGATGATGTCTATGATGATGATAACAACCAGGATGATGCGTTTGCAGCTGCCTCTACAAGCTCGCCAATGCCGAAAAAAAAGTTAAGGCGGTACGCTATTTAAGCATGTTCACCTCAACCAAACAATCCAAGAACTTGGACACGAAATATGGTGTTCGAAAATTGGTCGGTGGAATGAAGATCCGTGATTCGGATATCGTATTTGACGATGATCGGATATATGTAGGCAATAAGAGCAATGAGAACACACCGGGATTGCTCAAATTGTTATTCAAAAAGTCGCCCGATCCTACGATCGTGAATAAAAGCGATAAATTGAATTATATCAGAATCGTGAAGAAAACAAATGCGCATCGAAGATATTACAAAGCCGACAATAGTCCTCATTATGATAGAGAAAAAAGTTCAAAGTATAGAGATTATATTGGCCCGTACATTGATCTGTCGACGAAAACATCTGGACAAAGATCCGGGAAGGGTTTATTACCCACCCATAAAATTTCACGGGGACAAAGTATGGATTATGTTTATTGGAATGATCCCAATGAGCTCGTTGATCGTCTTCGGTTACTCATGGCATCTCAAACAGCCGCTAATACCAGCCATACCAATGAAATATCTTCTATTATTGAGGAGCTGCGTGAGGCGGGGATCATTTATTAGCATGAGATTAATCATAAGTTGATCAGTCGGTTATAGATCGTCAAACAATGAGCATAGACATATTCGGACGACAGCTAGCGAGCAACGGCTGCGGAAAAAGTATTATCCGTAGCCTTCCGGGTGTTGGATTCAAATTGACCGTAGATAAGCAGTACGATCTGGATGGCAAGCGGTTATGTAATGTCGCTGATCCACAGGGACCAAACGATGTTGTTTCTCTGAATGTTCTCAATAGATGTTTACAGGAGAGGCTCGATGATCTCCATAGTGTTTTCATAAATGTAATTAATCCCATCAACGTCAAAATCGATCATAATGATAGACAAATTCGCGAACTTATAACACGCATTTCGGTTGATATTGCCCAATTGAGAAGCACGGTAGATTCATTGGAAAAGAACTTTCAGCGACACGAGATTGGTGTACGCTGATTCAAGGGTTGACGAGGTAAAAACGAATCGTGTGTACATCAAACCTCAAATATTCGAATAGTAAGCAGCAGCATGCAGAGGGCAATAGCGAACGAACTCCATAGATCTGCTCGACGTAATTATCAGCGACGTTATGTCGATATACGTGGTTTGGATGAGACCTGGCAAGCTGATCTTGTCGATATGTCCGCATACTCATCCGTCAACAAAAGCTCAAAATTTTTGCTCACGGTGATCGATATATTTTCAAAATTTGCGTGGGCCGTACCGATCAAGAGTAAAAATGTTAAAGACGTAACAGCTGCGATGGAATCTGTGCTAACTCTGGGCCGTGTGCCGAAGCATCTACACGTTGATCAGGGCAAGGAATTTTATAACAAAGAATTTAAAACTCTTATGAAACATCATGGGATCATATGTACTCGACATTTAGCAACTTGAAAGCATCGATATGCGAACGCTTCAATCGTACACTGAAAAATAAAATGTGGAAACAATTCACACTTCAAGGTTCTCATAACTGGCTTAGCATTCTACCAGATTTAATCGCATCGTATAATAACACTAAACATCGTACGATTAGAATGAAACCGAAGGATGTAACTACAGCTAATGAAAAACAGGTTTATCGGAGTGTGTGAAAACCGCGTCAGATTAAAAGAAGCAAACGAAATCGCAAATTCAAGGTTGGCGATAAAGTTCGAATTAGCTAATATAAAAATGTGTTCGAAAAGGGTTATACGCCGAATTGGACAACAGAAATATTCACAGTTAACGAGGTGAAAAATACCAACCCTCCAACTTACAAGCTCACCGACTACCTGAATCAACCCATCGAAGGCGGTTTTTATGAGGAGGAGCTCAGCAGGGTACAGTAATGTTCATTAATAGCTGCCCAGTGGCTAACTTTTTTTTCCGGGAACGAGTCTCCTTTCTTGTTTATTTTATGTGCCTATGACCGATGAAGCAGTCGACAGGAGAGCTTGGGAAACCACGACGAAGCCTCCCGCGGCTGTCATTCCGCATTCGCATAACCTCTAAGTTCGCGAGAGCACAAATAATTTTGATAATTGATTGAAATTAAATTAATTTTTCCTGCATCTTGTTCCGCATTTAAGACTCGAATATTTTATATAGCTTAGCATATTATGGAGAGCCCAATGCCCGGAGCTTTTCCTAACCAATAAATAGAATGCCGGGAACGCTGATGAGGTTAACCTGTGCAGTAATTTAAACTGTTTTTAGATTCACTTCAACGAACCAGTAATAGTATAACCTTATTAGGTATAAAATTATAACGATGACGCTTAGTAAAAAAAACGGGTTCATGATTTGTAAATTTATTCTGATTCTCATACTCGACAATTTATTATCAATCCGTCTCGTTCCACTACTCGTATACTAATCACCCATCCTTCTAGCATTTATGTTGATTGGGTTTATTACGATCCCTCGACGATATGACTCAAACAAATTCCCACAATTTATAGGACAGAAGTTGCAGCAAGGTGTAACGGATTTTCTAGAAGTAGTACAAGGGCATGCTTATTCCTTTATAACATTAAAATAAATTACGGTTGATTTCGATATAAGAATCATTTAATATTCATATGTTTACCAAGTTAATTGTTTAACACTATGTTATCTGTCAACGATACAAATAGATTTTCTATTCAATATTACAATTGATCATCTAATGATAAGACTTATTTCATATCATACATGGACTGGTAGAATTTTGGAGTGATATCTTAACAATTTATTTTGGAATTGTAGTTCGCTCACGTTACGGTGAGAGATAATTTTTTGAAGCCAATTTCCTTACTCTAAAATGGGGTACTACTGTTTTTAAAATAGGATCCACATGATTCAAATTATAATGTTCGGTACAACCTTTTTGAAATGTGGTCAGTATAGCTCGGTGGCGTATATTGAAGACCAGCGTTCGTCAATTTGGCGTATTTCCCATAGGGTTCGTCGATTTTGCAGTGTACACTGAATTTAATTATTATTGACCGTTATTTTACATTGTATTTTTGATTTCGTAGTACTTTAGCTATAATGACTTTGATTCCTATCACATTGGTCTTCTTGAGATTATGGAATCTGAGGTTGTACCTGTGATTAGACTGGTGGCTCTGAGTCGAGTGGCCTTCGTTTCTCTGCCTCACCGTCTTCGCACCTCACGGCTGCGAATTCTATTTATTAGGAATTGGCGCTCAGTTTGAACTCTATCTATATACCTATTTACTGTTACAAAGGTTCATTCTACGCTAGGAGCAACGCTCTTGAAAATCCATACACAGTTCCCATCGTTGGATCAGACTGGAGCTGACAAGTGGCCTCGAAGATGACTTCGAGCTACGGACGCAGATTTTGATAATCTATACAGTGGCGTAGCTACGGGGAGCGAAGAGAGCAACCTGCTCCAGGCGCCAGCCCCAGGGGGGCGCCGCGTTGTCCAATTTTTTTTTTTTTTTTCAAATTATGCACTGATTTTTCGTGTCACATACATCGAAGCTCGTATTTATCGCCTTAATGAACGCTGCTTTACGGCACCTTTAAAAAATAATCTACTATGTAAAATCGAAAGACTTGGCTGTCGGCCAGAACAGTTACGGTCGATTCTAACTCCATCGGGCGGCGAATCCTCGAATCTCGACTAAAACGAAACAACCGAAGTCACAGATGGCGCCACGTCGAAACGGGTCGGGGAATCCCCTTGTAGTGAATCCCAGAGTGTAGAAACTGATATCATAGGTTAGAATCTACATCACAATGTCCGAATCAAACTGGCATAAGAAAAAGGCAAGTGGCGCTGAAATTCGAAAACGAACGAGTGAAAAACGTGAAGCTGAACAGGAATTATTGAAAAAAGTGCCAAAAATGTCAAATTTTTTCACGAAAGTAACCAGTACTCCGGTAAGTGTGAATAACGAAGAGTCATCAAGTTCAAGTGTTGGTGACAATGAATCCATGCTACCTTCTGTAACTCCAGCACCCGAGGATCAAGGGCTATCGGATAATCTCATCACAGTCCCTTTGTCTGCGGCAGCGCCGAATCCGTTGATAATTCAGACTTCAGATCGGGCAGATTTCACGGGAATTCTTACACCAGATCAAAAGCGCCGCATCATTCACACCGGCCCGTGTCAGCCAAAAGGGCCATTTCCAGTGGATAAAGAGGGACGAAACCGCGGAAGGGGTTTCGATACCAGTTATTATGTTAGGAAAACAAAAAGTGAGAAGCTACCCGTGGAAATAAACCGACACTGGTTGAGCTATTCGACAAAGCTGAACATGTGCTATTGCCAACCGTGCTGGTTATTTGATTCATCGACATCATATCAGTGTCTTGTAAAAGGTACCTCTGATTGGGCGCACTTAGCTCGGAACGTTGAGAGACACGAAACATCCCAACAACATACAATATCATGCGAGGTATACGATCGCTGGGAGGCTGATAAAACGATTGATGCTCAACAGACGAATCAATTGAAAGATGCAACTAATTATTGGCGTTCGTTACTACGACGTATCTTTGACGTGACTCTCACTCTAGCTACGAACGACCTTCCATTTCGTGCTCACAGATTACGAGACGACGAAACAACGGCCAAAGGAAACTTTTTAGAAATCATACATCTTTTGGCGCACTACGATCCGGTTTTGGAGGAACTTTTGAAACGTCCAAAAGGTTCCCTAAATTACCTCAGTCAGGTGCTTCAGGTGGAAACTGAAACACAATGAAATTTATCGTTAACAAGATGAACGTACATCTGAGAAAGATTATTTTTCGACACAGGTGTGCGTAAAATCCGATCTTACTCATTGTTTTGCTGGGATAAAATCAAGTTTTACGCTAACTGCATCGAAAATTATTCATCGTTGGTTGTATATACTAACCACTTTCATTCCTCATGTGAAATCAGAGGGTGATCTTCTGTTTTTTCAAACCAGAATTTATCGTTGTCGACACGCAAAATGCCGACAACCTCCCCAATTTCGAGGTAGATGACATCCAGGTTGTGACGAGCCTCAATCACGACTGTGGTGACGAACTCTAGGCATGACTCCGGTGCGAAACTCAGCCATTCGACCGGGATAATTATTTGCGGTGTCAGATACCGATAATCCTCACCGTACTCACACATTTTTCTTTTGATATTTTGTTGATTTCTCAGCCTGTTTGGGAAAAAAAAATTTAAGTATGAGAGAAATCCACCAATATTGTAGATACACTAGATGAATTTATGTTTCAAAATCACTCATTGAACCCGATAACATTCAATTCACAGGATGATAATCAGTTCAATTTTAATAGATTATTCTTGGTTCGTTTGAACGTTTGAGAAAAAAAAAAAATTTTTAATATGAGAGAAATCCACCAATATTGTAGATACACTAGATGAATTTATGTTTCAAAATCACTCAATGAACCCGATAACATTCAATTCACAGGATAATAATCAGTTCAATTTTAATGGATTATTCTTGGTTCGTTTGAACGTCTGTCACTTTTTCAATCAGAGATACTTACTGGTAATTGCAACAGAGTAACTCGTAATGATTTGATCAATGGCTTCTTAGCACTAACTTATATACCCTTGGTGTTGATGTTTTTCACAATGGTGAAATGCGATAACACCCTTCCACCGAAGCTGGTATATATTAGCAATACATCTAAATTGTAATTAGAATTATTGGAGTTAAAAAAATTGAAACTAAAATAAAATCTTCATATCAGGTGAACATTTTCCATTGACACATCAGAAATTATACTATTCACGTATTATAGAACCGTGTAGTATAGAATGAGTGGAAAACAACACAAAATTCGTCGTAGGTGTTGATCCAGCGGGTGGCCTTGCAGGTATCGGGTCGCGTACTTCCGATGCACTCATTATGCTCCTATCCCAGCTATCGCTGTAGCGCGTTGCACTGTAATACATTTGGAGGTATCGCACTCTTTCTATTCAATAATAAAATTGAAACTGAAGTTAAAACTTACCGTTGTATAATTTTCCTCAATCATGTCAACGATCAAGGATTCCAGATTTGGGGAAAAAAAGAAACATTGGACATATTCAGAGTGTTTTTTTGAAAATAGTCAAAATCTTCATATCGGTGAACATTTTCCATTGACACATCAGAAATTATACTAGTTCACGTATTATAGAGCGGTGTAGTATAGAGTGAGTCTGCAAAACAACACAAGATCGTCGTAGGTGTTGATCTCGCGGGCAGGTAGCCTTGCAGGTATCGGGTTGCATACTTCAGATGTACTCATTATGCACTCTACCCCGCTATCGCTGTGGCGCGTTGCACTGTAATGCATTTGGAGGTATCGCACTCTTTCTATTTACCTTCTTTCTCTTACTCTACGTCGAAAACTTATTTGTCACGATGCAGTTATTTCATGATTTGTTCTTTGTGATAATAATAATAATCAACAGATGTACTGCTTCATCACAGAGAAATTTCTAGAAGTAATTATAGAAATGTATATAAGAGCTGATCTAATCCTCAATCGAATCAGTTGACTTCTGACATTGATATTACCAACGTCGTGTAAAAGAAAGATATTTTATAATGGAAATTATATTGGATGTGCAAGGTTTCAAAATCCCCAATAATAAATTCATACCAAAAGAACTTGGTGCAATTACTGTACAAGCAGATCGAGAAAACTTTGTTGGCCTCGCCTGTATGTTGTTCAAACCACCTTGTAATTGGGAGATTCTACCAGCAAAATACAAGGCCATCAACGGTTGGTTGACACGTAACCACCATGGAATACCATGGAATGTTGGAGAAATACCTTATAATTTTATGGAAAACGTGCTGAAAAAGATCATCGCAGACGCAGACTACCTCTACGTTAAGGGACTGGAGAAGAAAATATGGGTTGAGCGTATCATAGGTAAATCAAAACCTGTGATAAATTTAGAAGACTTGGGTTGTCCAAAATTGCAAAGTCTACCAGTGGATGGATGTTGGTATCATGGGTACCATGAGAACATCCCGATGTACACTTGCGCCTTCGAAAACGTACAACGTCTAAAGATGTGGTATCTGGAGCACCAGGTCGAGGGGGATGAGAATTTCAAATTTCATAATGTGTGAAAAGTATTTGCACAGTGTGATTACTATCCATATACATATCATGTTTTGTAAACTGTATTCATCTCAATAAACGTAGATCTTATTTTTTTATCTTTGAACGCACACGTTCAATCATTCGCCGTTTAACCACTCCTACGAATCCTCGAGCCTTTCGGAGACCCAGATAGGTTTTGCGTTCAGAAGGATAACGTCTCGAGTCGGGGGGAGGGGGGGGGGGGGGGGGGCGTAGATCAGTCTCGCGTCATAGTTACGAAAGATGATATCTCGAAACGGGATGCAAAAACCGGAATGCAAAAACAATTCCTGGGAAACGGAATGCAAAAACAATTCCTGGGAAACGGAATGCAAAAACAATTCCTGGAATCCCCGCGTCTTAGGTCTGGTCAAACCGACGACGACGTAGAACCTTCCGCACCGTCGAAGGTCGGTGACGCGTCGGAACAACAACTTCGACCTTCTGTGACGTCGAAGGTCCGTGACGTGTCCGAAAAACAACGCAGAACCTTCTAGAACATTCGATGACGTCACAGAAAGGGTTTGCGTCTCGGCTAAGTAGGAGGGTAACATGTCGGGGTAGGAATCTGTGTCCAGAACCGGCATTGTTTATCTACTCACGCCACGGCTGCAACCTCCCGTCACAGCAGCCGAGTACATCATACCGCTTCTACCACTATTATCGACGCCAGGGGGGCGTAACGATATCGCCAGAGGACGAGCCACGGAGGATAGGCAAGGAGAGCCTTCCACGTGCTCCTGGCAGGCCAGGAAAGGTGGCGACCCAGATCAGGGACACCTAGGTTCTGCCAGAAGGTTGCAGCGAGGTCGTCTTCGAGTGAGTCTCCCGCTGCAGAGTGAATCCCGCGGGGGTTAGTGAAGCCAGGAAGGTACCGCATTCTAGAATCCAAGGTCGCGCCTTCCCGAGGTTATCCTGCCGCATCTACGGCCGAGTATCGCATCTTTACCACCTGCTGCTTGCCGCACGGCAAGGAGCGACGCCTCGCATGCATCGGCTGACGAGCCGATCGTGCGAAATATTGTCGAGTTATTAGAATAGCCAATGAGGCAATTTGCAACGATGACTTCAGAGTTATCACCGCGCAGATCAGATCTATCATTCTCGCAGAAAATTTGAGCCAGCTGTGCCGTCGAGGCCGTCGTTCCGCTGTTTTCTTTGTTTGAGTTGCTATCTTGGAATTTTCTAGTAAGGTAAATGTCCCAGTTTTGGTCATCTTTAGGGTGTGCACGCCGGTTTTTCGTTTTCCATGAACGGGGTCCATTGTAATTTCAGAAAGTAACTGTTCTAATGTATGCAATGAAACCTTCTCAATACGATTAGTCCACTTACTTCCGTAAAATTGTTAGCATAAAGTATTGAAATTATCATTTTAATAATGCCGTGCGATTGTCCCAGTCTTGGTCACTCTCAAACGCCGAGGTCCCAGTTACGGTCACCTGGGGGTTCCAATCTTGGTCAGGCATGACCAGGTTTCGGTCACTCCGTTAGGCCTAGTTTCGGCCGGATTAAGATACAATGTCATGTTCGCCTTCTAGAATTTCCAATCGCTCTTTTTTTATTCGTTTCGTAGCCCGTGCTTCTTCTTGCTCCAATTTTTTCGCAGCTCTTGCCATGTCAAGCTGCTTTTTCTTCGCTATTCTTGCCGCTTTCGCTTCTTCTTGCTCTTCTTTTCTTCGCTCTGCTTTCTCTAGACGTTCTGCCTTTTTCGCTTCCTTAATCTCGATCAGTTTTATTTTTTTCTCATCTTTCGCATTTTGATATTCCATCCATTTGTCAGACGTTAGTACGGATGGTACTTTTTCTTTCGATAATTTGCCCTTTCCTTTTTTGGAAACCTCGTTCTTTACAGGCCAAAAGAGAGTAGTTTTGAATGGCGAGGGTATATTTGATGGAATGTGAGAATTTCTTTCCGGTTTTGGCGGTGGAGTGTTAGAAGAATTCAGATTCTTGTTCGCGAGTAATTCAGAGTTCGGAGTACGAACGACGTCGTCTTTCTCCGATTCTGCGACGTAATTATCAATCTGTGAATCCGGATTCTTGTTCTCGAGCACTTCGGAGTCCGGAATAGGAACAACATCATCTTTCTCCGATTCTGCGACGTTATGATCGGCTTGCTGCTCTTGCATCGGTATCAACTCTCCGGCCGGGCTAATATCGTAGACAATAACGTCTCCGTATGTATCAGTGTAATCAGCGATCGTTGTATCCGCGACGATATCAACGGCGATTGTCGGAACATCATCAATCACTAAAGCCGAACTTGATTCCGTTTCCTCGTCGTTTCGTTCTTCATCGCGAATCTGTTTTTACATTAAAGTGAATATACAAATATAGTACATGTCGAGTCGGGGAGTTCCGGTTGTGGTCTGAACGGTAGCTGACGTGAGCGATAAAGCAAAGTGAAAAACCGGCAGATAAATAACAGAAAGTTGGCGGAAAGTGTAGGAAGTGTAGAGCAGAAAGAGAATAGGAAAAGGAAGGGCAAGAGGGAACGGAAAACTAAGGCAGGGGAAGAGAGTGAGTGGAAAAATAAGGAAAGCGAAAGGACATAACCTAAAAGGAAAGAAAGGAAGAGAAAAGAACAGAGAAGGTGCCAGAGACACTAGCGGAAAAGAAGGTAGCAGAGAGTAAGGTGTTACATGCTGACCAACGGACCGACGCTAGTTGGAGAAAAACCAGCAGGAAACCAAAGTCTAATGCCGGGAAATCGACCAAAAAGGGGGGGATCCAATGATTCAGTTTCAACGGAGGCCTCTATTAAGTTCACATGAACGGGTTCTCGAGAGGCTTATTAAGGATCGGGTTGTTTATGTAAATTGGGGAAAAATATGAGAAAAATAAGCTGTTTCTTACCTTTTTAATCTGTCTTGGATTCTTTCGCAATTTCGGGCGTAGAGGGTTGTGAAGGATGGTCAGCGTGTGCGGCTGCGAAAGTTTCCAGATGTCTTCCAAGCTATCTGCGACGGCCTCGGTTCTCTTAGGTCGAGGACCTCGGTTTCTCCACGGTCGCGTTTATTTGAGTGTTTGACACTTAGGTCGGTTTTCAATGATGAACTTGTAGCGAAACTAGGGTTTAGTGGATTAGCACCCGAGTTAAGTATAGAATTTGTATTTTGAATTTGAACTTGTAGCGAAACTAGGGTTTAGTGGATTAGCACCCGAGTTAAGTATAGAAATTGTATTTTGAATTTGAACTTGTAGCGATATTCAGATTTAGGAAATTAGGATCTGAATAAAGTGTATTTGAATTTACGTTTGAATTTGAACTTGTAGCGATATTCAGTTTTTAGAAACTAGGATCTGAATAAAGTATATTTGATTTTACTTTGAATTTATGCTTTCTTTTAGTTGTCACAGTTTCATTCATTTAGGTAGGAGGGGTAATGGATTAGGAACATTGGCTGAGTTACGAATAACGTGCGCCCGGATGTTTCTGTGTAAGTGGGGATGAGTATTGGTGAGTGTGAATGGAAATGTGATAACTGTCGGATTTCTTACCTTGTCTAACTTGAGAAATAAACGAGTTCACTTATATAGATATATTGTCTTTATTTAACACAAGGGTTTAAATGATTAAAATTTGGATTACACGAACTTAAATGTTTAAGAATTGGATTATACCAGGTTAAATGTTGAAGATTAGATTATACAAAGTTAAGTGTTTAAAAATCGGATTATTATTGGATTTGTCCCGCAAAGCACCAAGACCAGGTTTGCGCGTCTTACTTTATTTAGATTGAATATTCTCCTTTAATGCGCCGAGATTTCAAGACTCGCGCGTCTTACTTTATTTCGAGATTCTATACCTATCAATGCGCCAAACACCAGCTTGCGCCTCTTACTATGCGAGATTTGAACTTGAATTTGTTTAATTTTAATCAGAGGGTTTGAAATTTGGATGAGAAGTTAGACCGCACTGACTCGAAGTCGCGTTCAGTTCAGACTCTAGGTAGAACAGTGAGTCTCGAGGACGAGAGGCGCGATGTATGAATTAAGAAGGTTGAAGTTAATCGAATGACTGCCGAATGTGAACTGATCTGAAGAGATGTAAGAAGAAGGGTGGCTGTGGTCTTGGGGCTCATATGGGATCCCTACTCCTAGGTAGAGTGGGAGTATGTTTATTAAAAATTGCATACCGATCTCACGGTGGAGTTTGGCAGTGGGCATGACTCATATGCACGTGGTGTTTGGGATAGATGGAGTTTCTAGTATTGTTTTTGATAGTTGATATTCAGAGTAAACAGTTTGGAAACTAATTCTCCGTGTGAAGTTTAGGGTTGGAGATAAGCGGTCGAACCTAATATTCGGCCGGGTGGATATGATTTCAAGTGCGCATGGTTTATGTTTTGCGTGCCAGTGCAATGAGTCATCCTTACGCTCTTTCTTATTCTATATTATATTTTAAAGTTTATAATATATCTTAATATATTTTATACCTTATATGCTTATATTCTATAGAGTATATAATTATTAATGTATTAATGCATGGGTGCATGTGCATGCGTATGCATATGTATATGTATGGGTTACGCGGCGACTACCGGCGTATCCTTGAAGCTCAAGCAAGTGGTTATATTCTATTTCATCATTAACTGAATATAAATTGTAATATTCTGTTTCAGCGTTAATTGCATATTAATCCGTATAAGATATGCGATTCTATAGGTGGTAACTTAGATCTAATTATTAATAATGGGTAATATAAGCCTACGAATGGTAAGGCAGATGTCTTATGTATCTAGAGTGGATATAGGAGATACGTTGGTAACTGCATATCTATAGTTTTTATAAAATAAACATACGATATAGTATATGTTAATAAAATGAATATATTATATGCTTATATCTAAATATATATATATTTTGAAAAGGGTAAAGAAGGTTTTTGGGTCTTTAGTCGTTGGTCGTTGGGTGTACGTCTGCGTAAATCTGTGAGGATGTCACAAAGGAAAGCAGATTCGGTAAGGCAAGGAGGCAGGCAAGGAAGGGAACAGCAGTAGAGACGGTATGGCAGGGAAGGAGCAGAGCGGAGAAGGCATGGCAGCGGAGAGTGGGGTGTGGTATACTCCCAAGGAGCAGGGGAAAAAGGGTAGAGTAGAGTAGAGTAGAGAGAATTTTATTCATGCCGTGACCCAAACAGGGTTACTGGGCAAAGGATACAAAAATAAAATACAACAAAAGCAAAAAAATAAGACTAGCAACTTAAACTTAAACAAGAATAAAAGAAAATAGATAAAGTGATTTAAACTTAAACAAAAATAAAAGGAACAAGATAGAGTGACTTAAACTTAAACAAAAATAGAAAAAAAACAGATAGAACGACTTAAACTTAAACAGAATCAGAACAAAATGAAAAGAGTAAACAGATAGTAATAGTAAGAGTAATAGTAAGAAAAATAGCAACAGTAAGAATAACAGCAATAGCAAGATCAATAGCAGGAGCAGATAAGAAACTAAAGAAAAAGCGTAAAGTACGAATGCCTCCACAACCTAAAGCCTAGACCGCACGACCGTCGCGACCGAATTTGCTTGCTGAGCCAGAAGATACTCCGTGAGCCTTTTCTTAAAAACATCAACCGACGACACTGACTTTACCGACAGTGGAAGACCGTCCCAAAAATAAATGGCTGAGATCATAAACGAGTTGCGATAGGTCGCGGTTCTATGCACAGGAATAACGAAAACCGAACCCTGATCTGAAGCCGCCAGCCTCTCTGATCGACGAGTATCAGGGTTGACAGGCACAAAGAGTTGCCAAAGGTAAGGCGGAGAGGAGGTTAGAAGAACCTGAAATAACACCGTGCCCAAGAAGTACAATCTACGACCCACAACCGACAACCACTTAAGTTTGACACGAAAAGGTGTAATGCATCCCGACGCAAACCAAAAACAAATCTGACCCCACTATTTACCATCCTCTGTATCTTTAAATTAAGGTAATCAGTGGCATCATGGTACACAAGACAACAGTAATCAATATGCGGCATCATCAGTGAGGTAACAAGCATAGATTTCAACCGCGGAGTAAGGGCATCACTGTGATACTTCAACCTATGCAACGTCGCATACACCTTCCAAGAAACCTGAGAAATATGACGATTCCAGGTCAAATCAGCCGACAGAATCACACCCAAGCTACGCACTGACTCAACAAAAGGTATAGCCTTGCCTCCAATGGTAATGGGTGGTAACTCACTCTGCCGCAACTGCTCAACATACACAGAACTACCCAAAATAATGGCTTTCGTCTTGCCAACATTTAAACGCAGACCATTTTCCGTCGCCCAAGCCGATACTGCCTCAGCATCACGAGTAACCCTTGCAATAGCACCCCGAATTTCACCCGGCGGAGCATGGAGATAAATCTGCAGGTCATCTGCAAAAACCATATGGCGCGCAGCCTTTAGGACCGATCCCAGGTCATTAATGAATATCAGGAAAAGAAGCGGGCCAAAAACAGAGCCCTGTGGAACCCCAGAAAAATTACCCAAGAAAGGTAAGGTAGACCGACAAACGCGGAGAGGCTGGGAAGGGAAAGGTCGGCCTCCCTGGGGACGCTAGGGGAACTATGGAAAAGGAAACGAGGGGAAGAGGAAGAGAGGGAAGAAGGATTTAAGAGAAGCGATAAAACAAGGAGGTCGCCAAGCAGAGAAAAAGAGGAGGGAGCGGAGGAAGTGGTAGAGGAAATGGGAAACGGGTTGGAACGGATAGAGAAATGCATGGAGACATGCATGAAGATGATGGAGGAGTTAGGCAGAATGAGGGGGGGAGCAGCGGAGGGGAAGAGAGAGCTAGGGGAAAAAATAGACAGAATCACAGGGGAAGTGAGGGAAGTGAAGCTACAGGGGGAAAGAGAGAGAAAAAGACTGGAGGACAGAATAGAAAAACTGGAGAGGGAGTTGGCAAGGAGAGCGGCAGAAGAGAAGGAAAGAGAAGTGAGGGGGAAAGAGGAGAGGAAAAAAGAAGTGGAAGAGAGGACAAGGGAAGAGGTGCAGAAATTAAAGGAGGAGATAGGAGGAGCGGGAGGGGGATGGGGCGAAAGGGTTAGTAAGGTAGAGAGCGAGGTGGTGGAAGGGATGAAGGAGATCAGAAGGAAGATGGAGGTACGAGAAAGACAGGAAAGAAGAGATAATGTTGTAGTAAGAGGAATCGAGACGAAGGGAGAGGATCCGAAAAAGTTCATGGAAACGCTGGTGAAGGAAAGCCTCAAAACGACGACAGGAGTGGCAGAGGCGTGGGTACTAAGAAAAGGGGAAAGCGGTAGAGAAATGATAGTAGCGAGGATGGAGGATGGAGAGGCGAGAAAGGAAGTGATGAGGAGAAAGCGGATGCTAAGTGGTACGAAGGTGTACATAGATGACGATTTGACCCAACGAGAGAGGGAAGTGCAGAGGAGGATAATAGAGAAGGCGAAAGCGGTAAGGCGAGAAGGCGGAAGGGCAACAGTGGGTTACAGGAAGATGTGGGCGGAAGGAAAGAGATGGGAATGGGATGAGGAGAAAGAAGCATTGGTGGAGGGCAGGGAAACGAAATGAAGGCAAGAGAAAGAAGAGGGGGTGAAGAGGGCGGGAGAAAAGAAAGGGAAGAAGGACGAGGGAAACATTGAAGGGCCGAATATAGTGTTCTGGAACGTGGCGGGAATAAGTGGAAAGAAAGGGGATTTCTGGAAGAAACTGAAGGACTGGGATGCTATAGGGTTAGTAGAAACATGGGTGGAGGAGAAAGGATGGGAGAGGGTAAAAGAAAAACTGCCAAAAGGATACGTATGGAGATTCCAGAGCGCGAAGAGGAAGAATAAGAAGAGGAGGGCAGAGGGGGGAATGATAACGGGGATCAAAGAGGAGAGATGCACAGAAGAAAGAGGGGACGAGAGGAAAGAGGAAGGGGTAGAGGGGGTGATGAGCAGGGAGATGAAAATCGGAGGAAAAGTGTGGAAGGTAATAACGGTGTATATGAATAAGAATCAGGGAAAAATAATGAGAGAGATAGAGAAGAAAGTAGAGGAAACCGGCAGAGAGAAAGGAATAATAGTGGGGGGGGATTTTAACGCGAGAACGGCGCAGAAGGGAGGGAGGAGAGAACTAGGTGAGGAAGAGGAGAGGGGCGAGGATGGGGGAGAAGGAAGAAGAAGTAAGGACAAGAAGGAGAATAAAGAAGGAAGGCAGATGCTGGAATGGCTGCGGGAGGGGGGATGGTATATAATGAATGGAGGGAAAAAAGGAGACGAAAAGGGGGAATTTACCTTCACAGGGGTGGGAAGAGGAAATACAGTTATACAGAGATGATCTGTGGAAAGTTATAAGCCGTGTGGGTATGCAACCGGTGTTTCACTACGAAATGGCAACGTAGTCGATGCGAGAGTCGAATGAGTCGAATGACCGTATCTACAGACGACGTAACGGCAGCTGTCATTCTGCGGGGTTATAACCTAATAATGTTAGGTTATAACCTAATAATGTTCGAAATAGACCGATATTGACATCCGCAATTACCTGAATAACCCATTACGCTTTCTTAATAAAGAATATTTACCGTTGTATTAAGGAACTGTAATTACAAAATCTAAATCTGACAATTATTTATAACCCTCATTCTAACCTAACGACATGACAGCCGCAGAATGACAGCTGCCGTTACGTCGTCTGTAGATACGGTCATTCGACTCATTCGACTCTCGCATCGACAGCGTTGCCATTTCGTAGTGAAACACCGGTTGCATACCCACACGGCTTATAACTTTCCACAGATCATCTCTGTAGATTACGCGGTGGTTAGAGAAGAGGATTGGGAAGACGTAGAAGGGTTCGAAGTAGGGGAAGAAATAGACTCGGACCACCACCCAATAATAGTGAAGATGAGCGGAGAGGCAAGAGAAGAGGGGAAGGAGGAAAAGGAGAAGGAAGGGGGAAGGCTGATGGACTGGTCGGAAAAGGGAATAGAGGGATTCAGGGAGAGGATAAGGGGAAAGAAAATACAATGGGAAGGAGCGGAAAGGACGACGGAGGAAATGGAGAAGATAGTAAGGGGGGCGATAAGCTGGAAAAAGAAGAGGAAAGCGGAAGGGGACGGATGGTGGGGGAGGGAGTGTAGGCAAAAAAGAAGAGAGACGATGAGAAGACTGAAAGAATGGAGAAAAGGGGAGGGAACAGAAGAAGAGTATAGGGTGGAAAGAAAAGAATACAAAAAGCTATGCGAAAGAAAACGGGAAGAGGAGAGAGAGAAATACATGAAAAAGGCAAAAGAGGCGAAAACAGATGCGGAAGTATGGAAAGTGATAAACAAGGAGAGGAAAAAGAGGAACGGGGTGCACGAAGGGATAACGATGGCGAAGTGGGAGAAGCACTCCGCGGAACTATTAGGAGGAGAGAAGAGGGACGAGGAAGAAAGGGAGCAGGAAGAGGGGGAAGTAGAGAGGAAGGAGGAGGGGACGGAGGAAGGAGAAGAAGAGATAGGGAGGGACGAAATAAAGAAGGTGATAAAGAATATGAAAAAGAAGAAGGCGGCAGGAATAGATGGATTGCCGAATGAAGCGTGGATCTACGGAGGAGAGGAGCTGGAGGAAATGACATGGGAGGTGGTGAAAAACGCATGGAAAGGGGAGGGAATAGCGGCAAAATGGAGGGAGAGCATTGTGGCGCCAATACATAAGAAGGGAAGTGAACGAGAGGTGAAGAACTATAGGGGGGTGACAATGATGACGGCAATGTATAAGATATACGCAGGGGTTATCGCAGAAAGGTTGAGAAAGGAAATGGAAGAGAAGGAAATGGTGCCGGACGGGCAAGCGGGATTTAGAAAAGGAAGGGGGGTAATGGACAATATTTACGTGCTGAATTACGTGGTAGGAAAGGAGAGAGAGAGGGGAGGAAGAATATTGGCAATGTTTATCGATCTAAAGGCAGCCTTTGATTCAATAGACAGGGAAAAACTATGGAAAGAGATGGAAAAGAGGGGGGTGGGAAAGAGAATAATAGAGAGGGTGAAAGAGATTTATAAGGAGACAAGTTACAGGGTAAAAGTGAGGGACGAAAAAGGAGAGAAGAGATGGACGAAGAAAGGGCTAAGACAAGGGTGCCCCCTGAGCCCGTACCTATTTAACCTGTACATAGCAGATCTAGAAGAGGTGTTAAGGAAAGGGCAGGACGGAGGGATAGTGATAGGGAAGAAGAAGATATGGAGTTTGGCATACGCGGACGATGTTGTGATGCTGGCAAAGGACGAAGAGGGGCTGGAAGAGATGAAGAAGAGGCTGGAAAGATACCTGGATAGAAAGGGGCTGATACTAAGCGAGGAAAAGACGAAGGTAGTACGGTTTGGAGCAGGAAGAGGGGCGAGGACGGGAAAGAAATGGAAGTGGAAGGATGGAGAGATAGAGGAGGTGAAAGGTATCAACTACCTAGGGTACAGGCTGAGAAGGGACGGCAGGCAGGGAGAGCACGTAAAAGAGAGAGTGAAAAAGGCGAAGAGAGTAATGGGAAAAGTGTGGAGTATTGGGGAGAGGAAGTTTGGAAAGGACTGGAAGAGAAGGGTGAGGTTATATGAAGCACTAGTAGAGAGCGTGGTGTTATACGGGGCAGAAGTTTGGGGGTGGAAAGAATACGAGGAGGTGGAAAGAATGCAGGAGAAATACTTGAGATGGGTAATGAGAGCAGATTGGAGAACACCGGGGTATATGGTAAGGGAGGAGTGGAAAAGGACGAAAGTAGGATCGAGGGCAGGGAGAAGGGCGATGAGGTACGAGGAGAAGCTAAGAGAGGGAGGGGGAAGCGAAATAGCGAGGGAATGCTGGAGGTTAATAAAGGAAAAGAGCAACGATGGGAGAGAGGAGGGTAGATCAGAGTGGGAGAAAGAAAGGGAGGACTACTATAGGGAGAGAGGGTACGCGGCGGGGGAGGTGGAAAGGAGAAGAGAGGGAGGGAGTCAGATGGTGGCGGAACTGGAGGAAAGAGATGAGGAAACACAGGCACAGAGGAGATGGAAGAAGATACGAGAGTCAAAGTACAATAGGTGGTATAAGGAAATAATGGTGACAGGGATACCGGAGTACATGAAGGGAAGAAGGAGCAAGAGGGAAATGGAAATCATAGCAAGGTTCAGATTAGGGTGTTGCAATCCGAATACCAAGGTGTTGCAACCCAGATGGTCGAGTCACACTTTGGTAATACCAAGGAATGTGCAAGCCCTGACGCAGCACGCAGCACGACCTCCTTAATCTAATAAATAAGCAGCCATTATAGGACTCGGGGTCAGAACACCGAGACCCGTAACGAGACGTATTATTTAGAGTTTTAGCCTGATTGTAAGAAACTTTAATTTGTACTTAATAAACTTCACTTTTTATACGACTTGGTTCCAACCATTAATTCGACAACGAACTCCTTAAATATAAAATTGTAGTTGTTTGAAGGATCTAAGGATCCAGATTACAACAAGGGAATGAGATGAGAGAGGCAAACTATTGGGCGAAGGAAGAAGATAGATTGTGTAGGGTATGTGGAAGCGAGGAGGAGACGTGGGAGCACGTACTGGAAAGGTGCGCAGGGGGAGGGAAAGGAGAAGGGAGAAATGAGGTGATTGCGATTCTAGAGGGGAGAGGAGGGGGGATAAGAAAAATGAAGGAAATAAAAAGAGATAGGGGAGAGGAGGAGAGTGAGGGCAAGGAAAAAGTGGATTAAGGAAGGAGCAGGAACGGTAGGGAAGGGTAAAAGGAGTTAGAATAATCATAAGTAGGAATTAAGTAATAGAAATAGGTTAGGAAATAAGAAATGAAATAAAAAGCTTGCTGTTATTAGTATTAAGAGAAAAGTAAAATGTAGAGGAGCAAACCTCATGAAAAAACCAAAAACCCGTAGGGGTAATAAAACGGATTTTACTACTACATGTCGAGTCAATAAAATGTTTTTTCACCGAGTGAAATAAAATTGATTACGAAAGACCATTACTAAAAATGTTCATTGATGATGATAAGATTTTTTTGCCATACATGAAAAATTATTTGTATAAATTACGTTTCAATTCTTAAACCGGTGTCAATGGAGACTTTAAAAATTGTGCTGAACAATTCGTCGATGACTGTAATAAAATAAAATTAACGAAAAATGGATCGTCTAAATACCGAAACTGTATCGACGTCAACACTGTTCATTTCGTTGGAAACACCGTTTTTCGAGGTACTTCGACTCCCTACGCCAAAGTTGATACTTCTCTTAACCTGCCGCCAGAAAGAAAACAGTCCTTCGAGTCTCGTTTCGCCATTCCATTTTGTCTCTTCTCCGACAGCTTGAAACCTTTGCAGGAGCGCTTTCCCTATTTTAGCCTCTAAACGTGCTAAGAATACCTGATCTGCATCACTATCGTCTTGCACCGTTTGCAGAACCGGCTCAGACTGTACCGATTTTTTGAAATACTTGTGGTAACTAATGCTGTTTGCTGAAAATGGATGAAGCCCTGTCTTCTCAAAGCCGTTCTTGAGAATTTTTTTGGAGTCCAGTGAGTCGACGGCACTCTGCAAGATACTCGCGAACATATCGCGTCTCATACGTTCGCCGTTATTTTCGAATCTCTATTCGCTGACTACTTTCGCCCAAGCTGTTTTCAAAGGGTGAAAGAAGGCGACGTCGAGCGGTTGCAGAATATGGGTCGCATTTGGGTAGAGAGCCACTAGCTCTATTTGATTCTTCTTGCAGAAATCGCTTAGTGCCATCGTCAGGTGCGAAGAGTGTCCGTCCAAAAACAGCATAACTGGGAAAACGATAGCATTTTTCACCAACCACGGGTAAAAAATGTTTGCGATGTATTCAAAAAACGTTTCGCCGGTCATCCACCCGTTGTCGGAGTGGCCAATGCTCCATCCTTTCGGCATGTTCGCAGCGATGGATCCAGGGATTCGTTTATATGAGAACACTACCATCGGTGGCGTGATGTTTCCATCCGTATTTCCACAGAAGAGCGTTGTTAGGCATTCCTTTTCATCGTTATTTATGAAATTATAAACCGTTTTGTCTCCTTTTTTGACGAGAACGGTGCGTCCTTTGGGACTCAAGAAGAATGCCGATTCGCCACAGTTGAAAACCCGAGAAGGATGAACGTCGAGGAGTTGCTTTGATTCAAGATACGTTCGGACCTCTTCGAACCACGCTCTTAGCTTCTCCTCTGTTACTGCAGCTCTACAGCGCGTTAAATTCTACGACATCCTTTCAGATAATTCTTTGTGGCGAGCTCGAAACGCCTCGTACCAATGGCGCCCAGGTCGATTGTCATTGAACACCGTTTTCTTCTTCTCGTGATTTAAAAGTAACCGAACACTGTCCAATAATTGATGGCGTAATATGAGCGGATCCACGTCACTTCACTCAAAAAAAACCCGTCAAGTCACGGATTTTTGCGCCATTCAATACATCTGTAGTACTATGGAAAAAAAAAGTACAATTTGGAGGATTTTGAAAAATTCTCAAAAATGGCGGAGTTAGAGGCATGTGAATTTTTGTGCACCACTTTGTTTGAAAATTCATATCTCCGAAAGTGTTCATCGGAGCGGAAAGATCCTTGGATCGTTTTGTTCGTAAAAGAATGCATTTTTATACAAAAAATCATATTTTCAAAAAAAAAAAATTCTTTCAATATTTTTTTGGCGTTTTAATTTTTGATTTCGCTGCCATTTCTAAAGGGCTTACAGAAATTCATGGAGATAATTTTTTTTGGATACCTGAATCCTTCCCCTTCAATCCTAAAAAAAAAATTTATGGAGAAAATACCTGGGCGGGAGATAGAAAATAAAACGTGTCGTCACGCGTCACCGCGCGCGCGCCGATCCACGTCCGCGCTACTCCGGCAAGCTCGTTGTATTGCGTAGTCAAGTTAAATTTCATTTAATGCTCTTCTACTTACCCAGGTTATCCATTCTCCGAAAATAGTCTTGTAATTACCTGAGCCCTTCCGTATCCGTCTGTGGTCATATTTTCTCGGAGTTATACCTATATCGGTTCTGAAAATTCCAGTACGGTTATGGTTCGTTGAACACACCTGTGCTGGAATTATATTTGATTCCATTTCACTTGGTTTGTGCTATATATAACTGATGGATCTTGTGCAATATTTTGGTGGCTCTGAAAAGGGCCGATGTTTTTCACGGTGGTTTGTTGGATGACATTTACTAGGAAACCTCTGTTTAAAATTAATTCATAATTTTCATCGTATCAAATTTTTCTGAGGCGGAAAATAATTTTGTTCTGACGAGTTTATGAGATATTGGAATGACCGCATGCAATTTCAAAGTGCCACGAACTGTCAATGCTTTATCGAATCGATTTTGTAAAATAGATTCTTCCGCTTGATGTTCTGCAGACGTACAGTACGCAAAAGATATACTTCGAAAATAAAGCATGCCCAAGTATATAGATCCAGCGGTGTTTGAATAGGATCGGAATTGCCAATCAGTTGTAAACTCGCGATATGCGGACAATAAGTGTCATCCACCGAATTATCACGAAAAACATCTGCTCAAGATCCATCAGTCATATAGCACAAGCCGAGTGAAATGGAATCAAACTTAATTCCAGCACAGGTATGTTGAACGAACCATAACCGTACCTGGAATTTTCAGAACAGGCATATATATTATATATACACGTATACAATTGTATAACTCCGAGAAAACATGACCAGTAGACGGATACGGAAGGGCTAAGGTGGTAAAATAACCATTTTCGGAGAATGAATATCCTGGGTAAGTAAAGAAGCATTACATGACATCTCCACTACGTAACACAGCGAGCTTGCGGGAGTAGCGCGGACGTGGATTAGCGCGCGCGGTGACGCGCGACGACACGTTTTATTTTCTATCTCCTGCCCAGGTATTTTCTCCATAAATTTTTTTTTTTAGGATTGAAGGGGAAGGATTCAGGTATCCAAAAAAAATTATCTCCATGAATTTCTGTAAGCCCTTTAGAAATGGCAGCGAAATCAAAAATTAAAACGCCATAAAAATATTGAAAGAATTTTTTTTTTTGAAAATATGATTTTTTGTATAAAAATGCATTCTTTTACGAACAAAACGATCCAAGGATCTTTCCGCTCCGATGAACACTTTCGGAGATATGAATTTTCAAACAAAGTGGTGCACAAAAATTCACATGCCTCTAACTCCGCCATTTTTGAGAATTTTTCAAAATCCTCCAAATTGTACTTTTTTTTTCCATAGTACTACAGATGTATTGAATGGCGCAAAAATCCGTGACTTGACGGTTTTTTTTTTGAGTGAAGTGACGTGGATCCGCTCATATGGGAAATCCATTCGCACTCATATGCAATATCCATGGCACGAGATGATTTTCGTACTCTTCTCCGAGTATACACTCCGGGCCTCGATTTTGTATATGAGGAAGAGTAATGCCTCGATTTTCAGCAACCAATGTAGTCCTCGGTATAATATGCAACTTTGCTGCAGTGCTGACGGGCATCCCTTCGTTGATCGCTTGCAAAGCTGTCTGGAGCATCGTATCGTCGTACGTTCGAGAAGTTTTTTCTTTTTTTCTACAAAAACAAAAAAAAAAAAAACAATGGAGTAACAAAAAAACTCCAATTGAAAATTGAAATTGCAAAATTTAATCTGTATTGAGATTGTCGAAGGATATTAGAAAATTTCTGTAAAAAATGTTCCGTCGAACCTTTTTTTCATAGTCTTTGGTTCGATGGATGATTCCGTAGACTCACAAGGAGACCTTACGGCAAACGGAATTTTTTTTTTTTTTCATATTTATGGTACGTGTAGTTGGGACCTTGAATAAGAATTTCCCAAAGCAGTTCGATGCAATATTTAGAATTTTCCGAGATAATCGACTTTGAAGTTTTGTACTTGACCTTATACTCACTAGATACGACACTTGCTTCAACGAAGGTCGTAGCGCAGACGGTAGAGTTCGAGTCTAGTAATCGCTGGATCGCTGGGTCGAGTCTCGTCGCGTGATTTTTGTTTTCTTCACAGAAACTTTTTACTTTTTTATTCTCTTTCACATTCCGAAAATTGAATTTTTCATTAAGAATATCAACTTTAAATAAACAATATTCATTATAAATTAGTGTTGTACGGCTTAGCCGGCTTAGCCCACTAAGGCAGCTAAGCCGGTTAAAAATTAGCCGGCTAAAACGGCTTAGCCGATTAACCGGTTAGCCGGCTGATCGGCTAAGTTAAGCTGGATGGATGGAAGGATGGATGAATGGATGGATGGATGGATGGATGGATGGATGAATGAATGAATGAATGGGTGGATGGATGGATGGATGGGTGGCTGGATGGGATGGATGGATGGATGGATGGACGGATGGATGGGATGGATGGATGGATGGATGGGTGGGTGGCTGGATGGGATGGATGGATGGATGGATGGATGGATGGATGGATGGATGGATGGATGGATGGATGGATGGATGGATGGATGGATGGATGGATGGATGGATGGATGGATGGATGGATGGATGGATGGATGGATGGATGGATGGATGGATGGATGGATAGATAGATAGATAAATGAATGGATCGATGAATGGATGGATCCATCCATCCATCAATTCAACTATACATCTATACATCCATCCATTCATTCATCCTTCCATCTATCCAGCTGAACTTAGCCGATCAGCCGGTTAAGGCAGTCGTCTGGTTTAGAGGCCTAAAAAAGGTGATTTTTGACGATTTTTTTTTATAGAGAGAGAAACATCGGAATGTCTTGAAATTTTCAGTGTATTTAAACACACATTTGAAGAGTACGAAAAAAAATTTTAATCATGAAATTCTTGCAAAATGGCGGAGTTATTAGCTGACCATTGAAGCGCCTCGTCGCTCGCGTCTCGAGTTTGCGGGAAAGATGGAGTGGGTAATTCTTGTCTCAAACGTAAAAACCAAAGTTATTTGTAATTGACATATATTTTTATCGTCGTTGAACCTAAGAAACCTAAAAAAAACCACAAAATTATAGTAATTTTCGAGTCTCCAAAAAAAAGTTACGATTTTTACGAAGAAAAATTTCTTTCTTCGTGCAATGCACAACGTATAAAACGACTTTTTTATCGATGTTTTAGGTTCATGTAGGATAGTTTTCAATACTCTAGAGAATGAACTTTGGTTTGGGTCGATAGGTCGAATAGTTTTTCTGCTATCACGCCCGCAGATTTGGAAGAATCACAAAACCGAGAAGTCGAGAAAACGCGCTTCAAAGTTTTTGGTCGGAAAAATAGTAGCTATTGGTAACTTACAGGAATCTAATGCTAATCAGCTAATTTTTTTTGAGGGTTTTTTTGGGGAGGGGGGGGGGGGGGCACCCCTGCTCTTTCCTGGCTATGCCAATGATTGTCAGACAGCCCCTTCGTACCGTTTCTAAATATCATGATTCGGCGAAGAACGACCGTATACCTACCGTGCGCGCAGCTCGGCCTGCTGTATCTTCCAAAATAATTCGAGTGGACTTCTAAAATTTTGGGAACATATTCTCCAATAGTTAAAGCATCGATTTAAGGGGGAAAAAAAAACGCGATTTTTTGATCCTCTAAACCAGACGACTGCCTTAACCGGTTAATCGGCTAAGCCGTTTTAGCCGGCTAATTTTGAACCGGCTTAGCTGCCGTAGCCGGCTTGGCCGGCTAAGCCGTACAACACTATTATAAATCAACAATAAATTTTCTGAAAAAAAAAAAACAAACAAACAAACAAACAAACGACGTCGGGTAGGAAGTAAAATGCTATTTTATTGGCATATCTTTAATATTATAAGTCAGTAGTGTTAGGTAGTCCTAGGCATATTACGTCGTGTGGCACGAGCCAGAATGGTATTTATCATAAAAACATGGGAAGCAGAAATTTTGTCGGCATCTAGCACACTGTATAAATGTCGCATTATTACAGGCGCATTTTGTTTTCAAAAGTTCGACTGCGAAGCAAACTTCGTAACATTTTGAAAGTTTGTTCATCGCACAGTTTTGATGCAAACCACGCATACCTGATCGTGTCACCAAAGATTGGAGAAGACGGTTGGTGGTAAACAATTGAATGAATTTTCATATAATCTTCTCTGTCATGAATCGTCGGGAATTCCAGGTATAAATGTAAAGAACAACTAGGTGTACTCGGCCACATGTTACATATACAGGGTGAGTTTTCTCCCCTGAATAGCATTTTACTTCCTACCCGACGTCGTTTGTTTGTTTGTTTTTTTTTTACAGAAAATTTATTGTTGATTTATAATGAATATTGTTTATTTAAAGTTGATATTCTCAATGAAAAATTCAATTTTCGGAATGTGAAAGAGAATAAAAAAGTTAAAAGTTTCTGTGAAGAAAAAAAAATCACGCGACGAGACTCGAACCAGCGATCCAGCGATTACTAGACTCGAATTCTACCGTCTTGCGCTACGCCCTTCGTTGAAACAAGCGTCGTATCTAGTGAATATAAGGTCGAGTACAAAACTTCAAAGTCGATTATCTCGGAAAATTTTGAATATTGCATCGAACTGCTTTGGGAAACTCTTATTCAAGGTCCCAACTACACGTACCATAAATATAAAAAAAAAAAAAAATTCCGTTTGCCGTAAGGTCTCCTTGTTAGAGTTAATTGCTACGAAAGGTTCAACAAATTCTTGCACAGGCAAAAAAGAATTGTTTACGGTTATGTTTCCTAATGGTATTCAGAATTCTTTTTCTTTGTCCCCTAAAATAGCATCGTACTTGATCACAGATGCACTCGGTCCCTATTTTCACAGTTTGCTGTTAGCAGAAATCCAAAAAAAAAAATGTGAAGTTTACATTGCAATTTGACGAAACGTCAAACGTAAAAACTAAAAAAGAATTGCAAATACGAGTCATATATTGATCTGACGCTGACAGCATTGTAGTTACTCGATATTTGGAGACTAGGTTTATTGAAAAAGGAGATGGCGACACATTATTCAAATATTTACTAGTTACTAGTTACTTTCAGTTACATCTTACTACTTAGCTACATCTTACTTTGTCTTCTTTATTTTTAGTTCAGTTTTTGTTCACTGTTGTATCTGGTTGGTAACTCAGCTGTTTTACTTTTCTTACTCTATCTTGCTCTTTGTTTCATTGACTTTTTCTTACTCTCTTTTTTCTTTATTATAATTGTGGCGTATTGTAATTCAGCTGTGCTGCCTTCCTTCTTCTTTCTTTCTTTTTGTCTCACTTTTATTTAGTTTTGGACTACTTTTAGTTGACGTATTTTTATTTTATTTTGTTTTCTATTTCTTTTCTTTTGTGTATGTATTATACTTTATTGTTTTCTCTCCTCTTTATTTTATAATGCTTTTGTAATTTGCTTTGTAATTTGCTTCTTCTCGTCTTACGGGGCCTTGCCCCATGACGTAATAAAGAATTATTATTATTATTATTATTATATTTGATGAGCTCATTAGATTCCAACAATTTGTCTCTGAAACAAATTCTGACTTTGGGTATAGATGGACCAAATGTTAATAAAAAAGTGATGCGTTTGTTTCAAGAAAAATTGAAAGATGTGAATCACAAAAGCCTGATTAATATAGGGTCCTGCAGTATCCATACTGTACACAATGCATACCTGAAAGGTCTAGATTCTTTGTTTTTAGATGTGTCTGACTTTATAATCAAAATATATTATTTCTTTCACCATAAAGATTTAAGGTGGAGTAATTATGAAAAAATACAAAACGATTTAAAATTGCCTGAACATAAATTCGAAAAGCATGTTAGTACCAGATGGCTCACAATAGGTCCAGCTGCTGAAAGGATTCTCGAGCAATATTCTGGTCTGCAGGAATACTTTTTGAAACTTATCCCAATCAAAGATTCCAATACTGCAAAAAAAACAGAGTTACTCAGATATTCTGCAATACCTGAGAGACCCTAATTTGAAATGTATTCTACAGTTCACTTCATACGTAGCACATATGTTCACTGTGCAATTGACTCTCTTGTTTCAAAAAGACGAACCTCTAATTCACATACTATATTCGCAATTAAGAAAACTCGTTATGATTATGATGACAAGTATTGTCAAGCAAGAGTCAACTAATTTTTCATTGTCTCCTCAAATTTTCGATGACAATAATATCGAGAAGGTATTGGAGGACTCATCTAAATTTCGACCCTTGTTGGATATTGATTGTGGAGAAAAAGTGAAATTATTGAGCGAAAATCTATCCGCAAAAGATAAGCTTGTCTTGATGTCACAGATACAAAAATTTTATGAAGCAGCAATACTACACATAAATAATAAGATAAGCAATCGACGGATATTGAAATATCTGCAATGCCTTTGTCCAGAAAATATAAAAAACCCTGAAAGTTCAAGATATATAAACGAAGTCGCGAAATCATTGCCACTAGATGACGTAGATCTTGATGTGTTGACATGTGAATGGAAACTTCTACAGGTTGATGAAGACGTTTGCTTTTCATTAAAACCTGTTAGAGCAAGAGTGTGGCGTGCAAGTCAAATCGGGAGTCTTCGGGTATCCTCGGAGGCACTCGGGTGCCGTGGCCGGCAACGAGCACAACGCCATGTTTTGGTTAGTCAGTCATGTCGTAGTCAGTTAAGTCGGTCGAGTGTCGGTCTAGTATTAGTCTTATAAAATATAAACTAAAGAATAAGGAAAACAACTGTAAACTTAATAAAGACATTTCTTAAACATAACCTGCATCAACAGGTTATGGGCCCAGTCCACCTGAGCTGTGTCAGAAAGTAAGTGAAAGAAAGTCTTAAGTGCGTAGCGGGACGACCGCGTGTTCTTTTCTTGGCCGTGAAGATACACAAAAAAAACGTATCCAACATGGGTGACGACATCTCGGCTCGTGCTGTAAAGAAATTCGACGGGGAAAATTTCCAAGCGTGGAAATTTCAGTTGACCGCATTATTTTACGCAAATGGTATCCAGGACATCGTGGACGGGTCAAGATCAAGACCGCAGACAGGTGGGACAACTGACGACAAAGCATGGGCGCGAGACAATGCAAAGGCAATGTTTCTCATATCGTCGTCAATGGAACCGAGGAAATTAGATCCTCTCCTGGTGTGCGTCACAGCAAAAGACATGTGGACAAAACTGTGTCTACTACCCGAACAGAAATCTGAAACGAACAAAATGGTGCTCCTTCAGAAGTTTCATGAATACCGGATGTCACCCAGAGATTCGATGGAAAAACATATCGCATTAGTGCAGAATATGGCGGCTACTCTCATCGATGTGGGCGAACAGATATCCGACAACGCAGTGGCGGCAAAGCTGCTGGCAAGCTTGACGTCCAAGTACGGGACGCTTCGAACAGCATGGGACAGCGTGGATCCCGCGCGACAGACCCTTGAAAACCTGACCACGAGGTTGATAGGAGAAGAGATGAGGCTAAACTCAGAAAGTGAAGATGGCGCATCTGCTCTGTACGTAACGAAGAAGGATCAAGCGAAGAAGTCGGGTAATGTAAAGACCGGTAAGAAGAAACAAAAACCAAAGAAAAACATTGAGTGCTACAAGTGTCACAAGAAAGGACACTATGCGCGTGAGTGCGATGATAAACAAGAACAAGGTGACAGTGTACAAAAAGACACGTGTGACTGTGCGTTCATCATCGAACGGAATGTGAGTGCGCATGAAGAAACGAGCAATAACAACTCGACGGTTAGGTGTGCGTCGGTTGAGCAGATCGCGAAAGTAGACCCCAAAGACATCTGGCTTACCGACAGTGGCGCATCGGCGCATATGACATTCCGACGCGAGTGGCTTTCAGAGTACAGAGACGCTCCACAAGGGGGCACAGTAGTACTCGGGGACAACGAAGAGTGCAATGTTGTCGGTACGGGCAAAGTTATCATCAAGAAACTTGTGAACGGTTCGTGGACAAACTCCTACATAGACAATGTTCTGTACGTGCCAAAATTGCGTAAAAACCTTTTCTCAGTTGGCGCGTGTGTGGAACAAGGGTATAAGGTAGTGTTTGAACAAAAAACAGCGAACCTGGTACGAGATAATAAAATTGCCGCGACTGGAATAAAACAAAACAACCGAATATACCAAATGCTGTTTAAAGTCCAGTCACCTGCCGTCACAGAAGAAGCAAACGTGATTGTTACAAACTTGCACGTGTGGCACGAACGTCTCGGACACATAGAAAAGCGTGCAATACAAAGGATGGTCTCAAAGGGTCTAGTGGAGGGTATATCGCTAAAAGGACTCGATGACTTCTTCTGCGAAGCATGTGCGCAAGGCAAGTCTCACCGTTTGCCATTCAAAAAGGCTATCAACAAGCCAGCGACGAAACCAGGCGAGAAGATACACAGGGACGTATGTGGACCCATGAGTACGGAGTCACTAGGGGGTGCCAATTATATCCTGACCTTCAAGGACGACTCAACTGGGTTCATACGTGTGTACTTCATCAAGCACAAATCAGACGTGTTTGACAAGTTTAAAGAATACGAACGTCTTGTCAAGACAAAGTTTGAGAGAACAATAAAAGTTGTACGATCAGACAATGGCCGCGAGTACCGCAACGAAGTCATGAAGAAATATATGGCACAACGCGGTATCGAAATGGAAAACACTACACCATATACACCGCAGCAAAATGGGAAGGCCGAGCGAGAAGATAGAACAGTAATTGAAAGCGCAAGCTCAATGCTACGTGCAAAAGGACTCCCAAAATACCTATGGGCTGAAGCGGTGAATACCGCAGTGTATTTGCTGAACCGAACTGCGTCCACTGGACAAAGGGCCACCCCTTATGAACTATGGAACGGACAGAAGCCCAACCTGGGGCATCTGAGAGTTTTCGGGTCACAGGTGTTTGTCCATGTGCCCAAGCAATTCGTGAAGAAATTCGACGCTCGCGCCAAAGAAAAATTGTTCGTCGGCTACGAGGGAGAATCGTCCAACTACCGAGTGTTCGACCCCTCAACGAGAAAAGTGCGTGTTTCCAGAGATGTTGTATTTAACGAAATACTACATAAAACTGATCCAACCAAGGACTCAGACGAGGAGGGTTCAGTGAGATTCGAAAAACCCGAAGTGGCAAGATACGAAGACAACGAAAGCGATGGCGAGCATGCCATCGAGAACAACAGCGAGGACGATATCGAAGAAATCCCAAACGTGAATAACCCAATCCTCCGCCAACCAGTCGACGAAGGAGCAGGACGGACTCTTCGTAATCGGGCAGAGATCCGACGACCAATGAGGTATGAGGTGGATATAGCAAAGCATGCTGCTCCAACCTCATACAACGAGGTCATAAAAAGCAAAGATGCCGCGCAGTGGGCACTAGCTATAAAGGAGGAGCTTCGAGCTCATGAGAAAAACCACACATGGTCACTCGTCCCAAGATCACCGAATCAAAGAATCATCGACTCAAAATGGGTCTTCAAAGTCAAAGAGGACGCTGAGAAAAGAACACAAAGGTTCAAAGCAAGACTCTGCGCAAGAGGCTTTATGCAACAAGAAGGCACGGACTACTCAGAAACATTTGCACCAGTTGTTCGTTACGGCTCGCTACGAGTATTGCTGGCATTGGCAGCGCAGGAGGACCTGGAACTTCGACAGTTCGACGTACAGACAGCTTTCCTATATGGGGAGCTAACCGAGGATGTCTACATGGAGATACCAGAGGGAGTGACCATCGACAAGAAGAAAAGTGTTCCGGAAAGTGTTGTGTGTAAACTCAATAAAGCATTGTACGGGCTCAAACAAGCACCTAGGTGCTGGAATCAAAAGTTTGTAGCTTTCTTAAGTCAATACAAGCTCGTGCCTACGGAGGCAGATCAGTGCATTTTTCTGGGTCAATTCAAAGGTGAAAAAGTGTTTCTAGCATTATTTGTAGATGACGGTCTAATCATGGCCAAGTCAGCGACAATCCTAGAGACAATAATAAGTAGATTAAGCGAATCTTTTAGAATTACAGTTGGTAACGCATCTACCTTCGTTGGCCTGCAAATATGGCGTGACCGTAAACTCAAATCACTTGTTATCCACCAAGCTGCATATGCAACAAAGGTAGTAGAAGGATTCAGAATGAATGAGTCGAAACCTGTAGGAATGCCGGCGGATCCGTATGTGGCGTTACTGCCGGTAGAGAGAGAAAGGGAGAGAGTGAAAGAGAGTGAAAATTTTGTTCCATTCAGAGAAGCTGTAGGATCATTAATATTCTTAGCTGTAGTTTCTAGACCAGATATTGCGTTTGCTGTCAACGCTGTAAGCAAATTTACAAGTAACCATGATGAATCACACTGGTACGCAGTAAAACGAATCCTCGCCTATGTAAACTCTACCATTCACTATGGAATCAAGTACCAAAGCGGCGGTAGAAGCTCAGCTCTCACTGGTTTCACAGATGCAGATTTCGCAAGCGATATGGAGACCAGGCGCTCAACGACCGGTTATGTATTCTATCTTACAAACGGTCCAGTCTCCTGGTCCTCAGAAAGACAAAGACTTGTCACTTTGTCAACCACTGAATCAGAGTACGTCGCAGCCAGCGCGGCTGCTAGAGAGGCAACCTGGTTAAGAAAATTGCTAAAAGACTTAGGGCATGAATGCAATGACGCCACAGAGCTGTCCATAGACAACCAAAGTGCAATCCGCCTCGCAAAAAATGCAGAATTTCATAAAAGGACAAAACACATAGATATAAGGTACCATTATATACGCGAAAAAGTCAAGGAAAATGAAATCTCTGTAAAACATGTACCCTCCGAACTGCAGTGTGCAGATATACTCACCAAGGCATTACCAAAAGAGCGTTTCAAAATGCTCCGAGAAAGTCTAAGTATGTGTGAGACTCAAGCAATGCACTAAAACGGCGGTAGTGTTAGAGCAAGGGTTTGGCGTGCAAGTCAAATCGGGAGTCTTCGGGTATCCTCGGAGGCACTCGGGTGCCGTGGCCGGCAACGAGCACGACGCCATTTTTTGGTTAGTCAGTCATGTCGTAGTCAGTTGAGTCGGTCGAGTGTCGGTCTAGTATTAGTCTTATAAAATATAAACTAAAGAATAAGGAAAACAACTGTAAACTTAATAAAGACATTTCTTAAACATAACCTGCATCAACAAAACCAAAAGAGCGAATTGATGTATACTGGAACAGAATTTTCAAACTTGAAATTTCTTCCGAGACAAGATACCCATTAATTGCTTGTGTGGTGAAAGCTGCATTATCATTTCCTCATGGTAATGCAGCAGTTGAAAGGGGATTTTCCGAGTCAGGTTTACAATTGACGGAAGACAAGGCCAGTATGAATGAACGGACCTTAAATTCTAAGCTCCGAATAAGTGATTACATGAAGAAATATAATTATCTGACATACATGGTTCCTATTACAAAGGACTTGATTAAGCTGGGGCAAAATGCTCACCGCTCTTATCAAGAGACTCGGTAAAGTCTCGCGCCAAGTACATTAAAAAAAAAAAAAATTTTTTGTACGTGGCGAGTCTACCGAGTCTCTATACAGCTACGGCAATTTTCCGCGGAGTGAGGGGATAATGTTTTCTTTATACCACCGTATTTGGTGATATCATGCGGATCTACGACTTATTGTCAGAATGAGGGTCGAAAACGCTTTCATTTAAGCCTAACATCAATAGAATCTGTGCACGTATAGCTAAGATATGATAATATTTAATTTCGAGGTGGCTCGATTCACGTTCTCAGATTTTCTCCCTTTTCTCCCCTTTCCCCTCCCCTTTCTCCCCGCATGCGCGTCGCTCCAGACAAATGCGCATGCGCGCCGATCTGTCAAACTGACAGCTAAAGTCAGCCGGTATGTGCGACTCAATTGCAGTAGTATACATAGCTGAAAATTTTATTATGAAATTTCCCTCTTCTGTGCGGAAAACATTGTTGAAATTGGATACGGTATCCCACAGATCAACCATCGATATTACTCATTTCATTCATTATTAATAGTTGACCCGACGAGCTAGAATCTTTGAGGTTATGTAAATTATCTGTCAATTTTGTGGCGAATATTATGAACGCTGTTGATGTATTCGGTTTCTGTTGTAGGCACATTCAGACGCTGATATATTTAGATATTTATTAAAATGCTGTAAAATAATATTTAGAAATAGAATTGCTTGTAATTCATATGGCAGCTTCACGGATAATACCAATGCAACTTTACGCCAAATTGCATCAGGCGGTGATAAGAATGTTACGTTGTTTGAATCACAGCAACGCTAATAACTACGTTCATCTCACTAGAACCGGAGGTAGTTTGTATAAGCTCACTGACAATAGGTAAATAATTTTCAAATTACTTTAAGATATATATCTCTCTATACAGGGTCACCCAAGACCCCCGGATCGGAAGGAATAGGTGAATTCCTCGTTGGATTTTGAGACGAAATTTCCTTTTCGAAAACTTCATCCGATCAACGGTGTCCAAGTTATTAAAGATTAAGAGTAGCCAATCAGCGCCTCGCTTTAGGTCCGTGCCAGTGCCGGGTCAATAGTGAACGGCGGGCAGGGCCCGTGGTTTATTTTACATTTGGCTACTTTCTTCTTCACTTTACGATCGACGCGTATTATTATTATTATTATTATTATTATTATTTTTTTTTTTTTTTTCTTTCTGAAATTGACCATGGGATTGAAAATTTATGAATTTGGTGGTCGACCTGGACATTGAAAACTACGGTGCAGTCGACCTGGACACCCAAAACTACGGTCCGGTCAACCTGGACACGTAGAACTACGGTCTGGTGAAAAAAAAAAAAAAATAATAATAATGACGTAGCGATAGCTGTCACGTCGTTGGGTCAGAATCAACATACAGAGTGACATATTTGAGGTTGATCGTAATATAACTAGTAGGACAACGGAAATCGATATTAATTCGTAAAGAAGTGGTAACGAATTAGTGAATTGATTGCAGATGTCGATTTCTGTTTATTTGCAACATTATTTGGGTCCAAACAATCGTCGGGGTGAAATTTACGAATCATTCTAATAAAGGTAACCAACAAATGTCAAACGATGATAATTCGTAATAAAATCGTGATAAAGTTACGAATTGAATGCAGATTCTGAGTTATGTTTATTTGCGAAATTATTTACAAGCTAGCAGTTCCTCGATGACGGACTGACTCATCGCATTACTTCGACAACTACGGTCAGGAACACAGCGATGCAGATTCGATTCAACGAGCAATCTACGAGACATCTCTGACGTAGCAGACAAAACTCCAAATCTCTTCACCGCCTAAGAACTTTAAAAGTACAGTCTTGCGGAAATCCTACAGCCGATGCTGTCAGCCTAGCTTCGAAACAGACCTACGTAGATCACCTGTTTGCCTACCGATAATCTTGTAGAAGTCTCAGCGAGAAATGAATTAATTGAAAGTATTGTTCTGTAAGTAAACGTAATTACGCCTTTGATAGCTGAATGGAATAAAGTGTCGCATATTTGTAAAAATGATTACATTACAATGAGTTTCTATCATGTAATAACATTTTTTATTCATTAAACGTAGTACAATAACACTAAACGAGATGCGTTGTGCCGACGACATGCCGACTTCTTAAGCAACTTTCGAGATAAGCTTCTGACCGTCTTCTGGAACTATGCGCAGTATTTCCGCAAAACTGTGCATTCAAATTATTAGGTGAAAAAATTTGGGGTTTGCTGCTACGTAGATTGCTCGTTGAATCGAATTTACATCGCTGTGTTCCTGACCGTAGTTGTCGAAGTGATGCGACGAGTCAGTCCATCATCGAGGAATTGCTAGCTTGTAAATAATTTCGCAAATAAACATAACTCAGAATCTGCGATCAATTCGTAACTTTATCACGACTTTGTTACGAATTATTATCGTTTGACATTTGTTGGTTACCTTTATTAGAATGATTCGTAAATTTCACCCCGACGGTTGTTTAGACCCAAATAACGTTGCAAATAAACAGAAATCGACATCTGCAATCAATTCGCTAATTCGTTACCACTTCTTTACGAATTAATATCGATTCCCTTTGTCTTACTAGTTATATTACGAACAACCTCAAATATGTCATTCTGTCAGTTGATTCGGACCAAACGACGTGAAAGCTGCCGCTATGTCATCTGTAGATGCAGACGTTCGACTGTCCCTACGACAGCGTTGCCGTTTCGGTAAATATGCGGGTTGCCTACCCACACGGCTTACAACTTTCCACAGAATCGCACTGTATAGCTGTAATAATTCAATATAGCCCAAGAGCCCGCGACGATCAGACCTTCGTTATTTTATAAAACCTGAAAGTTTCTCTGTGTATGTCTCCAATATAGGTAAGAACGATCCCCGATCATGAAGTTTGGATAATGGTGGCTTTGGCAGGTAACAGGTAGCAAAGATATTTTAATTGGCAAGAAAATTAATTAAGTAATTAAGGCAATAAAATTGCACCTCAAATTCGTTAAAGTATAAAGCTCAGTTTTTGTATATTTTATTCGGAATAATATTAGAAATCACGTCGTCCATTGCCAGACACTTAGTACGGTTGCAGCCCCCTGTCAGACACCCTTAAACTATAATAAATTGTAATCAAACTTACGTTATAGTATAAAAGCTGAATTTTAAATCTGTTACTTTGGGAACTATCAAAAGATGTTTTCTCAGTAGTCAATTTATTCTTGTTTAAGGGTGTCTGACAGGGGGTTGCAACCGTACTAAGTGTTTGACAATAGACGACGCCATTTCTAATATTATTCCAAATAAAATATATGAAAACTGAGCTTTCTACTTTACCGAATTTGAGGTGCAATTTTATACTCCGTTGCTACCTGTTACCTGGCAAAGCCACCGTTATCCAACCTTCATAATCGGCGATCGTTCTTACTTGTATTATGGGGACGTACACAGAGAAACTTTCAGCTTTTATAAAATAACGAAGGTCTGATCGTCGCGAGCTCTTGCTCTAATAAGAATAGCTAAAATTCATAATAAATTTATTGGATCTTAAAAAAAAAACAAGTCATTTTTTATTAGAAAGTTCTTCGTTGGTGGTATTTGGTGAATAGTCTTAAATGATGTAAACGATAGAATGCAATGGAAATATTACATTGATTACAAACGTGACGATTCCTACTGTCAAGAGCCGAATATTTACAGAGTTAAGTTGGAGTTGGAGTTAACTCTGAGAGTTAATCCCGAGGATCAACCCGATTGGTAAAACTGATCCTTAGTACATACATTACATATGAAGCTAATTTTTCGAACCGGCTCCTGGATTAACTCTGTAGTGAAAGCAATGAAATTGCTGTTTCTATGAAGTTAGTGTCAAGTAATTGATAGCTGTCATCGACAGCTTATGACAGTCATTGACAAATAGCTTGACCGTTATCTGTTGTGATTTAAATCCTAAAAAATGCAATCGAAAATAATCAAGATGATTCCCGACGGGAATTGTCTTTTTCGTGCCCTGGCGTATTGTGTACACGGCACTCAGGATCGACACGCCGAGGTGAGACTGAGTATCGTTTCACATATTGTACTTCATTGGTCTACATTCGCAGATTTTATCATAGGTAATGAATCCAACGTTGCGGCGATCAAGTCATCTGATGACTACAAATCGCAAATGAGTAGGAATTCAACTTACGGGGGAGAAGCAGAATTAGCTGCAGCTGCGAACATTTTTGGAATATGTTTAATGATTTATCGCGAAGAGCAGACTCAAAATCCACATCAAATCGGATTTGAAAACGATCGGAAATTCTCGCTACTTTTCACCGGTGACGGAGACAGTGGACATTTTGATGTCTTACAGACATCAGCATTTCAGATAGTGAGTTACAAGTGGTTGAGGTAACAAGAAAATGATATTAAATCTCTGTATAAAAGACAGTCAATGGGACGACCAGGATTCATGTTGACCATGGAAGAAGGGGAAGCTTCAAGGAGTGGACAAGGCGACGGAGGTAGTGGACGATTGGATGTGTTACAGCCGAGAAAAGGAAATAAAATTGTGAGTGATAGCTAAACAAGTAATAAAGTGATAATAATTAAATATTCGATAACCAGGCAAAAGGACGACCAAAATCTGCATTGACCTCAGAAGAAAGACGTGTTTTGCGGGTGAACAGCAACGCAAATATAGAGCCGAGAAAAAAATACAGGAGCTAGAGAACAAAAGTAACAGAGCAGCGAATGAAAATCAGGGCGAGAGCAAAAATTCTTCGCCAATGTCTGTGAAACAGCTAGAAAAATCGATTGATATTATTGAATCGGGGAAGCGATCAAATGGTGGACGACCAAGACAAATTATGGACAAAGAAGAAAGAAAAATGTTACGACAAGCACAGCAGCAAAAATACCGGGAAGCAAACAAAAAATACGTCATTATAAATAATAAAGAAGAACTTCAGGAGATTGAAGAAATATTGAGTGACAGTGATAAGTCGACATCAACGGAGAAGAAACAGTCTCGATTCAGCGAAACACTAGAAGATAGCAGAGACAGGTCGGAATCAGACAGGAAAAGAAAACGAGTTGCTGCAATGACTGGTGAACAAATACTTCACCAAAGATGCAAGCGATCTCGCCAAAGTGTCAATGCTGAGCAACGTTACAACGGAGATATTTCGAAGAGCATCTTCGAAAATGTGGAGCAAATATGCATGGGTGACATGACAGTGAAATGTGGATATTGCAATGCAGTAAGGTTTAAAAATGAAACAGGAAGAGTTGCAAATAATTGCTGCCATGGAGGAAAGATAAGATTGCCACCATTATCAGATTATCCGGATGTCCTGGAACGTCTCCGAGAAGGAAATGATGAAGTATCGAGACACTTCAGACAATTCATACGGTCCTATAACGATGCATTTGCATTTGCATCATTTAATTGCACAATGGCAGATCTGGGGAATCGAGGACCATATATGATGAAAATAATCGGAGACGTGCATTATACAATATCTACAAGTTTGGAGAATGCAAACAATGCTCGACCGAGGTACGGACAAATTTACATTTACGACGCACAGGCTCAGCTCGCGATGAGAGAAAATGACGTAAGAAGAGCGAATCGTCTAGAAATTATGGGCAAACTGATAATAGATATCAATCCTTACGCAGCAAATTTCAAGACATTGTACGACCAATTTACTATGGGAGAAAGTCAGGTGATATTAAACTTTGTTGCACTTAAGGAAGACGACAGGCGGCGGTACAATGCGCCAACCTGTGGAGAACCAGCAGCTCTGATTGTTTCAAAAGACGGGGCAGTATCTGAAAATATCGAAGTACAAGTATTTCCGAAACAAGACCATGCCGTTGGATACGTGCCGAAATCTTCGCATCACGTTGATCCAATGACCTTCCCTTTATTATTTCCAAGGGGTGATTTAGGATGGAGTTACCAGATGAAACACATGGGAACAAACAAAACGATCTCTCCTGTTCAATACTATGGACATTGGTTGGCTCTACGTCGAGGTGAAGCACAAAATCAGTTGTTGCGGAGCGGACGATTGACACAACACTATGTCATCCACGCATATCTTACAATCGAATCGCAGCGTTTATTGTTTTTAAGAAATAATCAGAAGCAACTGCGTGTGGAATGCTACAGGGGAATGACTGATCACATATCAAATAGCGAAGCGAATACGTCAGATCGAACAAGGCTTGGAAACCAAATGATTTTACCCTCAACATTTTCTGGCAGCATGCGACATATGCAACAGCAGTATCAAGATGCGATGGCAATAACAAGAAAAGTTGGACGACCGGACTTATTCATTACAATGACATGTAATCCTAAATGGCCGGAAATACGTAGAGTATTAGAGGACTTCCCTCCGGGTACCACGGCGATCGACATTCCAACAATAGCTTGTCGAATATTTAGTATGCGGCTACAACAAGTGATCAAGGAAATCGGAAGCGGTTCAGTATTTGGAAAGATTGAGGGATATGTATTGTAACATTGCATGTTGCAAGGCGCTCCTCACCCCTTGAAACGATCTTAATTAAGCGGGGGGTCGAAGCATGAATGTGAATCGGATGAATGTTTAGGATGGCCCCGAGGCCTTTACTGACTCCGAGAGACGACCGTGACCGACTCAAAACTATGAAATAGAGTATTTATTCTTTTGTTTTTCTTTTTCCAAGCTTTTCTCTAACATGTGGACGACGAGGCCAAGTTTTGGGTCTAAGCTACGACAACCAAACGCCACGATGCACGCCTACGAGGAGAAAACACTGAGGGTGTTAACTTTTGATGGACGCCACCAAAGCTCGTGAGGCTAGTCCTGGCCAGACTGCCTCCCATGTCAACCGAGGATACGGGGGAGTGTCGAGGACACTCTGCACCGAGGGACGAAGGTGGTGGAGGAAATTCCCGCCACCGCCAAGAACCTGCAACCCGTATTCATCTGGACGAAGGAGCTAGAACACCGTGGCGAAATTCAAAAGGATTCGCGCCGAGGAGCGTAGCGCCATCCGTGTGACGTCAGCCGCACGGTCGATTAGTAAATCGATATTCGAGGGCCTAGCGACACCCCTGCGTATCGGCGCCATGCCGTCTAAGATCACTCTGCGTTAGGCTAGCGTGCGTAGCACATATAGGCGAATTTCTGGCGTTTAGTTTTGTGTGTGTGATATTGGTAGCTTTCGAGGCTTTATTTGGGGATTCTTTCTTTGAGGAGATTTTTTTTTAGTGTTTGGCTGTGACCATCCCCGAGGGATTCTGGGTACTGCCATGGACTTCCGAAGGGAGGAAGTGTTATTCTTGAGGTGGCTGGAAGACGGTAAGCGTTAGCCATTCTGACCTATTATAATTTGAATCTGGCAACGGCCGTCTGCCGCCTTGCTTTGTGCAGCCACGAGGCTACCTAGCTTGATTCGAGATCGAATTAAACCGATTTCCGACTGGTAGGCCGTCCCCAGTGTCCCCATGTTATAGAGAATTGTATTTTGAGTTAATTTATTGAGAATTTTTGTGATTTATTGAGTATATTCGGTTCGCACACGAGTGCGACAAAGACAGTCGGTCACTGTCGCTCTCTCTTCCTCCTGTAGGGAGAGGCTTGTTGTCGAGACCTCGAGTCTTTTGTTTCGCGCTGGTCGTATAGCTGCGATTTAGAAGCAGCATTTGTTATTTATTCGCCGCAGAGTTAGTTTAAGTTAGGTTTAGATAATTCATTATTTATTAAATTGTAAATATTTCTTTCCGAGAAGCTTCGCCTCTCGAAGGCGTGCCGATCGCCTTGATCGGTAACGTTATTGTTAATAATTTTGTTGAATTTCTAGCCGCTGGCATTATTTTGTTATTAATTCTGAGCCGCGGGCCATATTGTTGGAATTATTTGGTTGTTAATATTGTTATTTCGTGATTTGCGTTATTTATTTTGTTATTATTTTGCTATTTCGAGTCCTAGACTTCTCATTGTTAGTGCTAAGTCCCGTTGATAGTTGTAAAATTTATTTGTTGTCCCGTGGGGACTAGATTTGTCGAGTTGATTATTAACTGATTTATTTTTGTTATTGCCACCCTGCGTGGGAGCGAATTAGTTGATTCTTATTATTGTAAAACTCGCAAATCGCGGCCAGGTCGCCTCTACACGGCCTGTAGCCATGATGCACCCGAGGGGAAGTACCCCCGGGTACGTGAAAGTCTGTTGATCTTTTTATATCACGTATTTTTGAATAAATTCAGTATTATTTTTGTTAACTTTAAACTTTCCGAGTCGTTATTCAACGCCTAGCTAATCCTTCATAATAATCCCGACCCCTCTCCGCGGTACTGATGTTAGCCGACGCTTCGAGTATGTGTAGTTTGCTGATATTGAAGTTAGAATTTTGAAAGTGGCGGTTATCCGCCTGGCGCCCAACAGTAATAAATAATTATAATTTTTTTAGCCAATTGTAGACTGGACGACCTCGGGGTCTAGTGATCCGGTCTAGATCCGAGGTCTGATAAAATCCACGTCACAGTATATACAATTGAGTTTCAGAAGAGAGGTTTACCGCATGCTCACCTGCTATTTATCTTGAATCACAACGACAAGCTTTTGACTCCAGAAGCAATAGATAGATTTATATCTGCAGAAGTCCCCGACGAACAAAGATATCAATAACTATATCAATCTGTCATAACACATATGCTACACGGCCCTCACACATCCAAAATACCATGCTGGAACTCGGTTACGAAGTCATGCACTAAGAAATTCCCGAAAGATTTAGTGCAAAACACTGACATAAGTGGTGGTGGTTTTCCAAAGTATCGCAGACGACAAAATACAGACGTAAACTATTACCGTAACCGCGTGGGAGGAAGAAATATACAAGTAGACAACAGTATGGTTGTACCTCACAATCCATATCTACTTGCAAAATACGACTGTCACATGAACGTAGAATATTGTGCGTCAATAATGGCTATCAAGTATGTCTTTAAGTATATCCACAAAGGACATGATCGTGCAAGAATACAGATAACAGATTCGAATAGCGAGAGTGGTGGTCAACAAATAATCAACGAAATACAGGATTATGTGGATTCCCGTTACGTAGGACCCATGGAAGCAGCTTGGCGTATATTAGAACTGCCAATGCATGGACGAAGTCACGCAGTCACACGGTTATCTGTTCACCTACCGGGGCAGCAATACGCAACGTTCGAAGAAGGTAGAGAAGTTGAAGCTGTTACGAATGAAAAAAAGTGGAGAACTCATCTCATTGCATGGTTTGAATTGAACAGTATAGATGAAACGGCAAGAAATATTACTTACGCAAATACGCCAGATTACTATTCCTTTCAAGAAGCTACAAAAACATGGAAGAAAAGAAGCATTGCATGTAAAGTAGTGAGTAGAATGACAAATGTTTCGCCACGGGATACAGAACGATTTCATCTCAAATTAATCCTTGGACGTGCAACAAATGCTAGAAGTTTTAAAGACTTACGCACTGTAAGTGGAAAAGAATACGACACATTTAGAGAGGCTGCAGTAGAAATGGGTTTAACTGCGACAAATGACGAAGCTTTCAAGATATTCGACGAAGCTGTGTCAATACTTATGCCAAAACGGTGACGTCATTTTTTTGTATGGTATTTAATTGGCGAAAAGCCATCAAATGTTATAGACCTATGGGACACGTACAAGGATGCACTATCTGAAGACTTTGTGGATCAGCAAGAAAACAGAGCACTATATGCAATCGAGCATCTCCTCAGAGCTGAAGCAAGATCATGTGCGGATTTTAACCTACCAATACCACAGATGATGTTTGAAAATGAGGCAGAAGAATTTACAATGGAAAATATAGAAGCCTTCGCGAAAAAAGGTAGTGCACTGGTAGAACAATTAAATAACGATCAGCAAAAGATTTATCATAAGATTATGGAAAGAATTATGTCGGACAAAAATAGTGAGAGGAATGTAGAAGAAAAATGCTTTTATATCGACGGACCCGGAGGAACAGGAAAAACATTTTTATATAACACATTATACTATATGCTGAAATCAGAAGAGAAAACTGTTGCATGTGTTGCTTGGACAGGCATAGCGGCCATTTTACTACCATATGGAACAACCGCGCACAAAACATTTGGATTACCCTTGATATTAAGAAATGAAGGAACGATTTTCACAGATAAAATGATGAAAAACAAATTGCAACGTATAGATGTATTTATATGGGATGAGTGTTCGATGATACCTGAAAGTGCTCTGGAGTTGATTGACAGAACATTAAAAGATATAATGGAAGACCTATCACCTTTTGGTGGAAAAACTATGATACTGGGTGGAGACTTCAGACAAGTTTTACCAATTGTAAAACGAGGAGGTAAACAGCAAATAATAGAAGAAACAATTAAATATTCAACACTTTGGAGCATATTCGAAAAATTCAGCTTGAAGCAAAACATGCGAGCAAAGGAGGATGCCGTTACGTTTTCACAATGGCTACTTAATATAGGTAATGGAGAAATAGAAGAGTTCGTACCTGAGAAAGAAATGCAAAGTAATAATTTGATAGCAGATTTATATCCAAGTAGCCTATCACTCGATGAATTAACAAACAGAGCCATCTTAGCTCCATTAAATGTCGAAGTTAATCAGTTGAACACTGAGGTACTACGTGAAATGTATGGCAATTTATTAGAGTCAAGAAGCATAGATTATGCAACATTACAAGGAATTGATACTGCGGATGCAGCACTTGACGAAGAAGCTACTTTGCGATATCCAATAGAGTATTTAAATGGATTAACGCCATCAGGCTTACCACCACACAATCTACAGCTGAAAGTCGGCGCAATTGTGATGTCATTGCGAAATTTATCAATATCCGATGGTTTATGTAATGGAACCCGGTTAGTTGTAAAAGAACTTCACTCTCGAATTTTGATTGGTGAACTTCTAACGGGAGAGCGGAAAGGGCAAATAGTGGAAATACCGCGAATCAAATTAGATACACGAGGCGACACAGATATGCCGTTTATCCTTCACAGGCGACAGTTTCCAGTCCGCTTGGCATTCGCAATGACCATCAATAAATCACAAGGACAGAGTTTTGACTACGTGGGACTATACATTGACAGACCAATCTTTGGACACGGCCAACTCTACGTTGCATTGTCACGTTGCAGGGCGAAGAAAGGTATAAAAATTCAATTCACAAAAAATGCAAATGCAATAAACAACATCGTATACAAGCAGATTCTTCAATAAATATAGCAGAGCGTATATAAATCAAAGCAACTTACAAATAAATTAATATACAAACATCTGAGAGGAAAATTGACAGAAGGTGCACATCATTAAATTAATCTGATAGTTTAAATTCAGGGTAGGTGAAATAATTTTCGAGAATTGTAGATCCAAATTTTAATTGATATGATTAATTTGATAGTTCTAATTAATTTGATAAGTAGGTAAAATAATTTTGAAGAATTGTAGGTCTAAATTTTAGTTAGTATATAAGAAATTCATTCGATAGTTCTAATTAATTTGTTAGGTAGGTGAAATAATTTCGAAGAATCGTAGGTCTAAATTTTAGGTAGTATGTAAGAAAATTAATTTGATAGTTTTAATTGATTTTATAGGTAGTTGAAATAATTTTCGAGAATTGTAGGTCCAAATTTCAATTGATATGTAGGAAAGTTAATCAGGTACTTCGAATTCAGGGTAGGTGAAATGATTTTGAAGTTTTATAGGTTTAAATTTTAGTTAGTATGTAAGAAATTCATTCGATAGTTCTAATTAATTTGTTAGGTAGGTGAAATAATTTCGAAGAATCGTAGGTCTAAATTTTAGGTAGTATGTAAGAAAATTAATTTGATAGTTTCAATTAATTTTATAGGTAGGTGATATAATTTTCGAGAATTGTAGGTCCAAATTTTAGTTGTCATGTAAGGAAACTTAATAATTTCAATTCAGAGTAGGTAAGATGATTTGTGAACATCAAATGTTAAAATTTTCAATGTATAGGAAAATAAATTCAATAGTTCAAATTCATTTATAAAATTGATGTCAAGATATACTCTACATATAATTAAACCATTGTAAATTGTAACAAATAAAAATTGGCAAAAATAAAAACTTGTTAATATAAACTCTGAAACGTGCATACAATATTAAATTTAGTAAGGAATAAAACAAATATATATACGTATGTGCATCTATTATAGTGAGAGTAATGTAATCAATTAATCACATTATATCTGCACACAGTTTGTGTTGTCATTAGAAATCAGGCAAACCGTAAGGAAATGTGAACAACAAATGATGAAATATTAAATTTAATGTAAGTAGAAAAACCAACTTATAGACGATAAGTAATAATGACTTGTTACGAGAGAAAAGATAAATAAATAATAATAAAAAAGAAATACCAATGAAAAAGGACGATAATACCACCAACTGTGAACGGTTATCACCGGGTGCATACAAAATAGCAAATTGGTGTGCTGATTGCAACAACAAAAGTCATAAATAATTACATGACCGTTGAAATGAAACACCATGGCTGAGAAGGAGCGAAAAATAATATGTGAGTGCTGCCCAGATGGGTGATATTTTGTTTTATCACAAAATAGAAAGCTATGTCAATCCCAGTAAGTCATTTGAAATGTAAATTAATAAATAGCAATTTAAAAGCAGTAAATTAAAATTAATCACTATTTTCAAAACAGGATAGCAATCAGACACAAGCGTGGAAGGAAGAGATTCCCGGTAAAGCATATTCAAATAATATAATAGGAAAGCCAAATTCGACTTGACAAATCAAACAGTCGGACTTTTTTTTGTAAAATCATCATCATTCTACATCTGCCGATAAAAAATGGAAAAATAATTACATACATTAAATTATTCGCGTCGAAACGACAAAACGCCGAATGACGTTTAAATATACAGTGAAACGCGTACAAATCTTCAAGTAATTAATTCAACGCTTTTTTATTATATGAAACAAGATGACGGATTGGACGAATTATTATGCGCGGCAGCGCACGCTGCCGAAAACGAGCTCCATGAAGTAGAGCTAGAAGAAGCGGAAACACCCGTATATACATGGTAAATGAAAATTATCTAAGACAGAATGAAAAAAAAATAATAATGAATAATACATCTGTCCACAGCAAAAACATCCCGGACCAATAATCAGAAATCCTACAAATAATCTAAATTAAGAGTGAATTAATCGGATCGTCCAAATTATAGTACTATTGTTTTTATTTTAATTGGCAAATATATTAAAGTTAATTGAAAAATATGAATTGATATTATTTATTTGTATATCACAAAGCACAAACACAAAGCACAAACAGTAAATGAATTTTCTGCCAAACAACCCTCGAAAATTGGTCGCAGACCACAAAAACTGTATATCTCTCTATATCTCTCGACATGTATAAAAAATCTCTATATCTGTCTCTATACGGGTAATTCTCATCTTGAAAAACGAGAGGTCACTTCCATGGACGACATTGTTTTCAAATTATTACTTTACCTATTACATTTTTTTCAGAATTCCTACCTTGGGATAAATATTCAGTACCTTAAGGTTAATGGTCAATATTCACCGAGCTTGCAACCCCTAAGGTAGTGCAACCCTTGAATAAAACATGTCATCCACGGTAGGGACTTTCCGTTTTTCAAAATGAGAATTACCCATACATAAAAAAATCTTGGTGAAAAAAAAGATGAGCGCGATGAGTCGCATAATACCATTTGGGTTGCATGCCATCGGGCGTTTACACCGGCCAAGTATAGTATTACGTAGTTTGCCGGAGATTATGTCAGTAGATGAAAATTATACCGCGATTTTATCATTAACAGTTAATAGTGAAGTAAGTTGATAGTGAAGTATCGGCGCGCGGACCAAAGAGTATGAGACTCGGCGTAAAAGTTGTACGAAGGGTCTTCTATCCCTTAGATTTCTCATACACACATGCGAAAAACTCAGACGGTAGGTGCTGCTCCCAAAAGGTTAGAATAGATTAGGTCACCCCGCTGACGTAATACAGCGTGACCCAGAACTCGCGCACCACCCAGCACAGGCAGATTCCTATTCGAATTCTAAGACGAAGACCGTTTGCGAAAAATTCCGGAGACCAACGGTGTCCGAGTTATCGAATATCTTAGTTAGCCATTCAGAGAGCCCAACACTGGCCGAGATAGTGCCGGCTCAAAAGTACAATTGGGGCGCGCCGTCGCTTGTCTGATAATTTAACTGAAAACTTTTCTTTCTATTGTTACGTGACGGATAACGGGTGGACTTTGTCACTTTGACACTTCTACTTTTCAGTTTTTGACAGCCAGGTCGTCTGCCCCATAGTTTTTCGTCGTCCACGTCGACCACGAGATAATTCTCGCGATCCGGGTCATTAGCGCCATAGTTTTTTACTGTCTAGGTCCACCGCTCCATAGTTTCAGCGGTACAGGTCGTTCGCTACATAGTCTTCGGACGTTTACGTCAACCGCTACTATATTTTCCGGCAGCCAGGCCGTCCTTGGCCATCCAGTCAACGTACACGTTACAACGTTAGCTACTAGTGAATGAAAGAAATAACGTTTTTATAATACTTCGATTCAACTAGACGAACTTTTTGATCATCTTATTTCGCGCTGAAACATTCTCAGATGTGACTCTCGCATTATCTGACGAACGATCGGTTATCGAAGATATGATCCCAGATGAAACAGTTTGACCTGGACAGCTAAAACTATAAAGCGAATGACCTGGACCGCTGAAACTATGGAGCGGTGGACCTAGACGGTAAAAACCTATGGCGCTAATGACCCGGATCGCGAGAATTATCTCGTGGTCGACGTGGACGACGAAAAACTATGGGGCAGACGACCTGGCTGTCAAAAACTGAAAAGTGGAAGTGTCAAAGTGACAAAGTCCACCCGTTATCCGTCACGTAACAATAGAAAGAAAAGTTTTCAGTTAAATCATCAGACAAGCGACGGCGCGCCCCAATTGTACTTTTGAGCCGGCACTATCTCGGTCAGTGTTGGGCTCTCTGAATGGCTAACTAAGATATTCGATAACTCGGACACCGTTGGTCTCCGGAATTTTTCGCAAACGGTCTTCGTCTTAGAATTCGACAAGGAATCTGCCTGTGCTGGGTGGTGCGCGAGTTCTGGGTCACCCTGTATACACACACACACATCAAGCCACTCACAGAGTGAGGCGCGAAGCGCCGAGTGCCCGAGGCGCGCAGCGCCGAGTCCTCGGCGGCGAGCGCAGCGAGCGCCGAACGGGGTTGGCGCGCGAAGCGCGCAGCCCCTAGTATATATATGAGGCATTCCACGCCAAACCAACAAACGTTTGACCCTGACCCCTTCCGATTCGAGTCATGATTTTTTATGTTCTTCCACCTTCACGGAAAAACACTCTGAATTTTTTTCAGATTTTTTCAAAATTGTCTGATTTACTTATGATTTTTGAAAATGAACACATCGATAGCCCCAATTGAAAAATTTGAAAAAATTCTGAAAAATCCTGCTTCATTTATCAAAATTTTCGACATTTTACTAAAAGTGGGCAGACGTTTGCTTCTCATGCTATTCAACGTTGTTTTCGAAAAAAATACAAACATTGCAGAAGCGAACGTCTGCTCACTTTGGGTGAAGGCTTGAAAATTTTTACGAATGACGCGGGATTTCTCCGAATTTTTTCAGATTTTTACGACCAACAAAAGTTAGTTATGAATTTTGGAAAATTCAAAATCTTGACCCCAATTGAAAAATCTGAAAAAATTCGGAGAAATCCCGCGTCATTCGTAAAAATTTTCAAGCCTTCACTCAAAGTGAGCAGACGTTCGCTTCTGCAATGTTTGTATTTTTTTCGAAAACAACGTTGATTAGCATGAGAAGCAAACGTCTGCCCACTTTGGGTAAAATGTCGAAAATTTTGATAAATGAAGCAGGATTTTTCAGAATTTTTTCAAATTTTTCAATTGGGGCTATCGATGTGTTCATTTTCAAAAATCATAAGTAAATCAGACAATTTTGAAAAAATCTGAAAAAAATTCAGAGTGTTTTTTTGTGAAGGTGGAAGAACATAAAAAATCATGACTCGAATCGGAAAGGGTCAGGGTCAAACGTTTGTTGGTTTGGCGTGGAATGCCTCATATATTTTATTAATTACATTATTATTTAATTTGATGATTATATATATTGAAATGAAGGAGTGAATAATAAAAAACACATAAGTGAATTAATAAAAAAAACATTATAACATTAGGATTATATTAAAATGAAGTGATCGAAATAAGTTAGCCACCGCCTCTGCTCCATGGTCCCTGGTTTGGGGCTGCGCCCCTGCCAGGTTGATTTGAGGCTGCGCCCCTGCTGCGTTGGTTTGGGGCTGCGCCCCTGCCAGGTTGATTCGGGGCTGCGCCCCTGTCGCCTTGATTTGGGGCTGCGCCCCTGCCGGGTTGATTTGGGGCTTGGCCCCGCTGTCTGCCCCGACCCGCACCGCCACGGTAAGGATTGGCCATCTTATATAAGAAGTTGACCAAATTCATTTGGTGGTCACGCCTTCGTCGAGCCGCTTTTCCGGCCCGCTCATGCCTACGTTGTCCTGTGAAGGTAAGAAAAGAACATTTGAAGTCTGGCAAAAATGTGTTAGTAGGCTGACAAGAACAGTATCAGACCTCCGGGTCACAGATTCGAATTAAACTTCTATTCATGGTTCCTTCAACAAATGTGAAACCCATGCTATTCAATTCATTCTAATGAGCTCTTATTCCAAGTTTGTTTGATCAGTATGTGACATGACAAGTCACAAATCTCCCCAAGCCACACGGGGGAAGGCGAAGTTAGCCGAAAACACCCGAGACCGATCGACGATTAGCGTCGATCGGCACTCGTTGATGATCTATTGAATAAGCCGTACGCAATCTTTTCCTACATCCGAACAGACTTCACTAAAGGTCGGTGCACTTTTTATCCAAACCATTTATAATTAACCATCCTCATTACCTTGCATAATTCGTTGAACCTACACACCCACACACTCACACCCGCTCACCCTTGTAATAGTTTTAAGAAAGTTAGAATAAATCAACCTACTAGTTTACGACGTATATCTCGAACACTTATTTAACGTCCTCCCCCATAAGTTGTAAGAAATCCCTTACAAATTGGCGCCCAACAAATAACTCACGTAATCCCCCGATTAATTAGGACGTAAAATAACTAAAACTAGAATAATTTTACACGAGGCAGGTACAGGAAAGACGTTACAGAAATTCAAACATAAAGTCGGTCGAACACACAATGTCACAAAGACGAGCAAGCGAGCCGGCTATCCCCAGCAACATACAAACATTCGGTCCGGTACGACCACATTTTGTAAATAACACGCTAGACATAGACTCACGAAACACGCACACGTATAGAGAGATACAAGATAGACACACATACGGGTCACCGCGGATGCAAGTGCACGAACCCTTCAGAGACGACAGACAGATGCAAGTGCAGAATATCCTAGACGAGCCGAACACACTAGAAACAGAAATACAGAATACAGCACACAGTACACGAATACAAAGCACGCAACCGATACACGTCGAGATAGCGGAACACACACACACGATACCACCAAACCGTTGGCATAACACACAGGAGCGAATGCCGTTTACAGGATACGAAAGAACGGGGACGGACACATTTTTAGGTACTAACACAAGAAACGTACAACAGATGCAGAATCTGATAGACCTAGATCCGCCTGCAACATACCCGACACAATACGACACACAGACAGTACTACAACCACAACACACGCGATACCTAAATAACAGCAACACACACAGACAAATAGCACCAATACAGGCAATACAATCCTGGGATATAAAATACTCGGGCGAACCAGGCGAAGACCTACACGAATTCATACAGAGTCTCCACGACCTACAAATAGGTTATAACATAGACGACATATCACTAATAGATAATTTAACACCAGTATTGGAAGGCAAAGCGAAACAGTGGTACAGATTAAACAGAGGAAAATGGAACACACTACACGAATTCGAGACACACATACAACACGCATTCGCGGACACACGTCGAAGAGATAGAATAGAAGAAGACATAAGAAACTGCATACAAGAGGAAGGGCAAAATATAACCGCATTTGTAATAAAAATAAGGACACTTTTCACACAGTTAGAGCCGAGATACACACCAACACAAGAACTAGAAATCACATATAGAAATCTCAGATTAGAATATAAACAATATATCAGACCACACGAATTTAGATCATTCGAACAGTTAGAAAACGCAGGTAAACAATGGGAAACGAATATAGCATGGGAAAGTGCAAGACAGAAAAGAGATAGAAATCAAAACACACAGCCATCAACAGACACATACACACGAACACAAACATATACACGACCACAGACATACACACGATACACCCCGCAGATACAAACACAACCACGCAGATTTCTGCTACCCACACCACACACTCAGCCAATATACACACACACAACACAAACAAACACCCAAACACCACGACTACAACGCCCAGCAATAACATACAACACACCGACATACACACCGCAACAATACACACAGACAGGCACGACAGAGCGTCGTTGCTTTAACTGCAATCAGCCAGGCCACATGAGATGGCAATGCACAAACCCGCAGCAGTCGGGAAACGAGTAAGGGAATGCCCAGAACGGGCGGAGGCAATTCCCGAACTACACAACATACACACACCCGAACACACTGCTTGCACAATCAAACATAACCCGCGTGACCCAAGATTCCACATTAAAATAGATATGGATGGATTAGAATTCAATGCACTAGTGGATACAGGAGCAACGCACTCATACCTAGGCTTAGAAATCGGAAGAATTTTAAAAGATAGATACACGGACATACAAGACACACCAAACAGAACAGTATTAGTAGCGAACGGTACAAAGGCCAACATATCAGGTATAACAACACGAACGATTAGAATAGGCAACACAGTTAAAGGAATAGAATTCGGAGTAATACCGACGTTAGCATGGACATGCATATTAGGAATAGACGCAATCAAACAATTCGGAATGCAATTAGATTTTTCAAATAACACATGGACACTAAAAGAGGAAGTAAACGCGACATACGTCATGGAACGGTGGCCACAAAAAACACCAATACCATTAGAATTCCCAAAAACACAAGTAAAAAGAGAAGAACAAAAGGTAGACAATCAAAACGTAGCAAAAGTAGATCAAGGAACACAAACACATAAAGAAACGAGAGAACAGGAAACACAAACACATACTAAACAAGCAAAAGCAGCAGCGTTACAAGAAAAATTAGCGAAGAAAGCGTTAGAACAATCGCGAAACACAGACACACAGGATCAAACACACACAACCACACCTGCGGTAAAAAGAAAAGTCCTACTACCGACGCCAGATTTCCCACCGAATGCAAACTTATATAAAAAGACGCAAAACAGAGAAGAGAAAACAGAGAGTACACACCCAAACACACCGATACATAAAAGAAAAGTCCTGCTACCGACCCCAAATTTTCCGCCGAATCCAAACCTATATCCGAGATACCAATCACCGCGAATTTGCAGCGGAATACAACAACTCACAGATACACAACACATAGAACTACAGGGACTACTAAGAGAAAAAATCACGTCGCCACCAGGCCAGCTAGGCCTAACACACCTAACATCACACAAAATAGACACACAAGGACACGCCCCCATAAAACAAAGATATTACATGGTATCACCCAAAATCAAAGACGCGATTTATAAAGAAGTGGACAAAATGATTGGGGAAGACGTAATAGAGCCATCAGAGAGCGAGTGGTCGAGCCCAATCGTCATGATAAAAAAACCAAATAATACGTACCGGTTCTGCCTAGATTTCCGAAAAGTTAACGCAGTATCACGCAAAGACGCATATCCACTACCATACATGACAGCAATATTAGATAAACTACGCGCAGCACAATACATTTCTAAACTCGACCTCAGCCAAGCATACTTTCAAATACCACTACACAAAGACAGCAGACACATAACAGCATTCACAGTACCGGGGAAAGGACTATATCAATTTAAAAGGATGCCGTATGGTCTTACTGGAGCGCCAGCAACATTCCAAAGACTATTAGATAAAATAATTGGGCCGAAATCAGAACCGTACGCGTTTGCATACCTAGACGACATAATAATAGTAACACAGACATTCGAAGAACACATACACTGGCTAGGAAAAATATTAGATAAAATCACAGACGCAGGACTCACGATTAACCCAGACAAATGCGAATTTGGCTGCGCACAAGTCAAATACCTAGGCTACACAGTAGACAAACACGGATTACACGTAGACCCAGACAAAGTGCAACCACTGACAGACTATCCAGAACCAAAAACACTCAAACAAGTAAGACGCTTAATAGGAATGGCCTCTTGGTATAGAAGATTCATCCCAAATTTCGCACACATCACAGAACCACTCACACGACTATTAAAGAAGGAACAGAAATGGATCTGGGGAGAAGAACAACAACGCGCGACGAACACAATCAAACAAATACTCACAACACCACCGACACTAACATGTCCCGATCACACACTACCATTTCAAGTACAAACAGCCGCAAGCGGCACAGGTATAGGCGCGGTACTCACACAAACAAAACAAGACACAGAACAAGTAATTGCATACGCTAGCCGTGCACTGAGCGACGCGGAACGCAAGTACACAACAACAGAGAGAGAATGCCTAGCAGTGATCTGGGCGATACAAAAATTTAGACCGTATTTGGAAGGATACCACTTCACGGTTATCACAGACCACAGTGCATTAAAATGGCTGCACAATTTAAAGAACCCGACAGGCAGGCTAGCAAGATGGGCACTTGAACTACTCGAATACGATTTCGAAATAATACATAGAAAAGGCTCAGCACATCAAGTGCCGGACGCACTATCACGAATACACGAAGACGAAGAACACATACAAGTAGGCTCGGTAGAAAACACAACAGACAAATGGTACACATACAAGAAAACACAAGTACAAACGCGACCGGAAAAGAACGAATCGTGGAAAATACGAGACACACACTTATACTTCCACAGACCCGATCCACTACATTCAAAACTATTACCGGATATAAATCCGTGGAAATTAGTCATCCCAAAAGAACAAATTACACAAATATTACACGAAAATCACGACACAACACAAGCAGGTCACTTAGGAATAGAGAAGACATATCAAAGAATAGCGAAAGAATACTATTGGCCCGGGATGTACAGAGACACAGTAAATTATATAAGAAAATGCGAAATCTGCCAAAAAACAAAAGTAGAGCAGAGACAACCGGCAGGATTAATGGGGCATAGAATAATAGAAGAACCGTGGACAGTAGTAGCATCAGATATAATGGGTCCATTACCTCTATCAAAAACACGACACCAATACATTATAGTCTTTCAGGATCTATACACTAAATGGGCGGAAATAATACCACTAAAGAAAGCAACAGCACAAACAGTAGAACACGCATTACACAAACACGTCATAGCACGCTGGGGTACACCGCGAGTAATACTTACAGATAACGGCACGCCATACATAAACAAACTAATCCGCGAACTCACACAGAAATTCGGCATTAGACACACAACAATCCCACCTTATCACGCGCAAGCAAATCCGGTAGAACGAATAAATCGGACAATAAAAACGATGATACAGGCTTACGTAGAAAAAGATCACAGAGAGTGGGACATACACTTGCAAGACTTACAATTCGCGATAAACACAAGCACACACACATCCACAAAACACACACCTGCATTCCTAAATCTCGGAAGAGAACTACACCCAACACAATGCCTACGAAATCGCATCGAAAACGAAGGAGACATCGAACTACAGGACACAGACAGATGGACAGACCACCTACGCAGACTACAAATAATCAGAGAGGAAGTACAGAAACACCTGGTGGAGGCAAACGAAAAACAGGCACACTATTACAATCTCAGACGTAGAAACACGGAATACAAGGTAGGAGATAGGGTTCTTAAGAAAAACCACACGCTGTCATCAAAAGCAGACCACGTAGCAGCAAAATTAATGCATAAGTATTCAGGACCATATATAATAACAAACAAAATCTCACCAACTATATATGAGCTAACAACAGAAAATGGAAAAAAAATTGGAAAATGGCACATTGATAACTTGAAACTATACATTTAAAAAGACAGGCGGCTAATTCTGCATTCGATATATTACAGAAACAGGAACAATGGACAGACAGACGAAGACGAACCTGTCACCGGCCCTCCGCGCCAGACTGGGAGCAATCCCAAAAACGCAGGCACCGAGACAACAGACAGACACACACCGATACACAACGCACGAGACGATACAAGCAGACAGACCAATACAACATCAATATAACATACACCCACCGACAGAAGCACGACGCACACTATTACCGATACCGAGACAATGCACACAGGACACAACACCACAGAAAATACCACTCCTACAAACACCAGGTATGCCACCACACGAGCACAGATACGCAAGCCCTCCACCCACGCACACAACACCTACATACATACCCAGAAACACAACGGAATTCACACAAAGGCACACACAAGCACGCGCACACACCAACCCAACACCAACAAGACAGACACTGACACAAGACACAGACGACGAGATAACGATACTTACACAAAGAATCGAGACACAGATACAGAAAATAGAGGCACTAGACAGACACAACGCACACATACGTAAATCCATACAGACACACCCAGTAGTAGCGACAAACACACTCGACATAAACAATTTGCCACCACTAGAACCACCACCAACACCAGAAAACACACTCACGATCACACCTACACTCTTCAAACCAATATCGAGACACACGAGACGCACACGCACAAGATCACACCCACCCTTCCCACAAAGATACAATATCACACCAAAAGAACACACACAACACATACAAATCGACGACACAGAGGAGAGCGAGTACGAGACGGCGGAGGAGATGGACACGGACACGGACACACTAATCATAGAAATAGACGACGACGACACCACAATGTAGAAGGAAAAGGAACACGGCACGACACAACGAAAAACGGAAAGAAGAATGTTTTTTTTATTTTTTTTAGTTAAGCTAGATAAAAAAATTTTTTTTTTGTTTTTGTTTTGGTTTTTTTTGGACATACGGAACAGAGATGCATTTTTTTTTGATAGAATTTTTTTTTTTTTTTGGTCAAAATGACAATAGTTAAATAGGAGATAAATTAGAAAATAGGGAAAGTACAAATACAAAAAGTACAAAGTAGACAGTAAATAAGTAAGACACTAGGTTAAGTACACATAAAACACACAACACAGAACACATGACACGAATAAAACGGTTCACCCTATAGGCTTCACCCCGTGTGGGGAGGGGGGAGTTGTGACATGACAAGTCACAAATCTCCCCAAGCCACACGGGGGAAGGCGAAGTTAGCCGAAAACACCCGAGACCGATCGACGATTAGCGCCGATCGGCACTCGTTGGTGATCTATTGAATAAGCCGTACGCAATCTTTTCCTACATCCGAACAGACTTCACTAAAGGTCGGTGCACTTTTTATCCAAACCATTTATAATTAACCATCCTCATTACCTTGCATAATTCGTTGAACCTACACACCCACACACTCACACCCGCTCACCCTTGTAATAGTTTTAAGAAAGTTAGAATAAATCAACCTACTAGTTTACGACGTATATCTCGAACACTTATTTAACGTCCTCCCCCATAAGTTGTAAGAAATCCCTTACAAGTATACGCTTTTGAAAAGTCCTTCGTAGAGTTTGATTCTGTCTTGGGTAAGATCGTGGCGATACATACTTGACGGAAGAGCTTAGAATTCACGTAGACAATTCAATATGATGTAAACACAGATTATTCTAATTAATATTTTCCAATTGTAATTTCTAATTATTCAGCAACAGAAAATGATAACGCATTGTTTGACAATTTTTTACGTTTGGATTATCCAATTTTGGCTTTAAAGATCTTATAAAACCATTTTAGTAATCGGTTTGAATGAAATTTTTATAGAAGGAAAACCATATATAAGTTTCATCATAATCTGTGACCCAGAGGTTTCATACTCTCCTACATGCACAACAGTGAGTTCTATATTGGTTTGAAATTAATTACTTATAATTTTGTTTTAATTTAAACTAAAAATGTACTTTTCGATAAAATTTTAGAAAAACAATAATGGAAATACTAATGGAGATAAGAATAAAAATAAGAATGGAAATTAGAATGGAAAAAATTAGCATTTATAGTGATACCGTTATTGTTTATAGTAGTTTATTCAAAAAATGTTTGCCTCTTTGGCGTTATATTATATATTACATGAACTTATACTTCAACTTAACTTCTTTTATTTCATCTTGTATTTCTTAACCTAGAACTTATTATTCTATCCTAACCTACTTCTTTCCTCTCCCTACTCTCCTCTCCCTCCTCCCCCTTCTCTTCCTGCTACTCACTCTACGTACACTGTTTACTGTTTATACTTTCCGCTCTAGCCTTTCTGTTCGTTGTTATTGTCACTTGTTACTGCTTCCCTATTGTTGCTGGCTTCTGGCTTACGTGTTTACCTACATCTACAGCCTTCTCTCACTACCCCTACTCCTTCTCACTTCCTACGTCCCCTCTCTCCCTCTTCTTCCTTCACCCTTCACTACTTACTTTTTACCCCCTCTCTTTCCTCCTCTATCTCCTCGCTATTTAGTATCTCTATTTCCTTCATTGCCTCTATCAATTTCTTCCCCCATTCATCCCTCTTCCTTCCTCTCTCTCTTCTTTCTTCTGCCTTTTTCTTCTCTGCTTCCCAATCTTCTCTTCTCCATTCTTTTTCTTCCTCCTTCCAGATCCACCAGACTCCGTCTATCTTCAGCTTTTCCCCTACTCTTTCAGTTCTTGCTCCTTTTCTCCTTTCTTCTGCCTCTTTCGTCTTCAATCTCCACCTTAACTCTCTTTCCCTTCTAGTTTGATCCTCCCAAATCTTTATATTCTCTTTCTCTTCCACTCTGTCCTTCCCTCTCATTACTTTTTCTTTATCTTCCACTTTTCCGAGTTTCACCACCACCACTCCTCTTTCTTTGTCGGCTTCAGTGATCCCACTCTCCCACATCTTCTCTATCCTTAAGTTGTCGCCTCCAGCTTCCTTTATTATTCTATTAACTTCTTCTTCCCAGTTTTTCCTGTCCTTTATCCCTTTGATCACCACGTTCCTTTTTTTCCCTTCCTTTACCTCACTCTCTATCAACTCTTCCCTTTTTCTTTCCTTCCCTTCCTTTTCCTCCTCTTCGCTCGCCTTCTTCCCCTTTCTGTCCTTTTCCCTTCCTCTTTCTTCCTTTTCTTCTCTTCTTTCCTTCTTAATTTCCACCAGCGTCTCCCTCACATCTTTCGCTATCCCTTTCAGCTCTTCTTTTAATTCAAGCCACTCTTCTCTCGTTATTTCTACTCTGCTTGCCATTTTCTCCTCTTACTCACTTGTTGATTGCGACTGTTAACTTTGCTGTAATCTACTCGTCTGCTGTATTCTGAACTCCTGTGTCTTCCTCCTAGTCCCCCTCTCCTCTTCTCTCCCACTACCTTTCCTGACTCTACCTTGCCTATTACCTATTTACCGACCCATTTCGATACTGTCTCTAATCACTGTTAGATGTCTCACTCCGTCTGATTTGTGACATCTAACTTACCTACTGACTTCCCCCCCCCCCCCCCCCCCCCCCCCTTACTCTCCCCTGTTACTTTCTTCCTACCGATTATTTCTCCCATTGTTCTCTCTCTTCTCTTTCTCTTTTCTCTCTTCTCTCTTTCAGTTCCTTCCCCCATTTAATTCCTTTTCTTTCTTCCCTTAGGATATCTTCTACCTTCTCTTCTAGCCCTTCCATATATCTACAAGTACTTGTTAGATGCTCTAGCGTTTCTCTCTCTTCTCTACACATTCTACACATTCTTTTCTCTTCTTTCAGCCAGAACTTCCTGCCTCTTTCTTCGTTTCCACATCTCAGCCTAGCCATTATCTTTCCTTCTTCCCTTTTACTCCTATTATTTTTTCCTAGGTGATACCGTTATTGTTGTCGACGGCGACCGGCGGTGCGGGTACGTCTTCTGGAAATGTAATAAACAATCTATTACAAATCTATGTATCGCATCACACGATTGTAACTATAGAACTATAGATAATTGGATGCAATCAAAAAACTTTACATTAAAAACGGTACAATTATGTAAAAGTTGTGAATGTGAAAGTATCAAAGCAGTTTTATAACATACCGATGGGCTGCGGATCGCCATGTTCAAGTTGTTGAACTTGCGGGACGTCTGAAAATGCGAAGATATTGTTTCGTTAAGAAATTGTACCGAAAAGTTTGTTGAGTTGATGTTCCAATCATACTAACCGTCGAAAATCTGAGGGTTCGCCACCTGTTCATTATTGTTGTTCACCGGCACAAAACCTCTGGCTGCAGGGACCTCGTCGTTCAGGTCCATGGCATCAAAATCAAGGAGCTAAGACAGGAATGAAGCGTTAAACTACTGCGACTTTGAGATTTCATTAAAACATTATGGCGATGGATAAGATATTCCACCAAGAAAAGAAATGAGATCAAGAAAAATGGTCATCGAATGATCCTATTTGAATGAAAAATAAGCATAACGAATAAAAAAGACATCTGAATAATTAATTTAAAAAAAATGAGATATTTAAAACTTCTCAGGCATTTTTGGTTTCGTAAATGAACATATTTTTTAAAGTCAATGTGTTACTTTTTTTTACAAACATAGTTCAACTAATCTTATGCGAAAGTATGAAAAAAAGCATTTGTGAAGCAGGGCAAAAAATATCTCTTCAGACTTTAAGCGTCTTGTGTTGAAGAACAAAGTCCGATACACGTGCGAAAGATGGTTATACGGTTATACTTTGTCATATATTTCCAAATTCAGATGGAATGAAATATTTTTTTATATTTATTCGGTTATTACTTATGTACGTAATAAAACGACAAGTAACCGTGTTGACCAGTGTAATATAATTATGTATTATGTATAAATTCATAAATAATACTTACGCTGTCTGGAGACGAGGCTTGTTCCATGTTCACGTCTTCACGATTTACGATTCTCTGCTACTAGCACAGTACGTTAAGCTTGGCCGGGAATCCCATAGACACGACGTGGTTTCGGCACGTTCCTAAATGCACTTTTCCGGGCTTAATAAGTTTTGAACGGCAGTGATAGGTAGACATAGTTTGTTTGTTGAACCTTTATGGCTTATATCCTGTTTCGGAAAGTAGCCGAGGTAGACATAGTAAAATGAATAATCTAACTATGACTGCATTTTCACAGCAACAAATCACTGCTGTATGAGAAACACGAATCGGTTTATTGCCATTAGAACGTCGACATTGACTATGTTTCCATCGGAGGGTCAGAGTCGGGTCAGGTTCAAATTTGAGCCAATGAGAAATAAGATTCAAAAAGTAATTACGGGAGTCTTCTCAAATCTCACTTAACATAGTCAATGTCGACGTTCTAATGGCAATAAACCGATTCGTGTTTCTCATACAGCAGTGATTTGTTGCTGTGAAAATGCAGTCATAGTTAGATTATTCATTTTACTATGTCTACCTCGGCTACTTTCCGAAACAGGATATAAGCCATAAAGGTTCAACAAACAAACTATGTCTACCTATCACTGCCGTTCAAAACTTATTAAGCCCGGAAAAGTGCATTTAGGAACGTGCCGAAACCACGTCGTGTCTATGGGATTCCCGGCCAAGCTTAACGTACTGTGCTAGTAGCAGAGAATCGTAAATCGTGAAGACGTGAACATGGAACAAGCCTCGTCTCCAGACAGCGTAAGTATTATTTATGAATTTATACATAATACATAATTATATTACACTGGTCAACACGGTTACTTGTCGTTTTATTACGTACATAAGTAATAACCGAATAAATATAAAAAAATATTTCATTCCATCTGAATTTGGAAATATATGACAAAGTATAACCGTATAACCATCTTTCGCACGTGTATCGGACTTTGTTCTTCAACACAAGACGCTTAAAGTCTGAAGAGATATTTTTTGCCCTGCTTCACAAATGCTTTTTTTCATACTTTCGCATAAGATTAGTTGAACTATGTTTGTAAAAAAAAGTAACACATTGACTTTAAAAAATATGTTCATTTACGAAACCAAAAATGCCTGAGAAGTTTTAAATATCTCATTTTTTTTAAATTAATTATTCAGATGTCTTTTTTATTCGTTATGCTTATTTTTCATTCAAATAGGATCATTCGATGACCATTTTTCTTGATCTCATTTCTTTTCTTGGTGGAATATCTTATCCATCGCCATAATGTTTTAATGAAATCTCAAAGTCGCAGTAGTTTAACGCTTCATTCCTGTCTTAGCTCCTTGATTTTGATGCCATGGACCTGAACGACGAGGTCCCTGCAGCCAGAGGTTTTGTGCCGGTGAACAACAATAATGAACAGGTGGCGAACCCTCAGATTTTCGACGGTTAGTATGATTGGAACATCAACTCAACAAACTTTTCGGTACAATTTCTTAACGAAATAATATCTTCGCATTTTCAGACGTCCCGCAAGTTCAACAACTTGAACATGGCGATCCGCAGCCCATCGGTATGTTATAAAACTGCTTTGATACTTTCACATTCACAACTTTTACATAATTGTACCGTTTTTAATGTAAAGTTTTTTTGATTTTATCCAATTATCTATAGTTCTATAGTTACAATCGTGTGATGCGATACATAGATTTGTAATAGATTGTTTATTACATTTCCAGAAGACGTACCCGCACCGCCGGTCGCCGTCGACAACAATAACGGTATCACTATAAATGCTAATTTTTTCCATTCTAATTTCCATTCTTATTTTTATTCTTATCTCCATTAGTATTTCCATTATTGTTTTTCTAAAATTTTATCGAAAAGTACATTTTTAGTTTAAATTAAAACAAAATTATAAGTAATTAATTTCAAACCAATATAGAACTCACTGTTGTGCATGTAGGAGAGTATGAAACCTCTGGGTCACAGATTATGATGAAACTTATATATGGTTTTCCTTCTATAAAAATTTCATTCAAACCGATTACTAAAATGGTTTTATAAGATCTTTAAAGCCAAAATTGGATAATCCAAACGTAAAAAATTGTCAAACAATGCGTTATCATTTTCTGTTGCTGAATAATTAGAAATTACAATTGGAAAATATTAATTAGAATAATCTGTGTTTACATCATATTGAATTGTCTACGTGAATTCTAAGCTCTTCCGTCAAGTATGTATCGCCACGATCTTACCCAAGACAGAATCAAACTCTACGAAGGACTTTTCAAAAGCGTATACTGATCAAACAAACTTGGAATAAGAGCTCATTAGAATGAATTGAATAGCATGGGTTTCACATTTGTTGAAGGAACCATGAATAGAAGTTGTAACGCAGTTTTCTATTAGGAAGAGGAAAACCTTTGACTCCGTCACAATTCGGCGCTTCCCGTGTTAATTAACTGAAACTTACCTAATGTTGGGCGCCAGACGCTTGCGCGTCGTTTCCTTACCAAATTTTTACCATATGATACGATACGATATGATAACTAAAACATACGAGATGCGACGAGCGACAACTCAACTAGCTCAGTTTTCCAAAGCCTTAGATAGAGGGGCAGGGTACACCAGTTACATAAAACAATATTCGATATTTTACTTGAGATCACATCAATCAGATTTATTTCTTTTTCGAAATCAGACAGGTTCGATAGAATCGATAACAGAATCGGTATTAGCTTCGTTTATTACGGTAGTCGGTCTAAATAACGGGACAGAAGTTAATTCTTTTGCGATATAAGTGAGAGGCGTGTGTCAGAGACGACTCGATATAAAACAATTTGACTAGACTCCAGACTTGGTATCACAGAGCGATACTTCGTACCCAAATGCAAATTTTATTTATCATAACGCAGCCAGACACTATTATACGACTTTTGGCCGAGATCAGATGACGATACTCAATAATAAAACGATACAGGTTCCCTAATTATTAATTAGTGGCACGCTGAGCCTTACAATGAACGATATTTCAAGGTCTATCAAAAGATAGGGACCGCAGGGTCATTCAAAATACGCAAATTACTTAGTTCAGCGATAACAGATTATTTCAGGAACGATAGAAAGATAATAACCCAGATTCTACGATATCTTAACGAAAGTTTCGATACTAGATTTTACATAGCCAAATTTTCTCAAGCGATAATAGAACAGAGATAATTACTAAATTATAACAAACGATAATAAAACTAAACTATAACAAAGTTTCTGTAACGCGAGGCCTTAGCCCTCGCGGCTAACTTCGCTCAGGGTACTCCAGGAAAGGTATTTTACACTAATTTCATGCACAAGCAATATTAACAATACTAGAAATGCTGAATTTACAAAGCCATACGATAGGTAATATCCAAAAAGCAATATAAGATCTACGTAATTCAGTCAGACTCGAGGTTGTTCGATAAATTAACCATAGACGAGCTTCTTAGCTCAAAAACCAACAATAAACCAGACTTTTATACGAACTACCTCGTGTCTTCACAAAAAGAATCAAGACCTTACCTTAATCGACTTCAAGATTGCACAACACTATTTAAAGTAATACTCGATACGATATTATACGATATGCGATACTCGAGGACTAGTAGACAGCGTAGCGTAGACTGGAGCGAAGAATAGGCTGAGTGACCGGTGCGTCTTCCTTATATAGCCTTTATTTCTACGCATCGGATCATCCCTCTAGTAAATATATCTAAGTAATGGCAAGCAGAGTAGAAATAACGAGAGAAGAGTGGCTTGAATTAAAAGAAGAGCTGAAAGGGATAGCGAAAGATGTGAGGGAGACGCTGGTGGAAATTAAGAAGGAAAGAAGAGAAGAAAAGGAAGAAAGAGGAAGGGAAAAGGACAGAAAGGGGAAGAAGGCGAGCGAAGAGGAGGAAAAGGAAGGGAAGGAAAGAAAAAGGGAAGAGTTGATAGAGAGTGAGGTAAAGGAAGGGAAAAAAAGGAACGTGGTGATCAAAGGGATAAAGGACAGGAAAAACTGGGAAGAAGAAGTTAATAGAATAATAAAGGAAGCTGGAGGCGACAACTTAAGGATAGAGAAGATGTGGGAGAGTGGGATCACTGAAGCCGACAAAGAAAGAGGAGTGGTGGTGGTGAAACTCGGAAAAGTGGAAGATAAAGAAAAAGTAATGAGAGGGAAGGACAGAGTGGAAGAGAAAGAGAATATAAAGATTTGGGAGGATCAAACTAGAAGGGAAAGAGAGTTAAGGTGGAGATTGAAGACGAAAGAGGCAGAAGAAAGGAGAAAAGGAGAAAGACCGGTGCGTCTTCCTTATATAGCCTTTATTTCTACGCATCGGATCATCCCTCTAGTAAATAGGTCACGTGACGTGTCAGTGACTTTTAATTGGCTCTCGGTACTTCTCGGTAGTTTCGACGGTTGTCAGGTGTTCTGACGTATTCCGGGAGAATCACACCTACCCCTCCGTTGCTGTAGACCACTCCTATTCCCGCCTTCCGTTAGAGCTCCCTGGTGCTGGATCTACCGGAAATCTCGCTCACCAGAGCTATTCGATAAATTCCGATAGGGCCTTACAGGATTCGTCAATCCCTACGGAATGGGTAATAGCCTCGCGCTGGATCACAAGGATCTCGCCTACGATAAAGTCCCTCAGGTCGGAACGCTGATCCGGGGGTTTTCTCGACCAACCACGGCCGCGGTAACAGTTTCGGAGATAGTGCAGATGATCGGTAAACCTGTTGTCGACAGTTCTTCGGGTAGGAGGCTGTGAATATGCTTTCGCATGACCCTGTACGCCACCCTCAGACTGGCAGGTGATGTAGACAGTAGCTTCGCCGGATGACGGGAGGATTTTTGCCGTGCCTCTCGCACATCCCTGTACGCCGTCAGTCCGTTACGTTTGGAGCAGTGTGTTTTCCGGCTCTAGTGGAGGCGCTGGCCTTGCCGCTTTCTTGGCGAATCTAAGACTTGCACGCCGATAGGGCCGTCTTCGACGATACGAGAGGTTCTTTAGGCTGCATTTGCTTTACTTTTCATCGGTAATTCCCACGTCGGTAGAGACCTCGTGGTGCATCGTGATCGAGATTCATAGATTTTACAAAAATAAAAAGTGCATTAGTTAAAGCTAACCATTTTCCCTAAGTTTTCCTTTTCCTGGAGTCCCTGTCCACGCTACGCTGTGCTTTTTCGAGTTTTTCCCCTTGTAACTGGGATTTATCAAAATACCACGTTACAAAGTTTAATTCGAATCTGTGACCCGGAGGTCTGATACTGTTCTTGTCAGCCTACTAACACATTTTTGCCAGACTTCAAATGTTCTTTTCTTACCTTCACAGGACAACGTAGGCATGAGCGGGCCGGAAAAGCGGCTCGACGAAGGCGTGACCACCAAATGAATTTGGTCAACTTCTTATATAAGATGGCCAATCCTTACCGTGGCGGTGCGGGTCGGGGCAGACAGCGGGGCCAAGCCCCAAATCAACCCGGCAGGGGCGCAGCCCCAAATCAAGGCGACAGGGGCGCAGCCCCGAATCAACCTGGCAGGGGCGCAGCCCCAAACCAACGCAGCAGGGGCGCAGCCCCAAATCAACCTGGCAGGGGCGCAGCCCCAAACCAGGGACCATGGAGCAGAGGCGGTGGCTAACTTATTTCGATCACTTCATTTTAATATAATCCTAATGTTATAATTTTTGTTTATTAATTCACTTATGTGTTTTTTATTATTCACTCCTTCATTTCAATATATATAATCATCAAATTAAATAATAATGTAATTAATAAAATATATATATATATTAGGGTGGTCCAAATTTTTTTCGAAATTCTGGGTTTAGGCTCAAATGATAGTTTCCGATGAGTTAAGACTCCACCTAAATAATTAGCTCAATCGATCAAGTTTTAGAGGTTGCGGAAGGCCGTTTTATTTTTACATTTGAATAACACAGGGAAATCGTCACTTTTTACTCAATATGAGGTTTCGCGAAAACTTGGGGGAATTCGGAGTCGCTTATATCACTTTCTTGTAGTCACTAGATTACTTGAGAATGTAACGCATGTCTAATCCCAACCAAAAATATTTTAGTGAGAATTTCAAGTACTTCTTGTTGAGTCAAAATCTGATAAAAATCACCGATTTTTTCACTAAAATCACGGATTCATCACTTTCTTATAGTCAGTAGATAGATAGATAGATAAGTAATCTATTGACCACAAGAAAGTGATGAATCCGTGATTTTAGTGAAAAAATCGGTGATTTTTTGCAGATTTTGACTCAACAAGAAGTACTTGAAATCCTCACCAAAATATTTTTGGTTGGGATTAGACATGCGTTACATTCTCAAGTAATCTAGTGACTACAAGAAAGTGATATAAGCGACTTCGAATTTCCCCAAGTTTTCGCGAAACCTCATATTGAGTAAAAAGTGACGATTTCCCTGTGTTATTCAAATGTAAAAATAAAACGGCCTTCCGCGACCTCTAAAACTTGATCGATTGAGCTAATTATTTAGGTGGAGTCTTAACTCATCGAAAACTATCATTTGAGCCTAAACCCAGAATTTCGAAAAAAATTTGGACCACCCGAATATATATATATCTTAAGGGGAGACTTCGGTGAAACTTTCGGCCCAAATGACCAAAAAATCGATTTTTCGTTTTTGACGTTAAAATCTTCTTCAATCCGTCCCCCGCCTATACAAAATGTGACATTCCCGAAAAAAAATTTTTAAAGGTGTCTTTTGGCGCGTTTAAGATACAGGGCGCCCTGGCGCTAGCGGCCGGGACAATTGCGGATGATTTGCGTACCAACTATTCTGTGGTAGAGTTTTACCATCTAGGTATTAAATAATAGTGCCTAGTGGCCGCCACTGATCTGGTTTGCCGCCATATTCATCCGCCATATTGCTTATCGATCGAAATATTAATAAACTCTTGCAAAGCTCGTTCTTGTGATTGAATTTGATTTAATTACTAGTGATTACTAAATACGTGAATTTTGAAGAGATCTGCCTCTCAAAATGAATCGAATGAACAGTCGCTGGCACGCTTCTAAGAAGCGCACAAAAAAAAACATCGAAGAAATTCGGACAAAACCTGCTCGATCGGGCTGTTCCTTTACCTAACACTAACCTATTTCCTTCTCTAACATCCTTGCCCGGTACTAATCTTTCTTCAACAGGTAACCAAAATGTGGGTATCGACGCAGAGGCTGGACCATCTGGAGTAAGATCAGGACCCCGAATCCCAGATCCAGTTGAGCTAGCAGAAATTGAGGCGATTGATAGCTTTGGAAAGCTCAGCCTTTTCGACATGATGTGCACTCCAGAAGAAAAGAGTTCTCAAATTGAAGCCAAAGACGAGTTTCTCTTCGTACATTCGACTTGTTGGACAGAACTGTTCAAGAACCTGGCATGTAGTCAGTGCAGGGAGACCAATCTTGTCGTACAAATGAGAGAGCAAAAAGGATTCTGTGCGAAGCTCGTTATAAAATGCCAAAGCTGCGGGTATAAGATGGGAGAAAGTTACACGAGCCCTCGATCTAAAGGTGTTTCTAAGCGACCACCTTTTGAAGTAAATAGACGAGTAGTAGACGGGATGATCGGAATAGGACTAGGGCACTCTGTAACGTGGTAGAATCAAAGCGCCTGCTAGGCAGGCAAACCGCACGCTGTTACCGACAGCCAGGCCCGGCCTTCACGCCCAGGCCCGGCCGAAAACCTCTCTCGCTATTAAAGTCGGACGACTCCAGTGTATAAGTCCCGGCCGGCGGGTACAGCGGCAGACTCAACTTGCCTGAGATCTCATACTTGCGAGTAATATTGGTGCTGGCACACTTGGTTACTTCGGTCTCCTTGTCTGTCCAGTTATTAATATATACTCTTGCTTTTTATGTACTGGTGAAGCACCCGGGTTTGCCTCGGCTCTCTCGGCTGTCCGATCCTTGCATATTACAAGCCAGCTTCATTTTGTATAGTAGATTCCTTTTTATATCTTAGATTCATTTAAAACAGTAGATTCACCTAAATAAACTCTTTCCTATTCTTCGGCATAGAAGCCGCATAATTGGGCGTTAGTGCCTCCTTACTTATAAGACTCAGTAATAAAACTTCAGGTTAAAATACCATTTCATTTAGAAAATAAGTTAGTTTATAGAACATTGCATTTATATCTATAAGAATAAACCGAATTGCATTATTTACCATACGATTCAATACCTTCTTCCCTTGCCCAAAACTAATATTATTAAAAGATAATGCCCTGAGGTAGCGGTCCACATTCAATTGCTCTGGCTATTCTAAATAAATTTCAGTATTATGTGAGCAGTAGTACAACTCGAGTATGGAAAAATTCTGTACCATAATGAGTATGAGAGGTATGAGTGTCAGTAGTTTCAAAAGTCATGTAGACCAGTTGACTGCGGAGACTGAAAAACTGGAAGCGAGAGTTCTACAGAAAGCAAGAAAAGCTGTTCGGAGAGCACATGAAGCAATAGATCCCAGTCTAGACAGCGAAGCAGTACTTGATGTCGCAGTATCGTACGATGGGACATGGCACAAACGAGGCTTTACTTCTTTGTACGGAGTTGGAATAGTCATCGACATCCTCACTGGATTGGCTATTGATTACCAAGTCCTTTCAAAATATTGTCAGGTATATGTCGTTGTTACAGCCCAGCTAGATTCTTCTTCGCCTGATTTTGCTTTGTGGCAAAGCGGTCACAAAGAAAGTGGAGAATGCAATAGGAATTACACTGGGTCATCTGGCGCGATGGAGACAAAGGCTGCCGAGCTCTTGTGGAACAGGTCCGTCGAGAAGAATCAGATGTGATACACAACTATCCTGTCCGACGGTGACGCGAAGATATTCAGCCATCTGAAGAATATTGCCCCGTACGGAGACGACATCCTGATTACGGAAGAAGAGTGTGTGAACCACATTGCCAAACGAATGGGGACTGGGGGGTTATTCACTAACTCTCGTACCGCGCGGTTCAGCTACTTACCGCTCGGTAGTGACGTCACGTCTTCCTCGGTGACGAACCGAGCTATTCAGTAACTTTTTAGGCGGTTTCTACCGCGCGGTTCGCTATCGATTCTCGGTTCATCTACCGCGCGGCAAAAGTTCTCGGTAGCGGTCTAATCGCGGATTTCTGACAGTCGTTAGATGCATTCCGGTAATAATAAAGTAAATTATTCGAGTACTATGCCTGTAATTCATAATTTAATGATAGCAAATGCGCTGTTCGGCACTGTGATGACAGATTTGAGGTTTTGTTAGATTTTTACAGTGGTTTATTTACTTCCGAATATTTTCAATACATACAAACATCGAGGTATTTAATGTTGCGTAATGCTTAGCATTATACGTGCACAAATATCTAGATTATATCAGTATGTAGACATTCAATAACCGTAGGTTTTGTGGCTCCATTTTTCAACTCTTGTGCCAATTTTCAGGTACCTTTAAAGTCACGTGAGAGATGCCACCATATTCCTTTTCTCATTGGTCAAAAAATCAGTCTAGCTAGTTCTAACGCCAAGTCTGACGTCATAAATGACATCAAACCTGTTATATTCGGGTATCATCGGACCGAGTACTGTACCGCGCGGTAGCCTTGTCGAGTGGGTTACTGAATAGCAAAATAGCGGTCTGGATCTACCGATCGGTAACACGAACCGCGCGGTACAGAAACGAAGCGAACCGCGCGGTACGTACCGAGAAGTTAGTGAATAACCCCCCTGGACTCCGAAAGGTCGTCAAAGAATGGAAGGTCAAAGGAATTACACTTGGAGGTCGTGGTCGAGGTGCACTGAAGGAGGCGACAATTGTATCCTTGACCAATTATTACAGAAATGCCATCACCAAAAATATTCCTGACATACCAGCCATGAAAGAAGCTATAGGTGCGACACTTAGCCACTGTGTGTCCACCGATGAGAACCCTCAACACTCAAAGTGTCCTACTGGACCAAACTCGTGGTGTTTCTTCAACAGAAGCTTAGCTCGAAAAGAACAACCCCCAAGCCATGAGACGATGCAGCTAAAGCTCAACACCACCGTAGTCGAGAAGATAAAGCCTCTCTACGAGCGCCTGTCGACCGACGAACTGCTAGCTCGGTGTGCCCGAGGTGCCACACAGAATGCTAACGAAAGCTTACACTCCCTGATCTGGCAAAAGTGCCCGAAGGAGACCTTCATTTCCAAAAAGAGGATTGAGTTAGCAGTAGCTACCGCAGTGGCCGGGTTCAACATGGGTGCGGTCCACGCCCAAAAGGCAAAGATGTCAGTGAGGGCTAAAAAGGTAGCAGATATCGCCACCAAGATAAGCCAGCAACGAGACGCTAGGCGAAAACGTAAAGGCGAATGGAGAGCAACGACGGAGTATAAAAAGGCAAGGCGAACGGTAAAAATTAGAAAAATTGCTACGGAGAAGGCTGCGACAGAAGCAGAGGGGATAACGTATGGTGCGGGGGAATTCTAATGGTTTCTACGCTGGACAAGTCCCCGAAGATGGAGCCCCAAAATTTATTTCAGGTCCGTTATTGATTAGTAAATTAATGTGCGGGCTAGATAAATATCATGTGCTTGTTCAGTATCCAATATACTATTGTCATAATATATTATTGAAATATTTATCTAGCCCTGATTGTCATCCCACAAAAAATTAATGAATATTTGTTTGTTTGTTTTTTGTCCGGAGTGAGTTCATCAAATCACCCAAAGTTCCAAAGAAGATGAAGGTGGCAAAAAAAGGAAAGTAAAATGGAAGCAGATATGCACGAGTTCACGACGTACAAATTGCCACGGAGAATCTGATTGGAAGATGAATTGTACCAGCGATAGTTACAAACTATTGTATTTCGAATTCAAATATTTCATTTGTCTTTGTTTCAAATAAATAAAATTTGAAAAATTGATACTACTAATTTGCATTCTTTTTCCTAACTTTAAATAGTGATACACAACTTCAGAATCAAGTAAGCCAAGTCTAGTTATCGTGACAGTGAATAACTCATTTTTTGCCTACATAATATTTGCATCTTAGCAATCATTTTACAGAAATTCAGTAAATCGCGTTTATCTCAGAACTATGTTTTTGGGTATTCAAAAAATTCCTTGCGTCTCAGGTTTCAACGAATTGATTTGCCCTTCGGCAGACATATTCTTTGGCATGTTATCTTCAAATTGCTAGAAGGAATTTTGGCTCCGATGAATCTACTTCGTTTCGCAGCATAAGATATACCAAAAAATGTAAGAGCAAAAAATGAAGCCAGTTCCAGTAATTATTGGAATCACCTAGAGGACTCTAATCAAAAATTCCTTCTAGAAGTTTTTAGTCCTTGATAGTAACTGTGTTCAGAAAAAGTTTCAACCTTCTGCGATGAAACCCAGTGCGCAAGGAGCGTTTCGAAGAAATATTAGAAAAATATTCATAACTCAAAAACTACTTGTTCGATTGGGTTCAAATTTGAACCAGGTTTTAGTATGAGGGTTCTCAACTTCTGGTTAAAATTTCAAAAAAATTGATTCACAAATACAGAAGTTTTTTTTTTCACCGTAGTCTCCCCTTAAAGTAATTTGAAAATTATTTACCTATTGTCAGTGAGCTTATACAAACTACCTCCGGTTCTAGTGAGATGAACGTAGTTATTAGCGTTGCTGTGATTCAAACAACGTAACATTCTTAAGGAACGTACCCATACTACGTGACCCATTTTTTACAATTTTTTATCCCCCTCCCCCCCCCCCCCCCGGTGCCCACCCGTAGTATATGCCACCCCCCCCCCCCCCCCCTCTAGTTTTCACGTAGTAATTCATAAATATGGTTTTAAATCATTTTTTGCAGATAGAAAGTTAGAAAGAAAGTCATTCGGCTCATATTTGTCTTTTATAATAACAAGTGAAAAAAATATTATCAAGAAGAAAAAAAACGCTGCGCGCCATATTTGAATAAAGCTCAAAAAAGCACGAGATTTCCCTACACGATATTGACTACGTGACGAAGACCTATGCCTTCCCCCCCCGCCCCTGTGACCAAGCGTGGTATTTTGAAGACCCCCCTCCCCCCCCAGAACGGGTCACCTAGTATGGGTACGTTCCCTTATCACCGCCTGATGCAATTTGGCGTAAAGTTGCATTGGTATTATCCGTGAAGCTGCCATATGAATTACAAGCAATTTTATTTCTAAATATTAATTTACAGCATTTGACTCTGACCCTCCGATGGAAACATATATAAGGTTTGTTCGAGCTAGGTACATTTTCTACACTTTTCTTACACTTTTTACACTCGCCCAATAGAAGGTGTAAATTTCTAGTGAAAAGAGTAAAATCTAGTAAAAGTGTAGAAAGTGTAGCTAGCTCGAACAAACCAGTTGTCATTGGGTGTTCTTGGAATATATTGCTCACGGTGCCTCAAATCACACAGCCAATCAGGACACACTAGTCCCTATGCGTCTTACGGCGTAAGGCCGGCGTCCCATGGTCCGGAACATATCCGGACGGAACGCTCGGTAGCCAATAGCTAACGATTTTTGTTGGATCCGTCATTGATGATTGGCTATCGAGCGTTCCGTCTGGATATATTCCGGACCATGGGACGCCGGCCTCACCCCGCACAGCGTACGCCATACACTTCTCAGATCGCTGCATCCATTACGGATTAACAATAGAAGTATATGACGGTTGATCAGTAATTGTTTTACTACAGTACTGTTATTGTTGTTAATATTTGGTTATAGGTTACAGGATTTGTTTTTTTTTTTTACAGTGTCGTGATTATTTTTAGTTATATTTGCAGGTTATAGGTTACATTAGCTTAGGTTACGATACAGAAAAGGCAGCTTTGCGCCATAATATCTGAAGGCTGCTTTGCGCCGTAATATCCAAAGGCTGCGTTGCGCCATAACATTCAAGGGCTGCCTTGCGCCAAATTTTAAAGTCGACAAGTTATAGTCACATAGTGATAGGTTTGCGTACACGACTGTCTGAGCATAAGTTTTAGCCATGTCAGATTTCCAAGTACCAATCTTACAGAAAAAATACATGGATATGATCAAGGATGGTGAAATGTTGTATGATGATCATATCGATCACTTTGGGCTGTTAATTCAACGCTTTTCGCAATATGCACCTAGGGAGGCGTGGCGGGTACAATTACCAGACACAATTAGACCCGTCTTACCGAACGTGAAGCATATTCAAATACTCTATAGCGGTTACTCAGATGCCGATGGACACTGGGTATGCAGTTACTACGATTCAAAGTCGATAATTATTTACGATTCTTTGAACTCAAAGACCCTTCACGAACAGCATAAAAAATATTTAAGTAAACTGTTTCCGTTTTGGAAGTTCAGCACGATGCCCATCACATTCCCGACAGTTCAGCGACAACCCAATGGGTTGGACTGTGGAGTATTTGCAATCGCCTTCGCAATTTCGCTTATGAATGGACATAAGCCGGATGAAATTATATATGACACGGCGCTCATGCGGAATCATTTGTACAAAATGTTTGAAAGAAACGTCATCGACGAATTTCCGCATATTAGTGCAATTCCAAGCATTGTACATTCGAGGGAAGATGACACAACGTGGGCTGGAATTGTCAAATGATCTCAGACAACAAGTAATAATACACAGCCGAAAGTTAAAAACACCGGTATGCATTGCAAGGAAAAGCCAATACTGCGAGTCGCCAATAATACAGATGTGTCATCTGCAACTAATATTGATTTAACTGCAACCGATCATAATGATTCAACAAAACTAGCTACAAGTCGAGCGAATGCTCCATCACGTACTAATAATAGCGATGTAAACCATAAAGCTGTATTGAGTCCTTCGAACACAGATGTTGGCGTCACTGCTAGGCAATCTGTGAAGCCCAATCGGGACTATTATCATCTACAGGAATGTTTGCCTGAAAAACCAGTACAGAATTTACATACAGCTGCAGTAACGCCGGTGGCTGATAGAAATCAACGGCGTCGTGTGCGTAGTAATGCTCGACCAGTTTTAGATAAGATATCCATTGACAAGATCAAATATGGGGAATGGCTGACTGACCTTCATATGGATCAGTTCGTGTATCTTGTTAAAAGCTTCTCACAATACTCACCTCGTGAAACGTGGCGGATACAAATGCCCCGTACGATCTTACCCGTTCCTCCAACCGTAAAGCACGTGCAAATACTGCATAGTGGTCAAATGCACTGGATATGCGCATATTACGATACTGAATCGATTTTCATATTCGACTCTCTCAATTTGAAGAGGCTTCATAAACATCACAAGCATTATTTGAGGAACCTGTTTCCATTCTATCAGTTTAAAGATCGACCCGTGAAATTTCCTACAGTTCAATACCAGCCCAACATGTCCGACTGTGGGGTATTTGCTATTGCCTTTGCCACATCACTCATAAACGGATACAAACCAGATGAAATAATATATGACGTTACTGTAATGCGAACGCATCTATTGAAAATGTTCGAAAATAATATGATAGAAGAGTTCCCACATAGTCGTGATATTCAAGTCGCTGCTCTCAAAGTAAACGTTGTGAAACGTAAACGCGTGTACTCGGAGAGCATTCAGAAAACAGCAGCGACAGAAACTGCAGGGATACAGCTCCAGGAACTAAAGACGAAAAGTTCGAGGAACGTTTCATAAACAGAAACAGGAACATATTCACATTCGACATCCGTGAGACATGGTGCATGTGTCTTACGACAACCACGGCTTCAAAGCCTAGCCGGGACGGAACAAACATCCTCACCCAAACAAGACTTTGAGGCGAATGATATAACTTTGGATAAAAATGTTGATCCCGAGATTATGAATCACATGCAACGAGAGTGCGATCGGTATTCTGCTAGAAAAGATAAAAGCAATGCCCAGAAACGTGTTGCATACTTGAAAAAAAAAAAACGATAAACGCACAGTACCTTGTTTTACTGACAGAAAGGTGTGTCATTCCAGTAGGGAGGTTAAAAGTGCACGAAATCGTAAACAATATGTTTTAAACGTTCAAAAAATCAAAGCTGAACGGAATAAAATGTATTTCTTAAATGCTGAAAGACGAAGAGCTAGGGACAGAGAACTTTATCTTCTAAACGCTGAAAAGATTCGAACTCGTAAGCGGCTGTTCTATCGCTCAAATGCAAAACAGCACCAGACAAAAAAACGTTATAATTATTTATCTAACTTCGCAGAAACAATCGATCAGAAATCTGAGCGAGATAGTAAAAGGAATTCTTACACGATTGGGAGGATGAATGCCACTGCTGCTAACAAAATCATTTCGAAGTATCGTCGCATAAATATTACTAATACTATAGTGTTGATACAATCTGAAGAGAAATTCGTTGAAAAGATTTTACCGAAGATTAATGAGCAAACAGCAGCAGACAATAGAATGAAAGCTCAATCGATTGTAAAGTGGTGCATTCATGCTAGAGATTCGAATATCAGCGTTATGAGAAAAACTTTGAAGACTCTGAAAAAAAAGGCGGAAGTCTGCATAACACAGGCTGCCGAATGCCAAGACCACATCATTGAAGACAGACTGAATGCTCTATGTGGTTCTTCGAAACACGTTCCATCGGCTGAACACTATTTTGCGGGAACTGCGTATGCAAATGTTCAGTGTACAGATCCGATCGTCATTAATAAAACAGGGCAAGCAGTTAATATTTTGCCGTTGACAACGCACGTTAAAAAAAACAGGAAAGGCGACAAAAAGGGTTGGCTCTGCAATGATATGTGTAAAACAAAAGATGCTGCTCTGCTACAGAAATATATAAATTTCTTGACAGTGATATCCACATGTACATTGAAGAATATATCCAAATTCATATACTCATTGGATTGTACAGTAAAATATATAGATACACGACAAGGTCATTCGATGATTTGCTACATGGCTGATGCAACCTGCAAATCGATCTTATTACCCGTTCTAATCTTATCTGCGCATTATCCATCAGTGCGGTACATAGAGAGGCTGGTATACGAATTATGGAAATGTTATAAGGCAATTTGCGTAATTGATACGGCCTTAAATGATGCCGATATCGTAAAACTAAAACAAATATCGGAATTAGTTCAGCAAAAAGTAAATTCTATAGCGTTCGATTTTGCGTATGAAATTGATTTGAAAGCTTTTACGAAAAGCTCGATGGACACCCCTCGTTTCGTTTGTGTATCTTGCGAAAAGCTTTGTTTTAGAAGAGATGTGACGAAAATTTGCAATTTTCGAAATCCACCTACGGGAAAAATATGGATGGATCTAATGGAATATGCTGCAGGCGAAGGTATTGAATGTGATTACGTTTGCAACTATTGCCTTCCGAAGCTTCGTGAAAATATTATGCCAGCTAGATGCATTCTAAACAATCTTATAACTAAACCGGTACCAGATGGTCTATCATCTTTAAATGACTACGAACGCATTTTGATACAGAGAGCTAAAGCGTTTCAAACCGTTCAGAGGATGGGTACTGTTGCGAAAAAGAATCTACCGCACAGAGAGATGGTGCAAAAGATTAAAGGCAGAACATTTCATTTGCCATTACCTATGGAAGAAACTTTGAAAAAAATATGCCCGGACACGGACCTAATCAATAATCATACTGAGCTATATTGTAACGTCCCAAATTGTCCGTCCCTGAGATAGCTCGCTAGAGAGCAGGTGATTTGGGAGTTACTTTTTGTTTCGTACACGTCTGTGTGCGTGTCTGTTTGGTTGTGTTGCCGAAATCCGACAGGATACGATCACTGTACTGTAGTAGTCAGTAGAAATCGCCTGTAGAACCGGGTTTGTGAGTGTCTGCTACCGAAATCCTCCAGGAAACGATCACCGTACTATAATAGTCGGTAGAAATCGCCTGTAGAACCGGCTTTGTGTGTGTATTTGTTACCGAAATCCTCCAGGAAACGATCACCGTACTATAGTAGCCGGTAGGAATCGCCTGTAGAATCGGATTTTATGTACTCTGATTGTTACCGAAATCCTCCAGGAAACGATCACCGTACTGTAGTAGCCGGTAGGAATCGCCTGTAGAATCGGATTTTGTGTGTTCTGATTGATATCGATCTTATAGGGAACGATCAACGTGTCGCAATGACCGGTAAATCGCCTATAAGACCGAGTGTATGTTGTGATTTGGCGTGGATGCAGTAATCTTTGCAAAAACACTGAGTATGGATAAATATATATGATTTTATTTATCAATAATAAATCGAAACCAAAAACAAATGTTAATCAAGAAATTTATATGATTAGAATTGTCGTGAAAATATAAGAATATTGATTTTAAAGTGATGCTAATTTTGCTGAGTGGCACTTTGCCGACTCACGTATAAACGAAACTAATATAATATATCAGGATTTTACCTTTGTTTTTAATATATTATAAATCAAAATTTTACCTGTACGATTAATGTATTTATAGACCAGGATTTTATCTGTAGATTTTATTATGCCGAACGTTGTGCTTAGTGGCGCTTTGCCGACTAGCGTAAATGACTGAACTTTTGATAATTATATTTTAAAGAAAAATATTGAATTGAGTTGATTTGGAGAATTTAGAGAGATGTGTTTCGCTTAGTGGCGCTTTGCCGACTAGCTTTAATAATCTGAGTTTTAATAATTATATTTTCAAATAGAATATTGAGTTGATTTGACTTGAGAGAATTTGGAGAGATGTGTTTCGCGTAGTGGCGCTTTGCCGACTAGCTTGGTCTGCCGAGCGTGCCGCGGTTTATATAGTCGCGGCGCGCTAATCCGCATTGTTCTATCGGCTTCTATGGTGTCTAAAATTGCAACGATGCATTTTTTGATATTTGTGCAATATATCTTTTCGACTTCTAATTTTATGATCTTTCGTTTCGCGCACGCGGATTTGTAATCCGATGACTTTGATATTTCATGGTGATGTTCCATGAAATTCCATGGTGTCTATTTTTGGTATTTCTCGCCGTAGAAGTTCCAAAAATAGCTCATAGGAAAGCTTGGGATTTTTACTCCCGATCTATGTCTTTAGAAATTAAGATATGTTAATGTTTAGTCGGTAATTTCCATGTTCAAACAATTGAGCGTACATGAAGCGTGGGCTCACATTGTACATGTATATACGCGGTGACTCTAAGTTTCGCATACATCGTTGCGTTTCTTTATTGTGCGTTTTGAACGTCACAATATATATTAGTTCGTGGTGTTCCGACGAAATCCAAACTAGTGTGGGAACAATTAGTCGATATTAACAAAGTATGGAACGCATAAGCATGGCTCAAAACAAACAATCCGCAATATTTCAAAATAGAGCTACCAGCGTCTGCGGATGTTTTGCTAGCTAATATCGAAGATGTTGAATTCCAAGTGCAAGATACGGTAATGGATACTGAGGAGGCAAATAACACATCTGCGACTGAACAAATTTGTGATGAAATAAATGATAAAGCTAATGTTGCGTTATTGACTCAGGTATCACAATCTGATGAACTATATGAACAATTTACCATATACCCAATGTACGAGAAGCGGCCGAATGAAACTGCGACCGATCTATACCAAATGCTGAAGGTTCACGATGTCCCATTAGATAGTCGTCAAAAAAACCTTGATTTGCTATGCTTTCCGCATGTGTATTGTAACTTGTGAGGATATGCTTCACTAGCTGAAGGCTAGTGAAGTTATCCAAGTTCGCGTGAATTCTTTGTCACGGGTAATGATTTGGAGCTCCTCCTGGGAAAAGTTGAAAAAACCCTTTGTTGACCCTAACTGCAGACTCGGATAGATTTTACTCTACCAGAGCTGCCTCCCTACAGACTTGGAATACGCTAGACTCGCAGACTAGGATAGCAATTATAGCTCTATCGTAGCTGCCTTGAGTCTAACTCACCGAAGCTGCCTGTTACAGACTTGGGTCGTAGTACTCAGACTAGGGTGCCGATTATAGCTACACCGTAGCTGCCTGTACTACGCCGAAGCTGCCTTCTAGCTAAAACGATTTTAAATTCTGAAAAGTTTGAAAAAGTGAGGTTATGTTGCACAAAAATGAGTAGATAAAGATTAGATTCTTTGATAGTTGATTTTAACAATCATCTGATTGTTTTCTCTTATTTATTAGACATAAATGAAATAGTTTTAAATTTTAACAAAATAAAAATAATATTTACAAAAACAAAATCAAACAAAAAAATGAGAAACTTAATATTTTACCTCTTTTTGGATCGTAAGTGAATCTAACCTACAATTTTATTTTATTCATAACCTAATTCGCCGCACGTGTCGTCTATTCTTTTCTATCCGGATTTTTCTGTTTTTCTTATGAATTTCGCTTTTTTATTTTGATTTGATAGGAAAATTGCCGCTTTGGCTAATTTTTATACTTCTTTTTCTTTTGAACAATGAAATGCCGCTTTGGCTAAGACTTGTTTTAATTTTGATTCTAAATATGTGCCGCTTTTGGCGTTTGCTATATTTTGATATCTTTTTTTTGAATTTAGAATGAATTTAAAGTGAATTTACGATATTTTTGCCCTGTGGCTGGAAAGAGTGAATTTAGAGAATCTGCTATGAGTCGGCTGGCCGTTTTGGCACGATTCCGCTGGTCAGCGTGGTTTTACCCGTCTTTATATACCCGTCGCGCGGACCAAGATGTCGCGTGTTAGTGAGTGGGGGGTTCTCGTGACGTATGAACGAGTGACGTAACAACGCACACGTTACAGTATTCGTATGGTTGTAACGGACAGCAGGAAGATAGGCCGCAACGGATCACCCATGCAGAATTTATTAAATCGAGACTTATGTCAAAACATCCTCAATTCCGTTTGGATCAGCAATATATTTTTTTCTTATTGGACGATGCTAACAATCGTCAATTGAGTGGTGGAATTTATCGCAAACTTAATACAACCAACCTAAACGAGCGAATCACTGCGGCGATTTATTTACAACAACTCTCGAGGCAACAATTGGAAGGGGATCTCAATTCTATATTTTCGAGACTGCGCAACACTCCACAATATTGGAGTCGACCAAGAAATAATTTATCATGTATGATACATCACTATGGCCCAGCTACATGGTTTTTAACACTAAGTCCAAGTGCATGGTTGTGGTCCGATATAGCGGAATACCTCCGTGATGTAGGGGGCCCATCCACCACCAAAATGTCACCTGGTCAATTAATTGCCAATGACCCAGTGTCTGCATCCCGTTTTATTGACAATACGTTTAAAGCTATGCTTGATTTCATATGTTCTTCCGATCATCCCATCGGAGAGGTAACCCATTACTTTTGGAGGCGCGAGTACCAAGGCAGGGGTACTCAACATTTTCATTTATTAATTTGGATCAAAGATGCTCCGATTCTCGGTACTTCTTCAAATGAAGAGGTAGCAAACTTCATTAAAAAATATGTTACTTGTAGAATGCCGTCAAAAACTGTTTCACCGAATTTGTATCGTCGAGTTAATACATATCAGCGACACAATCATAATTCTTATTGTTTGAGAAGCAAAAAACAAAAAAATGGTCGTTCGACTAGAGTATGTCGATTCGGCTTTCCTCGCCCTGTTACCAATAATTTCGTTATGCGAGATGTGGCCATTGCGATAGCCGGTAGGAGAAAGCTAAAGTCGAGAAGTAGACTGTACGATCTGCCGCGTGCAGAACAGGAGGCAAATATTAATGATTACAATCCAGCGATTCTTACCGCATGGGAAGGCAATATGGATGTGCAGTTTATAGGTGAAAAGTCGACTCTACTGAGTTGGTATGTGACGAAGTATGTTGCGAAGGCTGAGAAAAGCAACTCAGATAAAGAGTTATTGGATCAGGTTCATTCGACCAAATCACTGTGTAGTCGTCTTTGGAGTTTTGCCCAACTCAGGTTAAACCACCGAGAATGTGGAGCGCTTGAGGCCGCTGATACTCTAATCGGAATTTCATTATACGGCACAGACCCGCAGACAACCATTAGATGGATAGATGTTAATATGATCAGGAGTAGAAAAGTTAGAACTAGATTGGAAATTGAGATGTTGGATGCTGATTCCACCGAAATTTTTTGTGATTCGTTAGTCGATACACATTATCCTGTGTAACATTGCATTTTGCAACGCATTTTACAAGCGACTCCCGAACCCTTAGACGACCATAATTACGTAGCGTGGGATGCATGAGCGAAGCATGAATGCGTTTAATTTAGCCCCGAGGCTGTAGACTCTCCGAGAGGCGACCGTGAGCGATCTAAGACTGTCGAATTTAGTATTTATTCTTTTGTTTTCTTTTACGCATTTTCTCTGACATGTGGACGATGAGGCCAAGTTTTTGGGTCTGAGCTACGACTATTACGCACCCCGACGGACGCACCTACGCTAAAACACCGAGGGTGTTGACTTTTTGATGGACGCCACCGAAGCTCGTGAGGCTAGTACTGGCCAGGCTACCTCACAGGTCAAAAGAGGATGCGGGGGAGTGTCGAGGACACTCTGCACCGAGGGATCAAGGTGGTGGAGGAGATTCCCACCACCGCCAAGAACCTGCAACCCGTATTCCTCTAAACGAAGGAGCTGCAAACATCGTGGCGAATTTGGAATTTCGCGCGTAACCAAGATCTACTATCATGCGTGAGAGGATCTAGTGGTCAATACGCAAATTACTAGGCGATCGTAAGACGGGGGTGCGAACGATCGAAGCTCAGCGATCGTAGGTCACTCTGCCGTAGGCCTGCCTAGCAGGTAGGGCGTCGAGCTCTAGTGCTCGCGCTCGTTTTTGTATTTGGTCGTAGCCGCGAGGCAATATTGCGAATTCCCTTCGAGGGACTTTTTGAGTACAGTTTTGACTCTAGAGTTTAGTTTCGAGTCTATTTTTGAGTGATTGAGCCCGGAGCGTGTGCTGATCAAGGGCTAGGACCGTACCTGAGGCTTTTCCTGCGTGGAAAACTCATTGTGGCTGGACAACGGTAAACGTTAGCTAACTTGACTCTTACCTAATTTGAATCCGGCAAACGGCCATCAGCCATCTTGCCTTGTTTCGAGCCACGAGGCTTTTAGAGATCTTTGAGGATCAAATTAAAACGACCTCCGAGTCGGTAGGCCGTCTCCAGTGTCCTCATGCTATAGAGAATTGTATTTTGAGTCCGTTATTGGGAATTTTTGGTGATATATTGAGTTGTATTGAGGCCGTGAGGCAATATTCGTGGCGTTTGAAAGTTAGAGTCTGATATTGATTTTGTGTAAGATTTTTGAGTTTCGCGATATTTGAGTATATTTTGTAGAGTTCGTGGGCTTCGCACCTGAGTGCGAGCGAGATAGCCTTAGACGGTCATTGTCGCGCTCTCTTCCTCTCCCGAGGAGATTTAGAACGCTAGGCTAGGCGTGTGCCTATTGTTATTTTGAATTTGGTTTTGCTTATGAAGGCAGAGTTAGGTTTAGGTAACTTATTAAATTGTAAATATTCATTCCCGAGAGGTTTCGCCTCTCGAAGGCGTGCCGATCGCCTTACACGATCGGTAACGTTATTGTTAATTATTTTGTTAAAGTTCGAGCCGTAGGTGTCGCTATTGTTAATTATTTTGTTAAAGTTTGAGCCGTAGGCGTTATCACATAGTTGATCTCGAGCCGCTGGCCATTATTGTTTCGTTAATTGTGAGCCGCAAGCTCGATTATTTCGATATTATTCGAGTAACGTATTATTGATCAGTTATTCTGCGGTTATTCTGTTATTATTTTGTTATTTCGAGCCACGAGCTCCTCATTGTTAGTCTTAAGTCCCATTGTTAGTGAATAAGCCTCTTTGTTAGTTGTAAAAATTATTTTGGTTGTCCCGCGAGGACCAGATTTGTTGAGTTTATTATTAACTAATTTTGTTCTGTTATTGCCGCCCTACGTGGGAGCGTATTAGTTAATTCTTATTGGTTGTAAAACTCACAAATCGCGGCCAGGTCGACTATACGCGGCCTGTAGTCGCCTTAGACCCGAGAGGAAGTACCCCGGGTACATGATTGCTTGTTAATTTCGTTAAATTCTATTTTTTAAAATAAATTCCGTATTCTTTTGTTAAATTTGAAATTCACGACTCGTTATTTGACGCCGAGTTAATCCTTCATATTAATCCCGACCCCTCTCCGCGGTACTGTTGCTAGCCGACGCTTCGAGTACCTGTAGTTTAAGGGGTTACACCACCCTGAGAGGCTAAAATAAGAATCAATTTTCATGATTTTTTTGGAGCTAATATAATGCATGTTTTTCATTTCTGTTTTCACACACTTTGATATAACGTTTCAGATTTCCAAACGTATTTTTTTAATGTGAGAATATCTATAATTCGCGGAAATATACGCCTCCGCGCGCATCAAAATTTTTTTTTCACCACTGCTCTGCGGGAATCATAACTGCCTGACGGTTCATCTGAAACATATGCGATGAAAATATGTTCTATAGTATGGTCAAATATATGGAACTACGTAGGATTTTTCCGAAAAAACCAAAAATGGATTTTTGGCAGCACACGGAATTTTTTTATCGGTTTTCGCGAAAAATTCCGGCCTAAAAACATCAATAAAAAAAAAAACGGTTAACAATATCGAAAAAATCCTACGTAGTTCCATAAATAATAGTGTTAGAAATGTGTGGTATAAATTTCAAGTTGATCGAAATAACCGTTGATGAGTTATCATTCCCGCAAACTCGAAAAATGTAGTTTCGAGAAAAACGCGTTTAAAGTTTTGACGCGGTTTCAGCAATAGAAAACATTGAATATTTGTAGCTTATTACCCTGTTATACGGTTAATCGGCGATTCCTGCTCCATATTAGGGTCCTTCCTCAACAAGTTACTGGTCTTCTAGAAATAAATTTGACCTTCTCCGAGCTGTTCTGGCCCGAAGGATGCGCGCGGAGCGCTACACAGTTTGGTATAAAAAAAAATCATATCTTCATCAATGTTGTAGGTACAGACTTCGTTTTGGGCTCAAAATTTTCCTCAAGGTTTACACTATAAGAAAAAAAATGAAACCGAACATCGATTGTTTGAAAATCTCAGGGTGGTGTAACCCCTTAATTGTGTTTTGATTTTGAATTCTGAAAGTGGCGGTTATCCGCCTGGCGCCCAACCTTAATAAATAATTTTAGTTTTCTTAGCCAATTGTCGACTGGACGACCTCGTGGTCTAGTGATCCGGTCTGGATCCGGGGTCTAAAAATCCACATCACACCTGCTAGACCAAAAGAATTCGATTCGATAAACCTATACGACTTTACGAAATGGTGGGAAGTGACAAAAATAAGGCCTACCTCTCAAGATGTCGAATATTATTGTATGACGAAATCGTTGTATGTAAAAAAGCGAAAACATGGGTACCTCATAAATCATTATAAAAATAATGTTAACAACCAACCCGAACGCTATTTCTACGCGTTACTGCTACTGTTCAAACCGTGGAGAGATGTCAATGAACTCAGAAACGGACGTGATACTTACGCAGAGTCTTTCCAGTCATTGCAATCTGAGCTTGCAGAGGCGCTGGAGTATCATGAACGCATTACAGAGATACAAAAGGGCATGGAGCATGCTAAGGAGTTAATTGATAAACGAATGACGGAAGCAGATCAATCCCAGCGTAGTAATAATTCAGGTGTGGTTCCTTTAGGATGTCAGCCCATCGAAGCTGAATGTGCAATGAAAGATTTTCAAGAAGGCCTGCAAAAGGTCGATACAGTTGACGTCTCGGAGATGATATCGGAATTGAATACTGATCAGAGACGAGTATTTGATAAAGTCACATGTGCTGTCAGTTCAAACAATGTTTTACGGCTTTATGTCAGTGGCGAGGGCGGAACTGGCAAGAGTTTTCTTATAAAAACTATCAGGTGTTGGATTAAACAACATGCTGGCAAAGATACCGCAGTATCGGCACCAACTAGAATAGCGGCATTCAACATTGATGGTTTGACTATTCATAGATTGTTTCAGCTACCTGTTGAACACGGGCGGACTCCTAAGTACAAACAATTGTCTGACGCAGTTTTGAAAACTATAAGAGATCAACTCAGAAATGTTGTACTAATTATTATCGACGAGGTTTCCATGATTTCGAATGTTACACTAATGTATATACATCTTCGCTTGGGGGAAATATTCGATACCACAGACTGCGATGATGGTTGGTTCGGTAAGAAACATATTCTGCTTTTCGGAGACTTGTTACAGCTACCACCTGTTCGTGAAGGGCCTGTTTTTGTACAAATCTCGAACGCAGATACGGACAAACTTCTAGGGTCAATAGGCACTGTCGATCTATGGAGCAATTTGCTTAGTTACGACGAACTAACGATTAATATGCGGCAAAAAAATGATACATCGTATCGCGAGACGCTTTCAAGAATACGCCTCGAAGTCGTTACTGATTCGGATACAGCAATGTTAAACTCAAGAAAACTACACTTCAACTCATCGGAGTTCTCTGACAGACTACGTGAACTATGTGATTATATAAAGGCCCTATCTAACGACACTGTGTGTCTACATCCCACAAGTCGCATGTGTGATGTTCTCAATGAAGCTATGCTGAACGAAATTCAAACAGAAGAAATCCAATTGTTAGCTCACGATACTATCGACTGTCCTCCGTATTTCAAAAAAAAAGTGCATAAAATGCTGAATACAGATGATGAGGATAGTTCTCGAACGGCTGGTCTAGCAAAAGTAATCACTGTAAAGATTGGTGTGAAAATAATGATAAGACGAAATATTGATGTTGTTGACGACGGAGCAAGTATCGTTTTATTTTATAAAAATACGGCAGTTAATTTGAATTATTAATTATAGTAACGTCTCTAAATTAGTTTTGATTTATTATATAGCCGTCGAAAATTATATTATTATTTCTTATGGATTTGAGACAAGAAAGAAAAGTGTTATGTACAATTACGAAATCTCGTTTTCAAATCAATATACTACGAGAAGGGTGAAAGAAAAGAACACCCAGGGAAACAGTATTTCGTAATTATTTGCTGTAGATTCACGTACAGTACGAGAGAAAAAATTGTAAAGGTGTCATTGTGTATAATAGACCGTACGGATTATCGAGAGTAGTGTATGTACTATCGAAAGGCTTAGATTTAAGCCGGATTAGACATAGTCAGGTATTCCCGAAGGTAGGAGGAAAATCTATGCGTGCGCACCGAGACGAGATCCAGGATCGATAAGCTAAATCAGGCAGTATCAAATTCGACTCGGTAGGGTTAAGACGTAAGTGAACAAATTTCGCACTAAGTGCGAGCGATACACGTAGTGTAGTGGTTGTGAACTTTGGGCTGCCAACTTGTCGATCGGATAAATCATTGTCTCGAAGACAACAAATTGATTATTTTGGACGCGATTAGTGCGGATGGGCATAGATAGGTGGTTCACGAGCTGGCCTTCCCCGGGGCCTCACGTGGTGAGGCTGGCCGGAATGGTTGACACGCTGGGAAACCAGCGTGGATATTACAGCTCGTGAATTAAAAACGAAGTAAAAATGGAATAGACTTCGTAGTCTACGGGTTGGCCTTCCTCGGGGTCTCACAAAAGTGAGACTGGCCGAGATGGTTGACACGCTGGGAAACCAGCGTGGATATTACAACCCGTAGATAAGCGTCGGGTGGGAAACGCGTGGACTGGCCTTCCCCGGGGCCTCACGTCGTGAGGCTGGCCGGAATGGTTGACACGTTGGGAAACCAGCGTGGAATATTACAGTCCGCGGGTTGCCGATCGTACCGGGAAAGCCGGGTGTTTCGAAAGCTCGCAAAAGCATTAGATAGTTCTGCCTGCGTATATAATCTCTTTTGAATGCAAGTAGCATGGGCTGCCCAAGTTGACATTCACACATCGAGCTTAGCATAGATTGATTATTGTACCCTGATCAATAAAAGACAATACAAAATCCCATTTTCAAGTAGCTTATGGTATTGTTAATGAAACCCCAGTCCCCTCCCCGTCTCCGACCTGAGCCTATCGGAAGGGTAACGGTTGTAGTTTAGCTGAGCAAGCCTAGGATGAGGGCGATACCTAGGTTGCGAGGTCCGTTAAATAACAGATGTCACGTTAGGACTTTTTAACGATACAATTGGTACCATTACTTCAATATCCCGAACTATTGATAGTAATGACGTTGAAACAGTAAACGTGATTTTAGCGAACGGAGTCGAACACATTATAGAGCGCGTTGACGTAAATTTTGAGGTGATGGAGGGGGCTTTTGTCGTCCGGAAACAGTTTCCTATTTGCCTTAGTTATGGGATTACAATCCATAAAAGTCAGGGTCTAAGTCTTAAGAATGCCGTTATCGATGCTGGTAATTCAGTGTTTTCGTGCGGACAAGTTTACGTTGCCCTTTCACGAGTGACTTCATTGGAAGGCCTTCATTTAATTAATTACGACCCTCATTCTGTATTAGCGGATACAGCGGCTATTGTAGAGTACAATCGATTGAGAAAGAAATATCGACCTGACCTTATGATGATGCCTATCGCAGGGATACGAGCTCGGAGAGCTCCTGACCGCCGATGGTCAATTCCAAAAATCGTAATCGCGTGTCAGGAGCCGAGCACAGAAAATACCCCAGATGATTCTTGGCGAATAAAAGGCTTTCCTAATAGCGATGGCGTTTCTTGCTATGCCAACGCGACGATTCAGTGCATGTTTCATTCTGCTTCGATCAGAGAACGCTTGTTACATGAAAAAAGTGATGATGTCATGAGGATATTATTGGAAAATTACAAAAACTTAGAAGTTACCGAAAATGTCTTCACGGCTAGAATACTCGCAGGTGAATAATTCACAATGAATGTTCAGCAAGATGCGCCAGAATTTCTTACAGCTATCCTATCGAAATGCGATAGTTTAAGAACAGCCGTTGAGCATCAGATAACGACAAAGGTGCGGTGTGAATCTTGTGGTTATACCAATACAACTTCCGACTCTAATTGCATATTGTTGCTTACTTTGCCCAAATCTTGCAAGAAAACTCCTAGTTTGTCGGAAATAATTGATTTTAACCTTTCACGCTGGAAAACAATTCAAGGGTCATCCTGCAATAATTGTCGGTCGGAAAGTATACACATAAAAACTGAAGTTACGTCGGTAAGCGGCTGTTTAGTTATACAACTCCTATTATATACCGTACAAGATGAACATGTTATGAAGATTACCAATTGTAATATAAAAGCTGTGCCCACCGATAAAATATTACTTTGCTCTAGAAGATACAGGGTAAATAGTGCAATATTCCATCATGGTCAGAATATTCAATCCGGCCTCTACACCTGCATGTTACGGGAGGGAAATTCTGCTTGGAAACGTGTAGATGATAAGACTATTACAAAGCAGAGATGGTCCAAAAATGCTCAAGATGCATACGTATTCTTTTTATATCCGACCTGATCAATACTAAAGTCAGCAGTAACTATACCCTTACTACAAGTAAAACCGCCGATGTCGGTTCAAAGCTCAAGCGTGAATAAATATCCAGCTGAACGGTGCAAAAAGTAGTGAAACCCCCCAAAAAACACCTCGCGTGCAAAAACCTTGCGCCAAGTACATTAAAACGTAGTAACTATGAACAAAAATTTGTTAACAAAATATTCGAAGAAGTAGCACTTGACCTACAAAAGTATTGAAATCAATGGACGTTGCCAAGTACAATTAAATTTTGTCGCAATTTATTTTTCAATGTGACATAGTATTAGGTTTGGTTGGTACTTACATCTGAATATACGTAAGCCGCGTAACATGTAATGACATGCGGCATATGTACACGTAAGAAAAGAATAATCCAAATCAAAATTGAAAAAAAAAATTTGGAGGTAGTGGTACTTGGCGGGCATTTATGTACAAATTAGAAAAAAATGATAATTGAACTATGTTAAATTTCTTATAATAATTCAAACATCAGCCCGCCAAGTACCACGTACTCCGAATTTTTTTTTTTTCAATTTTGATTTGGATTATTCTTTTCTTACGTGTACATATGCCGCATGTCATTACGTGTTACGCACCTTACGTATATTCAGATGTAAGTACCAACCAAACCTAATACTAGGTCACATTGAAAAATAAATTGCGAAAAAATTTACGTACGTTTAATGTACTTCGCGCAAGGTTTTTGCACGCGAGGTGTTTTTGGTAATAATTATCTAGAAGAGAACCGGAAAATCGAGGAAGAAAAACGAAAACAAGAAACTCTGAATGCTGAAGATAGGGCCAGAGAAGTCTCATTGTATTGCCCGCCTCTTCCTCAAGATCAACATGTAGTACCCCTACTACGTACCGATGTCGCCACACGTTCAAAGTTTAGAATTGAACCTTCTTCCGGTTCGCGCCCATAACGTGCTGTCCGGGGATTCCCTCATTCCTTTATTGTGTGCCGATACATCCACACGTGTCTTCGATTTCAAAAGAAAAATCAAGAAAATGGGTAAGAAGAGAAGCAGAGAAAGATCACCGGGGGATATAGATGCAGAGACAGACCTCCACAATCGAGTTAAATGGCTGGAAAGAGAATTACGAAAAAAGAAAAAGAAGAGAATGCATAATAGTAAGTATGCGGGATCGCATCGTAAGATATTGCGAATTCCCTTGGGGGAAACTTTAATCCCTTCAAGAGGTGAGGTGTCTTGGTTCAACCAATTCGCCTGCAAAGTTCTTGCCTAATGGTAAGTTCTTAACCTCGATGGAAAAGACAAGACGACTATTGAGGTTATGTTGGCTAGTCGACCCCCACGCCATTCGCGTTCCGGTTCAACCGGATCGTGACTAAAGCCTAACCTCAAAGAAAAATTATCCCAAACACGAGGTTCAACCTAGTGTAAAAAAAAAAAAAAAAAAGAAAGAAGGGAAGAAGAGATGCAAGTAATGATATGTGAGCTCATGTAGCTACTTGTCTTACTCCTCTCATTTATTAATAGGTGACCGCAACCGTCAAGACTCCAAGGGATCGTCATCTTCCCGAAGTAGATCCGGAAAGAGGAATGACCATAGCAGAAAACATTCAAGAAAAGATTCTCACGAGCGTAATCATCGAGAGCGATATTATGACAGTGACTGTGTCCCATATGACGACAGCTACTCACTGGAAGGTGATGACTACAGGTCAGCTCATGATGGGCTGTCACCTAGTACACGCGATTCCGACAGGAGAGATCCTTCATTGGAACGGGGCCTTTCAGCAAGACAGGCAACGCCTCCAGTCGAAGTAGACAACATGAACCCTGATGTCACTACGCTTCAACGGGATATAAATTTGAGAGAATCTACTGGCTCTCTAATAACATCCCAAGCTGTTGATTCATCAAGCGTTCCTGCGATCCAAACAGACCAAGTTCATCTACCACTAGACCATGAGACAGAATTAGAGGCCGAGGTCTTACAAATTTTTGGGGATCGTCTTATTGCAAAGAGAGTCTTAGCTCCTGCAATTCATAAGGACGTAGCGGTCAGATGGGAAGAAATTGTGAATAATGGACTTCCGTTAGAGGAAAGAAAAGCCTTGTTGAAGAAATATCCTCCACCTATCAATTGCACGGTTATCGATCCACCAAAGGTAAACCCAGAGGTGAAAGCAGCCCTAGACAGCACTATTCTAAAACGAGATGAACGTATAGTCGAAAAACAAGAAAAAATTGCAGCTGCATTAGCTAGCATTGGCAAATTGTTAACGTTGACACTTAAAATTAAGTCTTCAGATAAGATTGCTCAGCTGGAATCACTTAATGGGGCTGCAAGATTACTAGCTGACCTTCAACATGATGAGACTGCGATCCGAAGAAGCTTGATCCTTAAAAATATTAAAGCATCTCTTCGAGATAACCTCAAAGAATCAAATCCAGATGAATGGCTGTTCGGCAAAGATCTAGCTGAAAGAATAAGGGCGGCAAAGGTCCTATATCAGTCAACCAAGGATTTGAAAGCAGTAAACAAGAGCCAACCAGAAGCAGACAAGACTCCAAAAAACTTCAAGGGCCCGGCTCACCAAAGACAATACAAGCCATACAGCAATGTGAGGGGAGACGGGCAAAGACAAAACCAGAATCAGAATCACAGAAACAGACCGGCATATCGCGGTCGCAATCAATATCCGAAACAGGACCCGAGGAAAACAAAGAAGTACAACTAGTGGTAAGTAAAATAGCTGGAAGGTTGGCACAGTTTAGGCTTGAGTGGGCAAAGATAACATCGGATGAAACAATCCTGAGCTGGGTTTCTGGATACAGGATACCCTTTTCTTCTAAAGTAGAACAAGTGGTACCACCAAGCGAGCCTAACTGGTCATCTAGGGAAGGGATTCTCATTCGAGAACAAATTTCCCGGTTATTAGAAAAACAGGTCATTCAAACCTGCAAAGCTGTAGCTAATCAATTCATTTCGAGAATTAAACCTCAAGCAATTGAATCAGTTCACGGAAAGTGAACATTTTAAGCTAGAAGATCATAACGACGCCTCTTACGAAGAGTGACACGTTTGAAATGTCTTACGAAAACTGACCCATTTCGACTAACCACGAAAACAGTCTCATTTCAGAAGTTCGGACGAAAACTGTCGCGTTTGGATTTTCACCACGAAAACAGCCTCATTTCAGAAGTTCGGACGAAAACTGTCGCGTTTGGATTTTCACCACGAAAACAAGCACATCTCAATTCTCTCGCCGAAAACTGATTCGTTAAAATGTTCGCCACGAAAAAAAGCATGTTTCAGCGAAACTAATTAATAGTTCAATAGTTTAGATGGCTATTGACATTCCTGCCAAAATACAAAATGGTGCAATTAATTTCAATCCTAAATGTTTTTTTCCCCCCTTAACCTGTATCTTCGTGTTTTATGTTTTCGGAATTCAGAATTTCGAAGTAATTGTTTTCATGCGAATCATATCTCGTCTTTTTTCGTGGTGAAAAACGATTTGTGACCTTTTTCGCGGTGAGAAACTTCAAGTGACTTTCTTCGCCGAATAAAAGCGATTTGTTACCTTTTTCGCGGTGAGAAACTTCAAGTGACTTTCTTCGCCGAATAAAAGCGATTTGTTACCTTTTTCGCGGTGAAACTTCAATTATGTCTTTTTTCGTCAGAAAAAATGTCAATGGGTCAGTTTTCGTAAGACATTTCAAACGTGTCACTCTTCGTAAGAGGCGTCGATAAGACCGTGAGGGGAATGCTGAGTCAGGATTGGTTTATGGCATCTCTAGATTTGAAAGATGCGTATTATTTGATAAAGATTGCTGAGTCCGATAGAAAATTTCTGCGATTCTATTTTGAAAACGATTTGTATGAATTCACATGTCTACCCTTCGGGCTCAGTACTGCACCGTACACTTTTACTAAGATCATGAAGCCTGTAGTAACTTACTTGCGAAGTCAGGGCTATTTGTCAGTTTTATATCTAGACGATTTTTTGTTGTTGGCTCCTACATATGATCAATGTCTGGATAATATTAAAGAGACAGGACTATTGTTAGAATCGCTGGGATTCATTGTAAATAGAAAGAAAAGTCAACTTGCCCCATCAACAAGCTGTAGATTCCTAGGGTTTATATACAATTCAGAGGAAATGACTATCGAACTGCCATTAGACAAAAAAGAAAAAACTCTCAGAATGATCCATAAGATGAGTCTTGGGAAGAAATGTTCTATTCGGGAATTTGCTACCTTTGTCGGAACCCTTGGTTCGTGTTGCCCTACGTTGAAATATGCTTGGGTGTATTTGAAAGAATTCGAAAGAAGAAAAATTTTAGCACTCGAGAAGAATAATGGCAACTTTGATGCATGTATGCAACCGTCCCCTGAGCTTCAGGAGGACTTCAAATGGTGGAGTTTCCATCTTAAACAGGCAAAAAACTTCATAAAGAGTTTCGACCCAGTATTGGAAATCTTCTCAGATGCTTCATGTACCGGTTGGGGAGCATATTGTAGGACTGAAAGAACACACGGTCTTTGGAACAATGAGGAGCAAAAGTATCATATTAATTATTTAGAACTACTGGCAACGTTTTTCGGGCTCAAATGTTTTGCAGAAAATTTAAGAGACTGTGATATATTATTAAGAATAGATAACACCACAACTATTTCTTATATTAATAAGATGGGGGGTGTTAGGTTTGAAAAACTAAGTAAGTTGGCTAAACAGATATGGAAATGGTGCGAAGAGAGAAACATATGGATATTTGCATCATACATTCGTTCCAAAGACAATGTGGAAGCAGACTATGAATCTCGAAGATTAGAACCAGAGACGGAATATACTTTATCAGCCCAAGCCTTCCGTAATATAATTAAACAATTTGGGGAGCCGAGCATTGACTTATTCGCTTGAAGAACGAATGCTAAATGTAAATGCTACGTCTCTTGGGTGAGAGACCCAGGCTCAATGGCAGTCGACGCATTTACTCTTAATTGGAATCAATGGTTTTTTTACGCTTTTCCACCATTCGCAATTATTCTAAGGGTATTACAAAAAATTAAATATGAGGGCAGTAGGGGTATCCTCGTGGTACCATATTGGCCAGCTCAGGCCTGGTTCCCCATGTTTTTGGCTATGCTAGATCAGAAACCTATTTATTTCAAACCTGATGTTAACTTGTTACACTCCTTGAATAGACAACCGCATCCTATCTGGCAGAAGATTACCCTGGTGGCAGGCACGTTATCAGGGAAGCATGGAAAGGGAGAGGAGTGCCAGAAGAGGCAATAAACATCATGTTGTCTTCATTGACAGGGTCATCTCTTAATCAATACGATAGCAGTCTTAAAAAGTGGTGGAAATTCTGTGACGGCAACAGAGTGAATCCCTATAAAATAAATACACCGCAGGTTATTAAGTTTCTTTCACAAGAATTTAAAGACACAGCTTCTTATGGTACGTTAAATACCTGTCGTTCAGCTATCGCACTTATACAAGGTCCCGGCGTGGGAGAAGATCCACAGATTAAGCGATTGTTCAGGGGTTTTGCAAATCTAAGACCCGGAAAACCTAAATATGATTCAACATGGGATCCACAGGTAGTCTTGAATCATGTTAGTCAATGGGATACGTACGGAAATATTTCGCTGGAGAAACTATCCTTCAAACTAGTTACACTCCTCGCTCTGATTACTGCACAACGTATGCAATCGCTGGCTCTTGTTGATATCAGAAATATCGAGGAAAACGCAGACGGAATAGAAATAAAAATCCCAGGTAGAATTAAGACTTCGCGTGTAAACAAGGTTCAACCAACACTAATTATTCCTTACTTCAATGAAAATAAATCAGTATGCGTAGCTTCTACATTGAAGAAGTATCTTGGGATAACGAAGGATATACGGGGAAGTGAAACAAAATTGTTCATAGCCACTAAAAAACCTTACAAAGCAGTATCGAGCCAAACTCTAAGAAGATGGATTAAGAGTACTCTTAGTTGTAGTGGTATAGATACAGGCGTGTTCAATGCTTATAGCACTAGGCATGCGTCTACTTCAGCGGCAAATAAAAGCGGTATTGACATTGACGCTATCAAAAGAACAGCGGGATGGACAGAGAAGTCGCATACATTCGCTAAGTTCTACAACCGTAATATTATAAGAGATAAGACAGAGTTTGCAATGGCGATTTTAAAAAAATCCATGTAAGATTGAAAATTTCCTCGTACAGCACTGAGTCATTGTACAATCTTTTCATCATGTAATGTATTAATTAAATAAAATACCTTTGATTTTGAAGTCGCTGAAACATCTGCCGTAACAACTTTAAACAACTACATGTTGATCTTGAGGAAGAGGCGCGCAATACAATTAACTGTGTAACGATAATTGGTGACTCATGAAATGTTCGCTTTCTCGTTACGATTTATGTTAAATTCTAATTGAAGGTAAAATGAAAGAAATACAGGTACGAAGGCAGATTTAAAGATTAGCCAAATAATAATTAATTTATTGATCATATGTGAAGTTGAAATTTGAATTATGCCACACTTAGGGCTCTTAATGCCGAAATGGCCAGCTTACAATTTGTTCTATTTAAAATATCCTCATTCACACACACATTCATACCGATTAATTAAAACTACGCCGAGACTGTTATATTATTTGACATTGATGATTTCTATTGAATTTACGTGAAAGACTCTAAGTTATTACAAAATTGACGTTATTAATTCAAATGGTACAGTAGCCAGATTATGATGAATGTAACTTTGATGTCCGTTAAACGAATAGCTTTCGTTACTTAGCTGGATTTTCTAGTTGATTGGTGGCACGTGGGCTCCGAAGATGATGATATTTGACGACGAGGTGCAATGCCTCGTGATTTGGTAATTCGATGATTCGATTAAACTTTGCACTTAGGCCGTGACTGATGTTGATTGGTGTTACATTTATCGATTTATAAAAACTTCAATAATTACTGATACCATTTAAAATTTAAAATAATACGAGGAATATAAAATTAGTCTAATCGCCTCGGCGTCTTCTCGTAGAGTGGGGTGATTTGTGCCTCTTTTCTATTCTTACTGATTTTGAGACACCTGTCGTTATATTTTCGAGTTATTGGGTGAAACGTATCAGAACGTTTCATCACTGCTTAGCGCGCGTGACTTCAAATACCTGTTATCCGTTACAACTGATTAAACGAACTTACCTGTAAGTGAAGTTCTATCATAATTGTATGAAGCGCCTCTTCCGAAGAGATCAATCCCACCCGTTATAATCCCTCACATTCGTTACCCTGAGTCGGTTACGGCAGCACTTTAAAGAAATGAGGGAATCCCCGGACAGCACGTTATGGGCGCGAACCGGAAGAAGGTTCAATTCTAAACTTTGAACGTGTGGCGACATCGGTACGTAGTAGGGGTACTACATGTTGATCTCTTCGGAAGAGGCGCTTCATACAATTATGATAGAACTTCACTTACAGGTAAGTTCGTTTAATCAGTTAATTATTGAAAAGTTTGAATAAAGAAATGAAAACTATCGAGACCTTGAAGTTAGAATTAGAAACGGCTAAAAAAATTTGCAACGAAAATACAGCCAATACTTCTTCCATGCAAAAGGTTTTGATTGATGCTACGAGAAAACAGCTCAGCGCACAAGTTCTACAACAGCTAATTTCTAGTTTGAATACATTGATCTCTAAAGAGAAGAATGCGAGAAAGAAAGTAGATGAACTGCAAGATATTTTACTAAAGAAAAATGCGTCAGTTTTGAAAACCGCAGTAGCTAAGAAAATAAAAAATATCGAAAACATGGAACAGTAGGTTTTTATACTATAATTATAATATTGTGTTGATATCTTATTTAAGTTCCTAAAACTCGACCAAAGATTCCAAAAAATTATTATAATTACAAATTATTTTTAAGTGCTTTATGGGTGTTCACCAAAAATACTACCATTTTATATTATATATTACTGGAAGGTACTAATAGAAGATGCAATAATTGAAATAACAAAAGACTTGTTGAACAAAGAAATTGTTGAAAAATTCATTTATTGTAGAGAGAACGAGAGGAACAGTACGTTTTTATATTATAATTATAATATTGTGTTGATATCTTATTTAAGTTCCTAAAACTCGACCAAAGATTCTAAAAAATTATTATAATTACAAATTATTTTTAAGTGCGTTATAGGTGTTCACCAAAAATACTAACATTTTATATTATATGGGCAAGTCCACCAACTATCAACGAATGTTTGGGCCCGAAAAAATCGATTTGCCTCAATTTTTTTCCTCGCATTCTGTGAACCAAGATTGGTAGATTCGCCAAGTTTCAGCCCAATAGGACGTACCGTTCACAAGGAATACGACATTTAATTTTTATGACAAAATTTTCATGCGCATTTTTAACGCATTTCTATCGTCTCAATAAAAATTCGGAAAAATACGTTTTCTTTGTAAAAAACTCTCAGCTTTTTGAATCCATTTTTGATTTTTCGTTAACTTAGCTAAAACCCCCTCAAAAACACGTTTTTTGTCAGAAAACAGCGATTTCTCCTTGTGCTCAATGTTTTATCATTCTTTTGAATTTTTATTCTGAAAGCTGAGATTTTTTAGTAAGAAACCCAAATTTTCAGAGTGGGATGGATACGGGGTCGGGCGTGAGCTACGATTAATTGAAGGCCCGGATCGGATAACCCTCCTAGCGCTCGGCCGAGTCAAAAAGTGACGTCATGGTGACCAAATTTTAAAAGTTGCGGAAATGAATTTTGAAAACTCCTATCGTGTAGAGGATCGATAAAGACAACTTTTTTGCATTGAACGTTTATTTCAATAGTCAATAGTTTTCGAGAAAAAAGATGAAATTTGCAAAATCGTCAAACCGATTTGCACCACGTTTTCTAAACTTAACTCGATCTAACTTCGGCAAATATGAACGGATCTTTTTGATTTTTGGCATGCAGTCGTAGAATACGCTAGCGCTGCTGATAAAGTCATAAAAAATTACATATTAAATAGTTTTTATCAAATAAATCTAAAAAAACCAGCGAGTGAATTTTTATAAGATTATGTTTGTTCAAAGAGAAAAAGATCGCAAAATTGAGATAACGTTTAGAAAACGTGGTGCAAATCGGTTTGACGATTTTGCAAATTTCATCTTTTTTCTCGACAACTATTGACTATTGAAATAAACGTTCAATGCGAAAAAGTTGTCTTTATCGATCCTATACACGATAGGAGTTTTCAAAATTCATTTCCGCAACTTTTAAAATTTGGTCACCATGACGTCACTTTTTGACTCGGCCGAGCGCTAGGAGGGTTATCCGATCCGGGCCTTCAATTAATCGTAGCTCACGCCCGACCCCGTATCCATCCCACTCTGAAAATTTGGGTTTCTTACTGAAAAAATCTCAGCTTTCAGAATAAAAATTCAAAAGAATGATAAAACATTGAGCACAAGGAGAAATCGCTGTTTTCTGACAAAAAACGTGTTTTTGAGGGGGTTCTAGCTAAGTTGACGAAAAATCAAAAATGGATTCAAAAAGCTGAGAGTTTTTTACAAAGAAAACGTATTTTTCCAAATTTTTATTGTGACGATAGAAATGCGTTAAAAATGCGCATGAAAATTTTGTCATAAAAATTAAATGTCGTATTCCTTGTGAACGGTACGTCCTATTGGGCTGAAACTTGGTGAATCTACCAATCTTGGTTCACAGAATGCGAGGAAAAAAATTGAGGCAAATCGATTTTTCCGGGCCCAAACATTCGTTGATAATTGGTGGACTTGCCCATATATTACCGGAAGGTGCTGATAGAAGATGCAATAATTGAAATAACAAAAGAATTGTTGAAAAATTCATTTATTGTAGACACCTAATGTTTTACTGTGATACCTCAATATAATAAAATCCAACTATAAAATAAAGGGCATAGCCGAATAAGCATGTCAAAAGTGCCCTTTCACCAAATGAGTCGCGGACTTCACTGCTAGTTCAACCTTGGTAAAAAAGGTATCCATGCCAAATTTCAACCCTCTGGCCCTTCTGTCGTGGTAGTTATCATGGAAAAACGAGATTTTCGAATTTTATTTTGATTTCTGCCATTTCATCGATTCGACCTTCACCAAAATTCATGGTACTGTGTTTCCATTGGTAAAATGGGGAAAAAATTGCCCCAATGTTCAGCGCAGCAAATCTGATCTTTAAAAAATTCCTAAAGGTTTAAATTCGATATTTTGAGTGGATTTTCACGAGGCACTAAGTTCTTATAATTTTATTTGCAAACTTTGACGATTTTCGCTTCGATTTCTTCATTGGCCTTCGTTCTACTTTTGGTGCGTCATATCGAAAAAAAATAAATAAGCCTTCTTGAATTTTTCAAAATTCGAATTCCATTCCGAAGCAAGTAAAATACGTATTTTCGCATGTATTTTGATACCCTTCTCCTCTCCGAATTCTTTCAAGGCTATAGATGAGGGTGGCCCAAAAAAAAAGAATATTTTTTTTTCGAATTCCTTACGAAAATATGTTAGTTTATCATGTTTTAACAGCCCCCTCCAAAGCGCAGCTCAAAAATAAAATCCTAAGAGGTCGCTCAAGATTTTTAAAAATTTCCAAAAACGTCGAAAATCGATTTTAGAAAAAAAAAAAAATTTTCTCGTTATTTCACTATTTTCTACTGTTACGTCCTGGCATAGCCATTCCTCACCTTTTCGACTATCTCCTCGCCTATCATCTGCTACCCGACACCTGACTTCCTCAGTCCATTCTTCTCCTCAAAATCATACTATAATTGCATCTGCACTTTTGCTTCCCCACCTCGCTTACAACCGACCTCTCCTCATCATTCTATTCTGTTGCTAACTTACTCTTCAGTCAACCTCCTAACTCTTAACATCTTCTCTCCTTTTTCTATCCCTACCTCCTCCTTCATATCCACTCATTATTCAGACTACCGATCATATAATAAAAGGAGTACTTAAATAAACCAATTACGCATCAATAAATATCATACTTAGTCAACTACATCATCTTCCACCGCCGATCTCCTACCTCAAATACAATAATCATCCAAAACATCTATCGACGAGTATCTAATAATCTGTTGTGACATAACACTACTATAAAAATGATCAGGATCTTGAAATTTTCAAGTCGACATTTTGATATTTAAAGGTCGCTCAAGATTTTTCTGAGTTTCCAAGTAGAGTACCTCAGACCTTTTCGAGCGACTTCTGAACATGAATATTAATGACCTTTTTTTTTATTTCTTGAAGTTGACATACTGAAGAATAGAAATAAGGCTAGAGAGGTGCAAAAACAAAACATTTCGAGACGACTTCCACTATTAAAATGTAATTGACGGAAATTTATAACTTTTTTTTTAATAGTGGAAGTCGTCTCGAAATTTTTTGTTTTTGCACCTCTCTAGCCTTATTTCTATTCTTCAGTATGTCAACTTCAAGAAATGAAAAAAAAAAGGTTATTAATATTCATGTTCAGAAGTCGCTCGAAAAGGTCTGAGGTACTCTACTTGGAAACTCAGAAAAATCTTGAGCGACCTTTAAATATCAAAATATCGACTTGAAAATTTCAAGATCCTGATCATTTTTATAGTAGAAAATAGTGAAATAACGAGAATTTTTTTTTTTTTTTTTCTAAAATCGATTTTCGACGTTTTTGGAAATTTTTAAAAATCTTGAGCGACCTCTTAAGATTTTATTTTTGAGCTGCGCTTTGGAGGGGGCTGTTAAAACATGATAAATTAACATATTTTCGTAAGGAATTCGAAAAAAAAATATTCTTTTTTTTTGGGCCACCCTCATCTATAGCCTTGAAAGAATTCGGAGAGGAGAAGGGTATCAAAATACATGCGAAAATACGTATTTTACTTGCTTCGGAATGGAATTCGAATTTTGAAAAATTCAAGAAGGCTTATTTATTTTTTTTCGATATGACGCACCAAAAGTAGAACGAAGGCCAATGAAGAAATCGAAGCGAAAATCGTCAAAGTTTGCAAATAAAATTATAAGAACTTAGTGCCTCGTGAAAATCCACTCAAAATATCGAATTTAAACCTTTAGGAATTTTTTAAAGATCAGATTTGCTGCGCTGAACATTGGGGCAATTTTTTCCCCATTTTACCAATGGAAACACAGTACCATGAATTTTGGTGAAGGTCGAATCGATGAAATGGCAGAAATCAAAATAAAATTCGAAAATCTCGTTTTTCCATGATAACTACCACGACAGAAGGGCCAGAGGGTTGAAATTTGGCATGGATACCTTTTTTACCAAGGTTGAACTAGCAGTGAAGTCCGCGACTCATTTGGTGAAAGGGCACTTTTGACATGCTTATTCGGCTATGCCCTTTTCTAAATGTTTTGTGTAAAACTAACCCTTTTCCTGAGAAACGGCCACCTTTTTTCCGTAAAAACTGTCCCTTTTTTTGTGTAAATTAACCCTTTTTACCCTAAAATTTCTAAAAAAAAAAAAAGGGTTCGGACCCCTGCCTTACGTACGAGGAACGGTCTAATTTTTTCATCACGAAAGCCGGAAAATCGCAACGAAGTTGCGATTTTGAGGCTAGAATGATGAAAAAGTGATTTTGTGATAATACATATACTAATCATTTACACCTACTCTCTATCGTGCGCTGATTTATAACTATCTTTGATACCTTGATCTCTTTGATACCTACTGAATGACTGAATTCGAATAAAACAACCAAATATATTATATTTCTACAGATGAGTGCAGGGGGACAGACGACACGAAGTTTATACTGGACGAATATATCGATTTTATGGATAAAGTTGGGCCGATGGAAACTTTCAAAAATAAAAAAGCAAGTAGATAAGCAAGGCCGGTTCTGGATAGAAAAGTGTTAGTGCACACGTACACGCACACACACATGCGCGCGCTATCCGTGTCCGTGTGAGGGTGGGGGGAGTCCGCAGACCCCTGGTGATGACGTCACCCGCCTCGACTCTAAATGACGTCACACACCCTTGAGTTGACGGCACACACCCTTAATATGACGGCGCACTCCCTTAATATGACGGCACACACCCTTAACCCTCCGTTGTCACACTTCTGTGGAATCCCGCCGTTGTCACACTGGGTCAGATAGACCCCGCGACGGATTTCAAAACGCTCTTGCATGCAAACTATCAGTCCGATTTCGATCAAAAAAATATGGCACATACCTTGAACTCTCTAGAATAAGAATCCATCGTTGTTTTTTGAAAAATAAAATGTCAACATGGTAAAAAAAAATCCGAAAGCCATCAATTTGCAAAAAAGACCGTTTTTCTCGTAAAAAATCATAACTCTTTTGATTTTCAATATTTTTCCATGAAATTTATGGGTGACACTCTTGAAATAGGGTACTTTGAGGAAAAAAATAGCTCGGTGGTGTATTTGTATTGGCCTATTTGTATCCTCTCAGATACAGATATTTAGCTACGAAGTTAGTCCGTGGGTCTGGTAGACCCAGTGTGACAACGAAGGGTTAATATGACGGCACACACCCTTTAAAGGCCGTATCACACTACCGGTTGGCGGTTACGGTTGACGGTTGGCGATTGGCAGCTGACCAATGAGAGAGCAGAGAGCGCCCGACTGCTGCTCTCGCCAACCGTCAACCGTAACCGCCAACCGGTAGTGTGATACGGCCTTAATGACGGCACACACCCTCAAATTGACGGCACACACCCTTAATATGACGTCACACACCCTTAATATGACGTCACACTCTCTTAATATGACGTCACACACGCTTGATACGACGTCAGACTCTCGAACCTTCGATGATGACGTCACGCTCGGGCCTCCAGAACTTTCGATGATCCTCAAACCTCTCGAACTTTCGATGATGACGTCACTCGAATACCCTAGCGATTAACGGTTCCTTGTCTTCTTGGAATTTTCCGGATAAACATTCCTTGGAATTGGTACCATGTAAGATCTTTTGGAATGTTCTAGAATCTCACTATAAGTTTTTGATCGAATTGAGTAGAGGGGTATAGGATGATGAGGTTACGCTCAACGGTACCAGGAAATAATCTCGAACTCTGTGCAGAGAGAGAGACGCAAGACGGAGTCGTGTTGTATCAACAATAGTTGCTACTACATCTATATGTTGTATATGGTAATGAATTAGGACACATAAATATTCGATACAAGTGTTTTATTAGCCGAATCGCATGATACAGAGTTTTTAATGATAGTGAAATTACAGATAGGTTGGATAGGGTTTTATACCAATTTCCTCACCCCACCACTTATGGGGTTGTATTCAACTACTCGATCGTGTAAGATCAAGCAGTATGCTGATGTTTCGGCAGGAAAGTTATTATTTGCTTCGAACTCAAGACGAACGTCAACTGGTTCAAACTTGAGCGACTCGTTTCGTTTCGAGCAGTCGATGACGAACAAGGGAGCGTACTGTAGAAATTCGCTCTTTTTCAGCAACGGTTCAGGTTCCTTGCCGTAATAAGAGGTTTGAAAGTTTGCGTACATCTCGTATAGCATAGCATATTGATTGCGACTCATATCGAGATTCAGATTCCCATAGGGATAGCATTGAGAATTCAAGAAAAGCTTAACATCGGAGATATTACAGTGTTCGAATTGGCTGGCATTTTTAGTCAACTTATTCTTCCGACCTGTTTGGAAACCTAGTATAACGTATCGAGGTTTCTCCAGCTGAGTCGATGTTTTTACCGTCCAAACGTGTTTTGAGGTGGTAGGAAGTAGAGGATACTCGTACAATTCCCAACTGCGGAAACTCATAGGGATTGGTGCATCTTTCTAGATGAAATTTAACAGCTGTACTTTTCGCTGGTCCGAAAGCTTAACGTACGGTAACAACCATTCGACTTTATCGATCAGAATTTTGAATTCTTCATCTTGAGTTTGCAAAACCGCGTTCGCATCGGTCTTCGAACGGGTCAAGATCAATTCGTGTTTAGCGTTGACGATGATCTTGCGATAGTCTTCAGCGAATCCTAGTATGATCTTCAGCGGTATGCACACATCAAAGTTACCGTCGACATCTACATGGCTTGCATTCACATTGAGCCAACCAGCATTTTCCATCATCCAATTTTGTCCAGGTCTCAGGGAAGGGTAACCTTTCGTAAGACTCGTGAGACCTACGTTTTTGCTTCTGTCGATCTCAATAGCATTTATCTCATATCGTGCTTCTTCAAAAAGGTGGCAAACACTGTTGCTGACTAGACTTGTGGTAGTCAACGGAGTTCCATCAGCCTTCACTATCTTTCCATACACATGCAACGAACTCTGGTTTGGTAACGCGCACAGGTCTTCGTGTTGAACAGCGATACGAATCTCATCACTGTTATTGAAACTTGATGAGGCGTAAGGCTTGTGTGTATGAACCTCGTAGTGTGCGATAGACTCGTCAAAGACTACAGGCGTTTGAATGTTTAAGATTTCCTCTTCCATGGTATACAACAGATGATACAGATGCAAAGGAAACAATGATTTACTTGTTTCGCGTAACCTTGGGCCCTAAGCTTTTTAGAAGCAGCACTTTCTGAGGTGTCAGCTCTTTGAGTAACGGTTGACGACTGACGTGTTTGGGGCATGCTATCGTAGTATTATAGCCACTTCTGTTATAAACTATTCCCATTATTGAGTCTTGATATGCAACCTCACAGTTATAACCTCTCCACGAAAATTGACTAAATCTCCGTCTTGATCGACTATACGAAGTTGGATGTGATCTATAGTCCTTACGGTGACTGGGAGGTAAATGACGTGAGACGGTACTTCAATGATCTTATTTCCGGGTGGAACGACAGGGAAAAACTCGTGAATCGTGTGTACTTTGTGCCCGTTGACGTAGGCACCTGTTGTAATGTTGCACTCGACTCGCAGTGCGTTCACTTTGATAATGGTTACAGGAAGATCGGACTTATTAACTTTATCAGCCTGTAGAATACGTAGCGTGAAACCTAATATACTTCCTATAGGCTTGGTAGGCATAAAATTTACCGGGTGACTACATTTGATTTTGCTACACAGTGTATTGTTGTTGGGTTTGATGTCAATGTTGATATCTTTATTCATTAACACACCCTGTACGTAGCTTTCTATGTCCTCTATTTCATAGCTACCGCTGGGTATAGTAACTACTTCATCGCCTACATAAATCTTATTGTGTCCGATATCTATATTAGGAATCGAATTGAAGGTTAACAATTCAACGAGGACTAGACAGTAATTCTTGCGAGGGGAAAGTTCAATCGGAGGAAAGTATTGAGTCTCGAGGACAGAAGAGCTCCCCGATACGGTTAACGTGAACAAATCATCCGTGACAGCGAACTGGTGTTGAAGGATCATGTTGCATGTTTATATTATATTGATAAGTGTACATACATTGATACGTGAAACTTACATCAAGATTCACAAATAATCAGCTTATTTACTAGTGAATTTAATGATACTGAGAATAATGTAATTAAAGGTTTACACACAGTTGAACTCAATTTGGTTGTACTGACCTCCTAGATAGCGCATCTGTAATCAATTCTCATCAGCAACCTGCTTCATTTTTTGGAAAAGATCACCATCGTCGTTGCGGACTCTTGCCATGCGAGCCGGTAGAAATATTGAAAAGGTATCTTCTACATCAGCTGTTATCCTATCTCCAAATTTGGTTTTCACTTTCCGTAAATCAGTGATTTGATAATCTTTGAATACTTCCAAGTCGCTCATCTTCTTATTCGGTAGATATTCCTCCAGTCGAGCAATCTTGTTGATTTTCGTGAGGTCCATTATACTGAATCTTTTTTAACGTTAATTTTTCTTCCAGCGATTTACTTTGGTCTAAGTGTATGTCTTCGAGCTTTTTCGTGATACGATTCAGACGTGATCTGGTTTCAATTAAATGCTTCACTTCGCCAATGTTTTTCAGTAATAACTCAATTCGTTTTCGCAATTCACGTCGAGAGATCCAGTTCATTTGAGGAACAATTGTAGATTGATGTTCAACCCTACATTTTTCGCTCTTTTATAGCTGACAACCCCTCCACTAATTTCTAGATCTTTCCAGAGTTGGAGGTTGTTCCAAGAACTATTTTTCTCAGAATCATGAGGCTAATCATATTTTTGCATTCCAAAGTAATTTGGTCTGATTCAATGAAGTTCTCGCAGGGTGTCGGATGGTTCTAGAAATTCCGAGAATCGTCATGAAGAATATTCCACGAATCAATAGTTATCAAAGAATAAACTTGCATCTGCATGTTCTTCGTACAGGGATATCAAAGTCTCACATGGTGCTGAATAATTCCAGGAACTGTTTGTCTACCCGAAGCTTCCAGAAGAGGTTGTAAGATTTCCAAATTCATATTAACGCGGTCATAAGGCCGAGCGCCCGCGCGCCATCTCTAGTATTCCTGGGGAACCCTGCAGCGAGCCTTGGGTCCCCAAACGCTCAAAACCTTTCTCGCAAGTAAAGTAACTACGTGACGGCAATAGGAGTCGTGAATCTTCGGAGTCAAATCAGAGAGTAATAGAAGTTAGTACCTCTGTCTATGTTAGGCTAGACTGGTGAGGACAATCCTCACCAGCGATACTCAGCAGAGAACTCGTAGACGACTCACTATAATAATTAGCGATACGCAGTCAGAACTCGTAGTCGACTCACTATAATAATTAGCGATACGCAGTCAGAACTCGTAGCCGTCTCAATTGCACTATTATACTTTGGGCCATCCAAAGATAATAACTTAGAGTCAGTAGAATCAAGTATAAATTTCAATTTCAATATAAAAATAAAATCACAGAAAGATATGCTAAAACAGCTATTGTTTCATATTTCCATTTAATAAAATCTATTGCTGCAGCATTGAGAATAGATTTCAGAAAACCTAGAGGCATTTATCGATAAACTGAACTTGCACTCCAAAACGCGAAATAAAACAAAATATCGATCGAATAGAGAATAAAAGAGCCAAATAGAATAAGGTAGAAAATTAAGAACATAGAAGTAAGAACGATTTTTGTTATTTTATTTTGTAAATTCAGACATCAGAAAGTATTTGATAAAACTTTTGATTTCACAAAATTCAAATCAACGCTGTATCTTTGTCCGACATTTCCGTCGCTCATTTCCATTATAAAAAACTCTTGCACACAACATAAAGCCGAGATAGTATAAATTCAGGGAACAGCTTTGAAGAGCAATCTTCCGAGTCTGGATATACAGTCTTGGGTGCATAACCCCGGATCTGAGTGCAGGGAATAGTTAGAAAAGATAGGCAAGCTCAGGAATCAGGCTTATGTGAAAGCATCGGCTCTGATATAGGGAGGTGGCTTTACAGAGCAATCTGTTGAGTCCACGCAAAAAACGGCTTTGTTAACTCCGAGTCCGTAGTTAGTTAGAAAATCTAGAAAGGAGGCTTTTTGTGGCAGAACCAACTTTTCCCCTCCAACCTAGTTACAAAGTGCCCAAAACTCATAAAATCTAGAAATTTCAATATTTGAGCAAAGAACTCACAAAACGGCGGTCTATTCCTTATAAGTTTAATTGCCGGAATAGCCCGGAACGTTACAACATAGAAAAAAAATTATTGAAAATAGGCCTTTTTTCACCCGACGAAACCCATGTCACCCCTTAATGATTATTGATCCTACACCCTCTGAAAATCTATCATCTATGATTTCACATTTTCAGTTTTTTTTTTCTCAGTTTTTCAGATTTTTTCACATAACACAAGCGATTCATCGGACGATGATGACAGTTCGCAGGACAGCGATTAATTGTAAGAAGTTCTCAAATTATATCGATTAAAAATGAAATAATGAAAGAAACATATTATAAATATTCATTGTCATTGTAATAATGATTAATTACTGTATTCCAATCCTATTTTTTCCAAATCTTCGAATGTCAACTGTCCTTACGTTTTCTATTTCATTCATTCACAATCGTAATTTCTAAAACCTCCGAGTCCAGAAATTTATCCGAATTGAGTACGTTTTTGAATAAATTTTTCGCCAGATTGGATCCGCCATTATGTTTGTTTAAATTTTGACTTCGAATTCGTAATCAGCGACCCCGAAAACCCCCGAGTCCAGAATTTCATCCGGATTAAATGCATTTTTGACTTTTGGCCAGCTTTTTGGGATTTGGGACCACTGTGCGACGAAAAACAAGCTTAGGTCGTTTCGTCCTCCTGGCTTGTCCGATCCGAGGTTCTTCAAATTTCACGTTCATTTCGGTACACCTAATTTTATTGCATATATTTTTTATTTTCTTTATTTTCTCAATTAAACATGTCTAAATTTCATTGAAATCTCTCTCTGTCTCCTAGCTTTTAAGCTACAATATAAAACGGTCATTCGCCAAAACGAAGTTAATAGAATTGGAGTTCTTCTCCTATTCATCAATTTATAGTCACTACGTTATAAAATCGCATTTAAAATATAAAACTGTCATTCGCCACAACGAAGTTAATAGAATTAGAGTCCTCTCAGAATTACACATTTAGCGTCGTTATATTATAAGTTCACATTTAAAAATATCAACCTAGAATAATCATTTATAGATTTAATTTCACGATTTCTTTGTTAATACACCAAATTTAAATCAGTAATCATTTTTCATCAATCCAATTCCTCTCCTCTGTTAGTTTTTAAATGAAATAAGAAAAAAGGGAAATTATTAACAGGCCCACGGATTCTTTATCCAATCGACCCTATAGAGGAGAATCAGCTCTCACAAAGACAATATAAAATAAAGAACATCACAAATGGTGCCCAACGTGAGGGCCGTTTCTATATAAATAAACTCTCTTTCAAATTATTATGGTTAAGACTCGTGGTCAGAAAAAAGTAACAATGTCTGAAAAAGAAGATACAGACGGGGAATTGGATCAAACCATGATAAATATGATGGAGAATCATAACCAACAAGGTAACATTAGTGTAGAACAGGAAACAGACATAATGACGAACCTACGTACAGGCCTGCACATTGAAGGTGAATCCAAAAAAATCAGCGTCATGTAACATGAACTAAACTCTACTAGCGTCACCATGCGCCCACAGTCGATATTTAGCAGACGTCATGCGCCATCTGCTAGGGATGCAAGGAATAAACGAATTGTTATTATTGTTACGTTGTGTGTTGGGCACGGATACGCTCGTTCAGCGAAATAGCGTCTGCTTGTCGTCTGCTCCGTGGTGCGAGTTGGAACCACGATACACGATGCGAAAATCTAACCGCAGCTATGTTCATGTATACACCATTAATGTGCAGGCCTGTACATTAATGACAAACTTCCAAATAGAAATCAAACATAACTTTCAAAAAACTCAGTAAAAAAGAGATAAATACCGTACCGAATTAACTGACAATCTAGAAAAAGCTAAAAAAGAACTCCGACAAGAAACGACGAGTCAAATCCAGAAAGAAATGGAAAAATTAGATAGTCGAGCTAGAATCAGTAGTAGGCCTGCCCAGGCATCGCCAACAAATACAAGTAACGTAGAGACAGAAATAGTAAACCTATGTAAAGCTACGGACAATCAACTACCCATTCTTATGCGATTAGCCAAAGAAGAACCACCCACATTTTCAAATAACGACGTCATATTCCTACTAGAATTCCTAGAAGAGATAGAAAATTGGTTTAAAAAATGGAATATTCCGCCTGATTCTCGATTAAATGAATTAAAAACTAGTAACGATATATTCCAAGGAAGCGTGAAATACTGGTTTGGAGCAATAAAAAACAATCTGGATACTTACCAACAATTCAAAGATGAATTTTTGCGTGCACACTGGAGCGAGCCGACGCGTTTAAGAAAACAAAGTGAGTGGGTGAATCGGAGATACGATAGAAAAGTGGGTATGTCGATAACAGAATATTTTTATGATCAACAACACCGGGCAACACAAATCGATAATAAAATGTCCAAATTTGAAATAACATATCACATTATCCGTCAATATCCACCGAAATACGTATACTCGCTCATAGAGACTGTAGACTGTAACAACGTAAACTCCGTGTTAGATAGGCTAAGCGTCATAGAAAACCCAAACTTACTCGACCACCCGGAAACACACTTCCCTCAGTGGAATCCACCGGATAATAGATTCAACGAATCTCCTTATCCCGACAACGCATCAAACCAGAACAGAAATCATAATAGAAATCAAAATCCGAATCAAAATAGGAACTCGAACCAAAACACGTGGCGTAACGATAGCAATCCACATCGGCCAATTGGAACCGCAAACCCGAATCATTTAAACGAGCAACGAACTTAAACGACGGCCAAAGTTGAAGTTCGAACAACATAAATACCATGGCCCAAGAAATAATAGCAGAAGCTGAGGGAATTACGACAGAAGTAGAAAAGGAAAAGTCCATTGACTATCCGCGATTACATCTCAAAATACATAATATTCCAATCATTGCACTCTTAGACACCGGGAGTCAAATCACGGGAATATCTGAGAACTTTTATCAACGTCTAAAAGCCAAACAAGAAATCCCGACATTACCAGTACAAAACATGAAAATATACGGACCATTCTTACAATTGTCCCCTGGCTCCCCGGATAGTTCACGATCCATTTTTATTTTCAGTGCGTTGAGTCATGCTCTATTATTTTACTTATTTATATCGGCGAAGTGCCGATGTAGTCTCTTAATCTCAGGGTGTTTGGAAGTTAATCCTCGGGCCTACTTTTAGTTTATTAGAATTATGGAAGGTGGTTCAATTAATTAATACATTTATAACAAAAATATGATATTTATTAAGGACGATACGCTATTTGCGTATTCACAAATTGAATGTCTTTACTTATTTTCTCAGGCTTTGAAATTAATATTCAAATATGAGTGAATCGTGCCTATAATCATTATTTAGGACGTCTATATGCTATGAGGGTTAGCTTTACTCGCGGTCAACCGTGATTTTACTTATGACTAGTACATGTATTTATGGTGTTTGAAGTTAACAGTGAAATTATACAAGGAGAATTTTAAATAATTGGCCTGTATCGGCTTTATGACGATATCTTTGAATTGACTTGATTTTTTTTCTGAGGATTTTATTTGAAAGAGAATTTATTTAGAAGCTAATTAAATAAATGAATTTTAAAGGACAAAAAATGAATTTACTGATTCTACTGCATCAGCTGTGCTTAAGAGAAATGGGAAGAAGGACAGGTAGTACTGCCGAAACAATACCACTAGCTATCCCCCATTTCTCCAGCGAAGTGGTGTAATTAAAAAAGCAATAGATATACCAAGATGGTCGGACAGGCGGAGAGATCGAGACAACCCCGCTAGCTTCTCACTTTGTTATACAGGGTGACCCAGAACTCGCGCACCACCCAGCACAGGCAGATTCCTATTCGAATTCTAAGACGAAGACCGTTTGCAAAAAAGTCCGGATACCAACGGTGTCCGAGTTATCGAATATCTTAGTTAGCCATTCAGAGAGCCCAACACTGGCCGAGATAGTGCCGGCTCAAAAGTACAATTGGGGCGCGCCGTCGCTTGTCTGATAATTTAACTGAAAACTTTTCTTTCTATTGTTACGCGACGGATAACGGGTGGACTTTGTCACTTTGACACTTCTACTTTTCAGTTTTTGACAGCCAGGTCGTCTGCCCCATAGTTTCTTGTCGTCCACGTCGACCACGAGATAATTCTCGCGATCCGGGTCATTAGCGCCATAGTTTTTTACTGTCTAGGTCCACCGCTCCATAGTTTCAGCGGTACAGGTCGTTCGCTACATAGTCTTCGGACGTTTACGTCAACCGCTCCCATATTTTCCGGCAGCCAGGCCGTCCTTGGCCATCCAGTCAACGTACACGTGTTTTTCAAGATTTATCTAGCTATTAGCTACTAGTGAATCAAAGAAATAACGTTTTTATAATACTTCGATTCAACTAGACGAACTTTTTGATCATCTTATTTTGCGCTGAAACATTCTCAGATGTGACTCTCGCATTATCTGACGAACGATCGGTTATCGAAGATATGATCCCAGATGAAACAGTTTGACCTGGACAGCTAAAACTATGAAGCGAATGACCTGGACCGCTGAAACTATGGAGCAGTGGACCTAGACGGTAAAAAACTATGGCGCTAATGACCCGGATCGCGAGAATTATCTCGTGGTCGACGTGGACGACGAAAAACTATGGGGCAGACGACCTGGCTGTCAAAAACTGAAAAGTGGAAGTGTCAAAGTGACAAAGTCCACCCGTTATCCGTTACGTAACAATAGAAAGAAAAGTTTTCAGTTAAATCATCAGACAAGCGACGGCGCGCCCCAATTGTACTTTTGAGCCGGCACTATCTCGGTCAGTGTTGGGCTCTCTGAATGGCTAACTAAGATATTCGATAACTCGGACACCGTTGGTCTCCGGAATTTTTCGCAAACGGTCTTCGTCTTAGAATTCGACAAGGAATCTGCCCGTGCTGGGTGGTGCGCGAGTTTTGGGTCACCCTGTATCTAGAGAGATATGATTTTTCTCTAATTAAATCGTAATTTATTCTCCGCCTGGTCAATTTTGGATGTTACTTTGTTAGCGAGAGCGAGTTTTGACAAAATGGCGTTTACTGTGGTTAGTTGCACGGTGGTAGATGGCGTGTGCCCTAGTTGACCGCGCGAGTGTTAGATGGCGCGCGCGCGTTACATAATATATTATCATTAAATACGGCCCAGTAAACACCAGTGTCTGAAAGTTGCCTTCTAGATGGCTGTCTTTAGATAACTTACCGACACGGTTAGAAGTCGACCACAAGATAACTTGGCTAAGATGCCACAAAAACGTCCGCTAGACGTTAACTTGTAGAAGTCGTCTATAAGTCAACTGATCAAGACAACTGCTAGTCATCTTTTTTTATTTACCGAATGTCAACGTATCCTAGTCAACGCGACGTCATCTACTGATAGATGTCTGTCAGATCGATATTATTGTCATCTCAAGGCCATCTTTTCTATAGTTATATAAGGTATATGTAGATATAGGTGATAATATACAGTGAGGTTCGCTGGAAACTGGATGAGCCTGACGCTAGGCAATTCGTGTAAACACGAAAACGGCAACGCTGTCGAACGCATAGAGTGGTAAAACGACATATCCACAAAGACGGACAATTGCAGACTGTAGCTGTCACGTCGTTGGGTCAGAATTAACTGACAGAGTGACATATTCGAGGTTAATCGTGAAATAACTAATAAGACATCGGGAATGGATATTCATTCGTAAAAAATTATTGGTAATGAATTAGTAAATCGATTGTAGATGCCAATTTCGCTTTATTTGCAACATTATCTGGTTATAACTATCGGGGTGAAATCTACGAATCTAATTGTGATAAAGGTACATAACCAACCAATTTTGAACGATATTAATTCGTTATTAAGTCTTAAAGAAGTTATGAATTGATTGCTGATGTCAATTTATGTTTATTTACGACATTATTTACAAGCTAGGAGTTCCTCAGTGACTGACTGACTCGTGGCAACACTTCGACAACTACGGTCAGGAACACAGGGACGTAGATTTGATCCAACGAGCAATCTACGAGACATCTTTGACATAGCAGACAGTACTCCAAATTTCTTCAGCGCCGCCGCCTAAGAAGTCTGAAAGCACAGTCTTGTGGATACCTTACAGCTAACGCTGTAAACCTTACTTGGAAACAGTCCTGCAGAGATTTTCAGTTTGACTATCAGTTCGGGTATACCTTTCTGCGAGTAATGAATTAATGAAAAGTATTGCTTATGGTGTAAATCAATGTAATTGTGGTAGGATGATGGACTGTTTGGTGAAAAATATCCTGCGGATATCTTCATCTTCCCTAAGTCAGTTCAGCAACGTCTCAGAGAAGATTTGTCGACTGCCACTATCTGGTGACTCAAGCTTCTGTGCCGTATCGTACTTGGAGGGTATAACATGTGCGACCTTGACCATCCGTTTTACCGACAATTCCAAAATCCCAATCTCTCGCGCAACTCTTGAGGCTGGTTTGGATTTCTTCGCAAATTAACCTCCCCCCGTATTGCACACCGTACTTATTTCAACAAGTCCATGTATAGGCCCTTTTTTCGCATGTAGGCCGGAAATTTCAGAAGATTTCATCCTTCATAGAGTTCCCTCTCTTTTGGAGGAAATCGACTCATTACCTAGAGAGGTAATAAAGACAATGCTAGTCATGAGGAATCTTCCATCCACTCTACATGCGAGAAAAAGGGCCTCTACACGCATATGTTGGAAAAAATAATCTTGTATTTTTATTATACATTCGTTTCTTGATCCCCTTCGGGGTTAAAATCTTCCTCATCATAATTCTCGACATTTTCTTACACTATTCCAATATTGTATTTAAAGACAAAATAAATCATTTTAAATTTATACAAATATTGCGAATGAGCTTATCTTCAGAAACAGATACCGCTTTATTCTACTCCTCGCACACCACAATTACATTGAATTACACCATAAGCAATACTTTTCATTAATTCATTACTCGCAGAAAGGTATACCCGAACTGATAGTCAAACTGAAAATCTCTGCAGGACTGTTTCCAAGTAAGGTTTACAGCGTTAGCTGTAAGGTATCCACAAGACTGTGCTTTCAGACTTCTTAGGCGGCGGCGCTGAAGAAATTTGGAGTACTGTCTGCTACGTCAAAGATGTCTCGTAGATTGCTCGTTGAATAAAATCTACGCCACTGTGTTCCTGACCATAGTTCTCGAAGTGATGCCACGAGTCAGTCAGTCATCGCGGAACTCCTAGCTTGTAAATAATGTCGTAAATGAACATAAATTGACATCAGCAATCAATTCATAACTTCTTTAAGACTTAATAACGAATTAATATCGTTCCAAATTGGTTGGTTATGTACCTTTATTTCAATTAGATTCGTAGCTTTCACCCCGATAGTTATAACCAAATCATGTTGCAAATAAACCGACATAGGCATCTGCAATCGATTTACTAATTCATTGCCACTAATTTCTTACGAATGAATATCCATTCCCGTTGTCTTATTAGTTATATCGCGATTAACCTCGAATATGTCACTCTGTCAGTTAATTCTGACCCAACGACGTGAAAGCTGCAATCTGAAATTGTCCGTCTTTGTGGATATGTCGTTTCACCACTCTATGCGTTCGACAGCGTTGCCATTTACGTGTCTACTCGAATTGCCTAACGTCAGGCTCATCCAGTTTCCAGTGAATCTCACTGTATATTGTTACAAAGGGTGCGTCCACCCCTTGTATTGCTTGATATCCATTCATTTCATAGCCACCCGAACTCCCATGTACAAAACAACACAGTAATAATCATCGAGTATCTCTTTGCAAAACAACTAAACGATGTATCTAGCGACAGCCAATTTATAAACAGTCTAGTCTCAGACATAAACCGAGACACTCGTATTTTTCCTGAATATAACCGAATCTGCTTTTACCATTAATTTGTGTCCTCAAGTCTGCTTATTTCGCTCAGGGACTCATAGCTGAATTAAAAGGTAACTCCTAAAGTTACATTTGGTGTCAGGAGTGTGGGATCGTTTCTGAGTCCGATAAGCTGATTTGCCTGGTGCATTTCTTTTGATTTTTGCCGATTGCTTGTATTCGTGAGCTATAAGCTTTCGTTGCCTCATTCTCTTGGAGAATCCTACCTCTCTGAGGAACAAATCTGCTCGCTATGAGCAACCGACGAAATACTCGTCGCCAAGGATCCCCTGCTGCCGCTGCCGCTCACACCAACCAAGTACCACGGGCGGAAGAACAGGAGGCCGACCCCATTACCGCCCTGGTCCAGCTCCTGCAGCAGCAGGCTGCTCAGCGAGCTGCCCAGCAAGCCGCCCAACTGGCAGCACAGCAAGTAGCCCAAGCTGCTCAGGCCGAGCAGCAAGCTCTCTTATTGCAGCTTCTTCAAGACCAACGGCGAGATCAGCAGGCCGCCCGAGAGGAGCAAGAACGGTCGGAAGGACGACTGGTGGGAGTTCTGCAAGACCAGCAGCAGTCCTTCACCCGAATCCTTTCCACCCTGAGGGACGACCGACGAGGATCTGGAGACGAGCCCCAGCCCTTGACGGATCCTATCCCCCCCACCTCATCCTGCCAGCCGACCCAAACTCCCGTTACTTTAAGGTCTGTGCTTTCAACTAGGGAAACTGCTCCCCCTCATATGCTTGCTTCCATTCCGCCGGTCGAGCGCGACCTGATTGTCCGCGATTCGGGCTTGGTCGATGCTCGTTCCCAAGGACCGAACCTCTTATCCTCGAATCTCGTTAACTTAACCTCTACTACTGACAGCAACGCAGACGGTTGTCAAAAACGGTCGAGTAATTTAAAACCGCCTACTTTCGAAGGTGATAGGCCCTGGGCCGAATTCGAATGTCAATTTCTAGTAGTCGCGCAACTAAATAATTGGGATTCAGTTACGAAAGCCGGAAACTTGGTAAATGGTCTAAAAGGCTCCGCGGCTAGCGTCCTTTCTACTCTGACCTCGACGGAAATTTACGATTTTGATAAGATCAGCTCTGCCTTGAGGCTCAGGTTCGGGAACGAGCACCTGACTAAGCTCTTCCTCACCCAATTTAATACTAGACGACAACGGAGGGACGAGGATCTCGCCACCCTCGGACACGACATAGAACGTTTGTCGCGAATAGCTTTACCTTCAAGTGACGAGACGACTCGCGAAACATTAGCTACGGACCGATTTATAAACGCCATAATCGATGCTGAACTGAAACACGCCCTGAGCGTGGCGGGACCCCCTACCCTTCGTCAAGCCATAATTAAGGCGTTAGAATTAGAGGCTCTGAATAAACAATATTTAGGATCCGGCCGCGTTCGGCAGGTAGAGGCGGTGAAACCGACCCCCGACCCCCGACAAATCTAAAATCGATGAAAAAAGGTCCTCTTCCTTGCGGCAGGAACGGAATTACAATGCGAAGGCCAATCCCAAGAATAATGAAGAATGCCGGTATTGTCGGAAGCGGGGGCACTCACTAGAGCAGAGCTTCGCGCGACAAAGACGAAACCGAGCTAATAATGACCAAAGACATCTTTCCGAACAGCTCTCGTGGAGAGACAACGATCGCGGCGTTAACTAAAATTCTAAACAGGGCCAAAACCTGTATCCTGGACTTAATCAAACTCAGGGTTTTAATCCTGCCCAAGGGGAGAGGATGCTTCCCTTTAATAATTCTAAACAACCGATGGAACACCAGCAAAAAAACTAACTAACGATGATTGCGGGGGGCGGGAATCATCGCCTGTAGCGAGGGAGAATAGCCCTGTTTTACCTGTATTGCCTGTTTTACCTGTATTGCCTGAATTACCCGTTTTATTTCGAAGTTTGAGGCAGTTCGGTCTCTACGCTCAGGGGTCTGTCAACGGTGTTGACTGTCTCTGGGTTGTGGATACCGGAGCTGAGGTGACAGTGGTTCGCTCGGATCTCCTGAAAAATCTTCCTTCTAATAATCATTATGCCACCTTAAAGACCGCGACAGGGGAGACCACCCCTGTTTTACGTGAAGTTTCAGTCCAAATAAACATCGCGGGTCAGATTAGCTCTCCTCATAAAGTCTACGTGGCCGACATTGAGGATGAGGGAATTTTAGGGATAGATTTCTTGAGCGAACATCAATGCGTCATTTCAACGATAGGGAACTCGCTACATATAGGTCGCCATACGATTCCGCTTTTAACAAATAGGAGCAAAACCCCGAACCCCCCAACTTTTCATCTCGATCAATTGCAAACCTCTAGTGAGATTGAGATTTTAGATTCTTCATCACGAGAGATTTCGGAACAGGTCCCCGATCATTTAAAAGACCTTTTTGAGAGGTCTTCGATAGAGCTAGATTCTCCTTCTAAACATCAATTCTCGTCTCTCCTACGAGACTTTAGCGAATCCTTTGCCAAGACTAGCGGCGACAGGGGAGGTGTACCCTTGCTCGCCATAAGATAGATGTAGGGGTCAATCTCCCAATTAAACAGCACGCCAGACGGATCCCCTTCAATGGAAAAGAAGAGGTTCAGAAGATGGTAGACGACATGCTCCTCAACGACGTCATCGAGCCATCTTCAGGACCCTGGGCCTCGCCAATCGTCATCGTTCCTAAGAAGGACGGAACGAAAAGATTCTGTATAGATTATAAAAAGCTGAACGAGGTCACCAAGAAAGATTCGTACCCCCTTCCACGGATTGAAGATACCCTAGACATGTTGGCTGGAGCTCAGTGGTATAGCACCATCGACCTGCAGAGTGGTTACTGGCAGGTCGAGATGGATGCTGAGGACAAAGAAAAAACAGCTTTCGTCACTGGATTGGGAGGACTCTGGCAGTTCAAAGTGATGCCCTTCGGATTATGCAACGCTCCAGCCACGTTCGAACGGACGATGGAAGTCGCACTGGAAGGATTGACGGGGAAGATCTGCTTGGTGTACCTGGACGACATAATTGTATTTGGCAAAACCTTCCAAGAGGAGCTAATTAACCTAGAAAAGGTTTTCGAGAGGCTTCAACGGACAGGCCTGAAGATGAGCCCCGAGAAGTGCCACCTCCTCCAACAAGAAGTTACCTTACTTGGACATGTCGTCTCAGCCCAAGGAGTCAGAACGGACCTAGCAAAGATTGAAAAGGTGCGAGATTGGCCCCGACCGTCGAATAGGGAAGATATTCAGAGTTTTATAGGTCTCTGCACATATTATAGGCGCTTCGTTTCAGGCTTTGCCTCAATAGCTAGTAGGGTGGGCCGAAAATCCGCTTTTTTTGAATTTTTATTATTAATACCAAAAATATTGTTCAATATGCTGTAACGTCCCAAATTGTCCGTCCCTGAGATAGCTCGCTAGAGAGCAGGTGATTTGGGAGTCACTTGTTCCTTGTGCACGGGTGTGTGCGTATGTCTGTTTGCTTGTGTTGCCGAAATCCTACAGGAAACGATCACTGTACTGTAGTAGTCAGTAGAAATCGCCTGTAGAACCGGGTTTGTGAGTGTCAGCTACCGAAATCCTTCAGGAAACGATCACCGTACTATAATAGTCGGTAGGAATCGCCTGTAGAACCGGCTTTGTGTGTGTATTTGTTACCGAAATCCTCCAGGAAACGATCACCGTACTATAGTAGCCGGTAGGAATCGCCTGTAGAATCGGATTTTATGTACTCTGATTGTTACCGAAATCCTCCAGGAAACGATCACCGTACTGTAGTAGCCGGTAGGAATCGCCTGTAGAATCGGATTTTATGTACTCTGATTGTTACCGAAATCCTCCAGGAAACGATCACCGTACTGTAGTAGCCGGTAGGAATCGCCTGTAGAATCGGATTTTGTGTGTTCTGATTGATATCGATCTTATAGGGAACGATCAACGTGTCGCAATGACCGGTAAATCGCCTATAAGACCGAGTGTATGTTGTGATTTGGCGTGGATGCAGTAATCTTTGCAAAAACACTGAGTATGGATAAATATATATGATTTTATTTATCAATAATAAATCGAAACCAAAAACAAATGTTAATCAAGAAATTTATATGATTAGAATTGTCGTGAAAATATAAGAATATTGATTTTAAAGTGATGCTAATTTTGCTGAGTGGCACTTTGCCGACTCACGTATAAACGAAACTAATATAATATATCAGGATTTTACCTTTGTTTTTAATATATTATAAATCAAAATTTTACCTGTACGATTAATGTATTTATAGACCAGGATTTTATCTGTAGATTTTATTATGCCGAACGTTGTGCTTAGTGGCGCTTTGCCGACTAGCGTAAATGACTGAACTTTTGATAATTATATTTTAAAGAAAAATATTGAATTGAGTTGATTTGGAGAATTTAGAGAGATGTGTTTCGCTTAGTGGCGCTTTGCCGACTAGCTTTAATAATCTGAGTTTTAATAATTATATTTTCAAATAGAATATTGAGTTGATTTGACTTGAGAGAATTTGGAGAGATGTGTTTCGCGTAGTGGCGCTTTGCCGACTAGCTTGGTCTGCCGAGCGTGCCGCGGTTTATATAGTCGCGGCGCGCTAATCCGCATTGTTCTATCGGCTTCTATGGTGTCTAAAATTGCAACGATGCATTTTTTGATATTTGTGCAATATATCTTTTCGACTTCTAATTTTATGATCTTTCGTTTCGCGCACGCGGATTTGTAATCCGATGACTTTGATATTTCATGGTGATGTTCCATGAAATTCCATGGTGTCTATTTTTGGTATTTCTCGCCGTAGAAGTTCCAAAAATAGCTCATAGGAAAGCTTGGGATTTTTACTCCCGATCTATGTCTTTAGAAATTAAGATATGTTAATGTTTAGTCGGTAATTTCCATGTTCAAACAATTGAGCGTACATGAAGCGTGGGCTCACATTGTACATGTATATACGCGGTGACTCTAAGTTTCGCATACATCGTTGCGTTTCTTTATTGTGCGTTTTGAACGTCACAATGCATAAAAAAAAATCTATGCAAAAGGAAAAAAATTTAGGTCGATATCTTAGGCTCGCCAAATCCCGTTAAAGTTAGAAGTTATTTAAAAAAAAATTTTCTAACATATTTTGATCGGAAATTTAATTCTCTACAAAAAAGGTCCCATAATATAATTACGTAAAGTTGATACCGTGTGATTCCTTGCTTACGCCTCAGTATGTCCGGTAGCGAACCGACAGGTATAGTTTTTAACCCGTGATCGTAGCCGCGAAGTTCTATAGTCCCGATCGAGAAACAAACAAACAAACAAAAAAACAAACTGATCAACCGCGCTCTTGAATTTTGACAGTTACAGCGAGGTGAGTGTGACAAATTATTACCGAAAATAATTATTACACTCACAAAATGTTCTCTGCGCACCGGATGGTCGTTATCCAGGGGATTGCGACTGATTGGCGTGTCGACGAATGGGTAAGTAAAACTGTTTCTCATATAATTACGAGTGCATCTGTAAGAGCGTAACCTCAAAGTGACATTAACCCTCAACGTGCACGCTATATTTTTCGAGAAACTGCGTCTTTTATGGAACAGTCAGGGTTTCAGGGTTTTATTGGCTTCAGAAAGACCTTAAACAACTCACGGTTACTATTCTTATTAATTATACACTTATTAATTATTATTTCAGAGAGCGTGCAGCAGCTTCGGATTTTACTTGACCTGGCGTCTTCATAGCTAGATCCTCGGCTAGACCCGTACTAGCATAGGGTGTTTAATGCTGCCAAATCGTTGTGCGGATTGTGTGCAGGAATAACCGGAACGCTATACTTAACGAGAAGACCAACAACCTGAGACATGGATTGCACAATGCTGAAGAATAGGGTCATAGGGGAATTTGATAATTTTTGATGATATTAATGCGAAAAATGATTGAATAATATCGAGGAGCGGATATTCCCATAACCTCAGAAAATAAAAAAAAACTCAATTTAGTGACAGAATTCCGAAAATACCAACAATCATGAAAAGTTGTAGAAACATTTTGCTCACAACGATAAAAATTGTTCATTTTTGATCCGATTTCGAAATTTCAGGGTTTGTTATACACACCCAGCCTGAAGACAGCTTAACACGTATGAAAATGGTGATGCGTAAGGCTCGCGTAGATCGATTAGGTATGCCAACTGGGTAATAAATCTACCAAAACGAAAATCCTAGCTGCTCCTTTTTTTGAGTTATGAGTGATTCAAAAATCAGATAACACGCACTCAACGTATTCAAGTAGTAACTAGATTCATGACATTTATAATCACTTGTAGCGTTACCCAGGATCAACGACGGGGACGTGGTGGCTTTCTGGCCCCATATTTTTTTAATAAAAATGTTGTTCAACTGCAAATTATTAACATTTAACAATATTTTTATTTAAATTATAAACACCTCACAATATTAACGTATTAGTAACGTATTGGTAACCAACAATAGTACCGTTCAACATTGTACTTTTTTTTTGTCTTAACTTAGTTTAAAAAATCCTTGATGAGAATTCAACAACAGCATTTTTGAGTCTTGACCTGTAACTATTACTAGTAATGGAGTTTATTTTATGCTTCTGCCAATATTTATTGAATTCGTAATGAATTGATTCACCGGCCTGTTCTGACTATACACCCAAACCTTCGTTATCGATAAAGTTAAATTTTGTGGCCAAAAGTTACCATGGCGATATTTTTGAGAATAATGCTTGTCGAAAGCTTCTGAAAGAAGCTGACAAACTGAATGATTCAGGAATAACATGGGATCGATTAAAAATTCAGCCATACATCAGCGCTTTTAAAGCTATGGACAAAGTTGTTGACGGCTGCTTTACTACAAAAAAATTTTCAGCAGATTTACACCTACGCTTAGAAGAGTTAAGGAAATGTTTTTATGCTATACCAAATGTTTCAGAAACATCAAAAGTACACATTTTGTTGAGTCACGTTCAAGAATGTGTAAACTTTATCGATAACGAAGGTTTGGGTGTATGGTCAGTACAGGCCGGTGAATCAATTCATTACGAATTCAATAAATATTGGCAGAAGAATAAAATAAACTCCATTACTAGTAATAGTTACAGTTCAAGACTAAAAAATGCTGTTGTTGAATTCTCATCAAGGCATATTTAAACTAGGTTAAGACAAAAAAAAAGTACGATGTTGAACGGTACTATTGTTGGTTACCAATACGTTACTAATACGTTAATATTGTGAAGTGTTTATAATTTAAATAAAAATATTGTTAAATGTTAATAATTTGCAGTTGAACAACATTTTTATTAAAAAAATATGGGGCCAGAAAGCCACCACGTCCCCGTCGTTGATCCTGGGTAACGCTACAAGTGATTATAAATGTCATGAATCTAGTTACTACTTGAATACGTTGAGTGCGTGTTATCTGATTTTCGAATCACTCATAACTCAAAAAAAGGAGCAGCTAGGATTTTCGTTTTGGTGGATTTATTACCCAGTTGGCATACTTAATCGATCTACGCAAACCTTACGCGTCACCATTTTCATACGTGTTAAGCTGGCTTCAGGCTGGGTGTGTATACTCAGTGATATAATCTCTACGAATTCCTTGAAAAAGTTTTGCAAAAACACTCGTATTTCAGTAAAAGTTCAGTTTTTCGCAATCCGAATGCATTCTGAGATTCATATTATACATATACTGTTACATTTTTGCCTCGAATATGAGTGTTTTTGCAAAACTTTTTCATGGGATTCGAGATTTTATCACTGAGTATAATAAGCCCTGAGATTTTGAAATCGTATCAAAAATGAACAATTTTCATCGTTGTGAGCAAATACTTGTAGAATGTTTTTACAACTTTACATGATTGTTGGTATTTTCGAAATCCTGTCACTAAATTGAGAGTTTTCTTATTTTTTGAGGTTGTGCGGGAATATCCGTTCCTCGATATTATTCAATCATTTTTCGCATTAATATCATCCAATATTATCAAATTCGGTTTTTGGGTGTCTTATTGTTTTGATGCCGATTGTACCCTACAAATCATCCTTAAGCACAATCCTATTTCCTAACCATACAGTACAATAGAGCTAGCTTGGTTCAACAGAACAGGTCATAGTTTAAAAATTCTAAAATACATCATGTATAATCATTGTATTAATGAAGCCTCGTGCAGTCTGCAATTAAATCACATTAAAGCAATCAACAGCTGTGTTCCAAATTCTTGTTGGTTCCCCAATATTTCCACGGAAAATCAATCGTTCCGTAGTCGCTCTAATCAGCCCTAACATACTGAACTTTCTATTCTTATTACCAAGTCATATAGGTATATTTGGTATATTTTTAGGTATAAGTAAGATATTTGTTCATTTTAATTTATTTATTCGGAATAAATACATAGACTTAACAGTGAACGTCCAATTACAGGTTTAGTCAGTGGAATATTGCTACTAACTGAATTTTTACTGAAATATGAGAGTTGTTGCGGACATTTTTCAGGGAATTCGTAGAGATAATATCACTGAGTATAACAAACCCTGAAATTTCGAAATCGGATCAAAAATGAACAATTTTCATCGTTGTGAGCAAAATGTTTCTACAACTTTTCATGATTGTTGGTATTTTCGGAATTCTGTCACTAAATTGAGTTTTTTTTTTAATTTTCTGAGGTTATGGGAATATCCGCTCCTCGATATTATTCATTTTTCGCATTAATATCATCAAAAATTATCAAATTCCCCTATGACCCTATTCTTCAGCATTGTGCAATCCATGTCTCAGGTTGTTGGTCTTCTCGTTAAGTATAGCGTTCCGGTTATTCCTGCACACAATCCGCACAACGATTTGGCAGCATTAAACACCCTATGCTAGTACGGGTCTAGCCGAGGATCTAGCTATGAAGACGCCAGGTCAAGTAAAATCCGAAGCTGCTGCACGCTCTCTGAAATAATAATTAATAAGTGTATAATTAATAAGAATAGTAACCGTGAGTTGTTTAAGGTCTTTCTGGAGCCAATAAAACCCTGAAACCCTGACTGTTCCATAAAAGACGCAGTTTTTCGAAAAATATAGCGTGCACATTGAGGGTTAATGTCGCTTTGAGGTTACGCTCTTACAGATGCACTCGTAATTATATGAGAAACAGTTTTACTTACCCATTCGTCGACACGCCAATCAGTCGCAATCCCCTGGATAACGACCATCCGGTGCGCAGAGAACATTTTGTGAGTGTAATAATTATTTTCGGTAATAATTTGTCACACTCACCTCGCTGTAACTGTCAAAATGCAAGAGCGCGGTTGATCAGTTTGTTTGTTTGTTTGTTTGTTTCTCGATCGGGACTATAGAACTTCGCGGCTACGATCACGGGTTAAAAACTATACCTGTCGGTTCGCTACCGGACATACTGAGGCGTAAGCAAGGAATCACACGGTAGTTACTGAGATAATTGCAATTTTATTCTGAAAAATGAAATTTTTCAAGATATTATCACATTTTCACGGTAAAAAATGAATTATATCTTATAAATTTCATGGAAAATTAAATAAAAAAAAAAGAAATTAAAAAAAATTAAAAATTAAAAGAAAAAAAAAATTAAATAAATTTAACAAAAAATAAAATAAAATAAAAATTAATTTTTTTTTTTTTAATTTTAATTTTTCCATTTTAAAGTTTTTAATTCAATTTCCTATGAAATTTATATGATAAAATTCATTTTTTACCCTGAAAATGTGATAATATCTTGAAAAATTTCATATTTTAGAACAAAATTGCAATTATCTCAGTAACTATTAACTTTACGTAATTTTATTATAGGACCTTTTTTGTAGAGAATTAAATTTCCGATCAAAACAAGTTGAAATTTTTTTTTCAAAAATAACTTCAAACTTTAACGGGATTTGGCGAGCCTAAGATATCGACCTAAAATTTTTTCCTTTTGCATAGATTTTTTTTTATGCATATTGAACGATATTTTCGGTATTAATAATGAAAATTCAAAAAAAGCGGATTTTCGGCCCACCCTAATAGCTAGGCCTCTTCACAATCTCACCGGGTCCACCTCTGTCTTCGAGTGGACTCCGGATTGTGAAGAAGCATTTAATCACTTAAAAACTTGCCTCACTTCTTCTCCAATTCTGGCTTATCCGCAAACCGAAACTTCTTTTATTTTAGATACGGATGCATCTCTGTATGGAATAGGCGGGGTTTTGTCTCAGGTTCAGGAAGGATCGGAGCGGGTGATTAGTTACTTCAGTAGGGTTCTTAAAAAACCAGAAAGGAATTATTGCGTTACACGACGAGAACTTTTAGGAATGGTAGAGGCTATAGAGCATTTCAAACATTACTTAGTAGGAAGGAAGTTTTTAATTCGTACAGATCACGCTTCGCTTAAATGGTTGCTCTCGTTTAAATCGCCGGAAGGCCAAGTAGCTAGATGGATCGAAAGGTTAGGGCGGTACGACTTCAAGGTTCAACACCGTGCAGGAAACCTCCACGGGAACGCCGACGCACTATCAAGACGCCCGTGCCAGGATCTCGGTGACTGCAAGCAGTGCGCCAGGATGGGGAAAGGACTGGATTCCAAAGACATCCGGGTGATATCCCTCGGTGAAGACCTAAGAGAGTGGAAGAGAGCCCAGGAAAAGGATGAGATCCTGAAACAGCTACGAGCCTGGAAGAGCTCAAATATACGCCCAGAGTGGCAGGATGTTTCCCCAGCTGACCAACAACTCAAAATCTACTGGACTCAATGGGACTCCATCTTCTTAATAAATGAGATACTATACCGCCGATGGGAATCCCCGGATATGAAGATAGTCCAGGAACCGGGTATGAAAAAGGCCCTTTTCGTGACACAGAGCCGGACCGATTCTAACCGACTGATTCGTGTAGGGCTCAAGTCCCTGATAAAGGCCTGATAGTTTCCAACCACAGATTTTGGGAGGCTTTTGTTTGCCACGCGGTCAAAGTTGGCAAAACCATGTTTTTGCGAGATAGCGCCGAAACTATCGATCGGAGAAGAAAAAAGTTGAGTAACTATTTGTAGATATTAGAAAAACGAACAATTTGGCGGGTCGCAAGTTAAAATCGGTTTATTAGTTCGCCCGCAAAAAATTAAAAACCAGCTAAAATGGCCATTTCTATTATAACGAATTATTAGTTCAAAAATGTATGTGCAGCCTTCGAAATTTCAGAATATATGCCCTTCGGTACACTAAACAAGTGTGCAAAATTTGAGCTCGATCGGATGGATAGTTTTTGAGAAAATCCATTTGTTATCAAAAAACCGACTGTTTTTGCAAGGAATTTCTACACCGGGAGGGGGTCACCGCGCAATAAAACCAGAACGAAATCATTCCGAAAGAATCAAACTACCATGTACACTTTGGGGCAAATCGATTTTTTATAATTAAAGGGGTGAAAAACGGCTCCAAAAGTGGGGTACGATTTTTACTCATAAACAATTGAAATTCCATCGCGAATTTCCAAGTTACAGAGTCGGGAGTGGCATCATTCGAAAGCGGTTATTTTTATACGAATTTAGAAGAAGAAAAAAAATGCGTAAAGTTAATTAAGGGGAGATAAAAAAATTTATTTTTTAATAATTATTGCACCTGCTCATTTCAACATAGAGAGCTGAAAATTGGACAGCGTACAGGGTAAGGCTTATGCTACCCGGAGAAAAATCGGTGGAAAAATCCCATATAAATTTATTGTTTATTTCAGCGGCTTAATGGGAGGCCAAATGTCACGTAGCGTTTGGCGGCAAAGTGAGGGTAGCCGTCTCCGGCTCGCGCGCTCTCGCGTGAAAAGTGAATTCGCGCGTTCAAATTCCACCAACATGCAATATCTCCGGAACTAATCAACTTATCGAGTTGTTTTTTTCTTTAATCTGGGCTAACTTTTTCCGCTGAGTATGATTCCGCTATTCAAAATTCCAAAAAATCGAAAATCCACCTCCAAATTTATTGATCATTTAAAAAAAAAAATTTTAACACAGTTTTTTACTCAACTTTTCGATGAAATCAAATAAGAATATTATCGTTGTGATCTTCCCCAACTACTGTACGGAGGGGAAAAAAAAATCAATGCAAAATGTTTTTTTAGCGGAGCACGTGTCGTTCCGTTGCCAGAAAAAATTAACTATTCGAAGCCATTGCGACTACGAGAGATACCACATGTTCTTAAGTATGAAGAATATTTTTTCTTTTTAATTGAAATTATTATGCATTAGTTTTCAGGGTACAAGCAATTAAAAAAATATTAACACAGAGAAAGGTTGAACCGATGATATATTTTATATTTTTGATGATTGATATGATTTATTTTATATTTTTCACCAATTTTACAAACATTCAGTAATTTGTTATTAATTTTAAAATGTTTCTGTCTTCTTATTGCAATATTCTTCTCGATCTTTTCGATGAAAGGGACATAAATTCTGGCAACGGAACGACACGTGCTCCGCTAAAAAAACATTTTGCATTGATTTTTTTTCCCCTCCGTACAGTAGTTGGGGAAGATCACAACGATAATATTCTCATTTGATTTCACCCAAAAGTTGAGTAAAAAACTGTGTTAAAAATTTTTTTAAAAAATGATCAATAAATTTGGAGGTGGATTTTCGATTTTTCGGAATTTTGAATAGCGGAATCATACTCAGCGGAAAAAGTTAGCCCAGATTAAAGAAAAAAACAACTCGATAAGTTGATTAGTTCCGGAGATATTGCATGTTGGTGGAATTTGAACGCGCGAATTCACTTTTCACGCGAGCGCGCGCGAGCCGGAGACGGCTACCCTCACTTTGCCGCCAAACGCTACGTGACATCATAGACTTATAGAGATAGACTGAGCGATCCCATAAGAGGCACTGAAGCTAACATTTAAAGGACAGAGATATGTCGGGAGTACTCCTCTCTCTTTTCAACTGACGTCAGGGTGGGAGACAACGAAGCAGTGGAAGTGGAACAGCCACAACTGCTTCTCCTCATTCTCCTCTATTGCCTCAATCCCCACCACAAATATCGTTAGACAGAGAGAGGGGTACTCCCGACATATCTCTGTCCTTTAAATGTTGGCTTCAAGCGGCCCATGAGAGCGCTCAGTCTATCTCTATAAGTCTATGCGTGACATTTGGCCTCCCATTAAGCCGCTGAAATAAACAATAAATTTATATGGGATTTTTCCACCGATTTTTCTCCGGGTAGCATAAGCCTTACCCTGTACGCTGTCCAATTTTCAGCTCTCTATGTTGAAATGAGCAGGTGCAATAATTATTAAAAAATAAATTTTTTTATCTCCCCTTAATTAACTTTACGCATTTTTTTTCTTCTTCTAAATTCGTATAAAAATAACCGCTTTCGAATGATGCCACTCCCGACTCTGTAACTTGGAAATTCGCGATGGAATTCCAATTGTTTATGAGTAAAAATCGTACCCCACTTTTGGAGCCGTTTTTCACCCCTTTAATTATAAAAAATCGATTTGCCCCAAAGTGTACATGGTAGTTTGATTCTTTCGGAATGATTTTGTTCTGGTTTTATTGCGCGGTGACCCCCTCCCGGTGTAGAAATTCCTTGCAAAAACAGTCGGTTTTTTGATAACAAATGGATTTTCTCAAAAACTATCCATCCGATCGAGCTCAAATTTTGCACACTTGTTTAGTGTACCGAAGGGCATATATTCTGAGATTTCGAAGGCTGCACATACATTTTTGAACTAATAATTCGTTATAATAGAAATGGCCATTTTAGCTGGTTTTTAATTTTTTGCGGGCGAACTAATAAACCGATTTTAACTTGCGACCCGCCAAATTGTTCGTTTTTCTAATATCTACAAATAGTTACTAAACTTTTTTCTTCTCCGATCGATAGTTTCGGCGCTATCTCGCAAAAACATGGTTTTGCCAACTTTGACCGCGTGGCAAAAAAAAGCCTCCCAAAATCTGTGGTTGGAAACTATCAGGCCTTTATCAGGGACTTGAGCCCTACACGAATCAGTCGGTTAGAATCGGTCCGGCTCTGTGTCACGTAAAAATACCCGGTTCCTGGACTAAGATCATTAGATGGCAACTTCTAGTCCCCAAAGAAAAGGTCAATGAAATCCTCGAAGCGTACCATAATTCTTCGTCAGGAGGCCATTTCGCCTCAAACAAAACTTTAGAAAAGATTAGGGAAAGGTATTTTTGGGCAAGATGCCGTTTAGACGTGGACGAGTGGTGTCGAGTATGTACAGTATGCGTAGCTAAGAAGGGTCCTCGTGCGAAAGGTCGTAGTCCGTTACAAACTTGCAATTTAGGCGCGCCTTTTGAGAGGGTAGCCATGGATGTCCTCGGGCCTTTACCACTTTCTCATTCGGGGAATCGATACGCTCTAGTAATAGCTGATTATTTTACAAAATGGCCCGGAGTCATCCCGATACCCAATCAACTGTATCAGGCTCAAACTGTAGCTCAGGCTTTCATTAGGGAATTTGTATGTCGTTACGGAGCCCCGCTCGAACTCCATACCGACCAGGGTCGCAATTTCGAGTCAGTCCTTGTCGGAGAAATAGCTAAAATACTAGGGATTAGAAAAACTCGAACTACTCCTCTTCACCCCCAATCCGATGGGATGGTTGAACGATTGAATCGAACTCTTCTTTCTTATTTATCATCTTTCGTGGAAAGGAGTCAGAGGGATTGGGACGAGTGGGTACCCCTCTTTCTTCTTTCCTACCGCTCTTCTGTCCACGAGACTACAAAACAGACGCCGGCTTCCATGCTCATGGGAAGAGATCTTCGGCTGCCCTCCGATTTGGAGAAAGGCCCTCTTCCCATTCAGGATTCTCTTTGCTCCAACTTTGCTTCACGTCTAAGGGAAAGGTTAGAGGAAATACATAATTTTGTTAGGGAAAGGATTCAGGTAGCTTCAGACAGGATGAAGGCTCGATACGACGTGCGAGCTAGGGATTTGACGTTTAAAACAGGAGATTTAGTATGGCTTTTCCAGCCGAGACGAGAAAGAGGACGTTGTCCCAAACTGCAAACTAACTGGGATGGTCCTTATACGGTAGTAGATAAAATAAATGACGTAGTCTACCGCATCCAACGCTCTCTACGAACCAAACCAAAGGTATTTCACTTGGATCGCCTAGCCCCCTACGAGTCTGAAGAAGCTCACGTAGATAACAGTAACCTCCTTCGCTCTATTCAATTAAATCAGAACCTACAGGTTCCCGAGGATTTTCCCCCCCAAAGTCAGGAAGAAATTCCCCTTTCCCTCTCCGATTCTTCCAGGTGGTCCAAGGATCTGCCTTTCGGAATCAAGCGGAAGAATTACCGCCCTTTCACCATACTCGTCGAGGGGAACATTGGGTATGGGAAAACCACCTTTACAAGTAGATTCCTAAAAGATAAGAACATCCTCACTTTATTAGAGCCTTTAGAGGAATATAGAAACGTTGCCGGAGAGAACCTCCTAGAGAAAATGTATAAGGATCCTTCCCGTTACGGGTATCACTTCCAGCACCACGCCGCAATGACAATGAGGAATAGGCATCTAGTTAAAACTTTATTACCCAATAAGCTCATGGAAAGGTCAATTTTTAGCTGTAATTGCTTCGTAGAAGCACGTAGGAGGTTAGGAGGGTTTGAGGATTTGGAAGCTCATCTTTTAACGGAGAACGTTAGGATTTTATCAGAGAATTCGACAGATTTTGAGGTTGACATGGTAGTATATTTGAGGTTATCACCCGAGACGTCGTTTGCCAGAGTTAATTCAGGCGCGCGTAGCGAGGAAGAAAACATTCCTTTAGATTATTTAAAAGCTCTCCACGAGGTCTACGAGGATTGGTTAGTTCGCGGAAAGTTTTCAGCTCTTCCAGCACCAGTTTTTATCCTAGATGCGGAAGCTACAGCCGCCGAGGTATTTAGCGAATTTTGTACGGTTATGGGGGAATAATCGTTTGACAGATCACCCGCTTCGCTTTAGGTTTCACTCGGGCTCGTTCGGTTTTACTCGTGAATAGTCGGCTTCTTCTGACTGAGTTCATGACGCGACATCTTCGGGGGAGTGCGTTTTAGTTCGGCTTTGTCCGGCTCTAGACATGCTAGGTAGACTCGAACGCGTCCACTCGGAGCTTCGGAGACGTTCGGGCCTAGTCGTATAGGTTTGGAGAATGAGGGAATTTGAGACGCATTTCAATAAGGGAAACGACGTCCATTTATGAATAAATCGAACACAAACTTTATTTCTAGTAAATTTAAAGGAACAACAATTTAAGGGATCAGGCCTCTCAACGCGTCCTTCACGAGCGCCCTTACAGCCGCGCAGTAGTCGCATTCGTTTACCGGGCGTAACGCTAAGAGCGACCGGAGACAGCGAGTACAGCAGCCGGCTTGTCTAGGCGCCCCGTCGACCTTAGCAACAACGTGGATCTCCTTCCATCTGAATTCTCTCCGGGAGGACCGCTTTCCCCTATAAAAAAAAATAACAATAACAATAATAACCATAATTCTTTTATTTAAAAAAAAAAAAATGGTAATAATAAAAATTATGTAACTACTTACCAAGAAATGCTTGAGAGGCAGTCGTAGCAGAAAGGTCCTACGACCAACTCCGAAACTGGAAAAGCCTTCCTTGCTCTCCCACATCGCAAACGATCGGCTTCGTAATTAATAACCGCCTGACGCGCGGGACGAAACGGGTGTTTAAATCTTTCCTTATCCATTTCCAGGAAAATGGCTCCGAAGTCGTTAGACAAATCTTTGACAAAATCTGCGACGTAACTATTCCCAGACATGGTTGCGAATGACGCTTAGATAATTGTTTCTTCAGCAACGAATTTTCGCTCGGTTTTGTTTTTATTGCTCGAAGCTAATTGGATCAATAAATTCCTGCGATCATTTATTAATAAGGGGCAAGATTTTTCTTTTGTTTTCAAATATTGCCTTTCGCGCTTTCATAAACCCGCGTTGGACTTTTCAACCTCCTATCGATTCTTTGTTTCGATTATCTGTTCTTCGCGCCACCGTAAAATCGTGGCATAATTTTCAACTCTCTGTCAACTCTTTTACGTCTTCTGCTCTGGTTCTCTCCTGTCGTCGATCATAACCTCCTCATATAACTTTACGTAAAGATCCGAGCGGATTGCTCTCAATTATCATTTAGGGTCAGGATTATAACCTTTTTCCCTTCAGAGTCCTAGGTGCTTTCCCATCTATCCCCAAAGAAACGACGCGCAACCCGCAACACGGAACAAGAAGTGGCCGCGATTCCCCAGAATTCTCCTTTAGTTTTCACAGGATAAAGATAAGATCGTTCCTTCTTACTCCTTGTTTAATCTTCGTTATAATTTACAATACACTCCCTTTTGCTCGTCTTATGACGAAATTCTTTTGTTTCAATAAGAATAAAATAATTAAAAGATCAGAGTTTTTAAAGCTCCTCATATTTCGCACACTCACGTCTGTCCTCCAATATAGGGTGTGCTGTTTCCCTGTCCTTTTGGTTCCACCTGGGTGCAGTTCGTGATTCCTGATCCCTGTTTTCCTGCTGCGGACCCTACCTGACTCTCCTGACTCTCCCCGACGGATCACAAACTGACTTCACCCCCAGGCGGCTTCCAGTTTTCCAGACATCCCTTCTCTCTTCAAGGATGGATTCAACCTCAACTCTACACTTCAGCCTGACTGGGCGAAGACCTTTTATACCAAATATTGTCGTGAATTTGTAACCGAAACTACCTTCTCAGGTTTTCTGTGGTTTCCCTCGAGGCTTAGCTTAGGATGGAATTACAGGTAGTTTAGGGAAGATTTCAAACACTTTAAAGATTTTAAAGTCTGATCCACAGCTCTCAGTCCACTCTTCCCTTAGCAGATCACACACTCGCTGTTAACTTACTTAAGAGTCGGGTCGCCTCTTCCCTTCAGGGAGGGGCAGTGTTACAAAGGGTGCGTCCACCCCTTGTATTGCTTTATATCCATTCATTTCATAGCAACCCGAACTCCCATGTACAAAACAACACAGTAATAATCATCGAGCATCATCGAATCATATATATGTATATATTAGGGTGATTCAAAAAAAAGCAATATTTTTTTTTTTTCTTCCAAACAGGCTCAAAAGTTTCGTTTTGATGTCAAAATAGGCCTGTCAAAATTTGAGCTCGTAATATTAATATTAAGAGTGTCCTCATCGCACTTTTCTATTTTCCATAAGAATAACACGGGAAAAATCATTTTTGCTTATTCTGATTTTTGTACGCCACAAAGGACTGCTCAAACAGTAAATCGCTATACATATTCTTGTAGGGAATTGAACGCTCTGCAAAAAAGGTCTCTTGGTCTTTTTCGATAAATCTACCCGTTTCAAAGTTAGTCTTTCCATTAAATGACCAAAATCGCTAAAGAAACTTCAAAACGGTTAGATTTATCGAAAAAGACCAAGAGACCTTTTTTGTAGAGCGTTCAATTCTCTACAAGAATATGTATAGCGATTTACTGTTTGAGCAGTCCTTTGTGGCGTACAAAAATCAGAATAAGCAAAAATGATTTTTCCCGTGTTATTCTTATGGAAAATAGAAAAGTGCGATGAGGACACTCTTAATATTAATATTAAGAGCTCAAAGTTTGACAGGCCTATTTTGACATCAAAACGAAACTTTTGAGCCTGTTTGGAAGAAAAAAAAAAAATATTGCTTTTTTTTGAATCACCCTAGTATATATATATATATATATTGTGACGTTGCATTAGATAATGCCGTCACAAGGTCGGCGAATGCGGTGCGTCTGGCTGCTGAAACTCTCGGAAGTTGGCATAATTTAGGGTATCTTTTGAATTTCGTTAATCCATTTTTTTTATTTTTGTAAAACTTGTGTAAGATAAGCAATAGGGACGTAAGATCTCTACCGCCGAGGGAACACCACGGGAGATTCGGAAACGTTCAGGGGCATCCTGAGGCCTAATAACTACCGTTTGAAGGTCTTCTAGTACCGAACGGCGTGCAATCTTCGAATCGCCAAGACAGCGTCGGAGATAGCGCATCCTGCCGGTACCGAAGTTCGTCTTGGCTCTCTACCGCGGATAGACGGAGTATAGGGACGTGCGCGAAGCACAAGAAGTCCTCCCGTCATCTGACGAAGCTATCGCTACCGAGCTGGAGATCTGAAGGTGGAGTACAGGGTCGCGCGTGAGCGCAGTCACAGCCTCCCGCCCTCAGGTTACCGGACCAGCATTATGGACCATCTACCGTCTCTGACACTGTTACCGCGGCCGGGTTGGTCATGAAAACCCCCGGTGCAGACGTTCTGTTTTAGGAATTCCTTCCGTGATCGAGGCTCTTGTTGCCCAGCACGGCAACTCTGGTGGAGGACCTGACGAATTGACATCATCTGTAAGGTCGCCACCCTCCGCCAGAGTCATGGACGAGCGAGATATCATCGTGTATCCAGCGTCGAGGAATTACCGAGGACAGCAGTACGAGGAGGGGTGTCAAATAGCGGCAGAGCCAAGGGGTACCTCCCTACTACACCCCGCACTACCGACAGCACGACGGTGAACTACCGTCTAGAAGAAAGAACCATTCAAAGGCTTAATAGATGTCATGTGACCTAATTTGCCAATCAGGATCGCCCCGAAAACAAGGATCACGGCTAGCTGGTCGAGCAACGCTCAGCACTCGGCCTACTCTACGCTCATACCTGCTAGTGACCAGACGTGCTGCCTTCGCTAATCTCCCGTACCGTACCGCATTATCGAGTATATTTAAAATTAAAATTGAGTGAATAAGTGCTGTTTGAAGCCATCATTTGTTAAGGTAAGGCCAATATTGTTTAATGTGAAGACACGAGGTCGCCTATTCTATCGTTTATTGTTAATTATCCGAGATATCGTTGGACCTAGTGGTCTCGTACCTCGTGTGTCTTAAAATTTATGTCTTTGAGCAACCTCGTGGCTGGCCTAAAGTAATATTCTCTCTTTTCTTGGTGTGATTTTTCTATTTAAGTAACGCCTATCGTTACTGATCTACCTTTCTGTGGTTTCTCTATATTTTCTCTGCATTTTCTCTATATTTTCGCTCTGTAGTTTGTCTAATTGCTTATCTTGTATCTTGCATTTATTATTGCCTGTGTTATTTGTATTTTCTATCGTATGTAAAATTCTATATGCCAAACTTCCTGGGGTAAACTCGAGCGTAGGTAGCCGCGGAGACCGCGTGGCTCTGCGTTGTTATTATTGCGTAGTATAGTATAGTGGTGTAGCGTAGCCTCTTTTGAACTTGAGTTTTATATCGTATTAACTGCGGACCTTTCGTAAAATAAATTGAGTAAATAATATAGTAGAATTCTATAGCCTATCGGATCAGTGTGTCGTCAGAGTAAACCTTTCTTTGCTGAGTACCGAGTATCGCTTTGTGATACGAGTAGAGTATTATTATTCAAAATTATATCGAGAACGCTCGACGCACATTAATTCCTGAAAAATATCTCGCTGCGTATAACTGCTGCATTCTACCGTTTATATTTCCGCTCAATATAGTTTTCGTAAAGTAGAGTGTTTATTAATTTTGTAAAAAGAATCACGTCTGAAATTATTGATTGATCGTACTGATATTATGTTAAAAGTCATTATTCTGCCTTAATGTGGTATGTAATATTTCGTTTTCGCTAGAGGCGAACCTATCTTTGATTGTATAAATTCTTTCCCTAATATAAGGCCGTAAGGTCAGTGAAAATTAAAACATACTGTGTTCTGGTGTACCCTGCCCCTCTACCTTAGAGCATAGCAGCTGAGCTAGTTGCATTATCGCCCGTCGATCCCAGTCTTTATTTGATTTATCGTTTATCGTTGGAAATATCATTAATAAATGGTACTAAGTGGTACCTGGCGCCCAACTTAGGTTTCTGGTAATTTCTGAATATTGTCGGGATTGCCGAAGAGTGGCGTAGTCAGGGGTTCTCCTCCCCCTACCAAAAAGCTACGTTACAATATATATATATATATATATATATATATATATATATATATATATATATACTATGAGTCCCTGAGCGAAATAAGCAGACTTGAGGACACAAATTAATGGTAAAAGCAGATTCGGTTATATTCAGGAAAAATACAAGTGTCTCGGTTTATGTCTGAGACTAGACTGTTTATAAATTGGCTATCGCTAGATACATCGTTTAGTTGTTTTGCAAAGAGATACTCGATGATTATTACTATGTTGTTTTGTACATGGGAGTTCGGGTTGCTATGAAATGAATGGATATAAATATATATATATATGTATATGTTCATATGCGATAATAAAAATAACGTATACTTCAACGTATTCGTATGATTATGTGAATGTCATATTATTTCTTATACGTATAATCTCATATGTGTCATTACGTCATAAACGGTATTACATATGTATTCCGTACGTTATGTATAATATATAATATATATAGTGAGAATTCGTATAAAGTTTCTTATTACGTTATTCGTATAAGTTCACAGTTCCCGCCAAACACAGTTGTATCACATTTGCATAACGGTAGTGCTACATGCGCTCGCCGGCCATATTGTTTTTGTTATTTCCTGGTTATATTCACGTAACACGATATCCGGCCGCGATTGTTCCGCCTTCTTTATTGCGTCGTGCTGGTGTGGATCGGCGTCAATCGGCGTATAGAAGATGAGCTACAGTGCTGCGATATTTACAAGTAAGTACTCGATTAAATATGAATAAAATTATTAAACACGCTGCTTTGGTTTTGTTTTATACGTTAATGATTCTATTGTTCTCTAATGAATCCTGCATGCCGGTCATTCAACCTCTGGCGCAAGATAAGCTCTTGTTTTCTGCACTGTTGGGTTACGCTCTTTTTGATAAGGAGCCATCGGCACACATTTCAAACTAGTGGTTATAAAAAAATGTCCACACTGTATAAAAATTGATGTTAACATTTATGAAACTGTTTGTATTATAGTTATTGTTATAATATCATGATGTATAAGAAATAATTCCGAATAATAATATATATCATACATCAAATATACTTGCAGTATTTATTATATGAAAGCCACATTAATTTTAGTGTAATAAACGTATTGCTGTCATATAACAGCTACATTTATTGTATATAATAACAAACGTGTTGCTGTTACATAACAGTTACATTTATCATCGAGTAAAAAACGCATTGCTGTTATGTAACAGCTACATTCATCGTAGAGTAACAAACATATTGCTGTTATATAACAGCAGTAACTTATAGTGTAACAATGTTACTCGTTCGTTCTGCACCAACTATACTACCAATGAGTGGGAAATTGTAGCTCCCATGTTAGACTGGTGTGTTACTGAGGTTATGTTACACGGTTTACCATGTACCATTGCAGTTATGCAAATGTAATACAACTGTGTTTGCTGGGCGTACATGTGCTTTGTAAAAAAATAAAAAGTATTGTAACTTATTTCAAAAGATCCAGTATTGCAGCAGATGGATTACGAGAATTAACCGAAATGAAGTGTGTACAAAGCATGGAAGTTCGGTGGAATTCAACATATTATATGTTGGAGCGATTTTTGAAAATGGCTGATAAAATAGCGTCAGTTCTTGTGTCTACCCGATCTGGGGGCCTATTCAGTAACTTTTCGTTAACGAATCGATCGGATACGCTCGTATTCGAAACGAACGAAAATCTGAACGATCGTATAGCGGTTTTCGCAGATTTGCTATTCACTATCACGATCGATAGGTCAATCGATTCGTTTCGGCTTACGATACGCTCGACCCGATGATACCCGACAAAATTTGCATTGATGCCATTTATGACGTTAGACTTGTGTCTAACTAGTGTCCGCTTTCACTCATTGACCAATCAGAACAAAGAATGTGGACGCAAACCACACCGGGTCAAAGAGCGCGTGGTTCAAATCAATTGTTTTACCAAACATCGCCAAAATGGATAACGAAGTAAGTACAATAATTCATAAATATTTATTTTCAACAAATTATTATTGAACAATTAGGTTAAACAGTATTTTATTCTTTACTATAGACAAGACAATATTTAATAACTAATGAATGCTAATGATTATACTGAGATACTAATTCTAAAAATAAATACACTGAAAAATAAACCTAACTATTAACTTATCACTAATTTTGTTATTATTACTAAAATAATACTAATCATAATACTAATACTAATACTAATATTAATGCTAATAATAAATACTCTTACAAATGACACCTAGATTCACTATGCTAATCGTGCGTCACTTGAGCAGCGAAGAATCATGCTGGAATTTATGAAAGCGAATCCAGCTTCATTAAAAGGTGAATTTGTCGGCGCACAGGGGGCAATAGAGAAGTCGAAAATGTGGGGGCACTTAGCCCAGCAGCTCAATGCTGAATCGACTGGAACCACCAAGACAGTTGACCGGTGGATGAAGGTGACATAAATTTTGTTTTGCAGGTGGAATTCGAAACTGCACCATTTTCACCATCAAGTCCTCAACCTCTTGACGCATCAGTGTCCTTCTCGGTGGTCGAAATAGCTGAGCCGCTGCCGGACGTCTCGGTTGCTGCTGCCTCTAGACGGTCACGTCGAAAGCGGCATAGGGCAGAGGATACAGAAAGTGAGGACAGGTGCGAGGCGCAGTTATTATTGGCTGCCGAAAACCAGGCTGCAGCCTCCAATGAGTATACTCTTGCGCTGCAGGAGCACACTGCGGCTCTCAGAGAAAATACAGCTGCGATGAATGCTCATCACGCAATTCTGCGGCAGCAGACGACATTGCTGCAGGAGGGGGTCACAGCCTTGCGTGCGCAAGCCGGATGCACCGGGGTGCTGTCCACGTGTGTCCAAGCTGCGTTGGAAACGTGAGTTACTTGCTGACAGAGCTTTCATCATTTTATTCAGGAATTTCCACACCACCGTTGAGGTACCCATTTGGCGCGTTTTTTTTTTAAAGAGGTATCGCCTAATAGCCCTAATCCTCTTAAACAGTATCCATGAGAAATTGTAAACATTTAATACTATTTCAAAAAGTACTACATTTGGAATGGTGGATGCATACCTGCTGATTTGCAGCTGAATGATGTCATCGGTTGATGCGACAAGTTGCAGTCAATGCAGGCGGCGTACGATGTTTTCACGAACTAGTCGTGCCTCACGCAGGATGTTAGGCCCTTCTGGCATCGCATCTTGGCAAGCCTCGTACAAGCGGTCTTCTACTTGCCCATCCAGTTCTGCAGCAGGCAGCTCTGGCGGATCCGGTACACGGGCCTTTACGCACATATTGTGCAGGATGGCACACGCGTTGACGATCCTGCCTGCCTTCTCAGGGGCGTATTCCAACACCCGATGGCGAAGAAGGCAGCGGAAGCGTGCCTTAAGCAAGCCGATGCAGCGCTCTACCGCACATCGAGCACTCATGTGCAGCTCCGTGTACCTCGCTTGTGGACTTCCCTCTTCTGCGTGAAGAATCGGCGTTTGTAGCCAAGGCTCGTGCGGGTAGCCCGAGTTCCCTAGCAGCCAGCAGCGCTCATTATTGGCCCACAACTGTCTCATCTCCCTGAAGACGGCAGAATTCCTCCAGATGAACGAATCATGCGTACTACCTGGAAACCTAGCCAGAATGTTCATGATAGTGAGGTCCGAATTGCAAACAATCTGAACATTTAATGAATGGAAATGTTTCCTGTTCACGTAAAGCTCTTCATGCTGCAATGGTGCGATAATGGCGACATGGGTGCCGTCCACGAACCCCAGAACACCTGGCATTGGCTTCGACGCAAAATTACTGTAAACAAAAATTGAATTGTCTGAGTCAATAACAGTTTCATATTTCTTTTTCAGGCTGACACAGTACGTGCAGCAGAAGAACGCCAAATAAGTGAAACTAGCTTAAATTTATGTATTTATTACTTATTTCTCTTTATTAACTGTTTTATCTTCATTATCTGTTTTATCTTTGATTGATTCCCATTTTATTAAGTATTTATTACTTATCATCTATTATTCATTTACATTGTTCTTTTTATGACTGTTCAGATTATTCTATTTACTATTCTATTCAGTTCATACTATTCACATTTTATTAAGTATTTATTACTTTTCATTTATTGTTCGCGTTTTATTAAGCATTTATTACTTTTCACGTATTGTTCAAATAAACCAAAGAAAAAAAAATTAAGCTTCATTTATTTACCTCTGAATTACTGCATTTCTGGCCTCTCTGGTTGATGGAAACACGATCCACCTCGTCAGCTGCTCGTTCTGGTTCATCGCCTCGGTGACTTCCTCGATGGCTCTGCTGACACTTGCTTGGCTAAGACCAAGGCTGCTGTCGCTACCTGTTGATTTCTGGTAACTACCCTGCCCAAAAAAGTGCAGGGCGCAGAGAACCTTGAGTTCCACTGGAACTGCCGTAGAGCGTTGTGCAGCAGGCATCAGTGGACGAAGTTCTTCTATCAGGCTGCGCGCTAGTTCCCGGTCCAACCTGTAAATCCCACGAAAAATATTATCGCTCACGGCGAAAGGATCAGACGTGTCTCGGATTTGCCGCAGGCGAATCCGATTCACTGCGCCCTCCTGAAGTCGACGCTGCTCCCTTTCCCGCTCCCTCTGCCTCTCTACTCGTCGCCGTCGCATCACCAATAGAAGTTCAAAATTCATCTGTCATAGGCAAATAACTCCAAATTATGTCTGGTAGGTATAATGATAGTAAAAGGCGTTTTTTCGCGAGCTCTGGTATACAGAGAGATTCTGTGGAAAGTTGTAAGCCGTGTGGGTAGGCAACCCGCATATTTACCGAAACGGCAACGCTGTCGTAGCGACAGTCGAACGTCTGCATCTACAGATGACATAGCGGCAGCTTTCACGTCGTTTGGTCAGAATCAAGTGACAGAGTGACATATTTGAGGTTGTTCGTAATATAACTAGTAAGACAAAGGGAATCGATATTAATTCGTAAAGAAGTGGTAACGAATTAGCGAATTGATTGCAGATGTCGATTTCTGTTTATTTGCAACGTTATTTGGGTCTAAACAACCGTCGGGGTGAAATTTACGAATCATTCTAATAAAGGTAACCAACAAATGTCAAACGATAATAATTCGAAATAAAGTCGTGATAAAGTTACGAATTGATCGCAGATTCTGAGTTATGTTTACTTGCGAAATTATTTACAAGCTAGCAGTTCCTCGATGATGGACTGACTCGTCGCAGCACTTCGACAACTACGGTCAGGAACACAGCGATGTAAATTCGATTCGACGAGCAATCTACGAGGCATCTCTGACGTAGCAGCAAACCCCAAATTTTTTCACCTCCTAATAATTTGAATGCACAGTTTTGCGGAAATACTGCGCATAGTTCCAGAAGACGGTCAGAAGCTTATCTCGAAAGTTGCTCAAGAAGTCGGCATGTCGTCGGCACAACGCATTTAGTTTATTGTTATTGTACTACGTTTAATGAATAAAAAATGTTATTACATGATAGAAACTCATTGTAATGCAATCATTTCTACAAATATGCGACGCTTTATTCCACTCAGCTATCAAAGGCACAATTACGTTTATTTACAGAACAATACTTTCAATTAATTCTTTCCTCGCTGAGACCACTACAAGATTATCGGTAGGCAAACAGGTGATCTTTGATTCGTAAATTTCACCTCGAGGGTTGTTTGGACCCAAATAATGTTGCAAATAAACAGAAATCGACATCTGCAATCAATTCGCTAATTCGTTACCACTTCTTTACGAATTAATATCGATTCCCGTTGTGGTACTAGTTATATTACGATCAACCTCAAATATGTCACTGTGTATGTTGATTCTGACCCAACGACGTGACAGCTGTCGCTACGTCATCTGTAGGTGCAGACGTTCAACTGTCCCTACGACAGCGTTGCCATTTCAGTAAATATGCGGGTTGCCTACCCACACGGCTTACAACTTTCCACAGAATCTCTCTGTAGGTACCAAAGTGTACCAGAATAATAGTGTGTATCACTCAAACTATATATTGGTACCCTTTGGTACCTATACCAAACCTATACCAGAGGCTCGCCAAAAAACGCCTAAAAATTGATGCGAATCATTTTATAATATGATGGCATTATTTTTCGTACTTAAATTGGATTGCGGCCCTAACCTCCGTCCCTAACCTTGTGCGAATATTTGAAAATAAGTTATATAGCATTGAAAGTTAATAAAACTAAGAATGCATCGTAACTAGTTTGATAAAACCAACTTTTTGAGTTATCAGATTATACCCGAATGCCATAATAATCGAATTGATAATTGAGGTGAGATGAAGTCACATGTACTTACCTTGAGATACGATCGTTTGAGAACGAAACGAGAGGTTTTCCCGCGCGTTTGAATCGGCCATTTTTCGATTCGTTTTCGATCGTAACAAGGCGTTCGTAAACTTACTGAATCGCACTTTTGGCGAATCGAACCGTTGTGACGTCAGACTCGATCGTCAAATCATCGAAACGATCGTATTCGGAGTTACTGAATAGGCCCCCTGGACCAGATATGCTCACTTCATCTGAATTGGCTCATACAGAAGAATTAGTAAGCATGCTCAAGCCGTTTGAAGAAGCCACTAAAATTCTCTGCAGAGAACATTATCTAACAGCAAGTAAAGTCATACCAGTGGTTAACACATTGAAACGCAAGTTAGAAGAATATAAACCTTTGTCTGTTGACGGTGATAGAGTACTAAAGAGTTTGCAAGATCAATTTACTAAACTCTTCGCAAAGATAGAAAAAATGAATCTAATCGCTACAGCGACTTCATTAGATCCTCGATTCAAAAAAATCCACTTTACGGATAGGTTGGTGTGCGCTGAAGTTGTTAACAAAGTGTCCAGAACACTCAAAAATGAAATACTTGACGCCCATAAAAATAAGGAACCAGAATATGATGCACCAATGAATAATTCCGATGTGGAGGATAATTATTGGTCTCATCATGAGAATTTAGCCGTGCTAAATAAGTCGTTTCATGAAAATATGAATCACGATTCGGTGCCCGAAGACTTGAAATATTACTTGAATCAGCCTACCATCCAGTTATCCGAAGACGCAATCAAATTTTGGAATAATTATAATCATTCACCACTATCGAATTCGGCAAAGCGCCTTCTATCTATTATCGCTACCTCCGTTCCGTCTGAGAGACTATTTTCCCGAGCTGAAAACGTTGTGACGGAGAAGAGAAATAGCCTAAGCAGTGACCATCTAAACCAGCTGTTATTTTTAAATTCATTGCCTAAAGTAAATTGGCATCTGTAACCAATTTCTTAACAATAAAGTAATAATCAAAACATTCATTACATGATAAAGTGTGAAATTCCTCAATTTTTAGCCTGATTAAACTCGCTCATTTAAAAATTCAAAGCGTTGCAGAATTACAGATCGATATTGTTAGTATCGATACTTTTTGTACTACGATATCGAGTTATCGATACTCGAGTCAGCAATACGTATCGATAAGTTGTATCGATACTTCAGACCTGTATCGCCCAGCACTAAGGAGAAGAACTCCAATTCTATTAACTTCGTTTTGGCGAATGACCGTTTTATATTGTAGCTTAAAAGCTAGGAGACAGAGAGAGATTTCAATGAAATTTAGACATGTTTAATTGAGAAAATAAAGAAAATAAAAAATATATGCAATAAAATTAGGTGTACCGAAATGAACGTGAAATTTGAAGAACCTCGGATCGGACAAGCCAGGAGGACGAAACGACCTAAGCTTGTTTTTCGTCGCACAGTGGTCCCAAATCCCAAAAAGCTGGCCAAAAGTCAAAAATGCATTTAATCCGGATGAAATTCTGGACTCGGGGGTTTTCGGGGTCGCTGATTACGAATTCGAAGTCAAAATTTAAACAAACATAATGGCGGATCCAATCTGGCGAAAAATTTATTCAAAAACGTACTCAATTCGGATAAATTTCTGGACTCGGAGGTTTTAGAAATTACGATTGTGAATGAATGAAATAGAAAACGTAAGGACAGTTGACATTCGAAGATTTGGAAAAAATAGGATTGGAATACAGTAATTAATCATTATTACAATGACAATGAATATTTATAATATGTTTCTTTCATTATTTCATTTTTAATCGATATAATTTGAGAACTTCTTACAATTAATCGCTGTCCTGCGAACTGTCATCATCGTCCGATGAATCGCTTGTGTTATGTGAAAAAATCTGAAAAACTGAGAAAAAAAAAAACTGAAAATGTGAAATCATAGATGATAGATTTTCAGAGGGTGTAGGATCAATAATCATTAAGGGGTGACATGGGTTTCGTCGGGTGAAAAAAGGCCTATTTTCAATAATTTTTTTTCTATATTGTAACGTTCCGGGCTATTCCGGCAATTAAACTTATAAGGAATAGACCGCCGTTTTGTGAGTTCTTTGCTCAAATATTGAAATTTCTAGATTTTATGAGTTTTGGGCACTTTGTAACTAGGTTGGAGGGGAAAAGTTGGTTCTGCCACAAAAAGCCTCCTTTCTAGATTTTCTAACTAACTACGGACTCGGAGTTAACAAAGCCGTTTTTTGCGTGGACTCAACAGATTGCTCTGTAAAGCCACCTCCCTATATCAGAGCCGATGCTTTCACATAAGCCTGATTCCTGAGCTTGCCTATCTTTTCTAACTATTCCCTGCACTCAGATCCGGGGTTATGCACCCAAGACTGTATATCCAGACTCGGAAGATTGCTCTTCAAAGCTGTTCCCTGAATTTATACTATCTCGGCTTTATGTTGTGTGCAAGAGTTTTTTATAATGGAAATGAGCGACGGAAATGTCGGACAAAGATACAGCGTTGATTTGAATTTTGTGAAATCAAAAGTTTTATCAAATACTTTCTGATGTCTGAATTTACAAAATAAAATAACAAAAATCGTTCTTACTTCTATGTTCTTAATTTTCTACCTTATTCTATTTGGCTCTTTTATTCTCTATTCGATCGATATTTTGTTTTATTTCGCGTTTTGGAGTGCAAGTTCAGTTTATCGATAAATGCCTCTAGGTTTTCTGAAATCTATTCTCAATGCTGCAGCAATAGATTTTATTAAATGGAAATATGAAACAATAGCTGTTTTAGCATATCTTTCTGTGATTTTATTTTTATATTGAAATTGAAATTTATACTTGATTCTACTGACTCTAAGTTATTATCTTTGGATGGCCCAAAGTATAATAGTGCAATTGAGACGGCTACGAGTTCTGACTGCGTATCGCTAATTATTATAGTGAGTCGACTACGAGTTCTGACTGCGTATCGCTAATTATTATAGTGAGTCGACTACGAGTTCTGACTGCGTATCGCTAATTATTATAGTGAGTCGTCTACGAGTTCTCTGCTGAGTATCGCTGGTGAGGATTGTCCTCACCAGTCTAGCCTAACATAGACAGAGGTACTAACTTCTATTACTCTCTGATTTGACTCCGAAGATTCACGACTCCTATTGCCGTCACGTAGTTACTTTACTTGCGAGAAAGGTTTTGAGCGTTTGGGGACCCAAGGCTCGCTGCAGGGTTCCCCAGGAATACTAGAGATGGCGCGCGGGCGCTCGGCCTTATGACCGCGTTAATATGAATTTGGAAATCTTACAAGGTTCCGAGTCTATAAGTGTGTTTGACATTGTGGACAGTCTCTGATCATAGGAGTAGGCCCATCAAATTGGTCACCCTGCGATTCATAACGTATCCGACATCTCCGACAGCCTGCGATGTCTTCGTAGCCTTCTTCATAGCCTCCGATAGCTTGTCCCACACCTCATCGATGACGTTCGACCCGTAAATGAGAATAAAATATTTAGGCAGATAGGCGATGTCTTCCGCCTTCATTTGTTTCCAATCTCGTACTTGAATGGCTATGTGTAATGCTTTAAAAAGGGATGGCTTACACTCCTTTAAATACCAAGTTTTCAAACGCTGCACGTTTTCAAACTCGAAGTCGGGTATTTCGCGGCAAGACATTCCGTTGGAATCCGAACTAAGCAAGATAGCAGCCATGGACGATAGTGTCGAGCTGGAATTGTTGAGAACTGCGAAGAATTGAAAGGTAGAGGAAGAGCAGCATATTCGGAATAGTGCACTGATATCTTGGGAGGTTCCCATAACAGTCCTCATGCCAATGCATCACTTCGTAATCTACGAGCCATCGAAGACTTGGACATCCCAATTCTTCTAAATCGATCACATGCTTCGATTCGTCGTTAATGATTTTTTCGATCCACTTTTTCTTCTCCTTTCCCTTGACGTAGATATAACTTGCATGCTCGACAACTTTTTGCACAACTTCCTGCACCTTATCGTAAGATATATTGGCAGCATTCCATGGTATTCCATGATAATTCCGCGTCAACCAAGCATTTGACAGATAATATTTTCCAAGCACACGGTGGTTTGAAAAGAATGCGTGCTAGACCTTGCAAGCCTGTTTCATCCGTTTGAATGGTAATTGCACCGAGTTCTTTTAACGCAAATTCGTTGATGGGGTGTTCAAAGCCTTTCACATCTAATATCATCTCTATTGTAACGATTCATTTTTCCCGGATGTAATTTTCAGAAATGCTCAAAGTTGACTAATTTCAACAAACGTTCAAGACTCATTCGAGAGAATGCAATTCTCCAGCACGAATTCTCAGCTTTTATAATCGTTCACCTCTCTACTGGTCTCGAAAAATTGAGGGTTGTATCTCTAACATGAGGTTCATTCGATATGATAGATACTTCCAGAATCTTAGAGTGCTGCGCATGAAAAGACATTCCAGGAACTGTTTGTTTTCCAAGAACCATAAGTTATCGAGGAATCTGCCTGTACGAATCGCAGGGGTATCAAATAACAAATTTCTCAAATCACAAATGGTGCCGATTCCAAGAAATGTTTGTCCGGGAAATTCCAAGAAGACAGGGAGACGTTAATCGCTAGGGTATTCGAGTGACGTCATCATCGAAAGTTCGAGAGGTCTGAGGCCCGAGCGTGACGTCATCATCGAAGGTTCGAGATTCTGACGTCATATTAAGGGTGTGTGCCGTCATATTAAGGGTGTGTGCCGTCATATTAAGGGAGTGCGCCGTCATATTAAGGGTGTGTGCCGTCAACTCAAGGGTGTGTGACGCTATTTTGAGTCGAGGCGGGTGACGTTATCACCAGGGGTCCGCGGACTCCCCCCACCCTCACACGAATACGGACGGCGCGCGCATGTGTGTGTGCGTGTACGTGTGCACTAACACTTTTCTATCCAGAACCGGCCTTGTTTATCTACTAAAGCAATGTAAGATCGTATTTCCGTAGATTTTGCCAAAAAATTCAATTTGTTGAGGACTCCAGTCCAAATTGAAAACCGATATAAGACCGTATTAAGACGGAAAAAAGATGCTGTCAACAACAACTCGAAGTCGGGTATTTCGCGGCAAGACATTCCGTTGGAATCCGAACTAAGCAAGATAGCAGCCATGGACGATAGTGTCGAGCTGGAATTGTTGAGAACTGCGAAGAATTGAAAGGTAGAGGAAGAGCAGCATATTCGGAATAGTGCAGGTAATTCGGAATACCTAAATATCTTAGTTTCTAAAAACACCAGCTGTACTTTTTTTTTACAAACATAACGTCACATGACGTGCGAAGCCAATGAGTACTAAAAACAACCCATCATCTTGATATTCCTGCTACAAGGCTCACGTAAACAAATCTTCAATTTTAAGAAGTTTTTCGGTAAGAATACAATCCTTTCTAATCGTTCATTGCAATTCATAACATCTACATTTTAATTATTTAAATTAATAAGTGACCTTATTAATTAATGATTTCACATGGGTTTTGTGAATTGTACTTGAATTAGACATTTTTTACAGAATTTTAGTTTACGATGACATGTTTTTAATTTGGAATACCGAGAGTAAACATAATTTAAAGATCAATAGTATTTTTCAATGTGACTGATAACATTGGCAAGAAGCTACTTCGGGATAAATATTTAATACTTATTACGATTGTTTCATTTTCTAAAGGAAATTGTGAGTAATTGTAAAAAAAAAAAAGATTATAATTTGGCTGAAAGATAATAGCAATGCTGATGAATTCTTATTATTGGAGGTAGGGAAGGGGTTGGAGGGAGGGTGGGCGGGTGGGCGGGTGCCCCCCCCCCCCTCCAGCCCTTGTTTTTGAGGATAGGTAGAACTTTTGCACATTTCCATGCCATTGGGAGGTAGTAATGAGTTAGGGCATTGTTAAATAAAATTGTGTAAGGATTTCTCATATTTGGTGGTAAATGTTTAAGAATGAGTGGGGGTATATTATCTAGTCCTGATGATGTTTTATTTGGTAGCTTTTTGAGTATTGTACATACAGAAGTGGGGTTACAAAAAAAATTTAAAGTGTCTGGTTCAATTTTAGGGTTTATTGATCTGTTTAATGGGGTGAATTGCAGGTGAGTTGATTTGTTCTTTCGTCTTTCTTGGTGGGTTGATTTGAAAGTATTGGTTTGTATATCTATTAATTCTTCGAGTCTATTATTATTTGTGTTGGGTTATTTAACAAAAAGACACATACAGACTTTTAGTTTGTTTCAGCAGTTTATTAATCAATGATAGTTTTTTCTAGATATAAGGTATCAGAATTATATTAACAGGCATTAGAGAGGGTTTACTCTTGAGTCGCGTCTTATCCCGATGTATACAATCGACTGACTTAAACTCACTAACTAGAGTTACTTTGTTTTGTTGTCTCCAAGAGGTTCTCGAATCTTCTACAGTAATTCTCTATACTCTATTTATGTAGCTCCGGTACACGCGCACTTTTGCTATACTAACACCTCCCCTCAAAATGCACCGTGTTCACAATCATTCAATCTTATTCATTCTCCATGCCTAGGTTTATCAGACACTCAAGGTGTTTAGGGCCACTCAAACCTTTCGTTAGAATATCCGCGGGCATTCTCTCACTACATAAGTATTCTATTTCAATTTTCTTCTTTTCATACTCATCGCGGATCTTATGGTATTTTAACGCTATATGTTCAGTTCGCGGCCGGAACGCATTATTTTTTGCAAGTTCAATCGCTCCTTGATTGTCATTAAATATCGTGACACATGCAGTATCTACATCCATACTATTTAATAATTCGCGTAAATAAACAGCTTCCTTAGTCGCTTCAGACATGGCTATATACTCTGATTCTGTAGTTGACTGTGCAACTACGCGTTGCTTGCGCGCCTCCCAACTTATGGGTGAGCCAGCCAAAATAAATGCCAAACCAGAATACGACTTATAATCTACAATATTGCCTCCCCAGTCTGCATCAGCTACACCAAACAATGGTAGGTCAGTCTTTTGGTATTTTAAGCCATAATTTATAGTTCCCTTGAGATAACGCAATACGCGTTTAGCTGCATTCCAGTGAGACGAATTGTAATTGTTATTAAATTGACTCAGATAATTTACAGAAAAAGCTATGTCCGGTCTTGTCATAACAGCTAAATACATTAGCGCACCAATTAACGATTGATACGGATATTTTCGCATCTCACTCTCATTCACGCATTCAGTCTTCGATAATTTGCAATTTATTTCCATTGGTGTTATCGCGGGCTTACAATTTTCCATGTTGAATCGTTTTAAAACATCTTCCGTATAAGATTGTTGTTTTAAACATACGCTATAATTATCATCTTGTGAAAATTCAATGCCCAAACAACGATTTATTTTCCCTAAATCCTTAATTTCGAAAGACTCTGATAACGATTCCCTTACTTCATTCAGCCATATATCATCATTTCCTGCTAACATTAAATCGTCTACATATACAGCGATTATTATACATTTCCCATTCTTTTCACTCTTAAATAAGCACGGGTCTTGTGGCACTGGATCAAAATTTAACGCGCGTAGTTTGTTTAGAAGTTTCTTGTGCCACTGACGTCCTGCTTGACGTAACCCATACAACGCTTTCTTTAATACACAGACACCTTCACGTGAACTTTTGATATTTTGTAACCAGCGCTTGGCTGTTTGCACTATTTTGGTGTCGCGCACACATTTACCACTTGTACCTACTGGTTTATTTTGTGTTATTTTTCCTAAGACTTCCTCTAATTCCTCAGGTACATTCATATACACTTTTTCTTCGAGATCACCGTTTAAATAAGCTGTCACAACATCCATCTGATGAATTTCGAGTTGCATCTCTGCTGCTAGTGCTGCTAGCACTCTTATCGATGTTGAACGGGCTACCGGTGAATAGATCTCGTAGAAATCCTCTCCAGGTCTCTGCGAGCACCCCTTTGCAACCAGACGTGCTTTCTTCCTTTCAGAATTGCCATTGTATTTTGTGCAAAACACAAATCTGCTTCCGATGATTTTCCTATCAGCGGGCCGTTCCACTATTTCCCACGTGCAATTTTTAATTTGCGCGAGATATTCATCCTCTAAAGCGCTTCTCCATTCGCTTGCATCGTGTAGCTTGCTTGCTTGCTCCCAGGTGGTTGGGTCAGCTGTTGTTGTTAGGCTTGCGTGTTCGAAAACGTCGTCTTCTTCTTCGTTGCCATCTTCGTACTCTTTCGAGGGAGCTTCATCTTCCGCCGAATTTTCATTGTCTTTATTCGGAGTGCTTTCCTCATTTGAGTCTACTAGATGATATTGTTTCCGTGGTCTTCCCACTGAACCTGTACGCATTATTCTCGGTCGACCCTTTCCACGTTTTGCTGGTGGGATTAGCTCGCTCCATGACACTGTAGCTCCTCTTTTTCTAGCACGTCTTAATACGGGTTCCTCTCTCTCTTGAGCTTCTTTGTCTGAGCTTGTGTCTTTCTCTATTAACTCGACGTCTATCGAACTTTCTTCGTCTAATATTTCACGATATTCGCGGTTGAACCCCGAACAATTTAAGAATTTGACGTCGCGACTCACAATCGTTTTTCTTTCATTTGACATATGTAAGGAAAGACTCCCTTAGACCCCTTTTAAACTTCCCGCACGATCGGACGCGTCGGTAAAGCGACGACCTGAAGAGGCAAAAGAGTAGACTACAAAGGATAGCGACCACGTGCAAAGAAGCAACGAAAGTGGAAATTAATAACGTCAAAAATAAAATCAACTAGAGCGAAAAATAGACATCGAATGTTGTTTCTTTGTTACAGGTGCGTATTGGAGGCACAATATAAAAAAATAAGTGTACAAATGTACAGATAACCATAAATAAACTCATCTTTGTTACAGAGCAACTCATTCGACTTGAAAAAAATCCCTTCCTGAACCTACTAGAGTGCTAAGGCATTATACATATATACACGATATGCCTTGGATTTTTGAGAATAGCCCAAAAAAATCCCTGGCTGCGACCTTGATTCAAATTTTCCCTTATTTTGTTTCTTGTTTAACACAAAAACCTTTGACCCAAAAACTTGCATGTAGTTTAATGTGGGAGTCTTCCCCGTGTACACTGTGTATGGTATTTCTCCATTCAAGGCATTTGTTGGGCACCTATTTCGCGTGTAATTGGCATTATTTATTGCCTCAGCCCAAAAATGCATTGGTGCTCCTGCTTGACGCATCATACATCGCGCCATTTCCACCAGTGTCCGATTTTTCCTTTCGGCCACACCATTTTGTTGAGGTGTGTGTGGTGCTGTCAGACACCGCCTAATACCATGTTTTTCCAAAAAACTGTCGAACTCGCGATTACAGTACTCGGTGCCGTTATCTGTTTGGAGCGCTTTTATTTTATGTCCCGTAAAAGTCTCTACATCATTTTTATACACTTCAAAAACTTTCAGAATGTCAGCCTTGCTTTTCACAAAGAAAACTTCGCAGTATCGCGATTTATCATCAATAAACGTGACGAAATACTTCATACCGGAAAACGACGCGTGTCTCATAGGACCACAAACATCACTATGTACGATTTCTAGTAAATTACGCGTGCGATTTTCAATACTTTTTGCGAACGGTAGTCTTGTTTGTTTTTCACTGATACATATCTCACACTGTGACAACCGTTCGTCATTGTTTATTTTGATACCGTGCGCCAAGCCGTTTTTCGCCATCGATTTTATATCCCGTTCGTTTAAATGACCTAATTTTTCATGCCAAACGTCAATATTTTTCCTGCCGGTTTCTTCAACCTCTAGGTTTCCCGCATAATGGGTTTCACCACGAACGTAATACAGATTTCCGCGCCGATCTGCGCGCAAAATCACCTGTTCATTTTTCACCATCAACGCTTCATGTTTCGAGAAGATAACCTTGCAATTGTGATCCGTCGCCTTGGCCACTGATAGTAAATTCGTACGTAAATCTGACACATACAAAACATTTTCGAGATTTACATCTCGATCACCTTTTTCACTCACTTTTAAATGAACATTTCCTGTTCCCGTAATCTTTGTACACTCGTGATTTGCCAACGATAAATCCGTATTAGTGGTTGTGAAATTTTCGAATATTTCCCTCTGAGTAGACATGTGGCTTGTACATCCACTATCTATGCACCATTCACCATCGGATTTTATGTACAATGTCTCTTCGACTGTACTTAATAACGTGCTTGGACTATTATTACTCGAATCTCCTTTATCTTCGGATTGATTCGCACTTGACTTTGCTGGATACTTGGTTCGGCATTTTCTCGCGATATGGCTCTCTTTCCCACAGCGGTGACAGACTATTCGTTGTCTGTTCACCTGACCTTGGTCCGGCCCTTTGTTGATATTGTGACGTGGTTTGAAATTTGAATTCGATTTTCTCGAATATAACGCACCTTGTGAGCTAGATGCTTCCGCCATCTTTCCTTCTTGTCGGTCAAACAGCTTTATCATCAACGCGTCTAATTTCGGCAAATCATCACGTGTCTCTATTGTCTCCTTGAACACCGCGAAAGACTCAGGCAAACTGCTTAGCAACAACATTACCAGCATTTGATCTGGAATTTTTATTTCTACATCACTCAACTTTTTAGCAATATCACAAAAGTCAGTAGCATGCTTCCTTAAATCATCACCTTCGTGCATCTTCGTGGTGATGCATTTCTTCAATAGCGTAGAAATTCTGGTTGCTCCACGAGATTCAAAATTAGCTTCTAATTTGTCCCAAAGTGCGTTTGACGATCCTAGCCCCGCGTATGGTCTCAATTCAGATCCTGTGATGGCTAACAATATGTCGGACTCGGCTTTGCCATCCAACCTTATCCACTCCTGTAATTTCGACACCTCTGTAGCCTCTGGTTTTGGAATATCTCCGGTCACATATTCCCACAAATCATTCTTCCTCAAAATGGCTTTCATATGAACTTTCCATGTATCATAGTTGTCCGCAGTAAGCGGCTCAATTTTAATTGTCGCCATTTTGCACTCGTTGTCTTCCAACGAGGAACCGTTTATCCGAATCCGATTTAAATTAATAAACTACACTCTCGTGGCCTGGGCCCATAACCTGTTGGGTTATTTAACAAAAAGACACATACAGACTTTTAGTTTGTTTCAGCAGTTTATTAATCAATGATAGTTTTTTCTAGATATAAGGTATCAGAATTATATTAACAGGCATTAGAGAGGGTTTACTCTTGAGTCGCGTCTTATCCCGATGTATACAATCGACTGACTTAAACTCACTAACTAGAGTTACTTTGTTTTGTTGTCTCCAAGAGGTTCTCGAATCTTCTACAGTAATTCTCTATACTCTATTTATGTAGCTCCGGTACACGCGCACTTTTGCTATACTAACAATTTGCCATATAAGGTTTAGGTGAGTTTATCTGTTCGTAATGTGTTCCAATTATATTTAATTTTTGGATAGGATCTATAATGAGGTATTTGTCTGTATATTTTTGAGCTAAGCTAGTATTGCATTTACTTCTGTCAAGTATTTGTGCGTTGTTTTGACTAATTTCGATATCGTGTATTTTTGGTGGCTGTTTTGGTCTTGATAATTTATTTATTTTTGGGAAGAATGAATCGGTATTCCTAAAATTTATTTGTTTTAATTGACTTTCCCAATATTTAGTGACTGCTTTTTTAAACTCTAGTCTAAGAGTGTCTTTGGTGTTATTGAGTGCTTTCTTTATTATTCGTGTTTCGTTTTGTTTTATTATCGGGTCCGTTCGTTGAAGTCTGTGGAAGTGTGTTAAAAGTTGTGATGTATTCTTTGTAACGCGGCAAAAGCCACGACATATATTTTATAATAATATACTATGTAAGGCGCGCGCGCCATCTAACGTTCGCGCGGTCAACTAGGGCACACGCCATCTACCACCGTGCAACTAACCACAGTAAACGCCATTTTGTCAAAACTCGCTCTCGCTAACAAAGTAACATTCAGAATTGACTAGACGGGGAATAAAATACGATTTAATTAGAGAAAAGGAACATATCTCTCGGGGTATACTAAAGTGAGAAGCTAGCGGGGTTGTTTCGACCTCACCGCCTGTCCGACCATCTTGGTATATCTGTTGTTTTTTAATTACACAGCTTCGCTTAAGAAGTGGGGGATAGCTAGTGGTATTGTCTCGGCAATACTACCTGTCCTTCTTCCCATTTCTCACAAGCACAGCTGATGCAGTAGAATCAGTAAATTCATGTTTTGTCTTTTAATTCACTTATTCATTTTTAATTAGCTTCTAGATAAACTCTCCTTCAAATAAAAACCTAGGATAATAAAATCCAGTCAACTCAAAGTTACGAAATAGATATCGTTATAAAGCCGAGACAGGCCAATTATTCAGAATCCTCATATAATTTCACTGTTCACTTCAAACAATATAAAATATATGTACTAGTTATAAGTAAAATCACGGTTGATAGCGAGTAAAGTCAATCCCAATAGAATATAGAAGTCCTAAAACAATAATTATAGGCAAAATTCACTCATATTTATTTTAATGTTAAAAACATATGTACTAGTTATAAGTAAAATCACGGTTGACCGCGAGTAAAGCCAACTCTTAGAAGTCCTAAATACTAATTATAGGCGAGATTCACTTATATATGTTTTAATAAATGTTAATGTTAAAACCTTAGGAATAAGTCAATACATTCACTTTTATGAACGCACAAGTAAACGTATCGTTCTTAATAAATATCATATTTTTTGTTATAAATGTACTAATTAATTGAATTACCTTCCATAATTCTAATAAACTAAAAGTAGGCCCGCGGATTAACTTCCAAACACCCTGAGATTAAGAGACTACATCGGCACTTCGCCGATATAGATAAGTAAAATATTAGAGCATGACTCATCTTTTGTAGTTTTTTGATTTCTGGGGTGAGATATTTTAAAATTGTAGTTTTTGGTGTGATTTGTGGAACTGTGTTTTCAATTGTGGTAAGGATTGTAGTCTCTAGGTTGGATAAGTATTTGTCTATTTCTTCTATTGATAGATTACGATCATCTGAGATTTGTGTCTTGTAATCGTCATCTAATTTTTTGTTGAATTTTTTTCAACTTGTAGCTTTATAATTATAAATATGGGGAGTGTTATTTACGTTTATGAGTGGATTGTATAGGATGGGGATTTCAATTCTGAAATGGATGGCTTTGTGGTCACTATCAAATGTCAAAGTAGGCAATTTATTGTTTTCTTTGTTCAAAATTCTCAGCCTATCGTCAGCTAAACACATATCTGAGTAAGTATTAGCTGGGATGAAAGTAGGTTCATAAGGTGTGTGAATAGATAGTTTGTTACGTATATGGTTGTTTTTTCCCCATTTTCGTAATAGTCTGCCTCGTGGATTGAATGCTCTATCACCCCAATCTTTTGATGTAGCATTCAAGTCACCAGCTATAATGTACAAGTTGTTAGGGTTATTGAGTTTAAGTTGTTCGAACATCGATCACTAGATCACTAGACCGCGAGGTCGTCCACTCGACAATTGGCCAAGAAAACTAAAATTATTTATTAAGGTTGGGCGCCAGGCGGATAACCGCCACTTTCAAAATTCAAAATTCAAAATCTTACAACAATAACATACCCGAAGCGTCGGCTAGCAACAGTACCGCGGAGAGGGGTCGGGATTAATGTGAAGGATTAACTCGGCGCCAAATAACGACTCGTGAATTTCAAATTTAACAAAAGAATACTGAATTTATTCAAAAAACTAGAATTCAACTGAATCAACAAGTAATCATGTACAGTCGGGGAACCGGATTCTGAAGCTCCTTATCCCGCGCTGAACGCAACTGCACACACACCTTTGATTTTAACTATCTTCAAGTTGGCATGAAATTAAAACGACATTAGCTCTACTGATAAATTAGCGATCTGCTCTGCTTTTTTTTTCAGAGAATGTCAATTCGCATAACCTCTTGAATGCACAAGTGATTGAAAAATCTGTCACATCGGATAACCCCAAAATGCGCGTACGTTTTTTCGAATTAGGTTGCTCCTAAAATGAACTAGTGTTCGTAAAGTGTTCATATCGTTGAGGGAGGGCCCTAATGAAACTTAAGGGCCTTTGAGCGACTGTTTCTTTTACCGACAGAGTAAGCATTTTCGACCATTTTCACGACCACAATTTACTCGCCGGATCAATTCTCTATCGGTCCACTAATCACTCTGAGGTTTTGTAGGGATAATCCTCAAGTTATCAGCTAGCGCGCGCTGGTCTCCAGGAAGTAAATGAATGTAATTTCAATTAATAATCGATTTAATTATACGACGCTGCGGAATCAGGTGACACCAATACATCGCCGATACACAGACACTGTGAAATAATAACATTATTTTCTGCATTTTTGATGAAAAGTCGGTATTCAGCTAGGCAGCGCGCGGTATAAACTGATATTAGCAATCTTCTGATATTATTCCGAGGTAGATCCAAGAAACAGGCGCAATTTGATCCGGCGAGTAAAATTCGAAGTGACAGCCAGCGTCGACACAAACACATGCAGAAACTGTTGTATAAAAGTATTTGTTGCTTCCTCCGTGCGCTTTTTGTGATATCAGCGCCATTCCGTTTCAAGATATTTTACTCATTTGTCAGTGGAGCTCAAACTCGTCACTAATAAAAACTGTTATTCAGGAGGAATATTTTATAAAATATAATTTATATCGTCAATTTTTTTCATGATTTTTGAATCTGTATTATGCTGCCTCTCCGCACAATCGATACCGAAATGTAGAAAAAAATGAGGACCCAAATATGTATGGGGTAGTCCACCTCAACTCGCCATGCTCGCAAACCTTAACAATTTCAATCTGACTGAGTTTTTTTCCATGTACTATACTATGAAAAAGAACGTACACGTATATCCTGTTGTATCGTTTTTTTCCGCCGTTCCAATGATACAGAATTTTGAAATTTTCAAGTTTTACTCCCCAGTTATATTTTGAGCTCCGGTAGCTCAGAATTGGTTACTCCTATCGAAAAAATGTATATACATAACTTCTTGGTATTGAAATGTTCTACTCAAAAATAATTTTTTTTCAATTTATCCATCAACTCGAAACTGTTTTTATACGAATAAACATCAAAAACCCGTTTTTTGAAAAAAGGCCCCAATTTAATATTTTCAAAAAAATACCATAAATTCTACCCAAAATTACAAAACTTTTGGGACCTTAGCCATGATGGAGTCTTTTTTGGTTTGAAAGTTATACACCTATTCAATCATCTACAAGACCGAATTCAGCCAGTCAATAGAAAAAATTTGCCAACAAGCGACTTTATGGGAAACCATGGAAGGTAGGGGGCGGAAAGATAACAAATAACGACAATGAAAGGATAAGAATGCTCAACGCGTTTTTGAGATTTATTTTCAATCTTGCGCTACTTTTTTGTCAAACGGTAAATTACTCGAGTCGTCGTCGACGAATATCTTTTCAGCGCCATAATACCGAATCTAACATTGCAAGCATATACACTAGGCCGCTTCTTTTCAAACGAACATTTTTTTTTCGCTGTCACATGAAAATGTGGTTTCTCACATCGAAAACAAATTCTCTCAAAATTTGAGCCCTTACTTTTGATTTTAAGTACTTCCTCTCGATCGTTGAATTTTTCCCATTTAAATAACATGTAAATTATTGTTTTTTTTTTTATTTTTTATTTGTTATAGCTCTATTCAGTTTGATGATTTTTCATTGCGATTGGTCGCAATCTGTAGTGTATTAAATACTATCTTTCTGTCGAGTGGCTCAATTCGGTCTTGTAGATGTTTGGATAGGTGTATAACTTTCAAACCAAAAAAGACTCCATCATGGCTAAGGTCCCAAAAGTTTTGTAATTTTGGGTAGAATTTATGGTATTTTTTTGAAAATATTAAATTGGGGCCTTTTTCAAAAAAACGGGTTTTTGATGTTTATTCGCATAAAAACAGTTTCGAGTTGATGGATAAATTGAAAAAAAATTATTTTTGAGTAGAACATTTCAATACCAAGAAGTTATGTACATACATTTTTTCGATAGGAGTAACCAATTCTGAGCTACCGGAGCTCAAAATATAACTGGGGAGTAAAACTTGAAAATTTCAAAATTCTGTATCATTGGAACGGCGGAAAAAAACGATAAAACAGGATATACGTGTACGTTCTTTTTGATAGTATAGTACATGGAAAAAAACTCAGTCAGATTGAAATTGTCAAGGTTTGCGAGCATGGCGAGTTGAGGTGGACTACCCCGTATACATATAATTTTACAAATAGATCGAGCGCCTATACTCCGAGGCTCCGCCCATATCAAGTTCTCGGGCTCGATGCTAGAGGCGCCGTAGACGCTATATTATTTCAACAGGGTTCTCAATTTGCACGCCAATGGCGCGTTCCGGATGAGAAGTTGTCGGCGCTCGCTCAAAGGCCCTTAATATTATATTCTTTCATGAAACCGGATCGAATTTTAATCATTTTAAAGTGCTAGCTGAAATTAATAAAATCAGCCTGCGAAATTTGAAATTCAATCCCAAATATAGGAGTACTACGCACCAATAATGGATCGCAGGCTATTCAAAATTCGGCAATGTGTTCAGAACACTTAGGCAAAGAATCCCAAGTATCGGATGTAATATCGGTCGTCTCGTTACTCAGAAAGCATAGTTAACATTATTTATTTCAAAGTCTCTGCAGTTCATTGTCATAAGTGATTCGAAACATAGGTTTCATATGACAATAATATCTATACCGCACTTTGTGCTTGACATGTGTATGAAGGGTATGCACCGTTTGCGAAGCTAATTGGAATAAGAATTGTATGCAAGGAGCAAACGGCGGTGCTAAAAATCTATGTCAGTAAATTGCATTTTGATGATCGGTGAAAATCGTCCCGGTTTCATGAAAGAATATAACATTAGGTTTCATTAGGGCCCTTCCTTGACCCTATGAACACTTTACGAGAACTACGTTATTTTAGGAGTAACTGAATACGAAAAAACGTACGCCCATTTTGGGATTATCCGATGTGATAGATTTTTCAAGAGCACTTTAAAATGATAAAAAATCGGTACGGTTTCATGAAAGAAGACAACATTAAGTTTCATTAGGGCCCTCCCTTGACCCTATGAACACTTTACAAGAACTACGTTATTTTTCAACCACTTGTGCATTCAAGAGGTTATGCGAATTGACGTTTTCTGAAAAAAAGCAGAGCAGATCGCTAAGTTATCAGTAGAGCTAATGTCGTTTTAATTTCATGCCAACTTAAACATCATTTAAATTAAAGGTGTATGTCCAGTTGCGTTCGGCGCGGGATAAAGGCCGTATCACACTACCGGTTGGCGGTTACGGTTGACGGTTGGCGATTGGCAGCTGACCAATGAGAGAGCAGAGAGCGCCCGACTGCTGCTCTCTCATTGGTCAGCTGCCAATCGCCAACCGTCAACCGTGTGACGTCGGAATGGACGTTGGTGAAAAACCCTAGCAGCTAATCGAAGTACGGCTACTTGAATTATCACTATGACCAACCTAGACGTTCACTCAGTAGTTAAGTGGGCTCACCGTATCGATTAAGGGGTCATTTCACATTGACGTACCTAAAAATGAGCCAAAATTTGCGATTTTTTTTTATGAAAATGAGGATAGGTAGACATGAAATTATTTTTGTACTCATTAAATGTGACCTTCTAGTATACGAAAAAATTTTTTTTATTGAATTCCAAACATATGTTCGATAATTATTTGCAAATACACGGAGCAACAAAAAAAACGGCGAGGTCAGCGGCGTGCATGATTTTGCAAGTGGAATCCATCTTAAACAGAAAATTCAGGAAGTTTTGTGTTTAGTATGGTAGTGGCTATCTTCCAAACCTATAAAATTAATTTTTAAACAAAAAATAACAAAATGGCGGCTGTGTTATGTCTATTAATTGGGTTAGGTCCCCTGTTCAATATATAAAGATATACCTGAGGAGTATGAGGGTAAACGATAGTGATAGTAATTATAATCAAACTTGAATCTTTATTTCTAATAGTGGTACTGTGTTATAAAGGCAGGTCGTGTCTCCTGTATGGAAGTTGGTGAAAGAGTGAGTCTTAGAGGGAAAGGTAGGCAGTTCGTAAGAGAATAAGATAGAAGGATTATAGCTGACTCGCTGCATTTAGCAGTGCCGTGTGCAGCGAGTATCTTGCAGAAACGTGGGACAGGATGCGGACGATCGGGTAACAGGTAGATAGACAGAGTAGAGATGTAGAGGAACAGGGGGATAGAGGTAAGTGAGGGGAGAGCGTACGGGTGGTGACACCCGGACGTAACACCCCCACCCCCCCCCCCCCCCCCCGTTAGAGGAAACATATTAATTAGGTACAAGTAATATGTTTCTATCTGACGTAGTTAGATATAGGTGTAGTTATATGGAGACACTTGTGAAGTATGAATGGATGTATGTGTATTGTGAGTGGACCAAGTAGTATGGCACTAGCCTTTATTAGGTCCGATAGTACATATAGTAGTGTAGTAGTGTAGCATAGTCGTGTGTCGAATATGGTACGATTATGTATTATTCTTAAAATTAGGATTGCGGTTCGGTAATTGGTAATATATGTAGAATTACATTTTAAAGTATTGGTAGGTATGTAGTTGAATCATTTGTAGATTTTAGCTTCTGGTTCAGTAATTTGTCAATGGGATAGCGTATTAGGTATGAGGTGTGAGGGAATTACAATATTATGTTCGAGCGTAGTGTTATGAAATAAGATGCGTATAATAGTGATAGTACCTATAGGCGTCGTGAGAGTATCGTAGAATTACGTGTATAGGGATTGTGCGATCCAAATGTTATTTAAAGTTATATTATATTATAAAGGCTTAAGGCTAGGTAAGTGATGACAGTTTCGGAAAACATTGGTAATGGCATATATGGTTGTGTATGGTAGGTTTCCGTAGGTTTCGGATGTTATGGTTAACATGGTATAGGTGTGACTTAAAGTCTATCTTACACTATTTAGGTTTATATAGCTTTTGTATAAGTAAATGATCTGGTGACGTTATAATATTATCGTTGAGATTATAACGGCTTAAGTCTAGGTAGGTGATTACAGTTTCAAAAACAAAAACATTGGCAATGGTATATATGATTGTGTATAGTAGGTTTCCGTAGATTTCGGATGTTATGGTTAACATGGTATAGGTGTGACTTAAAGTCTATCTTACACTATTTAGGTTTATATAGGTATATGTATAAGTAAATGATTTAGTGACGTCATAATATTATCGTTAAGATTAGATGAGCGTAGCGACGACTTGTAATGTATTTAATCGTAATAGTCTATCGCTTCTATCTGGTGCGAGTTCGTCGTTGTCTTGCGTAGGAGTTGGGGTTTTTGGATTTTGGTTTTATATATAGTCGGATTTGTTGTGAATAGTATTGATGTGTAACGTTTGTCTCCATCATTTCGAGTGTCGTGTCGTATCTGTAATTATTTGTCTTGTTAGTCTCGTGTGTGTGCTAATTTTAATTTATTTAGGTGAACTATTTTTGTTTTGTTTGGCGTAATGTAAATTTCTGCGTTGATGTTGTCGATTATTTGTTTGATAACGTAGGGACCTTTGTAATGGTCGTCAAATTTGGAACGAGTTTCGTTTAGTAAGAAGACGTTTTGTCCGGCTTCGAAGGTTTGCGGATTGATTTGCCTGTCGTAATAAGTTTTTGACTTTACTTTAGCTTCTTTTAGGTTCAATGCTGCTTGTTTCCGTATGTCGTGCATGTTTGTCATTAGGTCAAGGATAAAAGTATTGTACGTGTTTGTCATTGCGTCTGTTATTCTTAGGTCCGACGGTAATCGGGCTTCTTTGCCAAATATTAGTTGGTGCGGTGTGAAGTCCGTACCCTCATGTCTCGCGGTGTTGTAGCAGAAGATCGCAAAGCGGATGTATTCGTCCCAGTCTTTACCCGCGTTTGTGTAATGTTTGATGTGTTCAGTTAGTACGAGGTGACTGCGCTCCAGCGATCCGTTCGATTGCGGGCGATAGGCAGTTGTTCGGACTTGTTTGATTTTAAAGAGTTTGCTAATTTGTTTGATTGCGGTACTCATAAAGTTCTGTCCTTGGTCCGTCAGTATTGTTCGTGGAGCTCCGTAACGCGTAATATATTCTTTGGCGAAAGCTACACCTATTGTTTGGGCAGTAGCATTGGGGAGTGGTATTGCGTCTAGGAACTTGGTTAAGTTGCACTGGATCGTTAAGAGATATTGGTTGTTGGATTTCGTGATCGGGAGTGGCTCTACAATATCGAGTGCTACTTTATCGAAAGCGTCTGCTGGTGTATCCGTGATTATCATGGGCAACTTGGTCTTGATTCTCACTAATTTTTTTCTTTGGCAACTGTCGCAGGCCCTGATAAAGTTTTCTATTTGAGTTTTCAGATTTGGCCAAATGTATTTTTCTCTTATTCGGTTGAATGTTTTCGTTACCCCTTGATGGCCGCCGATTAGCGATTCATGGTATTCTCTAATTATTTCGTCGCGTAGGGTTTCGTCGGGCGTGATAATTTCTTCGGTACAGAGTGTGATTTTAATGTTGGTGTTCACGAAGGTGTAATAGAATAGTTTTTTGATCGTTGACCATTGAAAGCTGCCTAGCCCAACGTTGGTTTTCGCGAAGGCGAAAGAGTTTATATTTTTACGTATTAGGATGCGTTTGAGGTTGAGGAGTATGTTGTGCAGGTCTTCCAGATTGTCTTTGTCCGTATGTTTGTTTTTTATTATAAGTGTGAGAATATATTTATCTTTGGATTTTGTAACAGCTATTTCCAGTTTCCGTGGTGTTCGAATTGTAAACGTTTTTCTGTTCAGCATGTTCTTGTCTATCAGTCGTTTTGTCAATGGGTCATCTGTCGGGTGTTCTGCCGGTACGCAGTGAACGTAGTTGTCGTTTATTAGGAACATTCCGTCTTTTGATTCTTTGATGTTAGTCGCAGGTATTATGTTATCTAGATTGTTTATGAAATGATTGAAATCGTTAGGTGTGTTGTCGATATCGTCGTTCTGAGTGTCCCTTTGTTGTGGGGTGTCAGTGGTAGGGATGGGGAAGTCGTTGCGTAGGTTTTGGGGATCTAAGGTGTCTATTGATAAGTGGGAGTCGTCACTATCAGGTGATCTCGAGTTCTCGGGCTCTGACGAATAATCTGTATCCGTCGTATGGTCAGTAGTGTTATCTATTTCTGGCGGTGGAATGGTGTTGCGTTGCGTTGTCGGGAGTGATCCGTGAGGTATTGGATTTTCGTATACGCAAATGGTGATCTTAATGTCTGTGTCTTTGAATATATAATGGATCATACGACTCACTATGTCCCAGCTAAGGTGGTCTAAGCCGCAACCTAATCTTGGTATTGATAGTGATCTCACTCCTTCTCTGATAAGCGCTACTTTGAGTTTGGCTAGTGTTTTGTACATTACTTCTTTCGTAGGTTTGTCAAAGTGGCGTTCTTTTGTTACCAAATTATAAATTATACGTCGTGGGTATGTAACTATAATAATGTCTGTTACTTTAGGGTTCATGGCTCGAAGTTGTTTGCGTTGTATCAGTCCTTGTTTCACCATCTGATCCGCGACACCCAGTGAAGCTTTACAGTCCGCTGAAATACAGTGTGCCAGGTTGTCTTTTTGTTTTAGTACGTCGGCGTGTGTCTCTGTGATGTTTTTATTGTAAGTCAAAGGCAGGAAATCTACATCTACGAGAAATTGATCGTAGGGGGGTGTGTTTTCCAGATTTTGTTCGGTAGAAGTTCCGGCTAGTCTGTCGCGTGAGACTTCTCGTTTCTTTACATCTAGCCTAGTATGTGTTACTGCTGACTCCGAGTCCGTTGTTGTATTTGTGCTAGGGAGTTTTTTATAAACTCTTTTGCGTATATACGGTGCAGATCCTGGCCTATTATCTTTCGACGTTCCGGGTTGAGGATCGGGTAGTTTGCTCCGCTCCTCTTTGCTACGGTCCGTACGTATGTGCGGGACTTTTCGTTTTATATCGGGGGTCGCGTCTGTAGTTTGTTTGCGAATATTTTTGTGAACTCTTTGGCCCGAGTTAGATGAGGTTGTAATAATGCGCTTACGACGGGTGTGTACCTGAATGTCTGAGTCATTCGTAGAGTCTGAGCTATCGTCTGCGTTCGGTTTGTGTCGCGGTGCCGGGTTACCTGAAGATTGTGTATCGCGATGTCGTTTATTCGTTTTCTTCGAGCTCAGGTAGGTCTCTGGGGAGTTTGTTTGTTTATCGTCGTTTTCTTCTAGAGGTGTCGAGTAGTGAGTGGATTCGGATAGGTAGGTTGGTTCTTTCTTTCGTGGGGCAGGGTTATTAGAGGAGTCGGTAGTCCTTAGTCTTTTAGCGGGTTTAGATTTTTGATTGATAATTTCAACGTCTGAGCTGTCCGAAAGGTCTGATGTTGCCATGTTTGGCGTTTGCTGCGCCTTAGTTCTTTTAGTTGGGGCAGGGTTAGTGGATTCGTCAGTGGTTTGTCGGGGGCGTCTCGGGAATTGATGTGCTAGTTTTTTCTTTTTGTTAGTTTCCTCTGAGGGTTCTGTATCGGTTCTAAGGCGTTTTGAATCAAGAGGTAGGATCTGGATCGGGTTAGGTGGAGGGTTTCTAGATAGCGCGTCTGCGTTTGAATTCATTTTACCTTTTTTGTAAATAACGTTGTAAGAATATTCGTCGAGTGTCAGGCGCCATCGTAGCAGTCGCGAAGTTGGGTCTTTGACATTATTTATCCAGACTAATGGTCTGTGATCCGTGACAAGTGTACATGTGCGTCCGTAAAGGTATGGTCGAAAGTGTTTCACCGCGAAGATAATTGCTAGCAGTTCTTTGTCAATTGTCGAGTAGTTGACTTCTGCTTTTTCGAGAGATCTTGAGGCGTATGCGATGGGTCGGTCTTCGCCGATTTTGCCTTGGCTAAGAATCGCGCCTACAGCGCAGTTTGAGGCATCAGTTGTTAATACGAACGGTTTTTCAAAGTCCGGGTATTGTAAGATAGGTTCATCGCAAGGGCTATCTCGTAAGGTCTCGAACGCGGCTTGGTGTTCGGACGTCCACAGGAATGGAGTGTTTTTCTTTAGTAGGTTATTTATAGGCTTCGCGATTTTTGATAAGTTGGGTATGAATCTTCGGTAGTAGCCGATTAATCCTAGAAATTGTTTAATTTGTTTAGGATTTGTAGGTACGGGATAGTCTTTTACGGCTGCTATTTTGTTTGGGTCCGGTTTTACTCCGTCTTTCGTGATTACGTGGCCTAGGTATGCTACTTCTTTACGCAGGAATTCACATTTGTCGGGCTGAAGCGTTAGTCCGGCATTGGATAATCGTTCCATGAGTTTTTTGAATTTGACCACATGTTCTTCTAAAGACCTCGCATAGATTACAATGTCGTCCAAATAGACGAAAACTTCGTTGCCTAGGAGTCCAGAAAGTACCTGATCCATTAGGCGTTGGAAGGTCGAGGGTGCATTTTTCAGCCCAAAGGGCATTCTGTTATATTCATAATGGCCATGCGGAGTTGAAAAGGCCGTTTTTGGACTGTGGTCAGGGTGCATTGGTATCTGGTGGAAACCTGACGCCAAGTCGAATTTAGAGAAGTATTTGGCGGACCCTAATTGATCTAAGATGTCTGTTATGTTGGGGAGAGGATAGGCGTCACCGATAGTTTTTTCGTTAAGTTTGCGGAAGTCTATGACCATGCGCCATTTCTTATTGCCGGTGGCGTCTACTTTCTTGGGCACTATCCAAACCGGCGAGTTGTATGGTGAGGTAGAGTGTTTAATAATATTTTGATCGAGGAGTTTGTTGACTTGCCTATCTATCTCTTCTTTGTGAATCTGAGGATATCTGTACTGTTTTGTGTGAATTGGGATGTCATCTGTGGTTGGGATAGTGTGGCTAACTAGTTGCGTATGTTTTAAGTTGTCGCCCGGTAAAAAGAAGAGGTGGTTAAATTGTATAGCAAGGTCGGTTATCGATTGTTTTTCTTCGTTATTTAGATGGTCTAGTCGGAGGTTTTCTATAAGCGTGTGGAGACGTTTTGAGTTATGGTCAGGGGAGAAGTGAAGCGTGCGGAAATTGTCATTAGTATTAGTTTCGCGAGCCTTAGTTAATAGGATTGATTGGACGTTGGCGAGTTTTGCATCGGTCAGCTGGGTTCTTGTGTCCTCGAGTTCGTCGACTTCTTCTAAGGTTACTACGGGTCTCTTTATCTCGACAGCTGACTCGCTGGAGTTAATCGCGTAAGCATATGCTAGGCTGTTTCTGTTCGTAACTAAGGCCTTGCCAAGAAAAATATTGGGACCAAGGTCTATATTATCAATGAACCCTGTTTTTAAGGTTGGGTTGGCTACTTTCATTGATATTACCGTACCGGTTCGCGGAGGAATGGATATTATGTTTTCGTCTAGTATTTTTAGTGGTTTACAGTTATCCGTTGTCACTGTACCATTTCCAAACGAAATCGTGGCATTTTCGTTGTATAAAAATTTCGTCCCCAGAATACCATCTTCCTTTATTGGGAAGGAATTATCAACTAGGTGAAAAACGTGCCAACTATTGCCGATCTGTACGTTAACGCTTCCCAGGGTTTCTACAGTACCGTCCGTTGTGCCGGTTATCTGGGTTTTATCTGTCACGGTATAGTGTACGTTCGGTTTGACTGCGTTAAGTTTCATTATGTTTATGTCGGCTCCGGTGTCGATCAAGAGTGTGCTTGTCTGTTTTTCAAGTTGGGGTGTGTGTAGGTGTATCTTGGGTGTTTGTGTTACCGCCGTTGTGAGAATGCGAGATGTTCTCATATTATTGTTTGAGGATCTGTAGCGAAGTGGGATAACACCTGTATTTCTGGAATGGAGTTGGTCATTTTTAAAACAGATTGTCGCTTCTTCGAGTCGTAGGAAATCGGCGCTCAAAAGGCCGTCTTCTCGTATAGGGAATTCGTCGCTTATTACGTGAAATTCGTGGCAAGTTCCGGCAAATTCTAGATTAATGCTACCTAGTGTTTCCGTGTATACCTCTGTTATTCCCGAAATGTAGCGTTTATTTCTTGGTTCGAAATGAGTGTCTGAGGTGATGGTCCTTCGTTTTATTAGGTTTAAATTTGCACCGGTGTCTACTATTAGTGTTCCGGTAATGCCGATAATCTGCGGTGATTGAATTGTAATGGTTGGTGATTCTAGGAGAATCCTTTCAACGTGTTCGGACGCTTTTTTAGAGTTCGGGGCGTTGGCGCGTCCGTGTGGTCCCGTTACTCGTTTAAATGTAGTGATTCTACTGGAAAGTTGTTAGTATTTGCGAAATTTGTATTTGTATAATTTACGCGTGCGTATCTTGGTTGTTCAAAGTTGAATCTATTTCGGTTTTCGTTAGGTTGGTTTGGTCGTTGACCGGAGTTGTTATGTTGAGGTCCGTTTTGTATCTGAGATTGTTTGGCGTATGTTGGAGTGTTTGGTTGGTGGAATGAAGGATTTTGGGTTGTCTGTCGGTTTTGATAGTTTCGCGTGCGGCACCCTTGGATTGTATGCCCTTTACGTTTACAATATGTACAAGACAAATTGTCGGTACGCTCTCGCAATCTACAGTTATCTAACGAGTGCCCAACACGCTTGCAAAACCTGCAGTTCAGCGACGGGTCGTGAGGCGGTGTTTGTTTCGTGTTACTACTACGGTTTTGAACCGGTTCATCGGTTTTTGAACTGTTTTGGTACCGTTTCGTATCGCTCGGTGTCTGTGATTGTAATTTTTGCCTTTCTAATACTATTCTTTCCGCGCTCACCGCCTTATCGACTGCCGCTCGCAGCGTGTTTGGCTTCTCGGTTAACACCCTTTGTTCTAGCGCGTCACATACACCTTTTATAAAGGCGCGTAAGGCGTTATCTTCAACGTTCTTTATCAGTATAGTCGCATGTTCGGCGGTTTCTTTCGAATCTATAATGTCAATGGCCGTATCTACAAGTTCTTCTATTCTAGTTCCGTACTCTAATGCGGTCTCATTTTTCTCTTGACGTGCACACGCTGTAGCACATTGCACGTCTGATAGTTTTTGTTTCGGTTCAAACGCGCGTTTTGAATTATCTATAATTGGTTTTAGTGTCTGGAGGCTATCTCGCGGGAGTGCTCTTTCTGCATGGCCTTCGATTTTCGATCGTACAAGTACAGCAAATAGGAGTGAATCTCGCGGATCTATTAGTATTCTTGCGTTTTCAACTTTCCGAAGGGAAGATTTTACTGTAATGTTTGATCCGTCGAAAGTTGGGATCAGTGTAGCCGCCACTTTCAATGGTAGAAAGTTTGTCTCTGAGTCGGACATGATTCTCGGTAAGGTTTACGACTTATTTTAATGGTATACGTATGTTAAGTTAGCTTACGTTCTGGAAATTACGGTAAGTACGATGAGAGTGATTATTCTTGGCATATCTCTGAAGTGGTGATCGTTGGTAGAGAGATGACGATTCTGGATCTGGTAGTCAGGCGATAGTATTGGTGATATCGGCGTCTTGAAGTCGTCACCGGGCTTCGTCGTTGGAGCGAGTTCGCTTTTTGTTGGGCGATGTGCCTTTGAGGTTCGGTTTCAGTTGATTGATAGTCTTGGCAAATCTTGTGATTGCCAATTATCGCCAGGTTGATAATAGCGGTCTCGTAGCTCACACTTTTCGGGTGTATGAGTGATTAGCGTAGCACTAGTTATAACGTGCAGTATAGAGGAACTTCGTTACGTTTTGTCCGTAATTTGGTTAACAGTTCACACAACTTGTGTTACTCGTCGTTTCACTGTTTAATATCACAATTTGTTGAGTTAGCTGGTTTATATTTTTGTGGTAGTTCGTTCACTTTTGATATACCCTCAGTAACAGGGGGACCACCGCTGCCACCAGTGTTATGTCTATTAATTGGGTTAGGTCCCCTGTTCAATATATAAAGATATACTTGAGGAGTATGAGGGTAAACGATAGTGATAGTAATTATAATCAAACTTAAATCTTTATTTCTAATAGTGGTACTGTGTTATAAAGGCAGGTCGTGTCTCCTGTATGGAAGTTAGTGAAGGAGTGAGTCTTAGAGGGAAAGGTAGGCAGATCGTAAGAGAATAAGATGGAAGGATTATAGCTGACTCGCTGCATTTAGCAGTGCCGTGTGCAGCGAGTATCTTGTAGAAACGTGGGACAGGATGCGGACGATCGGGTAACAAGTAGATAGATAGAGTAGAGATGTAGAGGAACAGGGGGATAGAGGTAAGTGAGGGGAGAGCGTACGGGTGGTGACACCCGGACGTAACAAAATAATGGTCCAAAAGTAAATAAACATCTTATATTGAGTAAAATCCGTCAGGGTAAAGTCAGTCAGTCAGTTCGTCAGTTTTCGAATAAAAAAATTATTGAAGCAGACAAAGTGCAGCGTGTTTCTCTCTATACACAGTCGGTAAAGACGAACTGCTCTCTGTCTCACCTTCGGGTTTCCACTCTAAAACCCATGCTCTCTATGCCAGTCGTTAACCGGTCACGAGAAGCACGTCGCGTAATAAAGATAAGAAAGAAAATGTAAAACAATAAACATATACAGTGCGATTCTGTGGAAAGTTGTAAGCCGTGTGGGTAGGCAACCCGCATATTTGCCGAAATGGCAACGCTGTCGTAGGGACAGTCGAACGTCTGTATCTACAGATGACATAGCAGCAGCTTTCACGACGTTTGGTCAGAATCAAGTGACAGAATGACATATTTGAGGTTGATCGTAATATAACTAGTAAGACAAAGGGAATCGATATTCATTCGTGAAGAAGTGGTAACGAATTAGCGAATTGATTGCAGATGACGATTTCTGTTTATTTGCAACGTTATTTGGGTCTAAACAACCGTCGGGGTGAAAGGCCGTAGGGGTATAAGCATAGTGAATTTGCCCTTGAAAGATATCGGCATGATACTCAGAGGATTTTTAGGTACTAATAAGATAATTAAATCCTGAAAGTTTCAGATCTCTAACCCGATTGGTTTTTGAGAAAAAGCAAAATACGTAAAAATCAGAAAAAATGAATATTCTCAGGAACGCGTGAATCGATTGATTTGAATTTTGGATATGTTTTGGGGGCTGATGGTAGCTTCTAGGAAAAAAATTGAGAGCTATATCGGTTGATACTTACTGTTTTTTCATTTCGAAACTAAGCACACAAATAAGAATTATCCGAAATCTGGTTTCAGTACGACACCACCACGTGCTTCTTCTTCCTTTTCGGGCCTTCTGGCTTTATATCACCACCACACGGTACTAGCCACGATGTTGCGAATTTTCAAACACTCAATGGCATGCCTAGCCTTGCGTTCATGAATTCATCTGGCAGAACAGCATTGGTGTATCGGTGATCTTTTAATATATCAGAGATGTCCTTGACGTATAACACTGTAGTATCATAAAGAAAGTACATTGGTATGTAGCGTTAATATCACCCAGTTCTCTCTTTGATCAGTGCCCGAGGTTGATGTAGCTGTAGTATAACAAAGGATGTCGCACTGTTATGTCACTCAAAAAGCACAACTGAGATATAACGTTGATATCACCAATTACTATCTTTGAGCAATACTCAAGTGTGCTGTAGTTGTAATATAATAAGGATGCTGCAATGTTATATCACCAAGAAAGCACAACTGATATATAACGTTGATATCACCTAGTCCTATCTCCGAGCATGGTTCAAGTTTGATGTAGCTGCAATGATGTAGACTTCTATTCCTGTGCTTTTTGTCATTGCAATGTAGCAGTGAAGTAGCATAGATGTTACGGTGCCATGCTACCACAAAACCACAATTGGTACATATAATTTATATCACTGAGCTCTATCACTGTTCTTTCCGTGAGTTTCCAACTAATTTAGAGGTTATGTGTATACCGGATGTCCGAAAATCTGTGGCAAGTCATTTATGCTTGTGATGAATGAGTTACTTATACTCACATATAATTATGCATGGTTGTGAAAGTGAAACTTGATGAATAATTTAAGAAATTGATCAGGTCTATAATAGTGCGAATGCTGCACAACCCGTTACCAGCGAGGAAAACTTTAACCTGACTTAACCTAACAAATCTATAATCATTACCATCCACGTGAATCCCGATGTTGCCGTGCATTTGACAAATCTGCATTGATTGATTTGGTGAAAATTTGCTACCGTTAGTAATTTTGATACTCTGACCATAATATGTGAAACTTAGTTACTGTAATAAAATACTAATAACCAACGATCATCGTGTAAGAAACTTTTAGAAGAACTCGTCTAAAGTTGTTTATTCCTCTTAGTAGATACAATACGGATTAAGCTTAATTATGCGACTGTTCTGCCTTCAAGCCTCGAGTCAACTGCCGCTCCTGTTCCCTGGGCCAGTGGTCTGCCCCTCTTTGTTTACGTCCCTTGTCCTCTGTATTTACTTCTCGATCCCCTCTCTGGAGGATCGCCGCTATCCCAAGTAACGCCGGAAAAGTCTCCTTTCAATCGGCCATACTGACGTCGAGTCGTCCTCGACCTCGCCATCTATGGTTATTGCGACTGACCAAGAAAATGTAATTAGTATCCCTACATTGGGAGGCGATAGATTCTGTAACCCAGTCCACAATCTGCGTGACGGAGTGATCAAGTCCGTCCGAGAACACGGACTGTTTCACAGCATCCAATAAATAAAATGGCGTCAATGGAATAGGTATGGGTAAGGTGGGAATAAGGTACGGAATTCCGATTTTACCAGTTAACCAGGTTAACTCCCAGCCAACGAAGTTGACTGAACCTGGTCGCCAGCCTTGCCAGGGGTCACCTTACAGTCAAGCGTGCGACCAATGCCGACTTGACCAGTGACTACCCCCTGACTCCGACTGCCCGTGGTCCCGGGCCTCGCCAAGGGCCTCCTGTGTCCCCGACCACAGGGGACACATAGTACCCAAGACTCCGACCCCCAGTCCCAGCCTTGCCATGAGGTCTCCACTTTCCGTACGGCCCTGACTAGGAGCCGTACCAGAGCACCTCAGACTCCGACTAACCTACTGCAGTAGCATCAACAACATGTTGCCTTTTAAGAGATAATGGTACCCAACTCACCTCGACCTACTCAAGGGCATCAAACGTGACCCACTTTTTCATGCTGTCTACAGCAACCACGCTTCTCTGCCTACGAGGCTTGTTCATCTCCCGAAGATCTTCAACTTCATAGCGATCGTTGGGTAAAACAGTGGTGACCCTGAACGGTCCCTTGGCCTTTGGCAACAGCTTCCTACTTTGCCCCGTAGCTGCTGGGTTAGTAGCTACCATGACCACGTCGCCAACTGTAAAACGAGGTGCCTTGAACCTTTTGGCGTCGAACCTAGCCTTCTGCACTTGCTGTTCGTCATCCGTAAATTGCTTTGCCTCCTTCCGCAACCTTGACAAATCCACACTGTCAAGTGTCGACTGGATCTCCTCTAGTAGCGCTGCATCTGCAGTGCTTCGGGGCTTGTACCCCAAAAGCAATTGTGCTGGACTCCTTCGCGTAGTTCGATTCACCGCGTTGTTGATTGCGCTCTGCACAACCTTTACCTTGCAGTCCCATTGGTCTTCAGCTTCGCCAGCACTGGTGGCTGCAAGCGAGTTCAGTAGGGTACGATTCAGACGTTCACACTGTCCGTTTGCTCGCGGCGTTGCGACGGCATTCAACACGTGCTTAATTCCACAATCCTGACAGAATGCTTTGAAGCTATGCGACGTAAAAGCCGGTCCTCTATCGCTTATTATTCGGGAAGGGACGCCAAATAAGGCAAACAGCTGACTGAGGGCCTTAATGACCCACTTTACCTTAGTATCCCGCACAGGCTCGAGGATGCAGAACTTGGTAAAACCATCTACCATGGTCAAGATCTGCGTATTCTTGTGCTTGCTTTTTACGAAAGGGCCCTCATGGTCTATGTGAAGTGTATGGAACGGGACGGCAACCTTTTCGATAGGATACAAAAACCCTGGCTTTCGACCCGATGCTGACTTGTAATACAAACAATTTAAACAAGCCCCCACGTATTTTGAGACGAATTTTCGCATACCTTTAAACCAATAGTTTTCCTTGAGCTTTTCTAACGTTTTATCTAACGCGAAGTGCCCCTGATCGTCATGACACATTTTTGCTACATTCCACCTGGAGGCACGTGGCACTACCCACTTGTTTCCAGTCTCAGTCCTACGAAATACGACACCTCCCTTCAAATCGTATTTTTCAAAGTATTGTTTCACGTCTGTTCGAACCGCGCCGGCCTCCAAAATTTGGCGGATAACATTTATTTCATCGTCTTGCAGTTGAGCCATTTTAATCCACTCGGAAGACGTTATGTCAACAGATAAACATTCTACGGGATTCCGACTCAAATAATCAACATGCCCGACTTGGGTTCCTGGACGATATACGACTTCGAAATGATAATCCTGCATAAACAACCACCATCTGGCAACCCGTGGTACTAAATCTTTCTTTGCTGCGCTAGCACGTACTGCACTACAATCAGTCACCACAGTAAACTTGATACCCAATAAATACACCCTGAACTTCTTAAGTGCGGTGAACACCGCTAGTGTCTCTAGGTCGTACGAGTGATATTTTTCTTCTTCCGGCGACGTTTTACGGCTATAATAAGCAACAACTCTTTTCCCTGCGTCTGATTTTTGCAGGAGCATCGCCCCTAATCCTATCGCACTCGCATCAGTATGCACCTCGGTAGGGAGATTAGGATCGAAAATAGCTAAAATAGGTCGATTACTTAAAATCTCTTTTACGGTGCGTACCGCTTCTGATTGCTCCGTTCCCCAAAACCAAGGGACATTTTTACGGAGCAAGTTAGTCAAGGGCGCTACTTTCTGTGCGTAATCCCTGATAAACTGCCGGAAATACCCCGCGAGACCCAGAAATTGACGAACTTGTGTCACGTTAGATGGATCTGTAGCCTCCTGAATCGCCTGAACCTTGTGTGACCCTGGTCGAACCCCTTCGACAGAAATTTCTCTACCTAAATATTCGATCTTTTCTTGGAAAAATCTACATTTAGAAAGATTCAGCGTGAAACCGTTCGTCTCTAATATTCGTAGGATCCTTGCCAACCTCGAGAACGCCTCTTCGACCTCATTAGTCGCGATAAGGATATCATCCATGTATACTAAGGCTACCCCTTTTAATAACTTATTCATGACTCTCTGGAATACGGCTGGGGCGTTTGCCAGCCCGAATGGCATACGTAAAAATTCATACTGACCATCGGGAGTAACGAAGGCGGTTTTCTCTATGGAATCGTTGTGAATCGGAATCTGATAGAATCCGGATTTAAGGTCTAAACTGATAAAAAACTTTTTGCCACCTAACTGATCAATCTGATCATCTATGAGAGGTAATGGGAATTTCTGTCGTTTCGTAATTTTATTGAGTCCCCTAAAATCGACGCACATCCGGGCCTCCCCGTTCTTTTTGTTAACTAATAGAATAGGGCTCGCGTAGGGGGACTGACTTTCCCTAATGATGTCATTTGATTCTAACTCTGTGATTATTACCTTAACTCTTTCTCGTTCGCTCAGCGACATACGATAAGGTCGATGGCTAATTGGCTCATCACTAAGCAACTCGATCTTCATTTCTGTTGCGTCCGTTTTACCTAGTTCGTTGACGTTCAGAGCTATGCTTTTACGACGTCTGTTCAACAACTTTACTAATCGATCCTTATCAACTTGGCTAGTGTTTAGGCAGTAGACATCTTCGTCCTTAATTGATCTTCTTTCTAAGGAGTGTACTTCACTTACTTCTTGTATACCGGGTAACAGTTTCGGTTCTAATCCAGATCCCGATCCTTCCGTATTACGAATTATTTTAACGCCAGAAGCATCTGTGATCGCTATTATATCGGGTTCTGCAAGAATATCGCGCCCGATCAATATCTGTCGAGAAAGCTGCTCGTCAGACACAACGAGGATTTCTGATTTAAAATTAATACCGTCTATGACGAGATCAATTATCGCGCAAGCTATTGGTGTAACCAAGGTCTGATTGAATGCCGAAAGAATTTTACTAGTCGGACTCAGTTTTAGCTTCAATATCCGTGCTACGCTAGACCGGATCAATGAACAATCACTTCCTAAATCAACCATACATTGCTTATCTATTCCGTTAATTTGACATGCCTTAAGAGGCCTCTTCACATCTCCTACTTCGGTCTCGCCCTCTCTCGATTGAGACTCGTCTATCAATAAGCAAACCTTCCTTCCTTCCTCTCTTACCTTATTCATATTTCTCTTTTTGTAGCACTGTTCTTCGGCATGACCTGGCTTACGACAAAATCCGCAACTAGTTTTAACCCTTCCAAAAGATTTCGTTATAGACTGCGTGCTATCGTCTTTCAATTGAGGACAGTTTCTCTTAATGTGTCCAGTCTTACCGCATTTGAAACACCCGCTGGATTTACCGCGTATCACCGATTTACTCGTCGAAGCTTCGCGATTCGCGAATCGTTTTACTTCCTTTGTATCCTTATTTATCGTACTTGAATCGCTGAAAATGCTCAAACGATCAGTGAGTTCTGCTACAGTCTTACAGCGAGCGGTCATAACGGTCGTACGAACGCCTTCGTCGTGAATTCCGTAAGCTACAAAATCTACCAGTTTATCTTCCGGCAAATCTAGTTTAAGTTTGTTTATCTTCCCTAACTTGACGAAGCAATATGTCTGCAAGTCCTGCCCTGGCGTACTCTTATATTGAGCTGCTTCATCGAACAATTTCCCGAAGCTCCCTTCGCCGGGGAATTGCTTAATGATCTGATGCGAAAAAAACTCCCAATTTAAATGAGCACTGGGCAATTCGTCATACCATAACTTTGCATTACCTTTCAACCTGCAGACCGCCAAATAGAGCTTAGCCTTGTCATCCCATTCGTACACGTTTGCACAGTCATTAACCTTTTCTACCCACGCAGCCGCACCCCCTTTGTTCACTTCCGGATCGTATTCCGGTAGAAACTTCTCATTCAAAAAATGATTAGATCGCCTCGAACCTGTCTTTACGATACCTGCGAGGACATCAGTAAGCCTTGCAAAATCGGACTCTCGGCCTGCTGAACCACTCGGAACCGAATCCCTGAAATCTCCCCTCGATCGTGCTGGGCTACACGACCTCGATCGATTCTCCCCACGTCGGGGTGGTTCCTCTCTCCGGCGCCTTGGCGATCGCTCCGTGCTTGAGGAATCTCGACGGCGTGTGACGTCGGAATGGACGTTGGTGAAAAACCCTAGCAGCTAATCGAAGTACGGCTACTTGAATTATCACTATGACCAACCTAGACGTTCACTCAGTAGTTAAGTGGGCTCACCGTATCGATTAAGTATTGAAATACAATGGATCGGATTAATCTAGTGTTATTTGATAAAGAATTTCGTCGTTATTCTCTTTAACTTTCCTGCTACTTCCGTCTAACTTGCTAGTTTTCGTCTAACTGCTTTTAATTGGACTTTATATTAAAGATTCTATCGTTACCTTCGTGTTGGATATTTACTTAGATTTGATTGAATGATTTTAGGATTTCGAGAAAGGATTATTTATCCTTTAATTAATAAAAATTGTTCTTACCTTTGAGTTGATTTGAGTCTCTGCCTTAGGCTTCTCTGGACTGTTGATTGTTGTTGATGGTTGGAGGTGATGGGTGATATTTGAATATTTAAATGAATACGATAAGATTTAGTATTCACTCTTTATAATTAGTTTATTCACTGAACGTATAACTGTTATTATTATCGAATGATTTTCACTGTTCTTTAATCGACTCTAATATTGAATTATGGTGTCAATATTCTCAAAACTTGTATTATAATAAAAATGATTATCGCTGATTGTTCTAAGTATGAAAAGTTGATTATTAAAAGATACACTTGAATCTATCTGAGAACAAATGCACTGACTGAATTTAAGATATGTAGATTTCAAACTTCGAACTGAGATTAATATATTCTGAATCACAAAATGAGTGTAAAATATTTTAGTACCAAACCACAAAGTGAGTCTAAGGTATTTACAATTCCAAACCACGAAGTGAGAGCGAGCCTAACATTTGGTGGGGTTTATATGCTAATGTTCGGGGGTGAGGGGGTTAATTGGGGTACCATATATGGTGACAATTCTCAGGGTGGGGCACGCTAGTTACGTGGGGGTTTTCTTCATCTATGATTGGTTTGGTCTCATGTGTGAGATTCAGGAGCGTGTGAGTAAGCGCAGTCCCTTTCCTCTGGATGTGATGGTGAATGCATGTAATTCTTGGAAATGCATCTGTGCCTAGGCGGATCCTTCCTTCCATCTTATATCAGCACGTGTTCATGAGGAAGATTTCTAGCTCTCTAACATTTGGCGTGCAATCCGTCTTTTATTATCAGATAAGCTTCCTGGTTTATTTGTTGTGTCAGGAAACGGTTGCATATTCGTACAGGCTTTTTATACCTGGGGTTTTGAGTTTGCTTTGTTCTTGGTATTTCTACATGGTTATTTGGTATACTAAACTTTTATGACTCTAGGGGCTCTTTCAGTGAAAATCGTCCGATTACATGAATATAATTAATATATGAATACATAGAGTTTTAGTTATATAGATATATAGTATTTTAGTTAATGAATATAGTTATATGAATATTACGAATATAATTATATGAGTAGTATGAGTATAATTGTATGAAATATTATGAATATAATTGTATGAATAATTGTATGAATATTATGAATATAATTGTGTGAGTATTATGAATATAATTGTATGAATATTATGAATATAATTATATGAGTATAAAGTATTCGTGTTAGTGAATACAACGAATAGTATCATATGAATACATAGGGTTTCAGTTAATGAATATAATTATATTAAAATAAAAGATTATTAATTAATTAAAGATAAATGAATATATTTCTAGAAATTCTGACCGACAATATGGTGGGTCACATATTATTGTTTAGTCTATATACCCAAGCCGCAGTGGCCAGAGAACAGGTGGTTACTGGAGGATCTCTGAAAAGTTCCTCCCCTTCCTGACAAGATCCGGGTTGAGTTTTTGAGTTGTTACATACGTTTTTAGAATAGAATAGAATAGATTTAATCGTATTGGGTTTACCAATAATTATTCGTTGTATGATATTCTCTTGATTATAGGATAATTATGAAGATATATTGAATATCAAAATATGTGTTGATAGGTATTCGTGATGCGAATATAATTGATTATAGGTATTCCTATAGTATCGAATTGATAGTAAAAATATTATAAAGAGATAATCCTTAATTAGTATTATTATAATGTAATATATGTATATAATTTTAATGTTAGCATTTGTCGAAATCATAAGAGTATATAATGTGATATAGAACTGTATGACATAATTGGTTACATAATATGATTTAATATTTAGTAGAAAATATGGTAAGAAATGGATATGTTAATTAAGGTACATTATAATATCCTCTTATTATTTCAGTATTATTTCTTATCTCAGAACAGATCTTTGAACGCAAAGGGTCTATCGGTGTATGCATCGTATATAAGTGTTTGTGTATGCGTTATGCGTGGGTGTTGTGTATGCGTCTGTGAAGTTCGGTTCTGAATTAACTGAGTATTTCATATTTTTAAAGCTAAATATAATATTAGTAGATTAATAATTGTATCGAATATAATTCAGCTAATGGTACGATGATTATAATGATTAATATGTAAAGAAATAGCAAATATAAAATATGAATGTAAAGTATTCATATTGATTGATTAATAGAATCAAGAATAAAATATTTATAATTAATCTAATGTAATAAGTATTATTATATAGTTGCGATTATCGTATATTCATAATAAAATGGTTATCCTTAATGTAAGGAATACATTTGAGTAAGGCTATCGTCAGATATAATGGATATGACATAAGTTCTTTAGAGAATCTAGATCTAGTGATTTTATGAACAGTTAGGTTGTAATTTGAATTTGGACAAAATGTTTGATATCGTATGTTGACTCTACGTTTATATATTCTATGGTTATATAGATGGTTCTAGTAATTTTATATAGTGGTAAGCATGAATGGAGTATGGCGTCCGCACGGACGTTACACCTCCCTCCTTAATTGAGAATGGCGAGCAATGCTCGATCATTCTTTATCTTGATAATTATCTTTGGGATATGCTTTTGAATTATTTCCTTTAGGTGCACTAGCTGATGTGGATGCATCTTTGGTACTGGGTGTTATCATTGCGTAGACTGGTTCTGGTCCGTTGAATGGTATATGATGCATTTGCATATTCAATCCTGTGTGTGAATTTGAATTTGGTTGAATTTCGTGTGCGGGTGGTGTTTGCGGTACTTCCGTTGATTGAGTTTTATCTTCTCCTTTCTTCTCCTTTGCCAGATGTAACAACAGATTTGTTAATGAGTCCCAAATGGCTCCTAGAATATGGATGCTCCAACCGTACGCATCTTGTAAAGCGTAGCCATGTATTATGGTATCAATAAGAAATTTGATTATTTTGAAACTAATCCATAATCCAATTATTCCTGCGCTGGCTGTTCCGAAGTTAATAAACCATCCCCACATCTTTATCCATGTGCCTTCAATTATCTTTCGCATTGTTTCTTCGTCGAAGAGATTTGCTAGGGTCATTCCATGATTAGCGACTGATTGTCCTGACATTCCTCTAGCTACGTCATTGAGTAATCCGGGTCTCTCTGCTGGAAACATTATGTGGTCTCTTAATCGTTCCAAATCTCCTGGTGAATAAATTCCACTTGTTGCTAAATCATTTGGGTTGATGTATTTCCATGTTGGAGTTGTCATTGGTTCGATCTTCGCTGGAGTTACTGCTTCCGTTGGTAATGGTAACATTTTATACCATTTTTCATTCAGATAATACATTGGAGGTATAAAAGGGTTACAATCTATTTGCATTCCTGTTTTGTATAGTATGTGACTTTTGGGTGATAAGAACATGCTGGTGTTTCCTCTGAGTATTGGTAATTGTAGATAACATTCCTCAGTTTTTCTGATTCTAACTTCTACTGGTATGCATTTGATTACATGAACTACTTCTCCTGTTACTACTGCCATGTATCCTGGTCCTTTCATTAAATGATATGCGAATTCGTCTGGATTAACCGTTGCTAATGATAATGTATTATACAGTACGTCTTGTTCTAATTGACATTTTTGCATCAGCACGTTTTGATATAATGTTGTAATCTGCGTTCTTATGTGTCTTTCAACATAAACGAATTTTGAGTTCACGTAAGTAAGAATATCTAAATTATTTGGAGAGACTGGTTTTTTAGTGATTCTTAGGTTACTTTTTGTTGTTTCCAAGATAAATAATTTTGGATGTTCTGTTTTAATGACCGTGATTCCGCATATTGCTACTATACCGCGTTTCGCCAATGCAAATGTAATGTCTTGCGTTGCGAGAGTATAGATTTCTTCTTGCGCATTATCCAAATCATGGACCTTAGCAGCTTCTCCGTCGTATAGAACGTCATATCGATCTAAATAGCATGAGTCCCTTGGTGCGACTTCCCAAAATGTATTGCCTCCTTCTATGTCTATAATGTTTCCTCGTTTGAACTCGCAAGTGGTTCCTGATCTAAGTATGATCTTATCTGAATTCAAATTTGTTTTTGCCATATAATCTGTCAGTGTTATTTTAACTGTTCCTTGCACTACTACTTTGTCCCAACTTCCATATGCGTCTTTATAACTTGTTCCTGAACAACTACCGTCGTAACCTGTTGATCCTCCGATTACGATAGGTCTTGTGATTGTGTTATTAGGTACTAGATTATTGATAATATTATTGCCACCAAAATTCCATGTCTTGTGAAGGTGCATTGATTGGCATTCTTCCCTTGAGACTGAATGAATATAATCCATTTCGCCATTGGTAACTATTGAAACGTGTGAGTGCATTCCGCAATAAAATATTGTTCTGCGAACCTCTACCTTACATTGCATAACTTTAACATCTGAATAATCCGATAATTGCAATAATTGAATTCTTAAATTAGTTACTACAGGTTCGATATTAGGTAAATCGCAAGTGCCTATCTCTAAACGTGATACGGTTGTCAAATTCATCATGTTTGATCCGCAGTCATACCCAATCAGAGCGTTTGTCATCCAAATGAATCGTAGTAAGATAATTAGCTTGAGATCCATCTTGGATTGTTCCTAAAGAAGAATAAAGCTTATTACCAATTATTCTATATTTACTTTATATATACTTATATATATATATATATATATATATATATATGTAAAATTTTTCTAAAATAATCCTTTCTCTTGATTTCCAACTTGAAATTTTTAAGATTGATTTGGATGGATTTGGTTTTGATTTGGGTTTACAATAACCTTGTTATACTTGATTATGATATAAGTATGTATGTATGATTATTAGAAGTGATATGTTTACTTGGTATATATGTACGTTCTAATCTAATTAAAGGCTATAAATGATTATAGTTGAATACATTTCTATCTTAGGATATATATATGTATGATGATTAAACTTGAAAATTTTTATCTTAACTTAAGTGTTATTCACTAAGTGTTTATATGTATGTGTATATGGTTTACTGAGTATGTAATTAAATCTGTCCACATAGTTTATGATTTGAATCTTATAATTTAAAATATAATCGCTAATCTCTGAATTTTAATCCTAGGGTTATAAAATAGTTTAATTTTTTGTATATATATTCTCTATTAGTTGAAAGCTTGATTCAAGAAATTTTAATTCTAAGATATAAATGCTTGTTTTTGGTATATGTTTGTTTTAAATTTACTTGTTAAGTACGTAAAAGGTTTTTGCCATAGTGGGCGGTTAAGAATTTGAGTTCTGCCCTTTTCCTCCCCGGATGTAGTTTTGCAAGTTTCCTATTGGTTGACTTTACTCCTTAAGGGATTTTTATGGTTCCCTAGGTTAAGCGTGAGGGTACTAGTTCGGTCCCAAGTTGTTCATTCTGAGTTCGCTCGTGAAGCATAGCTTATTTAAAAAAAAAAAAGTCCAAAAAAAAAGTTCTTCAAAAATGAACGTAATGCTGGAAAACCTGTTGGCGGTGGCGATTGACATTAGGCGCGACGTTGAGCGCTTAGAGGTGAGCGTTCGGTTATTTACAAGTTTATTTCAAAATAGTGAATCTCTATGGTTATAGTTCGGTGAATTAAATTAAATCTTCTGATTTCTGTGATGTGTGGTGTCTCGTGTTTAAGTTAATGTGTTTTGGTTTATTTGTTATAGGGTCGAATCTTGGCCTGGTTACGAAGGGAGGAGGAAGAAGAGGTAGAAAGGTTAAAGCAGAAGGAGAGGGCTGACAGGAGGTACTATAACTGGTACCTGGAGGAAATTCTGGGAAATACGGAAAGGAATGATCTCGAGGTAGAAGATTTCTGGGGCCTAAGGTGGCTCTATGAAGGGCGCTGGGGGGAAGACCACCCGGCGTCCAACTGGGGCCACCCGGCGTGGGCCGGTGCCAGGTTTTAATTTGGAATTAAAGACATAAAATTTTAATTGTGTTTTTTGATATTTATTTTCCTTGAGTTCTGAATTAATGGTAAGATTCTAGTTTGTAATAAGTTCATCTCGTTTCTGTGATTTTTCGTTGGTTGTTGGTTGTTTGTCGTTTATTCATTGTTTCGTTGGTTCACCGTTGGTTGTCGTTCGTTTGTCGTTTATTCATTGTTTCGTTGGTTCACCGTTGGTTATCGTTTGTTGGCCTTAAGGTAAGTTAATTATTGATTATATATTTTTACTTGAAGTTCCCTGCGATTCTCGTATTAGTATCATAATTAGACGCGAAGTGCGTTCCCAAAAAGGTAAGAATTGTATTTAATCCTCTTGGGTTAGAAAAAAGAATTTTATTGAGTATTGTTTTTAAGAAAATCACAACACCTGGTATTGCTAACACTTCCAGTTCGTTATTTATTGAATTTAGTAAAAGGAATTTAAATTTTTATTTGTCGTGATAAGTAGAGTATTATTTATTTGTGATTTTTAAATGACGGATGGATATCTTGTTTAGTTATCCGGTTTTAATAATAGGTTTATAGCTTTCACTACATCTTCTAAAACTTTTAGGATTCTATCATGTTTATCTCTATTGCTTTCTATTGGTTGATCCTCCTTTAAGAGGTTTATAGGCTCAACGGATTGTCGTCTATCAAAAAGTTCAAGTATCCATAATTCTAGCAATCTCGCGTTTTGATGAGCACAATAATAATATTCGGATAATTCTTTATGTCGGTGGCATCTTTTAGTATTAGAAAATATATTCTTCAGTTGCGTTAACGTCGGGCAACCAAGTTTTTCCAAGTTGAATACGTTTTTGCAATATTGTTTTATTACTGAAGCTTTTTCCTCTCCTCTTACGAATACGTCGGCATTTTCTATGGCTCCTATTTCCTTCAGAGTCTCTTCCAAATCCAGATGTTGGTTCCAACCTTCTCCCCATACGAGTCCATGATATTCCCTCGTCAACCATTCGTTGGTCTGCTGAATGCTTCCCTCCGATGTCTCTAGGCCTTCCTCTAGTCCGATTACATAATGGCGATTTCTTAGCGTATCGCTGCATCGCACAGCAAATTCCTTAATCAGATATTCATTGCTGGGTCCTCGGAATCCCTGGATGTCAATTACGAATCTCATTCTAGGTTTGTTATTTGTTGATGCTGCTGTAATTTCATAATGAATTGTTTGTGAGCAATCGATTTCTGGATGGGTCAAGAATCTGTGTAGTAATGACGAAATTTTTCTCTTGGGGTTTAATGCATAAAAGACATTAGATTTTAAATGATTCAACACGTTTTAATAGTAATTGTCCATAATTATTGTCGTAAGTTGGGATGGAAAGTGACTAGGCGTATTATTAGTAACTCTAACATATCCTCTTTCTTCCGGTTCTTGAGCCATTTGTTCTAAAAATACTATATGGTCTTCGTCCACTAGACTAATTCCGGATTCCAATTTCTCTTTTGTTCTGATGTATGCTGCTTCTGTATGGGCCCTGATCATAACGATTTGGTAAGTGCCGAAATAAGTTTCCCCGACTATTAACAGGCTTAAAATCCCTTCCTTAACCACTTCTTCTAATTCGTAATTGTGTTCAACATAATTGTGTCTGAGTTTTACAATCATTACGGGTTCGTTGTCCGGTACTAGGTGAAATTGTATAGTTTCTCTTGATGGGAGCTGCATTATTCCGTTGTTTATCTATAATGTAGATATGATTTATTTTAATATTCTGAGATAAAAGTAGGTAAATTAAAGGATAACATTTCGTCTAAATCTTCTAATGTCTCTGGATTATTTTCGTAAGGAATTACTTCTCTTCTATACAAATCGAAGGCGGGTTGTTCATATATGTTATCATGTTCGGTGCCATTTATTTCAATATTTATGTAATCGCTGCTAATAAAAACTATGAGAAGTTCTCCCATTGGATCGTAAATGTCCTTCCTCAATGTCTCTCCTATAAAGTTATAATCAAGCGAGAATCCGTAATAATATCTCCTTGGTATTTTGAGTGATTTTTTACGTATCAAATAAGTTAGAATTATTCGTTCTAATTGGCATAATTCCTTATTGCATTGTACTATTATGTTCCCATTTTCTTCCTTTGTTCCAATATATGTTTGTGCAACACCGTCATAATCTTCGAAAATTATTTCCTGCTCAATTCTTCCCTGTAGTCCAGTCATTTTCTGAAAGTCGTACCTTATGTTTATTAGGAGAAAATTATGTCGAGAGGGTCTAATATTAAAATTGTAAGTCGAAAATGAAGGTATAGATTACTAAAGAGTCGTTTATTAAAGATATGTTTATTGTCTTGGTAAGATTCGAATGAGTAACTTGATTAGATTTGTTTAATTTTAAAATTCCAGATAGAAGTACAAATTATATGAGCTTATCTCTCTTTTTATATATTTTATTATTTGAGTATAAAAGTAGTTAAAATGTTAAATGTTAAGTAGTAAATATGAATCTTAATGTTAAATTCTATTATCCTAAATAGGAACTAGGTAATTCGTAGAATACTCTAATAGGGGCTTGTATTTCGTTCCCTAAAAATAATACGTCTACAGTTAAAAGATCGTCGTGCAACACCCTGCACGGATACCCTTCGATAATCTCGTATTGGAAGTAGTAATATTCATGTTTTTTAGTTACTCTGACCCATATATCTGTTTGATTTGAACCCATGATTATCAAAATCATTTCTGGCACTGCTCTATTACAATATCTTAAAAGTCCAATGACGTTACGTTGTTCTATATTGAAGCATGATTTTATTTGATAACTATTCGGAATTAGTATTTTGTCTCCTAATAGATCCAATATTACGCGTTTTTCGATGTCGAGGTGAAAGCGTGAGTGTGTTATAAGTATCTCTTCTTCCTTCATTTCTATTGTCAAAAGAGGATCTGCTTCCCGATTTCTTCTAAATCTGTACGTGGGTTTCGGTCTCATATTATCAAGTATATTACCACGCATCTGCAAAAGAAAATAGGAGATTGGGTACGTTGGTTTAATTTTAATTTCTTATTAGTCTCGGTATTGGCATTTGCATCATTAATTGCCCGTTTATTTCTAACATTCTTAGTACGTGGTGACTTCCGTTTGTAGTTATTTTAATATAGGTCACATTCTCTTGATCTCTAATCATTCGTATGTCATTATTCTCGCTTCTATGATGCGCATACCATAGTAAATCTCTAAAGGCGTTGGATCCTTCTCCTATTTCATACGTGCTTAAAAAATATGTGATTTCTATTAATCGATTCGCGTGTATCAATGCGTGTAAGATATCCTTTACCCAATCTTCTAAGTTCCGATTGCTTTGAATTAATATTACTCTACTGCAAATTCTCATTATTCTGATCTTTTTCATGTCGTATTCGAACTTTTCCTCGTAGACTACAGCTAACTCCTGGTTCTGGAGGTTCATCTTCGTGGGTAACCTGAAATATGGGAGGTCGTGGTAATTCATAAACGTCAATTTTAAATTTGTCGGAAAAATGTCTTCTTATCAATTTTTGGACGATGTCCCAATGAAGTCTGTCCAGGCCACATCCTAATTTAGGAATGGCTAATCTATATATCCTGAGCTCACTAAGTTTATTATATAGAGACTTTAATGCGAGTGCCAAGTCTTCGTATGTAGGTTTATCGCTGCTACGTTCTTTCGTCACGAGATAAAATATTAGTCGTCCTTCTTTTTTGAGTGTCAAAGCGTCTCCGATTTCTGGATTTTGTTCTAAAAGTTCTTTGACGGAGCCAAATTTACGTTTAAACTGTAATGCAATTCCAGCTCCCATCTTGAGGTCCTTTGCTACGCAATGAGCAAGAGGTACGTCAAGCGGTGCGTTAAATAGATCATCTTCTATCTCGTTTATTTGTATTCGGTTGTCGCGTTCTAACCTTTGTTCTTTTCTCCCATTTTCTATAAATGGTATTATTGCGTTGGGTTTTCCCAATATTAATAAATCGTTTTCGAGATCTATCTTTGCGTCAGCTTTATCTAGAAAATCTAATCCTAAAATAAGTGGTGCTGTTAAATTTTTTATCACTACCGCATCTTGTGCTATCGCCGTATTTGCCATGTGCAATGTTAACAAAATTCTTTCTCCGCTGATTTGAGTATAATTTTTTATAGCTGTTCTAACTCCTACTTCTGAATTTTCTAACCTTGGAGCTGGGCTCGGTGCTTGCTCCTCTATTTCTCTCAATGTGTCTTGATTCATTATTGTTAGCTGAGATCCCGTATCTATTAAAGCATAAACGAACAGTCCTAAAATTATTACTCGGATCTTTGGTTGCGGATTAAAGTCGTCACAAATTGTCATTAAATTAATCTTCCGTTCCGGCATTCCTCGATATACGGTTATTTGAAATTCTTCAGAAAAGCTTTGCCTTATTAATTCCTGTACCTTGATCCAGTCGAGATTACCTGGCTCACAATCTAGTTTTGGTATCCCTATCCTTAGTATATTAAACTCTTTGCATATATTATAAAGATTTTTCAGAGCCTTTCCAAGTGTTTCATACGTCGGTTTAGTATCCCGTGTAGAAATAGCCCCACTTAGCCCGATCAGAAGTAAGGCGCTAGTCGTGTGCTGGTCAGGATATTTTCTATCAAGATTCCTGATCGGGTATTGATCAGGTACTGGTCGGGATAGTTTTGATTTACCAAAAAACCTTACTGGATACTAAACGGGGGCTGATTGGGATATTTTTCATATCACCTTGGTGGGTACTAGTCAGACTCTGGCCGTACTATCTTTGACCGAAACTTAATTGCGGTTACTATAACTTTGGATAATATTCATAAATAATAATAATAATATTTATGAATAATATTATAATTATATAATATTATAATTATAATAATATTTATATAATATTTATGGCAACGCTGTCGTATAGGAACAGTCGAACGACTGCATCTACAGACGATATAGCGGCAACTGTCACGTCGTTTGGTCAGAATCAAGTGATAGAATGACATATTTGAGGTTGATCGTAATATAACTAGTAAGACAAAGGGCATCGATATTCATTCGCGAAGAAGTGGTAACGAATTAGCGAATTGTTGCAGATGTCGATTTCTGTTTATTTGCAACGTTATATATTCGGGTCTAAACAACCGTCGGGGTAAAATTTACGAATCTAATTGTAACAAAGGTAACCAACAAATGTCAAACGATATTAATTCGTAATAAAGTCGTGATAAAGTTACGAATTGATCGCAGATTCAGAGTTATGTTTATTTGCGAAATTATTTACAAGCTAGCAGTTCCTCGGTGATGTACTGACTCGTCGCATGTTCGTTGGTTATCTTTATTAGAATGATTCGTATTTTCTGAATATGAAATATTATTTCTCAACAGAAAATACAAAAAAACGATTTTCGAAAAAAGTGGAGTTATAGCTACTTTGCTAATTAGAGCGTCGATATGTGATGGTGTATATTAGGGTGCTTCAAAAAAAAAAAATTTTTTTTTTTTTCCGTTCGCCACCCCTCAAATGTTAATGCTTTAGAAGAAAAAAATCCTCCCCAAAAATGGTCTCTCTAACTCAACTCTAAGAGGTCGCTCTTGTCATTTTAATTTCCCATTTACTTAACATTGGAAAATTTATTTTTTCATTAAAAGTTAAATTACTCGCAAACTACTTGATATTTTTCGGATTCATGCATAGATCCTTGAAGCTGATTCTTCAAGCTTTCCAAAACCCTATAATAATGCATAATTATCATAATGAAAACACGAATTTCAGCCATCTGAAAAGTACTGATTTTTAAAGAAATCATGAATTATTATTATTTTTTGTTTTTTTATTTATTTTTTATTATGCGGTTTTGGAAAGCTTATAGAATCAGCTTTGAGGATCTATGCATCAATCCGAAAAATATCAAGTAGCTTGCGAGTAATTTAACTTTTAATGAAAAAACAAATTTTCCAATGTTAAGTAAATGGGAAATTAAAATGAAAAGAGCGACCTCTTAGAGTTGAGTTAGAGAGACCATTTTTGGGGAGGATTTTTTTCTTCTAAACCACTAACATTTGAGGGGTGGCGAACGAAAAAAAAAAAAAAAATTTTCTTGAAGCACCCTAGTGTATATTATTTATTATTTTTGGAATAAAATCTTCGTACCGGCCCGATACTAGTGCCTGGCCAGATCCCGGCTAGGGACAAATCGGTGTGACTGGCCAGCAACTTAATGAATTAGCGTGACACGACTGGCTGGATTCTGGCTAGTTATCCTGACCAGCGCCCGACTTGAAACGGGACTGACTGGTCGGGACCCGACCAGATCCCGATATAAATTTCTACACGGGATTGTGTAATTTCCTTGTTATTAGGTAAAAAATCTGTCGATGATTGCTAGTATTAAAAATAAGTACACTTCCTTCGCTAAGCGCTAGTTCTAATTTGGGTAATTCTCCGAATTTATTTTTGAATGTTTTACATATGCCTGAATTCATATTTAAATCTGCTGATATAGTAGTTGCTAAGGGTATTTCTGTCGGTGCGTTGAAAATATTGTCTATTGCCTCGATTATTTGTGGTCCGAATTTTAATTGTTTTGTCACACCCATATTCTGATTCTCCCTTAATGGTTCCCATAGTTCGTCGGTTTCGGTTTGACCTGTCTCCTGTGTTATGTCGAGTCCTTCGGTTAATCTGTCAGGTAGACGGGCTAGTTTAGTACGATTTAAGTGTATAACCTTAGTTTTTCCCTTTTCTACTTGTATTCTGATATTTTCCTTGTCTAGTATTTCTAGCACCTCATATGGTCCATTGTAGTGATCTCCGAATTTCCCTTCTTTTTCTTTCATCGTATATACCTGCTGTCCTACTTGTACTTCCTGCGGATTTAATTTTTTGTCGTAGCAATCTTTGCTTTTTAATTTTGCTTTTACCAAATTCTCTTTTGCATCCATTCTAACGCTATGGAGTGTGTCTAAGAGTTCGGAAATGTATTCGTTGTATGACCTGAGTTCTCCATCCAGCGGTACTCTACTTGAAGGCATGCGTGCTATTCGTCCGTAAACTAATTCAAATGGTGTGTATTTCGTCGCTTCATGTACGCTAGTATTATAAGAAAACATAGCGAATAGTACTAATTCATCCCAATCCTGTTCCTTATTGATATAATGCTTAAGATATTCTACTAATACATGGTGAGACCTTTCTAACGATCCATTTGATTGTGGATGAAATGCTGTGGTTTTGTATTGTTGGATTCTAAAATATTTCGCAACTTCTTTCATTAATTTTCCTATAAACGCTTGTCCTTGATCAGTTAATATAGCTCTTGGCGTTCCAAATTGACAAATAAAATATTTGACAAATGCTTCGGCTATCTCCTGTGCATTCGCCCTTTTTAGTGGTACAGCTATTGAATATTTAGTCAGATTATCCTGCATGGTTAATAAAAATGAATTGCCTTTTTTCGTTGTCGGAAGTGGACCTACGATATCCATTGAAATTTTATCGAACGCTGTGACTGAAGTATCGGTTATTACCATTGGTTGTTTAGTCTTTACTCGAACTAATTTTTTCTTTTGACAACTTATACATTCTGAGATATATTTTTGAACTTCTTCTTTTAGGTTTATCCAGTAATATTGCTGTTTGATTCGATTATATGTCTTAGTTACTCCTTTATGTCCTCCTATTGCCGATGCGTGGGCTTCTTCTATAATAGCTAAACGTTCCGATCGTAATGGTTCGATAATTTGGTTGGTACAAATCAAAATTTTTAACGAATTATCTGTAAATGTGGTTCGTAATAAATGGAGTATCTGTTTCCATGGAATTCCGTTAACGCCTTCTTTAGTTTCTGATATATGCAATGTCGTTACATTTGTTTGCCTCAATAAGATTTTTAATTCTGATATTGCTGATTTTAATTGGTTCATTTTATCACCGTCTTCTGCTAAAAACATCACGTATTGCTTTCGGGACTTCCTTTGCCTGTACCAAGTTTCTCCTCGAGCAAAATTATTGCTTCTTCCTAGTTTCACTGCCCTGTTTCTTTCCGCAAGTATCTTTCCTCCTGAATCTATCGGTTCTCTGTTTTCAAGCGCAAACCAAGCTATCGCTCCTTTTTTCGTTCCTATATTATCTCTTATCGTAATAACGTTAGAGTGTGTTCCCGTAACTTCTAAGAGATTTAAAGGCGGGTTTAAATCGTCTTCGTCATTATCGTCGTCTTCTGAACCGCTGTCTTCATTAATCGGGTCTTTGAATACTTCGAATTGCTCTATATCGTTCTGTGTTTCTTCTATCATTGGATTGAATTTTTCGGTCTCGTCGTCCGTATAGTCGTCGATTCGTATTGTTTTCGTACTATCCTTTTTGGAAATATTTTCGGTCAAATTATTACATATTCTTACTCTACATAAACTTTCGTCAAAAATTTTCAGTATTAAACTAAAAATCTCTTCCCATTCCATGTCGTCGATCCTCGGTGTTTTGGCTAAAATTATTTGTTCTAGCTGGAGTTCTATTGTTGTATCTAGTAAAGATTTTAAAGCTTCGGTGAAGATTTCCGGATCTAGTCGCGTATTTATTGTTTCTTTTATGGGTAAGCCTATGTATCGCTTATCTCCTACTTCCAATACTCTGGCTCTACCTAAGGTTAGATCTGTATATTTTGGCAGTTTGTTTTCGCATTGTAAATCTCTTGACCCTTCGTCGCATGGGTTGTTTCTCATGGTTATAAAGAATGCGCAGTTTCCGTCCTGTTCTGACAATCTACCCTTAATTTCTGAAATTATTCCACAACCTCGCGTCTCCATCTTGCTATTATCTTGTCTTATTGACTTATCGCTTGGTTCTAAATCGTCATGTCTGCTAATTGTGAAAATTCCTGGTAAATTATGATTTCTGAAGAGTGAATTTTTAATTATTATTGTATTGAGACTTCGTTCGCATGTGTCAACTTCTTGAATATCTAACCATTCCCTTGGTTCGTCAGATTCGTCTGATTCATTCGCGCGATCTTGCATAAGGCCTCCGTTTTCTACTATTACGGGGTATCTTGATAACGCATCTGCATTGACGTTACTCTTCCCAGCCTTATAAACTACCTTGTACTCGTATTCGCATAATTTTAATATCCAGCGTTTTAGTCTTGAAGTGGGGTCTTTTATTGAATGAAGCCAAACTAACGGTTTGTGATCTGTTACCAAAGTAAATCTTTTACCATATAGATAAGGTCTAAAGTGTTTGACACAACGTACTATTGCAAATAGTTCTTTCTCTATAGTTGAGTAATTGAGCTCTGCTCCGGTCAAAACTCCAGAAAAATATGCAATAGGTAAGTCTCTACCGATTTCTCCTTGACTAAGTATTCCTCCGACTGCATAGTAAGAAGCGTCTGTCGTTAATATGAAGTCTTGATTAAAATTAGGATACTGAAGTATAGGTTGTTTGCATAATAATTGACTGAGAGTCTCGAATGCTTTTTGTTGATCTGATGTCCAAATAAAAGTTGTATCTTTTTTCAGTAAGTTAGTGAGTGGTTTCGCGATATCGGAAAAATTATTAATGAAACGTCGGTAATATCCGGCTAAACCTAAAAATTGTTGAATATTCTTTCGATTTCTCGGTACTGGAAATGATTCTACGGCTTTTAATTTCTTTGGATCTGGTCGAATTCCGTCTTCCCCAATTATGTGACCAAGATATGCAACTTCCTTTCTCAGAAATTCGCATTTATCCGGCTGAAGTTTTAGATTCGCTACTCTTAACCTTTCCGCTAAATTTTCAAACTTTTTTCCGTGTTCGTTTAGTGATTTTGCATAAAGGACAATGTCGTCGAGATATACGAACATTTCTATCCCTTGCAGCCCTGTCAATAGTGTGTCCATTAATCTTTGAAAAGTTGCGGGGGCATTCGTTAACCCAAAAGGCATTCTATTAAACTCATAATGTCCATGTGGCGTTGAAAATGCAGTCTTACCTTTATCCTTTTCTTCCATCTCAATTTGGTGAAATCCTGAAGCTAAATCGAATACAGAAAAATATTTTGCTCCTCCCAATTGATCTATAATATCGGTGATATTGGGTAGGGGGTATGCATCTCCTAATGTTTTCTCGTTTAAAGTTCTATAATCTATAACCATTCTCCACCTTTTATTACCCTTGGAGTCGGGTTTCTTAGGCACTATCCATAAAGGAGAATTATAAGGAGATGATGAAGGTTGTATAATATCTGAGTCTAATAATTCTTTTACCTGTCTTTGGATCTCTTCCTTATGTATATACGGATAGCGATATTGTTTAGTGTGAATTGGTTGATCGTCATTTGTGATTATTTTATGTTTAATGGCATTGGTACAGCCTAAATAATCTCCAGGTAAATGAAATATATCGGAATTTTCGCGAATTATGCTCTTAACATTTTCCTTTTCTTCTCTATTTAAATGATCTAAACGCAATAGAGTCTCCAAAATTTCCGATCTATCTTGAAAATTTTGAGATGAGGCTTGAATTTTCATGCAAAATCTAGTTTCTATCATAGACTCGTTATCTGAACTATCTGTAGAACTAGTCGTATTCTCCGTGTCATTTACTACGATTACGTTTGCCATATGTTTTTTATTACTTTCAAATTTACTGATTACCTCGGAACTGTTTAATTTCCTAACTTTATTACTTGAAAAGCTTCTATTACCTTTGGAGGTTTTCATCTTACTGGTTTTATCTATCACTGGTCTTGAACTATCTTTGCTTGACTTGATCTTCCTATGATCCTTTAATCTATTTGTTGAATCGCTTTCGACCGCTAGGGGTTCATTTGCTTTATCCGTATTTACTTCCTCGCCGATTTTACTGATACTATTACTGAGTTGCGCTTTGCTTCCATCTGTATTCTGAATTATTAAATTTTCGTGAATTTTTGAGAATTTCTCGTCTATTATTTCGTTGTTATTAGTTTCGTTAATTGATTCTGGCCAATTTTCCATTACGTCTACTTCTAGAAGTTTTTGCGGTGGTATCGTCAAATTCGCTAGTTCATTGGTTGTATTAATCGCGTAAAGATATGCCTTATCATTCCGGTTTGTGACCATTGCATCACCTAAATAAATCTTATGACCAGGTATTAATAACGGTAGATATCCTTCGTGCAAATCGGTTTCTTGAAGATCGATACAAATTTTCTTCCGTGTCCTAGGTGGTATTCGAATTGTTTTCAGATTTTCCAAATTCTCGTTATAATTTAGACCGAAGTTAGTATATCCGTAATGAACTTTAGGTTTTTCATCTGAAATCGGCGAAATGTTTCTTTCATTGCTAGTTTCTATAATGTCTCCGTAATTATTGTCGCGTAAAATATCTTCTTCCTGAGTGGAAAACGGAATAAACGTCGTTCCATATTCTAATCTTTCTTTTTCAAAATTTATCTTTGCGTCGTTTTCGCGAAAAAATTGCGATCCTATTATACCGTGTTGCTGAATCGGAATATCTTCTGGAATTATTTGAAAATTTCCTCGCGTACCTGCTATACCTATGGGTACCTCTCCCAGTGTCACAACATCTGCTGTAGAAATTCCTTTAAGACAATACTTCTTACTTTCATTTATTTTTATTGCCGGTTTTATGCAATAATTTCTAATAAGGTTTAAATCTGATCCTGTGTCTAACATAAAAGTACTTCTGTTCTGTAGTTCGTCGGCTTCTACTTCTATGGACGGAATCGTTGTCGCATATGTTTCTTTCGGTATTTGTGAAAACAAACTCACGGCATAGTCGTCTTCTATATCCTCGATCGCGCTTGCACAAGAAATATTTGCCTCGGCGTTATTTGTACATGGTGTTTCGTCTTCTGTATATTCGCATATATAAATATTTGAAATATTTGATCCACTAGCATTCGTTGGTAACCTCTTAATTTTGTTATGAATTTTGTTTTGCGACAAATTTACTCGTTTTTCAATGGGTAGCTCTGAATCATTGTTATGGCGCGGTTGGGTCTGTGGGTGGCCTCCGAATTCACGCCGTTGTTCGAAGGGCCTTGCCAGTTTCCCGAAACCGGTGGTTGATTTTTATTGCGTATTTCCTGTCTATACTGGTTGTTCTGTTGTCTCTTGAGACAATCGTCTATTAAATGACCGTAACTCTTACAATATCGGCATAGATCTCGTTCTACGGGTTGATCCTGACTCTGTATCTGACTCTGCTGGAAATTTATTCTACCTTCTCGCGGGACATATCGCGTCTGCCCTTGTCCTTGTTGAGGACTAGGTTGATTTCTTGGATTATAATTTTGAGTTTGCTGTTGGTTTGTATATTGGTTCCTTTGATTAAAATCACTATTGCGCGCTTGATAATTGCCCTGATTTCGTTGTTGATTCGAATATTGATATTGTGAATTAAAATTGTTACTTCGCGGTGGATAATTTCCAAGATTTCGCTGTGGGTTTGAATATGAACCTCTCGTATCGAAATTGTTTTGATAATTCGCTTGACTTCTCGGGTAAATTGGAACCGAATTTCTTGGATTATTAAAGTTCTGATAATTTGACTGGCCTAATTGTTGGCGGTTCAAAAATTGATTCCTTGGATCCACATTATTTTGGAATTGATTTTCCCGTTCTCGATTAATATTATTTCTGTTCGACCGACAATCTTGGGTCTCATGATTTTGTCTCCCACAGATCGTACAGTTTTTCGGTTTACCTTGGGCATAATTTACTTTGACTATCTCTATATTTTCAACTTGTTCTCCACGTCTCAGATTCCTTTTAATTTCTATTTGTTTTTCTACCCTTCGTGCCAAATCTATCAATTCTTTAAGAGTGTTCGGAATAGTGGAAATTTTCCCGTCTATTTCTGGCCTTAGACCTCTTAAAAATGCTGCTTTGCCATCCTTTTCTGTGTTTTGCTCAAACGCTTCTAAATCATCTGTTCTTTGCTCTTGTATAAAGGCTTCTTTTATATTTGAAATGCATTCGCGTATTCTCGCCGCGTATGTTACTACATCTTCACCCTTTTTCTGGAATATGTTACCTAATTCTCCCTGACATAAATTTACTGATTTTGCGGGACCATAAATTTCATTAATTCGTGCAGTTAACTCATTTATCGTGTCGAATTGCTCATTTTCAAGTACGCGCCTGGCTGGTCCTTTAATTCTACTCTTTATTATCCTTGTTAAACTTCGTTCTACCGACGGCGGTACCATATCTCGTGCGTCCCTACACCCTAATATAAAACTTCGCACGTCCGACGGTTGGCCGTCGAATACTGGGACTGCTGCTAAAGCATCTTTAATTGGAATGAAATTTTGCGGGGCTGTTCCCGACGTTCCTGGATCTGATTGATCCGGCATTTTATTATCTTTTATCTCGATTTTCCTCTCTTCAATAAATTTAATTTCTTTCACTTCGTCTAATTTTCCTGTGTCAATATTTGTTTTTTCTGCTGCGTTTAATTCCTCTATATTTTGATTCGTTTTCTGTCTTGCTTTCTTACTTTCCTTAAGAATTTCCTCTAATTCCCCCTGAAATAATTGTGTGCCTTGGCTTGCCTTTGCCCTAGTTGTTCGACTGTCGAGAGTTTGATCTGAACCTGCACTCGTACTTGAATTTGGACTTGCTTCATCTGCCGCTAAGTTTACTGGATGTATTTTTTCTTTACCCGGTGGCGGACTACGACCTATCATTTGAGTTTTTCAATTCATCGATTACCTGAATCTTGTGATTAAATTAAATTTTCGATTTCCATATCTTTGCTTAAAATCTTTCCATTATCTTATCTTCGCCTAGAGCTCCGTCTAAATTCTTTCGATTATCATATCTTTTTCTAAAAATTTTGAATTGCCATTTATCTCTTCTTATAATCTTTAATTTATCGTATCTTCGTTTAAAATTTTTCAATTATTCGTATTTTCATTTAGGATTTTCAATTATGCATATGCTTTCGTTTAGAATTTTTCGATTACCGCATCTTTATTTTAAAACTTGAATATATTCGCCTAGAATCTTTATATTATTCACCCGAAACTTCGTCTAAAATCTTTTGAACTTCTTTTTATTTATTATATCATCGACTGAACTTCTTCTAAAATCTTCCAATTCTCATATTATCGTCTAAACTTTTCTAAAATTTTTTACTTCTCATATTATCGTCTGAATTTTTCCTGAAATATTTTAATTCTCATTTTATATCTTGATTCTTGAATTTCAAATCTTTGAATTATTTAATTATCGCCCGAAACACGTCTAAAATTCTTTGAATTATTATATTTTCGCCCGAAACAACGTCTAAAATTCTTTGGATTAATCCTTCATTTATTATATCATCATCTGAACTTGTCTAGAAAATTTTCAATTAATCCTTTCATTCATTATATCTTTGCCTGAACTTCCCCCTTTTTTTTTTTAAATCTTTTAATTATTCTTCTCGTTTTCTTCGCATAAAATCTTCGAATATTATCGTCTGAAATGTATTTTTTTTTTTTTCCTTCTGTTATCGTCTCGTGTGGACCTTTCCTAAATTCTTTCAATTATTATATTTTCGTCTCGTATGGACCCTTAGTAAATTCTGCCGATCATTATTCTTTTCGTCTCGTATGGACCTTAAATTCTTTCAATTTTTCGTATTATCGTCTCCTGTGGACCTTTTTTCAATTCTTTCATTTATTATAGTATTATCGGAATCTCGTCTAAAAATCTGCTATCGTCTGAACCTCGTCTAATTGTAAGGATATGCTATTTCTCATAACATCGTCTAAACTTCATTTAATAAAAAGAAAATTTGATTTACTCAAATCTTAATTCCTCAATTTAAAATTGAATATTCGCAAGATTATATCAATCAAGTTCCCTATAGTCTTGCCTGTTACGTGCCACGCGAAACAAGTGATTCTCTGAATAACTTTTGGCTGATAAGATTCTTAGGATTATTTAAAACTTGACTTTTGTTTTTTTCTAAACCGTCGATCATTTACACAGTGCCACGATGTCAAATGATCTATTTTTCGGATAAAAAAAAATTTTGCGAAGTTCAACACTTGATTTTCCTTCCCATCGATCGTTATACGCGTTTCACGAACCTAACGTTGATGGTTTGCCATTCCATCGATCATTATACGCGTTCCGCGAACCTAACGTTGGTGATTTCCCGGCCGATGCACCAATAAATTTTTTATGTGACGTCGGAATGGACGTTGGTGAAAAACCCTAGCAGCTAATCGAAGTACGGCTACTTGAATTATCACTATGACCAACCTAGACGTTCACTCAGTAGTTAAGTGGGCTCACCGTATCGATTAAGTATTGAAATACAATGGATCGGATTAATCTAGTGTTATTTGATAAAGAATTTCGTCGTTATTCTCTTTAACTTTCCTGCTACTTCCGTCTAACTTGCTAGTTTTCGTCTAACTGCTTTTAATTGGACTTTATATTAAAGATTCTATCGTTACCTTCGTGTTGGATATTTACTTAGATTTGATTGAATGATTTTAGGATTTCGAGAAAGGATTATTTATCCTTTAATTAATAAAAATTGTTCTTACCTTTGAGTTGATTTGAGTCTCTGCCTTAGGCTTCTCTGGACTGTTGATTGTTGTTGATGGTTGGAGGTGATGGGTGATATTTGAATATTTAAATGAATACGATAAGATTTAGTATTCACTCTTTATAATTAGTTTATTCACTGAACGTATAACTGTTATTATTATCGAATGATTTTCACTGTTCTTTAATCGACTCTAATATTGAATTATGGTGTCAATATTCTCAAAACTTGTATTATAATAAAAATGATTATCGCTGATTGTTCTAAGTATGAAAAGTTGATTATTAAAAGATACACTTGAATCTATCTGAGAACAAATGCACTGACTGAATTTAAGATATGTAGATTTCAAACTTCGAACTGAGATTAATATATTCTGAATCACAAAATGAGTGTAAAATATTTTAGTACCAAACCACAAAGTGAGTCTAAGGTATTTACAATTCCAAACCACGAAGTGAGAGCGAGCCTAACATTTGGTGGGGTTTATATGCTAATGTTCGGGGGTGAGGGGGTTAATTGGGGTACCATATATGGTGACAATTCTCAGGGTGGGGCACGCTAGTTACGTGGGGGTTTTCTTCATCTATGATTGGTTTGGTCTCATGTGTGAGATTCAGGAGCGTGTGAGTAAGCGCAGTCCCTTTCCTCTGGATGTGATGGTGAATGCATGTAATTCTTGGAAATGCATCTGTGCCTAGGCGGATCCTTCCTTCCATCTTATATCAGCACGTGTTCATGAGGAAGATTTCTAGCTCTCTAACATTTGGCGTGCAATCCGTCTTTTATTATCAGATAAGCTTCCTGGTTTATTTGTTGTGTCAGGAAACGGTTGCATATTCGTACAGGCTTTTTATACCTGGGGTTTTGAGTTTGCTTTGTTCTTGGTATTTCTACATGGTTATTTGGTATACTAAACTTTTATGACTCTAGGGGCTCTTTCAGTGAAAATCGTCCGATTACATGAATATAATTAATATATGAATACATAGAGTTTTAGTTATATAGATATATAGTATTTTAGTTAATGAATATAGTTATATGAATATTACGAATATAATTATATGAGTAGTATGAGTATAATTGTATGAAATATTATGAATATAATTGTATGAATAATTGTATGAATATTATGAATATAATTGTGTGAGTATTATGAATATAATTGTATGAATATTATGAATATAATTATATGAGTATAAAGTATTCGTGTTAGTGAATACAACGAATAGTATCATATGAATACATAGGGTTTCAGTTAATGAATATAATTATATTAAAATAAAAGATTATTAATTAATTAAAGATAAATGAATATATTTCTAGAAATTCTGACCGACAATATGGTGGGTCACATATTATTGTTTAGTCTATATACCCAAGCCGCAGTGGCCAGAGAACAGGTGGTTACTGGAGGATCTCTGAAAAGTTCCTCCCCTTCCTGACAAGATCCGGGTTGAGTTTTTGAGTTGTTACATACGTTTTTAGAATAGAATAGAATAGATTTAATCGTATTGGGTTTACCAATAATTATTCGTTGTATGATATTCTCTTGATTATAGGATAATTATGAAGATATATTGAATATCAAAATATGTGTTGATAGGTATTCGTGATGCGAATATAATTGATTATAGGTATTCCTATAGTATCGAATTGATAGTAAAAATATTATAAAGAGATAATCCTTAATTAGTATTATTATAATGTAATATATGTATATAATTCTAATGTTAGCATTTGTCGAAATCATAAGAGTATATAATGTGATATAGAACTGTATGACATAATTGGTTACATAATATGATTTAATATTTAGTAGAAAATATGGTAAGAAATGGATATGTTAATTAAGGTACATTATAATATCCTCTTATTATTTCAGTATTATTTCTTATCTCAGAACAGATCTTTGAACGCAAAGGGTCTATCGGTGTATGCATCGTATATAAGTGTTTGTGTATGCGTTATGCGTGGGTGTTGTGTATGCGTCTGTGAAGTTCGGTTCTGAATTAACTGAGTATTTCATATTTTTAAAGCTAAATATAATATTAGTAGATTAATAATTGTATCGAATATAATTCAGCTAATGGTACGATGATTATAATGATTAATATGTAAAGAAATAGCAAATATAAAATATGAATGTAAAGTATTCATATTGATTGATTAATAGAATCAAGAATAAAATATTTATAATTAATCTAATGTAATAAGTATTATTATATAGTTGCGATTATCGTATATTCATAATAAAATGGTTATCCTTAATGTAAGGAATACATTTGAGTAAGGCTATCGTCAGATATAATGGATATGACATAAGTTCTTTAGAGAATCTAGATCTAGTGATTTTATGAACAGTTAGGTTGTAATTTGAATTTGGACAAAATGTTTGATATCGTATGTTGACTCTACGTTTATATATTCTATGGTTATATAGATGGTTCTAGTAATTTTATATAGTGGTAAGCATGAATGGAGTATGGCGTCCGCACGGACGTTACAGCGCTTCCGCGATCTGCGCTCGTGACTCCGGTGCGACCTCTTTCGCTTCGAAGAATCGTCACGTCCCATTTCGATGCACAGAACGAACTCACAGTTTTTCGTAAGTCTTACAAACGCGTATATTTTTTTTTTTTTTTCAGGTCTTGATACACAATACGTATTCTTAATCACAAGAGAGCGCACGTGTGTGTATCCCACTTCTGATCTGTAAGAAACTTTTAGAAGAACTCGTCTAAAGTTGTTTATTCCTCTTAGTAGATACAATACGGATTAAGCTTAATTATGCGACTGTTCTGCCTTCAAGCCTCGAGTCAACTGCCGCTCCTGTTCCCTGGGCCAGTGGTCTGCCCCTCTTTGTTTACGTCCCTTGTCCTCTGTATTTACTTCTCGATCCCCTCTCTGGAGGATCGCCGCTATCCCAAGTAACGCCGGAAAAGTCTCCTTTCAATCGCTTAAATCAATGTCATTTGAACTCCAGATTAAAAACTCAACCGTGTTATTCGTGTAATAAGAAAAGATATTTATTTTCACGTGAAATTGTGACGGGAGTGACAGTACCAATATTCTGATAATGTCTTGTGTTTCTGTTGAATTTGTTAGAGTTCCGAATGCTTTTTTAGAAATGTGCAGTGTGGCGTCGAGGCAGCGTGCCTGATTACGGGTAGGTAGGTCGTGTGTTCAAAACTCAGGGGGTGCGCGCATGTGATATTTCGCGAATTATAATATGTCTATAGATTTAGCTAGCGTCAAAATTTCCAGCAGAACGCGCTCGTATAGTATTCAGCACCGGCATCCTACAATAAAAAAAAGGATAATTGCTTATAATGAGCAATGATGAAATCTTATTTTATTTTCTATTGACACGTGAACCCGTAACACTGGGATGTTGCCGTTACGTTGCTGTTGCATGTACCTGATACATAACTATGTGATATATCCGTCGTGATTCTGACTCATAGCTGATACGTAATTTTTCTGTAACTTTGATCTGTAACTGTGACATATTAGTCATGGCGGCCTGTGGCGGACATTTCGATATTCATGGACTATGGTTTTTACAGTCCAAATGATGTAGCTGTGATTAAGGAAAGCACAGGATTACATATTTAGTACGTCACGGCTACATGATTTTGCTGCCTGGGTCCGTATTCACACTATTGAAAAAAAAAAAAAACCAAGGCGTACGAATAACGTCTCAATAAACGATTCAGTTTTTGAGCGTAAACTGCAAATTAAGGCGTCTTCTCACTTTGGAAATTAAAAAAAATCGATTTTTTTTTTTTTTAAATTTTGAAAGTACATATCATCAAAAATGTTATATCAAAATTTCATAAAGATCGGACGAGTCTAACTACATTCTTGGGTGACCGTTAGGTGACTACCTGAGAGCACCCGGCTGATCCCTTTGACGCCGCTCGGACGGTCCCTGTATACCTGACTCTATACAATTGTTAATGTTCTTTTGTTAATGTAGTAACCCTTGCTTAGGTATATTCTGTTTTGGGGTCTATACTCGTCTAGATGATCATCTAGATGCATCGCTGACTAACCCGAGGTAAGGTTTTTTCATGATTTTTCTGCAACCAAAACTTTAAACGCGTTTATCTGAAAACAAGGTTTTTCAGTGCGCTGTTGATGAAATTTCCGAAACTATCCGGCCGATTGTCATGAAATTTGAATGACATATTCTTCATAGTTATGGCTATAGCGCATATCATCAGATTTTTTAAATTTTGATTTGAAGTATTTTTTTTTTACAAAAAACTGCAAAAAAACGCGTTTTTTTTTGTACTTCTTCGAAAAACGTGCGCCATTTTGTTATTTTCGCGAATATAAAAAATCTGATGATATGCGCTATAGCCACTGACATACTGAATCTAAAACTGTTTTGTTTTTTTGTTTCGGATGACCTGTCTCGGAGATACCATCAACAAGCCACGAACATAACATTTCTACACGGGTTTTTCGATGCTACTGTTTGATTATAATAATTGTTGAAAAAAAAAAAAAAAATTTTCTTGTACTTGAAAGATGTGTTTATTACATAGGATCCATTTTATCCCATAATTTTTTGCAAAAATCCTCGAAAAAAAATCGCGAAAATAGCCTATTTTCGAGGTGCCCAAAGTGAGAAGACGCCTTAATATTACAATGGCAGGCTTGCAATATTTAATAGAAGGCAATGATACAACCTGGAGTATCGTCTATGAAAAATCGATAGTGAAAAATCCAGCTACAAAAAAGCTGCTTGTTGGCAGTGAAATAAGTTTTCTGTGGCCTGAAGACTCAAGAAATCCAAAGACTTTTTATGGATTAATTATCAAAATCTCAAGTAAGGACATTATTTCAATATTTTAACAAAAATTGCGAAACACAGTACTATATTTATACGAATTGGAAGCATATCGGTCGCGTGTCGTGTGACATTTTTCAATTTAATTTCGTAGGAGACGAATCGGAACTGATAGCTGAAATGAACAAATTAGCTGCTGCTGCTGCTAAGAAAAAGATGAAAAAAGGCAAAGATTCAAAACAGTCTAAACAGAAGGTGAGAAAAATGATTGAATTCAGGTTATACCAAATATGATTATGAAAATTGTCGTGGGTTTTTAGGCAGCTGCGTCTAAATCAAGGGCAGCACTGCTCGAAAAAAAAGTAACGAGTTTGTTCGAAAAGCGTGCTTTGGCAGAAATGGAGGCTCAAATCATCTCTAGCAAAGAAAAATTACCGGCAACTGGAGATTCGGACAAGAGTGCTTGCGGGCCCGTAAGTGAGATGACTTCGTCGTATAAAGCTAGAGATGATGCTGAGCCGAGTACTTCGTATGCGTCACAGCATACGTATGGTTACAGCAGCGACAAGTCTGATAAGGATTGGCTGGTAGACGAATTTAATAGCTTGGTTTAATACGTCGATCAGTGTACAGGTTCTTTGAACTTGCTTAAGAAAAATGTGCAAGATCTTGAAAAAGTGAGTAGGGAAAAGTATCCTCAAATGAATTCTCAAGTATGAACATTTTCGCTGGAGTTTTATTTGCACTTCATTTATACTAATTATTAATACAATAAAATATTGAGTCTCAATAATATTGTTTAATAATAACTCTTTTCTAGAAATTGAAATTTTTGCAAGAAATCATGCATACAGCTGGAAACTCGGAATTGGCAATCATATCGGGGCAGTCATTTGCTTCCATAGCTTCAAACATCGAGAGCTTTCAAAAACCAGATGCGGTAGACGCAATTTCAGTTGAAGATGGTGATTCGCAACAACAGTACAATATTATAAGGCGCTCTCTTAAAATACCCAGTGATAACTGCGATTCGGATACCAGTGGCAGTACTGACTGTGGCTCGACTAAAAAAGTTCACGATGAATTTCAATCAAATAGGCGTTCTATTAAGGGTGTAGTCTAGTTGAGCAGTTTCAAAAAATTGATTTTTTTTTCTATTGCATTTTTCGAAAGTATATATATGGAAGAGTATTGTGTTAAATTTTTATGAAGATCCGAATAGTGTAAGTGTATTTTTTTTTTCAAGTCAAGCGTCACTACCTGACCGCGCGTACCTGAGCTACCAGCGCGCTCGACCGTTACATCTGCTCTAATCCCCTCTCCGGTCCCTTTTCTATTCATTGGAGCAGTTGTTCCTATATCTTATACGAATCTCTGTATTCTCTTGCGCAGGCATCGCAGATTAAACTTTGGTAAGATTTTTCACGATTTTTCGATAGAAAAAACTTGAAACGCGTTTTTCTCGAAACGACGTTTTCACATGCGCGCCACACGATTTCTCCGAAACCAGTTGACCGATCCTTCTGAAATTTTAACCACATATTCTACACTTGTAGAGTCACAGAATGACCTACGATCAAGTCAAAATATTAATTTTTACTATATTAAATTCGCGAAAAACAGCGGAAAAAAACGACTTTTTTTCGAATTTTTGGATTTTTTTAAACCAAATCTACAAAATTCGTTGAAAATTCATATCCGTAGGTTAATCTGTAGCCACTGGCATACCGAATCTAAAAACCTTTATTTTTTTGGATTCAGATAAGCCGTTCCCGAGTTAGCGTGTGGCTACCAACTTGCGTTGAAATCGAGGGCTCGCGTTCTTCCACAAATCACATGTATAGAAATGGTCTAAGTTAATGAAAAAAATTTTTTTTTTCGTAGTTCAAGACCTTAATAATCACACCCAACAACTTTCATATTGATATCTTTCCTAGCATGCTCACAAAAAATTAACAAAAATACGCTTTTTTTTGGGCCTCTCAACTAGACTACACCCTTGATATGCCAATTTGCGAAAGGGAAAATAGCAGCGACGAAGGGAGCAAGCATTTCGATATGAATCAGGCAGAGATTGGGAATTTATCATCAAACGTAAAAAAAATGATTAATTCAACTTCTAATTTACTTTCATATGTGCGCTTTCACATAGATTTTTTTATTTTACAGTTTGTTGAGATTATATCGCTTGGATCGTCAAATTCTTCACCTTTGAAATCATCGACTCACAAAAGCCGCAAGAGAGTTTTTACGTTTAGTTCGGGCTCTGAAGATGATGACTATATAAAGAAACTACCGCACTTATCATTTTCCGATACACCTGTAAGTAAAAATATTGGTAGATAAAATATTGAAGCCTAATATTGTTTTTTTTTTTGTACGTAATAAACATTCGAATTTGTAGGCAAATACGTCTGACGAAAAGAATATGAATCATTTAAAAAAAAGAGATATATTTGGTGATTGCACTGATAATATTCGTGTGAAAGTTGAGAAGGTTGATCTTCTTGAGCCGTCTGATGATAGCAGAGATAGCAGCAAAGTTTCAGGTACATCAGCAATTCCCACTCCTCGACCCACTCATTACCAAAACGAATCGGGACCAGTACAATCAAGAACTTGGACATTAAAGTACAGACGAGCAGATGATAATGTACGATTTATTGAACGTTTTAGTCCAATGTAATAATTAATTTCATATTCTTGAACGAATTTTTTTCTATACTTCCAGATAGTTGAATTATTATCAGGCTCAAATATTTTTGTTAACTCGTTTGAACTAAAAAATGCGACTCGCACATCAAGCCGGCAAAGCATCTTAGCTAGAGCTTTGCTTGAATGTGTATTTACGGAAGGAACTTTACAAACATGTTGTCTCAAAGGCAAAAAATCAAATTTGGATTCAAAACCTGAAAAACCTGGTCTTCATACCGACGGCGTTAATGCTATTGTAAGTAAGAAAATTCTTTAACTGCATCCAATCAGTTATTAAAGCAACTATAAAATGTTTTACAGTGTTTACCAAGTCCTGGGCTAAGAAGTACAGCTGGCCACCCGTTGATGAATCAAAGATACGCGGCAGTCTTCGTCAAAAGCTCTTAGAAATGAGCCACACGAAAAAAGCAAATCAAGCTAATTAAAATATTCTTTGTTTGTGTTAAGGGGGGGGTAAGGGTTTGCACTTTCGAAAATTCGAACTTTTTTTTTTTTGTCTCATCTTATTGTTAAACATTTCAAGAATATATTCCCAAAATTTTAAGTCGATTTGAGCAAAACTCTTGAAGTTATTGTTAACACTACAGCTCTGACAGCAGCGGGCGTTCGGAAAGGCAGTGCAGCTGTCGAGCAGGTATACAGCTTATTCACTTCTATTCTTGTGGTCAATTATCCTGTTTCGAGAATATTTTATTTAATAAAGACAGGTGAGTAAAGCCATAAAGACATATTTTATATTTGTACGTATACTTGTTTCTTCACTTTTGTAGCTCATAAACTTTTAAACGCGTTTTTCTCAAAACTACTTTTTCAAAGTCCGTGTTCACTGCCATTTGAAAACTACTTGACCGATTCAATTCAAACTTGGTACACATTTTCACAATATAAAATACCTCCCCCCAACGTTTAGTTAAAAAAAATTTTCTCACATTAAGGGGGTTTCCCACCCACAAAATGGTGTAATTTTCCGTGGAAAACAGCAGTTTACACTTCAGATGGCCACCAAAAATTTTTTAATGGAAAAAAAAATAATCATAAAACGTTGGGGGGAGGATTTGATGATACTTTGACTAAATTTCAATGGTTTTTGATTTCAGATAATTTCCAACCGAGATATAGTGAACACCGCAAATTGTTATTTTTCTAAGACGTTCTCGGGCAAGCTCTGTCACCGGCTTGTTTTTCAATATTTCCGCATGAAAAAATTAGAGAATATTGTTAAAAGTATACTTAATAATGTACAAAAGGTTTGAATACATTTGTTCAATCCATACGGCTAAAAAAAATTCACAAAAAAGGTGTTTTTTTTACGCTGAAACCCTTACCCCCCCCTTAATAAATTTAGAACATTTTGAATTATGCAATTAATTATTCGCCTATATTCATACTTATCCAGAAAATGTATTGATTTTGCAAAAATAAAGGTAATTTTATAAAAAATAATGTAGAATGTAGAAATCATCATTTAGTAAATACCCAAATTTTTGTTGACATTTCGTTTGTTTTTTGGTAAATTTTTATTAACTTGAGTAAAACCATTATTTGCTAAAATTATTACATAGATCATTTTATACAATTTGTCGACAAACTTAAGTCAATTTTTCCACCTGGGTGGTTTGGCATAAAAGTTACAAATCTCTCGACCGGATCACCATTCTCTTCTGTGTAACGAAAGACTAAAACTAATTGATCTATGTGACCCTCATCTTTTGTAGAATCAAGAGTAAACAAATAATACTGTGAATGTTTGATTCGGCGGATAATTTCATCGAATACACGTTGAGCGATCAACTGTCTGAATTCGTTGCAAATTGTCGACGAGAGATAATTGACATGGCCTCTTCCACGGTTCGCATGATTTTCGATATGCCCTTTCAAAAAATCATCATACTCAGCAAGTAATTCAAGCAACCCGAGATAATTACCGTTGTGTGCAGATCCAATAATTGCGTTGCTTCCTCGAAAAGGTAAACCACGCTCGCTAACAAAGAGTATCACGGATGCTACTCTTTTGAGTACATCTCGCCAATACTTTATTTCCTCATCCAATTGTTGGGTAAGTTTAAAATCGATCCGTCCAGATTCTTAAGAACGCGTTTGAAATGCAATCGTAGCTTTGAGATGAGCCGAAGACGTCTCATGCTTTACCAAACGATCGTTAGCGTTTTTCCAGTCGCAATATCCACCATGTGAAAACTGCGTTTGAACCGTATTCAATAATTTACAAAAAAAAAAAAAACAGTAAAGTTTCCCATTGCTAGGCGAAAAGCATAACCATTCCCGTTTGATAGTTTCACCATTCTTGTGTTTTCTCTCGAACATACTTATTTGGCATGTTCTGGTGAAACTCTTATCATATTGTTTGAATGATTTATGTTTGAAAAGCTCCGTATCACAATTTTGGACTCTTTTACTTCCTAATTTCAACCAATAACTAAGATGATCTTTCATATTCTCCGGCCACATACCAATATCACAGTCGGAAAATATTTCATCTTCAGTTTGTAATCTGTTCACTTCTCCAGAAATCGTACCACTAACCATGTCGTCAATGTTGCTCTAAAATGTAAATCAAAGATTCAATTATCATATTTTACTTTTTATGATCTTGTAATTTTTGAAATAATATTTTTGCACTCACATGATCTTTTTTTACTGACTCGTCCAATATTGCGGGATCGTTAATAGCAGCGTCATCTCCAGCTATAATCTTCTAGAAAGGAAATGATTTAATCATATTTTATCAATGATTTTCAGGCTACTCTATCGCGTTTTATTCTACTATTTTTGCGAAAAGTTGAGTAATGTTTCTCTGCGTACTATTTCGTCAGGGTTGTGTGAAGGCGTCGAAGTCTTGGCGTTGGTCTTTTTATGACAAAATCAGTCAGCCGACGTGTTTGTGAGAGAACTTCGGACTCCCGTTTTTGTTTTTCTTTAGCATTTTTACGTTCATCAGAGCCGGCTTGATAATGGCGTGGGGTTTTATGACGGTCACCTTGTCTATTGTTCATTGTAGAAAGTAGCTAAAAAATCATAAATACAAAATTCTCGATTCATTGATATCTATATAATAGAGTTGAAAAAATGATATATACATACATACATATTCTAGTTTATCCGTTGTATATTCTTGTATTTAGTGAAACTTCACTTACTTTTGGAATTTGATGTTCATCAGGATGACAGGATCAAAATTATAGACAAACACTATGATTAATCACAGTTTACGCCAAAATAAATTACTGTCCGTGGTATATCCTAATTATTTTGGAACGTTATATAAATATATACGATCCGAAAACATTTAAAAAGCTACGTATTCGGACTTTCACAACGTTCGCGGTTTTGGAAACTTGTATTAGCAGGCGGGAATAGTATATTGTGCAACACGTGCGGGAAGTTGGCAATTACTGATGAGTGTGAAAGTTGCGGTACGAGCTGAAGGCAAGTGCTGCAATCACACGAGTCAGTAATCGCCAACCCGCACGAGTTACATATCCTATTTTATGTGACACCAGCATGGGAAGTGAGACTTTTGGTTGTAAAACTGTAAAAATCGTCAGGTTAGAATAATAACACAACACGCCCGATTGCGCTTGTTTGCCTAGTTACGCTCTGAAAGCGTGCGGTAATAAACATAATCGCACTGTTTTGCGTGCGGTAATAAACATTACCGCACGCTTCCGGAGCGGATGGGTAATCGGCCATTTGGCGCACCATTTTTAGTGCGCAAAGTCAAACTTCCCATGCAGGTGTTACATAAATATATTTTGTGTCTACAAAGTATTGACTAGCGAAAGGACCTGTTTACTATTGTCCCATGTTAGACAAATATCATTGAGGTTGGGTGAGTAGCTTACCATCGGCGGGGCGGTTCAGCATCTCAGTTTGATCGATAAAACAGACTATTCGTCGACTATAGTGCAATGATGGCACTCATGTTTGCAGAAATTTAAGCAAGATTTCTAAATTTTATTGAATTTGTTAATACTCTGTTTCAATTTATAATCCTCGAAATGAAGATTTTTTTAGCTGAAAATTTGAAATATTTGTAATGCTTTCGCGTCTGCTTTATAACTTTTTATCACACTTCAATTTTTTTTTTCCCCAACTATCCAAACTTAATCGGTCAGTGAATATAAGTTGAAGTTGGTGGGGGCCTCAAATGGTGGGGGCCTGTAGGCTGCCGCCTACTCAGCCTGCTGCCTAAATCCGGCACTGGTGTCCTCGACACTCCCCCGCATCATCTTTTGATAAGTGAGGTAGCTGGGCCCTAGCTAGCCTCACCAGCTTCGGTGGCGTCCATTAAAAAGTCAACACCCTCGATGTTTTAGTTAAGGTGCGTCTGTCGGGGTGCGTAATCGTCGTAGCTCAGACCCCAAAACTTGGCCTCGTCGTCCACATGTCAGAGAAAATGCGTAAAAGAAAACAAAAGAATAAATACCAAATTCGACAGTCTTAGATCAGTCACGGTCGCCTCTCGGAGAGTCTACAGCCTCGGGGCTAAATTAAATGCATTCATGCTTCGCTCATGCATCCCACGCTACGTAACTATGGCCGTCTAAGGGTTCGGGAGTCGCTTGTAACACGCGTTGCAAAATGCAATGTTACAGTACATTTTGTAATTACTATAGAAAAGTTTGTGTTTATTATTTGATTTGTTTCAGAGAGAAGTATTATGTCGTAGTTATAGGTTTGGATTAGATTATCTAATTCATATCGTTTGTAGTTTGAGGCAATAGAATTTACGTTTATGGCACCTATATTTAATTCGTGCGGTATGGTGTTAGTCGTGTTATTAGTTACATCTGTGAAGAATACCTTCTTCATCCTTAATGTTAACAATAATTTGTTCCAATGTGTTACCCGTTATCATTCTTTAATTAGAAATTTAGGAAATCTGTTTGAATAAGACACACACCAATTCGTTTGTTTTCAATGAGGAGTTTTACTGCTCAGACAGCCGTCACATGGACGAGAGAAAGAAAACTTCCCTGTCAAACTCATAGGACGATTTCTTTCACCCCATATGGAAAAAGAAGAAAGTCGAGGAAACTTCTAGAAGCTTTTTATACCAAATAAAATTTGTAAAATGCTACTTCTTTTTTTATAAATAACAAGAATTGTACAAAAACAAAGAGAAGGCAGTCTCAAATAAACCAGAGTAGAGTATAGACGTTTCGTTTGAATTGAAAATTTATTTATAAATTATACTTGTATACAATATAAAAGGTTTATTTCAACATAAAAAGAAAGGCATTACATCCGCCGATTATCCCTGAGATTTGGGAGAAATCAACGACACAAAATTTAGTGGAAGCATTGAGCAGGAGAAGTCGCGAGACGAACTTTGCGCATAATCATTCAAAATCATACAAAATTAATTAATTCAGAAGAAACATAAATCTAAAGATAATATAATTCAAGGACATAACTATTAACTAATGGGAATGATAAGAACTTTAATTGCCGATCGGATATAACGTTGAAGACCTGCCTGAAACATAGTCCTTTTGAATAACGAAAAACACTCATAAATAAAAATAAAACTGTACGAGTAGATCTGGACTAACCCCACAAGGAAATACCGTCACACATCACGAATCATACTATAATCGATAAAGTTTGTAGCAGTGAGGGTTGAGTTTTCATTGTCTATTTCTTTAATTTTAAATGCCTGTTTGGATATTTTTTTAGAGATGAGAAGTTTTATGGTGATGTCCAGGAGTTGTTTTTGGATATGGATTGGAGGGGGTTTTCCTCTCAGTGTCGGGTTGTTTCGGGCTGAAGTGGGCAGTGGCGCATCTTTGTAGAATATTTTTATGACAAAGCCTTCTGGGGTGAAGATTTTATTAATTATAGATTTGGTTTTCATCCAATTCAGCTTGTCTAATCCACTTCCGATACATGACATAGCAATTTCTGATACGTTGAGGTCTTTGCACTAGGTGAGCAGGGAATACAGATTCTTTTCTAGTGTATCGTACGTAAGCAGGTTGTTACTTTTTGATTTGGTTACTAGATAGAAGATATATCGATTCTCATGTTGTATGAAGGCTACGTCACCTGGTTTAGTATTTTGTTCGAGGAGTTTGTCCACTGATTCAAATGTTTGTTTGAATGTGGTAGCTATTCTAGCGCTCATTTTAAAATCGGCTCCGACACAATGTGCAAGGCATATGTTTTTATCTGCGTTAAATATATCACCTTTGATTTCTTGTACGCATGAGTGGGCACTTCCAGGCTGCGGAATATCTTCATTGTCATATGTTTCGTCGATTATGTCTTCTTCCATTTCTTCGACATCGATTGCAGTATCGATTAGTGGGTTGAAACAGTTGCTGGTGTTAACAGCGAAAGTAGATGCATCAGATGTTTCTGGATGTTTAAATGTTTTTGAAGGGGTGATCCACTCACTACATGATCCGGTGTTTGGTGATTGCCGATGTGATCTACTTTTTTCTAGGTTTGGCTTGATGTTATGGGCTGGATAAACTCCAGAGAGTTCTTTTAACGCCTCTTGATATAATTTATCAGCAGCTCTGTGGTTTATTTTACCTGTTTGTACTTTAATTACTATTTGGTTTACGTTTGGTGGAGAGGCGTCATATGGTTCGTTCTGGTATTTTCGTTTCGTGGGTGGGTCGGCCCTTATGGCCTATGATGTGGCGGCTAGTCACGCCGTAAATTTATTTTCAATGATTGATTGTATTTTATTGTCTTTAGGTTCAAATTTATATGTCAACACTATCACTGGGTTAAGGAGAATGTTTGGGCACTACACTTTATTTGATTTCTTTCCGGGGATAACTTTATAAGGCAGTTTGAATACGGGGTAACGGATAGGCGTCCGTCTCAAACCAAAACTATACCGGAAGTCAGTCTCATGCTCTACCGACTGAGCTAGCCAGGCGTATTATCAAATCCCACTCACCCCAGAAAGTCGCGAAGTAACCGCTTTTATCGTTCCCGGGAAAGGATTATTTCATTTCACTAGGATGCCTTTCGGTCTCACAGGAGCTCCCGCGACGTTTCAGCGTTTGTTAGATCAGCTGATCGGTCCCGAGATGGACCCACATGCATTCGCGTACCTCGACGATATTATTATCGCCACAAAAACGTTCGAAGAACATCTTGAATGGCTACGTTGCGTTCTACGAACCATCCACCAAGCGGGCCTACAGAAAGCGCAGCACCGTACTACCAACGCACAAAAAATGAGGTCAGAACACTCGGTGAACGTCGATACCCGGAGTTCTGCCATGAAGATCCGGTACTGAAACGGTTCGGCTGGTTAGCATGAGAGGAAGCAGGACAGCCGATCCAAATCAAAACGGTCAGCTGTCGGTCAACCGACGCTCAGCTAACGTTCGCGACGCGTGACGTCACGAAAGGCGGGGAATAGCCTATATAAACCGCAGTAACGCTGACACAACAGCGAATTGTAGCATAGAGCTCTTTCGACTCACTTGATATATTAGACTGGTCGTCTTGACCAGCTAATAACTTAGAATCATTAACTTCAAAAATTCAATTCTTGTTCGAACATACGATTTAACTTGTAAAAGTCTAACGCAGATTAACTGGTTAGCAAATACACTCATTTAACGGGGCAGTATCTAAAATTTGTGCTAGCACCCTTGAAAATTTATCAAACTTGGAAATTTAAAAGTCGGTCAAATTCCGCAACAGAACAGCCACGGGCCTTAGGATAGAGAATAGAAATTAAGGAAAGCAATCATGTTAATCAAAATTTAAATAATAGTTTATTATTTTTTTTGTATATTTTTTTTTGTTTTGTATAAACTCAATTTCGAACAGGCAACATGCCTAAATAAAAGTTATAGAAAACCTACTAGCTCCTCGTCTGACTTTTCGCATTGCAGCTAACTAAACATCCAAAGCCACACGAGCCGTATAGGACGTAGATGAGATTCCAGCTCTGTCGGGAAACCTTCCGAGTCTGGTGGACAGTCTCAGGCGAAAGCCTCAGATCTGTAGCTTAGGTTTTTTAAATCACTAAAGAATAGACAGGAGGCAGGCCTAAGTGAAAACTTCGGTTCTGCATAGGGCGTGACTCTGTTAACTCCGAGTTCACATTGTCGGCTCTGTTTATTCCGAGTCCGAAGAGAGATAGCTTAGAAATATTTTAGGTGGCTTTTTGTGGCTTAAACCATCTTTTCCCCACCTCACAGCTTGAAAGGTTCCTTAATTAATAAAATCGTCTCAATAAAACCGCTAAGACAAAGACACTCACAATAACGCCGGAATCCTCTACGGCTTTTCTAGCCCGAGTCATCCGGAAACGTTACAGTACATAGCGGGGACTGCGAAGAAGATCCGCCGCATATGCAGTGCATATAACATTGAGGTACGTTTCAAATCAATGTCCACTTTGCGTGGCCTATTGACCGAAACCAAGCCCCGACAAACTGCGCAAGAAAGCAAGGAATGTGTGTACGGAAATCCATGTCAATGTGGGGACGTGTACAGTCGGGGAACCGGATTCTGAAGCCCCTTATCCCGCGCCGAACGCAACTGGACATACACCTTTAATTTAAATGATGTTTAAGTTGGCATGAAATTAAAACGACATTAGCTCTACTGATAACTTAGCGATCTGCTCTGCTTTTTTTCAGAAAACGTCAATTCGCATAACCTCTTGAATGCACAAGTGGTTGAAAAATAACGTAGTTCTTGTAAAGTGTTCATAGGGTCAAGGGAGGGCCCTAATGAAACTTAATGTTGTCTTCTTTCATGAAACCGTACCGATTTTTTATCATTTTAAAGTGCTCTTGAAAAATCTATCACATCGGATCATCCCAAAATGCGCGTACGTTTTTTCGCATTCAGTTACTCCTAAAATAACGTAGTTCTCGTAAAGTGTTCATAGGGTCAAGGAAGGGCCTTAATGAAACCTAATGTTATATTCTTTCATGAAACTGGGACGATTTTCACCGATCATCAAAATGCAATTTACTGACATAGATTTTTAGCACCGCCGTTTGCTCCTTGCATACAATTCTTATTCCAATTAGCTTCGCAAACGGAGCATACCCTTCACACACATGTTAAGCACAACGTGCGGTATAGATATTATTGTCATATGCAACCTATGTTCCGAATCACTCATGACAATGAACTACAGAGACTTTGAAATAAAAAATGTTAACTATGCTTTCTGAGTAACGAGACGACCGATATTACATCCGATACTTGGGATTCTTTGCCTAAGTGTTCTGAACACATTGCCAAATTTTGAATAGCCTGCGATCCATCATTAGTGCGTAATCCTCCTATATTTAGGATTGAATTTTAAATTTCGCAGGCTGATTTTATTAATTTCAGCTAGCACTTTAAAATGATTAAAATTCAATCCGGTTTCATGAAAGAATATAATATTAAGTTTCATTAGGGCCCTCCCTCAACGATATGAACACTATACGAGCACTAGTTCATTTTAGGAGCAACCTAATTCGAAAAAACGTACGCGCATTTTGAGGTTATCCGATGTGACAGATTTTCCAATCACTTGTGCATTCAAGAGGTTATGCGAATTGACATTCTCTGAAAAAAAGCAGAGGAGACCGCTAATTTATCAGTAGAGCTAATGTCGTTTCAATTTCATGCCAACTTGAAGATAATTAAAATCAAAGGTGTATGTTCAGTTGCGTTCAGCGCGGGATAAGGAGCTTCAGAATCCGGTTCCCCGACTGTACATCGGCGAAACTGGAAGGCCCTTAAACATTCGTATCCAGGAACACCGGAAAAACGTCAAAATGTGTGAACGATCAAAATCGAGATTGGCCGACCACGCTTGGGAGAATGAACACCACTTCCAATGGGATGATACTCGGATGTTGTTGAAGGAATCCGATCCTATCAAACGGAAGCTGAAGGAGTCAGCCTGTATAGCAGTCACACCAAGTGCTGTAAGTCAACCCAGCATAGAACTTAAACTGTGGTTACCTTTGTACAGGGATGAGGTGAAGGAAGTCATGAGCAGGCCGAGGCGGCGCCACCAATCATAGTTGGCGCCATTGGCAACCAGCCTATATATATACCGGTGAGCACGGAATTTGATCACTCTTTCATGGGAAGTCGACAGATTTCCTTCCTGAGGACGGGAGCAGATTTCAGCGCCCGAAACGTCGAGATGAACCAGTTTCATTCAAGCAGTGGTCTTAGTCCAAGTAACGCCCTGGAGGAAGGGGGGGAAGTAGGTGGGTGGGTAGGTGGGTGGCCCCCCCTCCCTCCAGCCCCTTCCCTACCTCCAATAATAACAATTCATCACCATTGCTAATAACTTTCAGTCAACAACTTAAAGAAGTCAGCTGCGGCTCGTTCCTCGTCTTCGGGGAATTGAATGAAATGTTTTATTGAAATAAGATTTAACTTAATCGGAGTGGATACGAGGGGCCAACTATATGGAGGTTGAATTTGTGAGCAATTGTGAGTAATGTAAATATCCGCACAGCGCATGCGCATAAGATAATTTATATTCGTAACGCATGCGCGTGACACGAATCCCACAAATATGATAATCTACTTATTACTGAATACTTGGTGAGTTACAAAACCGGGAATTGATGAATTCCTTACTTACAAACGATTTTCTTCAGATTACACGTCTTACTTGTTAAATAAAAGGATTGGGGATAATATCGTCGGCTAACTACATGCTGGTTTTTATTTTATTGATTACAATCGAACTAATTACCCACAAACGTTCATAATTGACGTACAGACACTTACAATCGAATTACAAACGATTCTTGATGAGGGAATTTCATAATCGGAGTTTCGGTGACTAAGTACATGTTGGTGAGCTACGGATACAAATACACAAAAACACACGGTTTTTAACATGTATGTAAGCACATCTCCGGTTTCGAATTTTTGACAATAATTACTCATACAGTAACATCTCAACGTCGCAGGCTCCACAGTTTCAGAATCTTTATTGCACGCGATGCTCTACGACTTCTTCATGAAGAGCTATCGGATTCTAAACGCAGGAGTTCCTAGTAAAAAAAACGTCGCAGATCTGCGATATTTAGTATCAACTCTATCAATTCCAGATACAAATGAAGTCCAAACAGTTTTACCTCGGGAATGGTAAAACTTTCGAACCAGTCTTCTGCCCCAACTCAAATTTCCCATGTATTTAAGGGGGTATATACACCTTTGAATTTTGAAAAAATCGATTTTGTGTTTTTTGCGTTTTTGGAACATTAGGGATGTAAACTATCTGTAAAAAAATCATCATGTGAAAATATGTAAAAATGAAGAAGTTACAGCCATTTTTAAAAAAAATTTTTAATTAAAAAAAAAATCAATTTTGTATTTTTTGCATTTTTAGAGCACTAGAGGTTTAAACTATCTGTCTTACTATTGAAATGCTTACGGAACAACTCCAAATTAGTTCAAGGTATAAAAACAGCTATATGGGCTATATGGTACCACAAGTTTTCGACAGACGATAAGCCGCAGCACCATCTCTACCCGGAGGGTCGAGACTCTTGGTGTAAGTATCACCAGGCAATTGCAGTTTGAACAGTTGAGACATTCAAACACCGGGCTAATCTCGCAGAAATTGGGATGAATGAGATCAGACCAGTCTCCGTTGACCTCAGCGACAAGGCATTACTAAAGCGCTGTGTCGGAGGTAAGACACAGAATACGAGCGAGTCTTAAGGGGAGGGACCAGTCGATTTTTACGGACCTATCTAAATTCTCGAATATCTCCGAAACGGGGGTATCAATCGGATTGTCCTTTCGGCAGCCGATGTTTGAGGAGTAATGACATCGAGTTTTCTTGTAAAATGCATGAAATCTTTATTTTTTTTTTTTATGCGTCGAAAAATGCGGCCGGGTGACTTATTTCGACGAGCATCAGTGCCCACGCATCATTGACGCGGACAAAAGCATGTAACAGCAAGTCTATACGGTATGACGAGCACACCCATTACAAAACATCTTCGATCCATGCAGTAATAACGTGGAAAAGTGCAAATCAGATTTCGTTTTGATTAGCGATTAAAAATTGTTGGGCAGCCATGGTAAATGGTTGGGTTGTCATGGCAATCCTTAGTTTCCGAGATACAACAATGTAGTCCACCGTCTGCAGTACCGACGAAACGACTCTGCGCTGTCCTTTCTTTCTCGGGCATCTCGGAAACTAAGGATTGCCATGACAACCCAACCATTTACCATGGCTGCCCAACAATTTTTAATCACTAATTACAACGAAATCTGATTTGCACTTTTCCACGTTATTACTGCATGGAACGAAGATGTTTTGTCATGGGTGTGCTCGTCATACCGTATAGACTTGCTGTTACATACTTTTGTCCGCCCCAATGATGCGTGGGCACTGATACTAGTCGAAATAAGTCACCCGCCCGCATTTTTCGAAGCATAAAAAAAATAAAAAATAAAGATTTCATGCATTTTACGTGCGAACTCGATGTCATTACTCCTCAAACATCGGCTGCCGAAAGGACAATGCGATTGATACCCCCGTTTCGGAGATATTCGAGAATTTAGACAGGTCCGTAAAATGCGACTGGTCCCTCCCCTTAAGACTTTATTTTCAGGTCGTGACGTCCTTCAAGTTGGAGCCAACATTGCAGCGATCAACTCCGAAAGTCAACGAGTGTGTTGAGAATCATGCAAAAATTTTCAGTAGAGCCAAACCGCTACGCTGTCGCTGCAGCGAAACTACAGGGCTAGGCCCGAATCGAAGTTGTCGATAGGTGAGCGGAGCAGAGGACCAAGAAAGCTCATGTTGCTCTGAGGCAACTACAGACAAACCCGCAGGAGGAGGCCATCGAGGTGGAAGGTAGCAGTTATGAACCCGGTGCTTTATAGAAATAAGGCGGCGCAGGACTTAGGCGACGTCCCAAAACCAGCTTTTAACTTTACCTGCGTCGATCCAACGCCTGGATAAAAAGAAGGATGGAAAACTGTTTTGCATTATTAACTCACTCGATAGATCATAGAGAAGTATTATACAGTCGGCTCTCGCAATAGGGCCGGCCATGGGGGTGTAGGGGAAGATGATTCCAAGAACTGCGGTTCCCCCACCAACGCTTGATTCTATAGTCGCCGCGTTTGGGTATCAGACGCTCACAAGTGGGCAAATGAAGAAGTGGGGGAAGATGCCAAGCGTGATTCAGGGGAAGCGGTACTATTGCGAGCGGCCCTATTGCGAGAGCCGACTGTAGTAGTTTATCGGCATCCAGAACCATCAACGTAGTGATAAAGTTTAAAAGTTAATTTCTGAACAATCACTATTTTGACCGGTTGTCGTAAAGAATAAAATCAACCGTTGGACCGATCTTTATTTTTTGGTCCTGAATTATTCATGAGAGATGCCTCTATCAGATGAACATAGAACTTTTTGATAAACCCATTTTAAGTTGAGATAATTAAAAAATGAGCCAAAATTTTGTCAAAATCAAAAAAAAAAAAAAAAATTGAAAAAATTCAATAACTCAAGTAATTCTTGCAATATCAAAAAGTTCTATGTTCATCTGATAGAGGCATGTCTTATGAACAATTGAGGACCAAAAATTCAAAGATCGCTCCAACTCTGGTTCTGATTCTTTACGACAACCAAGTGGTTTTGTCTTTTCTTGTCTTCAGCGCAACCACTATTAGACTGAAAGTAATACATGATGTAAAATATGGATAATAAGGGTCAAACCCTCCTCAAACATGATGATTTTTTTCAATTTGTTCAGAGTCTTCAAGTTGCAGAAAAAAAAATTGTTTCCAGAAATTCAACCCATTTAAAGGTGTATATACCCCCTAAGGTTGAATCTCACCTTTGCGTCGCGACCGGCAGTGATCTGCTACGCCGCTGTCGAAAGTTTCGCACCGCCGAAATGCGTTTCGCAGCCGTTCGCCGCGGTTTGCTGGGGAATAGCTGTGAGCGCACCTCCATTAGATAACACGTAAAGGAATAAATTCGCCGCGCAGCGCAGCGGATCACTGCCGTTCGCAACGCAAAGGTGGGATTCAACCTTTAGTTTTTCAATTCTTTGTTCTTCGCAAAGAGAAAACGGCATAACAAAATCCTGAATATCTTCGTCTTTACTAGATCTTTTGAATAAAGTGTGCTGATCAATACTTGCAAATATAGATTCATAAAATGTCTATACAAATTATCAATATTTAGATTTTGAATATCGAGTCTTTGAAAGTGCCGATGCTGTATTGCTCATTAGCCTATAGCTATAGGCGAGCGCCGAGTGATTACGTCAATGTAACCTCACGTATAGCTCCAGTATAGAAAACGTTAATCTTCGCTGAATTCAGGACTCCTTGCCAAGCCTAGAATTCGTTTGGGCGGTGAAAAATTTCATTTTTAATGTAATATTTAATAGTTGTCTGTTAGTGAGTTGATTTCACTAGAATCAGAGACCTTATAGCTGAATCAGCGAGGACATTTTTTTTTGTAACTCGCTGAAAAGCTACGCGCTTTTTCGCTTACGACCGACTGCACGTGGATGAACTCAAAGTACCCTGCAAAGTTGGAAAGGCTCTTTCGCATATCATCAACATATGTATACCTACTCGGCTTTCTGTCTAAATCTTAGTAAATTCGTTTATCAGTTGGTTTGAAATCGTCGTAGAGGAACAAAGTAAATAAATAGAATGAGCTAGATTATTTTTCTGAGTTGGTGTTTTGACAGATGAAACGATACGAGCTTCGCTATTCCGCAGCTCTCCGTCGCGGGGGCTCTCAAGGCAACTTTTGTCTAGGAATTAGCCAACTTAAACCTGTGTATGTTCAGTTGCAGATTTAAGGTGCGAAAGTTATCTTGGCCCTGTCTGTACATGTATAAAAAAAATCATCATTTTATTTCAGGCAGTACAGCCTGATCAGCCCAGAGTTATTTTGCCAGCAAAAATTCTCCACTTCACAAGCTCCGGACACTTGTTTCTGAATTTCGATTCTAATTCCGTTCGACGGACGGTGGTACCGCGACAGACTGCAAAGTAGAAATATTCATCGGCCATTTTTTCTCCTCCCCTGCACTTTTCTTTGTGCTGTCCATCGCAGCACCTCGTGACATAGGAGTTACTTCAAGCTTGTTTTTCATCTGGCGTCGTTTGAATTCAAGTACTCCAGCAGCAACGCCGAGTCCGAGACCCAGAAGGAGCATGATCCACTTTATGCACCTAAATAATGCACAAATGTCACGAATCAGAGCCTAAAGTGAAAGATTATCAAGTCCTGAAGATTAAAGATATTCAGCTGCATCTACCTAACGACAGTGATCATTGTGAAGGCGCTCTTCAACTGATTGACTATATCGTCCGGCAAATCAATGCCTTCTTCGACCCAGAACAGCGGTAAAAGGGCATTTGGAAAAGTCTTCATCAACTTGAACTTCTCGATAGGAAATATGAACATATTGAACTGAAGTCGCTGTCGAGCTTTTAGGGGTGTTCCAGTCATAGGCTCGAAGTCCAAGATAATTCCGTGGTCCTCCTGAAACATATGAAGCGGCCAGAAAAATGGAACAATGTCTTTTGTTGGAGCTGAGATTGACGCAGGTTATTGAAGAAATAAACAGTACAGCAATGAGGGATCAAACCTGAACGGGGTTTAGGCCGGAAACAGTTTCCAAGTAGGAAGAGTCTGCCAAATAGAAATGGGGCAGAGTCGCAATGACGGGCATCCCTAAGCACTTAGTCAGGTCCATCGCGCCCTCCTTTAGACAAGTTTCTGGAGTCGGACAGAAGCACTTTTCCTCAGGAATACTGTTCTGATCCCCTAAATCGGCTGTGTAGCGATTGGTACGAATTCCTGGTGGCAACAATCGCGCGTAACATGCAATTGGGGATGATTAAATATGACGAAGATTACATTATCAAACGTGTAATTTCACGAGCGGCTGATTGATTCTTTCCGAGATGATTAGAATAAATGATACCTACCCGCGCCTCGAAACTACATATTCAGCGCAGTCTATTCAGCATACCTTGAATCTCGGTTGGACTTTCATAACGAGCGCTCAAACTCCGGCAAATATCTGGTGAGAAGGAAACAACATCCTCGTTCTGGTATAAAAAAGGGTGAAAGATTGTGCCATCCGTTCCATTGTAAGCGTTACAATGATCTTCCGCCCAAAATGTTAGTGCTGATTGATTGTTCCATTCTAAAACACGGCCCACGTCCAGCGGGTTCTTTATGCCTCGAAGGACCCGGATTTTCTCTGAACTCACGGTGCCATTTTTCTATAAATAATTTCTGATATCAATCTCTGATCTTAATCTAATCTGGCGCCCAGCTTTCGGAAAAGTTCTGTATATGGATGAAACCACTGCGCTTACGTGTCCGAAAATCGAAAATTTGTATAAGTTATCTCCAACCACAACCAGATTCTTTGCCTCCGTTTTTAACACAGAGCAAACCGCTGAGCCAGCAAAATCTTTGACGGTGCAATCGATTGGTAGACCATCAAACATTATTTCCCTAGCTGTAGCCTTGACGAATACCGAACTTGGCTTTTTATAAATACTTTCCACAGCCTTGCCTAGAACCAATACCCAATCATTAGATCATGGAGAAAAGAGCAAGAGATTGATGAGTATGGGATACTACAATGAAAGATATATCAGTTTTTTACCGGCGAGTCCGATCATGGCAGGATTTTCTGCCATCGTAATCATCATCATCGATAGAATTGCGAGATGAGGATAGACCAGTTCCTCATCTCCCGTAAGGCCGTTACTTTTGGACGGATTGAAATGCCAAGTGACTCTCTGATTGTATTCTACCGTGTCATTCTCTTCGTTGTCCACTAGGTTTATTTTCTCTTTCCACTCACTGCAGGATCGAAAGATGAAAATCATTCACCCATACTCAATTTATATACATTAGGGTGTGCCAAAAAATGACGATTTTTGTTTTTTTTCGCTCTCACCCGAAAATATCAGAGGATATGCCCAAACAAACATTCTGTCCAAAGGACAGCTCAAAATTTCAATTTTGAAAGGTCCTCCACGGAACTTGAAGTTTTGCCATTTAAATAACACGGGAACCAGGGTTTTTAACATTATTTTGTCCTGCAAAGTATGAAGAAATTTTTTTCTAATAAAATGAATGAATGGATCATATTCAGCACTAAATTCTGGACAAAAAAGCTTATTCAGCCAAATTTCCATCGTCGATATTGAAGTTTCTACAGATCTTTAAAACTGAAAGTTTTTGAAATTTCACGTATTTTTGCATTTTCCAACTAAACTATTGCAGATAGAATAACAAGTTGAAGAGCAATTTTTTAGTTTGTCTAACGGCTGACACAAAAGTCTTATACGAATTTTTCGTATCATTACAAACAACGATGTTACAGGCTCACAAAGTACCATTTTTATGAATTTTTGCTCTTATCAATTGAAAAATTGATTAAAAATTTTTGTTCTTATCAATTGAAAAATTGATCAAAAATTCATGAAAATGGTACTTTGTGAGCCTGTAACATCGTTGTTTGTAATGATACGAAAAATTCGTATAAGACTTTTGTGTCAGTCGTTAGACAAACTACAAAATTGCTCTTTAACTTGTTATTCTATCTGCAATAGTTTAGTTGGAAAATGCAAAAAAACGTGAAATTTAAAAATTTTCAGTTTTAAAGATCTGTAGAAACTTCAATATCGACGATGGAAATTTGGCTCCATAAGCTTTTTTGTCCAGAATTCAGTGCTGAATATGATCCATTCATTCATTTTATCAGAAAAAAATTTCTTCATACTTTGCAGGACAAAATAATGTTAACCCTTCGTCTGCAAACCTGGGTCGTTCGTGTCCGAGCGAAAACAGTTTTGGTTTGTACCGGGAAAATAGGGGAAGGGCGGAGGCTCCTCCTTATCTGTAAAAAAAGTTATATAGGAAGGGGAACTAATGCCCAAGTTTCAAAATTTTAGTACCTTCCAGGTAGTGGTAACGAGCACACGAACTTTGCAGAGGACACGAAAGACCCAGGTTTGCAGACGGCGTGTAGTAAACAGGTGAGTTCGTGAAAAAATTTTTTTCTTGTTTTATGGTATTTTTTGCATCAGTAGTATGCCAAAGGCATTTGACATTAGTCAGTATGCCTAAAAAAAAAATTTGGAATTTTTTTTTAGTATTTTTGAAAATGGAGCAGCGATCGGCCTCAACAAAATTATCAACTACAATGCACTGTTAGGTTGAGAATCATAATAATATGCAATTATAAGGACTTTTCATTGTGAAAAAAGAAAAACAAATTTTTTTGCTAATAAAATGTGTGAAAACCAATATGCATCGTACGTAATTTATTGCCTGTTTTCATGTCCAAAACTTGAGCACTTAGCTATGAATAAATGAAACAAACTATTTTTTTTCTTAAAGCTACACTATTGACCTTTAATTTCCATTTTGAAAAATTGCGCTATCTTTAGAAGTCTCTGAGTTACAATTTTTTTTGTAAATCAAGATTTTTTTACAAAGGGCATAGCCGAATAAGCATGTCAAAAGTGCCCTTTCACCAAATGAGTCGCGGACTTCACTGCTAGTTCAACCTTGGTAAAAAAGGTATCCATGCCAAATTTCAACCCTCTGGCCCTTCTGTCGTGGTAGTTATCATGGAAAAACGAGATTTTCGAATTTTATTTTGATTTCTGCCATTTCATCGATTCGACCTTCACCAAAATTCATGGTACTGTGTTTCCATTGGTAAAATGGGGAAAAAATTGCCCCAATGTTCAGCGCAGCAAATCTGATCTTTAAAAAATTCCTAAAGGTTTAAATTCGATATTTTGAGTGGATTTTCACGAGGCACTAAGTTCTTATAATTTTATTTGCAAACTTTGACGATTTCCGCTTCGATTTCTTCATTGGCCTTCGTTCTACTTTTGGTGCGTCATATCGAAAAAAAATGAATAAGCCTTCTTGAATTTTTCAAAATTCGAATTCCATTCCGAAGCAAGTAAAATACGTATTTTCGCATGTATTTTGATACCCTTCTCCTCTCCGAATTCTTTCAAGGCTATAGATGAGGGTGGCCCAAAAAAAAAGAATATTTTTTTTTCGAATTCCTTACGAAAATATGTTAGTTTATCATGTTTTAACAGCCCCCTCCAAAGCGCAGCTCAAAAATAAAATCTTAAGAGGTCGCTCAAGATTTTTAAAAATTTCCAAAAACGTCGAAAATCGATTTTAGAAAAAAAAAAAAATTTTCTCGTTATTTCACTATTTTCTACTGTTACGTCCTGGCATAGCCATTCCTCACCTTTTCGACTATCTCCTCGCCTATCATCTGCTACCCGACACCTGACTTCCTCAGTCCATTCTTCTCCTCAAAATCATACTATAATTGCATCTGCACTTTTGCTTCCCCACCTCGCTTACAACCGACCTCTCCTCGTCATTCTATTCTGTTGCTAACTTACTCTTCAGTCAACCTCCTAACTCTTAACATCTTCTCTCCTTTTTCTATCCCTACCTCCTCCTTCATATCCACTCATTATTCAGACTACCGATCATATAATAAAAGGAGTACTTAAATAAACCAATTACGCATCAATAAATATCATACTTAGTCAACTACATCATCTTCCACCGCCGATCTCCTACCTCAAATACAATAATCATCCAAAACATCTATCGACGAGTATCTAATAATCTGTTGTGACATAACACTACTATAAAAATGATCAGGATCTTGAAATTTTCAAGTCGACATTTTGATATTTAAAGGTCGCTCAAGATTTTTCTGAGTTTCCAAGTAGAGTACCTCAGACCTTTTCGAGCGACTTCTGAACATGAATATTAATGACCTTTTTTTTTTATTTCTTGAAGTTGACATACTGAAGAATAGAAATAAGGCTAGAGAGGTGCAAAAACAAAACATTTCGAGACGACTTCCACTATTAAAATGTAATTGACGGAAATTTATAACTTTTTTTTTAATAGTGGAAGTCGTCTCGAAATTTTTTGTTTTTGCACCTCTCTAGCCTTATTTCTATTCTTCAGTATGTCAACTTCAAGAAATGAAAAAAAAAAGGTTATTAATATTCATGTTCAGAAGTCGCTCGAAAAGGTCTGAGGTACTCTACTTGGAAACTCAGAAAAATCTTGAGCGACCTTTAAATATCAAAATATCGACTTGAAAATTTCAAGATCCTGATCATTTTTATAGTAGAAAATAGTCAAATAACGAGAAATTTTTTTTTTTTTTTCTAAAATCGATTTTCGACGTTTTTGGAAATTTTTAAAAATCTTGAGCGACCTCTTAAGATTTTATTTTTGAGCTGCGCTTTGGAGGGGGCTGTTAAAACATGATAAACTAACATATTTTCGTAAGGAATTCGAAAAAAAAATATTCTTTTTTTTTGGGCCACCCTCATCTATAGCCTTGAAAGAATTCGGAGAGGAGAAGGGTATCAAAATACATGCGAAAATACGTATTTTACTTGCTTCGGAATGGAATTCGAATTTTGAAAAATTCAAGAAGGCTTATTCATTTTTTTTCGATATGACGCACCAAAAGTAGAACGAAGGCCAATGAAGAAATCGAAGCGGAAATCGTCAAAGTTTGCAAATAAAATTATAAGAACTTAGTGCCTCGTGAAAATCCACTCAAAATATCGAATTTAAACCTTTAGGAATTTTTTAAAGATCAGATTTGCTGCGCTGAACATTGGGGCAATTTTTTCCCCATTTTACCAATGGAAACACAGTACCATGAATTTTGGTGAAGGTCGAATCGATGAAATGGCAGAAATCAAAATAAAATTCGAAAATCTCGTTTTTCCATGATAACTACCACGACAGAAGGGCCAGAGGGTTGAAATTTGGCATGGATACCTTTTTTACCAAGGTTGAACTAGCAGTGAAGTCCGCGACTCATTTGGTGAAAGGGTACTTTTGACATGCTTATTCGGCTATGCCCTTTCTTCATATATTTAACAAAAAATGTGTAAAAAAATTTAATTTTCAAAAATTTTACAATTGGCACTTCAAAAGGAATAGTTAAAGAAGTAGCGTAAATTTTTTCAGAATTTTCTGAGTGCATTAAGGGGGTGAATTAATGGCCGGACGCGAAAGACCCACGTTTGCAGACGAGAGGTGCGGAAAAAACCTTTGCAGACGAAGTGTTAAAAACCCTGTTTCCGTGTTATTTAAATGGCAAAACTTCAAGTTCCGTGGAGGACCTTTCAAAATTGAAATTTTGAGCTGTCCTTTGGACAGAATGTTTGTTTGAGCATATCCTCTGATATTTTCGGGTGAGAGCGAAAAAAAAAAATATCGTCATTTTTTGGCACACCCTAATATACATATAGGTTTACAAAAATGTAACTGAAGTCTGGGTGAAAAATGTAAATTTAATCCATATATGCAGCTTACTCGTAAAAATATGGGCCTATTTCGTGGACTATGGGCTTTTCCCCATTCTGGATTCCTTCTGGATTCGTTATGTTGAATAGGTAAATTTTGAAATCTAGTGAAAACGGAAGTTTGGACCACAAGGCGCGCATCTCTCCACCCTTTTTCAAGGCTACTTGCTAGAGTTTAAATTTAAACAATAATTCAATTAAGGGGGTATTCTACTCTAGAAATTTGAAAAAATCAAAATTTTTTTTTTTCATAATCCGATAGTTTAGATATTCAAAAATATCCTCCTAAAAGGATTTTCCAAAATTCAAATTATTTCCGAAGTTATAGCGGTTTTAGTGTCGTGGCAACGAGACCGGTTGAGCGGACGACTGTAACAATAGGCGACTGGAGGCCCGGGCTACCTGAGTATGAATAGCTCTCTCCCCTTTTTTCTATAATACTTTCAGTATACTACATCGATGGTTTGAAGGTCATTGTAACGTAAGGCCCAATGTATGAAGCTGGGATGGCTGATTACAGGCGCGGCGAAACGTATATTTTCGAGGTGTGGAGCTGAGTTTTCCGGGGGGGGGGGGGGGGGGGGGGGGAATTTGAACCAACATAAAATAACACCGTTAGACTTTTTATTCATTTAAACTTTTATTTCACTACAGTCTATAACAGAGCGAAAGTTGCTTTCCTGCGTTGGTTAATGTTGATGAATTCATTCATCAGACGGTGAAGATCTAGTTCTTCAGCCATATCTTGGTGAACATGAATTAGAGCTATATCGTTCAAGCGATCTTGATTGAAACAAGATTTAATTTCTGCTGAAACTGCGGATATCTGAGGTGTGGAATTCCACACCTACTAAATTTAGAGGTGTGGAGTGCTCCACACCTACCATAGTGGTTTCGCCGCGCCTGGCTGATTAAGAGAATGTAAGTAATACATACTATTTTATCAATTACGCTGCCTCAAACTTAACGTAAAACTTTAAACGCGTTTTTCTCGAAACTACTTTTTTCGATGCAGTGTCCACAATATCTCAAGTTCTAATTAACCGATTTAATTGAAATTTGGCACGAATATTCTTTCAATATCTTGTTATCGTATGAACCGACAAAAAATGAAAATTTGAAATTTGTAATATTTTTAAAAAATTTGATAAAGTTAAAAAATTGGTGAAAAAAACGACCTTTATTTTCAGTAGCCGCCATTTTATGAAAAAATTTTTTTTTTTCCAGTTTTGCCGCTTCTTACGATAACGACATTCGTACTAATTAAGAATTCACTATTGTTTTATTTTTCAGATGACCATAAGGGTAGAAATTATGGATACGAGGACACGGCCTTTTTTTTTCCCCCTCTACTTCAAAGACACATAACTCGAAGGAAATTTTTTTTTTTTTTTTGAAATTTATTTTGTGTAATCTTTAAATATAAATAAACAAATGATAAAAAAATGGACGGTAAAAATATCAATTGCTTTTTTTTTATCAATCGCCAAAAAACGCTCGAAATTCGGGCCTCTAGAGTAGAATACCCCCTTAAGTATCAATTATCGCATATTATTATTACAGTTCTGCGTTTTTTCACGGCACGTGTTATCTTCCATTTATTTATTTTATGATAAGTTATAAGGTTCAAAAGAGAAATTCGAACTCTCGTGCTGCTTCGCAAATGTAAGTCATTTATGACGTAATGTTTAACTACATCTTACATATCTTGCGATTGTGGCGTATGCACTGGCAGTATTGCGAGATGTTTTGAGAACTTGTAGACGTTCTGAATATAAATTCGATATGGGATTCGATTTTTAGTAAACTCTTAGAAACAGTATTAGGGGAGACCGGGACACGACAGACCACTTTCGAAATTGAGTAAAAAAAAATTTTTATTCATCGTCAAATTATTATAAGTGAGCGGATCCACGTCACTTCACTCAAAAAAAAAAACCGTCAAGTTACGGATTTTTGCGCCATTCAATACATCTGTAGTACTATGGAAAAAAAAAGTACAATTTGGAGGATTTTGAAAAATTCTCAAAAATGGCGGAGTTAGAGGCATGTGAATTTTTGTGCACCACTTTGTTTGAAAATTCATATCTCCGAAAGTGTTCATCGGAGCGGAAAGATCCTTGAATCGTTTTGTTCGTAAAAGAATGCACTTTTATACAAAAAATCATATTTTCAAAAAAAAAAATTCTTTCAATATTTTTTTGGCGTTTTAATTTTTGATTTCGCTGCCATTTCTAAAGGGCTTACAGAAATTCATGGAGATAATTTTTTTTGGATACCTGAATCCTTCCCCTTCAATCCTAAAAAAAAAAATTTATGGAGAAAATACCTGGGCAGGAGATAGAAAATAAAACGTGTCGTCGCGCGTCACCGCGCGCGCGCCGATCCACGTCCGCGCTACTCCGGCAAGCTCGTTGTATTGCGTAGTCAAGTTAAATTTCATTTAATGCTCTTCTACTTACCCAGGTTATCCATTCTCCGAAAATAGTCTTGTAATTACCTGAGCCCTTCCGTATCCGTCTGTGGTCATATTTTCTCGGAGTTATACCTGTGCCTGTGTATTACTTATATCGGTTCTGAAAATTCCAGTACGGTTATGGTTCGTTGAACACACCTGTGCTGGAATTATATTTGATTCCATTTCACTTGGTTTGTGCTATATATAACTGATGGATCTTGTGCAATATTCTGGTGGCTCTGAAAAGAGCCGATGTTTTTCACGGTGGTTTGTTGGATGACATTTACTAGGAAACTTCTGTTTAAAATTAATTCATAATTTTCATCGTATCAAATTTTTCTGAGGCGGAAAATAATTTTGTTCTGACGAGTTTATGAGTGTTACGAACGGCCCCGATATCGCATTTTTTCCAAATTTATTCTACTGCGAGTAGTGCAGTCAGCGCATTCCTACACGCGCGCGCTCGCCGGAAGGCAGAGCAGGAAATGACAACCGAAACCATCGATTCAGCGATTTGCAATAAACCCCACCATCGATCAACCCGAGGTTTCTTTATCGAAACCGAGGTGATTGCTCGTCAGTCGAATTAATACCGAAAGCTGAGCAAAGTGCTCACCCCTCTAACGCGCACCCTGAACCACGCCTAACCGTCTTCGAGGACTCCTGACAAGGGCTGAGTGTGAAGCAGACCAGAGAGCAGATTCGAAGAAGGTCCATCAAACAGACAGCTGACTCGGATCTGACTGCTCGGCATAAGCTGCACCAGGATCATCGGGAAGGAAGTCGCTCAACGGTGGGCTCTTGGAGTTGGCTCGGGTGACGCGCAGAGGTTGATTCGGTAGGCTCATTCCTTCTCTACCTTCCATATTTCGCATTGTATTATCAAATAACATTCAGTTTAGTATTAGCTATCTAGCACATGAGTTAACGTTATAGGGAATTAGTCTCTTAAGTACCGTATTCTTGCAACTACTATTCTCGCAACTATTCCATTCTCCCAACTATTCATTGAATAAACGCATATTTAAAGTAACACGACAGTGGTTCCTCCTAGACCATTCACAAATAGCACAGGTGTCCTTAGGACTTTATTCAAGCGAGCCCAAGAGATTGATCTTCAGCCGCTCGGAGATTACTCTCTTTCTCTAATTATATAAGAATACGGCACCCGAAGCCTTCAGCTCGGCTGCCCGTAACATGAGATATTGGAATGACCGCATGCAATTTCAAAGTGCCACGAACTGTCAATGCTTTATCGAATCGATTTTGTAAAATAGATTCTTCCGCTTGATGTTCTGCAGACGTACAGTACGCAAAAGATATACTTCGAAAATAAGAACATGCCCAAGTATATAGATCCAGCGGTGTTTGAATAGGATCGGAATTGCCAATCAGTTGTAAACTCGCGATATGCGGACAATAAGTGTCATCCACCGAATTATCGCGAAAAACATCTGCTCAAGATCCATCAGTCATATAGCACAAGCCGAGTGAAATGGAATCAAACTTAATTCCAGCACAGGTATGTTGAACGAACCATAACCGTACCTGGAATTTTCAGAACAGGCATATATATTATATATACACGTATACAATTGTATAACTCCGAGAAAACATGACCAGTAGACGGATACGGAAGGGCTAAGGTGGTAAAATAACCATTTTCGGAGAATGAATAACCTGGGTAAGTAAAGAAGCATCACATGACATCTCCACTACGTAACACAGCGAGCTTGCGGGAGTAGCGCGGACGTGGATTAGCGCGCGCGGGGACGCGCGACAACACGTTTTATTTTCTATCTCCTGCCCAGGTATTTTCTCCATAAATTTTTTTTTTTAGGATTGAAGGGGAAGGATTCAGGTATCCAAAAAAAATTATCTCCATGAATTTCTGTAAGCCCTTTAGAAATGGCAGCGAAATCAAAAATTAAAACGCCATGAAAATATTGAAAGAATTTTTTTTTTTGAAAATATGATTTTTTGTATAAAAGTGCATTCTTTTACGAACAAAACGATCCAAGGATCTTTCCGCTCCGATGAACACTTTTGGAGATATGAATTTTCAAACAAAGTGGTGCACAAAAATTCACATGCCTCTAACTCCGCCATTTTCGAGAATTTTTCAAAATCCTCCAAATTGTACTTTTTTTTTTCCATAGTACTACAGATGTATTGAATGGCGCAAAAATCCGTGACTTGACGGTTTTTTTTTGAGTGAAGTGACGTGGATCCGCTCAAGTATGCTGTATTTGCCAAGTTTCAGAGCGATCCAAGATTAGTCCAGTCGAATTAGATTGAGTTCTATTCTGACATAACATAGGTTAGCCGATTTTTTTGTAGGTTCATTAGAGCCCCACGAACATACCCTAAAAAGTGTACGGAAAGTTAGGTCCGGGTTTAGCCGTAACAAATGGTTAAACAATTCAAAAGCAACATTTCGTAGATTAACCTTTTTTCTATGGGCTGTACACGAAAACTGTTCAAACAAAAGTTGTTCGTCTCATTATTCTCGAAAAAACAAGCCCTTGTGCGATCAATTATCATTATTCATTTAGCTGCAAAATGCAAAAACCCATGGAAATTGAGAATTTTCATTTCTTGTTATCAATCGATGAATAAACAACCAATGGCTTTGAAACTCATGTTACAGGTAATATAAAGTGTCTTCCAAAGAACAGTGCAAATTTATTAATTAATTTATTGACTAGATTAGTACTCTGCGCGGCAATGCGTAGTGTTTCTTTTTTTCCGTGTATATGCCTCTTGGACATCGTGCCAAAACGATGGAAACGCCAACAGTTGGCTAACGGCGGCCACACGAGGACGTTTTTAACATAACGCTAGGCATATGATTCGCATGCAAATCACTGTACATTGAATATTATTTATTTATTTAATGCAGTACAAATTAATTAAAGTAAAATTATGCGTCACACTGTTATCAAGTGTGGCTTCCAAAATATCCACGTGGGCTTTTGACGCGGAAAATCTGTTTTCAAAAGTAAGTAAATACACGAAACATGAGATATTCTGCCAAATTCAATCTGATTTGTGTTCCATATTTATTTCTAGCATTATCGTATTACTATAACAACTAGTGTTGCGAGTCACGAATTACATTTTTAATTAAATTACCCATTTAATTACACATTAACAAAGTAATTTGTAGTTGAATCGAGTTTAGTCACACATTGCCAAAGTAATGGGTAATTAAATCAAATTTAGTTACACATTACTAAAGTAATGGGTAGTTAAATAAGCATTTAATTTAAATAAAAATTTAATTTAATTTTGAAAGCGCCACAGAGCGGACGGGGAAGTCCCTATACCGACAGCGGGACCTCCCGAACGAACACGGAGAGGCCCGAACCGTACCGGGAGAGCCCAGTCTAGCCCAGGCCTCGGCCGCTAAAGCATCGCCGTCTGTACAGTTTCAAATAAACATATCTTCCCTACGTAATTCATCTTCTTCTCCCAGACAGCACATGAATATCTGTTAAACATGTATGAAATATCTAGAAAATTACATTCAATATCAGTAAAATATCTGTATAAATTGAAATCACGTGATTGAAATATTATAGTAATATGAGTATGGTCCTTTTTTTACATTCAATATATATTCTTGAGATATTATACAAATATTTCAATTATATTTACTGTATATACGCATACTTTTCAATGTCCGATTAATTATAGGAGAATATTTCGTGTATATTCATGAAATAATTGTAATATTCGGAGACGCAGATGTTTTTATGAGCGCTATATGTTGATACATATTGTAAATATTCCTAAAACGTGAATCTATTGATATTGTATTGCAACTTTCCGGATTATTTAATATAATTAAATAAGACGATTTTTTAATTTCTGAAAGCAGGGCGTGGTTGTTGCATTAATGTTTTATAGTTGTTCGAGGCGGCTATTTATTAATTCGGTATAGAAACAAATGCTAGCTTCACTTCTAACTTGTATCGCCACTTAGGGGGACAAAAGCAGAAGCTCAACAGAAGAAATATCTGTTACTATCGGTAATAGATTAGGAAATCTATTCCGTTTATTGAAATCGAGAGTGTTCCGAGCGGCAAACACGAGCGTTTTACGGCTAGTGAAGACGCCTGTGCACCTAAACCCAGTGAAATTACTGAACCTGGTTTAGTCAAGTGAAAATTCAAATTTTATATAAAATTATGATTTATTTGACCAATGTTTAAATCATAAATGAACTTCGGAAATGATACAAAAAAAAAAAAAATACAAAATAAATTTCTAATTCTAAGTTATTTAAATCTACGTTTTCTGATTCGATTCTAAGTGTTTCTATTTCTGTTTTCTCTAAGTTTTAATTTACGAATATCCCGACAGGCGATTATTCTATTGATTTTAATTTTATGCCGCGTTTGGCGATTAGCTAATTTTTATAAGTTTTCGAAATCCCGACAGGCGATACTCTAATCTGTTTGAAATAAATGACTCTAAGGGAATCGTTCCAAGTAGCCCTTGGAACGACTATGCCTAACAAAATTACGTTATGAAGAGCCAATATGCCCCGACAGGCGACAATTGCTGCTGAGGCTGGTCAGCTGTCCTCTATTTATACTAGAATCTGACGTCACGCCGGCCGTTGTTTACCGCGTAAGGGTGTCCGCGCGCCGCTCTCTCCTCGGAGCGAGCCTGATACGTTACAGTATTTATATTGTCTGAGTATGTCTTAAAAATATATTATATCAGTCGAAGATATACTATCAACATTTATGTATATTCAAGCATGAATATTGTATTGTGGATATGCTGGAAATATTAAATAAATATGTCACATATCATCAGACATTTTCAGACATTTTCGGATATTCTTGATATATTTTGTGCTGTCTGGGCGCTCATTTCCACCCATCCCGCTCCGTGCTGATCCTTACAATTTAATCTAATTCAGATAAAAATTTAACTACCCATTACATGAAAATTTGATCATACGATACCAAAATAATCAGTATATAGAAGAACTAATAATATTTGGACAATAATTCTTCTATATACATTAGGGTGGTCGTTAAAAAAAAAAAAAATCCGGGCCGCCTACCAAATCAACTTCAAATAAAAAAGCGTTTGTTATCTTTTCAATTTCCTAAGCGGAGTATGTAAAAGCTCGAGTATTTGATGGGCCATAAATTCGGACATTGATGAAAGATACAAACTTTATAAAAGTTATGACTAATTCTGAAAGTAAAGCGTAGAGAAGTTTTGTGTTGGTAGTAGAAAATTTTCTAAGAAACTATAAAGCACCAAATTATATAGAAATTGTGGAAAAGATGTTGGAAGGCTTCAAAATTTTGGGAAGCAAATATGAGCATAAAGCAACACTTTCCCCACAGTCATCTGGATAGATTTCCAGAGGTGTGTTCCAAATCTTACTCTGAGCTTACTCCGCGTCGTCTTGTCCTTTTCTATCGGGAAGGAGAACAAAGGTTGAGAACACTTGGAGTAAGCTCGGAGTAAGATTTGGAACACACCTCTGATAATCTGTCAAATTATAGTGAGGAACAGGGAGAACGCTTCCACCAGGATCTAAAAGTGATGGAAAAAAGGTATCAGGGTAGATGGGACCGTCACATGATGGCAGATTACTGCTGGTCTTTGAAAAGAAATTGTCCCCAAAAAAATTATAAAAGAAGAGCTAATAAAAGGCGTTTTTCTGAAGTTTAACATAAGTTTTATGATTTTTTTTCTTTTTCAACTCCTATGTAGATTAGGGTGGTCCTTATTTGGAGCTCGGACGAATATTTTATCAGCCGCCCCCCAAATCGACTCCAAATAATTCAAAAACTATACCCTAATTTTTTCAGATTTTTATCTAGACTCTAACCCCTCTCACCGGGGGGGGGGGGGGGGGGGGGGGATTTCCCCATTTGAAATACACGTGTTTCGGCCATGTTCTCAGGATATATTGTAACGTGTTCGGCTATGCCATACAACTATGCGTATATTTTTCCACAAGTTATTAAATGTTAATTAATACATGTATTAATATATTAATTAAATGTGGTCAAACATTTAATATACATTCAATACATGTATGAATATATTTATTAAATGTGGTCAAACATTTAATATACGCGTAGTTGTACCCATGAACAACAGATTTATGTGAAAAAAGAATTTTTTGCGTGCTCGGGGACAACTCAAAAACATAATGACTGAAGTAGTCTGAAAATCCCATGTTATTCAAATGAGAAACAAAACGAGCTTAGAGGCACGTCTTCTAATTGGACTACAGCGCTCCGTTTTTGCACACATTTTTTTTAATTTATTTCGAACGTGTCTAGGGGGCGCACTTGTCGAAATTCGTCAACACCCCAAATAAGGACCACCCTAGTATTGCAACTTTTTGGATTATTTTAATTAATTAAAATAAGACAAATTTTTATTTCTGGAGTCAGGGCGTGTTGTTGCATTAAATGATTTTGTTGTTCTAGGCGGCTATTCATTATTTAGTATTGCGACAAACTCTAGCTACGCTACTGACTTGTATCGCCACTTAGGGGGACAAAAGCAGTAGCTCAACAGACGAAAAAATATCTGTTACTAACAGAAATAAATTAGGAAATTTATCCTGCTTGTCGAAATCGAGAATGTTCTGAGCGGCAGACACGAGCGTTTTAAGGCTAGTGGAGACGCCAGTGCATCTAGATTCGATCTCCTAGATTTTATGTTTATGATTTATGCAAAGGAAAGGAAAAGCTGGAGTTGAGAGTGTTCAGAGCGGCAAACACGAGCGTTTTAAGGCTAGTGAAGACGCCTGTGCACCTAAACCCAGTTTTTATACTGTTTTAGTTTGTTCGAGTAAAAATTCAAGTTTACAAAAATTCTAGTTTTATTTTAACACTGATTTGTTTGGAAATGAAATATGAAATACAAAAATAATATAACAAAATAATAGACTAATTCTAATTTCTTTAATTCTAAGCTTTCTGAATTTATCTTAAGACCGACAGGCGTTAATTTTATAATGACTCTAATTTTGAATATTCCGACAGGCAACAATTCAATATGTTTTTCTAACTCGCGCTCTTGCGTTATGCTAAATTTATATGTTCGAGATCCCGACAGGCGATACTCTAATTTTTATTTGACGCTAAAGGGAATCGTTTCAAGTAGACCTTGAAACGACTATGCCTAACAAAGAATATGAGTCTATTTATCCCGACAGGCGATAAATGCTTTATACGATAGTGAGCCAATATGTCCCGACAGGCGACAATTGCTGCCGAAGCTGGTCAGCTGTCCTCTATTTATACCAAGTTTTGACGTCACGCCGTTCGTTTCCTACCGCGTAAGGGTGTGCGCGCGCCGATCCTTCCTCGGAGCCAGCCTGATACGTTACAGTATATATATATGCTAATTTACGAAAATATTTCAGACGCTCAATTTAGCTACCAATTTTTGAGATAGTAGAAAATCAAATAATTTCTATGAACGAAATATGTTCATTTCGTGTAGTTCGTACAACCGATCATAAGTTCCGAGGTTCCAACAAATAAGAAGAAGTTGGATTAATTGCCATAGGGTAGTTTGGCGTAGTAGTGATACGATATGCGAGCGAAAGTAGGTTCAAATCCCGGTCAGGTCAAAAAAATCGTATGCCGTTTTTCTGAGCGAAATGGTTATGCTTGTCCATCTACATGTGAAATCGAATACACACACCTACGTGAGTTTTATCGTTCTTTTTTTTTCCTGTGAATACACATTATAAAAATACATTCCTGATCAGGTCCTGATCAGGCAGCCTCATGTGGCCCTGATTAGGTAGTAAGGCATGCCTGACCACTACCTGGAAGGAGCCGTGTCCGAATTTCCAGTCGGGATAGCCAGAAAGCCTGATCAGGGCTTGACTGGAACACCCCACCTGGCCTGATCAGGTGATTCTAGAACGCTGCGTTACATTCTTAATCAGGGCCTCATCAGTGATCCTGATGGCAGCCTGATCAGGCTGTCAGGTAAGCCCGTGTAGGGCCTGACCTGCGCCTGACGTCAATTTCTACTCGGGTCATTCTCTTAACTTCACTTTCTCAACTTAAAATCTCGTTCTTAATATCACTTAGATTCAAGTCACGAGACTCAAAAATATAACATAAAATTTAGCATTTAGCCAAAGCGGCATTTGACTAGCAAAAACATAACATAAAATTTAGCATTTAGCCTGTTTGCAATTAATCAATTTGTTTGAAACTTTCAGAACTTAAAATCATTGTTAGCTAGAGGCAGCTTTGGTTGTAAGCAAGCAAGGCAGCTACGGTGTAGCTTCCACTGGCACCCTAGTCTGTACGCAAACATGCAACTCAAGTCTGTAAAAGGCAGCTCTGGTATTTTTCTGATTCCAAGGCAGCTACGGTATAGCTATCACTGGCACCCTAGTCTGTAGAATCAAGAGACTCGGTAGAGTCTCGCGCCTAGTTATATAAAAAAAAAATTTTTTTTTCGCTTGCGCCGCGCGAGACTCGACAGAGTCCATATACCCGAACGGCAAATGAGCGACCGTTACGGCAATTTATGATCGTTAATATCTTTCGTCTCGCTATAAATACGGAATTCTAATATTTATTGTAGGATGTGGCTGAGGAGAGCTTTCATTTGAGCCCTATTGCGATCAAATCGGTGAACGTAGAGCTGAGATATTATTCGAAGGTTTCGATGCAAGTAATTTATACGTGTCTTCGACGAGATTGTATTTTCGTCGTCTCCTCCTCCTCCGTCAGTCAGTGACGTCACTCACTTTGCCAGGATTCCCAGGTGTATGAAAATTAGTATAGAGTTGCCTTCGCTAGGCTATGGAGAGAGGAGAGACTTACCAAATACGGACGTAGCTAGATGGCGCTTTGGTTAGTTTTTTATTTTCACCAACCACAGTACGGTATCATACCGATCATGCGGGGTATGATGTATCATGTCAATTTATTTTTGGTCGTATAATATGAGATAAATGCAAGTTTTTGATGCTTCTACAGACTTCTACAGACGCCGTGGCCATAGCTGTCATGTCGTTAGGTTAGAATTAACTGTCAGAGTCAGATATGGTTAATAAGACAACGGGAATCGATATATATTCGTAAAGAAGTGGTAATGAATTAGCGAACTGATTGCAGATGGCAATTTCTGTTTATTTGCAATATTATTTAATTATAAACAACTGTATAATGAAGTTAATAAACCAATGTCAAACGATGTTAATTCGTGAATAATATGTAAGAAACTAATGAATTGATTGCAGATGTAAATTTCTGTTCGTTGACGACAGTATTGAGAAGCTAGCAGTTCCTCGAGGACTATAAACTGACTCGTGGCATCACTTCGACAACGACGATCAGGAATGAAGCAATGTAAATTTGATTCAACGACACAATTTGATTCTATGAGATATCTCTAATGTAGCAGATAATACTCGAAATTTCTTTACAGCGTAAGAAGTCTGAAAACATATTCTTGTCGAAATCTCATAGCCGACGCTGTAGATATGGACAGCGTTGTCAAATTTGCAAAAAACCGAATCGCCTACCGTTGTAGTTTTGGGTTTACCTCGGGGTTTACTCAGAGTCTTTCTGTATACAGGGTGATTCACTGCTACCGAGCCAAATTAAGTGGATAGGTTCCTTGGGTAATTCTAAAACGAAAGTTCCTCAGCGAAAACTTGAAAACTTGAGAAAAAAAATTAATGAAAAAAAAAAAAAAAAAACTTTTTCGTGGTTGACGTAGACGATAAAAAACTATGGCGCGGATGACCTGGTTGCCGAAAACTATGGAGCGGACGACCTGGCTGTCAAAAACTATGGAGCGGAGGACCTAGACGGCCGAAAACTATGGTGCAAATGACCTAGTCCGTGAAACTTATCTGGTGGTCGACGTAGACGGCTATAAGACTATGGAGCAGATGAGCTGGCTGCCAAAAACTATGGAGCAATGGATAACGAGGATATTCGATAACTCGGACACCGTTGATCTCTCGAATTTTTGGTTAAGAAATATTCGTCTTAGAATTCTTCAAGGAACCTACCCACTCAATTTGGCTCGGTAGCAGTGAATCACCCTGTATTCTATTCGAAACCATACCGCCAAATTTGAACATACCATCGGCGATCAATTACAAATTAGAGATAAAATCTTTTTTCCAGTGCGGCGCGAAACTTGACCGAGTCTCTTTCATCGCAGAGGCAATAGGGAATGGAGGGATAATGTTACCCATAGCTTTCCATATTAGAGCGTAAAGTGATAACAGTTTTTATAACTGTATCAAGGGCAGTCAGCAATTATTCAACAATATCTTTATCTTCGTTAACAGTATAGGGTATATATACAGTATAGGGTATTATATTCAGTGTTATGTAATTCAGCACACGACACTTTCCAGTACGGTTGCATGGGTATATTTTTATAAAATATACGGTTGAATAATTGTTATATGGTAGCCTGTGGCTCAAATTTTTATTCGATTGATGATGAGCTGTAATAATATTATATTTCTTGGATTCATGTGGAATTAATTTAGAAATTTTCTAGCGTTACGGTTACAGGGCGATTGACTTCTGCCACGCGGGATCTAGTAGACAATAGAACGCCAGACGCGGTAGGGAATTCTTGATTCTATGTATACCTTCCACATCGAGAGTGGTCTACAATTTATGCAATTTATTATAGATACGAGAATGATTGTACTTGATTAATCTAATTCTACAAAAAGTAGTGATATCCCCATAAAAAGCACCTCTGGTGCAAAAACCTTCCGCCTAGTTATATAAATGTGATAGTCACCCACAAAAAATACATTCTTATGCCAAGAAAACATTATACAGTTATTATTTTATAAAAAAATGATTTGAAATCAGATGCTATTGCCTAGTACCGATATCACGTTGACTTTTTTCGAATTGACAATTAGGCTTCTCATAAGACGGTACATATTGACAGTCTTCTTGAAAACAGAAAACACAAAAAAATTTTAAATAGAAATTTTTTTTTTTTAAATTTGGAGGTAGTGGTACTACCCAGCAAACGAATTTATGTACTAAGGATGTGTCTCATATGTTGTGGATGTTACATGTGATGTACCAAGTGACGCACATGAGCGGCACATTTGCTGCCCGATGTCCGCAACATGAGCGTGTTGTTCGTACCTCTCGAGTACACAACAAAGATACATACCGCATATGTACTACTGATGTCACAGGTATGTACCAGTGCCGTATCGGTGGAGATTTGGATACTTTTCAAGTATGCAACAAAGTTACGCACAATGGACGTAGCACTGATACAGATCTATAGACCGGTAACGTATCACGTTCATGTCACTAACATTACAACGGTAAGTATCTCATCGCCGTATTAGAAAAGTACCAGTGTTACATTGCCGGTACGTTCTGTGCACATCACATCCCGGGAAATTTTTTTTATATATAGTCATATCTAATCATATATAATTTTATTATATATAATTATATATGGATTTTGTCCACATATAATCATATATGAATTTTGTCTATATATAATTATATGTGATTATATATAATTGAACAGAAGTTGATGTCATAGAACTTCTTCTGTTTTCCGAATCTGGTTTTTTTGCCAATGGGTCCTATCCCATCCACCCATCCGAATACTGACTGCGGCTATTGTTGCTTAACTTTCGTGATCAGCTGCGGTCCGGCATCCACCTATACTCCCAACGGTCTATCGTGAAATATTATGCTTTTCAAACTTATAAAACTAACATCAAATGCTTTCACTGAGTTCGTGATACTAATATCAAATAAGCAGTAAAATTACCCGAGTGATCAAATATTTACTGATTTTAATCGTATCCTATCGAAACAGAAACTATTGAAATATTGCAGTAACGCTGCTGCAATCTTGAAGGTGCAATATATCGAAACAGAAATATTGGAATATTGCAGCAATGTTGCTGCAATCTTGCAAGTGCAATTTAATGAAGCTGAGATATTGCAATCTTGCAGCAATGTTGCTGCAATCATACGTGCTGTATGGGATATAATTACAGATAAAAAAAAATCCCGGGATGAACGTGAACGAATACGTAGCTGTTTTGGAATTAGTAGGTGATAGTCACCACACATTTCATAAATTTTTATATGGCAACCCTGCACAAAATGCCCGATAGAAACTATACTAGATTTGTTTTCATATAGATGCGGAGAAGATCAAAATTCGAAAACCGGGTTTTGAATTCGGATCTTTTTCGCATCTGCACGAATCTAGCAGTTACTACTTGGCATTTTTGCAGGGAACTTCACTATATTTCCCTTGATATATGTATTGTAACTTGTGGGGATATGCTTCACTAGCTGAAGGCTAGTGAAGTTATCCAAGTTCGCGTGAATTCTTTGTCACGGGTAATGATTTGGAGCTCCTCCTGGGAAAAGTTGAAAAAACCCTTTGTTGACCCTAATTGCAGACTCGGATAGATTTTACTCTACCAGAGCTGCCTCCCTACAGACTTGGGATATGCTAGACTCGCAGACTAGGATAGCAATTATAGCTCTATCGTAGCTGCCTTGAGTCTAACTCACCGAAGCTGCCTGTTACAGACTTGGGTCGTAGTACTCAGACTAGGGTGCCGATTATAGCTACACCGTAGCTGCCTGTACTACGCCGAAGCTGTCTTCTAGCTAAAAATGATTTTAATTCTGAAAAGTTTGAATTATTAGATTAATTGCAAACGTGAAAACAAAAATAAGAAAAATGGTTATGAATGATCAAATTCCTCCTTCCGAGGATTTGAGAATTTAATAACTCATCATTTCGCTCACTCGAGCTTAACAAAAAATAATAATATAAAATATAAAATAAAAATAGTGTTGAATTGAACTTTAACAAAAAAAAACAAAATTATCATAAATTACAAGTTTTAATCGTGTCCTAAATTATTGCTGGTGTTATGTCACAACAGATTATTAGATACTCGTCGATAGATGTTTTGGATGATTATTGTATTTGAGGTAGGAGATCGGCGGTGGAAGATGGTGTAGTTGACTAAGTATGATATTTATTGATGCGTAATTGGTTTATTTAAGTACTCCTTTTATTATATGATCGGTAGTCTGAATAATGAGTGGATATGAAGGAGGAGGTAGGGATAGAAAAAGGAGAGAAGATGTTAAGAGTTAGGAGGTTGACTGAAGAGTAAGTTAGTAACAGAATAGAATGACGAGGAGAGGTCGGTTGTAAGCAAGGTGGGGAAGCAAAAGTGCAGATGCAATTATAGTATGATTTTGAGGAGAAGAATGGACTGAGGAAGTCAGGTGTCGGGTAGCACATGATAGGCGAGGAGATAGTCGAAAAGGTGAGGAATGGCTATGCCAGGACGTAACACCCCCCCCCCCCCCCCCCATTAGAGGGAACATAGGGATGCAATACCTATGTTACCATATGCGTAGTATAAGAAAATATGTGTGAGTATACATAGATTTGAAACTAATAAACTTAGTACCAGGTATGATTGTGTGAATATTCGGTGTGACATATCGCATTCTTATTTCGTATGATGTATGATAGTATATAACGTTCGATGTGTTTTATAATAATCATTGTTTACTGTGAATGTATGTGTGCATGATGAGTGGACCAAGCAGTGTGGTATAAACCTTTATTTAGTCCGATGGTACATATGATAATGTGTTAAATACGGTAGGATTCTGTGTCATTCTTAAAATTATGATTGAATTACGTATCATTGGCAATGAGATAGGGTATAAGCTTATAATTTAAGAGAAGTACAATATAATGCGTATGAGAGGTCATCGAATTCGAATGTGTCAATAGAAAATAGGTTCAGTGATAATTATGTTGGTGACATGAAGTAAAAGTTGAGGATTTGATCGTTTAAAGTTGTGTACGACGGAAAGATTCGATATCTTAGCTTACAGTAGGTATATGTCGGTGAGGATGACGTTGAGGGTGAACTTGATGCCGTGAAAGCTGAGTATGTAGATCTTTGTTGCAGTTCTTAAAGTGTGTCGTAATATGATGTTTGGTCATTTATATCGTTCGTTGATGCTTGATTTATTTTTATTTATCGACGATGATGGATTTTCTTCATGGATGAGCGCGTGTGTGGCTCCGTAGATTCGTAGATTATTGAGCGCGTGTGTGGCTCCGTAGATTCGTAGATTATTTTCTTCGTAGATTATTTTCTTCGTAGATGAGCGCGTGTGTGGCTCCGTAGATTCTTCGTAGATTATTTTCTTCGTAGATGAGCGCGTGTGTGGCTCCGTAGATTCGTAGATTATTTTCTTCGTAGATGAGCGCGTGTGTGGCTCCGTAGGTTCTTCGTAGATTATTTTATTCGTAGATGAGCGCGTGTGTGGCTTCGTAGATTCGTAGATTTGTGAGCTCGTGTGTGGCTCCGTAGATTTGACGTCCTTGGCAGGTTAGCAAGGGATTGTTTGCGTAGATTTAACCGAAATTAGCTAGGTCTTGACTCAGTGAAGGTACAAGACATCCGATCACACTAGGGGATGGATCACTTGAATTTGCTTATCCGTAGATTTTATTTATTTATTTTTTGTTCGTAGATTTGTATATTATTTGCTTCATCGATTCGTGAGTCATTAGAACAAAAGTGCAGAACGAGCGGTAAGGGGAAATTTAAGGTGAGCACGACATCACTGTAACTTGTTCACTTTAGAACTGTTCACTTTTTAAACCGTCTGTACATCTTGCGTTTGATTCACTGATTTGAGAGATAGATACATAGTCATAGAGAAATTTTCACTTCACGAAGAAAGGTTTCCGCTCCTACCAGTTGTGACGTAAATCAGGAGTTTCGCTGCCATCAGTGTGGATTGTAGTTTTGTTAAATTCGATAGGTTCGTACCTCGTTTTTACATCCAAGGATAACCGGGCTTAGATGGTGGATAATTCACTAATTTTCAGCACTATAGTCCGGGAAACGAGGGGTACCGCTGCCACCAGTTGTTATGTCACAACAGATTATTAGATACTCGTCGATAGATGTTTTGGATGATTATTGTATTTGAGGTAGGAGATCGGCGGTGGAAGATGGTGTAGTTGACTAAGTATGATATTTATTGATGCGTAATTGGTTTATTTAAGTACTCCTTTTATTATATGATCGGTAGTCTGAATAATGAGTGGATATGAAGGAGGAGGTAGGGATAGAAAAAGGAGAGAAGATGTTAAGAGTTAGGAGGTTGACTGAAGAGTAAGTTAGCAACAGAATAGAATGACGAGGAGAGGTCGGTTGTAAGCAAGGTGGGGAAGCAAAAGTGCAGATGCAATTATAGTATGATTTTGAGGAGAAGAATGGACTGAGGAAGTCAGGTGTCGGGTAGCACATGATAGGCGAGGAGATAGTCGAAAAGGTGAGGAATGGCTATGCCAGGACGTAACACTGGTTTCGTCTAATGTTTCTCTTTTTGGCTTTTGTGTCTTTTTCTTTATTTCTTTTATTTCTCTGAATTATAGGTTAACTCGTGCTAGTTGCTGCTTTAGCTAACTGCCGATAGTATTGAAGAATTACTTGTACTTTAGCTGCTTTAGCATAAAGCAAGATTTTAAATAAATTTGGTTTCTTAATTTTTCATTGAAATTGATTCTAATTTTTAGAAGGATTTGAAGCTAAGCTATTTCGTCTAATGAGTCGGTCGGGCGCTTTGCCTCGAATCCGCTGATGAGTGCCGTATCACCTGGCTTTATATAGTGGTCGCGCGGACCAAGATGTCGCGTATTTGCGAGTGGGGGGTGTTGTGACGTATGTACGTGTGCGCTAGCGTGTGTAGGCTAAACGCACACGTTACAGTATACAGGGTGTAACAGAACTCGCGACGATCATTTTACAGGGTGAATCTTGATGAAAAATAAGATCGAAATTTCCTCAGCCGATTTTTTCTGTAATGCATAGATTTTCCGTTATAATTATTTTAATTCCGGCCAATGAAGCTTAACTTATAAACGGCTATTTGTCGGTGTGATTACCGCTCGGTTGTGTGTGTGTCTCCCGCTTTTCACTTAACCCTTTGAGGGGCAGTGGTACACATATGTACCACCTTTTTTCCTGCAGTTTTTTCATTATTGCCGTTCTATTTTGCAATACCTTTATACTTCTAAGTCGTTTCTAGTATCTTGAAGGTTCAAGCTAAAAGATACTTAAGGAAAAAAGTGGATATTTGTTTATTTATAATTAATTATACATAATTCAAACGCAAAAAACTCGTTTTTTTTCAGAATAAATTCAGTTGTTCTCAAACAAAGTGTCCAAACGCTTTGAAATTTTTTCCATATATTCTTCAGGTCTATTACTAACTTATAAAATTTTTTCAGATTTTTCGTCAGGCTCAAATTTTCAAAAAAAATTATCGAATTTTCTAAAAATCCAATTGGATGCTAATTGCCATATCGGATCCGCCATTTTGAATTTTTTAACTCTGGCGCCAGAATCGTAAGCAGTCACCCCAAAAAAACCCCTATACTAAATTTCGTGCCGATTTAACGAAAAACCACGAACTTAACCTAAAATAGTCGCCATTTCAGGTCCGCCATCTTGAATTTTCTAATTCTGACGTCAGAATCGTAATCAGAGACCCCAAAAACCAATAGACCAACGATGATTTTGAAAATTTGTTCCATAGAAAAATGTGCCCCTCAAATGGTTAACACTATAACTATTGCCGCGAAACGTTCGGTTGAAGACATGTACACAACCGAGCGGTTACATACCAGATACATTTACACTTGCAATGTTATTTGAATGTGACATTGTGATGTGATAGCGCTGTCTTCTTGAGATGTAGAAGGCACGATACCGCAGTCTGTTAATTTACCATGTGACATTGTTCTGTACTTGAAACGTCTCTGGTACATGACAAGTGTTACATACTGGATACATTCACACCTACGATGTTACTTGTATGAGGCATTGTGATGTGATAAAGCTGTCTCTTTAAGATGTAGAAGGTACGATACCGCAGTCCGTTAGTTCAACATGTAACATTGCCCTCTCCTTGAAACATCCCTGGTACATGGTGGTGCATATATACGTGATACATTCACAATTAAGAGATTATTAATATAACCAGTACATAGCAATGTGATATCACAAAGTTTTTTGAATAGAACTCCAATGTGACATACTAAGGAGGTCACCGTTTGCTGGGTAGTCGGGCCTTTTCTAGATAAGTACAAGGAAACTGCGATTGAACCATGTCAATAATCCTAATATAGTGATACGAAATACTGGCCCGCCTAGTACCACGTACTCCAAATTTTTTTTAATTTTTTTTTTCTATTTTTAATTTTTTTATGTTTTCTGTTTTCAAGAAGACTGTCAATATGTACCGTCTTATGAGAAGCCTAATTGTCAATTCGAAAAAAGTCAACGTGATATCGGTACTAGGCAATAGCATCTGATTTCAAATCATTTTTTTATAAAATAATAACTGTATAATGTTTTCTTGGCATGAGAATGTATTTTTTGTGGGTGACTATCACATTTATATAACTAGGCGAAAGGTTTTTGCACCAGAGGTGCTTTTTATGGTCAGGCATACTCGAGTCTGTGAGGGAGGCAGCTCTGGTTGACGAAAGTCAACTCGAGTCTGTATTAGGGTAATCGGGTTTTTAGAACATTTTCCCCTTAAGGAGCTCCGAAGATAAATTCACCCGCGACAAAGAATATACTCACGCGGACTAGGTCAACTTCACTAGCCTTCTGCTAGTGAAGCATAATCATAGAAAGTTACAATATTTTATTCTAAGAGTAATAATTATTGAAAAAATCTGTAACTGCGAGATGTTAGTGTTTATTGGTCCGACTATTTGAGAAAAAAATTACATTATTATACGGGCCAATCTAGACAAATTGCATACCCTTTAATCTGAGTTTTTTTTTTAATTCAACAGAATATGGTATCTCTATGTGAAAATAATGAATGTTTTGTAACTTGAATGTATTACGATCTTAAAGGGTTACACCACCCTGAAAGGCTGAAATAAGACTCAATTTTCATGATTTTTTTGGAGCTAAAATAATGGATGTTTTTTATTTCTGTTTTTACACACTTTTAATATAACATTTCAGCTTTCCAAACGTATTTTTTTAATGTGAGAATATCTATAATTGGCGGAGATATACGCCTCCGCGCGCATGAATATTTTTTTTTCGCCACTGCTCTGCGGGAATCATAACTGCCTGACGGTTCATCCGAAACATATGCGATGAAAATATGTTCTTCAGTATGGTCAAATATATGGAACTACGTAGGATTTTTCAGAAAAAATCAAAAATGGATTTTTGGCAGCACGCGGAATTTTTTTTTCGTTTTTCGCGAAAAATTCCGACCTAAAAACATTAAAAAAACGGTAAAGAATATCGGAAAAACCCTACGTAGTTCCATAGATAATAGTGTTACAAATGTGTGGTATAAATTTCAAGTCGATCGGAATAACCGTTGTTGAGTTATCATTCCCACAAACTCGAAAAATGTAGTTTCGAGAAAAACGCGTTTAAAATTTTGACACGGTTTCAGCAATAGAAAACATTGAATATTTGTAGCTTACCTTATTATACGGTTAATCGGCGATTCCTGCTCCATATTGGGGTCCTTCCTCAGCAAGTTGCTGGTCTTCTCGAGATAATCTCGACTTTCTCCGAGCTGTTCTGGCCTCTTTTGTCGTTTTTTTCGCGCGTTTTTCAGCAAGTGATATACGGTATTCGTCTTCGGCATCGCACATATCATAACAACTAGGTCCGATGGTTATGTTTAATATGTGTAATATTAACAAAATACTGCTGTAGCCATCACTGTAAATACTTGTAGCGATGTAAGTAGCTATTTCAATTACTTTCAGACCGCTGAAACTGATTTTCGGTGCGATTTTCCATATCACAGCGTTTAGGCTTTCATTGCAGTTTTGATTATATCCTCCTAAACATCGTTCGAGTAGAGCATCGTCAGTGAGAGCTTCGTAAACAGGGCGAATTGCTTTTTGTACATCTTTGTGAAGTGCAGGCTTATGCTGATATTTGCGAAGATTTCCTTGTGCTTCCGCTTTTCGCCACGTACACCAACATGTTTCACCAGGCGGACAAAATTCGTGTTGAGGCTCTTCGTTGGTCGAAGATTTATGATAAAAAGTCGCCCAGATCGCGTTTTTCATGTCTTCTACAGAATCACAATGATTTCTTATTGTCAATCCGTAGTAAACGCTCAATTCGTCTATCAGCTTCCCTGTAAGTTTACCTCTACCACCAAGTCCTTTATTATCTTTTTTCACCTTGCGGAGCCTTGTCCCCATCCTTTTTTGCACATGTCCAATGCATTCTTTTTTCTTTATTTCGAAATTGTCACCATACGGTTTCAATTCTGCTACTGCCTTGAAGGTCTTACAATCCCCGTCGCCCACATAGTTGTAGTATTTTACATTGCAAAGGTCTTCAGACCGTGCAAACATTTCTTTTACCGCATCCACCTCCATTTTTCCGGCGCTTCCTTCGTGATTAGCGGAGCAATTATTCTGATGATCTTGAAACCATTCTGCGTACTCTGCAGTGTTGGCATCCTTCTGCCAATACTCGCACTCTTTACGATACGATGATTTTACACAAACATCAACTACTTTTTTTGTAAAATTTCCTATAAGAGTTGCCACGCCATGTAAGGACGAGAATCCCCGCTTTCGCCAAGTGCCATCTCCAGAAACTGTAATTCCTAGTGGTTTGTCTGCTCTTTCTGCAGTCACTTTTTTTGCTTCATTCACTGCATTTTTCATGGACCTCTGGCAAACGGTTTGTGTAGCAGTAAGAATATTTTTCAATACTTTATCGTAAAACGATTGATAAATGCTTTTGGGTAAGTCCATGAGTCCGCAGAATTTGCGCATGCCATATTCGCCTATTCCAAGGAATCGCATTGCAAAAACAAAGCGTCGATTTATTTCATACGCATGACCGTCTATGAGAGGACACGAACTTACGATTCTATTTTCGCACGCATCACACGAAATAACAACTTTGAATCTTAGTCCTCGGATACTGGATTCACCGAACTTCACATTTCCCCCGCATGTTTTGCAATTCACGTAATTGCTTATTGCGGAAAACACAGCAACGAAATTCAAAATTCGGTAACCGTGTGTTGGATCAACCGGCACTTCGACATGAGCCTTATGTTGTAGTTTCTTTGCCGATGTTGAGGTACTCGCTTCCTCTTGCTCCATCTGATGACGATTTAGCGGTGGTTTTCGTCGAGCACTTTTCGCAGCCCGAGTCGGGTCACTGTGAGTACCTTTTTTTCCCGCGTACACTGTTTTCATAGTGAATATGACAACTGTAGTATTTCGAACAGAGAATAAATTTTTAGAAGCGTACAGGTCGACAAGCTCTTGCAAACTAAAAACAGTGCGCAAGATATGACTATAAAAATCGTTAGGGTCCTCCACTGTCGGGTCAGGTCTACCGAGAATTCTTCAGACCCACCCCATCTCCGTATACCTCAGCGGGCGAGCGCCCGAAGGACGCGCGCGGAGCGCTGCACAGTGCGGTATGAAAGAGATCATATCTTCGTCAATATTGTAGGTACAGACTTAGTTTTGGGCTCAAAATTTTCCTCAAGGTTCACACTACAAGAAAAAAAATAGAACCAAAAATCGATTTTTTGAAAATCTCAGGGTGGTGTAACCCCTTAATACAATGCTGACGTGATAGCACATACCTGTTATTTTTATAGGAAGAAGTCGAATTTAATTTTTTATTACGATATCGTAGAAAAAAAAATGGCATGGTCCTGTGAGCGAAAATTTGTATGCAATGTCCTACCTTACAATCCTGTGTGACTCTAAGAGGAGAAAAGTTACAAAACATTCATTATTTTCACATATAGATGCCATATTCTGTTGAATTAAAAAAAAAAGTCAGATTCAAAGGTATGCAATTTGTCTAGATTGGCCCGTATAATAATGTCATTTTTTTCTCAAATATTCGGACCAATAAACACTAACATCTCGCAGTTACAGATTTTTTCAATAATTATTACTCTTAGAATAAAATATATCCTGAGAACATGGCCGAAACACGTGTATTTTAAATGGGGAAATCCCCCCCCCCCCCCCCCCCCCCCCGCCCTAGTGGGAGGGGTTAGAGTCTTGATAAAAATCTGAAAAAATTAGGGTATAGTTTTTGAATTATTTGGAGTCGATTTGGGGGGCGGCTGATAAAATATTCGTCCGAGCCCCAAATAAGGACCACCCTAATGTAGATACATTAACGAGGGGAACACATGAAGTGTAACCCTCCGATTTTTCTGTAACTTCACAGGGTGAAAGAGGTATCAAAATAAGCGGACACGTATTTCGGCTTATCCGTAGACACTCGACCGTTTTCGAGAAAATGGCGATTGAAGTTTTCGACGCGCTTCAATAGCCTGCGAACGCGGCAGCTGTTCAAGCGAGGCGGTAGCGCAGCGGACAACGGCGCGGCTTGGAGATTTTGCACCCCGGGTTCGAGTCCCGTAATTTTTTTTTTTTTTTCTTTTTTCTGACTTTCATCGAAGTTTATTACATGCATGTTTTTTTTACATGTAATTCGAAACAATAGTGCCCTTTTATATTCATACTTACAAGTATGTCACAGTATTATTTGTAACGGCATTATGTAATTGAAATACCTGAAAAATCCAGTACGTCTTTAATTACAATTTTTGTCAAATCCAATTCCTGATTTTAACAAATACTGTTTTTACACAAATATAACGTCATTGTATTTATCAACAGATGACAAAAACATGCATGTAATAAACTTCGATGAGTCAGAAAAAAAAAAAAAAATTATGGGACTCGAACCCGGGGTGCAAAATCTCCAAGCCGCGCCGTTGTCCGCTGCGCTACCGCCTCGCTTGAACAGCTGCCGCGTCCGCAGACTATTGAAGCGCGTCGAAAACTTCAATCGCCATTTTCTCGAAAACGGTCGAGTGTCTACGGATAAGCCGAAATACGTGTCCGCTTATTTTGATACCTCTTTCACCCTGTGAAGTTACAGAAAAATCGGAGGATTACACTTTATGTGTTCCCCTCGTAAGTAAGTATTAAAACAAAACAATTTGTGATAATTTTCAATGAAAAGTTGATATCCAAGAATATACTTGTTGATTCTTTCTCATTTTTACTGACTTTTTAATAAGATATGAAAATTAAAAAAAAAAAAAAACAGAGCCAATCTTCCAAAACCATCCGTTGTTTCGTGAATTGTTGGCATAAAGGTATTCGAAACCACTCTTACATCAAGGCACTGCTCGGTGAAATGCTTCAATGGATCCATTTAAAATTAAAAATGGAAAATGCTTTCAAAAATATAATTTAAATGGGTAAATGTAAATGGTTACTTTGAGAACATTTAAAATGAAAAATGGAAAATAGGTATTTTAAATGGTCGATAAAATGCAAAATAGTTTACATAATGGAATCATTTTTATATCTCAATTGTAATACACTTATACAATATCCCCAAAAAGCACCTCTGGTGAAAAACCTTTCGCCAAGTACATTAATATGACACCCACCTACAAAAATGTCATCAAATCAGATACTACCGCCCAAGTACAATTCATTTTGATATACTATAACAAATGAAGACACGAAAAAATAGAAATTAAAATTGAAATCAAAAGAAAATTTAATTTAAATCAAAATTGAAATTAAAAAAAAATTTGGAGTACGTGGTACTTGGCAGGCCCATGTTTATATTGCCATAAGAGCAAAATAAATCATTTTAAATTTATACAAATATTGCGAATGAGCTTATCTTCAGAAACAGGTACCGCTTTATTCTACTCCTCACACGCCACAATTACATTAATTTACACCATAAGCAATACTTTTCATTAATTCATTACTCGCAGAAAGGTATACCCGAACTGATAGTCAAACTGAAAATCTCTGCAGGACTGTTTCCAAGTAAGGTTTACAGCGTTAGCTGTAAGGTATCCACAAGGCTGTGCTTTCAGACTTATTAGGCGGTGACGCTGAAGAAATTCGGAGTACTGTCTGCTACGTCAAAGATTGCTCGTAGATTGCTCGTTGGATCAAATCTACGCCACTGTGTTCCTGACCGTAGTTGTCGAAGTGATGCCACGAGTCAGTCGGTCATCGCGGAACTCCTAGCTTGTAAATAATGTCGTAAATGAACATAAATTGACATCAGCAATCAATTCATAACTTCTTTAAGACTTAATAACGAATTCATATCGTTCCAAATTGGTTGGTTATGTACCTTTATTTCAATTAGATTCGTAGATTTTACCCCGATAGTTATAACCAAATAATGTTGCAAATAAACCGACATAGGCATCTGCAATCGATTTACTAATTTATTACCACTAATTTCTTACGAATGAATATCCATTCCCGTTGTCTTATTAGTTATATCGCGATTAACCTCGAATATGGCACTCTGTCAGTTAATTCTGACCCAACGACGTGAAAGCTGCAATCTGAAATTGTCCGTCTTTGTGGATATGTCGTTTCACCGCTCTATGCGTTCGACAGCGTTGCCATTTACGTGTTTACACGAATTGCCTAACGTCAGGCTCATCCAGTTTCCAGTGAACCTCACTGTTTATGATCGTACTAATATTACACGTTTATGACTTACGTTTATTGACAAACATAGAAAATACGTATATGATATACGTTTTTTAGTCGAATAAATCCTCCGATCAATGAATAATATACGTTTCAGTTGTGAAGAATAAGTGTGTATATTGTATACGTAGAATATTGGTTTCTGTGACCGAAAATATGTACGTACAATTAAGGAGGTATTATCGAAACTTCAGAGTCAAAATAGTGTTTGGATTTTCTGCTAAATTTTTATTTTTAAATAGTGACTAAAAAAATTATTTTAATTTTTCATTACTAATATACTTGTGTTTTGAACACTTTAATTGTTAGGAAAAAAAATTTTCATAAGAAAAGACTTGCATGATTCTAGCAGTTATATGGCGACGAAGGTTAGGTGGCAACATCGCTTAGCGGAAGAATGCGTCGTGCGAGTTCTATGGGTATGGGTGCGTGCGATAGTTGAGTTGGTCATGCGGCGTTGCCAAATCGATTTTCAATCAGCTCGTGTAGTCCGTCGCATTCAGAAACCAGTGCGATTAACTTGATATTTCTCTTTTATTTCATCGGTAACCCTACATTTAATTTACATCAATTTATTACCTGTAATTTAAAGTTGCATGTGTTCATTTTTCATCAACGAAAGTTGGAATTATCACGCAGAAAAAAATAAAAAACCTAACCTCGATACCCCTCATGCCATAAGACATGTGTTAAAAGTATACCAAAATTGTGATTTTGTAATTAAATATCTCAGTTTCTAGACGGTAAATCGTTGTGAAATGTCACCACAAGTTGGATTTTGCTCTGAATTTCGTGTTCACAAAATTTCACGTAGCTAAGTTGGAAAATAATTTTCACGTGAGAAACGATAATACCTCCTTAATGTGCATATTCTACGGTACGAACATGGTTGACTAATTCTCAATTATACACGTATAAAAAGCGTATCATTCTGACGTATAGTAACTACCTGATTTATACGTCTTTTCAATTCATTATTATACAAATATAACACGTTCTTATTGGATCTCACGAAAACGTATATGCTGACTCGAGTATTATACGTTCAATTTTTGGGAAATTATTACGTATCGCGCATACGTAGCATACAGGTTGATTTGAATGAAAATAAATACGTGTAATAAATGTTCTTAGTTAACGGTACGAACATGGTGCACTAATCTGTATTATACGTTGGTTATACACGTTTTTCGAACGAATAAACTGATACCTCAACGTCGATTCAACTTCAAAGTTACGGAACATTTATACGTTTGAAAAATTCGTATTTCATACGTTAGTTCTGAACCTGATAACGTATAATAGATGTTCTAAATTTACGATTTTTTCACAATTGTCCGAGTTACAGTATAATACACGTATTTTGTTGGAAATTTCAGATGTGTCGAAAATACCTGTTTTATACGTTTACTCATTCAAAATCGAAGGCGTATAATACACATTCTAGTGTAGCGATATTTCCATGATTATCCGAGTTACAGAATAATATACGTATAATTCATTTCAAACTTTGCGCGTACAAAGATTACAATTATCTCACGTTTATTCAATAGTAACTGGAAACGTATAATATAGATATCCATTATACGTGCATACGACGAATAAGGACCAATACAAATAACGGAATAATTTCAAAAATATTCGTGTATTATACGTGCAGAATTCAATAATACTAAACGTTTTACACATACGTTTCTCAAAAACGTCGAATATCTGTTTGAATGAAGACTTCTTCTAGTCCTCCCTACTACCCAGCAAACACAACGTGCATTTGTTTTATAACTTCAAGACTATTTAGTAATATGACCTATGTTATATCGAAGTTACGTAACATATTTAGGCCATGCTAATATAACAGATGATACATGGTATTAATATCAGTGTTATGTTTCTATACATAGGGGTATAACATATAGGGTGCAGATTCAAAATTCGTGACGAATTTCTCGCGGAGTGAATCCCTGTCAAAAGTTGGGGTCGAAAGTTCCTCGGCCATTAAAAAAAAAAAATTTCAATCTTCTAACACCTTTTATTCTAATTTAATTTGGCACCTTAATCATGAACTCCGACAAATCGGAAAATATTGGACTAATATCCATAGCGTAGTTTGGCGTAGTTGGTAGAGCGTGCGACTAGTAATACAGCGAATGCGAGCGGACTTGGGTTCAAATCCCAGTTAGGTCGAAAAATCTGATAGCGTTTTTCTAAGCGAACTGGTAATGCTAGTCGATTCTCACGAGGAAAAAGTTATAAAATGTGAATGATAATATTCGTTGCATAACTGTAGCATACCAAAAATATAACTTTTTTGTTACCGTTACAAGTTCGCTACATATATACGTATAATATGAGTGTTCTTTATGCGTGCATACGACGAATAAGGGTCGACAAATATTGAAATAATTTCGAATAAAAATTCGTATATTGAACGTACTATATTTGTTGATATTAAACGCTTCAATATACACGTTTCTCAAAAACTTAAAATATTAGTTTAACTGAGGAACATTTTTCCTCTGAATAAACGTAGGGTATATGACCTTTATATACGTTTTTTATACGAACTGGTGTTTATTGGGTATGCATACTTCCGGGAGGTGTCGCTGTCACCGTACAGTGATGGCGGCAGCTGCTCTTTCTCTCTCTCAGTGTAGATATACGGTACATAAGCAGGAACGTTAATACTAACGAAAAAATGTTTTGGACGAACGCGATATGTACTTTTATAACGTTTACAAATTATTCCACTACAGTAATCTACAAACCTACAACGTTTAACCCTACGTGCAGTCCTCCGCCTTCCTCATCCGGGCTTGGGACCGGCATATACAGGGTGAGTTTTCTCCGAGTCCATATGAGGAGGAGCTTATCACCGCCGATGCTCCGCCCACTTTATCCCACTTTATTAGTTTAGATAGTTTGTCTGGTCGAGTAAGATATTGTTCGCAGTAACTTTGAGGATTATGAAACAAGAAGGTAATCTGTAAAGGTCCCAAAATGCTCATTGTTTTCATTCGACAGTCAACAATACCTTACTCGACCAGACAAAGTATCGATGGCTAAAGTTAGATTTTGATAACAGTGGGATAAAGCATTATTATTAAGAATTAAGGAATATTTTTTGTATTGATAATTGGTTTCTTTATTATTTCCTTCATTTGGATTCAAAATGATTGCATATTCACGACGAATGACTATGACGTCCAGTCTTTGCGATGCTAGCGACAGCTGCATCGTGATTCTCGTACTTACGCCACTGTATACAACTTTGGTATGAACTTGTCCCTTCTGTATTAGGAATTGTGCATGCATACCGGAAATCTAGACCTCTATGTTTTATATACGCATAGGAATTGAGCAAATAAAACGGAAGTCTGAAGACGACCGGGATGAAGACGAAAATTTTACGATGAGACGGGGTATAGAAATCTGTCATTAATCATATCTCAGCTCTCCGGACACCGATTTAACCGATATAGGGCTAAAATGGAAGCTGTTCATGCCCACATTCCAGATTGAATTAGTTTAAATTCGTGTAATATAGCAGGGCGGAAGAAAACGAAGATACTAATTCGCATTATAGGTTGGAGTAGCTCTCGTTCAGGTAAATAAGGCTCGGCGCAACGCGCTCGTACAAAAAAAAATTTTTTTTAATGTACTTGGCGCGAGGCTCTACCGAGCCTCTTGATACAATATACAATATACAACACATGTACCCAGGTAGAAAATTATCTTGGCAGAAGCTAGCTGCTAGATAATTTTTATAGTTCTTATCTTGGCGCAAGGTTACCAAACTAGACTGGTGCAAGAACCGTCTGTAATGCGAATATTAGCTAGCAGCAAGGTAGGTGACCTACCTAGGACCAACCTTTACAACTCAGCTAATTCCAAGGTAACCAATATAGTTAATTATGGCTTGCAATTAGTAGTGTTTGTTTTAATATGCAGTGAATAAAATTCAATATCGATTGATATAATAATCATTTCGGGTATTTTATTTGAGTCTAGTTATTATAGGTATATTCTACTACAGTGAGTATAGGATATGTAAAAAAAAAAGTATATAAGGCTCAAAATCACCAAGGTGGTAAATTCGTGTCCCAGTGATTTAAATCATTGAATCTATTCATTCTAATTAAAATAATGTACTAAAAATTATTCACATCAACTCGTTTAAGCAATACATCAAAAAGATTTTTTTAAATTTATCCATTGAATATATTTTTTTCCATGAAATACCCCCGAAAAATCATTCCGGGAACGCGTCCCCAAGTACCAATCCGCCGATAACAACAGCTAAAAATCCTAATAAATAATTTTTTGATTACCTCAAAGGTACTTGTTAACTTAGTTCATTTTAGTATAAAATGATATTTATAAGTTTCTTAATCTATACAATATTATTTTTTCTGAAAATTTAATTCAAAGTTTATCCCACAATTTGTGCGTCATTCCGGGAACGCATGGTGTTTTTCTAAATATCAATTTTCAGGAAAACGCGACAGATAGCGCTACCGGGTAATTATATAAAACACTCAAGTTCAAACGGATGACCCGTGTGTTTTTTATTGAAATGTGAAAATTTTAGAAGGTAAGCATAGGTTTGTTCGAAAATTTGGCACCGTACATCAATTCAGCGTCATTCCGGGAACGTCAATAATTGTAAGAAAAAAATAAGTAAATGACTTTTGATAGAATATTTCTTAAAGACTAATGTAACTTTTTTTTATATTACCCTCCAAAAATCTCGTTTCAGTGGTAAATATTTATTTAATACGGATTTTTATGTAGAAACGTCATTCCGGGAACGTTCTCGGACATGACGTGCGTTCCCGGAATGATGATTATGTTCCTGGAATGATGATTATATCGTTTTTTATAGTTTCATGTATGTAAAAGCATTATTTTCAAACATTTATTTTGCTTTCAGTCTAATTTTATAAAAATAATGGAGAATGAGACAATTTCTCAAAAAAAATCAAAACAAGCTGATGAAGATAATCTACGTTATAAACGTTATATGATAAATTACTAATACTAAATTAAGTGTGTGAAATTATGTAAAAAAAAAGTTTTTTTTCAAAGTTTTTTTTTCAAAAAACTTAAAAATTACCGAGTAATTGACATGTTTATCATTTTTAACTATTGCGGACATATCTTAGCAACATATCTAGTATATCAAACGAATCATTTTCCGTATTTATTTAAAAGTAATTACAACTTTTTTAAGCGTTCCCGAAATGACGATACCTCACGAATCGTTTTTCGTTGAAACAATTTTATTCATGTAATTATTAATTTCCAGCTTGCCCCGCTCGGATATCAATTCTAGATAAGTTAATCAATGATTAGGACTGGTTTGCAGAACAAAAATATGAAAAAATTTATTAAGAAATTTGAAACATGGAATTTACCACCTTGGTGATTTTGAGCCATAACATATCTCTATGTATATCGAGGGATTACTAACGCAACCACATATCTCAAAAATGCCAACTTTTTAGAAGACGTAGAAAATGGCATATTCAAAATTAATGGTTGTTCAAAAGTAATATTTATTAATTGTATTTTTTTAAGGAACTATTGTACTACAGTCGGACCTCGTTATAAGACTAGTTCGGGGCTGTAGGGGAAAAAATTCTTAGAATTGAGGTTCCCCCACTATTGTGCTTAACAGTGTTTGCGCCCAAGCCTCGCTATAAGACTATCGCCGTATTGCGTTGTATTTATGCATTCGGTTCAAATCTGCTCTATTATTTTTGACTTTCTTCCTTTTTTGACGTTGTCGAATTTTTTCGTTCTTTTCCTTTAATTAATTACGTGAAACCACAAAATTGTAAGTATTCTTTATGAAAATAAATTACTTAATCTACAATCTAAATTATTAATTTAAATAAAATTTATGCATGAAAATTTCTGATATTTATCTAATACATAACCTCCAGAGTATTTATTTACACGTTTTTCAAGTTTTCTATGCATAAATATTTAATTAATAAGGATTGACATTCTATGAAATGTAGAATTTTACATGTAATTCAAATATTTTTTTCTAGTGTAATATGACGACGAAAAAAACAAAATCTATATTAGTGCCGGGAATAGAGGATTGTGTCAATAATGACAATACAAATGAGTTACATACAGGATACGGTCTTGAATCAACAAATGATGCTACAAAAGAAAAACAAAATACAAAGAGAAGAAGTTATACATATCGATGGCTCCTATCGAAAAGCGCGTAACTCAGCAGTGCAGGAAAGAAAAGCGTAACTCGACTTGACAGTTAAGAAAGGCATTTGTCATAGGGCGTCACAGGGGACATACGCCTTTCTTAACTGCTTCGCCGAGTTACGCTCTTCTTTCCTGAACTGCTGAGTTACGCGCTTTTCGATAGGAGCCATCGATATGAGCAAAAATTGAAATTTATCAATCTATCCAAAGTCCGTTCCAAAGAGTACGTATGTGATAAATTCAAAATTGACGTATGTTTGCTTAATAAGTGGATCAAAGATTTTTCAAATATTCAACGAGTTGGCAGTTCTAAAAATTTGAAAAATTTAAAGAAAAACCGATCTACCGATAATTATGAGGTTGACCAAGAATTATATACATGGTTTTTATCAGTGCGAGCAAATAAAATGCCTGTTTCCGGTGTTGTTTTGAAAGAAAAAGCAATAGAAATAAGTAAAAAATTGGGTATTAAAAAGTTTAAAGCAAGCAATGGTTGGTTAGCCAGGTGGAAAAACAAGCATGATGTACGATTGCTTCGAATAACCGGTGAAAAGCTATCTGCGGACATCAACGCGGCAAGTAAATACCCGAAAAAATTAGCAGATACAATACGAAACGAAAACTTAACTAGAGATCAAGTATTTAATTTGGACGAGACTGCTCTACAGTTCAAATTGTTACCAGGTCTGACATTTGTTGAGAATAATGAACTAAACGCTCCAGGTTTCAAGAAAGATAAAAGCCGTATTACTATTGCAGCGTGTTCCAATGCTAATGGTTCATTAAAACTACCATTGATTTTTATTGGTAAATCCAAAAATCCGCGAAAATTGAAAAATATAAATAAAAAAACGTTGCCGGTTTATTACACACATCAAAAAAATTCATGGATGACGACTGATATTTTCAAAGAATGGTTTGAGAAGGAATTCGTTCCTCAGGTGGAAAAATTTTTGAAAGAAAAAAAACTACCCAATAAAGCATTGCTGTTATTGGATAATTGCAAGTCTCATGTTTTATTAGAATTCAAAAATATGAAAACTGCTTTTTTACCGCCAAATGTGACGTCAATTTTACAACCTATGGATCAGGGCATCTTAGAATCCTTAAAGAGAAAATATAAAACTAAGTTAATAACAACATTGTATGAAGCCTATAAATCCGAAAATGTGTCCGTTCCTATTTTTTTAAAAAACATGGCAATAACTGATGTTATTGATTGGATAAGTGAAGCATGGGATTCTATTGATTCGACTACTATTTATCGATGTTGGCGTAAATTATGGCCCGTTGAAACTTGTGATAAATCTACTCAAACTGAGAGTTCGTTTAGTGATATTACTTCTTTAGATTATTCTATTGGGTTCGAATCAGATAAGACTATGATGCAGAATGCGAACGATGCAAAAAATTTAATTGGTAAATTAAGATCAATGAAGGAATTTAGAAACATTGACGAAGAGACGATCCAAAGTTGGATGACAGCAACATGTTTTAGAGGTATCAATTGTTATTTCCATTTGAAGTTATCACATTTTCTGGTAACGAATTAATTTTTGTATAGATAGGGGAGAGTGGTCCTGAGTCGGCCCAGTAAGACTTTTGTAATAAGTGCGCTCACGCTACGCAGCACAATCCATACTGATGACTGTGAGTATAATTTACGTCAGTGATTCCCAACATGTCATACGACAAAATATTTGAGCCGACATGCAAGCCATCTCTGAGAAACACCATGGTGCCGGCTCAACCCGCAGTGCCGACTCAGGACCACTCTCCCCTACTTATTTCCTGCTTATTAATTTGACAAAAATTTTTTTATAAAAATTTAAAAAATCATATGATATTTTAAATTTTTTGAAAAGAACTCTGGTACGCAAAATTAATATTACTTTTGGATTGAAAATATAGGTGATGAAGTGAGTGGTGAAGAAAACGAAGAACCAGTACCTGACGTTAGTGAAGATAACCTTGGAACTGATTTTTCATTTTTATCTAGAACCTATGATATTTTGAATGAAAATTAATATTTTCATTATAAAGTGTTTCTATCATTATTAATTTTTATTTATTCATATATATTTTTAATGTTTAAAGTACAAAAAGTGATATTACATAATGTTCAAGCATGTAATAATTGTTTAAATTGAAACAAAAAAGATTTAAATAAAGATAGTACTTATGCATTTGTGATTAAAAAAATGTTTATCGTATATATATTATTTTTCCATTCAATATCTTTTGTTTTTACTAGGAGGAATATCGTTAATTTATTTACCTGGTTAACACTTTTTATTTATATGTATGTGCATTTTATCTCAATTTTAGTCGTACTGTTCGTTAGTCTTATAGCGAGGTTTCGGCGCAAAATTTTCATTGAGTTGTTGGTGGGGGAAGCGTTCCGACCGAGTTTTAACAAATTGAGGGGAAGAGTCTTATAACGAGGTCCGACTGTAATTATTATTGTATTTTATCATTTTTTTTTATTACTTACGCATTGATCTTAAATTATCATTTTTTCGGGTGAAACTTTTAACCTCCAAAAATCGCGATACGTGGTTGCGTTAGTAAGCCCTTGATATGTATATTATATGTATATTTTTCTTCGCCCGAAACTTGCGTACTCGTAGACGATTTAAGGCTGTTGGATAGGGTCGGCCATTTTTTGAGTCGATCTCAGCGCCGCTACGCGTTGAGATTCCAAACTAAAATTATCAGGACCATGCCAAAATATGGGTGCAAATCAGAGGGCCCTAAATTTCACAAAAATTTTTTTTAATTCAAATTTTTGCGTATCTATAAACAATCTTTCAGCCAATATTTCACAATACTGAAATTATCTATCCATATTTCGACTTCGAATTTGTCTATAACCTAGATATATCAGAATTAATGGTAGACCTGACAGATTAAATGTTAATCCAGTAATTGTACTGGCAGATATCGCCCAGAGAATTCTAAATTTTCGGTTAAACGTCTGATTATTTAAATTATTACAATCAAGGACAATAAAAAAACGGCGAGTATTTGAAAAAGGCTTTTAATTTATTCATCTGGGCTATGACGGCAGCTAATCTGCAACGATACAACTGATGTGAGATTTTTAATGACTCTTTTAGTCAACATGACTAAAAAGATACACTGCAATAGATGTGAGATGATAATATTTCAAATTTCCATGCATTGTAATATAGGTAGATGGATTTTGTGTAAACAAACTAGGAACCGAGTCAACTTATAATCACTAAACACACAGGGATCTGCGACTGAAACTCTTACAAAAGCCATTCAATTTTTTGCAAATTAATAAAAACGGTCTAGTGAAGAAATGCTTTCTACAATTTTTAGATTATGGTAGTACTGGGACATAATTTTCAATTTTCTGTGATGCATCTGGATGCGCAGGTAATCTTTTGCAGGTCTGTTATGTATTGCTGCGAAGGTCCCAGCGCTAAAATTTCATCGCAGAAGATTGATCAATTTTTTCCATACTAATGCACCGCAAGGTAATAATTGTGGTAACTGTTTTTATATCGATCCTTTTCTATCCAGTCGCAAAAATGGAAAATGACTTTTTTTGAAGTTTTAGTAGCGTTTGCCCTTGCATGATAAAAAATCAAGATGCAGAGTCTTTTATCCGAATGAAGATATCTAACCAGCCTATGTTACATAAAATTATGTAAAAAATGTGCAACGCAGTCTATGCATGTTGACATTGCTGAGCACAAATAATTGTCTACAATTATGATTTAGTACAGCTAACCGTATAAATTAATTAATAAATAGTGTAATTGCTTCAGCGTTGATCTCATAATCCTGAGTCACCACAAGTCAGGTCATCTTGTATCGACAGCGAGAGCGACAGGTACCTGTGAACAAAAATGGTTAAATTAGTTTTGACAAAGACAATTGGTGTGGCTTACCATGCGATCAATTCATATATTGGTGCATAGTATATCTGGACAACTGTTTCAAATTTCATTCCATCGAATCAATTCTTTTTGATAAGACCATTGTACAAACAGCTTTTGGAATTGTTTTTTTTTTTTTTTTGTAAAAGCATACCCACTCAAAAGTCTATCATTCTTACTTAGTGGCACAAGTAATTCGGAGTAATATGAAAATCTCGTTGCTGTACATGATTCTGCTCTGCTGCGGATCAACTTATTTGCAATCCCTCTTGTTGTCCAATTCAGTTGTAGTTTCACCAACCATTTGAGTTTCTGTAATAAAAGCATAACTCATTAATTATCGAATATAGAGTCTACTTATACATGGTACTTTACTTAGACTTGTTTCGTGCATCGAGTATGTACTGTGGTTCTCTAAGTTCCATATTTCTCAGATGTCTACCATCTATCATTTCTGGGAGCATGCAAAACTCATAGAATCTAGATAGATAAGGCAACATTTTGTTTTGCCAAAAGTTATCAGCTCTAAAGACTTTGATTGTTTTCATACTTTTTGGTGTCCACAGAACGAAGGGACAATATTCTTTTTGTGTGATATGCAGTTGATCTTGAACCTGGTAGAAGTAAGGATGATTTTCGTTCATCCTGTCGGGGTCGCTTTTGTGGTAGATCCTTTGCACGTCTCCAAGCTTCTGTTCGATTGCTTGCTCCGGAGTGACATCTCTCGCGCTGAGAGGGCATTTGATCTCGATAATGCTGTCGTTGCCTTTCAATCCATCAGGAGTCGCTGCCAAGTAGGAGTGTGAGGAGTGGAAAGGCCACACTCTGAAACTTGTATCCCATTAGCTTCTTCAAATTGTTTCTGCGCTTTTACGTCGCTCTGCCTGCCATACCCCAGAGCAAGTAAAGGTCGCTCTTGTGGATACACAATAGTTTTTACTGAGTTTGCCGAAGGTGTAGTTGGCCTCATGCGGCAAACCTGGCTAAAATTGGAAGTTGTGAGTAGCTTTCTCCATAACGATTTCCATTCTCCGCTATCACTTTGACCTCTCGTACGCGCTTTGATGAGGTCTCGTTTTGCCTTACTGTTCGGCTAGTTTTCGATAGTGCAACTCGACTTGCAGTTCATATTCATCCTCATAGAGATCTGGCTTGTTGCAATTCCGACCATAATCTGGGTCCGACTTAGGTTTCTTGCGAGAGGATCCCGCAGACGACCATGACTATCTAAGCTCCTTCTTCTGGTCTTTGGCCTTTGTCAGCCGTTTTAGGTTGCGTTCTTTTTGTTTTTTCTGCAACTCGTGGACCATTGCAGTGGGCGCCTTACCCATCGCAGCACTCAACTTCTGATACGACTCCTGTGAGTTGAATTGCACAACGGAGCGAGCAGCTCGGACATTATATGAGTTTCTTTTCTCGGAGTGAATACGTTTTCCACTGATGAATTTGTTTACGATAGCATTGTAGTTTTCAACGGAGTTGCTAGTGAAGTTGGAGAGTAGACTCTCGGCTTTCCAACTTAGTTGAGTGATGGCTACGCAGATCATGTCGTATAGATCCAACTCCATCAATATTGGCACTGCATTTTCTTCTTCATCTTTTGAAGTACCTCCGCAAAAGTAGCCTGATTCGGCACACTTCTTGTGTTCGCCAAACACATGACTTTAAACACTTTTTCGGATTCAGGAACTTCTTCAGCCCTGCGGTGTTGGCCTGCTTTCACCACAAGAAAAGTGTAGTTTAAGCTCAAAAAACCGAGAACAAATTCGCGATTCTTTTCTACCAAACGTGAATAAAACTGGAATTGTATTTTCGTGTATCATTGGTTGCACTTAGAATTATTTATTATTCATCATCACGTTGGTTCATTATTCACATCATGTTGGTTTTAGAACTTATAGTTAGACATATTTCGAACTGGCAGCTAATTATGCCTGCAATTCGAGTACACTACTTTTGATGCCTATTCCGTATTTACTATCTGATCTTCCGTGTTTATTAATTAATAATTAATTCGAATTAATTCTGACAATCTCTGAGCAAGTTACCGATGCTAACAAACGTGAAACAAATTCCAATCTGTAGCATATTCACGTAGCGCACTGATCCAGCCGCGCGCCGTAGTATACGTTTCGTATAACATGTAAATGCGAGTGATTGTGTGAGTGAAACGGACGAGGCCCTCGGAAATTTGTATTCGGCTATGGGTCCTGACGGCTCGAGTAGATTTCGGTCAACGAGTCAATAGAGGCGCCATCTATTGACTAGAAATTTTCGCCCAGTAAATTCTCCAAATGTAGACTGCTTTACAACGTGGGATGGTGATTTAATTATTTCTAATGTGATATTGTTGTGCGTGAAATAGTGCTCAGTACACGTTGAGTGCGAAAAATCGTTAAATCGCCAAAATTTAATGTCACTCACCTCACGCGGCAGCCATGTTTACTGTGTCAGTGTGTGTGTCCGTGTGCCAGCTGTCACGAGGTTATTCTATTAACATCTCAACAGAATTTCAGGCTACTTTGTGTCTAACCACCACTATTTCACGCAAAACAATTTTGAGTAAGGAACATTTCGTCCACATCAGATTGTCGAAATAATTTTTCATACTCGAGAATTTACTGGGCGAAATTCACTCGTAGGTGTGTACATGTGTAGGTGCGTTACCCCCACCATACCCGACCCTATCCAACAGCCTTAAGGTTGGTTTCCGCGTCTTCTCTCATTATCCATTCGACTCTAATAAAGAATAATTTAGAATTATCATTAGGAATTCATTGGAGAACTGACAAAACTGTGTTCTGAACAAACCATACCATACCTGCCGGTTTTCATCAATTGACATAAATTAATTACATATATCCATCCCGTGACATACGGTCCCACAATTAAGCACCATTAATACGCGACAGCTAGATATCAGCAGCGCACGTATCCTCTGCACTTCTGCAATAGTCTCACCGAGGAGCTATTCACTCGAAATCCGAAAGGAATTGGTATTGAGATTTCCAATAATTTCTGCTATGTTAAAGTGATTTTCACAGACTCCCAAAGATTTTATTGGAGTTCCCGTGATTTCTAGATCAAGGAAATCGCATAAAATAGATTTCACAGCATCGAGTGATTTCCAGCGACTCCCAGCGATTGCCAATTTTTTTCGTAGGAATCTCAGGGCTTCGTTGAGCATCGGCGGAAACCGTTGAGGATCGCTACGTTCGGGCAGCGATCGCTACGATTCGGCAGGGATTCCGACAGGGATCGCTGGAAATCGCGACGATCAGCGGGGAATCGCTGGGGATTCCTCGATATTATTGAATGTGAACTGATATGAATTCCGAATTTTCAGTGCACCCAAATTATACCGATTTCTAACGATTCCTTGTGGATTTCCTCTGATATCATTAAGATTTCTCATCGAATTCCCCGGTGATTCCTCAAGTGAATAGTCCCTCGAGTCTCACACTACTAGCTAGTAGCTTATAGGCGTAACCACCCTCGGAAATACCCGCAATGGCGATTCTCGCGGCTCTCAAGTACAGTAAGATCGCAGCTAGATAAAGTAGAAAGACAGTAGCTAACCTCGAACATATAGGTAAGGTATTGTTAGTGGCAATATAGTTTGATTATTTGTGCTATATTGGAAAATTTCAAACTACAAACATAGCTAGCAGCAGGCTATAGCCGATGTCACAGGACGAGTCTCACAAGCCAGCATAAAATGAGGCTAGCGGCTAGGTTGAAACTTGTACAGCCAAGATAATTTTCTACCTGGGTAGATTATCTTGTTTCTTTTTTGTTTTACTTTATGTATGCAGTATTTGCTTTGAGGAGCAACTGCTTCTTAATTCATGATGGACGGTTTTGCAAAATTTACCGTCCAGTATTAACGGTATTGTACGGTTGTCGTCAATAGTGTCGTCACTTTTGCATTGTACTTGTCGTCGACGCGCTCTTCTTCCCTATTTTATTGTATACAGGAAGCAGCATATTCGGAATACCGTTTTGTATTTTGGGAACAAGCAAAAAGTAAAACGCGTCAGTCCAATAAAAAATGCATCACAGCATGAGAAAATTATCGAAGTTTAATTATCTAAACGACGAAACATTACAAATATCAGGAACATTATGAAAATTTCGATTAAATCAAAAGACTCTCAAACCGTAATTTGACTTAAGGTGCAGGTAATTCGGAATATAGTAGGGGAGAGTGGTCCTGAGTCGGCACTGCGGGTTGAGCCGGCACCATGGTGTTTCTCAGAGGTGGCTTGCATGTCGGCTGAAATATTTTGTCGTATGATATGTTGGTAAACACTGACGTAAATTATACCCACAGTCGTCAGTGTGGATTCTGCTACGTAGCGTAAGCGCACTTATTATTTTCGTTTGTGACAGAATTTCATTTTCGGTATTTATTCAGAAGCAGCAACAGGTATGCAAATATTTCAAAAATTCGAAATTAGGAAGTGCATTAGTTTCTTTATTCAATGAACTAATTGATGGGCTATGTCGATTTTCGATTCGAATTTGGTCGCGTGCGTAATCACGCGAAACGTGTAAAAAGTCGAGGTGGTCTTGAGTCGGCACCAAATAGGTGGTCCTGAGTCGGCACCAATTTTTTTGATCTTGTTGCTTTTTTGTATTGTTCTGTTATGTTTCTTTTTTTGTCGTTTTCGGTATTTTTCCTTTATAGTCATCGGACGCAATTTCAAACGCAAGTCAGAAAAGCGTGATACCCGTATACTTTTACGCGCGGTGGCAGCCACGAAGTTGGGCATGTAATAATATATAATATGAAATTGGACAAAAAGTGCATGTTTTATTCTTCCAAATGGTGCAAATTCGTCCATTTCCTGTTGACAGCAGTTGTGAGTTAGAGAATCTGCGCCTTTTCTTGCATTTGAGTGAAAAAAATGGGGTGCCGACTCAGGAACACTATTTTGAGAAATGCTCAAAATATACTTTTACACTTCGCACTGTATTCTGACTGCAAAAAGTACACTACCCCTTCCTCAATGACATAGAATTGTAGGTGAACGATCGCTCTACTTAACTAAACACTTAGCAGCGCTATAAAATCCGATTTACCTTCTGTTTTCGGACAAAAGTCTTACTGGGCCGACTCAGGACCACTCTCCCGTATTCCAAATTATAATTCTTATTATTGGAGGTAGGGAAAGGGTTGGAGGGGGGGGGGCACCCGCCCACCCTGCCTCCAACCCCTTCCCTACCGCCAATAATAAGAATTCATCAGCATTGCTATTATCTTTCAGCCAAATTATAATCTTTTTTTTTTTTTACAATTACTCACAATTTCCTTTAGAAAATGAAACAATCGTAATAAGTATTAAATATTTATCCCGAAGTAGCTTCTTGCCAATGTTATCAGTCACATTGAAAAATACTATTGATCTTGATCTTTAATTATGTTTACTCTCGGTATTCCAAATTAAAAACATGTCATCGTAAACTAAAATTCTGTACAAAATTTCTAATTCAAGTACAATTCACAAAACCCATGTAAAATCAGTAATTAATAACGTCACTTATTAATTTGAATAATTACAATGTAGATGTTATGAATTGCAATGAACGATTAGAAAGGATTGTATTCTTGCTGAAAAACTTCTGAAAATTGAAGATTTGTTTTCGTGAGCCTTGTAGCAGGAATATCAAGATGATGGGTTGTTTTGAGTACTCATTGGCTTCGCACGTCATGTGACGTTATGTTTGTAAAAAAAAAGTACAGCTGGCGTTTTTATAAACTAAGATATTTAGGTATCCCGAATTACGTGCACTATTCCGAATATGCTGCTCTTCCTCTATGTACTTTTGTAAAACTAATATGAAATAGATACACGCATCCGAGTTCAAAAGCAATCACGACGGTATGAAAATGAGTTATGTTCGGTAACATGCCAGGCGAAATTGGCGGTAACCGGAAACCGGAAACCAATAGCAAATCACATGATTCGGTGTTCGAAAGTATCGTATGTGTAACATGAAATACGCAATTCTGGCTAGACAAAAAAAAAACCATTCAAGCAATTAAGCATCTGACAATTGGCTAAATGCATACTTTTTTCCATTTGAAATATGAAATGGAAATGCATTTTGAAAAAAATATTTAAAATGTTAAATGCAAAATGCCATTTACATTTTAAATGCCTATTTTAAGCGAAACCATTTCAAATATTACCCAGCAGTGCATCAAGGGCAACAAAACCATTGTTGACCAGTGTAATTCAACAAATTTCGATTACAATTTTCACAACACTGCTAACAACACGATGATCCAATAATTTAAAATTTATAGGGTATAAATTATTCCAAAGCCATCATGTACAGGGTGTATAAAAAAGTTTGGTCACCGCTTCACCAGGTGATTCTCCAGCTCGAGATCGGTGAAGATCTTGAAAATCATGTAGGCGCAAAACTGACCTTGACCTTTTATGGAAGGTCAAATTTTTTTATCGTTTCAAAAAATCTTACTTTTCGAGATGAACAAAAGTCTCTGAGGAACCATGGGTCGCGACCGAATCCATTTTATCGAAAAGGGCATCTGAACCTCAGAATAAACCTTTAAAATATTGAGCGAGTCTAAACTCGATTTTGCGATCGGATTCAGCGGAAATAAATAAAATTTCACTTTCAGACCATCAAAAACTGTCGCATGCATTTTCCACTTCCGAGATGACGCACCTAGTCTCAGAAACACTTGATTTCTTATTTGGTTCGTGTAAAATTCTTATAACATCACGAGACTCCCCCAGAAAACGTTGGTTCTATGCGACAAGCTTGCCGGAAAAGAACGAGCTGAATATCATGGATTGACACACTCTACCAAGCCGACCGCGGTTGGTAGCAGCGTGAGTTACTTGAATCATACTTATATTCTCTTAGTTCTCATTGCTATTACCCGGGCGCCAATCACATGTTATCTCTCTCACATGCAATGTTGAGTCCTGAGCACCCTAGCATATGATAGCCCATGCTTCATAAGCGCCTTCAGATTACCATAAAGCGATGAAAGAAATGGAAAAACAATCTGTCACTTTTCGTTAGTCTGTCTAATACGAATAATATTTTATTAGACTCGTTCAATATTTTAAAGGTTTATTCTGAGGTTCAGATGCCCTTTTCGATAAAAAGGATTCGGTTGCGACCCATGGTTCCTCAGAGACTTTTGTTCACCTCGGAGAGTAGGATTTTTTGAAACGATAAAAAAAATTGACCTTCAATAAAAGGTCAAGGTCAGTTTTGCGGCTACATGTTTTTCAAGATCTTCACCGATCTCGAGCTGGAGAATCACCTGGTGAAGCGGTGACCAAACTTTTTTATACACCCTGTACAGGAGGTCGTCGAAATCTCTTGTTACTTTCCCAACTTTTTATTGGAATCGAATAAAAAGTCGATTCCCGATTTCAAGAATGGGAATTTTCGCACCTCGTACCTTGAACCACCCATTTTCTGTTTATCCCGCAGCAGTTTTTAACACCTACACGGCATAGCTGACTGAACCCGAACGTCCACGTGATTCCTGAATCGGCCGCCAAGCCGCGCTACTAGAGATGTCCAAGAGGCGTTACGTACGAACAGTCGCGTGTTTCGCGTGCGTTAGCTACTCCCGTTTCACTTGATTTCTTTTTGTACTATACGTCACTGTGTCGTAATTTCACGACCGACGCTCTTCTCGCGGCCTTGTTATGATGGAAATGTTTCGTCTCTGGCACAATTACCATTTGGCGAAACATGTAGTTTTATTATACCGATGAGATGTCATTAAAAAACCTGAAGTTAAGTAATCATCTTACCCATATTATAAACACCGTAGCTTATTACTTTGATATCACAACCAAAGTTCAAGACGTTATAAGACGTTATAAGAAATTGCCGTGTCTCTGCACAGTGGGACGGAATCCCAAATGGACGACCAAAAGTCGAAAACGCTTTTAATTCAGGTAAAAGTTCATACTCACGGGTTTTTGGGGTCGCTGATCACGAATCTCAAGTCATAATTCGGAAAAACAAAACGGCGGATCCAGTACGGCTGAAAATTTATTCAAAAACGCATTCAATCCGGGTGAAAGTCTGTACTCGCGGGTTCTTGGGGTCGCTAATCACGAATCTCAAGTCAAAATTTCAAAAAACAAAATGGCGGATCCAGTACCGCAAAAAATTTAATGAAAAACGAATTGAATCGAGGTGAAAGTCTGTACCCGGGGATAAATTAAATTGGGACAATAATGCGCGTATTGCAAGTTTCGCGTCATCCGACAGAATGAAAGGTCGTTGTAGTTTCTTCGACATGAACTTTTCAATTTTCAGATATGCCGAAGCTGCACCACGATTCAAATTATTTTTCATGAGTGCGAAAACATCTTTACTCGTTAATCCAGGTGCTGCAGGATCATCTTCGGAAGATTCTAAAATGTCAGAGTATAACCCAGGTAGAATATTGTAGAATATTGGTAGAATATTGGCCGGACAAGTTTGAAACTTCAAACTAGCTTTATTTTAGCCTAGCATCCAAGACTCATTTTGTAAGCTAATAGTCCAGTCACCTTAGCATAAGACCTATTCAAGAGGCCCACCCTCTTGCCAATTTTTTTACAGGTAGTTTGGACCTACAAGAATATAGTCCTGAGTTTTCTTACATTTTCAAGGTACATTTTTGCAATAAAAAAACATTGAAAATTAAAAAACGGCTATTTTTGGGATAACTTTGTTGGAACGCGTCCTATCGAAAAAAGTTTCCAATAAAATTTGTACATCTTAACGTCCTTTGTAAAAAAGGTCCTGAGAAAAAAAGTGCTAACATTATTAATTAAGCGGTTAATGGCAAATGAAAATGAAAACTCTACATTTCGTTTTTGTAACCGCAATCGGGTATTTATCAACATATCGGTTTGAAACTGGTACGAGATGTAAAGGAGCCAAACCCCAAGAGAATCGTGTAAGATTTATCGATCTGCGAGGTATAGTTTAGCAACAATCTGCGATCATCGAAAAATCTTTGCCTTTCAATAGAATTTCCCGACGAAGGCCCACAGGGTTGAAAAAAATCGAGGAGCTTCGTATAATCATGCACAAGCGATTTGAAAAAAAAAAATTTCAATTTGTTGAAAATAGGCACTGTTTTTCGGCGATTTTCGATTCTTGCTTATAAACAAATAACAATTCTGACCAAAGTTGCAAAGATATTTGGAAAATTCTTGGGCCGTCGAACGCGTTTTGGAAAAACGAACAAATTAAAAAAAAAAAATTTGCAATATTTTGATTACCGCCCGAGATATGAATGTTTTTACGTTTGTTCAATTTTCTATTGTTGTAATAAAGATTTTTGCAAATTTCGAGTTCCTCAGCAATCCCTACGCTTCCGGCCATGAGATTCAATGAAAGTATTCCCTTTACGAGCAAGTATGCCATCACAGTTGTCGTTGTATTTCGATCGACGGCTCGCCGGCGAGCGCGCGGCGTCGACCGCTGGGCCGGGCGGCGCGGTGGGGATGCCTCCTCTCACTCCGCAATCCCGCGCGAGCGGCTTAGTTAACAAATATCGTCACTTCCTTAAAAATGGCCGTAGAACAATTTTTTTTTTTTCATTTTACGTGATTTTTTCTTACGAACACGATGGTGCTGTTGAAAATTATGTTCAACGCATAACATGACCCGCATGACCATGTTTCTCGCAAATTTTACATTTACACATGCTTTAAAATTATTTGCCTGTGGATGGGGAAAGGTAACAGAAAGAAATCTTTTCTTAGACACTGTTTCATTCATTACAATAAGCTGGCAATGCATTTAAAATTTAGTTTTGAAGAAATTAATCATACTCAAATTCATCTTGCTTTTGCTCGTGAAAGGAAATTGGAAAGTATGATTAATTTCTTCAAAACTAAATTTTAAATGCATTGCCAGCTTATTGTAATGAATGAAACAGTGTCTAAGAAAAGATTTCTTTCTGTTATCTTTCCCCATCCACAGGCAAATAATTTTAAAGCATGTGTAAATGTAAAATTTGCGAGAAACATGGTCATGCGGGTCATGTTATGCGTTGAACATAATTTTCAACAGCACCATCGTGTTCGTAAGAAAAAATCACGTAAAATGAAAAAAAAAAAATTGTTCTACGGCCATTTTTAAGGAAGTGACGATATTTGTTAACTAAGCCGCTCGCGCGGGATTGCGGAGTGAGAGGAGGCATCCCCACCGCGCCGCCCGGCCCAGCGGTCGACGCCGCGCGCTCGCCGGCGAGCCGTCGATCGAAATACAACGACAACTGTGATGGCATACTTGCTCGTAAAGGGAATACTTTCATTGAATCTCATGGCCGGAAGCGTAGGGATTGCTGAGGAACTCGAAATTTGCAAAAATCTTTATTACAACAATAGAAAATTGAACAAACGTAAAAACATTCATATCTCGGGCGGTAATCAAAATATTGCAAATTTTTTTTTTTTAATTTGTTCGTTTTTCCAAAACGCGTTCGACGGCCCAAGAATTTTCCAAATATCTTTGCAACTTTGGTCAGAATTGTTATTTGTTTATAAGCAAGAATCGAAAATCGCCGAAAAACAGTGCCTATTTTCAACAAATTGAAATTTTTTTTTTTCAAATCGCTTGTGCATGATTATACGAAGCTCCTCGATTTTTTTCAACCCTGTGGGCCTTCGTCGGGAAATTCTATTGAAGGGCAAAGATTTTTCGATGATCGCAGATTGTTGCTAAACTATACCTCGCAGATCGATAAATCTTACACGATTCTCTTGGGGTTTGGCTCCTTTACATCTCGTACCAGTTTCAAACCGATATGTTGATAAATACCCGATTGCGGTTGCAAAAACGAAATGTAGAGTTTTCATTTTCATTTGCCATTAACCGCTTAATTAATAATGTTAGCACTTTTTTTCTCAGGACCTTTTTTACAAAGGACGTTAAGATGTACAAATTTTATTGGAAACTTTTTTCGATAGGACGCGTTCCAACAAAGTTATCCCAAAAATAGCCGTTTTTTAATTTTCAATGTTTTTTTATTGCAAAAATGTACCTTGAAAATGTAAGAAAACTCAGGACTATATTCTTGTAGGTCCAAACTACCTGTAAAAAAATTGGCAAGAGGGTGGGTCTCTTGAATAGGTCTTATGCTAAATATGGCCTAAGGTGACTGGACTATAAGTTCAAGGTTGCTGTTAGAATAAAATACATGATAAGAGTCTAAGGTGTAACTAACATTAAAAAATGTCTAGCTGTTAGCTTGTTTTCCACGCGTATTTCAAGATTCGTTTTTAGCTTGGATACCTATCTTAGAACAACCTAATATTTCATCGTTACTGCAAGGTTCACTTGTGTGTTTTAAACGAATTCAAAATCTCTAACTGTTGGCTAGTTTTTCACGCGTATTTTGAGATTCGTTTTTAGATTGGGTACCTAGCTTAGTAGTCCAAGAAATAAAGCCGAAAAAATTTAAAATCAAAATACAGTAAAATTTGAAAAAAAATTTAAAATTTAAAATTTGGATACAGTATAGAGAAGTATAAAGAAGAATATACCGGTATTCTATAAGAATATACCGGTCCCATACGGTATGTATCAGTGTCATGCAAAAATGCTTTATTTCCTGGACTATGGAGCAACTTCACCTCGAACTTCACGCATTTCATCGTTACTGCAAGGTTCACATGTATTGCGTTTGACACGAAGCACTGCTGTGATAGCCATAATTGTCAGTATTTAAATTTAAATTTACCGCACACGGAGAAAATTAAATAATTGAAATTACTATCTGGTTATGGTAGAATTTTATAAAGTCAACTCGATAGCGATGAATACTACTTTTATGATTGTATAAATGCTGCGATGAAAAAATTAATCAATCGAGATGTGGCGTTGAATTTCACTGCCACCAGAAAAATGTCTGACAAAATTGTATTTGCATTGAATGTTCCCAACATTTATCGCAGTACAGGTAGTAAGTATTAATAAACCTATCACATCGATATATAATGAAAATCTCATGTCGGTTATTCAGTACTGATTAAAAACATTTACTTCACTTTTAGACACTTTAATTGCCGCTCTGCAAAAATCGGAGTCAAAAGTTATTTCGGTTAGTACATCCTTTACCCAATCCCAATATTGGGAAGGGAAACGTAATAAGAAAAATCACGACCAAATTGATAGTTTAGAGGATGAAGAAGAAAATTATACAAAGAGAAGAAGAGAAGAAAATAAGAGAGATGATCAACAGTCAAGACGGGCAAAATTAAACAGTGATAAGATTTAAATTACAAAATGAACGTATACGGAAATAAATATTTTTTTTTAAACATAATATATGCGATATATTCAATGCCAATTATAGTGGAGAATATTGCTGAATATTTTTTATTTAATTAAATTAAGCGATACATAAAGTCACGATCATCGGAAAACTTGTTCCTGTAAAATACAAAAATCAGATATGTGTTTGTGTGAAGAAAAAAAATATGAAATAAAAATTTCTTCATTTTCAAATACTCTTTTATGCTCAAAACACCATATTTTTGCAAGCTAAAAATAAGCTATATTTTCTATCTTGTAATTAGCTAAGTTGCCACTGTTGATGCAAGCTAAGACGGTAAGCTTGCTGTTAGCGATCTTGTGCGTTACCAACCAGCCTTGTACTTAGGTTAGTTAGCAAGCTAGTTTGAAACTAATACTTATAAAATTAGCTTAGTGCAAGCTAATTTTGATGCTCATTTTCTACCTGGGTAGCAATTCTACGTTGATTTTCGGAAAAATCATTGGTTAACTAATATCACATAGGGTAAATACACCAATAGATGGACACCCCCCAATAGATGGACAAATATTATTTCCAAAAGCAATTACATCAAATTTAAGAACGAAATTGTAAAGTCATAATTTTTTTCTATGGCTATATGTAGTCCTGATTGCAAAAAATGACTTTTTTCATCTTCATATTTATAATAAGAATAAAAAAAATATTTAAATTTGACATGACGAAGTTTTACTTCAAAAGCGCCATCACTAGTAAACACGTGACAGATGTCCGATAAACGTTGTTTGGTATTACTATTGTAAATGAATAAAAAAATAAGCTATGTATGTACATTATTATGTTCGTATTTCACTAAAAAAAGCTATAAATATCGTACTAAAATAATAAAACTACAAAAATATAAGAAAATTCAGCGTCCATCTATTGGTGACATATTTCTAACCTCTACCCAATAGATGAACATTGAGTTGACCTGGTGAATTTTCTTACAGGGGAGGAGGGGGGAAAGCGGAGTACTTAAGAAAGTATTGAGTTTTTGGGGGTTTAAATATGCTGAATTTTCCTCTTTTTAATTGTATCCAAAGAAAATAAAACGAATAGTTAGCTGCCGTTACAAAAAAAATTTCACTTTTTGAATTTTTGAATTTAATCTAAAATTTGGATATGGCTAGTTCTTATTGTGAAGGAATAAAATGGATCGCTTTTAGCTTCACAATGTTATTTTAGATTTAGTTTGCAAAGTGGCCAGAGCCCAGGTAGAAAATGAGCATCAAAATTAGCTTGCACTAAGCTAATTTTATAAGTATTAGCTTCAAACTAGCTTGCTAACTAACCTAAGTACACTGAGAAAAATTCATAGTTGCTGTAACGATAATTTAACAATAAAAAATGGTGATATAAAGTGACAACACAAGTCTTTTGGTTGTGGAAACAGACATAATTATCGTTCAGTAAACTATAAAAAATGGTGCTCTTGACGATATGGTTTACTTTACGAACATTGTTACCATAACGATCATCATTTTACCATGAAATTTTTGTTGGAAATACTATATTACATTAGTTCATGCAATGAGATTTGTTGTTCGGTTAACAATTCCTTACGTTGAAAACATATCATCAATACGATTCCCGGAATTTTGTTTTAATGTTCACTCGGCCATAGCGGTTCAGTTCAGGGAACCATGCGGTGTGATGCGCTCAAGAATAAAAAATAGTCTCTGGAGCCACATTACTCGACCATTTTGACAATACTTTTCTGCACTGCTAACTATAAAAGAGTGTTCAGGTGACCAACACAGTTGTTTACAGTTACTATAAACATTTCCTCATAGCTTAAATTTTGCTACGCAGAAAAAATAAGTTGAGATGGTTACAATGAATTTATTACAATGTGTGATGTGTCGAGCAACACCTACAATTGTAACCAACTGCATATTGATACATAGTAAGGATTTTTAGATTAGAAAAACATCGCATTATTTTCGCCGGGATTCGATCCGGGACCTACGCATTCGCTCGCATTATTAGTCGCACGCTCTACCGACTACGCTAAACTATTCGCTGAAACCTTTTATCAGTTTTTGGTATTTATTTTGAACTTGGTGTGTGTCTTTATGATATCTGCTTGTTAATGTAGCTAATCCTAAGGTGTCTTAACTGACCGTCCGAATACGAAATGTCTTCTCAATGCAATTTTCCCCTAAAGTTCAGCTGTGTAACTCGAAAAAATTGTGCCTGGTACAGTGTTCTGAATAGTTACAGTGACTATTCAAGAAAAGTTGAATATACCTATGACTGGAAAAGACTGTTGGTATTACCGAATTTCCGGCGTAGTTATTGTTTCTAAATCACAAATGCTCGCTGCACCTCAATTATAGTTACTTCAACGGAAAAAAATGTTACCGTTACGATAAGATTTCAACTGTATCAAAAATGTTGATTTTACACATTGAATTTCTCTCAATGCAGGGTTCCTTTTCCCATTCGAATAACATGGGAAAAGTATAAATTTAGATTGAAACACCGCTCATGGTGGAACTATTGGTTTTACGAAGAAACTCTAAATGACAATTTTCTAAGAAATTTTATTTCTCATAAAAATAGTCCCCACAAGTATCATTTAACGATTTACAACTTATTCACACGAAAATTATGATCCAAATGTCGACACAGCGTTGAAAATCGAATTGAAAACCGCGAAGATAACCGATAATATTCTCGCGATAACAGAGTTCGAACGTCGATCCAACTATGTTTCGCGTTGTGCCCATGATCAGTGACTATATGGTGAAGATAACTCTATAGTATTGTCGCGATATCAGAGTTCGAATGTCGATCTAACTATGTTTTTGGTTGTGCTTACGATCAGTGTATATGTAGTTAAGTCCACCCCACGCATCGCTTTGGTAACAATGTCGCGTAGTTCGGAGAAATAGAGAGAAAGTTAATAACAAACAGAATCAGATTATGCCAAAAATATTGTTGCGTGAAATATGAATGGAACAGTATATTACACTATAAATTATAGTAACGGCAATATAATACATATCGTTGATATTTTTACCAAAAATATAGTTGCAGCAACTGTGTTTATTGTTGAATTTAGTATTGTTAACGATAACTATATCCTTATAGTACGGGATACAATAATATCGTCACGTCTACTATAAATATCGTTTTCAGAATGATAAAAATTTTACAATGCGGTATAGTTGTCTTGACTCACACTTTTTTTCTCAGTGTACAAGGCTGGTTGGTAACGCACAAGATCGCTAACAGCAAGCTTACCGTCTTAGCTTGCATCAACAGTGGCAACTTAGCTAATTACAAGATAGAAAATATAGCTTATTTTTAGCTTGTAAAAATATGGTGTTTTAAGCATAAAAGAGTATTTGAAAATGAAGAAATTTTTATTTTATATTTTTTTTCTTTACACAAACACATATTTGATTTTTTTATTTAACCAGGTACAAGTTTTCAGATGATTGTGACTTCATGTAGCACTTAATTTAATTAAATAAAAAATATTAAGCAATATTCTTCACTATAATTGGCATTAAATATGTATATCGCATATATTATGTTAAAAAAAAAAAAAAAAACATTTATTTCCGTATACGTTAATTTCTTTAATTTAAATCTTGTGACTGTTTAATTTTGCCCGTCTTGACTGTTGATCATCGGTCTTATTTTGTTCTCTTCTTCTCTTTCTATAATTTTCTTCTTCACCCTCTAAACTATCAATTTGGTCTAGATTTTTCTTATGACGATTCCCTTCCCAATATTGAGATTGGGTAAAGGACGTACCAAGAGCAGAAATAACTTTTGATTCTGATTTTTGGAGAGTGGCACTTAAAGTGTCTAAAAGTGAAATAAATGTTTTTAATCAGTACTGAATAACCGACATGTGATTTTCATTATATATCGATGTGATAGGTTTATTAATACTTAGTAACTATACTGCGATAAATGTTGGGAACATTCAACGCGAACACAATTTTGTCAGCCATTTTTCTAGTCGCAGTAAAATTCAACGCCACATCTCGATGAATTAATTTTTTCATTACAGCATTAACGTTTTTTTGCAAACTATCATCTTTATCTGTTATAATAGTTAGGGAGGCGAAGAGGGGATTTTTCGGGCATACTCGAGCGCGGCAGTTTAAGATATGAGAGATACCTTGGACCTAATAGAACAACTTTGGAAAGTATTGGCTCTATATCTAGTGACGCGCGCCTAGGATAGACGATCAGATTAGTAAAAAAAAATCGATGGTCGGAAATACTCGAGCGCGTCAGATTAAGATATTGGGGGTTGATTTTAGTGTTTTAAGACTAAATTTAACTAATCTGACGATAAGTCCTTGACGCCGCAGAGTTATAGGGTCGCGAATTTGTAAAAAAAAAACGTTAATCCGGCATTCTCGAGCGCGAAATTTTTTTTTGTTATTTTGAAGGATATAATCTAAAACTTACTAAAAATACAAAATCTGCCGGTTTCCGCATGACCGGAAGTGTGGAGGAGCCATTTCGTCTGCCGAAAAACGCGTTGCGGCATATAAGTCGCGAACGATACATTTTACAAAAAAAAAGTTTAAATAAAAAAAAAAGGTAATTTTATTTTACACAAAAAAGGTCTCTTGATATTTTTGTCTAAACTTAAAACTTTTGGACTTAAAGCATCATGAAAACTCAAACTCCCGGTTTTTTGAGTAGGTATATCTCGAAAACGGAGGGTGTTAAAAAAAAATTGATATGAAACAACGATGATTAAATTATGTAACTTTTATTATATCTCAAAATTTTTTTTTTCTAAAGTTTCTCGAAAATTTTCGTAGACTCGGAAAAAGTTACGCGTATCTGTATACAAAAGTATTATTGACATGTACAGTTTCATTTATTTATATTATTCAATAGCCTGTTGATCCTCAAATTGTTTTTTGGACGTACCGTAAGCAAAACGAAGTGAAGAATTGAAGCAAAAAAGAGGAATGTGCCATAAATATGTAATACAGACTGAGCGCTCCACAAAAGAAAACCTTTTTCGGTCAGATTAAGAGAACCCACCAACATTTTTGTCAGATTAAGAAAATATGCTTTCAGGATACCGAGATAAACCTCCCCTATGAAAATCTGACGCGCTCGAGTATTTCAAAAGATCATTTTTTTTTTGCATTTTCAAAAATTCGTCGTACCTTATCGTCACGCCGAAATCGTCAGTTTTTTTAAAGGGAGCTTCCTTGGGGCCTACTTAACACCCCTTCCGAAAATCTGACGCGCTCGAGAAAATTTTTTTTTTTTCGGATTTTTGACTCCTTCATATGCCTACCCCCACCACGCAAACCGGCAGATTAGTATACCATTGTTATCAGAGGGACTTGGGGCATACGTGGTATGAATATCTGACGCGCTCGAGAATGCCCAGGTAACTGTTTTTTTTTACATTTTTGAAAACCCGTACACGCCATACCCACCGCTAAAATGGTTTTTACCATACGTGCTTTTCTTTTCGAAATTACTTGATCTTTCGATTTTGATAGGTCTCGACCGCGCTCGAGAATGCCGCCATTTAGCGGCCTCGCCTCCCTAACTATAAGAGTCATCGGAGAGCACTAAAATTACAAAAAGTTATACATTACAAAACAGAGCAATATACTGGATTAATGAATAAATTTTAGTAAATTAAAAATCTTACTAAATTTTTTTTCAATTCAGGATTAGATATTAATTTCTTCTCTATATCATATAGTATGTTTATGTCCTTCACCGGAAAATCGACGCCGAATGTTTTTGCCCAAGTATCTGTTATAGCCCCTTCGTATTTTTGTTCCAGCAAACTTTCCATTTTTAACATTAATTTTGTTTGGTTTCTTTGCTCTATTTTAAGAGATGTCAGCTCATTCATTATTGCAAGAAACTCTGAATTAAAAAAAAAAAAAGAACTTTATGAAAAATCGTAAAATTACAAGTCATATTAGTAAATAGCAATATTAAATAAAGAAAAATTTACGGTTTTGACGTAGATACAATCCTTGACCAACACTTTTTTCATTGATTTGATTAAGGGGTAAATCCAAGTCATTATCCTCAGTATCTATTAAGAATTTCGTGTAATTTTACATAAATTATGTAAAATATTTATGATATTGAAAAGCTATTTGTCATACCTTCTGGAATGACAATTAAGCCATTTTTATCAATGACTGCGTCAATGGGTAAATCCCATTGTCCATCATCATCGCGGTTATCAAACAAAATTGACCCAGTATTCAGACGTCGTGTGCTAGTAACTGGAGATAATTGACGTGATGTCGACGGCAGCTGATCATTAGAATTATCAAAATTTTTGTCGGTAAAATTCGGCACATTAATCGCAGCGTTTTTTATATGAGCCTCAATTTTCGATATATTTTGTTTCACAGTTTTTGGCAATGGAGGTTTTGAAATGGGATTCCTAGGTGCTTTTGTTCGTTGTACACTTAATGATTCATCCTGTTTATTTTTTTTAACTTTTTGTATTTTTTTCTTGGTCGATTTAATTTGTGATTTTTTTTTCTGAACTTGATGAATTCGTCGACAAATCATTCGAAGATTCAGAATCTGTAGAAGTGTCTTCTTTGTCAAAAAATGCTTCTTTGGATTTACTTTTTTTTTTTAATACTTTAGTAGACATTCCACTCTCTGTGTGAGAACCAAACACTAAATTTTTTGCTTCGGTAAAACTTTTATTGAGCTTTTGAATTCGTAAAGCTCTCTCAAGACGTTCAGCCTTTTCAAGTGAATTAGCTTCTGCATCAGTTGAAAAAGCGTTCTCTTTAGTTTTTAGCTTCTCAATTTTTATAATTGCACTTTTGTAATCAGCTGTTAAAATCAAAAAATATTATTACATATGATTCAAAAATAATTATCAATATATCAACAGATGTTACCATGTTATAAATAATTAAATGGAGATAAAAAAAATATAAGAATTAAACTAAACATTAACACTGTTGTTGATAAATTCACGCATTCTCATTTTACAAAATTGTATAAAAACGATGGTTATACAGTAAAATTTATTTCAATTTACCAACCTGCATGGCCCCTTATTTTCACATTCAAAATTTCCCATGATTCATCTGCTGGAGCTTTTGCTTTCACCATATTGTTAAAATTAGTATATGGTTCTGGAGGAAACGGACACGTAAATTTTTTCTTTTTATCATCGTACGTGACCCATGATGATGGCACAGCGTCCATGAATTTTTTTGATTTTTTACCTCTGGTTATGAATTCAATTAAGATGTAATCAAAAATTTCATCCTCATCATTGTAATCAGACATTTCGATCAATCGTTATCAAATCAAAGATATAAGTTTAGATGTTGGTTTTATTCACAATGATTTTCTCAGACGATAAATATACTGATTGTCAGTACGGCTCAGTACCGCTCGTCAAACATATCGTTCGATTGTTATTACAAACAATAAAAAGCGCCTTAAAATTCATTCGTTCATTTTCGTGTTCATTTAATTATACAAAGAGAAGAAGAGAAGAAAATAAGAGAGATGATTAACAGTCAAAACGGACAAAATTAAACAGTGATAAGATTTAAATTAAAAAAATTAACGTATACAGAAATAAATGTTTTTTTTTTAATAATATACCCAGGAAACACAAGTTGGTTGATAACCCGTGGAGAGCACGTTTAGAAGGTGGAAAGATGGTTTCCGTGTAAAACATACACGTGTTTTATTAGACGTCACATATAAACGTTTGGAATACATTTCGTTAAAACGTAACTCACACGAAGCACATAATAATTTCGTGTTATTAACGTCTTTTACTAGTGAACCGTAACACCGGAAAAGGTGTTCCATTCCACGGTTTTAATAGGTGTTTAAGCCATGCATTACATGTTAACACAACGTGTATATCTTGTTCAAGAGCATACGATCAATCCACCGAACATGCAAAGACACTTTTTGTACGTTACGTCACAACGTGTTACTTCGATGCCAAGATCGGTGTGTTATTAATGTATTTCACTAGTGAACCGTAACACCGGAAAAGGTGTTCCATTGCACGGTTTTAATAGGTATTTAAGCCATGCATTACATGTTAATACAACGTGTATATCTTGTTCAAAAGCATACGATCAATCCACCGAACATGCAAAGACACTTTTTGTACGTTATGTCACAACGTGTTACTTCGATGCCAAGATCGATGTGTTATTGACGTATTTGACTAGTGAACCGTAACACCGGAAAAGGTGTTCCATTCCACGGTTTTAATAGGTATTTAACCCTTCGTCTGCAAACCTGGGTCGTTCGTGTCCGAGCGAAAACAGTTTTGGTTTGTACCGGGAAAATAGGGGAAGGGCGGAGGCTCCTCCTTATCTGTAAAAAAAGTTATATAGGAAGGGGAACTAATGCCCAAGTTTCAAAATTTTAGTACCTTCCAGGTAGTGGTAACGAGCACACGAACTTTGCAGAGGACACGAAAGACCCAGGTTTGCAGACGGCGTGTAGTAAACAGGTGAGTTCGTGAAAAATTTTTTTTCTTGTTTTATGGTATTTTTGGCATCAGTAGTATGCCAAAGGCATTTGACATTAGTCAGTATGCCTAAAAAAAAAATTTGGAATTTTTTTTTAGTATTTTTGAAAATGGAGCAGCGATCGGCCTCAACAAAATTATCAACTACAATGCACTGTTAGGTTGAGAATCATAATAATATGCAATTATAAGGACTTTTCTTTGTGAAAAAAGAAAAAAAAATTTTTTTGCTAATAAAATGTGTGAAAACCAATATGCATCGTACGTAATTTATTGCCTGTTCTCATGTCCAAAACTTGAGCACTTAGCTATGGATAAATGAAACAAACTATTTTTTTTCCTAAAGCTACACTATTGACCTTTAATTTCCATTTTGAAAAATTGCGCTATCTTTAGAAGTCTCTGAGTTACAATTTTTTTTGTAAATCAAGATTTTTTTACAAATTTCTTCATATATTTAACAAAAAATGTGTAAAAAAATTTAATTTTCAAAAATTTTACAATTGGCACTTCAAAAGGAATAGTTAAAGAAGTAGCGTAAATTTTTTCAGAATTTTCTGAGTGCATTAAGGGGGTGAATTAATGGCCGGACGCGAAAGACCCACGTTTGCAGACGAGAGGTGCGGAAAAAACCTTTGCAGACGAAGTGTTAAGCTATGCATTACATGTTAATACAACGTGTATATCTTGTTCAAGAGCATACGATCAATCCACCGAACATGCAAAGATACTTTTTGTACGTTACGTCACAACGTGTGACTTCGATGCAAAGAATAGGTTCAATGTACGCGTCAATTCTGGGACAATTGACGATAAATTACAGTTACCTCATTGCACTAAATTTATACGTGTAGTACATTCTATAATTTCATATATATTGACGTTAAAATGACGTGCAATATATACGTTATTAACTCCACACATTCGAATCATTCATTGTCGACAGTATGGATTCTTTTTTCTGGGTGCAGTTGGGGTCGAGATTCAAACTTCTTGAATTCAAGGAATGATTAAGTCATACATGCATACGGATTCATACATTTTTTCGAAATCATACAGCTGTACCGAATTTAGTAATGTGTATAGGTACATACATATCGATGTATGTATTATTCGATCTATTTTTAGTTGTAAATCCAACAATTGTTCGTGATGTATCAACCGAACTATAATTTGGTTTCATAGCTGCATAAAAAAATTAAAGTTGAAATTTGGAAATATATATTACACATATAAGGCCGATTCCCACCTGCGGGTACGTCAAATAAACGTTTCGCGGTGTTCATTCTCGATCGGCGCGCCTCTATTCGGTAGGATTGAAACTCAGTATTTGATATCTCTGTCGCACCTCACCGATTTCTATCGCGCTACCCCACTCTCTCATGCCCTCTGCCTCGCGATGCCACTGTGGAGGGGATGCCGGCTACCTCGAGGTAAGCGAGCCTCGCAGCCTGTAAGCAACCTTCGTCAAAGACGCTTGTGTGAGTGTGTGTGTGTGTGTGTAGATGACTGTATCACTTGAATATCAAAGGGGTAAGTATTTGTTCTTGCTATTATAAAATATGAGGATTGGCTGGTGTAAATTTCATATATTTTCAAAATATAGTCAATGTTTCTTAGACAAGGTATATTTCTATGTATCCAAACACGTCAAATACACACGATTTTTACACGTATATAGCCTTCTCAAGTACAAAAATCTTTTCCTTAACGCTTCTTGTGACTTTTATTCAATTGCTTAGTTATATTATCGCAGCTATTATTTGACAAAATACGTGCGTCGGGGGTATTTTTTGGCAACTATACTGGCAGCACTAGTTTTTCACTGTAAAATAAAAAATGATGTATTTTATTTTACTCATCCGGGAGAATAGGCTAGTAAACTATACGCAGGGTAGGAATTATTGAAATTCGAGTGATTTTCCTCACTTCCGCCAGTCAGATTTGATATGGAGTACGGCGAAAACTGAACAATTTCCACGGCTTTCATATTTTTGACCACATAAGTGCGCGTAACACATTTTTTATACGTATAATTGATGGGTGTTTCCAGGATCACCGATAGGACGTATTTGGGAAATACTTGCGTTTTATTGGTGATAAATACAATAATAGAGTTGGTACAGTAGAGTATATACGATATTTTCAATAAATTAAGCGAATAAAGCTTGCGTCGTACAATATAATAGATCTCGCGGATTATTTGTAGCTCCATCAACTTTGTAACAAAATTGAATACAGAAGCTTCATCACAGATATTTTCAACCACTGAACGAAATATAGTTTATGCGGAAATTACTCTTCTTCACATATGGATATCCAAGCAGATGACTCTAGGTATATCCAAATAAGTTACTATTTACGACCTCAATTTCCGTTCACTTTTGAATTTATAAAATTTAGCGGTTGATTTTCTATCAGAACTCTTCGAAGCTTTATTCTTACTCAGATTTGTGGCGGATGTGCGTTAAGGGTACCTAGCTGATTTGAAATCCTCTTGTTTCTTAATACGACTTACATACATCAGAAAATACAATCTTTTGCAAATCTGGAACGCTTAATATCAGAAAATTCGAGAACGAATGGCTTCAGAAATTCGAGGATAGTTACAAATACTTCATCCACTGAAGCAGTGATCAGTACGAAAAAAAAATTTCCTTTTCCATTAACTAATTTTTTTGAAAAAATGGTTTCAGATGAAAATTGTCACCTCCAGGATGTACAAAAATTGCCCAGCCGGATGGCGACTTACAATGCGCAGCAGCTGATATCTCCGTTACTGTTTGAGGAAAATATTTGAAAATTTTAGAATATACTCTTGAATATATGTGTAAAATGACCCCAAAGTATAAATAAAATATATATATTCCTTTTGTCTTAAAAAAATTCATGAAAATCACTAAAAATACGCCGTCCTACACCTATTTCCCCCTTAACTCATTAATTCAAGTGAATCTTTTTTTTCAACCTTCCGTAGAAACACTATAATTTGCGCTTCTACTGCAACGTATTTTGATGCACCAATCTTTAACGTTTCGTTTCAATTCTTATTTGACGTATACTTTGCACGTGGAAATTTTCGTGTATCAGAAGGACATTTCTGCTAAAATTCCACTACACCGTATTACTTCGGATTTTAAACGTTTTTTCAACCAACTTGTGCTATACGTTAACGTATATTTTACACATCTAAAAACCACGGGAAACGTTCTGGAGACGTATTTTAGTGTATGTTTAATGACCGCAGAAGAAGCAATGGTAATTATACGTTTTTACCGAACGTGCATTTGACGTTTCTACTGCAACGTGTTTCGATGCACCAATCTTGAACGTTTCGTTTCGAATCTTATTTGACGTATACTTTGCACGTGGAAATTTTCGTGTATCGAGAGGACATTTCTGCTATAATTCCACTAAACCGTTACTTCGAATTTTAAACGTTTTTTCAACCAACTTGTGTTTCCTGGGATATGCGATATATAATGCCAATTATAGCGGAGAATATTGCCGAATATTTTTTATTGAATTAAATTAAGTGATACATAAAGTCACAATCATATGAAAACTTGTTCCTGGTTAAATACAAAAATCAAATATGTGTAAAGTGAAAATTTTTTATAATTCATATCATGGATTTTCTAAAATTTTCATGTTTATTTGTGAGTCTGTCAAATTCAATTTCATTCCATTAATGTAGTAAAGGTATCGCGAAATGGTGCAATAAGCCATTTTTTGAAAAATTTTAAGTTATTTTCTTTATTTTTGATTTAACTCTATCAATAGAAATAATAATTGACGATGACGGATTATTATGTAACTCATGAATATTTAAATGCTTTGATTGCAATGGTTTTGAATAAATTGAATCTTTTACTTTCCATAGTTTACCTTGTAATTTTATTAAATTCGCTTTGCGAAAAATTTTATTTATTTGAAAAACTTGATCATTTTTTAATAATACAAAATTGTTTGGTAGATCGTTGGAAATAAAAAATTCTTTGTAACGTAAGTTGAGAATTTCGTGTTTATTTTCTTTCAGAATAGTTAGATCACTTTTGAGTGGAGGTGGTTTTTGAATGATAGATTTTTCATGAGTTCTGCGACACAATTGAGCAACTAATCGATGGGGTGATCGCAAGATCCTTTTGATTTTTCCGAGTAAATTTTCACAGGAAAATGCATTCATTTCACTTAAACTACAATTCATATTTACAACGTCATCAGCTAAGTGTGTCAAATGATGCATGTTAACTGTCGCCCAACTTTGTCCGTATATATTTTGAGCTTCCAGAAAAAACTTTTCCAACATCTGTCGTGCGATTTTAGAAAATTGGGTAGCAGTTTCACTTGACCATAATAATCTAGAGGCAACGTGTAGCAAATTAAAATTATTATACATCGTAGGACTTATAATTTTTTTTAGTACAATAGGTCCAACATACAATAAAAGAAGTTTTTGTTCAGTTGCTTTCCACTTCGAAACATTATCTAAATCTCTTAGTTGTCTTTGAAACTCATGAGGTGTTTGAAATTTTATCATCTTTATTCTACGAGTAATTTCAGATAAATGAGTTGTGCTCAATTTTGTCTTAGATCTTTTTTTCTTATTTTTGTTGATTGAACACCAGTAATCCAGAAGTTTTGCATTTGCTCCAATAAATCCTAAGTGCATAAAATCAAGGACAAATATTGAAATCATATCAATCCTTGGTTCAATAAGTGTCAGAGGAGATGTTTTATTATGATGATCAGGATCATCGAAGCTACGGTACGTTTCATCTGTTCTTAAGTTGTTGATAGTTGAATTAAAAGTCATTGTGTTATCAATTCTTTTCCCAATACAGTTGCATCGCTCACAAGCGTGCGAACTTGTGTGCCCTTTTATACATTTTAAAAATGCTCTAGCAGGGGTGTCACAAATGAAACATTTGATAACAATAGAATACTTTGAATCTTCAATAAAAATACCATTTCCCAGTAAATAGTTGATTTCAATGATGAAATTCTTTAAGAATTCTTCTACTTGCATCGGTTTAGATTGACCACAATATAAAGCAACGACAAATGGCCAGGGCCGGATTTAACGTGTAAGGGGCCTGGGGCTACACACATTTTTCGGGGCCCTGCATAGGAATTTCATTCAGTAATCCGTTTTAAAAAAGCCTTGAAATTTTTTTTTTAATGCAAGTGGCACTTTTGGGGGCCCCTGAGCATGCGGGGCCCGGGGCTATAACCCCTGTAGCCCCCCCCCCCCCCCCCCCTAACTCCAGGCCTGCAAATGGCTCATAGTTCACTGAGTTTGAATGAACTTTACATAATATTGGCCATATTTCACAAGAACTTGATTTCAATAAAGACAGCCCATCACAATTAAACTGTAATTCTATAGCTAGGTACTGACTTGAGCATATTTGCGCGCACGAACGTCTTTTGTCTCCTTTCTTCCTTCCAGGAGCAAGAAGGAAAAAGATGGTGCGTGCGCGCAAATATGCTCAAGTCAGTACCCAGCTTATGACGTATGTATTATGAGCACGAGTATTCACACATTTCAGTAAACCTGATTCAATACCAATGTATGCAAATGTCCCATCAGTACCATTAACATCTTTCATGTTGACAACATTATATTTAGCTCCTTCAGTATTTAAAAAAGTTTTCGAACATGCGGGTAAGCTAGGAAGTAACCTCGCCCGAAGAATTTTCAAAAGAGAGTCAAGATGAACTTGAGCGATTCTATGTTGTATTGCCCATTCTTTTAATTGTTGGATTTCAAGGTCAACATTCATCTCATCTTCACTGTCAAATAGATGATCATCTAATTCAGGTTGTCTTTCATCACTTTGCTCATCCGAACTACTTTCATTGGTTTCGATCAACCCTGGCAAATTATTTTCATACTGCTCATTTCCATATTCATTCCCCTCATCTTCATTTGTGTCATTTAAGTTAATATTAACATCAGAGCCTAGACCTGCAGTCTCACTCTCGATCATATCGACATCTGATGAACTCGAAGAATCATTCTCATGTAATAATCCTTCTTCTTGATAGCACTGCTTTTTAAATTTTTTGATAGCTCGGAATTTTTGTACTCTTAATCGTGTTAGAGTCAATCTTCTTTTATGCACATCACCCATTGTTTTTATCAGTGATCTGTGTTATTTTTCACTTCGTTTCACAACTGCACGGAGAAAATTAAATAATTAACATTACTATCTGGTTATGGTAGAATTTTCTAGAATCAACTCGATAGTGGTGAATACTACTTTGATGATCTATACAATCATTTTGATGATTTATACAATCATCGAAGTAGTATTCACCGCTATCGAGTTGACTTTATAAAATTCTACCATGACCAGATAGTAATTTCAATTATTTAATTTTCTCCGTGTGCGGTAAATTTAAATTTAAGGGGGCTCCAGCGACTACGGCCGAAGTCAAATACCGTCGAAAAATAAATTTGTATTTTGAAGCTTATATTCATCTTGAAAAATCTTATAATTATTTTTGAAGCAACGATACTACAAAATACTCCGATCTAAAATTGCATTTTATTTATTATACTTAAATAAATAGTCACCAATTTGCCCTTTTTTCAACGAGTCAATATATGTACCTAACCTATTATCAGAATAAAAATCGTGTAATTGAAAGAATGCTCTAACTGAAATTATGAATTATCCAAAAAGCGCGCGCTTCACACTCGTAACACGAGAAACATGGCTGCCGATAAGATACCGGATATCCGACGACGCACTCAATTTCGTGTTCAGTTTTCACGAATTTCCTCTATATTTTTCACGGTTACCCATATTTTGCATGATGCTATCTGAAAGTTTAACTCTTTATCTACAAGATATCAGTTTTTTGTTGCGGAACTCCTCGAGTAAGTTTGGTTAATGATCAATTTTCAACCTCATTCGCAGCTCACTCCATAAGAGGCTATGTTAAATTTCCAAACTTTGAGATGAAATATCTCAAAATTTTCCACGGTTACAGGGAAAAATAAGGGTACCGTTGGATTCAGCGCATTTTAATTATTCGAAAATACCCTAATTGACCTCGGAACTCTCCGCGCTGGAGCCCCCTTGAATACCGACCATTATGGCTATCGCAGCAGTGCTTCATTTCAAACGCAATACATGTGAACCTTGCAGTAACGATGAAATGCGTGAAGTTCGAGGTGAAGTTGCTCTATAGTCCAGGAAATAAAGCATTTTTGCGTGACACTGATACATGCCGTATGGGACCGGTATATTCTTATAGAATACCGGTATATTCTTCTTTATACTTCTCTATACTGTATCCAAATTTTTAATTTTCGAATTTTTTTTCAAATTTTACTGTATTTTGATTTTAAATTTTTTCGCCTCTATTTCTTGGACTACTAAGCTAGGTACCCAAGCTAAAAACGAATCTCAAAATACGCGTGAAAAACTAGCCAACAGTTAGAGATTTTTAGTTCCTTTAAAACACACAAATGAACCTTGCAGTAACGATAAAATATTAGGTTGTTCTAAGATAGGTATCCAAGCTAAAAACAAATCTTGAAATACGCGTGGAAAACAAGCTAACAGCTAGACATTTTTTAATGTTAGTTACACTTTAGACTCTTATCATGTATTTTATTCCAACAGCAACCTTGAACTTAGCTTACAAAATGAGTCTTGGATGCTAGGCTAAAATAAAGCTAGTTTGAAGTTTCAAACTTGTCCGGCCAACACAATATTCTACCTGGGTATGCTATTCTACTTACTTTCCCCTTTCGAATTAATTTTGAAAATCGTCAATTGATTTATTTTTCTGTAACTGGCGACGTTTTTAAGAGCGCGCTGAAAATTAGTCCCAGAGCGCAACGCGCCTGGGTCGAGCGAAGCGCACTTTTACACTGGCACACAATACCTAGTATAAGGGATTGTCCACTCTCGAGTCTGGAACTCGACCCTTGGACTATTACTATATCTAACCCACGACTGCAAATCCCCGAAATCGATACTTTATTTTTCGACTTTTGGCCGTCGATTTGGGATTCCGTCCCACTGTGCTCTAGGTGACTAACAAATTTGGTATACGAATGGTGTTGCATCATCACAACCATTTCAGTTTAGCCGCATTGGGGTGGTTCTTGAATTGGTCGAACTTCTGTTTTATGGTTCGCAATTTCCATGAACTAAAATATCTCCAAACGCGTAAGAAAAGTACCCGAAGTTTCACCCTCCTAGCTCGATTCTAAGAAACCTCCGCCATGCTGCCGAATTTTACCATTTGAATAACATACGAATTTTGGCACGTTGTGGTTAATATTTTTTTCCTCTCGCAGTATTGCACCAAATAATTTGAGACTTGGCACATTTCTTAATTATATATTAGGGTGATCCAAAAAACTAACCTATCGAATCTATGGTCGTAAAAGGACCTATTCACTGAGAAAAAAATTCTCTCATTTGGAATTTTTTTTTTAATTTTAAAAGGTGTCGGTGGCCATTTGAAATTTTCCATTTAAATAACACGTAAGAAAATTCTTTTTCATTAAAAATGCTATAACTATTGAACCGATTGAGATAAAAAAAATTCCTAGGCATATTCTCTAAAAAATGACCTCAGAGTTAATTGTCTAAACTCAGAAATTTTCTATACTTATGGGCTATGAAAGTCGAAAAAAAGTAGAAATATGCAGGTTTAGGGCTTTATGATTGGAAATATTAATGTTTAAAAAATAAATTAATTAATTAAAACTCTCTTCTCTTTGACAAATCTAGCTTATAATCAACATTTTTTACACATTTTATTTCATTTCAGTGTGTTTTTTTTTTTTTATTTAGCATGAATATTCCCAATCATAAAGCCCTAAACCTGCCTATTTCTACTTTAATCTCGACTTTCATAGCCCATAAGTATATGAATTTTCGAGTCTAGACAATTAACTTCCAGATCACTTTTTTAGAGAATTTAATGCCCTACAAAAATATGCCTAGAAAATTTTTCTATCTCAAACGGTTCAATAGTTATAGCATTTTCAATGAAAAATAATTTTTTTACGTGTTATTTCAATGGGAAATTTCAAATGGCCACCGACATCTTTTAAAATTTAAAAAAAAAATGTCCAAATGAGAGAATTTTTTTCTCAGTAAATAGGTCCTTTTACACGACCATAGATTCGATAGGTTAGTTTTTTTGGATCACCCTATTATACATAGTAGTAGGTATTCAAGGAAAATAAATTATGAACTGAAGGCAATTATAGTGTGGTCCTGTTGCACCGGTCTGTAGTTATCGGAAATCGATCAAAATTGCAGTTACCACTATTTTATAGGCTTTCTGACTTCGCTTACCACAATTTCTGCAGTACAAGAACACGTAGTACGAGATCTAGAAATTGTAGCAGTTGTGAGTCACGAAACGTGAGTGTCCCTCTGAAAGATTCAAGGGGCTCTCTAGATCGCATATGTAGGCAATCACCCGTGTGTGAAAGTTTGAAAATTGTTTTCAAATTACACCCCCAGTTCTTACTACCGGAAGTGTGCCGGCAGTCGTCGCTGACTACAGTGTTGATATTTTCCTCGATATTAAGATTACTACTGCGAAGTCTAACCCACAGGTATGTCAGACAACATTGATTAAATATGCAGACGGTAACCTATGTAGGGTATTATTCTTCGTATGAGGCACGTTTAATCGTGGCGAAAAATCTACGTAAACTGATGAATTAAGAAAGATAATATGCAGACTGTAATTCTATCCAGGGAGGTTATTCACTAACTTCTCGGTACGTACCGCGCGGTTCGTGTTACCAAGCGGTAGATCCAGACCGCTATTTTGCTATTCGGTAGCCCACTTGACAAGGCTACCGCGCGGTACGTTACTCGGTCCGATGATACCCGAATATAACAGGTTTGATGTCATTTATGACGTCAGACTTGGCGTTAGAACTACCTAAACTGATTTTTTGACCAATGAGAAAAGGAATATGGTGGCATCTCTCACGTGACTGAAGGTACCTAAAAATTGGCGCAAGAGTTGAAAAATGGAGCCACAAAACCTACGATTATTGAATGACTACATACCACTGAACTCTAACGCATCCAGTACAGAAAACATAGCGAGCTCTGAGACGCCTGATAAGCTGCCATTTTAAGTAGGAATTTAGCAGAGCCAATCAGATGCAGGCATTGCCAGGCAGATGATTTTGAATTTGCTTACGCATGGAACGACCGTGCATGGAACCTAAAAACTTTATATATAAATATATTAAAAATAATTATATGTATTGTGGATGAGCCAATATATATGCAGCAAAAAAAAAAAAGAATCAATTAGGTACACGTTTAAAAATATAGCCAATCGTGACAACTTTTTGCGTTTTCCTGGGCCGCTTATTGCTTCCGTATATTTTTTGCCCTCGTGGAACATTTTAATACGAATATAGCATAATGCTATAGTTTTCGTTAAATTGGATTGCCATAGGAACAACAAACAAAATGCGATGGGATTACGCAAGTATGATTGGTCGCCTCAAATTCCTACTGAAGATGGCATCCTACCACACGCTTCACGTCAATCGCCCGATGCGCCTTCCAGTTAGTATATAGAGTTCAGTGCTACATATTGATATAGTCTAGATATTCATGCACGTATAATGCTAAGTATTACGCAACATTAAATATCTCGATGTTTGTATGTATTGAAAATATTCGGAAGTAAATAAACCGCTGTAAAAATCTAACAAAACCTCAAATCTGTCATCTCAGTGCCGAACAGCGCATTTTCTATCATTAAATTATGAATTACAGACATAGTACTCGAATGATGTACTTTATTATTACGGAAACGTATCTAACGACTGTCAGAAATCCGTGATTAGACCGATACCGAGAACTTTTACCGCGCGGTAGAATGAACCGAGAATCGATAGCGAACCGCGCGGTAGAGATCGCCTGAAAAATTACTGAATAGCTCGGCTCGTCACCGCGGTAGATATGACGTCACTACCGCGCGGTACCAAAGTTAGTGAATAACCCCCCAGTGTTGTACGTTTCAAACAATTTTCGAATACACAAGTTGTATGAAATTTATCATAGAAACATGAACCTGACTACAAACATCGGATGTACGCGTTCATCATAACTTAAGGCGTCTTCTCACTTTGAAAATTAAAAAAAATCGATTTTTTTTTTTTAATTTTGAAAGTACATATCATCAAAAATGTTATATCAAAATTTCATAAAGATCGGACGAGTCTAACTACATTCTTGGGCGACCGTTAGGTGACTACCTGAGAGCACCCGGCTGATCCCTTTGACGCCGCTCGGACGGTCCCTGTATACCTGACTCTATACAATTGTTAATGTTCTTTTGTTAATGTAGTACCCCTTGCTTAGGTATATTCTGTTTTGGGGTCTATACTCGTCTAGATGATCATCTAGATGCATCGCTGACTAACCCGAGGTAAGGTTTTTTCATGATTTTTCTGCAACCAAAACTTTAAACGCGTTTATCTGAAAACAAGGTTTTTCAGTGCGCTGTTGATGAAATTTCCGAAACTATCCGGCCGATTGTCATGAAATTTGAATGACATATTCTTCATAGTTATGGCTATAGCGCATATCATCAGATTTTTTAAATTTTGATTTGAAGTATTTTTTTTTTACAAAAAACTGCAAAAAAACGCGTTTTTTTTTGTACTTCTTCGAAAAACGTGCGCCATTTTGTTATTTTCGCGAATATAAAAAATCTGATGATATGCGCTATAGCCACTGACATACTGAATCTAAAACTGTTTTATTTTTTTGTTTCGGATGACCTGTCTCGGAGATACCATCAACAAGCCACGAACATAACATTTCTACACGGGTTTTTCGATGCTACTGTTTGATTATAATAATTGTTCAAAAAAAAAAAAAAAAAATTTCTTGTACTTGAAAGATGTGTTTATTACATAGGATCCATTTTATCCCATAATTTTTTGCAAAAATCCTCGAAAAAAAATCGCGAAAATAGCTGATTTTCGAGGTGCCTAAAGTGAGAAGACGCCTTAATAGTCATGATTTATGAATTTAATCGAAACATTCGCAAGATAGAACAGACATGTGACATTTGCAATAGCTGTGTACACTAACGTCGTAATTGGTTTCTGGTATGATATGACCGCGAAAAAAAGCCTTACTACTCACCCCATTTATCTGGGACTTGAGTATCATGGGGAATGCTATCCATCCAATCATTACTGCTAGAAAACACGCCACTCCTCCACCGATTCCCAGTTTCTTTGATAACTTCATGCTCGATTTACTATAAACGAAAGTAAAGATAAAGTAGAAGCAGAATTAGACTTACCCCCGTATTCATCAACGTCTGTTAAACGTTCAATCGCCGTAATATCGATAAAATTCGTTGGAATCTTCTGTTTAATATGGTATACCTAATACCTATATAGATTAGGGTGCTTCGTTTGAGACGACTATTTTTTTGTTTCTTTACTCCCATGACGGAATATTGCTCTTATCATATGAAAAGAAATTCTCACCAAATATGAGCTCTTAATTTTAATTTTAAGTACTCGCCGAATGAATTTGAAATTTTCCCATTTATTTAACACGTAAATTTTGTTCAAGTATCTACAGTCGGACCTCGTTATAAGACTAGTTCGGGGCTGTAGGGGAAAAAATTCTTAGAATTGAGGTTCCCCCACTATTGTGCTTAACAGTGTTTGCGCCCAAGCCTCGCTATAAGACTATCGCCGTTTTGCGTTGTATTTATGTACATATGTATGGGGCTTTCCATCCATTATCGCCGACGTTTGACCTCGACATTTTTTTTTTTGCCTGATTTTTTCTTATGTTGTAGTACTATATCGAAAGATCATCTGTGATTTTTTTTTTAATTTTCCAACAAACCGTTTTTTTTTCATAAATAATAACAACTCTGAAAAGAATACATCCTTCGAAAATTCTGAAAAAAATCACCGATATTCTACGTCCGAAACTCGATTTTTTGACACCCGTCCGATCGTGGACGGTTGAGATCTTCTATTTTTTCAACCAATATCAAGATTGAAGAATTGCTATTCAACACACACAAGTATCCTTGTGGGCTGATAGCATTCATTTTTGATGAAAAAAAAGACAATCCAACGAACGATTTCACTAGTCCAACAATTACCAACAAACAAAACAAACGATTTACAAAAAAAAAAAACTCAGAAAACTTGAAATTGAACCGCTTCACTTGCAACGCTGTGCGGCTCGATATAATAATTGAACACTCGCAATTTATTAACGGCTGGTTCAATCAGAGTTAAACTTCACGAAAAACTTCTGCATATCCTGACAACCATATCATCCGCCGGAAATTCGCGATTGCTTAAACTTACTTCAATAAACCGAGCGATTGAAAATATTCAAAAGCGATTTGTGGTATCTACTCAGAAGAAATTTAATAACTTTTTTGGATTGAAAAAACGAAAAATTCTACCATTTACCATCTTGAAAATAGTTTAACACATAACTACTCCAAATCTGCAGTGAAAACTCGTAATATTTTCGGATTTAGAGCGACTTGAAGTGAAAAGGGAGGAACATTCTTCGTGTTCAAAAAACTTCGTGTTTTTTCCCATCCTTTCGAAAACAAAAAAGAGTTATAACTTTCGGTTATATTTCGGTTCAATTTCAAGTTTTCTGAGTTTTTTTTTTTGTAAATCGTTTGTTTTGTTTGTTGGTAATTGTTGGACTAGTGAAATCGTTCGTTGGATTGTCTTTTTTTTCATCAAAAATGAATGCTATCAGCCCACAAGGATACTTGTGTGTGTTGAATAGCAATTCTTCAATCTTGATATTGGTTGAAAAAATAGAAGATCTCAACCGTCCACGATCGGACGGGTGTCAAAAAATCGAGTTTCGGACGTAGAATATCGGTGATTTTTTTCAGAATTTTCGAAGGATGTATTCTTTTCAGAGTTGTTATTATTTATGAAAAAAAAACGGTTTGTTGGAAAATTAAAAAAAAAATCACAGATGATCTTTCGATATAGTACTACAACATAAGAAAAAATCAGGCAAAAAAAAAAATGTCGAGGTCAAACGTCGGCGATAATGGATGGAAAGCCCCGTATACATTTTATCTCGCCTTTAGTCGTACTGTTCGTTAGTCTTATAGCGAGGTTTCGGCACAAAATTTTAATTGAATTGTTGGTGGGGGAAGCGTTTCGAGCGAGTTTCAACAAATTGAGGGGAAGAGTCTTATAACGCGTAGTCTTATAACGAGATCCGACTGTATTCGCTCCGTGCATCTTCCCTGGTGGGGATACGAAAATCGACCGGAGCGCGCGAAGCGGTGGAAAAAGGCGAAAAATTTGGAAATATTCAACATTTATAGCGAATACTTTTAAAAAATGGGACATACTTCGTGTTGTGTGGTGAATTGCAAAAATAATGGTCTAAATAGCAAGTGTAAATTTTATAGCTTTCCAAAATCAAAATATAAAATAGGTCAGAGCAAGCGATGGATTGCTGTTGTAAAAAGAGTGAAGTAAGTAATCTAACCTCGCTCTCAAGCATTTTGCATGTCAAGCATGATTCAGGTAACTCATACGTGTCTCATTATTTAGTTCCGATGGTACACCTTGGCATCCAACGCCATCCAGCTTCATTTGCAATTTTTGAAATTGCAATTTTTATTTTAACACTAACCAAAAACTTTTCAAATTAGTATATTAGTAATCACAACAGCTTGACAGAACGCACCTCTAAATGAAAAGCAAAATCATAAAAATGTATATACACAGGACTGTATTTACGTGTTTATTTGTTCTAAAAATGCAGGAAACTACAGACATCAATCATACGAAGAGGAATTGAAAAATTACGCTGTTTTCTCGTTTATTCTCAAATTTTATTCAAAATCCCTATATCAATCAGTGTATCTTTTCCAAATTTAATGCCGATGTAAAACAACCAGATGTCGCTAGGGTCGTGCACGGAGCGAATAGCTTCGACGCATTTCACGATATTCAATTGGCAATAGATAGAAATTGCAGAGAAATTTTTGGTCTTTCAAAGTGCCTATAGCTTATTTATGTTTTGTAATCCGCCTCGTCAGTAAAATATCTTGAAGCCGATTTTTTTATCGAATTTCATGATTTGTTTTGTTTTTCTCGTAAACCACTAAGTTAACAGCAAAATTGTATTGGGCTTTTTTTGTAGGAAATAAGATTTTCATTTACACATTGACATTACCAAAGTAATTTGTAATTGAATCGAGTTTAATCACACTCTACCAAAGTAATGGGTAATCAAATCAAGTTTATTTACACATTCATCAGAATTTTCTTTTTATATTGTTGGATGAAACTTGAAGAAAGCCTATAGATGAGTAGGCTTTACCTTTATCGACCATTCTGTTTATAGAATACTATATGCTTCTTCTCTTCTGCAATTATTCTTTCTTCGCATAAAATCCACATAGTGTAATGTTTTTCCGGACAAATGTAGAGCCTTGCTTATGGTATAGATTTGCAAATTGTAATAATCTACAACTTCTTTATTACATATCTTCATTATTCAGTGTGAATAATTTTTTTTTTTTTTATCACGTAGAAAATTTCGAATAATAATTTTTTATTTTATTTTATACAAAATCTCGAATAATAATTAAGAAATCGTATATATTTTTTAAACTTGTGGCTCTGAATTAAAAATAAAGAATAACTGAGTACAACATAAAATTAAATTTATATTGAAGAGTATGATGGACACGATCAATGTATCTCAAAGTCCTATAGCCTATGTTGCAAACTAATAATAATAATTAATTTATAACTTTTTGTGAAATTACAGCAAAGTGAGCCAATTTTGTTACGATATTTCTCCAATTTATATGAAATTTCTTTAAAATCCTACACTATACCTATTGCACTAGAAAACTAATTTTTCACCGTGTATGTACCTACTGCAGCTAATTGCACACAATGATTGCACTACAGGATAATTCCGTATACTGTATATATATCACACCATTGCACTAAAATTTTGTATTAATTTAGCGCCATCGTGGCGTTGCTTAATATTAGTTAATTTCAATGCCGTTACTATGGGCACTGAGAGAACTCTGCGGGTTTTTTATAAATTGATTATGTCAACTAATTTTTACCTGACTTTGAGAAGAGGTAGAAGTTAAATTAAGGGTGCGAAATATTTATACCATATTATCTCTATTTTCTGTAAGTATTATATACCTGGCACTCATTCCGTTGTATATCTTCACGCGATAATGTGCAACTGTTGATACATGTCTAGCAAGATGCATACACCGTGTCAAGGAGTGCAGCAGCCTAGTTATAAAGGGGATCCCCATCTTCCCTCTCCTCAAAGTATCCCCACTCTACTCCTTCGTTGGGTTACCTGCGAATTATTTAACAGTCTGTTCATTGTTGGTACACTTTTCTACACTTTTCTTATACTTCCTATACATATAAACTAGAGTAAAGAGCAATATTTGATTCGCACATTCCAACACAGCTATAGAATGTGTATAGAAAGTACAGAGAAGTTCAACAATTCCAGTGAAAAAACTGCGAGCGACGGTTTCAGTCCGTATATTCACCGTGCAGTGTGCAGTGTGGTTGTGTACATGAAACTTCTATCGTTCTTTTATTTATCATATGAACTTTGAGAGCAAAAAATTTCTTATAGAAATAATGTGTAATATGATTACATCGGCGATTTTTCCTGAAATCCATTTTACAGTCGTGGATTTGGCACAAGGGGTTGTTGGCGATCATATATCGGACCGCTAAATTTTTGCCGTGATGGGGTGGACGTACCATTTGTGGCCACTGTACCGTTTGTGGCCATGCTTGACTAATGCTTCCCTCCCTTCTGGCAGTATAAATCTATTCAATTATTGAATTAATTACGAAAACATATCCTACAGCAAATATTAAAGCCAAATTTTCCAGTACTTGATTGTTCAAAAGTGAAGTTTTTAATTATCAGAGCTGTTAAAATAGTTTTGTACCGATTGTGGCCAGGTCTTGATTTACATGGTAATGGGTATGGCCACAAATGGAGCGACTGATGGCCACAAACGGTCCTAAGGTGGCTAAAAACGGTACGTCTACCCTAATAGCGGAATGAGAAGTAATCATCATATACAAAATTGTCAGCCAAATTGTGAGCCGCGATGAACCCTTAAATGGCACACCTTAAAAAAATTACATTACTGGCATGTGGGATGTTTGACACCCCCACGTATTTAAACGTCTATTGAGAATCCTGTTTTGCATATTCCTTCACAAAAATTATATAGGATATAGGATTTTATAGGATTTTAACATATCTTTTTAATAGTCCAATAGGATTTATAGCCATTTTTTCTATTTAAGATAGTCAAACAAAATTTAAAAAAAAAAAACGGAAAAAATGAGTTTTTTTACATAAAAATTCATAACTCACGTAATTTTTAATATTTTTAGCTAAATATTTAGTGGCATACTTTTGAAATACTTTTATATCAGAAAAAAATTACTGCAATATTGTACCTTCCAAAAAAGGTATTTATTTTTCGATATGAAAACGTAATTTTTGATAAAATGGAACACTATATTTTTTAACCCGATAACTGTCAGATGTCAACAGATGTTCAATTTTTTTGAATTTAATATAGTAGAACCTCGATTATCCGAACCTCTGTTAACCGAACCCTCTTTTATCCGAACCACGATCGCTTTATCCGAACCCTCTATTACCCGAACTTAAACTTGCTGTTTTTTTTTATTTTCTTGATGTGCGTGCGTTTTTCGTGTTTTATTACATAGTATGTATCTATTTGAACAACGCCGCGAAATTTTGAAATGTAATGTTGCTAACAAAGCGTTTGGTCAAACGTGTTCAAGCTTGATGCGCATGTCACGTCATTAGTAGGCTCACATATTTATTCTTACCGGTAGTCTTTATTTAACTCCAGGAAAGCTCAGTTGAATACATAATCGATATTCTTTCATAGTTTTTTCTATGAAAGAGCGCAAACTTTGCTTGGGGTGTTGGACACCCCGTATGCCATTCAAGGGTCAATCATTTAAGTCGCTTCGAAAACATACTTCCCAAGTCCTAATCCACATATTCTTCAAATTATTCTACAGCCTATAAATTGATTTGAAAGACAAATTTCGCCTGATTTTGAGGAAGAAGATTCTCAAAATTTGAGTTCTACGCAAATTCTGAGATATCGCCCTCACGGAAAAAACCCCTCAAAATATCACCCTCGACCGAGCCCCCAACTTTCAGGGTGATTTCGTACCGCCAACTTGAGGGTTGAACCTGAATTGAGGGATACCTTCAACTTGAGGATCAACCGTCAAATGGGTATCCCTTCAACTTAAGGGTTAACCATTAAATGACGGTAACCCTCGACTTGAGGGTTCCTCCTCAACTTGAGGATTGCCCTCAACCTGAGGGTTCCTCCTCAACTTGAGGGTTCCTCTTCAACTTGAGGGTTCCTTCTCAACTTGAGGGTTCCCCTTCAATTTGAGGATTGACCCCCCAAATTACGACTGCTTCATGTCAATTAACTAGCGATGGTGATTCTATAACCAGGGCCGAATTCAAAGGTGTGGAGGCCCTAGGGCGACAAAGATGTGGGAGGCCCCTAATTATATTTTTCAAACAAAATAAACAAAAAAACAAGAGTGATTTTTTCACATTTTGCATACCGTTGCAAATTTTACCTAAAAATTTATATTGTGGAGGCCCCTTTCTTGTGGAGGCCCTGGGCTTCAGCCCCTGTTGCCCTCCCCTAAATCCGGCCCTGTCTATAACGTTGAATTTAGAGGTAAAATTCTCCAACCCGATAGTATAAAGTGGTATTACAATTCTCAATCCAAGGATATATGAAATGCTCACTATCACATTGGGTGAATAATATATATACCGTGAGTATTCGTGTATGAGTCAGTCCACGTCAAGCGGGACGGATTTGGCCAAAAATTTCCCTCGATGTTTCTGATTCTTTTGTAATTTTTTTACACATTCTCTGGGTAAAATGAATGGATGAAACATTTTTTTTTTTTTTTTTTAACTCGAAGGGCTTAGAAGTTACAAGGGGTCGAATTTTCGAAAAAAGCACCAAAAATCGGAATCACGGTCTTCTTCAAACTCTAATATCTCCGGTTTCCTTTGTCGTACAGACATCGGTAAAAATTCATTTTAAAGCTCTTGAATCGCACTTTCACGCTATTAATTTTTAATTCACCTAATAAATAATGTTCCATTTGTTATAAACAATTATATTTTTTAAACGTGATTTTCGAGATGATTACACCTTCCGAAAATTCTAAAAAAAATACGAGCGTGTTCCTTGATTCATTCTCTACGAAACCTGTAAGTTTCAAAATGGCACTCCGATGGAAACTATATTTAAAAAGCGATTGATTCGTGCGGGACGTCGCGCGCGGCTGTCTACGCGGGCGCGTCGAGACCGAGGCTTATTCTCTTCACATGCAAGGAATACAGAGGGGCTGTTATAGGTCTGAATTCATCAAATCCATTATTTCACAGAATTATTTATTTCATTTCATACTGACTATTTTACTGAAAACAATAAAAATATTAATACAGAAATAAAACGCTCAACTAAAATCTTAAAACACATCACAAATTCGAAACTAAAGCTTCTAGTCGTCAAGAATAAGTGGTAAATATAAAGTACTTTTTGATACCATCAAATGGAATACGTCACAATATCATCATTTAATTAATTACGTACTAAATTAATCAACTAAGACTTACTATATTATAAATTTCAGAACTATATTATACATATAAATACAATCTTAAAGTGAGCCACAAATTTGAATTTCTACTAGTAGTTGATTTACTTGGAAACCAATGCCTCCACTGACTTCTGTGCATTCGAATATCTTTTGGCAGCAATTTTTTTTTTGAAATAGGTTTTATACAATGGAATGTCAATGTTCCACGTACTAACTTCGCTTTCTCAAATCGAGCTTGTAATGCAGAAGCTTCTTTTTTATAATCCTCGTTTGTGAAAAAATCCACGTGGACATTTTTGATATTCTCATTATTCTTTGCCCATGAAAAAAATTTTCGAGGAGTATTTATCGGTTCTTGTAATGGTTCTAAACTGCTTTTCGCGGCTAATCTTTTGAGGGCGCCCCCAATGCCATCACAAGGCCCTTTCCCGTGCGAAGTAGCAAAGAAGTTCCATTCTGCGCTAACTCCAAAGTCTTCTTCGTGAAGACATACGTTCAAAAAAAATTTTTTGTTTTTATACTGTGCGCTGGCTCCATCAGAAAAGTAAATGATTTTGTTAACTTCACGTATTTCACGCTCTAGAAACTCCACAAATTTTCGTTGAAAAAGATGGACCGCGATAGTATCATGCTTGAGGCATTCGGAAACTGCAATATAATTCTTATGCTTAAGTATTCCGTCTTCAGTATAGTAGGCCACGAAAGGATGTATCGTCACTTGATCGTTATTCCAGTGTATACCCTGAATTGCGTCTTGAATTACAAACGCATAGTTTTCTGCAAAATCGCAGACTACTAAACATTCTCCCGGTTCTAATTGTTCTTTTTTTTCCGAAAAATAAGCAGATTGCTGCTGAGCAATAAATGCATGGGTCACCAGCGCTTCCAGTTGTGCTCTGAGTTTTTCCAAGAAATCTTCTACCGGTGCTTGGATAGTTTCGAGATTTGTTCTATCCACCGATACCCATTGTCTGTACATCACAACATCAATTAATTCCTCCTCGAATAATTCTTCTAACTGCTTCACTATATTTTCAGTGCCTGGACAACTAATGCACTGCCTCAAATGGCATTTGTCTTCGGGTGGGTCACACATCATTCGCTTCAAACAATCTTTGTAATTATTTAATGGCTGCGGTGTTTCTGCTGTCAATCGTGGTATTTTTGCACCATCTAATAATAATTTTACATTTTCGTGAATCGCGCATACACAAACTGAATGAGTCCCCCACTGGCTCCAGGAAGTACACAGTGTTTTGGTCTTAGCTCACAAAACTTTGAAAAGCCAATCTTCAAATTAGGGTACTTTTCCTTGAAGATGCGGTATGTCTCTTTCAAATTAGTGAGTATCAGTCGCTTTTGTTTATGTGTTTTCTGATCATTTTCTTTAACCACAACATAATTTTTTTTACCCGCCATTACACGACTCATGAGGTCAGATGTATAAAAATCAACAACACAGTTTACTGTATCTTTACTCAAGTTTTTACCAGTCCTTGCGTTAGGGGTAGATAGAATTCCGTGTTCTTCTGCTGATTTTTTGGCTACGGCAATCATCCGGTTAGAAACATCGAAGTTTTCGTGAATTTTGAGGAAAGACCAATTTTGAAATATTGTCAAGATTTGAATTTTCTTATTTCGGTCATTTGTATAATGAAATTCTTCCTTCAATTTTTCAATTATTTCACATTTTGTTGTTTTATCTTCTGATTCCGCGTCAATTTCCCCTTCATTATGAAAGACCTTCGAAGCTAGTGTTCTGCGCAATTTTTCCAATTTTTCACGAGGATACTTTCTCTGCTGTAACTTTTTTTTAATGATGGGTGAGGATCCGAGTCTAATTAGGCTCTCATTCAATTTCAAAATATCTACAGATTTTTTATTATCTGATGAATTGCCCTCGCTCGACGATCCGACCACTGCACTGGTACTAGGTCCAGGATCCTCACTTTTCACAGACGAACTGTCACTGGTTTCAACGTTCTCAGGCATCCTTGCAAGTCTTAACCGACAATAGTTACAAATTTTCATATTCGTGGACATCTGTACATTCTCCATTTTCAACTTTCGTAGCATCGTCGGAAGTACACGTCTCAAATTTTTAGAAGATTTCTTTCCATGCTTTTCTAAATTGAACGGATTGAAGCAAGAGTCAAACCTCTTCTGTTTTGGTGCCATGATAATTTTCGATAATTAGATTTTGATGCACTTTGAAAATATCAAATACTTTTCAGTCGTTCGAAACTACGTGAGCAAAGAATTGATGTGACTTTAGTAAACGTCAAGACTATACTGAAATAGTCAAATACTGAAATATATTTATATATTTTGGGGAGGCCACGAAGGGGTGAAAAGAGGGGATTTCAATACCTAAGGGTCGGTACACAGGTGTTCAGACAATGAGTATTTTTATTGCATTACGCAGAATTCATAGTTTCTTACCTGAGTTCAATTCCAAGTATGTAACGGCGCGCGGACAGGGTCTTGCCGCACCATTAACGCTCGTGGCCGGGCCAGCGCGCGACGTCACGCACGAATCAATCGCTTTGTGAATATAGTTTCCATCGGAGTTCCATTTTGAAACTTACAGGTTTCGTAGAGAATGAATCAAGGAACACGCTCGTATTTTTTTTAGAATTTTCGGAAGGTGTAATCATCTCGAAAATCACGTTTAAAAAATATAATTGTGTATAACAAATGGAACATTATTTATTAGGTGAATTAAAAATTAATAGCGTGAAAGTGCAATCCAAGAGCTTTAAAATGAATTTTTACCGATGTCTGTACGACAAAGGAAACCGGAGATATTAGAGTTTGAAGAAGACCGTGATTCCGATTTTTGGTGCTTTTTTCGAAAATTCGACCCCTTGTAACTTCTAAGCCCTTCGAGTTAAAAAAAAAAATGTTTCATCCATTCATTTTACCCAGAGAATGTGTAAAAAAAATTACGACGATTTCCAAGAACATGCGGTCAAAAAGGTGTCCCGCTTGACGTGGATTGACTCGTATGCGGGTCGGTTGGATCCGCCCGATTCAGAATTTGGCGTTTCGGCACTGCCTTTCCGCCGTTCCTTGTTCACGCTGGTTGCCTTCTGCTTTGACAGGTAGGCAAAGCGCGCGGAGTACGATTTTATGGTTAGATTGCGGTTAGGATTTTCAGTATGAAATAGTACATTACGTTACGACTACGGAAAGGCTTTTTTGGCGAAACGAATGGTTTACGGCACGAGCCGAAGGCGAGTGCTGTAACGAGGTTCGTCAAAAAGCCTTTACGTACGAGGAATGGTCCAATTTTTTCAGCATTCTAGCCTCGAAATCGCAACTTCGTCGCGATTTTCCGGCTTTCGTGATGAAAAAATTGTTCCGATAATCTGTCCATTATTATTCGACGAATAAATAATACTTTTAAAACGATTCAATCCCGTGTGGAAATTTCCCGGTTTGACCCTGTTTCAACAAAGTTTCTGGCCGGGCGCTAATCATGCAATATTTTCGTCAATGTGCCTAACCGGGCGCTGACCGGGTGCTAACCGGGCCGTGGTTGAGCATCTTTTGTTTGTTCAAGGCCCTGTCGGGCAATATGTTTGCCAAGCCGCATAACCGGGCGCTGGCCGGGTGCTAGTCCGGCAATTTTGTCACGAGAAAGTCGATCCGCAAGAGGCAGACGCGGGTGATCTGAACATAGATACGAGTTAGCTCATCTAATAATTTCTGACACAACCTCAAATTCGTTGTCACTTTCCTTGATCTCAAAAGAACCCTGGTCCGTAGACAGAACTGAATTCGTTCAAAAAAAACGAGATTGATCGGACGAAGAAGACGAAATGGTCACGATGAGAGTTCTACCACTGCAGACGAATCTGGGTCAGAAATTCAAGCTAGACCTGCGGGCAGTGATGATAAACATGATTTCTTTTTTCGTGCTGGATTTTATGCATCTCTGTTGCCAAGGGATTATGAAAAAACTGATCAAGTATTGGATGTCAGGCAATCTCAATTGTATTAAATGTTAGAAATAAAATCGAACTCTCTAATCGTCTGGGATATATTAGATGTCAAATTCCACGCGAATTTCAGCGGAAAACGCTATAATAAGCTATAAGGAGTGAATCCTGTAGCCCTGTCAAAAAGCTCGTAGGGCCACAGTCGGACAAGCCGATCGGATCCCCGCCAAGCATTCTGACTGGGTCACGGCCAACCGAGCGTGACGATTCTGGTCGGGTACCGGCCAAAACGCCCGGCCAGTTTCCGGGATCACTTTCCACACGGGATGCAATCCAGAAGAAACTGAAGTAGCTGAGTCATGAGAATATTTATCAGCGAATCCTGTAAGAGAGTGTAGAGAAGGATAAATTGTACCAGGCAATAAAGACAATTTTATATTACAGTCACTAAATTAACAGAGAGTGAATTACATTCAGGTTGCAAATTAATGTATTTAACCACAAATGAAAACAACTTTCGAGATTTTTGACGAACGAACAATAATTTTATTACTATTACATTTCGATGAAAATTATTATTAATCAGTGTAACTGATAACTGATGAACAAATAAAAACAAATTCTTCTGAATTGCATTGGATCGTTTTAAAAGTATTATTTATTCGTCGAATAATAATGGACAGATTATCGGAACAAATTTTTCATACTGAAAATCCTAACCGCAATCTAACCATAAAATCGTACTCGGCGCGCTTTGCCTACCTGTCAAAGCAGAAGGCAACCAGCGTGAACAAGGAACGGCGGAAAGGCAGTGCCGAAACGCCAAATTCTGGATCGGGCGGATCCAACCGACCCGCATACACGAATACTCACGGTAGATTAGGGTGTGTCACTTTTTATTTTTTTTTCTTGGATTCGGGATCTCACCCCCTCAGTATCTCCATTCTATATGTGCCATAATGTTGTGGTATAAATTTGAGCTATGTCCGTTTTTTTTTTTTAGAGGTTCCTCATCAAGTTTTTCTGTTTTCCATTCATTTAAACATAGGAAATTTTGCGACCATGGACATAATGCCGTATATCTTCTAACAAGGAGACTTTACGGCAAACGGAATTTTTTTTTTTTTATATTTATGGTACGTGTAGTTGAGACCTTGAATAAGAGTTTCCCAAAGCAGTTCGATGCAATATTCAGAATTTTCCGAGATAATCGACTTTGAAGTTTTGTACTCGACCTTATATTCACTAGATACGACGCTTGTTTCAACGAAGGGCGTAGCGCAGACGGTAGAATTCGAGTCTAGTAATCGCTGGATCGCTGGTTCGAGTCTCGTCGCGTGATTTTTTTTTTCCTCACAGAAACTTTTAACTTTTTTATTCTCTTTCACATTCCGAAAATTGAATTTTTCATTGAGAATATCAACTTTAAATAAACAATATTCATTATAAATCAATAATAAATTTTCTGTAAAAAAAAAAAAAAATAAAAAAAAAAACAAACAAACAAACGACGTCGGGTAGGAAGTAAAATGCTATTCAGGGGAGAAAACTCACCCTGTATATGTAACATGTGGCCGGGTACACCTAGTTGTTCTCTACATTTATACCTGGAATTCCCGACGATTCATGACAGAGAAGATTATATGAAAATTCATTCAATTGTTTACCACCAACCGTCTTCTCCAATCTTTGGTGACACGATCAGGTATGCGTGGTTTGCATCAAAACTGTGCGATGAAAGAACAAACTTTCAAAATGTTAACGAAGTTTGCTTCGCAGTCGAACTTTTGAAAACAAAATGCGCCTGTAATAATGCGACATTTATACAGTGTGCTAGATGCCGACAAAATTTCTGCTTCCCATGTTTTTATGATAAATACCATTCTGGCTCGTGCCACACGACGTAATATGCCTAGAACTACCTAACACTACTGACTTATAATATTAAAGATATGCCAATAAAATAGCATTTTACTTCCTACCCGACGTCGTTTGTTTGTTTGTTTGTTTTTTTTATTTTTTTTTTTTTTTACAGAAAATTTATTGTTGATTTATAATGAATATTGTTTATTTAAAGTTGATATTCTCAATGAAAAATTCAATTTTCGGAATGTGAAAGAGAATAAAAAAGTAAAAAGTTTCTGTGAAGAAAACAAAAATCACGCGACGAGACTCGACCCAGCGATCCAGCGATTACTAGACTCGAACTCTACCGCCTGCGCTACGACCTTCGTTGAAGCTAGTGTCGTATCTAGTGAGTATAAGGTCAAGTATAAAACTTCAAAGTCGATTATCTCGGAAAACTCTGAATATTGCATCGAACTGCTTTGGGAAATTCTTATTCAAGGTCCCAACTACACGTACCATAAATATAAAAAAAAACAAAATTCCGTTTGCCGTAAGGTCTCCTTGTGAAACAATAAAATGACTATATAATTTACAATCAATATTATTTTGTATTCTTCTTCATGCATATTTCCTTCAAAAGATTATATAGGTATATATAACTCTTATTCCCCACCGTCCTCCTTTCAGCATCATGAGGGTTGACTTTTGAACCGTATTGATAGCTGGGTCAGCCAGCCCCTGAATTTTAGAACCCTAGCTTGAAGAATTATTATAGCTCTAAATCTTTGGACTCAACTTGCAATACGCTTCAAGGTGTTAACCGTCAACATTTCAAGTAATTACTCTCAATTGCGAGGCCATCCTTCCATGACTTCTTGGAGTGCCCCGCCACTTTTCAGGGTTGACCCTTAACATATTCAGGGTCATCCCTCAATTTTCAGTATTGACCCTCAACTATCCAGGGTTATCCCTCGATGGTTGGAGTTGGCCCTCAATGTTTGAGGGATATTCTTCAATTCTTGGGGGTTTTCCCTCAATTTTCTGTATTGACCCCCAACTATTCAGGGTTATCCCTCAATTGTTGGAGGTTGTCCCCCAATGTTTGAGGGATATCCCTCAATTTTCAGGGTTTATCCACCAACTTTTCAGGGATGACCCTTCAATTGATGGTTCATTCGAAATAGGATAGGAGGAATAGGAGGGTGATTTAGAGGGTGATTTTTATTTTTCAAATAACTCGCTCATTTCCAATTTCGAAGTGAAAATGACTAAAATCAAAATGGGCAATTCCACCTCAAATCGGCCAAGAAATGACGTCGCATTTTTTGAATCGTATGAAATTTTTTTCATGTGTTAGGAACGCAAAAAAAGTCGACACGTTTTTCGGCATTCGGCCGAAATATTTTTTTTGCGAAAGTTATGAACTAATGTAATTTGTCGAAAAACTGACGCGCGGTCAGCTTTAGAAATTAATATCTCTGGTTCTATCAATCGTAGAGAGATGGTCTTTGACTCATTTTGAAGGTAATGGAATACACTTTATGAAAAAATTTTGCAAGTCAGTTTTTCAACAAAATACATTAGTTTATAACTTTCGTAAAAAAAATATTTTGGCCGAATGCCGAAACCCGTGTCGACTTTTTTTGCATTCTTAACACACAAAAAAAATTTCATACGATTTAAAAAATACGACGTCAAAAAACACGCAAATCCGGCCGATTTGAGGTGGAATCGCCCAAATGTGGGAAATATAATTTCCCACAAATTTGATCATCATCGTTTTTACCCTAGAATCGATATTCGGAAAGTTAAAGATTGCAAATAGAAGTAGAAAACTGTTTTTTTTTTTTAACTACCTCGTTTATTATCAAATTTATCGTGAAAATGGTATGGGACAATCACGTAGGGAATTTTATTTGCACTTCCCGTATTAATTGTATCTTTATTGATTTGATTCCTATTCTCTAGCTGTGTCCTGTACACGTTATTCATCCATCTTTACTGACTTGTATTTTTATATTGTTTATACCGACTACTTACATGAAGATATCCATTATTATCTAATGTTGGTCTTTGGTCCTTGCGGCACGAATATATCAAGGTTGAGTCCTTGCATTTTTTTGTATATCAAGAGGAGCAAGAGGAGGAGCCAAAATTGTAAAACCTTGGTGTATCCTATTGATTCGAAATTATTCAGTGACTTATTTCTAATAATCGTAAAACTATTAATTATTTACAGCGACATTCGCATTGGTGTTTCATCTTTCCTTTGTCACATTTCGCAACATTCATTATAAGGACCCCAACAACGTAATTAAACGTTGCATGACATATTGAATAATAAACGAAAAATTTGAAGAAATAAAAAATTTCACCCCTATTTTAATTCTAACTCTGAAAATATGAATCCTAGGGTAAAAATGGTGTTTGCCAAAGTTGCCGGAAATAAAATTCCCTATCTGATTGTCGTGTACCATATATTATATAAACTTGATAATAAACGAGATAATGAAAAAAAAAAAATTGTTCAACCAGGCTGCCCTAGACTCTGCCCTAGATCACCATTTATTTTCAGATATTTGAATGCAATATTTGTTGTTAGTCATCAATATAAACATTTTGATATCAGAAAATAGCTACAAACCTGTCAAATTTCAAATTTTTCCGTCCAGCCGTTTTCCAAAACATTTAGCTAATTGTTTTACAGGAGCGTGCGAATAGTGATCGAATCGAAACGAATCCAATTATTCGACTATCCGAATAACTCAAATATTCGAATCATTCGACTATTCGAATGATGTGATTCGAATTTTGAGTTCTGGATTTTCCTCGGATAACGGTCAATTCCCACTAGCAACATAAGGCTGTCCGAGGGGGTCCTATGGTGGGGGTAACGGCACATTTTCTGACTAAATTTGCAGGGCTGAGTTTATAAAAACATGTGGTGCTTTTGATTATCAAATCTAAGTGCTCGCCTATCGATAACAATTGTTTGAGTTACACTTCGGAATATTGAAACTGGTTATCCCTCTGTATTCGTCTATGTTTTGTACTTGATAGATATAAATGTATGGGACCGTGTGGGTGATATGGCCGAGGCCTTCGGACGATTTTTGCCAGCTATGGGTCCTCGCACAGAGCTCGTTGTCAGCTGCGAAATTTTGCACGCTGAATTCTCAGTTTTTGGATCACTTTTCAACTTGGGATCGTGATTGAACTGTTTCAGCTGTAATATGTTTGTGGGCGAAATAGTCCTCGGTAACCAGCGAGTGCGAAAAATCATTATATTGTCAAAATTGGATTCCATGCGTCTGACGCGGCGGCCATGTTTATTGTGTCAGTGTGTGTATCCGTGTGTCAGCTGTTTTGACCAGATTTCATGAATATTTTATTACAGCTTCAGGCTTATTTGTGGCTAACCTCCGCTATTTCACGCAAAACAATTTTAGTCAAGAAACATTTAGCACACATCACTGAAAATGTTCTGCCTTTTAAACACTGGATATTTGATAGAACCCTAAGTCCCTAAATCAATCCTAAACAGCTAGAGCGTAGTATCTAGCGATCCTAATAAATCGTCTCAAAATGATTTGTCCTTGATTTTAGACGAGTTTTAATTCGTTTAATAGAAGTCTCAGGCAAATCAATCTTTTCGTTGAACATTGGTTAAAATCTATGTCTTGGCGATTGATTAAGATTGAGAAATATCTGACTAAATGTAAAATTTCATAATCACCGAGGAAATTGGAAATATTCGATTCCACCGAATAATTCGAATATTTGAATTCTGAATTGAATACTTCGAATTTACGGTATGCAGCCAATGCTTTCCTATCACTTACGTGATGAAAAGTAAGAAAGCTTTTTGCACCTATTTGCAGTCTAACTCGATCCTAGGGTAAAAGAGATAATGACCAAACTGGTAAGGAATTATATTTCCCACAGCCTCGATTATGATCAATTTCACTGTAAAGTTGAAAATAAGCGAGTTATTTGATTAACAAAAGAATCACCCTTTAAATCAAGATGGTGGCGAACGCAATGGAGAGATTTTCTCGAAATTCGAGTTTTGCACTACCAACCTCGCTACCAACTACGCCCACCCTAAGTATAAAAAAAATCACTCCCCGGAATGTTTTTCAGGTGAACTGATTTTTAAACCTAACTCGGCTAGACTATAATGAATAGAAATGGAGACAATTATTACCAGTATACCTTAATGTCATTTTACTAAGTCTTTTCTTGTTGTTTTTGTCCATAACAACATTGAGCTTTACTGGTCATCATTGTCTCCATGCTTTTTCTTCGTGTCTCGCGCTCCATTTCCATTAATTATTATGTTATAATAAGTAAGTGCAACAAAACGGTCTGAATCGTGCAACTTGCATTGCTACTCATACGCCCAGAGAAAAATTTCGTTAGCTGAAAGAAATTTTATTGACCACAAAAAAAAAAAATTTATTTGCATATGAACTTACTAGCCGTTTATTTGTCACTACACATCTCGTTTATTTCATTGTTTTTTTTATTTGGAACAAATAAGTATTTATTCAACGAAAATAAAATCCTGTGTTCTGATTCAGATAAATATTTCAAATAAAATTCAAAATTTATTTGAAACAAGTAAGGTTTTTTTCACCGGAAATAAAATAAAATTTTATGTCAATCGAACATAAATCAAATCAAATTATAAATTTATTTGAAGCAAATAAGAATTTATTTATCGTAATTATTTTATGGACTTTCTGTGGATATAATTCGGAATTATAACGCGATCCTAACCGGAATCTTACACGGCTCTCGTATTCTCTGACTGTATCTAGATTATGTATACTGGAAATGAAAACGTAATTCGATTTCACTCAGAAAAACGCCGCAATAATATTTATTTTAATCAGGTTCTGAACCCACAATCGCTCGAATTACTAGTCAGTAATCGCACGCCCTAACCACTACGTCAAGCTTACTGCACTTCAACTCTCCAGGATTTTGGTATTTTTTTCACAGCCAGCTATCTGGATGCCGAATTATTGAAATAATTAAAATATAACTCAAGCTTAGTATTTAAACTATACTTATCACATTTCTCTATAGTATACAATTTAGAATATAAGTTCTCTGCAGTATCCCACTCGAGCATATATGGCTCATTCTCAGATAACTGTGATTTTTAGAACTTAAATTTTTCTAAAATTAAAAATGTATTAAAACGCATGTTTCGGATGTTTTTTTGCTTCACTTATACACAGAACTAAGCCTGTAATGTAGTTCTACTACAACTATAACAGAACAAAAACTATGACAATATTTGAAAAATATTTATATTATATTATTATAATATTATATTCTTTTTTTTTTTATTTTATACTCAGTAAGTGGTCCTAAACCTTATAAAAAAAAAATTGGATCAGCAATTTAGTGCAAAGTTTACCAAAAAAAACGTCTATTTTTACTGGCGTATTTAGTTACTTTTTTGATTTGGGTCTTCACTCTTCTTTTTAATTGATTATTATTGCACAAGTTTTGGAGCCTAGGTATGTCTTTCAGTCTCGTCCGGAGTATTCTAGCCATTTTCAACTAAACTAAATAACAAATAAATAAGTATTTTTTATTTTTGCCATGGTACTGACATCCACGGTACTGACATTTGGATTTATAATTTGACCTAACTTTATAATGCGGATAGTTAAAATAATTTCCCAAATAATTTTGATGTTTCACGTGAAAGCAAATAGGAATTCAGTACAATTAATTCAAACATCATAATAATAACCCTAAATTTCAATACCATGGTATTGACATGTAATTTTATGACTTACCTTTTTAAAAACTAAACAAATTGCTTTAATCATATTTTTAAAACTTCCAAATAAACACACAGCTGTAAACAATGCACCAATAATCTCTCTTCAAAATGACACCAGATAGAGCCAATGAAACTAAATTAAGATAGCGATTAGGCGGTAAACATTTCAAATTTAAAAATTGAATAAAATTCCCGGACATGATTCAATGATGATTATTTCTCGGAACAATCAATATTTTCGTATAATTGCAATACAATTTGATTGAGTATACATTAGACTTAAGTTATGAGAGGTTAATCTTATATTACAAAACGAATATTGATAGAAATTTATACATTTAGTTTGAAAAATGAGAATCGGACATGCCACGGTACTGACATTTCCAGTATATTTTCGTCAGTTATGAATAATCCGAAGCCACGTATGTTCCAATATCTAATGCAGGTTGTAGAAAACTATCAGATTTGTGAGATTAATGACTACTTGATGAAAAAAAAACTCTGTTGGATGATAAATAATATACTCGACATAAAAAATCACAGTTATCTGAGAATGAGCCATATCGACTATTTATGGATGTAGTCAGCGATTATTGCTGACGCTATTTGAATTGAGTTGATTATAACAAGTAAAAGAAATCACAGCCATATTTATATATAAAGGTCGCTGATCGGAAACGGTAAAAGTCATCAGTTTGAAAATTTAAAAATTCTTGTGTTTATTCTTACTTATCTAGAGTTCTTTTCTTACACTAATCAAGATGGGACGAGTGAGTGAGAAGGTGAATGAATAAAAGACACAATTTCGCGGAAGAAAAAAAGGATGCTTGCTTCGGCATAAAACCCTCACGGTCAGAGGGAAAAGCCGGAGCAAGTCAAATATTTATTAAATTCAATCACATTAACCAAATACACCCAATAAATGGGCTGATGCGTTTCTTACGCACTAAGTTGAATGATCATTCAATAATCTTATGGTGGCTTACCAAGTACGATACAACAAACACAAAACGCCGCAACTTCCGACGGTTACGTGGAAGCGGGGTTACGGGGAGCGTCCAAGATGGCCCACTGCCGTGCAAACAGCGGTCCCGACGTCTTGGGAAACTAACGCTGAAGTGCTCGGGCGACAGGTTTGTCGCCGCTATGACGCTCGCCCGGGAACGGGCACCTCAGATCACCAGAGGGTAAATCGCGTTCCAATCAACCAAACTCAAGCACTTAAACTATTCGCACTTATACTTATTCAAGCGCTTTAAACTCTTATTAAAACTAGATTTGCGTAGGAGTTCTACTCCATACCGGTTAAGGGGAGGGACCAGTCGAATTTTACGGACCTGTCTAAATTCTCGAATATCTCCGAAACGGGGGTATCTATCGGATTGTCGTTTCGGCAGCCGATGTTTGAGGAGTAATGACATCGAGTTTTCTTGTAAAAAACATGAAATCTTTATTTTTTTTTTTTTATGCGTCGAAAAATGCGGGCGGGTGACTTATTTCGACTAGCATCAGTGCCCACGCATCATTGGGGCGGACAAAAGTATGTAACAGCAAGTCTATACGGTATGACGAACACACCCATTACAAAACATCTTCGTTCCATGCAGTAATTAAGTAGAAAAGTGCGAAGTACGATTTCGTTGTAATTAGCGATTAAAAATTGTTGGGCAGCCATGGTAAATGGTTGGGTTGTCATGGCAATCCTTAGTTTCCGAGATGCCCGAGAAAGAAAGGACAGCGCAGAGTCGTTTCGTCGGTACTGCAGACGGTGGACTACATTGTTGTATCTCGGAAACTAAGGATTGCCATGACAACCCAACCATTTACCATGGCTGCCCACAATTTTTAATCGCTAATTAAAACGAAATCTGATTTGCACTTTTCCACGTTATTACTGCATGGATAGAAGATGTTTTGTAATGGGTGTGCTCGTCATACCGTATAGACTTGCTGTTACATGCTTTTGTCCGCGTCAATGATGCGTGGGCACTGATGCTAGTCGAAATAAGTCACCCACCCGCATTTTTTGACGCATAAAAAAAAAAAAAAAATAAAGATTTCTTGCATTTTACAAGAAAACTCGATGTCATTACTCCTCAAACATCGGCTGCCGAAAGGACAATCCGATTGATACCCCCGTTTCGGAGATATTCGAGAATTTAGATAGGTACGTAAAAATCGACTGGTCCCTCCCCTTAAGGTACGAATAAAAAATCAATGGTCAAATAGAAAATATAACTCACACGATAGCTCGTTACAGATATATTTTTATAGTCAACTGAGAGAAACGCGACATTTTGAACCCGCATTGTCGGAATACGAAATCAATTATACAATAGTTCAACAGTATCCGCCTGGAATTCGTAACAATCTAGTCGCGACCGACCTTTCAAATACAAACTTGGTGGCACAAATTCTAGCTCAATTAGATATGTCACTATATGTATGTCATCGTACGTCTACGTTCTATATATATATATATGAATGAATCCTAATTTCTTTGTCACCAATTAACATCATATTCTGCCTTTATTTGTCGAGGCCCTGTCTTCTGATCATATATCGTATATATAATATATTCAAGACTGAAAATAATAAAAATTGTTACAAAGCATTAAAATTTTGATGCTTCTGTAATGGTTTTGTTATGTTTCACGCTGTGTGAAACACGATACATAAATATTCAGAGTTCAGGAGTATGAAAAATACCGAAAGATTGAAAAAAAAAAAATAGACTAATTTCTATCAACGGATGGTGGTATAGTGCCAGACTGCAATGCCGAAACATTCATCGGCCATTTTTGCACCTCTCCTGCACTGTCCTTTGCACCATCCATCACAGGGGCTGGTGGCACAGGGGTTACTTCAAGCGTGATTCCCGTTTGTCGGCGTTTGTATTCAAGTACCCCAGCAGCACCGCCGAGCCCGATACCCAGAAGAAGCATGATCCACTTTATCCATCTAGTAAGTAATGTACAAATGTTGAGAAGCACAGGTTTGTATGGCGAATTTAAGCTTTAAATATCAAAGATATTCTGCGTTTACTTGACAGCAGTGATCATTGTGAAGGCACTCTTCAGCTGGTTTATTAAATCATCTGGCAAATCGACGCCTTCTTCGATCCAGAACAGCGGCAAAAGTGCCTTTGGAAAAGTCTGCATCAACTTAAACTTCTCGATAGGAAATATGAACATGTTGAATTGAAGTGCTGTCCGAAATTGTAGCGGCGATCCAGTGATAGGCTCCATATCCAAGTATATCTCGTGGTTCTCCTGCAAGATAAAGCGACCAATTAAGGGGAGGGACCAGTCGAATTTGACCGACCGATCTAGAGAATTCTAAATTCTCGAATATCTCCGAAACGGGGGTATCAATCGGATTGTCCTTGCGGCAGCCGATGTTTGAGGAGTAATGACATCGAGTTTTTTTGTAAAATGCATGAAACCTTTATTTTTTTTTTTTCTTATGCGTCGAAAATGCGGGCGGGTGACTTATTTCGACTAGCATCAGTGCCCACGCATCATTGACGCGGACAAAAGTATGTAACAACAAGTCTATACGGTATGACGAGCACACCCATTACAAAACATCTTCGTTCCATGCAGTAATAAAGTAGAAAAGTGCAATTCAGATTTCGTTGTAATTAGCGATTGAAAGTTGTTGGGCCGCCATGATAAATGGTTGGGTTGTCATGGCAATCCTTAGTTCCCGAGATGCCCGAGAAAGAAAGGACAGCGCAGAGTCGTTTCGTCGGTACTGCAGACGGTGGACTACATTGTTGCATATCGGAAACTAAGGATTGCCATGACAACCCAACCATTTACCATGGCTGCCCAACAATTTTTAATCGCTAATTACAACGAAATCTGAATTGCACTTTTCTACTTTATTACTGCATGGAACGAAGATGTTTTGTAATGGGTGTGCTCGTCATACCGTATAGACTTGTTGTTACATACTTTTGTCCGCGGCAATGATGCGTGGGCACTGATGCTGGTCGAAATAAGTCACCCGCCCGCATTTTTCGACGCACAAAAAAAAAATAAAATAAAGATTTCATGCATTTTACAAGAAAACTCGATGTCATTACTCCTCAAACATCGGCTGCCGCAAGGACAATCCGATTGATACCCCCGTTTCGGAGATATTCGAGAATTTAGAATTCTCTAGATCGGTCGGTCAAATTCGACTGGTCCCTCCCCTTAATTAATGTACCTAATTTATTGGAAAAAAACCTAGTTTGATCTGTTATCAAATGTTTTATCTGCTTGCAAATATTATCAAACGTATTTAGTGCCTACATTTAAGAACGTTACATAGTAATAAAAAGTTAACACCTGAACCGGGTGCAGGCCAGACACACTTTCCAAGTAAGATGGATCCGCCAAGTAGTAATGAGGCAGCGTCGCGATGATAGGCGTCCCCATGCACTTGGACAAGTCCATAGCGCCTTTCTTCAAGCAAGTTTCTGGGCTCGGACAAAAGCACTTTTCCTCGGGAATGCTGCTCTGATCCCCTAGATCAGTTGTGTAGCGATTGGTACGAATTCCTGCCGGAAAATTTAGTATAAGTAATACTTCATTTTTTCTTTTGACCGCCATTCGTCGCTCTTTGTTTCATTATACTATAACAAATTGGTAGAATCACACAGAATTTAGCATAGTATATTCAAAATGTTTACCGTATACTTTGGTTGGGCTTCGATAACGAAGGCTTAAGCTTCGGCAAAGGTCTGGAGCGAAAGAGACAACATCCTCGTCTTTGTAGAGGAAAGGGTGAAAGATTGTGCCCTCCGTTCCGTTGTAAGTGTTGCAGTGATCTTCAGGCCAAACTGTCAGCGCTGATTGATTGTTCCATTCCAAAACGCGGCCGAGATCCTTTGAGTTTTTTATTCCACGAAATATTTTCGTTTTCGCTGTACTCACTGTGCCATTTCTCTGCAAATGATTTTTCGTCTTGTAGCTAAGGTTGTTCTCATTTAGCAAGAAATCCATGTATCGTTCGAAACCCTGCATGGCTTACGTGTCCAAACAGAGAAAATTTGTATAAATTATCTCCAACGACTACCAGATCTTTCGCCTGTGTTTTCATCACTGAGCATATCGCTGAGCCAGCAAAATCTTTGACAGTGCAATCGATGGGAAGGCCATCAAATATTATTTCCCTAGCTGTTGCCTTCATGAAGACCGTACTTGGCTTTTTATAAATACTATCGATAGCCTTGCCTGGAATTGATATCCAGTAATTAAATCTCGCAGTAAATCGTGTGAAGCCATCTATAGCGACGATTAAATCGAATAAGAGATACTAGAAAAAAAAATAAGCATTTTTTTACTGGCTAAGCCCATCATAGTGGGTTTTTCCGCTGCTGTAACCAAAATCACCGATAACATGGCGATGTGAGGAAAAACGAGTTCCTCGTCGCCTGTAAGACCGTTACTCTCTGAGGGATTGAAGTAGAAAGTGTTTCTGTTGTTGAATTCAACGGTGTCATCCTCTTCGTTATCCATTAAATTTATCTTCTCCTTCCACAAACTAAAGGATTCAAGGAATTAATAAGAGAAACTTTAGTTTGAAGCACATTCAAGTTACTACAGGGTGTCGTGAAAAAATCAACTTTCTGTTTCTTTTACTCCCACACGATGAGATCTATGTCTCAATTCTAAGAGGTGGTGCAAGCCATTTTTCCTTGTTCATTTACCTTTTTATAGCCTGCACTTTTTTTGACATTCGATCTTTTTGAAATTCACTCTGAAGGGATTTCTTGGCTCACTGAATCCAGATCGAAGTTGAAATGCAGACATTCAAACTAGTGGGTCCAATATGGCGTATCGAAATGGTAAAAAGTAGACCGTTTGAATCGGAGCTGATAATCAAAGGTTTTTGGGACCGCTAATTTCTAATTTAAGTTAAAAGCGTTATTAAATTCACATATATATGGACACTAAAAACCTCGAATAGCAGCCCATGCGGCTCAGCCTACGCTCGAAAATTTCGATCCATCATTTTGAATTTTCGCATCTCGACTTCGGTCCTTCAGATTGGAAATAAGTGACCCCACAAACCGTCGAGTGTAAATTTTGATGTAAATCCGTCTAATTTTCATGAGATTCATCAGGTCACTCTACCATGATAAACCGACCATTTTAAATCTGTATTTTTACTTCCGATCGGGAAATCACAACTTAAAAGACCCATTCCAAGTGGGTTTCCGAGAAGTCGCGTGTATAGGAAAAAATGCAAACTGTGAAAGGTTGAAAAATTGAGACACTGTTGAGATACAGAGCTCAATCTGTGGGAGGATCTGCTTTATGTCAAAAACTAACTTTTAAAGTAGTGGAAGTGAGACGAATAAAATGTCGATTTTTTTTCAAAACCCTAGTATAGCTATTCACATAAATCTACGTGAAGTCTGATTAAAGAAAGTGGAATCCAATCTTCGCCCACTTACTCATAGTGATATGGGCCCACTTCGTGCACGATGGGCTTCTCCCCATTCTGAATGCCCACTGGATTCGTGATGTTAAAAAGGTAGACCCTGAACTTCCAAGGAAACGAATAGTTGGACCACACAGCGCGCATCTCTCCTTTTTTGCTTAAGGCTGTTTGCTGAATTTTTAGAAAAAACGTATTCGATATAATATCTTGGCTAGATTCCCAGCGCTGGTCTAACTCTACACTGTTAGAAATATTGGCAAATCTACCTACAACGCTATTACCTCAAAATAAGAATTATTGTACATCAAATTTGTAGATCATCGTGATAGTCTAATAATGGTGATCGAAATATAACTTTTCCAATACTCCTCATATATTTCTATTGTCCATTACGAAGACTGTCGAAGACCCATTTGCAAATAGGAAATAGTGTTTACCACAGGCATAATGAGTACAGGCCTGCACATTAGTGGTGTGTACTGTAACTTTTTCTGGTTATGCTTCACCAGCAGAAGGCTGGTGAAGTTAACCTAGTCCGCGTGAGTTCTTGGTCACGGGTGAAATGATTTTTGGAGCTCCTCTTGGGGAAAAGTGAAAAACCCAAATAACCCTAATACAGACTCGGATTGACTCTCGCCAACCAGAGCTGCCTCCCTCACAGACTCGGAGATATCTAATACCACAGACTAGGGTGCCAGTGATAGCTACACCGTAGCTGTCTTGGTAATAGATTCACAGAGCTGCCTTTTACAGACTTGGATAAAGAGCAAGTGCACAGACTAGGGTGCCAGTGATAGCTACACCGTAGCTGTCACACTTCTCCGTACCGAAGCTGCCTCTAGCTTTCTGAAAAGATTTAAAAGTTTGGTTAATAAGAAGAAAGGAAAACAAAAAATAAAATTATGAAAAATCGGTGTTAAAGATCAGGTTCCTCGCTTCGGGGTCCTGTGTTTAATTTGTTATCCAAATATTGTTCCTTTGGAACTTAACAAACAAAAAAATTATAAATAAAATGAAATTATTCTGCTTCGAAACAAAACAAAAAATAAATCAAAAATTAATTTTAACAAAAAATAACTTAAATTTTAATCTAAGTTGCTACTGTCAGTTTGCTAGATTTTTCTAGTCTTTTATGCTCTGTTGAGTTTTCGAATACAAATTTTAGGTTAAGTACGTTTATTCTGATAAGATTGAATCTGTTTAAATTTGAAGCTAGCTTTGAAGACTACAATTTTAGTTAGTCTCAAGAAGGATTAATATAATTGTTATTCTGCGTTTTATGCGAGAATTTTGGAGTGTTGAAATTAAATGAAGCTAAGTTAGTGCAATGAGAGTGATGCTAAATAGGTTCGAGTCGTAATGGCCGTTTTGGCACATCTACGCTACGCTTCGATGGCTAACGCGCTTTTATATAGCCGTGGTGACGTCACAGGTGCCTAGTGGGGATCGCTAACTTATTCCCACCCATTCACCTGCTCGTGTCTGTGCGTAAGAATGTATTCGGTGGCACCTATACCGCCGAATACGTTACAGTACAGTAATGTTCATGTATGGATGCCCAATGGCTAACTTTTTTTTCCGGGAACGAGTCTCCTTTCTGGTCTTTTTTATGTGCCTATGATCGATGAAGCAGTCGACAGGAGAGCTTGGGAAACCACGACGAAGCCTCCCGCCGCTGTCATTCCGCATTCGCATAACCTCTAAGTTCGCGAGAGCACAAATAATTTTAATAAATAATCAAAATTGAATTAATTTTTCCCGCATATTGTTCCACATTTAAGACTCGATGGATGTGAAATATTTTATATAGTTTAGCATATTACGGAGAGCCTAATACCCGGAGCTTTTCCTAACCAATAAATATAATGCCGGGAACAAGAAGCCGCAGATAAGGTTCACCTGTGCAGTGATTTAAACTGTTTTTCGATTCACTGCCACGAACCAGTAATAACCTCATTAGGTATAAAATTATAACGATGACTCGTAGTAAAAAAAACGGGTTCATAATTTGTAAATTTATTGATTCTCATATTCGAAAATTTATTATCAATTCGTCTCATTTCACTACGCGTATACTAATCATCCATTTTTCTAGCATTTATGTCGATTGAGTTTATCTCGATCCCTCGCCGATATGACTCAAACGAATTCCCATAATTTATAAGACAGAAGTTGCAGCAAGATTAATTCTATGTTAAGAGCAACGCTCTTGAGAATCCATACACAGTTCCCATCGTTGGATCAGACTGGAACTGGCAAGTGGCCTCAAAAATGACTTCGAGCTGCAGATGGAGATCTTGATAATCTATACATGGGGTAGTTTCTCATCGTAGAACTATACTCAAGCTGGAAAGTGGCCTCGGGTTCAACTAATTAGATCGATGTTTCCATTAAGCATTTTCCATTTAGCTTGTTTCAGATTTCAGTAAATATTTTATATAATTCAAATTTTTCATCAACGAATATTAAAGACAGAACATTTCAATTATTTCAAACAAATGTAATACATTACTTGAATTTTATCTATCCCTCTAGATTCTGATTGAACCTACTTTAAAGGTATTAATCTAGTTGAGTCGTTGAAATAATTTCACCTCACTTTACAAATACCTGCTAATTTTATGTCTGAAAAATAATATATGAGATTTCTGAATATCAATGACTGAATGTTTTTATTTGCAAATTACATTTAATGAAGTATATCGCATTACTCATCTTGATAATCGATAGATGGGGTAGATTCTAATTTTCAAACCGGACTTTAGGCTTTGGACACAAATATTGTTAATGGATACATGGAGTAGATTCTCATCGCAGAACTAGACTTGAACTGGCAAGGGGCCTGTAAGATGACTTCAACATTTGCACACACATCTTGATAATGGATACAGAGGGTAGATTCTCCTGTTCAAACCAGACTTTAGGCTTCGACTTCATATCGTCAAGGGATCGAAATAAACCCAATCGACATAAATGCTGGAAAAATGGATGATTAGTATACGCGTAGTGAAATGAGACGAATTGATAATAAATTTTCGGGCATGAGAATCAGAATGAATTTACAAATGATGAACCCATTTTTTTTACTACGTGTCATCGTTATAATTTTATACCTAATAAGGTTATTACTGGTTTGTTGCAGTGAATCTAAAAACAGTTTAAATTACTGCACAAGTTAACCTTATCAGCGTTTGCGGCATTCTATTCATTGTTTAGGAAATGCTCCGGGCATTAGGCTTTCCGTAATATGCTAAACTATATAAAATATTTCACATCCATCGAGTCTTAAATGCGAAACAATATGCGGGAAAAATTAATTTAATTTTGATTAATTATTAAAATTATTTGTGCTCTCGCGAACTTAGAGGTTATGCGAATGCGGAATGACAACGGCGGGAGGCTTCGTCGTGGTTTTCCAAGCTCTCCTGTCGACTGCTTCATCGATCATAGGTACATAAAAAAGACCAGAAAGGAGACTCGTTTCCGGAAAAAAAAGTTAGCCACTGGGCATCCATACATGAACACTACTGTACATAAACATAGCCGCGGTTGGATTTTTGAATCATATATCGTGGACCGTAGTTCCAACTCGCAGCACGGAGCAGTCGCCAAGCAGACGCTTTTTTGCGGAACGAGCATATACGTGCCCAACATACAACTCAACAATGAATAACAATTCGTTTATTCCTTGCATTCCAAGCAGATGGCGTATGACGTCTCCTGAATGTCGACTGTGGGCGCATGGCGACGCTACTGGAGTTCATATTACATGACGTTAATTTTTTCGGGTACATCATTAATGTGCACGCCTATACATACATGAGCGGATCCACGTCACTTCACTCAAAAAAAAACCGTCAAGTCACGGATTTTTGCGCCATTCAATACATCTGTAGTACTATGGAAAAAAAAAGTACAATTTGGAGGATTTTGAAAAATTCTCAAAAATGGCGGAGTTAGAGGCATGTGAATTTTTGTGCACCACTTTGTTTGAAAATTCATATCTCCGAAAGTGTTCATCGGAGCGGAAAGATCCTTGGATCGTTTTGTTCGGAAAAGAATGCGCTTTCATACGATAAATCATATTTTCAAAAAAAAAAATTCTTTCAATATTTTTTTGGCGTTTTAATTTTTGATTTCGCTGCCATTTCTAAAGGGCTTACAGAAATTCATGGAGATAATTTTTTTTGGATACCTGAATCCTTCCCCTTCAATCCTAAAAAAAAATTTATGGAGAAAATACCTGGGCAGGAGATAGAAAATAAAACGTGTCGTCGCGCGTCACCGCGCGCGCTAATCCACGTCCGCGCTACTCCGGCAAGCTCGTTGTATTGCGTAGTCAAGTTAAATTTCATTTAATGCTCTTCTACTTACCCAGGTTATCCATTCTCCGAAAATAGTCTTGTAATTACCTGAGCCCTTCCGTATCCGTCTGTGGTCATATTTTCTCGGAGTTATACCTGTGCCTGTGTATTACCTATATCGGTTCTGAAAATTCCAGTACGGTTATGGTTCGTTGAACACACCTGTGCTGGAATTATATTTGATTCCATTTCACTTGGTTTGTGCTATATATAACTGATGGATCTTGTGCAATATTTTGGTGGCTCTGAAAAGGGCCGATGTTTTTCACGGTGGTTTGTTGGATGACATTTACTAGGAAACCTCTGTTTAAAATTAATTCATAATTTTCATCGCATCAAATTTTTCTGAGGCGGAAAATAATTTTGTTCTGACGAGTTTATGAGATATTGGAATGACCGCATGCAATTTCAAAGTGCCACGAACTGTCAATGCTTTATCGAATCGATTTTGTAAAATAGATTCTTCCGCTTGATGTTCTTCAGACGTACAGTACGCAAAAGATATACTTCGAAAATAAGAACATGCCCAAGTATATAGATCCAGCGGTGTTTGAATAGGATCGGAATTGCCAATCAGTTGTAAACTCGCGATATGCGGACAATAAGTGTCATCCACCGAATTATCGCGAAAAACATCTGCTCAAGATCCATCAGTCATATAGCACAAGCCGAGTGAAATGGAATCAAACTTAATTCCAGCACAGGTATGTTGAACGAACCATAACCGTACCTGGAATTTTCAGAACAGGCATATATATTATATATACACGTATACAATTGTATAACTCCGAGAAAACATGACCAGTAGACGGATACGGAAGGGCTAAGGTGGTAAAATAACCATTTTCGGAGAATGAATAACCTGGGTAAGTAAAGAAGCATCACATGACATCTCCACTACGTAACACAGCGAGCTTGCGGGAGTAGCGCGGACGTGGATTAGCGCGCGCGGTGACGCGCGACAACACGTTTTATTTTCTATCTCCTGCCCAGGTATTTTCTCCATAAATTTTTTTTTTTAGGATTGAAGGGGAAGGATTCAGGTATCCAAAAAAAATTATCTCCATGAATTTCTGTAAGCCCTTTAGAAATGGCAGCGAAATCAAAAATTAAAACGCCATAAAAATATTGAAAGAATTTTTTTTTTTGAAAATATGATTTTTTGTATAAAAGTGCATTCTTTTACGAACAAAACGATCCAAGGATCTTTCCGCTCCGATGAACACTTTCGGAGATATGAATTTTCAAACAAAGTGGTGCACAAAAATTCACATGCCTCTAACTCCGCCATTTTTGAGAATTTTTCAAAATCCTCCAAATTGTACTTTTTTTTTCCATAGTACTACAGATGTATTGAATGGCGCAAAAATCCGTGACTTGACGGTTTTTTTTTGAGTGAAGTGACATGGATCCGCTCACATATACATTAGGGTGGGTTGAAAAAAAAAATTTCTTAGCATGGGGGTAGAATTTGGACCTTATAAAAAAAGAAAATTTTTCAACAAAAAAAAATTTTTTTTACTCAACGTTTTGAGGTGGCCCACTCGCTTTTTAAATAAATATTTAATCAAATAGAGTAGTTCTATATTTAATCAAATGGGGTAGTTCTAGAATCTGCAGGGTGTCCCTTCAAAAGCCAATTGAAAGTCAAAAGTTGAAAAAGTTTTTTTCCCATTATTTTTGTAATTTAAGTAGAAAATCAAAAAATGAAATGCACTTGCTTTTGTATTAGAATGAAAGTTGAGTAAAAAAAAATCACATTTGACAATTTTTACATGTTTTCCACGATTTTGGACCAAAAAAAGAATTTCCTGTTGGAACAACCCCATTTGATTAAATATTTATTTAAAAAACGAGTGGGCCACCTCAAAATGATGAGCAAAAAAAAATTTTTTTTTTTTTTTAATTTTCTTCTTTCATAAGGTACAAATTCCACCCCCATGCTACGGAAAAAAAAAAAAAAATTTCAACCCACCCTAATATACATACAGCTATATACGTGTATATTGACAGAACGATTCATTTTTCCCTCAAGACAACTCTATACATACAGTCACAGCGTGTCTTTCATGCAATATACTTTTTCTCGTTCTAGCATTGATTTTCTTCTTATATACTTATGTTATTATCGTCATAATTTTATGACTGACACGCTTCTTTGCGACCTCGCCAATGGACACGATATTCTTTCAAGCACAGTCATCATTTTCGCAAATCATACACCCACACGATATCGATGAGATATTATTAATGACCCTATATCTAATCAAGTAATCATTTCATATAAACACTGCCTGATACTTTGACGTCACGAATGCAGTTCAAGGTGTTTCCGGCGCGACCTTTCTTTATCCTTTTAACTGATACACTTACATAATAGTCCTTCCTTTGGGTATATAAGAAATCTAGAAGATGAAGCGTACTGGAACAATTGACGACGATATATACAGGGTGGTCCATTCAACTCTGCCACCCCGAATAACTTGGATTGTACCGAAAAATGTCATATGGAAAAGTTGTTGCATTTGAAGCAGGAAAATGAGTTTTGGAAGTAAATGTCAATTCGAGATCATACCTTATAAGATTTCGGTGGTCGCGATATTCTTTTAAATGCGTGTGCAAGTATTACTTCGGAAATGATAAACAGAGCTAGGTAATCCTACATTATGCGTATTGACAAGTGCATTCAGGTTGATGGAAAACATTTTGAGTACCCCAGGTAGAAAATTATCTTGGCAGAAGCTAGCTGCTAGATAATTTTTATAGTTCTTATCTTGGCGCAAGGTTACCAAACTAGACTGGTGCAAGAACCGTCTGTAATGCGAATATTAGCTAGCAGCAAGGTAGGTGACCTACCTAGGACCAACCTTTACAACTCAGCTAATTCCAAGGTAACCAATATAGTTAATTATGGCTTGCAATTAGTAGTGTTTGTTTTAATATGCAGTGAATAAAATTCAATATCGATTGATATAATAATCATTTCGGGTATTTTATTTGAGTCTAGTTATTATAGGTATATTCTACTACAGTGAGTATAGGATATGTAAAAAAAAAAGTATATAACATATCTCTATGTATATCGAGGGATTACTAACGCAACCACATATCTCAAAAATGCCAACTTTTTAGAAGACGTAGAAAATGGCATATTCAAAATTAATGGTTGTTCAAAAGTAATATTTATTAATTGTATTTTTTTAAGGAACTATTGTACTAATTATTATTGTATTTTATCATTTTTTTTTTATTACTTACGCATTGATCTTAAATTATCATTTTTTCGGGTGAAACTTTTAACCTCCAAAAATCGCGATACGTGTTGCGTTAGTAAGCCCTTGATATGTATATTATATGTATATTTTTCTTCGCCCGAAACTTGCGTACTCGTAGACGATTTAAGGTTGGTTTCCGCGTCTTCTCTCATTATCCATTCGACTCTAATAAAGAATAATTTAGAATTATCATTAGGAATTCATTGGAGAACTGACAAAACTGTGTTCTGAACAAACCATACCATACCTGCCGGTTTTCATCAATTGACATAAATTAATTACATATATCCATCCCGTGACATACGGTCCCACAATTAAGCACCATTAATACGCGACAGCTAGATATCAGCAGCGCACGTATCCTCTGCACTTCTGCAATAGTCTCACCGAGGAGCTATTCACTCGAAATCCGAAAGGAATTGGTATTGAGATTTCCAATAATTTCTGCTATGTTAAAGTGATTTTCACAGACTCCCAAAGATTTTATTGGAGTTCCCGTGATTTCTAGATCAAGGAAATCGCATAAAATAGATTTCACAGCATCGAGTGATTTCCAGCGACTCCCAGCGATTGCCAATTTTTTTCGTAGGAATCTCAGGGCTTCGTTGAGCATCGGCGGAAACCGTTGAGGATCGCTACGTTCGGGCAGCGATCGCTACGATTCGGCAGGGATTCCGACAGGGATCGCTGGAAATCGCGACGATCAGCGGGGAATCGCTGGGGATTCCTCGATATTATTGAATGTGAACTGATATGAATTCCGAATTTTCAGTGCACCCAAATTATACCGATTTCTAACGATTCCTTGTGGATTTCCTCTGATATCATTAAGATTTCTCATCGAATTCCCCGGTGATTCCTCAAGTGAATAGTCCCTCGAGTCTCACACTACTAGCTAGTAGCTTATAGGCGTAACCACCCTCGGAAATACCCGCAATGGCGATTCTCGCGGCTCTCAAGTACAGTAAGATCGCAGCTAGATAAAGTAGAAAGACAGTAGCTAACCTCGAACATATAGGTAAGGTATTGTTAGTGGCAATATAGTTTGATTATTTGTGCTATATTGGAAAATTTCAAACTACAAACATAGCTAGCAGCAGGCTATAGCCGATGTCACAGGACGAGTCTCACAAGCCAGCATAAAATGAGGCTAGCGGCTAGGTTGAAACTTGTACAGCCAAGATAATTTTCTACCTGGGACTTGATAAAATATATCACGTGACAGAAGTATTGAATGTACTGATACAATTCATTCTTCTTGAATTGCCACCTCTATTACTTGATCATGAATTTTGGAGCCGAAAGTCATTCGAAGGTCATGTTGTTGCACATGGTTGGACGCATTTCGATGTCAGCTTCTTTGTAGTAAGCAAGAAAATAGGTGATCCCATTTAAAAAACATCGAGACCACCGAAATCTCATAAGGTTGACCTGACGGATGACCTTCAAGTGACATTCACTTCCAAAACTCATTTTGCTGCTTCAAATTTAATTCTAAATAAAATTTATTTAGAATTAACTGAATAATTCCAACCCACACTTTAGGGCAAATTATCAAAGAAATTTTTTTGTTGTTTCAAGGGGACGACGCTCGATGTCATCACTGACATAATATTCTCGATTTCTGTATGGAAAGAGCGAGTTCTGCGTACTTTATATTTCATGGGATTCGATTTTTTTTATGAAATAAATTTTTTTATTTGACAAATGGCTTAAAGGGGGAGGGGGGGCCAGTCGATTTTTACCGACCTATCTAAATTCTCGAATATCTCCGAAACGGGGGTATCAATCGGATTGTCCTTTCGGCAGCCGATGTTTGAGGAGTGATGAGATCGAGTTCCCTTGTAATATCTCTATTATTTCTTTTTTTTATGCGTCGAAAAATGCGGGCGGGTGACTTATTTCGACTATGACGAGCACACCCATTAGAAAACATCTTCGTTCCATGCAGTAATAAAGTGGAAAAGTGCAAAGTACGATTTCTTTGTAATTAGCGATTAAAAATTGTTGGGCAGCCATGGTAAATGGTTGGGTTTTCATGGCAATCCTTAGTTTCCGAGATGCCCTAGAAAGAGAGGACAGCGCGAGAGTCATTGTGTCGGTACTGCAGACGGTGAACTGCATTGTTGCATCTCGGAAACTAAGGATTGCCATGACAACCCAACCATTTACCATGGCTGCCCAACAATTTTTAATCGCTAATTACAACGAAATCTGATTTGCACTTTTCCACTTTATCACTGCGTGGAACGAAGATGTTTTGTAATGGGTGTGCTCGTCATACCGTATAGACTTGCTGTTACATACTTTTGTTCGCGTCAATGATGCGTGGGCACTGATGCTAGTTGAAATAAGTCACCCGCCCGCATTTTTCGACGCATAAAAAAAAAATAATAAATATTTCATACATTTTACAATGGAACTCGATCTGATTACTCCTCAAACATCGGCTGCCGAAAGGACAATCCTATTGATACCCCCGTTTCGGAGATATTCGAGAATTTAGATAGGTCGGTAAAACTCGACTGCCCCCCCCCCCCCCCCCCTTAAGCCATTTGTCAAATAAAGAAATTTATTACATAAAAAAAATCGAATCCCATGGAATATAAAGTACGCAGAACTCGCTCTTTCCATACAGAAATCGAGAATATTATGTTAGTGATTTTGTTAGTGATTTCTTAGTGGCTGTAATACCGCGGAATGCCTCATATATGAAATGAAGAAAACCATTATAGAGATGTATGTGAAATATCACAACAATTCAAAATATCTTTAGTACGTAGAGGAAGAGCAGCATATTCGGAATAGTGCAGGTAATTCGGGATACCTAAATATCTTAGTTTCTAAAAACGCCAGCTGTACTTTTTTTTTACAAACATAACGTCACATGACGTGCGAAGCCAATGAGTACTAAAAACAACCCATCATCTTGATATTCCTGCTACAAGGCTCATGTGAACAAATCTTCAATTTTTAGAAGTTTTTCGGTAAGAATACAATCCTTTCTAATCGTTCATTGCAATTCATAACATCAACATTTTAATTATTTAAATTAATAAGTGACCTTATTAATTAATGATTTCACATGGGTTTTGTGAATTGTACTTGAATTAGAAATTTTGTACAGAATTTTAGTTTACGATGACATGTTTTTAATTTGGAATACCGAGAATAAACATAATTTATGTAACACCTGCATGGGAAGTTTGACTTTGCGCACTCAAAATGGTGCGCCAAATGGCCGATTACCCATCCGCTCCGGAAGCGTGCGGTAATGTTTATTACCGCACGCAAAACAGTGCGATTATGTTTATTACCGCACGCTTTCAGAGCGTAACTAGGCAAACAAGCGCAGTCGGGCGTGTTGTGTTATTATTCTAACCTGATGATTTTTACAGTTTTACAACCAAAAGTCTCACTTCCCATGCTGGTGTCACATAAAATAGGATATGTAACTCGTGCGGGTTGGCGATTACTGACTCGTGTGATTGCAGCACTCGCCTTCGGCTCCTACCGCAACTTTCACACTCATCAGTAATCGCCAACTTCCCGCACGTGTTGCACAATATCCAATCTTAAAAGATCCATGACCCCGTAAAATCGAAATCTCGCATGCATTGTTGACATTTTATTCGCGCTCGGATTGGTCGACGACGGTCGGGTCGAATCTCGAGCTTATCGAGGTTCGACTGGTCGCCGCGAGTGAATTTCGAGTCTTCGGCGTTTTTCGGCGGTGAATTCAACCGTTTCGTGATTTTTGACGGATGACAGATACGTCGGTCAGTTGATGGATGACAGATAAGGTATGTTGGTTGTGTTTGATCAATTCTGTTATCATTTTATACAATTTCTTTATAAATCTTGAGGAAGAAGCTTCGAGTATAATTCAAAGATTAAACAAAATTACCTATGATTGAAGTTCTGTCAGAATTGTATACAGACACCAAACCATATCCGAATCTACCACACTGAAATAAGATTGCGCGCTAAAGCAAATGTACTGTTTTCACTGAATTATAATTTACTATTTACTGTCTATTTTGTATGAAATGCTACCTTTTTTTCATTGTCATCTTGTGATAATTTGATAGATATAAGGTGAATTGATGACATGTGCATACAATCCGGTCAGCACAGCACACATTTGAATAAACTTGGGTGTGAAACACTCACAATCAGTGTACTCTATGTAATTCTACGGAAGTGTGTCCTTGAAGGGTACACGATACTGGAGTACTGAAGAATATTAATGAACATAGTATATTAATTAACATAGTGAACTATAATTAAATCAAAAATGGAATCAGCTTCAGCACGCGTGAAACGCGTGATCTGACCTAGTACTATTAAAGATCAATAGTATTTTTCAATGTGACTGATAATATTGGCAAGAAGCTACTTCGGGATAAATATTTAATACTTATTACGATTGTTTCATTTTCTAAAGGAAATTGTGACTAATTGTCAAAAAAAAAAAGATTATAATTTGGCTGAAAGATAATAGCAATGGTGATGAATTCTTATTATTGGAGGTAGGGGAGGGGCTAGAGGGAGGGGGGGCACCCGCCCACCCTCCCTCCAACCCGTTCCCTACCTCCAATAATAAGAATTATAATTTGGAATACTATATTCCGAATTACCTGCACGTTAAGTCAAATTACGGTTTGAGAGTTTTTTGATTTAATCGAAATTTTCATAATGTTCCTGATATTTGTAATGTTTCGTCGTTTAGATAATTGAACTTCGATAATTTTCTCATGCTGTGATGCATTTTTTATTGGACTAACGCATTTTACTTTTTGCTTGTTCCCAAAATACAAAGCGGTATTCCGAATATGCTGCTCTTCCTCTAAGCCATTTTGCATTCCATTTTAAATACCTATTTTTTATTTTCCATTTTTCTATTTTGAATAAAAACACGGTAACGACTTCCATTTACCTATTTAACTAATATTCGTGAAAGCATTTTTTATTTCTTATTTTAAATGCATCCGGAGAAGCATTTTACCCAGCAGTGCCTGCATCTATATTAGAGAACTGCAGTTAATGCACGTTCTGCTTAGTAAACTTGTGAGTACAGTCGGACCTCGTTATAAGACTAGTTCGGGGCTGTAGGGGAAAAAATTCTTAGAATTGAGGTTCCCCCACTATTGTGCTTAACAGTGTTTGCGCCCAAGCCTCGCTATAAGACTATCGCCGTTTTGCGTTGTATTTATGTACATATGTATGGGGCTTTCCATCCATTATCGCCGACGTTTGACCTCGACATTTTTTTTTTTTGCCTGATTTTTTCTTATGTTGTAGTACTATATCGAAAGATCATCTGTGATTTTTTTTTTAATTTTCCAACAAACCGTTTTTTTTTCATAAATAATAACAACTCTGAAAAGAATACATCCTTCGAAAATTCTGAAAAAAATCACCGATATTCTACGTCCGAAACTCGATTTTTTGACACCCGTCCGATCGTGGACGGTTGAGATCTTCTATTTTTTCAACCAATATCAAGATTGAAGAATTGCTATTCAACACACACAAGTATCCTTGTGGGCTGATAGCATTCATTTTTGATGAAAAAAAAGACAATCCAACGAACGATTTCACTAGTCCAACAATTACCAACAAACAAAACAAACGATTTACAAAAAAAAAAAACTCAGAAAACTTGAAATTGAACCGCTTCACTTGCAACGCTGTGCGGCTCGATATAATAATTGAACACTCGCAATTTATTAACGGCTGGTTCAATCAGAGTTAAACTTCACGAAAAACTTCTGCATATCCTGACAACCATATCATCCGCCGGAAATTCGCGATTGCTTAAACTTACTTCAATAAACCGAGCGATTGAAAATATTCAAAAGCGATTTGTGGTATCTACTCAGAAGAAATTTAATAACTTTTTTGGATTGAAAAAACGAAAAATTCTACCATTTACCATCTTGAAAATAGTTTAACACATAACTACTCCAAATCTGCAGTGAAAACTCGTAATATTTTCGGATTTAGAGCGACTTGAAGTGAAAAGGGAGGAACATTCTTCGTGTTCAAAAAACTTCGTGTTTTTTCCCATCCTTTCGAAAACAAAAAAGAGTTATAACTTTCGGTTATATTTCGGTTCAATTTCAAGTTTTCTGAGTTTTTTTTTTTGTAAATCGTTTGTTTTGTTTGTTGGTAATTGTTGGACTAGTGAAATCGTTCGTTGGATTGTCTTTTTTTTCATCAAAAATGAATGCTATCAGCCCACAAGGATACTTGTGTGTGTTGAATAGCAATTCTTCAATCTTGATATTGGTTGAAAAAATAGAAGATCTCAACCGTCCACGATCGGACGGGTGTCAAAAAATCGAGTTTCGGACGTAGAATATCGGTGATTTTTTTCAGAATTTTCGAAGGATGTATTCTTTTCAGAGTTGTTATTATTTATGAAAAAAAAACGGTTTGTTGGAAAATTAAAAAAAAAATCACAGATGATCTTTCGATATAGTACTACAACATAAGAAAAAATCAGGCAAAAAAAAAAATGTCGAGGTCAAACGTCGGCGATAATGGATGGAAAGCCCCGTATACATTTTATCTCGCCTTTAGTCGTACTGTTCGTTAGTCTTATAGCGAGGTTTCGGCACAAAATTTTAATTGAATTGTTGGTGGGGGAAGCGTTTCGAGCGAGTTTCAACAAATTGAGGGGAAGAGTCTTATAACGCGTAGTCTTATAACGAGATCCGACTGTATGACAAAAAATTGATGAAATTGTGAATCAAAAAGCCAACTTAGAACTGGACGATTGAAATTCATACCTAAGTATCTATAGTACACTGCAACTCTGCCTATTTCATCATGTACAGTAAAAAATCGCTACGTGTGAGTCAAAGAGTGCTATCTGTAGTTTCCCTCTGCAAAATTCAAGAGACTCTACCCCGCGAGTATGTACGCAGGTGTGCACGTATGTGAAAGTTTGAAATTTGTTTTAAAGTATACCTCAAGTTCTTTATACCGTCTTAAGGTGTGCGGTGGTTGTTGTCAATATTTTTCTCGATATCAAGCTTTACATATGTCATATGTGGGAGGTGACCCCACGAGCACCCGGGTAACAATTTAACGTGGCAGCCATACGGCCGCTATATAGCCAACCCATCTAACCAATGTGGCTGCCATGTCAGCCGTGGTGGGTTTTATCATGGCTAGTACCTGGCAACGACGACCAAACTATGTCACTCCTTGATGGCAGCTAGGTGGCTAAACAGCATAATTTATCTATGGTTTCGACCTGGCAGCGACATGGCGGCACTTTCTTGCTGCCATATCGATGCCAACTAGCTGCTGGGTGACAATTTAATGTGGCAGCCATACGGCCGCTATGCAGCCAACCCACCTAACCAATGTGGCAGCCATACGGCCGCTATGTAGCCAACTCACTTAACCAATGTGGCCGCCAAGTCAAAAAAAAAATTTTTCTTCAAATTTTTTTTCTTCAAAATTTTTTTTTTCTTCAAATTTTTTTTTCAGAATTTCCTCAGAATGTCCATGAATTTGTTCGAAATAGGACAAAAGTAAACTGATTTGATGGTTGAAAGCCACAACGAGTAACAACCCGCTTAGGGGGGCCGACTTGCCCCACCCTCCCCTACTTTTGAATTGGGCAGATGAAAACTTATTGTTTCCATTCCACCTAAAGTACACAGTTTTAATTCCAAAAGACTGTTGTGAGATATCTTGCTCATAATAGGTTCAGATATATATAATTGTGTTTGGCTGGCAACGGGTAGGTGTAGCCAACCCAGCGTTACTTTACTTGCGAGCGTTGCCGTTCATCTACCGGCATGATAGGGTACTAAGCAGGTGGATACTCAATGTACAGACCAGGTTAAGGCCAGGCTACTTTAGGACATGGCAGTGCCAGGTTGGCCCACATAAAAGCCATGTAGCGTCACGAGGTGGCGGCCAGGTAGACGCCAGGTCGCGACTTAACATGGCAATGCCGGGTTGGCCCACATAAAAACCATATCGCATCGCGAGGTCGCGGCCAGGTAGACGCCAGTTTACGTCAAGACATGGCAGTGCCAGGTTGGCCCACATAAAAGCCATATGGCATCGCGAGGTGGCGGCCAGGTAGACGCCAGGTCGCGACTTGACATGGCAATGCCAGGTTGGCCCACATAAAAACCATATCGCATCGCGAGGTGGCGGCCAGGAAGACGCCAGGTCGCGACTTGACATGGGATGGATATTAGAAAGCTACATCGGCTATCCACGTAGTTGCCACCTCGATTCAACATTATCAAACTATGTCGATTAGCCGGATTATTGCCATGACAGAAACCCATACTGAAGCGACATTGCCGCCACATTGTTATCGAATCTCGACCTTTAATATGGTCTGCCGATACTATTGCCATGCTAATGCCATGTGGCTTTAATGTGGCATGTGGGCTGGCCATGTAGAATGTTACCCGGGCATGTCTGGCAACATTAATTAGAACTTCAATTGATAAGTATATTCAGGCGATTATAAAATCTATATGTATAACTGGACATTCAATATTATTCTGCTGGATTACCGTATAACGTATTTCTTTTTCTTTTGAGGATGATGTGAATTGCACAAATTCATTACAAAGGGTGTAAATAATTCAGCAGCATTTCTAACAGTGTACACTCATGTTTGCTTTCATCATAAACAAGCATTGCTACTCACCCCGTGAACCTGGGACTTGAGCATCATAGGAAACACTACCCATCCAATCATTATTCCCATGAAAAACATGATTCCCCCACCAATTCCCAGTTTCTTTGGTAACTCCATGCTGGTTAGTGGCTTTGTACTGTAAACTAGAATATGAATAAATTATAGGGAAGGGTGGAGCGTCGACGACGGCCCCCCTCCAAAATTTGGTAGAAATTTTTTTTTCATTTTTCGTTAAATCATGATGATAAATCTGATGTTTTTAACGATTTTTTGTAAAACATCCACGATTTTCACGTTTTTTTGACCTATTAAGCGGGCCTAAAGTGACCTTTTTTTCCCGCTGCTCTAGTAGCGGGCAAATAAAACCTTATTTGCCCGCTAAACCGCATCAGCGGGCAAATAAAATCTGAAAACGCCCGCTAAATTATTTTTCAATATTTTCGATAAAATTTCCATCAACGAAGAAAATACGCGAAAATCGTGCTGTTACAAAAAATATCGTGTGCACCTAGGGCGTGAAGTGGGCTTTTTTAGACCGAGTGTGGAGTTTGCAGTACAAGTCGGAGGTGAGCTAGCACCGTCTTCGACTCGTGCACCGTCTTCGACTCGTACTGCAAACTCCACACTCGGTCTAAAAAAGCACACTTCACGCCCTTGGTACACAATATACTATTTCAGGCCGATTCACGAAATCCGAGGCATAATGGACCACCTTAAAAACTTGGGTGAAAAATTTATTTATTTTTTTCAAATTGTGGTGAATTCAAAGTATTCATCCATTTAGGCCATTTCAAGACAATACACCATATCGTGGGGTACATGAACCACCAAAAAAAATTTTTTTCATCATCTTTTAGAGGGGGGCCGTCGTGCCCGAAAAAAATTTTTTTTTCAGAGTTTCGGCAAAATTTCGATGGGTTTATTCGGAATAGAACAAAAGTAGATTAATTTGATGGTTGAAAGCCACAAAAAGTAATAACCGGCTTAGGGGGGCTGTCGTGCCCCACCCTTCCTAATATAAATATTATCAAGAGTAACTTTCGTAAGACCTATACAGAGATGATCTGTGGAAAGTTATAAGCCGTGTGGGTAGGCAACCGGTGATACACTACGAAATGGCAACGCTGTCGATGCGAGAGTCGAATAAGTCGAATGACCGTATCTACAGACGACGTAACGGCAGCTGTCATTCTGCGGCTCCCATGTTGTTAGGTTAGAATGAGAGTTATAAATAATTGTCAGATTCAGATTTTGTAATCACAGTTCCTTAAGGGGAGGGACCAGTCGAATTTGACCGACCGATCTAGAGAATTCTAAATTCTCGAATATCTCCGAAACGGGGGTATCAATCGGATTGTCCTTGCGGCAGCCGATGTTTGAGGAGTAATGACATCGAGTTTTTTTTGTAAAATGCATGAAACCTTTATTTTTTTTTTTTTCTTATGCGTCGAAAAATGCGGGCGGGTGACTTATTTCGACTAGCATCAGTGCCCACGCATCATTGACGCGGACAAAAGTATGTAACAACAAGTCTATACGGTATGACGAGCACACCCATTACAAAACATCTTCGTTCCATGCAGTAATAAAGTAGAAAAGTGCAATTCAGATTTCGTTGTAATTAGCGATTGAAAGTTGTTGGGCCGCCATGGTAAATGGTTGGGTTGTCATGGCAATCCTTAGTTTCCGAGATGCCCGAGAAAGAAAGGACAGCGCAGAGTCGTTTCGTCGGTACTGCAGACGGTGGACTACATTGTTGCATATCGGAAACTAAGGATTGCCATGACAACCCAACCATTTACCATGGCTGCCCAACAATTTTTAATCGCTAATTACAACGAAATCTGAATTGCACTTTTCTACTTTATTACTGCATGGAACGAAGATGTTTTGTAATGGGTGTGCTCGTCATACCGTATAGACTTGTTGTTACATACTTTTGTCCGCGTCAATAATGCGTGAGCACTGATGCTAGTCGAAATAAGTCACCCGCCCGCATTTTTCGACGCACAAAAAAAAAAAAATAAAGATTTCATGCATTTTACAAGAAAACTCGATGTCATTACTCCTCAAACATCGGCTGCCGAAAGGACAATCCGATTGATACCCCCGTTTCGGAGATATTCGAGAATTTAGAATTCTCTAGATCGGTCGGTCAAATTCGACTGGTCCCTCCCCTTAATACAACGGTAAATATTCTTTCTTGAGAAAGTGTAATGGGTTATTCAGGTAATTGCGGATGTCAATATCGGTTTATTTCGAACATTATTAGGTTATAACCTAACATTATTAGGTTATAACCCCGCAGAATGACAGCTGCCGTTACGTCGTCTGTAGATACGGTCATTCGACTTATTCGACTCATTCGACTCTCGCATCGACTACGTTGCCATTTCGTAGTGAAACACCGGTTGCATACCCACACGGCTTATAACTTTCCACAGATCATCTCTGTATAGATAAACTCGATGTCGTTCTTATTTATCGGCGTGCAGCTATTCTCTTCAAGCTACTAACCCTTCACGGTCACCATGAGTAAATTTTACCCAGGCGTTTTGGAGTGAAAGTTTGTTTTTCTGACAAATTGACCTATTTACGATTTTTTTTTTTCATATGTTGTCATTCGAATTTCGATACGCTTTTGCTAAATGATCTAGAATATTCAAAGTATTTCTTAGTAGTTTTTTTAATCCCGATCGACCTGATAGTTTTCACACAACAAATTTGTCAAACTTGGCTGGGTAAATTCCAGTGTTATTTTACAGAAGTGTAACACAGCTTGTGAGTCTGTAAAGAAACTCACCAGTTTTAAAATAATAAGAAGAGAGATTTTATATATATCAACTGAGATATTCTACGGTTCAAATAGAAATAGAATATCGCTAGGTAAGCGACTTCTAAAGTAGAATTCCAACAAATTTTTTCTAAAATCAGTCGAGTATCACCAACTATAAGTTTCTATTTTGAGAGGGCATTCCATGATTCCGGTAACTGTTGAATCATCGACACTAGATTTTCAACTTTCTTTATGGTATATAGAGTAAAGCCGCGGGTGAAGATCACGAGACGCCCTTGAGCGGATCCACGTCACTTCACTAAAAAAAAAACCGTCAAGTCACGGATTTTTGCGCCATTCAATACATCTGTAGTACTATGGAAAAAAAAGTACAATTTGGAGGATTTTGAAAAATTCTCGAAAATGGCGGAGTTAGAGGCATGTGAATTTTTGTGCACCACTTTGTTTGAAAATTCATATCTCCGAAAGTGTTCATCGGAGCGGAAAGATCCTTGGATCGTTTTGTTCGTAAAAGAATGCACTTTTATACAAAAAATCATATTTTCAAAAAAAAAAAATTCTTTCAATAGTTTTTTGGCGTTTTAATTTTTGATTTCGCTGCCATTTCTAAAGGGCTTACAGAAATTCATGGAGATAATTTTTTTTGGATACCTGAATCCTTCCCCTTCAATCCAAAAAAAAAAAATTTTATGGAGAAAATACCTGGGCAGGAGATAGAAAATAAAACGTGTCGTCGCGCGTCACCGCGCGCGCTAATCCACGTCCGCGCTACTCCCGCAAGCTCGCTGTGTTACGTAGTGGAGATGTCATATGATGCTCCTTTACTTACCCAGGTTATTCATTCTCCGAAAATGGTTATTTTACCACCTTAGCCCTTCCGTATCCGTCTACTGGTCATGTTTTCTCGGAGTTATACAATTGTATACGTGTATATATAATATATATGCCTGTTCTGAAAATTCCAGGTACGGTTATGGTTCGTTCAACATACCTGTGCTGGGATTAAGTTTGATTCCATTTCACTCGGCTTGTGCTATATGACTGATGGATCTTGAGCAGATGTTTTTCGCGATAATTCGCTGGATGACACTTATTGTCCGCATATCGCGAGTTTACAACTGATTGGCAATTCCGATCCTATTCAAACACCGCTGGATCTATATACTTGGGCATGTTCTTATTTTCGAAGTATATCTTTTGCGTACTGTACGTCTGCAGAACATCAAGCGGAAGAATCTATTTTACAAAATCGATTCGATAAAGCATTGACAGTTCGTGGTACTTTGAAATTGCATGCGGTCATTCCAATATCTCATAAACTCGTCAGAACAAAATTATTTTCCGCCTCAGAAAAATTTGATGCGATGAAAATTATGAATTAATTTTAAACAGAAGTTTCCTAGTAAATGTCATCCAACAAACCACCGTGAAAAACATCGGCTCTTTTCAGAGCCACCAAAATATTGCACAAGATCCATCAGTTATATATAGCACAAACCAAGTGAAATGGAATCAAATATAATTCCAGCACAGGTGTGTTCAACGAACCATAACCGTACTGGAATTTTCAGAACCGATATAAGTAATACACAGGCACAGGTATAACTCCGAGAAAATATGACCACAGACGGATACGGAAGGGCTCAGGTAATTACAAGACTATTTTCGGAGAATGGATAACCTGGGTAAGTAGAAGAGCATTAAATGAAATTTAACTTGACTACGCAATACAACGAGCTTGCCGGAGTAGCGCGGACGTGGATCGGCGCGCGCGCGGTGACGCGCGACGACACGTTTTATTTTCTATCTCCTGCCCAGGTATTTTCTCCATAAATTTTTTTTTTTAGGATTGAAGGGGAAGGATTCAGGTATCCAAAAAAAATTATCTCCATGAATTTCTGTAAGCCCTTTAGAAATGACAGCGAAATCAAAAATTAAAACGCCAAAAAAATATTGAAAGAATTTTTTTTTTGAAAATATGATTTTTTGTATAAAAGTGCATTCTTTTACGAACAAAACGTTCCAAGAATCTTTCCGCTCCGATGAACACTTTCGGAGATATGAATTTTCAAACAAAGTGGTGCACAAAAATTCACATGCCTCTAACTCCGCCATTTTTGAGAATCTTTCAAAATCCTCCAAATTGTACTTTTTTTTCCATAGTACTACAGATGTATTGAATGGCGCAAAAATCCGTGACTTGACGGTTTTTTTTTTAGTGAAGTGACATGGATCCGCTCCCTTACGAAAATTCAGCGTAGATACTTGTAAGGATGTGAAATAATTCGTCTTTTAACACAACGCGCGTTAGGTTGGATTTTATGCACGCAAAGCGTGCGCAAAACTGAATTTTGCGCACGCTGTATGGAAATAGTACATTTTGTTACGACTACGGAAAGGCTTTTTGGCGAAACGAAAGGTTTACGACACGAGCTGAAGGCGAGTGCTGTAACGAGGTTCGCCAAAAAGCCTTTACGTACGAGAAACGGTCTAATTTTTTCATCACGAAAACCGGAAAATCGCAACGAAGTTGCGATTTTAAGGTTAGAATGATGAAAAATAAATTTCAAGGGTTTGTTCTTCTGAAGATCTAGTCAATTCTAAAAATTCAATTGAGATGAGGCATGTTCTGATACATGCGTCAAAGCATGACAGGATTCACCCACATTTGCAGTAGAGAAGTTCAACAAAGAGGAAACAAAAAATATGATGTCCATTTTTGAAAGTAACAGAAGTCATTGTTTCATCAGGCCCCATTCCTCGAAAGGTGTATTTCCATTTTACCTAATTTTTAAGAATTATTCACATAATTTTATATATTCATGTATTACAGATCGGCTTAAAAATTAAAGATGATTCCGGATGCTCCGAAGACTGAAAAATCGGTATAGAAACAGATGGAGTAAACGCTACTTCTGTTTATTCGGGAGGCTTTCGGTTTATCCTGTCAAAAACTCGATTGTTTTTTTTTCAATTCCCTAGCATATTCTTTAACCTTGAAGTCCCAAGAATATTTTCGTAAGGTTTCGAGTGAAAATTCGAAAAAATCGTGGAAGTTGGCGGCCGTTATCCAAATAGACGTAAAGGAAAAAGGGCATACTGCATAGCTCTGATATAGCTGATAATAAGCATAGAATGTTGTGTTTATTTTATATTTCTCCCTAAGGTACTCATGTCTGAATTCTTGAACTTAAGGGCCTTTGAGCGAGCGCCGACAACTTCTCATCCGAAACGCGCCATTGGCGTGCAAATTGAGAACCCTGTTGAAATAATATAGCGTCTACGGCGCCTCTAACATCGAGCCCGAGAACTTGGTATGGGCGGAGCCTCGGAGTAGAGGCGCTCAATCTATTTGTAAAATTATGTGTATACATATTCGGGTCCTCATTTTTTTCTACATTTCGGTATCAATTGTGCGGATGAGCAGCATAATACAGATTCAAAAATCATGAAAAAAATTGACGATATAAATTATATTTTATAAAATATTTCTCCTGAATAACAGTCTTCATTAGTGACGAGTTTGAGCTCCACTGACAAATGAGTAAAATATCTTAAAACGGAATGGCGCTGATATCACAGAAAGCGCACGGAGGAAGCAGCAACTACTTTTATACAACAGTTTCTGCATGTGTTCGTGTCGATGTTGGCTGTCACATCGAATTTTACTCGCCGGATCAAATTGCGCCTGTTTCTTGGTCGTACCTCGGAATAATATCAGAAGATTGCTAATATCAGTTTATACCGCGCGCTGCCTAGCTGAATACCGAATTTTCATCAAAAATGCAGAAAATAATGTTATTATTTCAGTGTCTGTGTATCGGCGATGTATTGGTGTCACCTGATTTCGCAGCGTCGTATAATTAAATCGATTATTAATTGAAATTACATTCATTTACTTCCTGGAGACCAGCGCGCGCTAGCTGATAACTTGAGGATTATCCCTACAAAACCTCAGAGTGATTAGTGGACCGATAGAGAATTGATCCGGCGAGTAAATTGTGGTCGTGAGAATGGTCGAAAATGCCGAAAATGCTTACTCTGTCGGTAAAAAAAACAGTCGCTCAAAGGCCCTTAAAACGCATTTTTCTTGAGCCAGCATTTGTTTGGTGGGAGTATAAACATCTCGGGATTTAGTGTCTCGATTAATTTGAAATTTATCCTGTATACAGGATGATTCAATTTGCGCGCACCATTTGGTAAGGGTAGATTCCTTGTGAAATTCTAAGACTAATTTTCCTTTACCAAAAAGTCATGGGACTAATAGGTTTTGGGCTACAGAAGGTCTTAGTTGACCAATCACAGAGCCTCAATCGTAGCAAGTTAGGGCCGGGTCAAAAATATAAGACTAGCAGTGCCCGTGGCGCGTCGATTTCCAATGAAATCAAAATAAATGATTAAATCTAGTGATAAATTCTTTTACCATATAGCATTGAGGTTACATTTATTGATGAGTGTTAACGGCGTCATCGCCAGAAGTTGTCTGCATACAACATACGCCTTGGTTATCTGTGACCAGGACCACCCCTACGTCGGCTTCGTCCCCCAGATCGACCGCACCATAGTTTTCGTCCCCCAGGTCCATCGGTACATGGTTCTTGTCCTCCAGGTCCACCGCTACTTAGTCTTCGTCCTCCAAGTCCACCGCTACGTAGTTTTCGTCCTCCAGGTCCACTGCTACGTAGTTTTCGTCCTCCAGGTTCGCTGCTACGCATTTTTTTTTGGACCTAGAGGACGAGAAATAAATAACGGTGGACCTGGAGGACGAAAACTAAGTAGCGGTGGACCTGGGGGTCGAAAACTATGGTGCGATCGACCTGGAGGACGAAAACTACGTAGCGGTGGACCTGGAGGATGAAAACTACATAGTGGTGGACCTGGAGGAAAAGAACCATGTACCGATGGACCTGGGGGGCGAAAACTACGGTGCGGTCGATCTGGAGGACGAAACCGACGTAGGGGTGATCGTGGTCACAGATAACCAAGGCGTATATGTTGTATGCAGACAACTTCTGGTGATGACGCCGTTAACACTCATCAATAAATGTAACCTCAATGCTATATGGTAAAAGAATTTATCACTAGATTTAATCATTTATTTTGATTTCATTGGAAATCGACGCGCCACGGGCACTGCTAGTCTTATATTTTTGACCCGGCCCTAACTTGCTACGATTGAGGCTCTGTGATTGGTCAACTAAGACCTTCTGTAGCCCAAAAGCTATTAGTCCCATGACTTTTTGGTAAAGAAAAATTAGTCTTAGAATTTCACAATAATCTACCCTTACCAAATCGTGCGCGCGAATTGAATCATCCTGTATAAAGTAAACAAACATTTCTTCATAAAATAAACTACAGAAATGAATATGCGTAAGTATTATACATTTTTGTGCAATGTGCAGAAGAACACTAATTTTGAGAAAAAATTGATACCCTTACTTTGAGGAGCTTTGGTAGTTGCGTGGGAAGTCCGATGTGTGCCAGTTTCACTAGGTGTTTGTAATGCTAAAAAGTGACGTCTCAGTAAGATGTTGGTATATCTTCTTCATAACGCATGCATGGCAACCTTTACTTTCTGTTCGTGTAAACAGTGGAGAAAATGAGTCTTTGTTGAGGAGTGTGACGAAATTTTTGCCACACTATCATGGCGTCGAAAGCAAAGGTTGCCATGAGTTGTCATGAAAAATAGTATGATACTCGTGTGATGTTTTCAGCACTCGTGCGAAGTTCCTGTTTCTCCACATGCATCACAATCTACTATTTCATAAGATGCAAAATTGTAGTTCCTGGGTCATTTTCTTTTATCAAGTGAAATGAGATAGTGTGCAAAAGCTGTTGCTTGCCACCGCCGTGTGGCTACGTATTTCGAAAGTGCATCTGTAAATAATTCCACGATTTCTCTTATTATAACTGAATGTGTTAAAATTTCTTTAAAATTTGAAAAACCGAAATACTTAGCCACCTTCTGTTGAAGGAAAGCAGTAATCCTCAAAGTTTCATTCCGATTGGTTGTGTAGTATGGGAGCAACTACGAATCGCATTTACGAGGTGATCGGAGCATGTGTCAAAGCCCTTGAGGGAAAATGAAACACGATATGGTGCCACCTAGCGGATTTTCGCTGTATTATACACATGGACAAGAACATGATACTTTTTAAACCCATTTTCTCAACGAAAGAATGTCCCATTGATGTGACATTAATATCAGCGATAAATAAAAATTGAACGAAGGCGAGGAATTCGAAAATGGTTTTCGATTTTCAAAAATCCAAGAAAAAAAATTACAGTTCGTAATATGGAGTACTGTACATATACATAATCTGTGATTTTCTTTAGGATTTTCAATAATCGAAGAGCATCTTACCTTTCGTTCAATTTCTATTGATCGCTGATATTAATTTCACATCAATCGGACATACTTTCGTTGAGAAAATGGGTTTGAAAAATATCATGTTTGTGTCCATGTGTGTAGTACGGTAAAAATCCGCTAGGTGGCACCATATCGTGTTTCATTTCCCCTTAAGACACTATAATGTTTTTGTTTTTCAATTTTTCCACATCGTAATTTGAATCATGTATGTGAGAATAAATTCCTCTTTCATTTTTTTTTATCCGTGTTTCAGATGCTCTGGAATGCAGAGATCTGTCCTTAGAGCATATAGACATGGAGGAAGCATGGTCGCTGAGAAACCGAGCAGAGCCGGTGGGAGAGAGAGGGACATAAGGACTGTACATGCCCTCTCCTTCTATGGCAGTAGCGTACCTATCGTAAATGTGTGCCCTGAACATTATATTGTTTTTTCCATAATTCGAATATACATGTGTACTAGATGCACTCTAAATGTATGAAATTGCTGAAATGAAAAGTAATCGACATAAAAAGTTCAAATATATTTATTAAAAAGAAAATAGCGCTGCATAAGGAGCAGATGAAAACAAACAGGGCCTAGGCACCAGTTGTCCAGTTGCTATGCTACGAACGTGAGTGCTCGGCCATTTGTAATGGTGAGGGCCAATCAGAGCCTGTGAGACAAAGAAGGCATGTACTGTGCCTCAGTCTGTCTCATACCCGTTTCTCACTTGTGCTCCGGGGTATCTCTTGCTTCCTCCATGTCTATATGCTCTAAGGATCTGTCCCTTCTGCAGCGACCGCAACATCTTACGAAGAATATTGATATAAGCTCGAGGGTTCACAGCAGGCGTTATTTGACATATAACGACATATAATAAATAACAAACTTTCCGTAACAAGTTGATTAAACATAGGTAAAGATATGTGCATGATTCAGAACTTTGACATGTTATAATATTTTCGAAAAAATGACCATACATCGTGTCTTTTTCAGCGTTGCAAACCAACATCCACCCTATTATTGAAATCCATGATCCTATTACCAAACATTCATGCGAAAGGATTCATGAGAAGACATAAGGTTACACGCTTATCCGAGTTTAACATAACAAACAGGACTTAAATTTTGTTTCATACAACAGGATTAAAATTTGTTTCATACAACCACACTGAGAGGATGAAAGTAGAGCTACTATACCACGAGTATAGCTATTACGCATAATAGATACATAGTAGCTCGCTCGCAAAAAGTACAGTACACGGAGAGAAATTTTGACTCATTTTAGGTAGGTTACTTCGACCTATAATACACTGAATCTTGATTGACGTAATAAGAGTAGAGAAAATGGCATATTTTACTCCAAAACTCGACTTGTAATGAGTCAAATATCAAACGACGTATAGTAAGACTAAGATTGACTTAAAACAAGTCGATAAACGATGTATAATATGCCGGCCAAGCGTCGAGGCGTTACGAGTCAAACTTTGTTCTAAAATTCCTCGTCGGAACGGCACAAAACACACCGTTCGGTCGAGAGACTCAGAAACAAGAGCGCGTGCAGGAGAGGTGCGTGAAGGTGGAAGAAAAAAGCCATATACATGTCCACGCACTCTTGTTTCTGAGTCTCTCGACCGAACGGTGTGTTTTGTGCCGTTCGGACGAGGTATTTTAGAACAAAGTTTGACTCGCAACGCCTCGACGCTTGGCCGGCATATTATACATCGTTTATCGACTTGTTTTAAGTCAATCTTCACCTTAGAATTCGTCAATGAGCCTTCGAGCTCTTTTACACTGACAATTGACTTATAATACCTCAATCTACGACTTAAAATAACTCGAGAGCAATCAGCATATTTTGTATCGATTTCGAACGGTGCAAAAAGAGTCAAAATTTCTCTCCGTGTAGCTACGCTTTTTGGTGTGTCCAGCGCACTTTAAAGTGCAGTAGCAGCGCTCTCTAGGAGACTATTATTGAATCCCATAACGGCCACGTGTTTAACGCTGCACCTAGCGCGCCGAAAAAGGTACTGCCAGCACGCCTTTTGAGAGCGCACCGTTCATTACCATGATTTGATCCCCCTTTATTCTTTTTTGGCCTACTATGCATACTTCCGGGAGGTGTCGCTGTCACCGTACAGTGATGGCGGCAGCTGCTCCAAATATTTTAATTGTGTTGAAATGAATCCAAAATTGGTTCAATCAATAGATACGATTTTTGGGTACAACGCAAATGGAGTGCCATAAATACATTCCTTATCGCGAAGCCCATCGTTCAAAAATGTTCATATCAGCTTTGAACCATGATAAGTCAGCCTTGAAGAATTTTTTGAGCATTTTCCTAGCTGCATTTTTTATCCACGGTTCCAGACGAATCGATTGGACAATTCGGCTGAAATATTTGCCGGAAATCGTGTACCTCGCGATAATGTGCCAATGCGAGCTTTCCAGACCTCCGCCACTTCAGGTTTTGCAATGGATGATGCTGCAAGCTATACAAAAATTCGTAACTTTTTCATTTCTGATGATAAATGAATGAATTTCGGAACAAAACTTGCTGCTACCGAAATGAAATGTTCAGAATTTATTCACAATTATTTGATAGTATATTTAAAATATGGCAGATGAGATTTATCTTTGAAACACAAAAAATGCCTGTTCGTTAACCATAAGCCAATAAGCCTTCCAAACTTTGGTCCCCATGGATTTATCATCGCGCTCTTATGCCTTATGGGCAATAACAAACCTTTATGTAACACCTGCATGGGAAGTTTGACTTTGCGCACTAAAAATGGTGCGCCAAATGGCCGATTACCCATCCGCTCCGGAAGCGTGCGGTAATGTTTATTACCGCACGCAAAACAGTGCGATTATGTTTATTACCGCACGCTTTCAGAGCGTAACTAGGCAAACAAGCGCAGTCGGGCGTGTTGTGTTATTATTCTAACCTGACGATTTTTACAGTTTTACAACCAAAAGTCTCACTTCCCATGCTGGTGTCACATAAAATAGGATATGTAACTCGTGCGGGTTGGCGATTACTGACTCGTGTGATTGCAGCACTCGCCTTCGGCTCCTACCGCAACTTTCACACTCATCAGTAATCGCCAACTTCCCGCACGTGTTGCACAATATACTATTTTAGCTGAATTGGCTAGTTTCATTCACAAGAAGATGCTACCAAGTCTAGGAATATGCAGTCAATAGACCATATATTTAATTCGACCTTTCTACGGTTAAGGAGCTAGCATGTCTGTCTTTGAATGATAATCATAGAACGTTAAAATGGAATGAAGAATGATTTCTTTAATATGCGTTTTCTCGTCGAATCGAACGGATCATCTGTTCGCTTCTAATTGGGAGTGAGGAATAAGGAAATACTTCATACTTTTAATACAATGAACATTTCTTTACCGTGCAGTGGTAATGAAAAAATTTGTTCGAATTGTTTGAATCAAAGAAACTTTTCTTTAAGTGTAACTATCTAGTACTGACATAACCCACGTGTAAGTCCGAGATTCTGACGAAGCATTGAAATCAATACGAACTGTGACCATATCCCATGAATGATTATATGCGAATGTGTATACTAGGGTGGTCGTTAAAAATTCAATTTTTTGCGACGCCCCCTAAAAAGCTTCCCTTTGATGAAAAAACACTGGGAAAATTTTCTTTTTTTTTTTTTAATTCAAAACAACACGTGCCTCGAGACGATCTAAGTTAATTTTTGGGTATAATCATTTTTTTTCTGAAAGTATCTTATTAAATTTGAAATAATTATTTTTTCGAGATTTGAAAATAGTTAACAATGAAACACCTTCAGTGTTATCATTTTAAGTTATGAATTTTAACTTCAAGCTTTATAAGAAGCTTAATATACTTCGTCATTCAAGCTCATGCTTCAATTTTTCTTCTATTTTTGGGTTTTTTATACGTCTGTGAGCAGTAGGGTGGTCCTTATTTGGGGTGTTGAAGAATTTCGACAAGTGCGCCCCCTCGACACGTTCAAAATAAATTAAAAAAAATGTGTGCAAAAACGGAGCGCTGTAGTCCAATTAGAAGACGTGCCTCTAAGCTCGTTTTGTTTCTCATTTGAATAACATGGGATTTTCAGACTACTTCAGTCATTATGTTTTTGAGTTGTCCCCGAGCACGCAAAAAATTCTTTTTTCACATAAATCTGTTGTTCATGGGTACAACTATGCGTATATTTTTCCACAAGTTATTAAATGTTAATTAATACATGTATTAATATATTAATTAAATGTGGTCAAACATTTAATATACATTCAATACATGTATGAATATATTTATTAAATGTGGTCAAACATTTAATATACGCGTAGTTGTACCCATGAACAACAGATTTATGTGAAAAAAGAATTTTTTGCGTGCTCGGGGACAACTCAAAAACATAATGACTGAAGTAGTCTGAAAATCCCATGTTATTCAAATGAGAAACAAAACGAGCTTAGAGGCACGTCTTCTAATTGGACTACAGCGCTCCGTTTTTGCACACATTTTTTTTTATTTATTTCGAACGTGTCTAGGGGGCGCACTTGTCGAAATTCGTCAACACCCCAAATAAGGACCACCCTAGTGAGCAGTTACGTATGAGTTATTTGAATAAAATTGTATTTTTCCTGAAAAATTCCCAAAAAAGATTATACCCAAAAATTAACTCAAATCGTCTCGAGGCACGTGTTGTTTTGAATTTAAAAAAAAAAAAGAAAATTTTCCCAGTGTTTTTTCATCAAAACGAAGCTTTTTAGGGGGCGTCGCACAAGATTTAATTTTTAACGACCATCCTAGTGTATACCTATGTTCGCTTTTAACAAAAAACAGATCAATAATAATGGAGTGTACTTTTCCCCATCCAATTTTGAAACCTATGTCCCATTGCAGTTTTGCTGTTTTACGGATATCAATACCCACAGGGATGCCCAAATTGTGTCTAATGAACTCAATTATAATATCAGCAAAACATATGAAATGATGTTTTAGCTTTCAACGAATGTTCTCTTTATGTTCTTATTTCAGTATATCTAGTAAATTGTTAGCTTATACTGCAAAGATTTAGTCTACTGCAGGTTCGACCACGCAGTCTAAAAAAACAGCGTTTAATTGAAGAGAATAGATAATAGATTTTTAGAACTTCCTTTCTCATGGCATTGACACGCAATTGTAAATAGATTTCCCGTACAAAATCCGAAAGTTTTTCTGCAGTACGTAGTGGCAGATTCATGAACTATTTCTATTGAAAATATCAGATGCATAAATTTTAGTTACAGCAATATTGTGATAAACAACGAATTATGATTGAATCTCGAAAAGGAATTTTATTAGACGCTGGTGAATTGATTGACCATTAGATTTAGAAAAAAAAACTAACACTTTGAATCTTGGGCTTTGCAGCTGGTGATCACGATCAGTCTTCCGTTAGTCGGAGAATTGAACTAACTGTAATGTAAAGATTTTCTCACCTATTCCACAGAAACGCATAAATTGTTAAAATATCAGCTCGCGCACGCGCCGTTTCAAAAACTTAATAAAAAGGCGCAACGTCTCTAAGCTCTTTTCTCTAATAATCGTATAATTATCAGACACATTATGGGCGAGCTCGATATTCGCCGTTAACCACTTGTTGTATGTATACACCTACTAATGACCTAGGTGAACCGTTATAGCTGTACTTTCAATGATTGCAGTCGGATCTTGTATTCATCTTCCCTATCTACCATGATCCTTTAATTTGACCTGAGCGTACACATAACTCCTCGTTATGCCGCTTGAATAAAAATGTCTTTCATTTCGTGATAACGGAATAGTGTATTGAGAGTGGCCACTCAACACTCTACATCAAATCAATATAACTATAACGTTTTCCGACGAATAATGGATTTATTTAGTTATAACAAGAATATTGTATTTATTACGCTTGGAAGAAACGTTTATTATAGGGATTTTGCCAAGGTATATCTTCTCTTATGGGACAGCCTTCTGTCTAGTGGCAAACTTTGAACTATTCATTTAATACATTATTTATCACGCGTTACATTGAACCAATCAAGTATTCTTAGCCTCACAGGTATACATTATTTGCAAACTAATATCAAATACCACAAGGTTTCGTAACAGTGTTCGCATTTGAAGTTGAATACATTTTTTTGTGCTTCAATAACGTATAGCCAGAATTGCAATGTTTTTACTACTTTTTACTCAATCGTGATAACTGAACCTTTTTTTTAATGTAATACACATACGTAAGGCCAAGTTTACTACGTCATAATACTTATAGATCAATTTGAGGCTGGGATATCATAGATGTCAGGTTTCCCCCATGGATATCGAACGAGGAGGTGCAGAGTAGTTTAATGAAATATGAAAACCTTTCTATACTTAGAATGTATCCATCAAATTGCTACTGTGAGCTGGATAAAATACTATATATCGTATGGTATCGTGCTTCATACAAAATGTATGAGGGGTGCGCGATATTTACTCAAACAAATTGCTAAGGGTGAAAATGGGAATTGGATATTTGCATTGAAAAGTCCCGCACCAAAATGTTTTTTGAATAAGGTATCCGCCTATGAATTATAGTTGGCTACATTCCGAACGGAAATAGGCCGTAGAACATTTAAGAAAATGACATTATAGCGATTTTCGACCACATGATGGAAGTAAACCGAATTATTCGTATATCATGTTTTCTAAATTTCTCCTTACAACAAAATCAACAGAACTCGAAAGAATTGACTTTGCCGCCAGCAGTGATGAATTTTTTTTCAATTCGTTCTCATATACGAAATTGTTTGAAAAACATTGCATTAATTCATTGCTGTCATTTAATAACAGAACGATGTTGAAATAAGGTCTGAAAGAAAAAAATAAGAATACAGGCAAAATCTGTAGAATGAAGAAAAGTTATTAAAGATAAAACGGAGGAGCGTAAATTCAATTTGGACAAACCTCTTGACTCTGTTTCTAGGTACGCTTCAGCTACAAAGTAACCGATAAGGATGCGTTTTACATCCATATAGCAAAGAAAAAAGGCGACTGTATAATGAAACTTGAATGGATAGAAATAATTGGAAAGGATGAAAATTTTCAGTTTGAGTTTAAACACTTTCATAGTACTACGGAACAATTATTTTCAACGCAAAAGTATTCTCAACTACTGATTGGCGATATGGAAGTTGCTTGATATTTCTTGAATGATTGTGTTCATTTCCTATGAATGTTAAATAATACTTGATGGAATTTGAAAGCATTCAATAACGGTTTTATATTGGCCACGCAATCTAAGGTGTGGAGTTTCCCAGGCTTGCTCGCTTGTCCTTGGACTTATTTTACGACACCCTTGCAACGCTGGAAGTGTCACATTAAAAAATTTATGTGAGACATCTCAGCCTACTGCCTTACGCCCATTTCGCGCCGTCTTATAGTCAATATAGGTATACCTATGTATAGTCGAGTATTACTCGAGACAATTGTTTTGTACTTAAAAGTATGTAGGTATGTATGTAACAATGCCGTGGTAACTTCATTGATTGAGGAAATATTTCGAGAATTAAATTGGTCGATACAAAATTCGTCTTTAAAGTAACTGGTAGAAAAGCTTAAAATATTTCACTCATTTTATACTAATACTAAGTAAAAGACCTTTATTCAGACGCATGTACACTATAGGATGTATCGTTACGTAAAAATATACGAAGACGGTATTCTTATAGGTTATCACGGAAACACACGTATAGAGTAAAGAAAAGAAGAAGCAAACGAAAGAACATAAAGCAAATGTATATACCGGTATTTTAGGACTGTGCATATTATTCAGTCCACCAGTTCGGTGCCATCATTGATCATGTATGAGTGTATGGTAGGTAAAACTATAGTAAAAGTATTCATGTGTAATTTTTAAGCTCTTCATGAATTTAGGTTTCGTTTCGACAAACATATCGCCTCTTAAAGCTATGAAAAACGAGGCTTGGATTTTCAAAATTGTGATAGTTCCTTGCTTCTCACGAACATTTATAAGTATCTAGAAGTAGCTCATTTGAAATAAGTTTGGAAATCTTTAAGAGAAGCGAAACGGTTGATGGAATCACATATTTCCAAAGTTTTACATACTTCAAAATTTCGAAAATAATTTATGTACCACATATTTCAATAGAGCTCATTTACGCGCGTAAAATGCACTATGGGAAGTTATGACGTTGTTCATGCATAGCTGAGATGAGTGGAGTTGAAGATGTGAAAATTATTGGTATAATTATGATGGCGATTTATATTGTACCAATTATTTTTGTTGTGAATTTTGTATTTTTGGGATCGTAGTGATAAGTAGGATTAAATTGTACTCGGACTGGAATTTCCAACAAGGCAGATTCTTCATTTATTTACTGGCTTATAACAGATTACTATATGACTACTCGTTCGAGCGGCTTTTCTCGGTACAACCGGGGGAAGGCGGAAGAGCTGAACGCACGCACCGGCTGGTCGGAAGAGCTGGCTCTTATTCGCTGCGCGCGCTTAGGCGCGCTAATTTCAACTAATTAGAAATATATATAACACCCTCTCTTCTCAAAGAAAGATCACTTGTTTTACCGTGAAAGAAGGAGGTTTATGGGGACGGGAACACGTACAATAATTATCACAATAAAATAGGAACATGTATGTGCGAAATCTCGCATGTTTTCTTATTCTATATTGACTTCATAGTCAGCTAAATGTCTAGGAAGGTTTGTATTTCTTCTAGGTCTTCCTAGTTCTCTCGGATTAATATTTTCTACTTGGCGTTGTGGGGGTTACAGTGGTTGTGGTCTCGGTAAGACCTCAGGTTCCGTTTGTACTGGTACACGGAGAGAAATTTATAGACCCCGTGCGTATCGCGATGCGCCTACTGTTGCGCCATCTCGCGGAACAGTGGTGACAATACGTAGATGCCCAGCTTCCCAAGTAGCATATGATTCATATCCACTTCAATGTAATTATTAATCGAAAATAATTAATCTTATGACCTCGACGATAATTCAATGTGGTTTTCAATCAATCTGTTTAAATTTTTTTCGTGTAAAATCGATATCAAAAGGTAAGTAAAGTACCCAAAAAAATTAGAAATTCAACCCTTTCAAGTGAATGTGTTGCCGCTTATTATTGAATTGAATTTTAGGTAAAAAACTATTCGAAAGCGAGCATGTCTCCAACGTGCGAGAAATTATCAATGATGGTGAACGTATCATCGAGGGAAAAGTTTTACCACAAACTAGGGTAACAAACCCTCCATACGATGTTACGTTGAAGGTATATGAAAAAAAAATTGTATTGTACATTGTATTATTCGGATCTGATGCAAACAACACTAAATCATGAATTTTTGCAGTTACTTGTATACTTGTATATGGATAACAACTCGTTAAAGCAAATATGCAGGATCGTACAGTCAACATGGATATACTAAATAAGTATTTTTAGAGCGATTGTAGATTCTAGTTTCATAGCAATTTCACTAGCCTGTTGCACTAATAAATTAATGCTTTGCTCTCTCGTTTTCATCAAAGCATGATATATGGCACTGATGCTATGGTCCTTGTATGATCAAAAACATAATTTTTGTGTTGTTTTGTTCATAGCTATAAATTAATGAGGCATTCGATATTTTTTTGTATCCAGTGAACACTGAATATTTCATAGGATCAATTTCTTTGTCGCTTGGCTTTTAACTCGTACACTATTTTATTGTTATAATAATAAGAATTCATTTTTATAGTTGAATGGAGACCGCACAATATCTACGACGCAGTGTGGCTGCAAGGCCGGCTTATCGCTTCGAGGGTGTAAGCACGTCGCTGCTGTTGCCATTTTCATTAACAATGAAAGTTCAAAATCGAAAACTGATCAACCACAAGTTTGGAATCAACCAAAGAAGAGTCAGGTTGAAAAATATAAAAAAGGTGCTACGATAGAAAGTCTCTTTCCTACCACGAAACGTTTGATCGATTGTAATCAAATTTATAAAATCGACAATTTAGAAAACGTGTCGACAGCTATGGTAGACATTGATTGTTTGCTAAGCCGTTATGTACAATCAGAGAAAGACGTAGAGCCTGAACGTAAAATCGCGATGGAGGAAGAACAGAATCGTATGAAAGAAGCACGTCTTGTAATCAAACAAATTTATAAGCTACAGAATTCAAAAACTACTATTTATAATAGTTACGCAGTCTCCTCAATAAGCGATCTCAAAATTCGGGTGAAAAAATTTACGTGTCCTGACAATCTTCGCGAAAAATATGAAGAGAAAATTGTAGTAACCGAGAACGAATGCGTCGAAATTTGTTTAAAATCTATAAGTCAATCCGACTGTTTCGAATGGTTCGAAGAAAGAGCGAAAAGGATTACGTGCTCAAGCAAAGCTCATCGCATAAAAACGCGCGTCGATAAGATCGAAAATTTAGCGGCGCAATTTAAGAAGGAGAAGTTTGACGGAAAGATAAATGACGCGATGAAATATGGAATAAACATGGAATCAACTGCAAGAAAATGTTTCAGCGCGCAAACTGGCTTAAAGGTAGATTTGGTAGGCCTGGTAATCGACGTGCATCAATCGTTTCTCGCCACTAGTCCGGATGGAATTATCATCAGTGAGAACGCATTGTTAGAGATTAAATGCCCGTTCTCTTGTCAAGACAAAGTCATTATAAATCATGACGAAAAAGAAGCAAACGTTCCATACGTCGAAATTGATGATGAAAACAACGTGCTTCTAAAAAAAAACCATCAATATTACACTCAGGTTCAAGTTTCCATGTACATTCTTAACATGCGAAGATGCTATTTCTTTATTTACTCAGCCAAAGATAACGTAAACATAAATGTAGAAAGAGATGAAGATTTTTTAAGAGAGCTGATTCCTAAAATCGAATGGTTTTATTTCACGCATTTCCTCCCGTTGTTGCGTTGAGAGGGAAAACTATCAAGGTTTGAAGCGAAAGTATTGAAAAGAAAAAAACTATTATCAAGGTTCCATGTCAAAGTATTATAAAATGTTCATTTAAATACACGTAATTTATATTTAGCTATACAATCGTTAATGCACAAAAGTTCTTTAATATAAATATTTTCATATGTGTACGTTACATAATAAGAGTTTTATATATTACTTTGAATTTTATAACAATTCTCTTCGTTTTTATTGGCTGTGTTATATCTACTTTAAATAAATTAATACATGTTTTATTTAAAAATAATGTCAATTTGGTTCACCGTTTGTTTAGTTAGAGTGAATTAGCGGAGTTTTACTATTTGCAATAATGCAACACATGTGCATAATCGCATCGATATGGGGGAGAAGTTCTATCGGTATCATTTGCAAAATATTGCATAATTTTATCCTCTGAATTGCGCGTTCGACATGGATTCTAACAGATGCTATTTTGTACGTTTCTTCTACATCTTCGTGGCTAAATTGTGGATCGAAAGCGAACGGAGGTATTACTAATACTGCTTCGCGTTTCAATAGCTCAGATTTTATTTGAGGGAAACCTTTGTCGGCTAAAACAGTATCTCCGGGTTCTATCAATTCCAAAAATCCACTGTCATTTGTTATGAAACTATCGGTAGCTCGACCTCCATACCCTTTTGATAATTTGCAAATAAAACCGTCGGGTGTTATTGCCACAAGGTATTTAACTGTGAAGCGGGACTTGTAGTTGGAATACATCAAAACGCGTTGTTCCACAGTTGGAGGGGTTTCCGTATATATTTCTGTGCAGTCGATAATGCATCTGCAATTCGGGTATTTGTGGAATGAAGCCGGTAGATTTTTTTTAACGCTTTCTCTTGACGGCCGGAAAATCCAAGTTTTCGTCTTCTGCGTTAAGCTTGTTAATATTTGAAAAAAAATTTTCGAAGCAGTCGTCCGATGTACGTTAAATAAGGCCCCCAGAGCACAAAATGAAATGCCCAATTTCATTTTCATTAAAAAAAGTAACAACCGGTTCTCTTTATTTAGGGATCTATAGAAATGTGGCTGGCCAGCTTCGTTGAAAGTTATGAGATTGAGGAGAACCGAAAAAAACTGGAGCGATATTCCGCCTAGCTGTGTCATGGTTTCGTCGTTTTTTACATCCGAGAATCCCGAAAATCCGCGATGAAATACCTCATCTGGTCCACAGGATATTGTGCGAACATTTTTTATGTTGCTCACGAGTTGTCTCTCATTTTTTGGAGGTTGTCGGATGTAAATGTTGGTTTGAGTCGATGCCTCATTTCCGTTAATGAAACAACACACTAAGATGTTTGCCTCCGGAATATTTTTTTCTTCACAATAATGTGCATCTGTTTGGCAGCCTACACTTATAGAAGTAGACGTTTCCCCAACTTCTTGCAACCCTGAAAAATATCCGATTTTTAGTTTGATTTTTTTTTTTTTCATTGTATTCATATTTTTGAAGAAAGATATTTCTGAATTTCCACAAACCTGTTTCGACATTTTTTTGTACTCCAGCCTCCACGTGTACCTCCGATGGATTTGAAATCTTTCGTTTCCGGAGTCGATCATGTCGAGCAGCGGCTGCTTGTGATAAAGCCTTTTTTTTATAGATTGGTGGAAAAATTGTTGGGATATACGATGGGCTATTTTCAATCGTTGATTTCGCACCGCCAACAAAATGAGCACTGCAGATGCGGCTGTTTACGTTCGGCTCCCACGGTTTGTTGTCTGCAGTACTAAAAGATAAACATAAAATAACGCATAATGAAAAAAATTCCTATTTCCTTATGCATATTTCGTCCTTACTGTCTTATATACGCATATATTAGACAACGATAATTTTGAGAAATAAATAAATAAATGTAATATTGAGTAAAATTTACTCACACTCGTCTCACAGCTTGTATCCACTTCTTCCTTCGGTCAATTTCATGGCTTTTTCTCGGAAACGAGTAAAATTTTAATTGCCGACTATTTTGTTCGGAGTTGTTGCACCCAATAACACAACAATATTTTTTGGCAGGCATTATTTTTCGATATTTTTAGCTATTTTAACAAGTTCAATCCGTATGCACGAGCTCACTTCGAACGCCTGTTATCACTACGTGGCCACGCGGGAATCTACTAATTTTCCGATTGAGCCGCGAGGGCGGCGCCACATGCGATGCGCACTAGGCGTATTATGAAAACGACCGAAAAAGTATGGTAGTTTGAGGACAGACCGAAAAATGTAGAAATCTGCCATATTTATAGCTATTGATACCATAAAAATTTGTTGTGATTTACAATACTGTATCGTAGAAACTCTATATGGAAAATCTACAATGCAATATGGTAAAACGGACCAAGAGGAGTATGTATTTCGTTACTGAAATGTCTTTCAGAATATACAGAACATTTTGTAGCCTCTCCTATACAGATATAGTAGGTATCAATAGAAACGAGTTGTGAGGAACATTATTCGGTATTCACCTAGATGCTTCTAGTACTTCTATCATACTACATCAGGATTGTTCTATAACACCTAAGAGGTATTCCTAACTTATATTTCTCGCGCTCTCATACCGGTATTGTAGAACGAAAATGTGCACGGCGATACGGGTAGTGGACCGGGAAAGACTCTCAGCGCTCTAGGTTCCTACTTCCGCCGTATCCACGCATCTTATTCAACGGACAACGTGTTACATTGTGCTCGGCTTAGCGAAGAAATAGTGAAGAATAAGTGAAAAATAAGTGACGATACATGGAACAATAAGAAAAAATTATAATAATTCAAGAAGTTGTTGAGATCTAGCTACGTAAGTATTGTCTCATATTTATTTGTATTTTGTGAAAGTTGTACTTCTACTGTGAACCGCATGATTTACTGTGTGTGACTGAATGCACGTGGCGAGCTAACCTAAAACTAACTAATCCAACTATTTTTACGTATTCCATCAAACTGCTAGTAAATAACACTTCCCATCAAGAATTTCTCATGATTTGTATTGTTTAGTATAATATTATTTCCAATCTTGAAATAACATTTATAAAGTTTACGAATGCAGAATCAATTTTCGACCTCAACGTATCTGGCTCAAAATCACCAAGGTGGTAAATTCCATGTTTCAAATTTCTTAATAAATTTTTTCATATTTTTGTTCTGCAAACCAGTCCTAATCATTGATTAACTTATCTAGAATTGATATCCGAGCGGGGCAAGCTGGAAATTAATAATTGCATGAATAAAATTGTTTCAACGAAAAACGATTCGTGAGGTATCGTCATTTCGGGAACGCTTAAAAAAGTTGTAATTACTTTTAAATAAATACGGAAAATGTTTCGTTTGATATACTAGATATGTTGCTAAGATATGTCTGCAATAGTTAAAAATGATAAACATGTCAATTACTCGGTAATTTTTAAGTTTTTTGAAAAAAAAACTTTGAAAAAAAACTTTGAAAAAAAACTTTTTTTTTACATAATTTCACACACTTAATTTAGTATTAGTAATTTATCATATAACGTTTATAACGTAGATTATCTTCATCAGCTTGTTTTGATTTTTTTTGAGAAATTGTCTCATTCTCCATTATTTTTATAAAATTAGACTGAAAGCAAAATAAATGTTTGAAAATAATGCTTTTACATACGTGAAACTATAAAAAACGATATAATCATCATTCCAGGAACATAATCATCATTCCGGGAACGCGGGTCATGTCCGGGAACGTTCCCGGAATGACCGTTCCCGGAATGACGTTTCTACATAAAAATCCGTATTAAATAAATATTTACCACTGAAACGAGATTTTTGGAGGGTAATATAAAAAAAGGTTACATTAGTCTTTAAGAAATATTCTATCAAAAGTCATTTACTTATTTTTTTCTTACAATTATTGACGTTCCCGGAATGACGCTGAATTGATGTACGGTGCCAAATTTTCGAACAAACCTATGCTTACCTTCTAAAATTTTCACATTTCAATAAAAAACACACGGGTCATCCGTTTGAACTTGAGTGTTTTATATAATTACCCGGTAGCGCTATCTGTCGCGTTTTCCTGAAAATTGATATTTAGAAAAACACCATGCGTTCCCGGAATGACGCACAAATTGTGGGATAAACTTTGAATTAAATTTTCAGAAAAAATAATATTGTATAGATTAAGAAACTTATAAATATCATTTTATACTAAAATGAACTAAGTTAACAAGTACCTTTGAGGTAATCAAAAAATTATTTATTAGGATTTTTAGCTGTTGTTATCGGCGGATTGGTACTTGGGGACGCGTTCCCGGAATGATTTTTCGGGGGTATTTCATGGAAAAAAATATATTCAATGGATAAATTTAAAAAAATCTTTTTGATGTATTGCTTAAACGAGTTGATGTGAATAATTTTTAGTACATTATTTTAATTAGAATGAATAGATTCAATGATTTAAATCACTGGGACACGAATTTACCACCTTGGTGATTTTGAGCCATATATAGTATTCATTCACGTATTTCTTCTTCATCCCTGAACAGCTCATAATATGAGACTAGGAAGTTGTGCGAATTTCCAAAACAGATTTTATATATATTCATGTTCACATTTTCATTCATTTACCATTAAAAAAATTACCTCTCAATTCGAAGAAAAAAAATGAGCTTTCGTTAGTCTGATTATATTTGATTTGAAATAATGTTCCCAAATGTTTGAAGCCTCGCTTTTAACTCACATGTGCGTGAATACATTGAAATTTGCAGCTAAACTGTTGGTAAAATAATAAAAAGAGTAAGCCTGGCGTGATGTCTTACAATTCCATAGGCAATGATACCTAGGAACAAATGCCCATGGAGGTATGTAAAGCTCGTGAGTGATGGAGGTGCATTGTTGAAAATATTCTCTACGTACAATAACTTGGTCAAAGTAGAATTAAACTGAGTAAAATATATTATACAAATACATTTCTTATCAATTATATTCTTAACCAAAGAAGGGTTCATGGAATATTGATTGAATTTTGAAAGTTATTTTCATTCACAGCACATACATCAATCAAATTTGGCTAACATAACGGCAAAAGTTGAACCTTTGAAGAATTCTAATTTTTGCATTTCACATGTTGGATCAGTTGGCAGTGAAATTTACAATGCATTGCACATTGCAAATGATGAAAACCCAGAAATAAATATCGATGTACGTTTACTATATGTATAGCGAGTCTAGATAGTGATGAACATGTATGATTATGTTGAGTAATACATTACTCCTTCACCTTGAGTAAGATCGTATCTTTTTTTTTAGTATCATAGTCCAAAACCATCAACTTCAACATCAGCAAGATCCATATCGATACCATCCACAGCATGCTCTTTAGCCCTGTATGACCAATCATCTCCGCCAAGTGTTGATAATACCCCCCCTCTGCAAGACATCACAGGCAGAAATGACAATTCACGTTCTGATGAGAGCCGGGCAAAAGTCAAATATATAGTATGCACAATCGCAAAAGTTTTCAATCACATTTTCATGACAATTCATGCTAATGTCATGAATTTTTAGGACTTGAATACATTGTTATCATCAACGTGCGATGGAAAACTGATTAAGAAAGCATATACAGATAACAACAACCTATTAACAGAAAATGCACGGACCGAGTTGACAAGACTTATCATAAAGTGGGAAAGCGATAGGTGGTTGGAATCTTTGTGCGGGACTGACAAGAGACAACTGACCGAATTTAAGTAGGAAAAAAAAATTCTAAATGTCATTAACAATGCAATAATTCATTGGAATAATTTTAAACGGTTATTATGACAAGTGGAGTTAGGGTTACGTATCTTTAATAGTTCTATATCATATTTAGAATTGACACAGAGGTATTTGTCGAGTATGCTGATCAGATTGTAAAAATATTTCCCGGAGAATATCAAGCAACATATTACTCGAAATTTGTGAAGGTCAATGGGCAAAGAATTTTAGCACATGGGAAACTATGGGATCGATTTAATACAGTAAAGTGTAACCTAAGAAAAAAAGGATTATTAGCAGCACCATCATCGCAAAAAACCCTACGTGAATTAGAGAAAAATACAGTAATAATAACCGGTTCGTTCAGTCCTTTGAGATCACATCCAATGAACTAAGATGAATATATCTTATAATTTTGTAAGGAATACATATATATTGGAGTGATTGTTTCAGAAGATGAACAATCATTATTAACTTGGTTGGAGAATCATTGCGAACCGTGGACGCAAGTATGCGATTACTGGAAACGGACACTTAATATTAGACAACGACTTCTGAACCGAGACAACTTAGAGGCATACCAATATTTCAAACAGTTCGCAGGCTTGCAATTACAGAAAGGTCTTGATTTGGTATATATTTTGTAGTTTTGGTATAATTGTAACACCTGATATTCGGAATTTCTCAACATTGTCTCATTGCAGATTAATATTGATTTCAACAATTTATATCCCGGAAAAACTGAGAACCTTTTAGTCAGATGGGGTATAATTAAATCTCATCTGATTCGTAAGATAAAACAGTCAAAAAAAATCAAAGATGTCAATGACCTAGCTTTTGTCCACCTATTGGAAACTTTACCTTTTGGTGAATACCTATATCCGTTTATAATATTGCTTATCGAGCATATCATTGAGTTATTCAGTAAAAATGAGCTTTGGCAAATCATACATTTCATAATTACAGAGACTCAGGACGGTTTGATTTTTTACTTGTTACCATACATAATTGATCAGCAGCGTAAAGTTACATCTAAAGGTGCAAGAAAGAGTAACGAGGTCGAAAACTTGGATGAGCCACCATCTAAAAAGATTCGTAGGTTGTCGCTAGAGGAACGGCGAACGTCATTCACACTGAGAGTCGAGGTACTTTAATAATTTTCCTTACATTATCCAAAATATTATTGTGCGTTGCCATATTTCTGAAGAGATTAATATTTATTAATTTGTAATCTCTGACAGAATTCAGTAGATTTGGATGCTCTATTGGATGAAAGACGCAAAACTTTGAGCCGAAACAAACAAACTCTTCAGCCATCTCCCGTGATTACTGGACCAGTTGTTAAGCCCGAAGCATTCTATGTGATATTCGATAACTTTAAATATAAGGCCACATCGTACCTACAGGCAATAGATATAACATTTAAGATTTTTTTTATAACACAATGTGCCTACCCAGAAAATAGTGGTAGCCTATGGTTATTTGTGCAAAAAGCTCTTTTTTGTATACAGCTACCAACTGATAAATACAGCCCATCGCTTGCTTCCCTGGTGGGAGAAGTAGAAAAAATTGTTACACAAAGCATGTCAAACTAATAACTACTTGTCAATAAACAAGGGTTTGTAAAACCAATAGTATATAAGGTAAATATTATATAAAGTAAATATTATATAAGGTCAATAGTATAGAAGGCGTAAGGGTATAAAAGAAATATCTGTGATATGATTTGATTAGATTATTAGCTGCCACTGTGAAGGATCAGAATAGTTATTCACAAGAATGATCTGTTGCCATTGTCAGTGTTCATTCAATACTAACGCCGAATTATTGAAGCATATTAAATTATCTCATGCTTCATTATCTACATTTAGTTGTCAAGAAAGCTGGTGTCGAAGAAGCTTTTCCTCAATCCCATCATTTGCAGGGCATAGAAATAGAAAACATCCCCAGAAACCAATTACTTCTGAAATTCCCGTAGATCAGGGAATTGAGGATAATTATTTAAATAATGATCCGATGTGTCGAAAAGTAAATGATTCTAGTGAGTCGTCTTCTGACACATCGGAGTATTCTGATATTGAATTTGATAATCTGGGTGAGGCTACTGATTTCGTCTTTACTGATAACATAGGAACACCAGAAACTGAATGTGATGTTCATAGTGTACCGAATTTGACGAATGATGCATCCAATGTTAATGATGTAGTATTCGAAAAGGCTTTATATTTTGTGTCGAAATTGTACAATTTTCACGAAATTCCGAGAAACAGAATCCAAGATATCATTGTTGAAACTAACAAGTTTGTTAGTGAAATAGTTGACATTATTAAAGACAAAATGAATCAAGGCGGAAGTTCCAATGCAAGTCTAAGCTCGTCCGCAAATATTTTCCAAATCTGTGCTACGCCTTTTCATAAGTTGGATACCGACCATAAACGTTCAAATGTTTTTCACAAACGGGGCACTTTCATTCGTCCAGAAAGCTATCTACTTGGTTAGCGCGAAGAATTCAAACTCAGAGATAATGTTCAAGTCATGGAGAAAGTCAAAGTGACAGCTCAATTTATTCCTATAAGACATGTATTGAAGGTGTTTTTCGAAATCCCAGACATGTTTGATGATAGCATTGAATACCTCAGCCAATTAAATAGCAACACAACAATTATATCTAATTTTGTACAAGGTTCTCTATGGCGAAGCTTCTCGTTCGGTGATAAAATTGTTTTCCCACTTTTTATTTACTTCGACGTCTATGAAAATAACAATCCGTTAGGTAGTCACAAAGGAATTGCAAATAGCGGAGCAGTATACTTGAGTATACCATGCCTTCCTCCGCAGTATCAGTCTAAAGTACAAAATATATTCCTTTTCGTGCTCTTCAATACACTGGACCGACAAATTTTCAAGAATCCAATCATTTTTACTAAGCTCATAGATGAACTCAAATTTCTTGAGAATCAAGGTATCACGATTAATCTCAAGAATACAAGTAAACAGATATATTTTAAGTTGGCATTGATTCTAGGTGACAATCTGGGTCTACACAGTATCCTTGGATTCACAGAAAGTTTTAACGCAAACTACTTCTGCAGATTTTGCTTAACCAAACGTGCGAACATACATAATATTTTCTATGAGCGAGATTCTGTTCTCAGAGATTGTGTCAATTACTCTGAACACTTGGCACTAAGAAACGTGACTGAAACTGGCATCAAGGAACCATGTATTTTTCATATTTTGAATTCTTTTCATGTTACCAAAAATCTATCAGTAGATGCCATGCACGATCTCTTAGAAGGCATCTGCCCATATGATTTAGCATTGATTCTACATCGATTCATTAAAAAAGACAAGTTTTTCACATTAGACCACTTAAACAACAGAATTCGTGGATTTGACTATGGCAGTAGTAAAAATAAACCAGCAGAAATTACAGATAATCATTTAAAATCAAAACGGTTGGCAATGTCATCTTCGGAAATGTTATCTTTAATCAGACAATTGTGCACGATTCTTGGTGATCTGGTACCTGAAGAAAATGAACACTGGCAATTGTTGAAACTTCTCAAACAGATTACAGAAGTATGTGTGAGTCCAGTACAAAAAGTGAATTCTCACCATTACTTAAGTGTTATAATTTCTGAATATTTGTCATTATTATGTAAATTATTTCCTGGATCTATGAAACCGAAACACCATTTCCTTGTGCATTATCCTCGTGTTTTAGAATTAGTAGGCGTGTTATGGAAAATTTCATCAATGAGGTACGAGAGTAAACATCGTGAAGGAAAAGCAGTATCTCACACTGCTATCAGCAGGCTAAATGTATGCCATACCATTGCTGTCCGGGAACAATTGAAATTAAATTATAGGCTTTTATACCCAAAACCACCCACATCACATAAATTTTCAGGAAAAATTAAACTAATCCTTTTAAAAACGCTACCAAATGCCTTTGCTGTTCATCAAATGCTGGAAAAGGGTTTGAATGAATATATATACATAACAAAATGGATTCGACACAACAGTGCCATAATCAAACGTAACACTATCATAATGCTACCGTCAGAATATGGAGCAAAATTTTATCTTGTTGATTTTATTGTATCGATTGAACAAAGTAATTTTACAATCGTTACAAAAAAGCTACTCGACTGCTACTTTGATGACCATTATCAAGCGTACGTGATTCTAGATCCGAATTGTTTTAATTGGCAATGCTTGTCTGAGAGAGATTTGGAGCCAGCAGTATTTACACATTATAATAAATTGGGCGATGGGTTATATTACATTACAAAAAAATGGAACTGATGTAAAAAATTAAGACTGTGATATACTTATTTTAAAAATAATTCTCCAATAAAGAGAAATTTAAAGGTATCTAACACCATGAATCCTGTTCAATATCCCATCATATAGTTATTATTTATATTCTTTAATAAGTAGAAAACTTTAAAACTAATATAAATTGTGCTTTCCAAATAGTAACGTAATCCATAACTTTATGTTAAATTGATATTTGAATTACTGAATTCCTCAAACACCATGTTAACTCTTTATAATATTACTTCTTACAGGCTCTGCAACTATGCAGTATCGGAGTTGGTGTGATATTCATTGTCTCATTCTTTGTATCAGTGTGAAAGTATACTTTATGTAACACCTGCATGGGAAGTTTGACTTCGCGCACTAAAAGTGGTGCGCCAAATGACCGATTACCCATCCGTTCCGGAAGCGTGCGGTACTGTTTATTACCGCACGCTAAACAGTGCGATTATGTTTATTACCGCACGCTTTCAGAGCGTAACTAGGCAAATAGCGCAACCGGGCGTGTTGTGTTATTATTCTAACCTGACGATTTTGACAGTTTTACAACCAAAAGTCTCACTTCCCATGCTGGTGTCACATAAAATAGGATATGTAACTCGTGCGGGTTGGCGAATACTGACTCGTGTGATTGCAGCACTCGCCTTCGGCTCCTACCGCAACTTTCACACTCGTCAGTAATCGCCAACTTCCCGCACGTGTTGCACAATATACTATTTTCGAATTTGCGAGCATCTTCTGTTGAAAATATGATTGAATCGAAGAGATCGAGATTCATGTATTCAATAACGAGTCATTAATGCTTTACACCGATAGGTTCAGACTTATATTTTGTAATTAAATGCATTGATTCCGATTTTTGTGATTTAATCACATTTTTCATCATAATGTGCGGGCGCAATTTGAAAAAATTATACTTGTTACTGATGCAGTGCACTGAGAGAAGAGTTTATTCAATGTTAAGAAATCGTTTTTTTTTTTCGAATATGGTGAAATAAAAAAGTTGTAATTTTTATTACTAAATTTCAGTTGAGCCATATAATATTTGATACTTATTACCAAATATTATTACGATATATTTGGGCTCAATTAAATCGTATTTGGTTCAACTGAAATTTAGTAATAATAACTAAATCTTGATTTCGGCGTATTCAAAAAAAGATTTGTTAACATTAAATAAACTCTTCTCTCAGTGTAATAAATAAAACAATGCGTATCATACTAATCTTGATACTGCATGGCGGAGTCCACAACGAAAATCGGGAAAGCTACAATACGACTATTTAACCTTCCTATGCCGGCACAAGTAACTTTAATAAACATTATAGTAGATGCTATTAGGCGAGGTATTTCGCGATGTCCATTGCAGTCGCGCGAAATCTACAATACTGTATGAGCATAGCTTTCAATAATCATAGGAGTAAGTTCGGAACAGAGTTCAATAAATTCTACGACACAAGGTAGCACTAGTTCTCTAACAACGTTGCGTTGAACCTACAATACTGTATGAGAGCTATAACCGAAATATATGACACTGCGCACTACACGGTATACCCGATCTTACTATAAGTAGAAGCTCTCATACTGGTATTGTGATTTCTACGATATTTTCGGTCTGTACTCAAACTACCATACTTTTATTGTAAAAGGAACACGAACTTTCTAGTTGAATTGAGCATAAATTTCTCTCCGTGTAATTCAATGTTTTGATCCCTTGGTAATTCAATGTTTTGATCTCTTGGTAATTCTAACGGTTGTTCGTCAATTTCTTGTTCTTCGATTTCTGGTGTAATACCGTAATCGAAGTCTGTACTATTTCTTTGTTTATTATACGTAGGGGTATTTTCGCCGATTGATCTGATTTGATCTACGTGTCTTTTCCAGATTCGACCATCATCTAATTCTATTTCGTAATGTAGTTTGCCTATTCTATCTACAATTCTACCGAAATACCATTTGGTTTTATCACTGTAGTTTCCCCCACTCACTCTCTCTCCTATGTAGAAAATTTTTTGTTTTTTATTTTGATTTACGTCTTTTTCGTTTTCGGTTTTTGTACATTTTGTTGCACTGGGTAATAATAAATCTAATCTACTTCTTATACGTCTTTGGGACATCAGTTCTGTTGGGGATTTCCCCGTAGTTGCGTGTGGCATAATGCGATACTGCATTAAAATTTGTTGTAGCTTACAATTTATATGTGATCTATCACAGTTCATTTTGCGTAAGGCATTTTTAACAGTTTGTACAAATCGTTCTGCTAATCCGTTTTTAGACGGTTTATACGGTGCTGTAAGTTCAAATTTGACTCCATTCTTTTCTAAGAAATTCTGAAATTCTTTTGAGACGAATGTTCTTCCGTTGTCAGTAACGAAGATTTTTGGTAAACCAAAGGTCGCAAAAATTTCTCTGCATTTTCTAATTGTAGTGTTCGTTGTAATGTCTTTCACAATATGTACTTCGGGCCATTTCGTGTATGCGTCTATTACTATGAAGAAGTAACAACCTAAAAATGGTCCTGCAAAGTCTGCATGTACGTGATCAAAAGGTGCTGCTGCTGGTTCCCAGATGTGTTTCTCCGCTTTATTTGGATTATTTTTGTAGGTGTTGCATAAAGCGCGTTTCTTTGCTAAGTTTTCTATATCCGTATCTATCCCTGGCCACCAGCAGTACCCTCTCGCTAACCCTTTCATCTTTATTACTCCGAAATGGCCGTTGTGTAATTCTTCCAAAACCTTACTCCGTAAACCTTTTGGAATAATTACCTTATACCCTCTTAATAATGCTCCATTTTGGATACTAAATTCAGTCTGACTTATATGAAATCTATCTTTAGCGGGTACGTGCGCTCCTGTTTCAAGTGCTTTCAAAATTTCCCTCATTTCCGGGTCTTTCTGTGTTTCTCTTGCTAGTTCCTCCACTGTTATCGGTGATGACTCTAAATTCTCGATTTGAAAAAGGTCCACCACGTCTTGTTCGAAGTTATTTTTCTCCGCCGGTAATCTAGAGAGGCAATCCGCATTGTTGTTAAGTTCTGATTACTTGTATCTAATATCGTAATTGAAACCTCGCAGAAACAACGCGTAGTGCTGCATCCTCATGGCACTATATGCGGGTAAACTGTTTGTAGGAGAAAATATTTGTACCAGTGGTCGGTGGTCCGTAAACAATGTAAACTTAGTCCCGTATAAATATTGGTGGAATTTCGTAATCCCAAAAATAATGCTATAAGCTTCTTTATCGATTTGGGAATAAGCTTTTTGGGTATCGGGTAGTAACTGAGACGCGTACTGTATTACTCTCCCTGTACCATCCGGATACGTGTGTGATAAGACTGCTCCGACTCCATAAGGACTCGCATCCGTAGCGAGGACCAGTGGAAGTGTCGGATCGAAATGGACTAAATTTGTTTACTCTGAAACGCTTCTTTTGCTTTTTGGAAAGCTTTTTTGCATTCTTTGGACCAGACAAAACTTACGTCATTGTGCAAAAGTTGATTTAACGGATGTAGGATTAAACTCAAATTTTGTATGAATCTACCATAGTAGTTTATCATGCCTGTAAATGATCTTACTTCTGTGGTATTTTTCGGTCGGGACATATTGCTAATCGCTTCGAGTTTCTTTTGTTCTTTGTGTATCCCGTCTTTATCAATGATGTAGCCGCAGTAATGGATTTTATCTTTGAAAAATTCACTTTTTTGTATATTTATTCTCAAATTGTATTCTTGTAATCTTTTGAAAACTAATTCTAATCTATGTAAGTGTTCTTGATCTGTTGATCCTGTAATTTTTATGTCGTCTAGAAAAACAGTAACACCGGGAATATCGTGTAACATGTTTTCCATTTCCCGCTGCCAGATAGCTGGTGCTGAGGCGACTCCGTATAATAACCGCATACACCGATAAAGACCTTTGTGTGTATTTAAGGTAAGTAACGGTCGATCTTCGGGTTTAATTTCCATTTGTAAGTATGCTTGACGTAGATCGATCTTTGAAAACGTTTTTCCACCCGCCATTGATGCGAATAGCTCATCTACCTTCGGAAGTGGGTGTTCGTCAATCACCAATTGTGGATTGAGGGTCACACTAAAGTCACCACAGATTCTGACTTTATTGTTCCCTTTTAAAACCGAAACTATAGGCGTTGCCCATTCCGAAGAGTTGACTTTCTCGAAAATTCCCGCCTGAACCAATTCTTCAATTTCCTTTTCAATTAACGGTAATAGTTTAAAAGGAACGGACCGTGCTTTTAGAAATACAAGCTTTGCGTCAGCCTTCAATGTTAATTTTGCTTGGAACCCTTTTATCTTTGCTAAATCTGGTTGTACTGTATCTTTGTATTTTTGTAATAAGGCTTCTAACTTTTCTTGTCTATCTGTACTGACTGAATGTATCGTAGCTTCTTGAAAGAACAGTTCACGTACCCGATTTTTGCCTAGTAATTGTCTCAGCCACTCTCTACCTAGTAGTGGTTTCCTGTCTACTTGCGTTAAGTGTATATTAAATCTATGTGTTTTGCTTCCGTGTTGTACTGTAGTTGTAATGAAACCAGGAATTTCTAGACTTTGTTTTGAAAACGTAATTAACTTAAGCCTAGTTGGATGTATGGTCGAACCTGGAAAAAATTCACGAGCTTGTTGCTTACTCATTAGCGTGACGGCTGCCCCGCTGTCCACTTCAAACTCTATCTCTTTTCCATTTACTGTAAGGTTCGTCAGGAATTTGTCTCGATACTTCAGGTGCTCGAGTTGTAGAATTTCCTCAACCTGGTTTGTTTGACCCTTGTTCTTGAAACAGACCTTTTGTAGGTGTCCCATAGCCACTGCAACGAACCTCCTTGTTCAGGGTACATTTTGTAGCTAAATGTCCCTGTCCGCATTTATAACACTGTATTTTACTATTAGAATTTGATACTGATTTGGCTTGTGAGTTTGTACTATTTTTGTGTACGGGTTTCTTATTTCTATCAGACTTAGTATACTTATTTCTAAATGGTTTCTTCCCTGAATTGACGTATTCCACCGCTGCTGTCGCCGTGTGTAGTTGAAGAGCGTCCTTCTCCGACAGTTCCATGGTAGTGGCAATCTGTACAGCTCTCTCGAAGGTCAAATCTTGCGTCTCCAAGAGTCTCGCTTGAATTCGTTTGCTCGTCAGGCGAAAAACGAATTGATTTCGTAGTGCTGTTTTGAGGTAGTCTCCGAAGTTGCAGTTCACACTCGTCTTGTGTAGGTCGGCCACAAATTGTTGTATAGTTTCACCCTCGGCTTGTCTCCGTTGATGGAAGCGGTAGTTTTCTGCTATTTCGAGGGGTGCCGGTGAGTAGAATTCTTGTAGGTGCCTCGTAAGCGCATTGTAGCTCAGCGCGTAGGGATCGGCAGAGCTGATTTTGTTGCAGAGGACATCAAATTATTCGGCGCCCACGTAGTATAATAGGTACGCCACTTTGACATCGTTGCCCACTTGAAATACTCGAAACGCACCCTCAAGTCTTTGTAACCAGCGCTTCCAATTTGTCGTTGCAGGGTTAAACGGCTCGATTTGAAAAGAGTTTGAAATCACTGCATCTGCCATTTTCTTGGATGTGCCTCGTAAGTTGGCGATCTCGAGTAGAAACTTCTTTTCGTATTTGTCCCGAAGCAATTCTTACTTCTTTGTCGGTTCCGATCTTCCATAGGTATTCACACGTGGCTTTTAAGTTAGGTTCTGCACTCTTACCGCGATCCCATCCTCGTCGCCATTTGTTGTGCATTTTGTATTTTTGGGATCGTAGTGATAGGTAGGATTAAATTGTACTCGGACTGGAATTTCCAACAAGGCAAATTCTTCATTTATTTACTGGCCTATAACAGATTACTATATGACTACTCGTTCGAGCGGCTTTTCTCGGTACAACCGGGGAAGGCGGAAGAGCTAAACGCACGATACCGGCTCGTCGGAAGAGCTGGCTCTTATTCGCTGCGCGCGCTTAGGCGCGCTAATTTGAACTAATTAGAAATATATATAACAATTTTCATACTCTGTAACTGTTGCGGGCATTTCATGTATTAACAAGGAATCTGAATCTGCATTGGCGTCAAATTCGATGACCCCCGGCCAAAAACCGGTCCGTTTCCCGTGGATCTTGCTGAGAGCAAGATTCACAATTTTGCAGTCATTGCTCTCAAAGAATTTTTTGCTCCTTACAGAATCCATTGGACACTATAAGAGCGAGGGTGCTCTGTTCCGGAGACCTGGATACAATATATGAAAAATCAAGAACCATATCGAAATTCGTATTAATAAAATCTGCAAAGACCATCAAAAGCCTCCTTGCAAAGATCCTCTCTGTGAATTCCATCTTTCGAAGCACAGACATTAGCAGCAGAGTTGGGCGAATTTGTAATTAATTAATTACAAATTACAAATTAAAATTTGTAATTTGTTATTAAATCGAAATCCATTAACCATTACAATTGTAATTTGTAATGGAAATGTAATTTATTACACCATGTAATTTGCTGCTGCCCAACACTGATTAGCAGCCGTTGCATATTGATATTTTCTCTTGATGTAATTGCAGCTGTTTTTATTACCGATTTAACCAGTTCACAAGCATCCGCGATTCGGAAACTGCTGGACTGAAAGTCAAAAAGAATCAACTTAGCATCTGTCTAGACTGATGCAATCTAACTTAGCAACCAATAAGAATGAAGAGGGATAATCAATTCGAGTATGCTGAAATACGAGCTAGAGAAACGTTTACAGATAAGCAAGAAATCATATTTGAACATAGAAAGCACCAGATGTGTTTAAAAACTCAGCTTCGCTCGAGTGGTTCGAAAAATCAAGATGACTGACGCTAGTTTCCAGTCTTAAGCGCCCTTACATGTTTGTGTGGAAAATTTTGAACCCACGGCGGGTAATTGATTTATTAAGTCATACTTGAGGTCCTAGAAGTTTCCCAGATATACTTTCAAGATATATTGCGATCCTATTTTATTGTCGTTGCCCTTGAAGCTAATCACTTGCTGTGCAGCCATTGCGAAGTAGGTGTGCACGACTTTGCTCCCACTTTGCAGGGTCGCATGATTGTCAGATAAGTAAGAATGCAGTAAGTTGCATGAAGCAGGAAAGGCAGTTTCGATCAAAAGACTGCTCAGCGGTTGGGGAGAATGTTCTGACAAGACATGTAGAATATCCAGGGCAACTTTTCCTTAACTCATTGTCAGTAAAACAATTAGTGAGTAAACTACAGCAGTTTATGTTGTGAGAATGAGTCTTTGTACGGTGGCGACACCTGAAAGCAGGAGTAAAACTAGGCAGTACGCCTCGAGCCAGGCTAATACAAGGACCCACTCTCGCTCTCCGCACGTGGCATCGTAAGCATTGAGTCTCTACTACCCTCCTTGAATCCTACAACCACAACATGGTGTCAGAAGCTGTGATCTAAAGTGAAATACAGTTAAAAGTGGATATCCCAATAGTTAAAAAGGTGAAAGTGAAAAGGATGAAGAGAAAGGAAAAATGGCGGACCCTCAGAACGCACAAGGCTCTGGAACGGGTAACGGCGCAGCACAAGGGCAAACGCAGAATGGAACTTCGGGTGCCATATCTAACATTCGTTCTCCCAGGGAATTCGATTTTCTCAAACCTGAGACATGGCCTGTTTATATCAAACGCTTCGAAAGGTATTTATCGGTGGCCAACTTACTTACTAAGCCTGAAAAAGAGAAAATAGACCTGCTATGCTACACAATGGGAGAGAAAGCGGAAGACATTTTGATTCGCATACTTCCTAACCTCGCGGAAACGACTCGGTACGCAGAAGTCAGAGCAAAGTTCGACGAATACTTCTCTCCGAAAAAGAATGTTATCTACGAGAGATACAAGTTTAACTCAAGGATCCCAATCAACACACGATAGTATAAGATACGTACAATATACGTGAAGATGGTTTGATTATGGTACGAGTAGAAATTATAAACGTTGAGAAATGTACGTTTTTTAATTGGTGGATAATAAACGGCAGCAGGAAACGTTTAGACAACGTTTTGAGAACTCCATCCGTTTATTATACGTTTAAAAATTAGCAACGTAAGGACGTATAAATATAAATTTCAACATTCGTATACGTCACTGACGGAAAAACGTTGCATATTCGTATATCTAGCAGTTGTATCAACTTGCATCCATCTACCGTTTACTTTCTGTCACGGTTATCGTTTCATAAACTTTGATGAACCACGTTAAATATAGTGGCTGTAAAAACGTTCATCATCAGTAAATAATCTGTATTCTGTATACCAGACATATACGATTTTCGAACGTTAATGTTCAAACGTTCAGAAATCGATGTCTTATAAATTAGTGAGTAACCTACGGCATCACCCTACTAACACAGAGCGTTATAAAAACGTTAATGAGACGTTGAAAAAACACGAGAACACGTCTCTATTGAATGTTAGGAAAACGTCTTCAAAACGTATTTTAAACGTGATATTGGCCGCGATTTTTATTCCAATAAAGTTTACAGAAGCTGAGAGAAACGTATTATCGACGTTTGTAACACGTCTTTGAAACAATTATAACTCAAAATAAAATGATATGCGTAAAAGAATCATTGACTTATAAGTAATGTCGTGGCGCAGCGACAAGGTAAGAGCCTACGGATTCAGAGGTTCTGAGTTCACAAGGATATTACACTAAGAGAAGGATGTCTAGATCCCACAAGCGCAATGTTAAGTGTCGAGATTGGTGGTGGGGGTAGACTGATGACGTAGTGCTAGACCCAATTGACCGGCCTTACATGAGTAGTTCTCACGAATTTGCGAAAATCGTGTCCATACTCAGTTTTGTATATTATTACCGTTGTATTGTAAACTTTGTATTTTTTCACGAAAACTATACTACTGGAGCTGCTCGTGCCATAGATCACTTAGGTGTTTTAATCTCACAATAACAAATGGCAGGTAACCGAATACCTCAAATATCATTCCCTCATCGTGTCCCAAACTACAATATTTGAATAATATTATATCATTAATTTATTGTGTTCTATAAATTTGACTAGTTTTGGCCATTACTAATGTTAAAAATAGTGCATTTAACAGTACATACCCTTTTCATAAGGTACTGAGTAAGAAATGATTGGAAAATTTAATTTTTATCTGGGTCCCAAAAAGAAAACTCATTCCCTCACTCTTTACTGAAACCTGGATTGTACATTTCAATCGGATGCTAGGTTGCCGCGCTTATAAATTTTTTGCAGTTGGCAGCATTGTCAATGAAGCCATACTATCATTGTTGCAAGGCTCGAAGAGATGTGTTGTTGTCAACCGGTTTTTAATTAATTATTTAAATGTTACATTTTTATGTCTCATTCCCTCACACCATCTGAGTATGAGGTAATTATTTCATTAGTAATTGTCATTATGCTGTTTCACATGTTTTGAGGGGTAGAAATTTTGCCTCGAATCGTAATTCGATTTGAAGTTAATGTTTGACTAGATTTTGTACGTTATGGTCGATTTTATTATTCCCTCACTATCATTCCCTCACTTCATTCTATTAATGAAAATTCTATTAATTCGAAAAAGGTGGGGACCGTATAGTCAGCTGAGGTAAGTTACTTGTGTACTACATATTGAATATATAAAATTTTCAATTATCATAAATTATATTCTTATTATTACATGAAGTCATTTTTCGCACATTCGTGAGAACTACTCACATACTGTTTGTTGCGGTATTTCGCATTTTATATCAGTTTCGTCGAAATAGTCGATATAAATACTGATTGTGGCACATGATTATACTAGAAATATTGTTGAGCATGTAGTATTTCGTGAGTGCATAATTTTTGCGATCAACTTACTTGTGAAAAAGGTAAGTTGAGGTTAAGGGAAGACCCTACAGAAATTTTGACCGAAATCGTTCAAAAAATCGATTTTCCGTTTTTGCGAAATTTTCCGGAAATATACTCCAGAGGCCTGTCCTTACCTTGTGAGAAATATTCAAGGCCCTTCGATTTTTTTTAGTTCACAGACAGCTGATTTTATTGATAAAATTGATAATAAATAAAAAAAAAATTTGTTTCTTCCATGATAAAGTTCTAGAATCTTACCAAACTATTGAAACTATCATTAAATCTAAGTTTCATAAAATATTAAGTCCAAGTATGAACTATGTGGCCAAAAGGATGGGTACCGCAGGACTCCAAAATGCAATAACGAGCTGGAGCGCTGAAATATAAAATTTGTTCCTCAACCTTTTTTTTTTGTTTTGAAAATACCTTCTGTAAGACAGCTATTATGTGAAACAGAGAGAAACCTTGTGAAACATAACAAATCTCACTGAAACGAAGAAAGCCAATACGGCTACGCTGAAAAATTATCAACCGCCAGATCAAAAATCCTCAATAAATGAGAAACCAATGCCTTTTTATGAGAGATTAGTCAGTGACGAGCTGCTAAATAGGTGCACACATGAAAAAAGTCTAAAGCAATAGCCAGAGATAAATGAGTATTAGAAATCAGCACTAAGATTTTCTGAGAATTACAATAGTAAATCGCAGAACGCAGCACGATAGAATATATGCTGCTACAACCAAATTGATGGAGCCGCAAGGTAAAGTCTTGAAGAGAAAGAAGGACTGGACTACAAATTCAACGATCAACGTTTTCAATTTTCTTTTATATGATGTTGAATCTGGAAACGCAGGGCGAAGAAGATCTGCGGTCCAAGATGCCGCAGCAGAAAAAGCAGAAAATCTGAGATGCCTCAATGAGAAAGTTTGATGACATGACGTTTCGAATTATCTTAGACCATATATTTTGAAAATTTATTTAATTTGTGCCAGTTTTCACTAAAAGGCGATTTACTCAAACCTACATTTTTAGCTACGCTAAATGTTCCTTGCGTCATAGTTCTGCTCCGATCAACTTCTCCTTCGCAGTGTAGATTCGTGCATACCTTACAAACAAAAGTATGTAGGGAATTCTTTATACTGTAAAAGGAACATAGTTTTCAAAATCCATATAACATGAAAAATGTGAAAAATTGAAAAATACAAATTTAAAATTCTGGTAAGAAAAAACCAATCATTCAATCTCAAATCCGTTACATACTTTTCTTCGCCTAAGTGTACCGAAAGCCCCAGTCAAATATTAGTATGATCCGGATAAGATTATGACGCAGGAAGCATTTTGTAGTTCAGTATCTTTTTGCCCTTAAACGTTGCGTAACTTCTACAGAGATGATCTGTGGAAAGTTATAAGCCGTGTGGGTAGGCAACCGGTGATACACTACGAAATGGCAACGCTGTCGATGCGAGAGTCGAATAAGTCGAATGACCGTATCTACAGACGACGTAACGGCAGCTGTCATTCTGCGGCTCTCATGTTGTTAGGTTAGAATGAGAGTTATAAATAATTGTCAGATTCAGATTTTGTAATCACAGTTCCTTAAGGGGAGGGACCAGTCGAATTTGACCGACCGATCTAGAGAATTCTAAATTCTCGAATATCTCCGAAACGGGGGTATCAATCGGATTGTACTTGCGGCAGCCGATGTTTGAGGAGTAATGACATCGAGTTTTTTTGTAAAATGCATGAAACCTTTATTTTTTTTTTTTCTTATGCGTCGAAAAATGCGGGCGGGTGACTTATTTCGACTAGCATCAGTGCCCACGCATCATTGACGCGGACAAAAGTATGTAACAACAAGTCTATACGGTATGACGAGCACACCCATTACAAAACATCTTCGTTCCATGCAGTAATAAAGTAGAAAAGTGCAATTCAGATTTCGTTGTAATTAGCGATTGAAAGTTGTTGGGCCGCCATGGTAAATGGTTGGGTTGTCATGGCAATCCTTAGTTTCCGAGATGCCCGAGAAAGAAAAGACAACGCAGAGTCGTTTCGTCGGTACTGCAGACGGTGGACTACATTGTTGCATATCGGAAACTAAGGATTGCCATGACAACCCAACCATTTACCATGGCTGCCCAACAATTTTTAATCGCTAATTACAACGAAATCTGAATTGCACTTTTCTACTTTATTACTGCATGGAACGAAGATGTTTTGTAATGGGTGTGCTCGTCATACCATATAGACTTGTTGTTACATACTTTCGTCCGCGTCAATGATGCGTGGGCACTGATGCTAGTCGAAATAAGTCACCCGCCCGCATTTTTCGACGCACAAAAAAAATAAAAATAAAGATTTCATGCATTTTACAAGAAAACTCGATGTCATTACTCCTCAAACATCGGCTGCCGAAAGGACAATCCGATTGATACCCCCGTTTCGGAGATATTCGAGAATTTAGAATTATCTAGATCGGTCGGTCAAATTCGACTGGCCCCTCCCCTTAATACAACGGTAAATATTCTTTCTTGAGAAAGTGTAATGGGTTATTCAGGTAATTGCGGATGTCAATATCGGTTTATTTCGAACATTATTAGGTTATAACCTAACATTATTAGGTTATAACCCCGCAGAATGACAGCTGCCGTTACGTCGTCTGTAGATACGGTCATTCGACTTATTCGACTCATTCGACTCTCGCATCGACTACGTTGCCATTTCGTAGTGAAACACCGGTTGCATACCCACACGGCTTATAACTTTCCACAGATCATCTCTGTATCCCAATAAACACCAGTCCGTATATTACGCGCATCATATACGTATACTTAGTGTATTTTTGGTATACATATATGATCGTACTAATATTACACGTTTACGACTTACGTTTATTGACAAACATAGAAAATACGTATATGATATACGTTTTTTAGTCGAATAAATCCTCCGATCAATGAATAATATACGTTTCAGTTGTGAAGAATAAGTGTGTATACTGTATACGTAGAATATTGGTTTCTGTGACCGAAAATATGTACGTACAATTAATGTGCATATTCTACGGTACGAACATGGTTGACTAATTCTCAATTATACACGTATAAAAAGCGTATCATTCTGACGTATAGTAACTACCTGATTTATACGTCTTTTCAATTCATTATTATACAAATTTAACACGTTCTTATTGGATCTCACGAAAACGTATATGCTGACTCGAGTATTATACGTTCAATTTTTGGGAAATTATTACGTATCGCGCATACGTAGCATACAGGTTGATTTGAATGAAAATAAATACGTGTAATAAATGTTCTTAGTTTACGGTACGAACATGGTGCACTAATCTGTATTATACGTTAGTTATACACGTTTTTCGAACGAATAAACTGATACCTAAACGTCGATTCAACTTCAAAGTTACGGAACATTTATACGTTTGAAAAATTCGTATTTCATACGTTAGTTCAACTGAACCTGATAACGTATAATAGATGTTCTAAATTTACGATTTTTTCACAATCGTCCGAGTTACAGTATAATACACGTATTTTGTCGGAAATTTCAGATGTGTCGAAAATACCTGTTTTATACGTTTACTCATTCAAAATCGAAGGCGTATAATACACGTTTTAGTGTAGCGATATTTCCATGATTATCCGAGTTACAGAATAATATACGTATAATTTATTGCAAACTCTGCGCGTACAAAGAATACAATTATCTCACGTTTATTCAATAGTAACTGGATACCTATAATATAGATATCCATTATATTACGAGTCTCGTTCTTCGAGATTACATGGTAGTACCGCTACTTCGACTAGTTTTAACCACATTTTAATAATGTGGTTAAAATAATAATTAAATATATGTTAAAATAATAATTAATAATATGTTTCCATATTTCATTGCAAACTTTGCGCGTACAAAGATTACAATTATTTCACGTTTATTCAATAGTAACTGGAAACGTATAATATAGATATCCATTATACGTTCATACGACGAATAAGGACCAATACAAATAACGGAATAATTTCAAAAATATTCGTGTATTATACGTGCAGAATTCAATAATACTAAACGTTTTACACATACGTTTCTCAAAAACGTCGAATATCTGTTTGAATGAAGACTTCTTCTAGTCCTCCCTACTACCCAGCAAACACAACGTGCATTTGTTTTATAACTTCAAGACTATTTAGTAATATGACCTATGTTATATCGAAGTTACGTAACATTTTTAGGCCATGCTAATATAACAGATGATACATGGTATTAATATCAGTGTTATGTTTCTATACATAGGGGTATAATATATAGGGTGCAGATTCAAAATTCGTGACGAATTTCTCGCGGAGTGAATCCCTGTCAAAAGTTGGGGTCGAAAGTTCCTCGGCCATTAAAAAAAAAAAAAATTCAATTTTCTAACACCTTTTATTTTAATTTAATTTGGCACCTTAATCATGAGCTCCGACAAATCGGAAAATATTGGACTAATATCCATAGCGTAGTTTGGCGTAGTTGGTAGAGCGTGCGACTAGTAATACAGCGAATGCGAGCGGACTTGGTTTCAAATCCCAGTTAGGTCGAAAAATCTGATAGCGTTTTTCTAAGCGAACTGGTAATGCTAGTCGATTCTCACGAGGAAAAAGTTATAAAATGTGAATGATAATATTCGTTGCATAACTGTAGCATACCAAAAATATAACTTTTTTGTTACCGTTACAAGTTCGCTACATATATACGTATAATATGAGTGTTCTTTATACGTGCATACGACGAATAAGGGTCGACAAATATTGAAATAATTTCGAATAAAAAGTCGTATATTGAACGTACTATATTTTTCGATATTAAACGCTTCAATATACACGTTTCTCAAAAACGTAAAATATTAGTTTAACTGAGGAACATTTTTCCTCTGAATAAACGTAGGGTATATGACCTTTATATACGTTTTTTATACGAACTGGTGTTTATTGGGATATTACTCAAGTAATCTAGAAGCTCAAGGTGAGAATTTCTTAGTTTCAGAGCACAGTTTCACAAGACCTATTAATAATTTTAAATATAAAAAAAATGTGCAAGTTTTCAGTTTCTGTAGGGTCTTCCCTTAACCCCTTGACTGTGAGTGACACGCATAGGGGCGGAAAAAAGTCGTGCCACTTTTGTGTCATGACACGTATAGGGGCATGTGAAAAAAAACATGTTTTAACTACATGGATTTGAATGTTGTTTGGAGAATTATTGTTTTTGAGGCTGCTGAATCCGAATCTGAAATCAGATTTCAAAAATTCAAAATGGCGGATCCAATATGGCGGACGGAAATTCGAAAAACAGTTTGATTCCAATGAATGTGAGTACCTTAGAGTTTTCGAGGTCGCTGAACACGAATCTAGAATCAGATTTCCAAAATTCAAAACGGCGGACCCAATATGGCGGACGAAAATTCGAAAAACAGTTTGATTCTAATGAATGTGAGTACTTTATAGTTTTCGAGATCGCTGAACACGAATCTAGAATCAGATTTTCAAAATTCGAAACGGCGGATCCAATATGGCGGATGAAAATTCGAAAAACAGTTTGATTCCAATGAATGTGAGTACCTTATAGTTTTCGAGATCGCTGAACACGAATCTAGAATCAGATTTCCAAAATTCAAAACGGCGGATTCAATATGGCGGACGAAAATTCGAAAAACAGTTTGATTCCAATGAATGTGAGTACCCTATAGTTTTCGAGGTCGCTAAACACGAATCTAGAATCAGATTTCCAAAATTCAAAATGGCGGATCCAAAATGGCGTGAGAAAATCTGAATAGTTGAATTTCGACAAAAAATTTATAACTAGAGATGTTTGTGGCCACGAATTTCGAATTTGGGTCCTCATCTAGGTATCACATAGAAATTCAGCAAACCATTCATGACGAACCATCCATAGTAAAAAATGTCAAAAGAATTTTTTTGGTTTTCATTCCGCGCCTTGCCGGATCCAGAGTCACAAAACGAGGACGTGGCGGTTGTTGACTTCGTTTTTTTTTTTGTTGTTTTTTTTTTCGATTTTTTTGTATTTTGATTCTTTTTTTGCTTTCTAAATTTTGGAAATCCGATTTCGGATTCGTATTCAGCGACAACAAAAATCATTTGATATTTAATTTCATCGAAATCAAACTATTTTTGAATTTTCGTCCGCCGTATTGGATCCGCCATTTTGAATGTTGAAAATCCGATTTCAGATTCGTAATCAGCGACCTCAAAAACCAAGACACTGAGATTGTAGGATAAATCCATGAACATTTTTTTCCAACACAAAAGTGGCACGAAAATTAGATTTTCGCATCACTGCCAAGGGGTTAAGCTTGTATCTTGTCAAGAACTTGTAACAGCACAAAATATTTCATATTCTTTTATATTGAGAAAGTGCAATGTTAACTTTTGTAGAGTGCAATATTAACCTTTGTAGGTAAAGTAGAAAGCACCTAGAGTAAGCGAGTAGAAAGATACAGAAAAGCGAGAGACCTGGAAATGGAAATATAGATAGAAGTAGAAAGATACAGAAAGAGAAAGACCTGGAAATGGAAACAGAGATAGAAGTAGAAAGATATAGAAAGTGCTAGTAAAGAAGATAGTATATAAGAGAGCGAAGCAACAAGCGACACACAGTCAGTATTCGAAGAGTAACCAAGAGTGAAAGTATTAGAAGAGTAACCAAAGAGCAAAGGAAGTGTAACCAAGTGTATAAGTGAAGTACGAGAATAAATAAGTTAAACAATAGAAGAAGTGTTGCTGTGTTTTATTAACCCTACCAATCCCAAACTCTTTAACAGGGTTATGGGCCCAGATCAGTGCTAAAAGAAAGGTTAAAAGTCAAAAGTGAGGTTAAGAACAAGTAAGAATGATGTTGAAAGAGAAATATAATCTAGTGCCTTTCGCAGACGAAAATTTTGCGGCATGGTCATTTCGAATCAAGATTCGCGGCAGCGAATCGCCGAGTTCCCCCCCCCTCCGACAGTGAAAACTCGGCGCGCCAGCCACGAAACATTTACCCGAGCCAGCTCTTGTTCTTGTAAAAAATCTGTCATATCTTTTGAACCGCTGATTATTTCCTAATAAAATTTATATGGGCGTAAGGCCCTCGCCATTCGACCTTGCTCGCGAAATTTCGACAAAATCTACCGCGTGGTTCCTGAGATATTGACCGTCGAAGTTGATCGAAAAACACAATCTTCTTCTTCTTCTCCTTCTTCTTCTTCTTCTTCTTCTTCGTTGCAGACCGTTCTTCTTGAGACCACGATATCTGTCGAACCGTTGCACTTATGAACTTGCCATTTGGAAGGAGTGTTCTCGTCACCGAAATCTCGCCCCCTATTGTTTTTGAGCAATAATTGACCACGCGTAACTGAGTTATTAATAATATTAATTATTTTACAAAATGCGCATGCGCAGAATTATTGATCGATGCCTGATTTACAAATGCGCATGCGCAGCAGCAAATCGCGGCCGCGTGCCAGTATGATGATTATAATATAATATTATTATATTATTATATAGTATTATTTATAATCATATTTCATTTATCATTGTTATTATTATTGTCATTATTATTGATGCGTCACGTCTGCTCGTGCCGCCCAAAAAAATTTGTACTCAGTAATGTGTCCGCACCGCAGTTTTCGGTGTCCAGGTCCTTCACTCCGTAGTTTTCGGTATCCAGGTCCTTCGCTCCGTAGTTTTCGGTGTCCAGGTCCTTCGCTCCGTAGTTTTCGGTGTCCAGGTCCTTCGCTCCGTAGTTTTCGGTATCCAGGTCCTTCGCTCCGTAGTTTTCGGTGTCCAGGTCCTTCGCTCCGTAGTTTTCGGTGTCCAGGTCCTTCGCTCCGTAGTTTTCGGTGTCCAGGTCCGTCGCTCCGTAGTTTTCGGTATCCAGGTCCTTCGCTCCGTAGTTTTCGGTGTCCAGGTCCTTCGCTCCGTAGTTTTCGGTGTCCAGGTCCTTCGCTCCGTAGTTTTCGGTATCCAGGTCCTTCGCTCCGTAGTTTTCGGTATCCAGGTCCTTCGCTCCGTAGTTTCCGGTATCCAGGTCCTTCGCTCCGTAGTTTTCGGTGTCCATGTCTTTCGCTCCGTAGTTTTCACTGTCCAGGTCTTTCGTTCCATAGTTTTCGGTGTCCAGGTCCTCCGCTCCGTAGTTTTCGGTGTTTAATTTAACTTCATCAATTCAAAACTCAATCTTTATACTCATAAATTTTTAGAAGCTTGTCTGTTTTCTTGCAACAAAATCAAGATTCGCGGCAGCGAATCGCCGAGTTCCCCCCCCCCCCCCCCCCTCCGACAGTGAAAACTCGGCGCGCCAGCCACGAAACATTTACCCGAGCCAGCTCTTGTTCTTGTGAAAAACCTGTCATATCTTTTGAACCGCTGATTATTTTCTAATAAAATTTATATGGGCGTAAGGCCCTCGCCATTTGATCTTGCTCGCGAAATTTCGACAAAATCTACCGCGTGGTTCCGGAGATATTGACCGTCGAAGTTGATCGAAAAACACAATCTTCTTCTTCTTCTCCTTCTTCTTCTTCTTCTTCGTTGCAGACGTTCTTCTTGGGACCACGATATCTGTCGAACCGTTGCACTTATGAACTTGCCATTTGGAAGGAGTGTTCTCGTCACCGAAATCTCGCCCCCTATTGTTTTTGAGCAATAATTGACCACGCATAACTAAGTTATTAATAATATTAATTATTTTACAAAATGCGCATGCGCAGAATTATTGATCGATGCCTGATTTACAAAATGCGCATGCGCAGCAGCAAATCGCGCCCGCGTGCCAGTATGATTACAATATAATATTATTATATTATTATAGTATTATTTATAATCATATTTCATTCATCATTATTATTATTATTGTCATTATTATTGATGCGTCACGTCTACTCGTGCTCCCTAAAAAAATTTGTACTCAGTAATGTGTCCGCACAGCAGTTTTCGGTATCCAGGTCCTTCGCTCCGTAGTTTTCGGTATCCAGGTCCTTCGCTCCGTAGTTTTCGGTATCCAGGTCCTTCGCTCCGTAGTTTCCGGTATCCAGGTCCTTCGCTCCGTAGTTTTCGGTATCCAGGTCCTTCGCTCCGTAGTTTTCGGTATCCAGGTCCTTCGCTCCGTAGTTTTCGGTATCCAGGTTTTTCGCTCCGTAGTTTTCGGTATCCAGGTCCTTCGCTCCGTAGTTTTCGGTATCCAGGTCCTTCGCTCCGTAGTTTTCGGTATCCAGGTCCTTCGCTCCGTAGTTTTCGGTATCCAGGTCCTTCGCTCCGTAGTTTTCGGTATCCAGGTCCTTCGCTCCGTAGTTTTCGGTATCCAGGTCCTTCGCTCCGTAGTGTTCGGTATCCAGGTCCTTCGCTCCGTAGTTTTCGGTGTCTACGTCCACCGCTCCGTATTTTTTTCATAAAATTTATAGGGGCGTAAGACTCTGCCCACTTGATCTTGTTCGTGAAATTCCGACAAAATCTGCTGCGTAGTTTCTGAGATATAATAACATTTATCCGGCAAATTTTTTTTCTATATAATCATATATAATTACGTATAATTTGATATAATTTTATATGATGAAATTATCGTGAAAAAATTTTTTTTTTCATATAATTGAAGAACCAATTTTGTAGAGAAATAAATTTCCTACAAGATTATGGAAACGAAAATCCGGAAAAAAAATGTTTACACCCATTTATTTTAGAAATAAGAAAAATAAATTTTTACATGTTCGTTTTAAATGGGAAAGAGGACCCCTCCTAGCGCCAACTGAATTTCCGAGATATCGAGCTGAAATTTTGAGAGAATTTTTTTTTCCGTGACAAAGAAACTTTTGAGATACATTTATTCCAAAAAAATTATAGAATTTTTTTCTGAAACAGTCTAATGTAGATATTTTTTAGATCAACTTGAAAAATATTATAGAATCTCATGATGGTCTGTTTCGATTGGACATGGCTATTTTACTTAAGAGTTTCACAATCGAACAATTGTAGAACATTTTCCGTATTCTATGTTCGTACGACATCCAAATATGTTGCTTTGTCTAAATAAAATTGGATCATGGGAAGCATAAACTATGATCGGAACAAGCTATTGTATAATTCTCAAGATGAAATTTCTTGGCCGAATAAAATAGCTCGTATCTTTTGCGCAAGTTCCAAAATACACTTGTTCATTGTAGCACATGCATTCCATCACGAATGATCGGAAGTTGATCTTTATATATGTGTAATATGTAGAATACATTAAAGTCAGCTTAGCGCTGACCCGTTTGCACATACAAAAAGTAATGAAATAACGGCAAAAACATTGTAAATGTAAAAAATTAAAACCGAGTTCCAAAATGGTTTCCCCAGCCAAAAACTCGAGAACATCCATACTCTTTTTCAGCGTCAGATTACAAACATCATTTCCTCACAAAAATAGTACAAAATAATACGTGAAATCAGGCATCGAAGCCGAGCGTTCCCTTTGTTAATTTTCAGACTTCAAATTATGTTCTTCAAATGCTAATCAATGGAAATGAATGGAAAACCAATAGAATCATTGATAAAACCTGTGATAAAACAGCATATTGGCGACGGAAAATATTGCTGAAGGAAGTTAGCTCGTATGATGATACGAACTCGGCGGGCATAAATTGTTCTGAAAATTATCAATTGCTGAAGTGTGAGGTAAGATCAGCAATTAGTGCGTCTTTCAATGCAGAATATGTGTACCTATACTGTCAGTCGAATAGAAAGAGAGACGTCGCAAGAGCATCACCGAAGTGTACCGATAATGGGTACGTCCAGTATAAGTATGTATCGTTTTATGGGTGTGACATGTTTATAGCATGACGTTATAACTATAGTCGAAAATCGGTGAACGATAAATGCAGAATGAAATTGAACTCGTCTTCAAAACTTGAATTTGAATTTAAATTACTGTACATTACTGTACATAATATATGAACACACTATAGGTATTTTTTTAACTTCAATTTTCAACGGATTACTCATTCCTTTCATTCATTTGTTTCAACACAACCGCTTGCGAAAACCACGAAGCACTAGTGCGTGAAAATGTTTTCTGATTTTTAAATTTAAAGAAAAAAAGGATAGTATGTAGGGCACGGGCACTGAAAAGGACTTTATGAGGAGTTTGAAAGTGTCACACGATTCGAAGATGAGGTCTTTCTGCGCCATTGCCATATAAACCACTATTATATCGCAGTTTCAGTCTACAATAATAAATATATTATCAATGCCAAAAATATCCTAACAGTATTTGATCATGCTCCCGACAATTTTGTGGGTGTGATCGTTACCCATTGACTAGAGAAATAATTTTAAAAAAAAGAGTGCAATTGATAATTTTCAGAACAATCTATGCCCGCCGAGTTCGTATCATCATACGAGCTAACTTCCTTCAGCAATATTTTCCGTCGCCAATATGCTGTTTTATCACAGGTTTTATCAATGATTCTATTGGTTTTCCATTCATTTCCATTGATTAGCATTTGAAGAACATAATTTGAAGTCTGAAAATTAACAAAGGGAACGCTCGGCTTCGATGCCTGATTTCACGTATTATTTTGTACTATTTTTGTGAGGAAATGATGTTTGTAATCTGACGCTGAAAAAGAGTATGGATGTTCTCGAGTTTTTGGCTGGGGAAACCATTTTGGAACTCGGTTTTAATTTTTTACATTTACAATGTTTTTGCCGTTATAAGCATATCGGCGAGTAGAAGAAGGGCAATTCCGGGCTTGATGAACCTCTTTATTACAACGAGGGGTACGGTGAAGGCAGCTTCAAGGGCTGTAATTGCAGGATGGTTGAAAACCATCTTCGTTGCCTTGAAGATTAAAGCAAGTCCAGGCTCAGTGAGGTCAGCGGTGGCATCGTATAACTTTGGCAAGAATGTTGATTTAGAAGAAGTTTTGAAGCGAGGAAATTGGAGCGGTCCAAATAATTTTTTTAAGTTTTATTATAAGGATATTCAGAAACCAAAGATTTCGTCAAAAAATATTTTATTCACCTCGTTTAAACCAATATAAGCTGGAATGTTCAAATGAAAGGCTGTTTACTTATTGTCTAATAATAATAAGTTCTTTCTTCCTAAAAGTTAATTAATAAAGCAAAGTTTCTTTCAAGTGCAGTTCCTTTTCCTTAATAATAATAATAGAAAAACATAAGTTTTTCAGGTCACAGTACGCTGTGGGTTGTGAGCCGGCAGATTCCAGACACTTCTCCGAAAGGTCAAGCCGAAGGCACAGACCTGAAATATACAACGTTTTCTACCCCAAAGGGAGGAAAACGATTATTTCGGGTCTTGCCAGAGGCTTGACCTGAGTAAGGCCTTGCCGGCTTCTTTCGGAGCTGTACTGAGGAACGCATCCGCGAGCCGGTTGCGCTAGCCGTCACAACCTACAGGAGGGCAGTAGGAGGGGATGAAAAACCCCTTTTGGTGCCCTCTGGTGGTAAGTTTAGGCAAGTACACATGAAAAGATGCCGATAGGTAATCTCCGAAAGGTCAAGCCTCTGGCAAGACCCGAAATAATCGTTTTCCTCCCTTTGGGGTAGAAAACGTTGTATATTGTAATCCTCCAGCTGTGCTATTAGGCCAGTAAAAATAGCCTTTTTTTTTGGTCAACTTTGCACTAAATTGCCGATCTAATTTTTTTTTTTAATAAGGGTTAGGACCACTTACTGAGTATAAAATCACAAAATGCTGACAGGTTCCGGTGAAGCTTCAGGCGCCATCTTGAACATAAGTTTTTTGCCGATATCTCGGAAATTATGCGCTTTAGGGCAAAGGTCATATAGACCATTATTGTAGAAAATTAAATTTCGCATCTTTTGTTACTCATAAACTTTTCTGTAAAACTTACCGTTTACGATTTATGGCTCATTTAATGGACAGGTTTTTCGATCTCGACCGATAACTCTCATAATATTGGATTAATCAATAAAAGCCAAAAGCTATGGCCATAAATCGTAAACGGTAAGTTTTACAGAAAAGTTTATGAGTAACAAAAGATGCGAAATTTAATTTTCTACAATAATGGTCTGTATGACTTTTGCCCTAAAACGCATAATTTCCGAGATATCGGCAAAAAACTTATGTTCAAGATGGCGCCTGAAGCTTCACCGGAACCTGTCAGCATTTTGTGATTTTATACTCAGTAAGTGGTCCTTATTAAAAAAAAAAAAAAATTAGATCGGCAATTTAGTGCAAAGTTGACCAAAAAAAAAAAGGCTATTTTTACTGGCCTAATAGCACAGCTGGAGGATTACAATATATACTACCGACGACTTGATTTCTGCTAAAAATAAATAGCCAAGAAATCTTCATGTCTCGGGTACAGAACTTTCCATTCGTTCAAACGATTTCCGCGATGATAAATACATATCATGGTTTGATTAAAAAATAAAGCGGAAGATATTCGTACGTGCCACGCGAAATAATAAATATCTAAGAAACGGCTGAAAAATCCGGAACCTTGGAATAATTAATAGAATCTTATTCGTTAAAACAATGATATTTAGTACTTTATCATAAAAAAAAAAAAATATTACTATAAAATGTTACGAAAGACTTTTGAGAAAAAATTAAAAACAACACAATAAATATGGCTGAAAAATCGAATAATATCACATAAAATTTGCCGATTTACTTTGTTTAAACAATCAACGAGACGTAAAATTATTCATATGTGAACGTGGGACGCGTATTCAACCGGTAAAAATCGAAAGGAACCGGTCGATTGCTGACAAAACTAATTCAAACGCCGCATGCAGCCGCGCGGAGGGCGACCTTCAATCGCTGCAGCAACCACTTTCTCCACTGTTTGGAAAATGCAGCAGTGGTTTTTCTTACGCAGAAATTGATGACCTTTCGAATGAGCTTAAATTTTTTGAGTAGATCGATCATACTAGATACCTAGGTACGAGGCGTCGCTTATCATGCTGCTGCCACTGATTAGGCCATCGTATAGTTCTATCACTCCCCTATCTCGAGGAACAAATAAAAATTGGGAGTCTTATCATACTAGAAACCGGATTTTTTAATAATTTTTTTTTTTTTTTTTATGACGCCGCCAGGTTTTTCGCATTGCAGCATCGCCATTCCGTGTTCCCCTATTAATGACGTGACTAATTATATATATCTCATCTGGTAGTCTTATCGGTCTAGGTTTAGTGTCATGGGCTCTCCTATTATAAATGGCTATCCGCCACTCCTCCAATTATTAAGGCTTGTGCTTTTGCCTCTTTCGTTGCATTATCTGCACCTTGACTGAAATTTTCTTGTTCAATAGCTTGAATTACTCCACTCTCACGTAGTATACTTTTAATAACGATCACACCCACAAAATTGTCGGGAGCATGATCAAATACTGTTAGGATATTTTTGGCATTGATAATATATTTATTATTGTAGACTGAAACTGCGATATAATAGTGGTTTATATGGCAATGGCGCAGAAAGACCTCATCTTCGAATCGTGTGACACTTTCAAACTCCTCATAAAGTCCTTTTCAGTGCCCGTGCCCTACATACTATCCTTTTTTTCTTTAAATTTAAAAATCAGAAAACATTTTCACGCACTAGTGCTTCGTGGTTTTCGCAAGCGGTTGTGTTGAAACAAATGAATGAAAGGAATGAGTAATCCGTTGAAAATTGAAGTTAAAAAAATACCTATAGTGTGTTCATATATTATGTACAGTAATGTACAGTAATTTAAATTCAAATTCAAGTTTTGAAGACGAGTTCAATTTCATTCTGCATTTATCGTTCACCGATTTTCGACTATAGTTATAACGTCATGCTATAAACATGTCACACCCATAAAACGATACATACTTATACTGGACGTACCCATTATCGGTACACTTCGGTGATGCTCTTGCGACGTCTCTCTTTCTATTCGACTGACAGTATAGGTACACATATTCTGCATTGAAAGACGCACTAATTGCTGATCTTACCTCACACTTCAGCAATTGATAATTTTCAGAACAATTTATGCCCGCCGAGTTCGTATCATCATACGAGCTAACTTCCTTCAGCAATATTTTCCGTCGCCAATATGCTGTTTTATCACAGGTTTTATCAATGATTCTATTGGTTTTCCATTCATTTCCATTGATTAGCATTTGAAGAACATAATTTGAAGTCTGAAAATTAACAAAGGGAACGCTCGGCTTCGATGCCTGATTTCACGTATTATTTTGTACTATTTTTGTGAGGAAATGATGTTTGTAATCTGACGCTGAAAAAGAGTATGGATGTTCTCGAGTTTTTGGCTGGGGAAACCATTTTGGAACTCGGTTTTAATTTTTTACATTTACAATGTTTTTGCCGTTATTTCATTACTTTTTGTATGTGCAAACGGGTCAGCGCTAAGCTGACTTTAATGTATTCTACATATTACACATATATAAAGATCAACTTCCGATCATTCGTGATGGAATGCATGTGCTACAATGAACAAGTGTATTTTGGAACTTGCGCAAAAGATACGAGCTATTTTATTCGGCCAAGAAATTTCATCTTGAGAATTATACAATAGCTTGTTCCGATCATAGTTTATGCTTCCCATGATCCAATTTTATTTAGACAAAGCAACATATTTGGATGTCGTACGAACATAGAATACGGAAAATGTTCTACAATTGTTCGATTGTGAAACTCTTAAGTAAAATAGCCATGTCCAATCGAAACAGACCATCATGAGATTCTATAATATTTTTCAAGTTGATCTAAAAAATATCTACATTAGACTGTTTCAGAAAAAAATTCTATAATTTTTTTGGAATAAATGTATCTCAAAAGTTTCTTTGTCACGGAAAAAAAAATTCTCTCAAAATTTCAGCTCGATATCTCGGAAATTCAGTTGGCGCAAGGAGGGGTCCTCTTTCCCATTTAAAACGAACATGTAAAAATTTATTTTTCTTATTTCTAAAATAAATGGGTGTAAACATTTTTTTTCCGGATTTTCGTTTCCATAATCTTGTAGGAAATTTATTTCTCTACAAAATTGGTTCTTCAATTATATGAAAAAAAAAAATTTTTCACGATAATTTCATCATATAAAATTATATCAAATTATACGTAATTATATATGATTATATAGAAAAAAAATTTGCCGGATAAATGTTATTATATCTCAGAAACTACGCAGCAGATTTTGTCGGAATTTCACGAACAAGATCAAGTGGGCAGAGTCTTACGCCCCTATAAATTTTATGAAAAAAATACGGAGCGGTGGACGTAGACACCGAAAACTACGGAGCGAAGGACCTGGATACCGAACACTACGGAGCGAAGGACCTGGATACCGAAAACTACGGAGCGAAGGACCTGGATACCGAACACTACGGAGCGAAGGACCTGGATACCGAAAACTACGGAGCGAAGGACCTGGATACCGAAAACTACGGAGCGAAGGACCTGGATACCGAAAACTACGGAGCGAAGGACCTGGATACCGAAAACTACGGAGCGAAGGACCTGGATACCGAAAACTACGGAGCGAAGGACCTGGATACCGAAAACTACGGAGCGAAAAACCTGGATACCGAAAACTACGGAACGAAGGACCTGGATACCGAAAACTACGGAGCGAAGGACCTGGATACCGAAAACTACGGAGCGAAGGACCTGGATACCGGAAACTACGGAGCGAAGGACCTGGATACCGAAAACTACGGAGCGAAGGACCTGGATACCGAAAACTACGGAGCGAAGGACCTGGATACCGAAAACTGCTGTGCGGACACATTACTGAGTACAAATTTTTTTAGGGAGCACGAGTAGACGTGACGCATCAATAATAATGACAATAATAATAATAATGATGAATGAAATATGATTATAAATAATACTATAATAATATAATAATATTATATTGTAATCATACTGGCACGCGGGCGCGATTTGCTGCTGCGCATGCGCATTTTGTAAATCAGGCATCGATCAATAATTCTGCGCATGCGCATTTTGTAAAATAATTAATATTATTAATAACTTAGTTATGCGTGGTCAATTATTGCTCAAAAACAATAGGGGGCGAGATTTCGGTGACGAGAACACTCCTTCCAAATGGCAAGTTCATAAGTGCAACGGTTCGACAGATATCGTGGTCCCAAGAAGAACGTCTGCAACGAAGAAGAAGAAGAAGAAGGAGAAGAAGAAGAAGATTGTGTTTTTCGATCAACTTCGACGGTCAATATCTCCGGAACCACGCGGTAGATTTTGTCGAAATTTCGCGAGCAAGATCAAATGGCGAGGGCCTTACGCCCATATAAATTTTATTAGAAAATAATCAGCGGTTCAAAAGATATGACAGGTTTTTCACAAGAACAAGAGCTGGCTCGGGTAAATGTTTCGTGGCTGGCGCGCCGAGTTTTCACTGTCGGAGGGGGGGGGGGGGGGGGGGGGAACTCGGCGATTCGCTGCCGCGAATCTTGATTTTGTTGCAAGAAAACAGACAAGCTTCTAAAAATTTATGAGTATAAAGATTGAGTTTTGAATTGATGAAGTTAAATTAAACACCGAAAACTACGGAGCGGAGGACCTGGACACCGAAAACTATGGAACGAAAGACCTGGACAGTGAAAACTACGGAGCGAAAGACATGGACACCGAAAACTACGGAGCGAAGGACCTGGATACCGGAAACTACGGAGCGAAGGACCTGGATACCGAAAACTACGGAGCGAAGGACCTGGATACCGAAAACTACGGAGCGAAGGACCTGGACACCGAAAACTACGGAGCGAAGGACCTGGACACCGAAAACTACGGAGCGAAGGACCTGGATACCGAAAACTACGGAGCGACGGACCTGGACACCGAAAACTACGGAGCGAAGGACCTGGACACCGAAAACTACGGAGCGAAGGACCTGGACACCGAAAACTACGGAGCGAAGGACCTGGATACCGAAAACTACGGAGCGAAGGACCTGGACACCGAAAACTACGGAGCGAAGGACCTGGACACCGAAAACTACGGAGCGAAGGACCTGGATACCGAAAACTACGGAGCGAAGGACCTGGATACCGAAAACTACGGAGCGAAGGACCTGGACACCGAAAACTGCGGTGCGGACACATTACTGAGTACAAATTTTTTTGGGCGGCACGAGCAGACGTGACGCATCAATAATAATGACAATAATAATAACAATGATAAATGAAATATGATTATAAATAATACTATATAATAATATAATAATATTATATTATAATCATCATACTGGCACGCGGCCGCGATTTGCTGCTGCGCATGCGCATTTGTAAATCAGGCATCGATCAATAATTCTGCGCATGCGCATTTTGTAAAATAATTAATATTATTAATAACTCAGTTACGCGTGGTCAATTATTGCTCAAAAACAATAGGGGGCGAGATTTCGGTGACGAGAACATTCCTTCCAAATGGCAAGTTCATAAGTGCAACGGTTCGACAGATATCGTGGTCTCAAGAAGAACGGTCTGCAACGAAGAAGAAGAAGAAGAAGAAGAAGGAGAAGGAGAAGATTGTGTTTTTCGATCAACTTCGACGGTCAATATCTCAGGAACCACGCGGTAGATTTTGTCGAAATTTCGCGAGCAAGGTCGAATGGCGAGGGCCTTACGCCCATATAAATTTTATTAGGAAATAATCAGCGGTTCAAAAGATATGACAGATTTTTTACAAGAACAAGAGCTGGCTCGGGTAAATGTTTCGTGGCTGGCGCGCCGAGTTTTCACTGTCGGAGGGGGGGGGAACTCGGCGATTCGCTGCCGCGAATCTTGATTCTGAGGGTTCTGTACATAGTAGTTCCGATTCTGAAGGTCCTGTACAAGGTAATGAGAAGTTCAGACTTGACTTGGTATCATGGGCTCTACAATTCCAGATACGTCAGAACGCTCTTTCGGCACTATTATCAATATTGAAAGAACACACTGATTGTCCATTTCCTAAAGATTCCAGAACACTCCTTAGGACTCCAAAAGATTCTAAAGTTTTCCAAGTGTCTGGTGGTCACTATTATCATTTCGGATTATCACACGTGGTAACTATTATTGCGGATGAATATCAACGTATTAACCATACTTCAGAGACTATTGGTCTGTTCGTTAATATTGATGGTGCTCCACTGGCAAATTCCGCAAAATCTCAATTGTGGCCTATTCTGTGTTCGGACTGTATTTGTGAAAAAGTTTTCATCGTAGGGGCATATTTTGGTGAAGAAAAACCGAATAATGCTACGGAGTTCTTGCAGATGTTTGTTGACGATGTTGTTGAGATAATGAATAATGGCATACAATGCCGAGGAAAAACCTTTAAGGTAAAAATTGATGCCTTAATTTGCGATGCCCCCGCGAAATCTTTTGTGCTGGGAGTAAAGAATTATACAGGGTATTACAGCTGTACTAAATGTACAACTGAAGGAGAATACCAGACTGGCCGAATGTGCTTTCCCGAAGATAGTATTACGAGTGCTTTGCACACAGATGATAAATTTATAAACAAAGAATATGAAGAATATCAGTTAAGTGATACAGTTTTGAAAAATATACCAGGGATCAAATTGGTCTCAGGTGTACCCCTCGACCCTTTACATCTGTTATGGTTGGGTGTAGTAAAGAAGTTGATCTTGCTATTTTCAAAAGGACCATTACGTACTAGATTACCTGCTCGAGATATTTTACGAATCTCGAATCTCTTATTTGCTATACGTCCTTTCGTACCAAATGATTTTGTTAGGCGGCCACGATCTCTAAAGGAGTTCCGAACTTGGAAGGGAACTGAATTCCGACAATTCTTACTATACACTGGGCCAGTAGTACTGAAAGGTATCTTAAGAGAAGATATGTATTCAAATTTCATATGCTTGCACGTAGCATCAACCATTTTAAGTAGCCCTAAATATGCAAAGAATAATGACTATAATAACTATGCTCAGCAGCTACTTGAATATTTTGTGAAAACATTTCGTATAATTTATGGAAAGGAATACATGTCACACAATATCCACAATTTATTACATATTTCTGCCGATGTAAAAAAGTATGGACCCCTGGAGCTTTTCAGTGCTTTCAGGTTCGAGAGCTTCATTGGTTCGTTAAAAAAACAAATCCGAAAGCCTGAGAAGCCATTACAACAATTAGCAATACGGTATCATGAGTATCAATCTCATATAAATACTGCATGGATCCACGGAAAGACAAGCAGACAGTCAGTCATTCCTGAAAATAATTTTTTATTCAAAAAAATACACAATGACGGACCAGTAGTTCAAAATGAAATAAAATTTCAGTACAAAATCATGCAAACGAAACTATTTTCCTTAAAATGCGATGATTGCAAAAATAATTCGTGCTTATTAGATACAGATGAAGTAATTTCTGTCTTGAATTTTGTGGAAAAAACAAATGGGTGCAAATACATTATTGGAAGAAAACTTGTTTTTGTAAACGATCTATACAAATCAACATGCAATTCATCAGAATTCGGTATTTCCGTTGTTAGAGAAATTCAGGAGTTATCCATATGGCCGGTTGCTAGAATACAATCTAAAATCTTTAAAGTTCCATATGGTAAAAATTTTGTAGTTTTCCCTATTATTCACACATGAATAGTACAAAAAGAGAGGGCAGCAGTAACATTACTACTGTAGACGAGTCCCTCAGAATAGAATAGTGGTGCACGTCTATTCTTGCTTATTCGTTTATACCTTTTATTATTAGGTTAGTCTTTGCATTCTTCATACACATTTCAATGCTGTCATAAGGCGTATTCTTTTGACCCTGTGGTTACTGATTAAACTGATCATGATCACAGGGTCAAAAGAATACACCTATAGACTTGTACGATTTCTATTCTTAGAGATTTGCACGTACTATTAGTTCAGATATATACTATGATGATTTCTCAGTAATTGACTGAGATGCCATTAATGTCCAATTATGAAAAAAAAAATTAATCTCTGCCCACCAAATCAACTGTGCCATGAGTAGTTTTGTTATTCATTTGTTCCAGTTAAATGCAGCGTAATAGCACCATAAATTATTACAAAGATATACTCATATTTTATTATTATTAATACAGTATCCAGAAGTAACGTTGCTTCATCAAACATGTCGAAATATTCAATCGTCGAATTTGAGGATGGGTTGCAAATTGTGCCATCCGTTTGGCTCCGAGAGAATAAAACAAAATCCATGTGGCCTAACTACACCAATCCATCACGTATAGTTAAGGCTGTGATACATTGCGACATACCGGATGAGTTATCTTGGACAACATTAGGGGTTCGAGTCTTTGGTTCAGCCAGTGAGTTACCATACTTCATGTTCTTTCCTGAAGCCAACAATGCATTTTAATATGTGTGCAAACTCAATTATTTGCAACCTAGATTGACTACTCGAATTCATTCAAAAAACTTAATGCAGAATTCTGCAAATCTTGTACACATACGAATGCTAAAAAATTATCCAATAATATTTTCAATTACTGAAATCAACGTATTTTAGATACATATACTGATGCAGTTACTAAACTTAAATGGGCTGAAAAACTGTCCGAAATTGATTCTACATCTGACCAAGACCAAAGTAGCCAGAGAAAATGTCGGCAGATCAGAGCAAAACGTATAATTTCATCATCCGATGATGAAGCAATTGATGTACCACGGAAGCAATTGATAACCTCTGTTAAAACACTACCTCCACCTCCTAAAATGCCAAAGAAAATTTCTACAGTGGAGCGCACTCCTGGGCACATGAGCACAGGTGTGTAATTGATTGAAAATATATTTCTGGTGTAGGTTTTTTTCAGATGAAGTGTAGAGCGACACCACAATTCTGTAAACTGGCGAAACTGAAGACGAGTCAAATGCACTATATTTTCAGTTTCCCAAGTTCATACTAATGAAGTCAACCCAGACTCTTTCTTTTCTTTGACCGCTGAAAGCCAACCCGGACCCAGTGGCTACCAAATGAAAGAACCCCAAAGCAAAATTCCCCAAATTTCATCTGACTGAGGAATGTCCAATGAGTTAACTCGTAAGACAGATAATCAAGATTCGCAGCCAACAAGAACTCACGCGGAGGAGGCATACACAGAAACAAGTACGTGTTTCATGAGGATTGTAATCCAGAAACAACGTGTTATGCAATTGTGTTTTCGTTTCAGACTTTAGGAAAACGCTTTTCCGCAAACTCAATGTGATTTTGGTGCACATACAAGCTATTGAAGATGAGATAAAAAATCAGGCCAACAAAAATAAAGACTGCATCCAAGTGGTGGAATCAGTAGAAGACAAAACGAACATCCATGAAGAATTTGAAAACCTCGACAAATTGTTAGAAAAAACAATAATCTTCAAGCAATGGGTATTATATAGTATAGTTGCTGGTTTGATATAAGTATTATTCATTAAACCTTTGGTACTCCAACACTATTTAACAAACTGGTTGCTTCAACTTTGTCAGGTAGAACATCTGAAAAAAATTGGAGGTGTAGATGTACATAGTACCATTCTCAACGTAATGAAACGGCTCCTCACCGATGATGTCGCGCAGTCGTACAGTTGGGTAGGCAGCAGATGGAATAAACGCGCATTCAAAGACATTAAGATTTGCAGCTTAGTAATAAGTAAGTATTTGATGTACTTTGATCTTTGAGGAGGAACTCTACTGGGATTTTAGATAGAATCCTTTATTTTTTTATGACTCGAACAGGTTGAAACAAAAAAACTTGTTAAAATCTCCAGGTTATAGCAATACTATACCCGGATATACTATAGTTCTGTATTGTTTGCTGCAGGTATGGTACGTGCGAATTATAGCGAAACTACCGAGAAGACAATTGAAGGCACAGTGGCAAAATGGCTGGCACAGAGCTCAGTAAGGTTGAAGAGAGCACTGTATGTAGAACCATTTGTGTTGAAATATTTTGTGGTAGTGACACCACGGGGCAGTTTTCAATACAATCGATTCTCATTAAACTGCGTCTTTATTGCATAATTTTCAAGCAAAATCTGACAACATGTCTTCTAAATTGGGATAGCATGGTTTCTAGATGTAACTGGAGATAGCATAATGTTCCACTCAGGTGTTGAGATGCTCTTTTCGGCCACGTATTGGAAATGAATTTCGTCAAATTTTGAAGTTTACTTGCTTATTGTATTACTTTTCAGACAGCGCAAGACTCGTTCACAAGAATTAGATAACAATAATGAAGAACAAAACAAAGAAGATGACCGATCAGTCAACGAAGATAATCCATAATTTAACATTTTATCAATCTGGTCTACAAAAAAATTTTAATCAAAAAAATATTTTTTTTTTATTTCCGTTTTGCCGACAACCCCTATTTCTTAATCCATATTTATTGACCAATTAGATGTTGTATGAGGCGTTTACCTATGGGTGCGAGAAAATTGGGGTAAAAAGAGTTACTATAGCTGATTAAGAATTATATAAACTTATATTTGTCAAAAGACTGATGCGACTATGACTACACGGAATGTAATTATTTTTAAAAGAACTCTGCAATAGTGAATAGAGATTTCGGAAATATCTTAGATCTTAGTCTGAAACCTATATGGGCTAGTTTAGTTATAAACATTACATTCAATTGGTAGGATATATTAATGCATAAAGTGATGTTTTGTTTCATATTACAGTATTGTTTGCATGGCCGGTAAGTATTGTGTGGTTGGTGTGGAAACAACCACACTCGAAATGTTCCGTGTGTGGATTTTCCATACACGGAATTCGATCACTGCAAACCAAAATAGACTGAAGACGTATCCGAGATCGACTATAACACAAAAAAGGCTCAACAGCATTGCTGTATTGCGGGTCCGCTGAAAAGTGACGGAAGACTTGGACACAAATGAGCTTGTGAATGATATCATCAGTAAAAATTCTATTAGGGGAGCTACTTTTGCTATGACTGAATGAAAAATCTGAAAACTGAAAAAGTTCTTACCACCCCCGCCCCCCCCCCCCCCAGCCAAATCCACCACACACGGAAAATTCATAACTTGCCGGCACTGATTGTTTGTCTTCTTTAATTCAGCTAAGAATTTGCTATGAATCTGTTATTGGTCCTATTCTCATAGATAGATCAATTTGTCTAGTACAAGAGTTTGCGCATAAATATCACTCACATATATATACAGAGAGATTCTGTGGAAAGTTGTAAGCCGTGTGGGTAGGCAACCCGCATATTTACCGAAATGGCAACGCTGTCGTAGGGACAGTTGAACGTCTGCACCTACTGATGACGTAGCGACAGCTGTCACTTCGTTGGGTCAGAATCAACATACAGTGCGACATATTTGAGGTTGATCGTAATATAACGAGTAAGACAACGGGGATCGATATTAATTCGTAAAGAAGTGGTAACGAATTAGCGAATTGATTGCAGATGTCGATTTCTGTTTATTTGCAACATTATTTGGGTCCAAACAACCCTCGAGGTGAAATTTACGAATCAAAGATCACCTGTTTGCCTACCGATAATCTTGTAGTGGTCTCAGCGAGGAATGAATTAATTGAAAGTATTGCTCTGTAAATAAACGTAATTATGCCTTTGATAGCTGAGTGGAATAAAGCGTCGCATATTTGTAAAAATGATTACATTACAATGAGTTTCTATCATGTAATAAAATTTTTTATTCATTAAACGTAGTACAATAACAATAAACTAAATGCGTTGTGCCGACGACATGCCGACTTCTTAAGCAACTTTCGAGATAAGCTTCTGACCATCTTCTGGAACTATGCGCAGTATTTCCGCAAAACTGTGCATTCAAATTATTAGGAGGTGAAAAAATTTGGGGTTTGCTGCTACGTCAGAGATGCCTCGTAGATTGCTCGTCGAATCGAATTTACATTGCTGTGTTCCTGACCGTAGTTGTCGAAGTGCTGCGACGAGTCAGTCCATCATCGAGGAACTGCTAGCTTGTAAATAATTTCGCAAGTAAACATAACTCAGAATCTGCGATCAATTCGTAACTTTATCACGACTTTATTTCGAATTATTATCGTTTGACATTTGTTGGTTACCTTTATTAGAATGATTCGTCAATTTCACCCCGACGGTTGTTTAGACCCAAATAACGTTGCAAATAAACAGAAATCGACATCTGCAATCAATTCGCTAATTCGTTACCACTTCTTTACGAATTAATATCGATTCCCGTTGTACTAGTTATATTACGATCAACCTCAAATATGTCACTCTGTATGTTGATTCTGACCCAACGACGTGACAGCTGTCGCTACGTCATTTGTAGGTGCAGACGTTCGACTGTCCCTACGACAGCGTTGCCGTTTCGGTAAATATGCGGGTTGCCTACCCACACGGCTTACAACTTTCCACAGAATCGCTCTGTATAGAGATATAACTGAGGGATATGTAGGTAAATGATAATGTAATTAGTTATTAACGAACTTATATCTTTATTTCTAATAGTGGTGCTGAGTTATAAAAGGAAGTCGTGTCTTCTGTATGGAAGTTAGTATGTGTATTGTGAGTGGACCAAGTACTATGGCGTTAGCTTTTATTACGTCCGATAGTACATATGGTAGTGTAGTAGTGTAGCATAGTCGTGTGTCGAATATGGTACGATTATGTATTATTCTTAAAATTAGGATTGCGTTTCGGTAATTGGTAATACATGTAGAATTACATTTTAAAGTATTGGTAGGTATGTAGTTGAATCATTCGTAGATTTTAGCTTCTGGTTCAGTAATTTGTCAATAAGATAGCGCATAGGTATGAGGTATGAGAGAATTACAATATTATGTTCAAGTGTAGTGTTATGAAATAAGATGCGTATGATAGCGATAGTACCTATAGGCGTCGTGAGAGTATCGTAGATGTACGTGTATAGGGATTGTGCGATCCAAATATTATCCAAAGTTATATTATATTATAAAGGCTTAAGTCTAGGTAAGTGATTACAGTTTCAAAAGCATTGGTAATGGTATATATGGTTGTGTATGGTAGGTTTCCGTAGATTTCGGATGTTAGGTTAGGTTAGGTTAGGTTAGGTTCGGTTAGGCACAAATATTGTTTAGGATTAACAATAATTAAGAAAAATAACACATGTGAAACGAAAAACTAATATTGGAACACAAATACATGCTTTCGAAAAAGTAAACATAACCTATCAAGCAAAATACTAAAGTAAGACAAAGTTTATAAAATGAAATTGTAAGTATAATTACGGTTTCAATATTCGGACTCCCGGATCAGCTTTTTCTCCACAATACGTGCACTTATTCACCATTCTACAGGTTCACTTATCTGCATTTAAGATTTAATCAGTATAAAGCCGTATAAACAACCCTTCAAGACAACACCGAACCGAACGTCACCGAAGAGTACCGAAACGAAACCCGAACCTCCAGACAAGATGGATGCTCTAGCTTCTATTGGTCACAATTCGGTCTATCTCATCCACTATCCAGTTACTATAGAGATCAGTGAGTAATATGGAGGGCCAGCTTGCCCACGATCGACTGTCGTTTGTTGTCTTCATTCGCGGCCGCTCGGAATAGTTCGACCGGCCGCCACTGCACTGCGCTGCGAGCAGTGTCGCTTACAGTTTTGAATGAAAAGCATAGGGATTCAATGGCGAATACACGTGGTCCGATATTGATTAAGCTTACAAAAGTGTTTTATTGTGCTTTAGCACGATTTCGAAAGTCACCAGGTCTTCTCATACATCACAGACAACTTTTTGATAATATACTGCGCAAGCTTTAAGAGTTAAATCTACGTAATGCGGGCGAAATAGGTGGCAGGTAGTTTCCTCGAGGGAACAATTGCCATCCGACAACGTTTTCTCTACGGATCATGCCTACCGATCCTGTACCTTAGTGTAGTGTTATTGGATATTTTGATTTGCTACTCAGACTCAGATTTCCTGTGGTTAATCATTGTGTTTTCTGAAATTTGAATGGCGCAAGCCACGAGAGTGGCTCGTAACTTCACGATCGCACTATAGTTTATTTTCTACGTCTTGATTTCTCGGTTTCTGACCCAGCTCTAGTCTGAACGATTTCCTTGCAATTCTCTGATTTTTTCTGTATTCTATTTAGTCGTAGCCGAACGACAGCTTATTTCTCTGTCTATTATTCTTACTAAATTTTGCAGGAATTTGTGTTAATCATTGTTATTAATTTACTGATAATTTGCTGATATCTAATTGTATATTTTACAATATCTTAATGCGTTCTATCTGATTTCTTAGATATTTCTTGCTCATTTTGAAGATTGATACTCTGGTTATTTGATCTGTGCGAATTTCTGTATTATTGCGATCTGACGAGTGAAACCCTGGAGTACCGAGCGTAGTTGTAGCCTAGAATTTAACTTACTATTTAGTTTAACTTATTATTCGTTTTCTTAATTCTCTAATGACTAGTCTTTTTCCGATATTCCATTTATTATATTAATTTTGAATTTTGCGATCATTAATTTTTAGTATTATAGAAGCTCTGAAATTTCACCCGCATATTTGACAGTAGTTTTATAGCCACTGCGTTGGGATTCTGGAAATTAAACATTCTAAAACATTTCAAAAATATATCAGCCTGCTCTCATCTCTTTTGCACAACATAAATAATAGAATTCATACGATTTTATGGGTTGAAATAGTTCAAATGCGTCAATCGCGCCTATAGCAGCCATGTATAATTCACGAATCTGATCGCGACACCGACGCCAGCGCTGTCTGCTGGCCAGGCCTCGAGTTATCTCGACCGGCAGCGGTTTGGCGTCAAGCGCTGTAGCGCGGCTGGCCCTCCATATTACTCCTCCGTGCTCGAACTCTACCGTCTGCGCTACGCCCTTTGTTGAAACAAGCGTCGTATCTAGTGAATATAAGGTCGAGTACAAAACTTCAAAGTCGATTATCTCGGAAAATTCTGAATATTGCATCGAACTGCTTTGGGAAATTCTTATTCATGGTCCCAACTACACGTACCATAAATATAAAAAAAAAATTCCGTTTGCCGTAAGGTCTCCTTGTGAGAAAAGATATTGAGAACTATATTGTGAACTTCTAAGGGCAGGGTGGATTCGTTGTTGCGTCACCCTGTACGCCCTAGCATAGTGTTATTATTATCAAATTAGTTATAAAGACATTGTTAGTGGTATAAGCTTACGTTAGATTCAGTAATAATAGTTATAGTGACTACTGTCGGTGCAAAAAGGTCTGAGCCCTCTGTTTGAGTGATGATAACTTCTACAGAAAAATTGATAGAGCATCGAGCTTAGAATGATCGTAAAGCGCCAAGTTTTCTGCGTTTGATGGTTATTCGCAAATTTCTGTGTAAAAATCGTGAAGCGCGTTATGATCTCCGAAAAGTTAAAAAACGTAGTTTTCCGGAGTCCATTGCCGTACGTCAACTTCAACTCGTCATAGTATGTCTAAAATAAGTGTAAAAATTCTGGAAAAATTCAGGAATATTCCCTGAACATTAACGAACACGATAGCACTTAAAAATTTCAAAAATGTTCACGAGTCTGTACGCCAGGTGCAAAAAGGTCCAATGGTGTGATTTGGGTAACGGATTGGTGCGGACGAACTTGAGCCAGCTCAAAATTTTCGTGAGAACATACACTTTTTGATTCCGTAATCAGTTTTTGGTTCGCAATAGTGAACTTCCAGTAATCGACGTCACTAATATTCCAAATTTGCGCGGGGCCGCGTGTGTCCCCGCCGCGATATTCGTCGCTGCATTTCCCCCTTCGTCGCGCCCGTCTCGAACTTAATTGTTACTCGCAGCTTACGCGGCCACTGATATACAATGTGTATGAACCGTGAATATCGATTTTAATACCAAAAAAATCTGTAGGCGATCGAAATGAATTAAATTAAATTGATATAAATCATAATTTTTTAATAATGAAACGCATTTTTGACCAGCCCTTGGTGTAGGTATCAATTAAGTATACAGGAATTCAAAAGCATTGTGTAGAACCATTAACCATGAAAAAAATGACATTTTATACAATTCCCAAAATGTATATATTTTTTCATTGAGATTCATTAAAATATTTTTTTTAAGTATTTTTTGAATAGCTTAATGATCTGCAAATTTTATTATACGACTTTCCCACTTCAGAAGTTATTTAAAGGTTTTGTCATAGTCGAAATTGACCAAATTCAATTTTAAATAAATAATGAGGATACCTGTAACAAATAATCGGCCTATAATGATAATTTATTTCGATCACCTACAGATTTTTTTGGTATTAAAATCGATAATCACGGTTCATACACATTGTATATCAGTGGCCGCGTAAGCTGCGAGTAACAATTAAGTTTGAGACGGGCGCGACGAAGGGGGAAATGCAGCGACGAATATCGCGGCTGGGACACACGCGGCCCCGCGCAAATTTGGAATATTAGTGACGTCGATTACTGGAAGTTCACTATTGCGAACCAAAAACTGATTACGAAATCAAAAAGTGTATGTTCTCACGAAAATTTTGAGCTGGCTCAAGTTCGTCCGTACCAATCCGTTACCTAAATCACACCATTGGACCTTTTTGCACCTGGCGTACAGGCTCGTGAATATTTTGGGAATTTTCAGGTGTTATCGTGTTCGTTAATGTTCAGGGAATATTCCTGAATTTTTCCAGATTTTTTACACTTATTTTAGACATACTATGACGAGTTGAAGTTGACGTACGGCAATGGACTCCGGAAAACTACGTTTTTTAACTTTTCGGAGATCATAACGCGCTTCACGATTTTTACACAGAAATTTGCGAATAACCATCAGACGCAGAAAACTTGGCGCTTTACGATCATTCTAAGCTCGATGCTCTATCAATTTTTCTGTAGAAGTTATCATCACTCAAACAGAGGGCTCAGACCTTTTTGCACCGACAGTACATACTTAGAATAGACAAAGATCCTGCGAGAGAAGCTAATATGGACGCCCCTGAGCCTCGATCCGCTCTCACTCCGACATATATATATGGAGTTCCATATGAAATGTGCAGTTGCCCGGGTAACAATTTAACGTGGCAGTCATACGGCCGCTATATAGCCAACCCATCTAACCAATGTGGCTGCCATGTCAGCCGTGGTGGGTTTTATCATGGCTAGTACCTGGCAACGACGACCAAACTATGTCACTCCTTGATGGCAGCTAGGTGGCTAAACAGCATAGTTTATCTATGGTTTCGACCTGGCAGCGACATGGCGGCACTTTCTTGCTGCCATGTCGATGCCAACTAGCTGCTGGGTGACAATTTAATGTGGCAGCCATACGGCCGCTATGCAGCCAACCCACCTAACCAATGTGGCAGCCATACGGCCGCTATGTAGCCAACTCACTTAACCAATGTGGCCGCCAAGTCAAAAAAAAAATTTTTCTTCAAATTTTTTTTCTTCAAAATTTTTTTTTTCTTCAAATTTTTTTTTTTCAGAATTTCCTCAGAATGTCCATGAATTTGTTCGAAATAGAACAAAAGTAAACTGATTTGATGGTTGAAAGCCACAACGAGTAACAACCCGCTTAGGGGGGCCGTCTTGCCCCACCCTCCCCTACCTTTGAATTGGGCAGATGAAAACTTATTGTTTCCATTCCACCTAAAGTACACAGTTTTAATTCCAAAAGACTGTTGTGAGATATCTTGCTTCCAATAGGTTCAGATATATATAATTGTGGTCGGCTGGCAACGGGTAGGTGTAGCCAACCCAGCGTTACTTTACTTGCGAGCGTTGCCGTTCATCTACCGGCATGATAGGGTACTAAGCAGGTGGCTACTCAATGTACAGACCAGGTTAAGGCCAGGCTACTTTAGGACATGGCAGTGCCAGGTTGGCCCACATAAAAGCCATATGGCATCGCGAGGTGGCGGCCAGGTAGACGCCAGGTCGCGACTTGACATGGCAATGCCAGGTTGGCCCACGTAAAAACCATATCGCATCGCGAGGTCGCGGCCAGGTAGACGCCAGTTTACGTCAAGACATGGCAGTGCCAGGTTGGCCCACATAAAAGCCATATGGCATCGCGAGGTGGCGGCCAGGTAGACGCTAGGTCGCGACTTGACATGGCAATGCCGGGTTGGCCCACATAAAAACCATATCGCATCGCGAGGTCGCGGCCAGGTAGACGCCAGTTTACGTCAAGACATGGCAGTGCCAGGTTGGCCCACATAAAAGCCATATGGCATCGCGAGGTGGCGGCCAGGTAGACGCCAGGTCGCGACTTGACATGGCAATGCCGGGTTGGCCCACATAAAAACCATATCGCATCGCGAGGTCGCGGCCAGGTAGACGCCAGTTTACGTCAAGACATGGCAGTGCCAGGTTGGCCCACATAAAAGCCATATGGCATCGCGAGGTGGCGGTCAGGTAGACGCCAGGTCGCGACTTGACATGGCAATGCCGGGTTGGCCCACATAAAAACCATATCGCATCGCGAGGTCGCGGCCAGGTAGACGCCAGTTTACGTCAAGACATGGCAGTGCCAGGTTGGCCCACATAAAAACCATATCGCATCGCGAGCTGGCGGCCAGGAAGACGCCAGGTCGCGACTTGACATGGGATGGATATTAGAAAGCTACATCGGCTATCTACGTAGTTGCCACCTCCATTCAACATTATCAAACTATGTCGGTTAGCCGGATTATTGCCATGACAGAAACCCATATTGAAGCGACATTGCCGCCACATTGTTATCGTATCTCGACCTGAGTAAGATCACGTCAAGTGGACCCCCCATTTTCCACTTGATCATGAAAATTAAGCCTATGTATTTTTTTCTTGAGTAGTCACCATGCAAAATTAGTCCCCTGAACGATTTTTCAAAATTTTCATTTTAACAACAATTTTTTTTACAGTGAAAATTTTGAGTACTTTTAATTGAAAAATAGATTTCAAATCAACCGTTAAAGATAAATTAATGAAATTTTCAGGATTTATTGTAAAATGTCTATATTTTATTAAAATAATAATGGCTTAAAATTATTTGTTCATTATCCTATTGTTAATTAACTTTGAAGTAAACAAATGAAAATTTCACGGATTTCTCGGTGAAAAAATGAAGTTTTTTTTCATCAGTTACATGCGTCATTTATTTGAGTTTAAGATCCTGAAAGAAAATTTCACTGCTCGCGATTAGTTTAAACAATATGAATTTATTTATCACCGCGCGCCGCGCGCCGGGCGCTCTCAATACAGCGCGCGGCCGAGCGTCTCAGGCTATATTGCAGCTTCGGTCAGTCATAATTAAGAATTACAATTAAAAATATTATTATTGAACGAATTTCATTCTTTTAAGGGGATATCCAAGTTTCAAACAGAATAATATGTATACTGTCTTCAAAATACAATAACTTTGGGACTAATGGAGGAAAATGAAATCGGCCGACAGGGTTTGAAAGTATTTAACTTCAGCTTTATTTTAAAAAAAAAATGTCATTTATCTTGAAGACCGTGCTCTCCGTAGGCCGCTCAAGTAAAGGCTGTGCAGAGCGCCGGAAAAAACAGTGACCACGATTGCAGCCAAACGCAGTGTCTGAAACACAAATACCAAAATGCATTTTATTTGTAATTGAACCCTCTAAGCTCTCACAGAACCGATTTTTTATTTGACTCTCCGTTTTTTAGAAAACAAGCAAAAACAGAGATTAAAATCATGAAATAGTTTTTTCTCATTGTAAAAATCGATATTTTGACCAAAGTACAATTTATCAAGAATCGGTTCTGTGAGAGCTTAGAGGGTTCAGTTACAAATAAAATGCATTTTAGTATTTGTGTTTCAGACATTGCGTTTGGCTGCAATCGTGGTCACCGTTTGTTCCGGCGCTCTGCACAGCCTTTACTTGAGCGGCCTACGGAGAGCACAGTCTTCAAGATAAATGAAATTTTTTTTTTAAATAAAGCTAAAGTTAAATACTTTCAAACCCTGTCGGCCGATTTCATTTTCCTCCATTAGTCTTAAAGTTATTGTATTTTAAAGACAGTATACATATTATTCTGTTTTAAACTTGGATATCCCCTTAAACAATATCATGAAGAATATAATAAAATAATTTTCCATTATTAAACTGAAACAAGGAAAACTAACTAATGATCAAGTATCAAATTTTGCAGAAACGCGTTATGTTTATTTAAAAAAAAAAAAAAAAAACGGATTACACGGTTTTGTAAAATTTATATTTGATTATTGATTAATTTTTTCTGTCTTAGTTTCATAATTAAAAATTATTTCATTGTATTGTTTATAAACATTGTATCGTTTATAAACATTGTATCGTTTATAAACAATACAATGAAATAATTTTTAATTGTGAAACTAAGACAGAAAAAATTAATAAATAATCAAATATAAATTTTACAAAACCGTGTAATCCGTTTTTTTTTTTTTTTTAATAAAGATAACGCGTTTCTGCAAAATTTGATACTTGATCATTAGTTAGTTTTCCCTGTTTCAGTTTAATAATGGAAAATTATTTTATTATATTCTTCATGATATTGTTTAAAAGAATGAAATTCGTTCAATAATAATATTTTGAATTGTAATTCTTAATTATGACTGACCGAAGCTGCAATATAGCCTGAGACGCTCGGCCGCGCGCTGTATTGAGAGCGCCCGGCGCGCGGCGCGCGGTGATAAATAAATTCATATTGTTTAAACTAATCGCGAGCAGTAAAATTTTCTTTCAGGATCTTAAACTCAAATAAATGACGCATGTAACTGATGAAGAAAAACTTCATTTTTTCACCGAGAAATCAGTGAAATTTTCATTTGTTTACCTCAAAGTTAATTAACAATAGGATAATGAACAAATAATTTCAAGCCATTATTATTTTAATAAAATATAGACATTTGACAATAAATCCTGAAAATTTCATTAATTTATCTTTAACGGTTGATTTGAAATCTATTTTTTAATTAAAAGTACTCAAAATTTTCACTGTAAAAAAAATTGTTGTTAAAATGAAAATTTTGAAAAATCGTTCGGGGGACTAATTTTTCATGGTGACTACTTAAGAAAAAAATACATAGGCTTAATTTTGATGATCAAGTGGAAAATGGGGGGTCCACTTGACGTGATCTTACTCACCTTTAATATGGTCTGCCGATGCTATTGCCATGCTAATGCCATGTGGCTTTAATGTGGCATGTGGGCTGGCCATGTAGAATGTTACCCGGGTGGTTGTCCACCCGTCCCGTGACTTTTCTTTACACGAAAATTTGCGGAAAAAATAGCCGCATTTTATGATGAAAGTTGGACCCCAAAAAAGTTTGGGGAACGAGATCAATATGGCGTTTTTCGCGTTTTTTACACATTTTTACACATACAACAATTGGTTGTCCACACCGTCCCGTGACTTTTCTTTACACGAAAATTTGCGGGAAAAATAGCCGCATTTTATGATGAAAGTTGGACCCCAAAAAAGTTTGGGGAACGAGATCAATATGGCGTTTTTCGCGTTTTTTACACCTGGAATTGAAAATCGACTTTGTTCCGCAGTACCATCGAAAAGTTCATCAAATTACGAAACTCTTCACCTACTGAAGTCTTAGGCGCGGACATGTAGTTTGGATGCTACAGCGATTTAAAAAACATAATTCAAAATTTGTAATTCGGTGTTACTTGCGATCTGTAGAAGGTAGAATTTTCATTATTTAGAGTAATTTTTTTTTCAACCCATTACTCAACTTGACCAAGTTTGAGACAAATCAAAGGGGTGTGGACAACCAATTGCACATTTCATATGGAACTCCCCATATACAGGGTCACCCAAGACCCCCGGACCGGAAGGAATAGGTGAATTCCTCGTTGGATTTTGAGACGAAATTTCCTTTTCGAAAACTTCGTCCGATCAACGGTGTCCAAGTTATTAAAGATTAAGAGTAGCCAATCAGCGCCTCGCTTTAGGTCCGTGCCAGTGCCGGGTCAATAGTGAACGGCGGGCAGGGCCCGTAGTTTATTTTACATTTGGCTACTTTCTTCTTCACTTTACGATCGACGCGTATTATTATTATTATTATTATTATTATTATTATTATTATTATTATTATTATTATTATTAGATTATTTCTTTTATTACTATGCGAGGATGAATACTCAAACTCGCTACGAGTTGCAAACGCAAACTGTCAATTCGCGTTCAGCTGAACTTGAGTAAAATTCGGAGTAGGCGTTGCTCCTGTTAGTCATTTTTTATGTGATAAAATTCGGGAGTTAGCTCAGTGCTTGGTGAATATTTATTAGCAATGGATACAGTCAACCTGAATCGAAAAAGATGTCGAAAATACCGAAAAAACCGAAAAATTATGAAAACACTGAATGTATCGTCCGATTCGGATGATACGTCCTTTGCAAATTGGGAAGGTAAGCATATAATTCATATTTTATGGGTTATCTACAACTACATACTGTATACTTGATTTTTTTTATATTCATAGGTATTTTCAGTTATTAAATTGAATAAAAATTGAAAATATTATAGCGATTTACTATACAATGAAACTCGTTAGAAAAAAAATTACGTAGTTTACCACTTGTGTGGTATGAATTGCGGATTGAGATTGACAATTCTTGAAAAAATTAATACATTTCATTATAATTGCCAAGGCAACGAACAAGGTGAAGAAAAAGAAGATAAAGAAGAAGAAGAAGAAGAAGAAGATTTTATGAATGAAGTGTACAGTGATGATGTAGATTCAAGAGATAGTCACTCTGAACTAAGTAGAAGCGATGAAGAAGAAGAGGATTCAGAAGAAGGTTATTTAGGTGATGAATTGAACCAAAACGAGCCTCCGGAAATATCGAAATTAAACGAATGGGCAAAAAAGAAAAAAATAAAGCTCGACGCTTTGGACATGCTGTTAGAAATTCTTATCGTTAGAGATAGATTATTGCCATCATTACCAAAGTGTGGTGAAATATTTCTTAAAACGACCAGAGCTAATTATAATACCGTTGAAATGGCAGATTCAAAAGCAGAAATGTGTGAATATGTATAATTTGGAATCACGAATGCACTCAAAAATTGTGTGAATATTGATTTGCACGAAGATGACATAATGGTTTCAGCTTCTACTTTTCATCCTTTCTTTTCAGTTTTGTTTATCTCTTTTCCCTTTCTGTACTTTTATATATATTTAAGAAATAAATATTCTAAAACGTATGCTCTGCATTCACTATATCATTGATTTCGAAACATTTAAGTTCATTTGGAAAATTTATGAATATGAAGCATTCTTCGTCAACTGGGCCACTTTGTTTTTCAACCCCTCCAATTTCTATCAAAAACACACTTTCGATTTCGATACAAATTTTACAGGACGTCTGTCATCGGGTAAAGAGTCTGCAAAAAAAATTTCAGACTGGCACCTGCAATGGTTATATATAAAATTGGAGAGGTTGAAAAACAAAGTGGTCCAGTTGACGAAGACTGCTTCATATGTAGATTTTGAGTTGGATGTTTCAAGGTTCAAAAGAGGACTCTTAATGGAATTGGCATGGCCCTATGATGGGCCATTCCTTGACCCCTTGTAGGTAGTCTACCTGGGGCCTGCCTAGATGAGCATGTCGTTTTTACGTTTTTTCCATGTGGGCCCTACACCGTTTGCCTATGTAGGACCTACGCAGAAACGGGGCAAACCACCTATGCCCCTTCTGGGGCCAACTGCAATTTTCCACACGGGAATTATATCAAATCATACGTAATTATGTATGTGTTACGAACGGCCCCGATATCGCATTTTTTCCAAATTTATTCTACTGCAAGTAGTGCAGTCAGCGCATTCCTACACGCGCGCGCTCGCCGGAAGGCAGAGCAGGAAATGACACCCGAAACCATCGATTCAGCGATTTGCAATAAACCCCACCATCGAGCAACCCGAGGTTTCTTTATCGAAACCGAGGTGATTGCTCGTCAGTCGAATTAATACCGCAAGTTGAGCAGAGTGCTCGCCCCTCTAACGCGCACCCTGAGCCACGCCTAACCGTCTTCGAGGACTCCTGACAAGGGCTGAGTGTGAAGCAGACCAGAGAGCAGATTCGAAGAAGGTCCATCAAACAGACAGCTGACTCGGATCCGACTACTCGGCATAAGCTGCACCAGGATCATTGTGAAGGAAGTCGCTCAACGGTGGGCTCTTGGAGTTGGCTCGGGTGACGCTCAGAGGTTAATTCGGAAGGCTCATTCCTTCTCTACCTTCCACAATTCGTATTGTACTATCAAATAACACTCAGTTTAGTATTAGTTATCTAGCACATGGTTTAACGTTATATGGAATTAGTCTCGTAAGTACCGCATTCTTGCAACTACCATTCTCGCAACTATTCCATTCTCACAACTATTCCTTTGAATAAACGTATATTTAAAGTAACACGACAGTGGTTCCTCCTAGACCATTCACAAATTGCGCAGGTGTCCTTAGGACTTTATTCAAGCAAGCCCAAGAGATTGATCTTCAGCCGCTCGGAGATTACTCTCTCTTAAATTATATAAGAATACGACACCCGAAGCCTTCAGCTCGGTTGCCCGTAACATATGATTATATAAAAAGAAAAATTCCCGGGTAAATGTTATTATATCTCAGGAACCACGCAGCAGATTTTGTCGAAATTTCGCCAACAAGATCAACTGGGTAGAGCCTTACGCCCCTGAAAATTTTATAAAAAAAACTACGGAGCGGTAGACCTAGACACCGAAAACTATGGAGCGAAGGACCTGGACACCGGAAACTGCAGTGCGAACACATTACTGAGTACAAAATTTTTTGGGGAGCACGAATAGACGTGACGCATCAATAATAATGATAATAATGATAAATGAAATATGATTATAAATAATACTATAATACTATAATAATATTATATTATTATAAACATACTGGCACGCCAGCCTACAGGTACTTGGCCGCGATTTGCTGCTGCACATGCGCATTTTGTGTTTTTCGATCAACTTTGACGGTCAATATCTCGCAAACCACTCGGTAAATGTTGTCGAAATTTCGCGAGCACGGTCAAATGGGGAGGGCCTTACGCCCCTATAAATTTTATTAGAAAATATTCAGCGGTTTAAAAGATGTTACACATTCTTTACAAGAACAAGAGCTGGCTCGGGTAAATGTTTCGTGGCTGCCGCGCCGAGTTTTCACAGTCGGAGGGGAGGGGGGAATTCGACGATTCGCTGTCGCGAATTTTGATATGATACGAGTTACAGAATTGCACCACAGGACGTCACACCGTCCTATAGTCCGGAATTCGTTCCGTCTCCACGAACCCGGAATCTAGTCACTTTTCAAGCACCAATCAGAGGCGTTCCGGCTCCACTCATTTACGGAATGCATTTTTCCCGCTGTCCCATGATACGGAATTTACACACACGGAACGATCGCCGTCGAATTGCGATCGGGTGATCGAATTGCGTTATTGTGATTGGGTGTCGGCGCTCCCGAACCTGTGCATTCTGTATCATAGGACACCCGACGCTGACAAGGACGGAACCGTGTGACTCACACAAGCGTATGCATTCTTGAATTCTAGGTTGGAAATTAGGTGATATTAGGTCAAACGTGGCGGAAATTTCAATCATTTAATTATATCCATTTCAACAGCAACTACAGCAAACAGATAAATGAATTTCATATTCTGAAGAATTTTATATTCACAGGACCATTCACTTTTGTCGTTTTTCTAAGTTACGCACACACAGATAAACTAGAGATTTGTTTGACAGTGCGCAAACACTGGTAGCGCACGCGGAACGGAATATCCGGAACGCCTCTGATTAACGCTTAAAAAGTAACTAGATTCCGGGTTCTTGAGACGGAACGAAATCCGGACCATGCAGCCTGACTTTTGGTTTGTTCGAGCTAGCTACACTTTCTACACTTTTCTTACACTTTTTACACTCGCCCAATAGGAGGTGTCAATTTCTAGTAAAAAGTGTGAAATCTAGTAAAAGTGTAGAAAGTGACTATGTTTCCATCAGAGGGTCAGGCATTTTCATCTCACGTGAGTTTGGTAACTCTATTAAGGATCTGTCGAGTGAAAATGTGAGATAACTAGGCACTTCCGGTATAGGGATCTCACATTTCACGAAAATTGGCGCCATTTCCTCAGAGAACATAGGTATTTGTTAGCGAAAATGAATGTAATAGAAGTACAAAAAAAAAAATACTATTGTAGTATATGAAAGAAAATGAAGATCTTGCACGCGGGAGATTGCGGTATAATAGTGCAAATTAAAAAAAAATTGGTTGGTATCACAAACACACATTAGATTCTATATCAATATACATCAAAATCTTAAAAATAAAAATAATAAAATAATAAAAATGAACAATGAATAAAAATAAAAATAATAAAGATTTCATCCATTTTGTTCCGTCGTCACACGTAAAATTACAATCTAATAATATTTAACTAACTACATTAATAATACACGACACTGAACAGACATTTTACACATACCCAAAATTTAATTTCTCTTTACATTAGTTGCAAGACAAGCATTCACTACCCCGAACAATACTGTTAAATTCATGTTCAATTAGTTCCGTCGAGAAACCCTGTTGAAAGTAACTTATAAAAACTTGTATAATCTTATAAAATTTGGAAAGGTTTTATCAGACAAAAATATTGCCCATTAAAATTTTTATCAGATTTTAATTGAATTTTATCCGCACTGAAAATAGTTATTGGTTTTTAAGAGATTTTTCTTGTGTAAAAAATTCGAACTTTTCGTCGCTTAAATTGTTCGAGAATCTACAAGGAAAAACAATTAAAATAAAAAAATTAATTTGTAAGGTTTATTACTTCGAATATTGATTATTGCTTGTTTTAATATTGATTATTATACAGGGTGACCCAAAACTCGCGCACCACCCAGCACGGGCAGATTCCTTGTCGAATTCTAAGACGAAGACCGTTTGCGAAAAATTCCGGAGACCAACGGTGTCCGAGTTATCGAATATCTTAGTTAGCCATTCAGAGAGCCCAACACTGACCGAGATAGTGCCGGCTCAAAAGTACAATTGGGGCGCGCCGTCGCTTGTCTGATGATTTAACTGAAAACTTTTCTTTCTATTGTTACGTGACGGATAACGGGTGGACTTTGTCACTTTGACACTTCCACTTTTCAGTTTTTGACAGCCAGGTCGTCTGCCCCATAGTTTTTCGTCGTCCACGTCGACCACGAGATAATTCTCGCGATCCGGGTCATTAGCGCCATAGTTTTTTACCGTCTAGGTCCACCGCTCCATAGTTTCAGCGGTCCAGGTCATTCGCTTCATAGTTTTAGCTGTCCAGGTCAAACTGTTTCATCTGGGATCATATCTTCGATAACCGATCGTTCGTCAGATAATGCGAGAGTCACATCTGAGAATGTTTCAGCGCAAAATAAGATGATCAAAAAGTTCGTCTAGTTGAATCGTAGTATTATAAAAACGTTATTTCTTTGATTCACTAGTAGCTAATAGCTAGATAAATCTTGAAAAACATGTGTACGTTGACTGGATGGCCAAGGACGGCCTGGCTGCCGGAAAATATGGGAGCGGTTGACGTAAACGTCTGAAGACCATGTAGCGAACGACCTGTACCGCTGAAACTATGGAGCGGTGGACCTAGACAGTAAAAAACTATGGCGCTAATGACCCGGATCGCGAGAATTATCTCGTGGTCGACGTGGACGACAAGAAACTATGGGGCAGACGACCTGGCTGTCAAAAACTGAAAAGTAGAAGTGTCAAAGTGACAAAGTCCACCCGTTATCCGTCGCCCAACAATAGAAAGAAAAGTTTTCAGTTAAATTATCAGACAAGCGACGGCGCGCCCCAATTGTACTTTTGAGCCGGCACTATCTCGGCCAGTGTTGGGCTCTCTGAATGGCTAACTAAGATATTCGATAACTCGGACACCGTTGGTATCCGGACTTTTTTGCAAACGGTCTTCGTCTTAGAATTCGAATATGAATCTGCCTGTGCTGGGTGGTGCGCGAGTTCTGGGTCACCCTGTATTAATCATTCATTCTCTTATTTTTGCTGCTTTTGCAGAGTTATCAGTATTTACCAATAAAAATGTAATTGGTATTATCGAGTTTCTTGTTCTTTTTCTTGAGAAATTTACTTATCAGAATACATCAGCAATTCACGATAAAAATCTTATGGTATTTGAAATGCCTTATCTAGAATGATTCTTTATTTGAATCTGTAGGTAAATACAACAAAAAATTTAACTTGTCCTTATCGGAAATTACACGAGAAATAAATTAAACGTGCAAGTCGTTTTCTAAAGAAATTGCTGGTGCAAAAAACTGATAAGTATTATTGATTCAATAAGATTTTACAAGAACAAAGAATTCTTTTATAAACATATAAAAATCATCAAAATTAAATGTGAAAGAAAGCTTTCTTATCGAAAAAGGCAAAGCTTTTCCTAAAAGATAACAAGAGTTGTGAATCTAACAGCGAACATCAGGTTTCTTTTTCACTTTATTAAAATTAAAATTTGGTATAAAAAATAAGATCAATAATACAACATAATCTAAAAACAAACTATAAAAGCGATAATAAAGTGAAAACTAATAAGCGTGAATTAACGTAAATATAAAGACATATTTATGAAAAAAAATTTAGTAACAACGGTGAGAATTTTTCATTGAATGTATTAATTGAATTAATTTAATCGGTTTTTTTTTACTGTCTAAACCTAAGTATTTCAACAAGAACAAGTAAGAATCAGTTCCTGAAATAAATGTAAAGGAATGTTGGTAAATTGCATATTGTTCTGAGAAATTTTTACTGAATCACTTAACTATCTTCACTGAAATAACACTGTCACTAAAATAGTAAAAATTTGCAACTGCTTTTCCACGGTTACTCGTCAACTTACGTATAATATACCATAATACATCTGACATTTCTGATACATCTATCGGTAATTTACGTAAAATTAATTAGATTTATCAAGATTTTTCGCGCGCGAATACTGTTCGGAAACGGCGGGGTGTCTGTAAAATTAGATAGACACTAAAGTAAGCTAGTGACTTTCAGGCTTTATAAGTTCTAGTCAAATAGTAACTAGAGAACCAAACCTAGTTCTTCCGGTCCTCAATCTCCCTCTCTCAAGTGCTTGACAGCGATACAGCACAGACGTGATATCTTTTTGCTCTAACTATAAATGAAGGGTGGCACGGCAAAACGGTGTAAGTACCAAGTGCCAATGGCACTATCACACGGTGTATGTCGCTTATTACGGCCATACACGGAGAAAATTAAATAATTGACATTACTATCTGGTTATGGTAGAATTTTCTAAAGTCAACTCGATAGTGGTGAATACTACTTTGATGATCTATACAATCATTTTGATGATTTATACAATCAAAGTAGTATTCACCGCTATCGAGTTGACTTTAGAAAATTCTACCATAACCAGATAGTAATTTCAATTATTTAATTTTCTCCGTGTATGTGACACTTTGCGCGCTTCGTAGATCTCGTGTAACGTTGAGCGATTTGAAGAGCTTTGAACTAGCCAGGAGCAACACGAGTTCAGGGCTGACCGCCGAGAAAAAAAAGGACCTCACGGATATGCTCCGGTTCATGCCTCCACAGGCCAGACGCTACTATCAGGAATTACTCAAATAACACTGCTCTGCCTTTTTTTCATTAAAATTTCATGATTTTGTATGAAAATTATGTTCATTTCGGCACTTACACCGATCCCACCCTCGTCCGCCATTTTGCCCCGTATTAGTTGAAAATTTGTTCGAATTTGGAAATCTATAAGCGAATCTCATTCATTACGGTCCAAGCTTTCGATTTATATTTTTTTCATAATTTTAGCATCGTAATTGCGTTCGTAACCAGCATCCAAAGTAAAAAAAAAAGTTGGCACGAAACGTGGCACTTACGCTGGCACGAAAAAAATCGACTTTCGCGAACGATTTTCTCCAAGGTAGATAGCTGTATTGAATCGGGGTTTGCGCCATTTCAAAGAGCTCGAAAAACTCTACAAAGTACTTTCTCATTTTTTTTTAAAATCAGTTTTTAGAATTTTGGGACAGTTTTTTTGCTCTACTGAAAAGTCATCACGGTGGCACTTACACCGTTTTGCCGTGCCACCCTTCAAATGTTAAATAAGTAAATGAAGTTCCATTAATAAAGTTAACTATTAATAAAATAATATTCCGTGTGGCCTTTCTTTTAAAACCTTCACAGGCTATGGGCCCAGAAACGCGAGATTGCTTGAGAAAACGCGGATGAGTAAAACGTGCACAACGGCGTGGTTTATGCCGGTTAGCTTCAGTTGGGATAGTTAGAGTGTAAGTGAATATAAAAGACAATGGATAAAATATACGTCAATACAGGAGTCAAGCTCGAGGGAGCGAGCAACTGGAGTGTGTGGAAATTTCAAATGAAAGTGATTTTACAGGCCATAGGAGTCTATGGTTTGGTTGACGGCAGTGAGCCGATGCCGGAGGCTAACGCTGACGGACATGGAGACTGGGTGACCAAGGATAGTAAAGCCCAGGGAATGATAGTCACACACCTACAGGAAAAAATCATGGTACACATTTTAACCACGAAATCAGCATCAGAAATGTGGAAGAAATTGGAGTCAGTCTACGAGAGGAAGTCGACTACTAGTTTACACTTGGAACAGCAAAAATTCTTTTCACTAAAATGTGAGGGAGACGATATCTCGCTATTTCTCGCGAAACTGGATGAAGTGAGAGATAGAATAGCCAAACTGGGAGAGACAATTTCAGAAAGGATGATCCTAACCAACGTCCTAACGTCACTACCTGAGAAGTATAACCACTTTGTCGCAGCGTGGGAATCCGTACCGGTAGAGACACAGAGCCTAGCGGAACTAACAGCAAGGCTACTAGTCGAGGAAGAACGTATGTCAAGTAGAGATGTATCATCTCTTACGGAAACATCGGTGGCCTTAGCGAGCAGTAGCGTTCGAGGTCCATGGAAGTGCTATGGTTGCGGGAAGGAAGGACATATTCAGCGAGACTGTAAGGACCCCAAAATTCAGTGTAATTATTGCAAAAAAATAGGTCATCATATAAGTAAATGTCGAATTAGGTTGTATAAACTAAAGAAGAATCAAGGTAAAAGTCAACCTAACTTAGCAAGTAGTGTGAAACAAAACGCGTACATAGCAGAAGGTAAACCAAACCAAAATTGGCTGGTGGACACAGGTGCGAGTGAACATATGTGCCACGATAAAGCAATGTTTGATACCTATACCGAATTTACCAATTATAAGAAAGTGGTAATCGGAGACGGGACAGAATTAGACGCAATTGGCTGCGGAACAATAACAGTGAAAGCACACGACGGTGTTGAGTGGATAAAAACAACATTGAACTATGTTTTACATGTGCCAAAGATGACTGTAAATCTCTTTTCGGTTAGAAGCGTGATTGATAAAGAATACGCAGTGTCATTCGATAGTGAAAAGTGCAATATAGTGAAAGACGGTATGACTACGGGAATCGGTTACAGGAGTGATAAACTTTATACGATGCAGTTCAGCAAAGCTGATCAAGCGGCGGTAAGCTATACTCGAGAAAACCTGTCAGTGTGGCACGAGCGCATGGCTCACCAAAATTTGACTTATGTGAAGCAAATACTGGACAGGAACAATATTTTGTACGAGGTAGATTCAAATAAATGTAAAAAATTACAGCCGAGTTCCAAAATGGTTTCCCCAGCCAAAAACTCGAGAACATCATACTCTTTTCCAGCGTCAGATTACAAACATCATTTCCTTACAAAAATAGTACAAAATAATACGTGAAATCAGGCATCGAAGCCGAGCGTTCCCTTTGTTAATTTTCAGACTTCAAATTATGTTCTTCAAATGCTAATCAATGGAAATGAATGGAAAACCAATAGAATCATTGATAAAACCTGTAATAAAACAGCATATTGGCGACGGAAAATATTGCTGAAGGAAGTTAGCTCGTATGATGATACGAACTCGGCGGGCATAGATTGTTCTGAAAATTATCAATTGCTGAAGTGTGAGGTAAGATCAGCAATTAGTGCGTCTTTCAATGCAGAATATGTGTACCTATACTGTAAGTCGAATAGAAAGAGAGACGTCGCAAGAGCATCACCGAAGTGTACCGATAATGGGTACGTCCAGTATAAGTATGTATCGTTTTATGGATGTGACATGTTTGTAGCATGGCGTTATAACTTTAGTCGAAAATCGGTGAACGATAGATGCAGAATGAAATTGAACTCTTCAAAACTTGCATTCGAATTTAAATTACTGAGATCACCGTGCCTGGACCATTAGTTCTTGTTATGAACACACTACAGGTATTTTTTTAACTTGAATTTTCAACGGATTACTCTCTCCTTTCATTCATTTGTTTCAACACAACCTCTTGCGAAAACCACGAAGCACTAGTGCGTGGAAAATGTTTTCTGATTTTTAAATTTGAAGAAAAAAAGGATAGTATGTAGGGCACGGGCACTGGAAAGGACTTTATGAGGAGTGTGAAAGTGTCACACGATTCGAAGATGAGGTCTTTCTGCGCCATTGCCATATAAACTACTATTATATAATGAATGTTTATTGGTTTCTTAAAAAAGAGTTACAATAGGGAGGGTGCGCGACATATAGTTTTCTTTGGGGTTTACAATTCTGTATAGGTATACATATTTCTCTTTTTTTCTTTCTTGATCGCTTAGTTTTCATAGATAGACTAGTCTAGTAGTATATATGTAAAGAATGTGTTTTATTAATGCCTTCAATTGCCTTACCATTCTGAGGTCGGGATTTTCTAATATGCTAAAGAGGTCCAGGTTGTCCTCTACTAGAGGTAACTTAGAGCTCTTTCTTTTATCTCTGAATAAATCACATTCGATTAATAGGTGGAGGAAACTACTGTTTTTATTGCAGTGGTGGCAGATTAAGTTATTACTTAGTTTATAAATTTCTTTGTCAAGAACTATTCTATAGTTATGTGTTAAGGAGCCTAATTTGCGCTAAAACTTGGTACGAGTAGATTGGCATCCTTATCTTTAGATATTTTTGTGGATCATTATTTAGCTTTAATTGTGCGTGTATTATTAAGGAACTAGAGTGGAGACGTTTTTCTAGGTCACTTCTGTGTAAATATTCTCGATATTTTTTTAGAAGTTCTTGTTTTTGGCTTAGTATTGTTAGTGATGTGAAGTTCCTGAAGATCTCCTCTTTTCCTATAGGTTTAAAAAATCTTTCCACGATTTGCGACACCCAGTTAAATTTAGTTCTATTGTTCCTCATATCATGATAGGCTTCGGAAATCAGTTTCAACAGGCAGATTTTTGGAAATCTCGAGTTGGGCATATTGCTCATGCGTATTATCCAGTTCAGCACAGATTTAAAGATAAAGTAGCCAATGTGACTTGTTCCAGTTTCTAATCTGACCGGGTAATTCGGAGTGCAAAATGGTACATTCAGCAGTCTTTTGTAAAATTGCAGCTGGACTTTTTCCAGGTCATCCAGATGGTTTATGGCATAAATAGGCGATGCGTACAGTAAAATAGAATTTACTAATGAGCTAAATAGTTTGGAGTACACTTCGAAGGAGTTTATTTTCATCTTATTTATTAGGGATGTTGTAGCTGCACTCGCCGTTTTGGCTTTCGTAATAATGCACCTCGTGGCTCTTTCAAACTTTGCGGTTTGAACAAATTTGACACCTAGGTATTCATATTCTTTGGTGTATTCGATTTGTTCATCCCCAAACGTAAAAGGTGCCTGGTGCCTAAATCCTCCTTTTTTGAAAAGTATGACCTTGGTCTTATTGGCGTTTAATTTTAGTTGGTTCAGGGTACAGTATTCAAGTAAATGTATTATGATTATTTTCATTGTTATATGTGTGTCAGAGAGGATGACAATATCATCTGCGTAGGCAAGTAGTAATATTTCCCGGAAGTGGGTGGCCGATACCCCGCGGATCCCTCTACTTTTGAGATAGTCCTCCAAATCATGTAGAAATAGTGTAAATAAGAGCGGGGATAGGATTTCTCCCTGAAGTACACCCCTTGAGACTCCAACCAAGTTTGAAAGGAGCTCCCCTTTGCGAATTTTAACATTCGCCCTTGAATATAAGTTTGAGACGATGTTTATATATAAACTACTATTATATCGCAGTTTCAGTCTACAATAATAAATATATTATCAATGCCAAGAATATCCTAACAGTATTTGATCATGCTCCCGACAATTTTGTGGGTGTGATCGTTACACATTGACAGGAAGAATGAAGTTGAAAAAAAAAAAAAAGAGTGCAATTGATAATTTTCAGAACAATCTATGCCCGCCGAGTTCGTATCATCATACGAGCTAACTTCCTTCAGCAATATTTTCCGTCGCCAATATGCTGTTTTATCACAGGTCTTATCAATGATTCTATTGGTTTTCAATTCATTTCCATTGATTAGCATTTGAAGAACGTAATTTGAAGTCTGAAAATTAACAAAGGGAACGCTCGGCTTCGATGCCTGATTTCACGTATTATTTTGTACTATTTTTGTAAGGAAATGATGTTTGTAATCTGACGCTGAAAAAGAGTATGATGTTCTCGAGTTTTTGGCTGGGGAAACCATTTTGGAACTCGGCTGTAATTTTTTACATTTACAATGTTTTTGCCGTTATTTCATTACTTTTTGCATGTGTAAACGGGTCAGCGCTAAGCTGACTTTAATGTATTCTACATATTACACATATATAAAGATCAACTTCCGATCATTCGTTATGGAATGCATGTGCTACAATGAACAAGTGTATTTTGGAACTTGCGCAGAAGAGACGAGCTATTTTATTCGGCCAAGAAATTTCATCTTGAGAATTATACAATAGCTTCTTCCGATCATAGTTTATGCTTCCCATGATCCCATTTTATTTAGACAAAGCAGCATATTTAGATGTCGTACGAACATAGAATACGGAAAATGTTCTACAATTGTTCGATTGTGAAACTCTTAAGTAAAATAGCCATGTCCAATCGAAACAGACCATCATGAGATTCTATAATATTTTTCAAGTTGATCTAGAAAATATCTACTGTGACGTGAACCCTTTATATCCTTCGGAACAGACCGGATCGCTATTCCGAAGGACAGTCCAGTCGACAATGAACAACCACGAGAGTTAAATAAATAAGAATTTTATAAGAAAAAAATTAATGATGTGGAAAGTTGGGCGCCAGGCGACTGCTTCGCCACGAGACTCTAAATTTGACGACAAGATAAACAAAAGGCCTAGATTCCTATAGAGAAATGCGGCGGCTAGCTGCAGTACCGCGGAGAGGGGTCGGGATTATGTTGAGGGATTAGTGAATGCAGTAATTACTCGAGTAATTAAATGATACTAGACAAAAACGTGCTTTTATTCAAAAAATAGAATATGAAAAAAAATAAAAAAAAGATAACAAAATATGATGTACCCGGGGGTACTTCCCCTCGGGTATAAATTGATTACAGGTCGTGTAGAGGCGACCTGGCCACGTTTGACGAGCCTTACAAAGAAAAAGAACGAAATACACGCTCCCACGTAGGGTGGCAATAACAGAACGAAAAGAAAATTAATAAATGACTCGTCAAATAAAGTCCTCGGAAGAATAATAAACTAGACTCAAGCCATGCAACAACAAATAACAGCGATTACAAAAATTGATAATAAATCGCCTATCGGCGGATTAATGCCTTAGGCGGGCCTGCGGCCTGAAATTAATCTTAATTAACAAAATACGTAATTCCGCGGCCTAGAATTTGGATTATTTCTTTGCCGACGGCCCAAACTTAACAATTTCACTAAATCACTTAAATCTAACTTAACCTAGCTCTGCGAACTAAACAACCAAATTATTTACAGACTTCGACTAGCGTCGGTCTATTATTTCGACTCGAAATCTCTAAACAATACGCGAGGCTCGGCCTCGGTACAAAGCCTACCCGCAGGAGGAAGAGAGTGCGACAGTGACCGACTGTCTCACTCGCCCTCGTGGGCGAATAATACAAAATTTCTTAATTCAATAATTACTCGATAATTGACTATTTTACCGCGAGACTCGAACTCAAAAATACTGGCAAGGGACACTGGTGACGGCTTTCACTCGGAATCCGGCTTAATTTGATCCCAAATGAATGAAATAGCCTCGTGGCTGAGAATAAGCACGCGGCAGAAGGCCGTTGCCGGATTCAAATTATCCACCGGGTTAGATTGCTTAGTGCTCACCGTTCTCCAGCCACCTCAGAAAAAGGATTCCCTCACGGGCGAAATTCATCTGGCTTCCCTCGGGGACGGCCACTCTCACACACAAAAAGGAACAAAATCTCTAACTATTTTCTCTCCCAAAAAACCAGAAATGCAAAAAAAAGGACTCGATATGCTGGAGACACCTAAGTGCTGCGGTCGCTAGTCTGACGCAGAGTCAGACCACCGGCGTCGTGCGGATGCGCAAGGACCTCGTTAGTCCCGCAATTATCGATTTTGGTATCGACCACGCTGTGACGTCATGGGGTAGCGCTCGATCCTTGGCGCGAATTATTTAAATGGTCACCACGATGATTCTAGCTCTTCTAGGTCGAGGAATGCGGGTCGTAGATTCTTCTCGGTGGCGGGAATCTCATCCACCACCTTCGTCCCTCGTTGTAGAGTGTCGTGGACACTCTCCCGCATCCTCGACTGGTTGGGGGAGTTAGCAGTGCACTTGCTAATCTCCCGAGCTTCGGTGGCGCCTTGGTAGAAATTCGCCCTCGGTGCATCGAGTCGCAGACGTTCGTCGGTGTATATCGTGGTCCTTATGTCGTCTTCCACAAATAATGCCTCGGTGCCCACATGCCAGAGAAAAGTGTAAAAAAACAAAAGAATAAATAATCGATTTCATTATCTAAGTCGGTCACGGTCGTCTCTCGGGAGTATTTCGGACCTCGGGGTCATCTTACCCATTCACACGTCATTCACTCTAGCGATCCCCCGTCTTAAATAAGGTCTCGTTTAGGGGCGAGGAGCAGTTTGTAACATGCAATGTTACACTACATTAGACTGTTTCAGAAAAAAATTCCATCATTTTTTTAGAATAAATGTATCTCAAAAGTTTCTTTGTCGCGGAAAAAAAAATTCCCTCAAAATTTCAGCTCGATATCTCGAAAATTCAGTTGGCGCAAGGAGGGGTCCCTTTTCCCATTTAAAACGTACATGTAAAAATTTATTTTTCTTATTTCTAAAATAAATGGGTGTAAAATTTTTTTCCCGATTTTCGTTTCCATAATCTTGTAGGAAATTTATTTCTCTACAAAATTGGTTCTTCAATAATATGAAAAAAAAAAAAATTTTCACGATAATTTTATCATATAAAATTATATCAAATTATACGTAATTATATATGATTACATAGAAAAAAAAATTGCCGGATAAATGTTATTATATCTCAGAAACTACGCAGCAGATTTTGTCGGAATTTCACGAACAAGATCAAGTGGGCAGAGTCTTACGCCCTATAAATTTTATAAAAAAACTACGGAGCGGTGGACGTAGACACCGGAAACTACGGAACGAAGGACCTGGATACCGAAAACTACGGAGCGAAGGACCTGGATACCGAAAACTACGGAGCGAAAGACCTGGATACCGAAAACTACAGAGCGAAGGACCTGGATACCGAAAACTACGGAGCGAAAGACCTGGATACCGAAAACTACGGAGCCAAGGACCTGGATACCGAAAACTACGAAGCAAGGGACCTGGATACCGAAAACAACGGAGCGAAGGACCTGGATACCGAAAACTACGGAGCAAAGGACCTGGATACCGAAAACTACGGAGCGAAGGACCTGGATACCGAAAACTACGGAGCAAAGGACCTGGATACCGAAAACTACGGAGCGAAGGTCCTGGATACCGAAAACTACGGAGCGAAGGACCTGGATACCGAAAACTACGAAGCAAAGGACCTGGATACCGAAAACTACGGAGCGAAGGACCTGGATACCGAAAACTACGGAGCGAAGGACCTGGATACCGAAAACTACGGAGCGAAGGACCTGGATACCGAAAACTACGGAGCGAAGGACCTGGATACCGAAAACTACGGAGCGAAGGACCTGGATACCGAAAACTACTGAGCGAAGGACCTGGATACCGAAAACTACGAAGCAAAGGACCTGGATACCGAAAACTACGGAGCGAAGGACCTGGATACCGAAAACTACGGAGCGAAGGACCTGGATACCGAAAACTACGAAGCGAAGGACCTGGATACCGAAAACTACGGAGCGAAGGACCTGGATACCGAAAACTACGGAGCGAAGGACCTGGGGGGTTATTCACTAACTCTCGTACCGCGCGGTTCAGCTACTTACCGCTCGGTAGTGACGTCACGTCTTCCTCGGTGACGAACCGAGCTATTCAGTAACTTTTTAGGCGGTTTCTACCGCGCGGTTCGCTATCGATTCTCGGTTCATCTACCGCGCGGCAAAAGTTCTCGGTAGCGGTCTAATCGCGGATTTCTGACAGTCGTTAGATGCATTCCGGTAATAATAAAGTAAATTATTCGAGTACTATGCCTGTAATTCATAATTTAATGATAGCAAATGCGCTGTTCGGCACTGTGATGACAGATTTGAGGTTTTGTTAGATTTGTACAGTGGTTTATTTACTTCCGAATATTTTCAATACATAAGGTACCCGTGGGTAATAAGGCCTGTCGGGTAATAAGGCCTAAGTGAAAAAAATACTAGTTATAATAACCGTATCCGCTAAAGGCCACCCCAGTGGAAGCATCTTGCATGAAGATGTCACGACAAGCTTGTAGAGTACCAATTCCACCTTCCCTATCTTCTATATTTCATCATCTTTCATAAGTCGTCACGGCGCAACACAAATTGCTAAGAGATTTCAGTAAATGGTATTACTGATAGTTTTAAGTGCTATTAAGCAAAGCAATCTAGTCTTCTGACGTTTAAAAAGTATTGTTGTTAAACTTAAGTGATGATTGATGTCTAATACCAATTTTATTAATTATAATTTAAGTATTCCAGCATGTTGTAGGCCTTATTACCCTACCGTAGTAAAATAAGGCCTATTCGTATGGTTCTTGTAAAAGTTTAATTTTGTGTCTGTTTATGGTAAAAATTTCCATTACTCCATTATATTCCATAGAAAATGTATCGAAATATAGATTAGCTATACATTTTGATAATTAAATGTAATATTTTCGAGTTTATTTAAAATCTCCCTTAGCTAGGCCTTATTACCCGCCGGTACCTTACAAACATCGAGGTATTTAATGTTGCGTAATGCTTAGCATTATACGTGCATAAATATCTAGATTATATCAGTATGTAGAAATTCAATAACCGTAGGTTTTGTGGCTCCATTTTTCAACTCTTGTGCCAATTTTCAGGTACCTTTAAAGTCACGTGAGAGATGCCACCATATTCCTTTTCTCATTGGTCAAAAAATCAGTCTAGCTAGTTCTAACGCCAAGTCTGACGTCATAAATGACATCAAACCTGTTATATTCGGGTATCATCGGACCGAGTACTGTACCGCGCGGTAGCCTTGTCGAGTGGGTTACTGAATAGCAAAATAGCGGTCTGGATCTACCGATCGGTAACACGAACCGCGCGGTACAGAAACGAAGCGAACCGCGCGGTACGTACCGAGAAGTTAGTGAATAACCCCCCTGGATACCGAAAACTACGGAGCGAAGGACCTGGATACCGAAAACTACGGAGCGAAAGACCTGGATACCGAAAGCTACGGAGCGAAGGACCTGGATACCGAAAACTACGGAGCGAAGGACCTGGACACCGAAAACTGCGGTGCGGACACATTACTGAGTACAAATTTTTTTGGGGAGCACGAGTAGACGTGACACATCAATAATGATGACAATAATAATAATAATGATAAATGAAATATGATTATAAATAATACTATAATAATATAATAATATTATATTATAATCATACTGGCACATGGCCGCGATTTGCTGCTGCGCATGCGCATTTTGTAATCAGGCATTGATCAATAATTCTGCGCATGCGCATTTTGTAAAATAATTAATATTATTAATAACTCAGTTATGCGTGGTCAATTATTGCTCAAAAACAATAGGGGGCGAGATTTCGGTGACGAGAACACTCCTTCCAAATGGCAAATTCATAAGTGCAACGGTTCGACAGATATCGTGGTCTCAAGAAGAACGTCTGCAACGAAGAAGAAGAAGGAGAAGAAGAAGAAGAAGAAGAAGAAGAAAAAGATTGTGTTTTTCGATCAACTTCGACGGTCAATATCTCCGGAACCACGCGATAGATTTTGTCGAAATTTCGCGAGCAAGATCAAATGGCGAGGGCCTTACGCCCATATAAACTTTATTAGGAAATAATCAGCGGTTCAAAAGATATGACAGATTTTTTACAAGAACAAGAGCTGGCTCGAGTAAATGTTTCGTGGCTGGCGCGCCGAGTTTTCACTGTCGGAGGGGGGGGGGGGGGGGGGAACTCGGCGATTCGCTGCCGCGAATCTTGATAACTGTAACGGATGTATCCAGGGTAAGATGCACAGAACTCCATTTAAACGAAGTGAAACAAAAACATCTCGTACAGGCGAGCTTGTGCACGTAGATGTATGTGGACCGATGGGAGTCGAGTCAATCGGAGGCTCTAAATATTTCTTGTTAATCAAAGATGATTATTCAGGTTACAGATATATATATTGTCTCAAAGTACATTAATCGCGCTGAACAGGAAACTGGCAAGAAGGTAAACACGATACGGTCTGATAACGGGACAGAATTTGTCAACAACGATCTCAAGAAGATGTTTCAAGAGCGAGGTATACGACATCAGACATCAGTGGTATACACACCACAACAAAATGGTAAAATAGAACGCGATAACAGGACCATCGTCGAGGCAGCCAGATCGATGTTGATGAGCAAGAAATTGAATAAACAGCTGTGGGCTGAAGCAGCAACAGCCGCTTAAGGATGTTCTCTTCGGTGCGACAGAGAAAGGTAGCTCTGCAAGAGAAAGACAGAGAATACGCGTGAACGCTTGGCAATGTTGCACCGATAGGCTGCATGTTAGTGTGCGAGCCACAGCCACGCGTGCAGACTACAGACCGGTGTATAACGTGCGACGTTGTCAGCACTTCTACGCTTCGTGAGCTCATGCATATTTTTTCATGTTTATTGCTTGTATACATCTTTCATAGGTACCCTTGGAATATTTTTAAGGACGGAAAATGATCCTCAGTTCTTACTCTTTCGAACGTGCATACTTATAACCAATTCTCATCGTCAATTAAAAAGTTATGACTGAAAGAATACAGAAATGTAACTGTTTCCCGTAAGAGCTTATGTAAAGAAAGCATAAATATAATTATTTATATCTTGGTTCACAGGTACTCCTGGTACACAAAAATTGAAACTAGCTTCATTTACATGCTTGGCTACCTTTTTTCCAAGTTTCATTAAATTCTCATCATTAATTCGATTTCCTGGAGAACATCCTTAACCTCTCAGCAGCAACAGCCGCATAACCTCTTAGTTCGCGAGAGCACAAATAATTTTAATAATTAATTAAAATTGAATTAATTTTTCTCTCATAATGTTACGCATTTAAGACTCGAAGGATGTGAAATATTTTATATAGTTTAGCATATTACGGAGAGCCTAATGCCCGGAGCTTTTCCTAACCAATAAATATAATGCCGGGAACAAGAAGCTGCGTCCCAAGCTTGAAGTCTGGTTTGAGAATGAGAATCCACCCCCTGTATCGATTATCAAAATCTGCGTTTCAAGCTTAAAGTCTGGTTTGAGAATGAGAATCTAACCCTTGTATCGATTATCAAAATTCTATTTATTGGTTAGGAAAAACTCCGGGCATTAGGCTCTCCGTAATATGCTAAACTATATAAAATATTTCACATCCATCGAGTCTTCAATGCGGAACAATATGCGGGAAAAATTAATTTAATTTAAATTAATTATTAAAATTATTTGTGCTCTCGCGAACTTAGAGGTTATGCGTATGCGGAATGACAGCGGCGGGAGGCTTCGTCGTGGTTTCCCAAGCTCTCCTGTCGACTGGTTCATCGATCATAGGCACATAAGAAAGGCCAGAAAGGAGACTCGTTCCCGGAAAAAAAAGTTAGCCATTGGGCACCCATTAATGAACATTACTGTACGTGCTCAACAGAACAGGAAAGAGCTCTGTAGAAGGAAAATCGCCTCACCAACTCTGGTATGGTAAGGATTACGACGTCAGAAATTTGAAAATTTTCGGATCCAAGGTCGACGTTCATATCCCCTCTCAGCGGAGGCAGAAATGGGACCCGAAAAGTGAATCTGGACTATTTGTCGGGTATGGAGAAGATACAAAAGCGTACCGAATCTACTTTCCACAAAACAATATGGTTGAGTTGAAGAGAGATGTAATATTCACACCAGATCCGAAGGTATTACAACTGCAAGTAATACTACTCGATCATGTAGCTGAACAAAATCTAAACCATCAAGGTGAAAAAGACGAGGGCAACAGATCTGAGAATGGAGACGAAGAAGCAAGATCGGAGTATCAATCAGGAAGCAGCGTCTTCGAGGATTGTGAAGAAGACTTGAGTGATACTTCGGACTCTAGTGATTCTAGTGATTCGCGAGTGGATCTAAACGCAACAATAGTTCGTGAACCCGGTAAAAGAAAAGTGAATAAGCCAAGACGTTTCGACGATTACGAAACAGGCTTCATAAGTGTTCTTAACGAACCGACCACCTATCGAGAGGCGGTCGAAAGTGTTGATTCGGAAAAATGGAAGAAAGCTATGAGTGTAGAATTAAGAGTACTTAAAGAAAACAATACTTGGACAATAGTAACGAAACCTGTAAATAGTCAAATAATAGATAGTAAATGGGTATACAAGGTAAAACAGGACAATGAAGGAAAACCTTCAGAATATAAGGCGAGGTTAGTCGCACGAGGTTTTCAGCAAAGTGATAATTACGAATTATATGATGTCTACGCACCAGTCGCAAAGATCACTACTTTCAGAATTATGTTAGCTATAGCAAATAGACTAAGTTTACCTGTATATCAGATGGATGTAAGGAGTGCCTTTTTGTACGGTGACTTGAATGAAGAAGTGTACATGAAAGTACCTATGAACGAAGAGAGCGAACAAAACATAGTAGTTAAACTGAACAAATCAATCTATGGGTTGCGTAAATCACCTAAATACTGGAATGAAAAATTTGATAAAGTAATTAAAAATAAAGGTTTTGTACGGTCTCAAAATGATTTCTGTTTATATACAAAGAGTAGTGCTAACACGAAGGCATACTTATTGCTATTTGTAGACGATATATTGATGATGGGTACAGATCAAAGAGAAATTTGTGACTTAAAAGAGTATTTATCTAAGATTTTTCGTATGAAAGATATGGGTCTAGTGTCAAATTACTTGGGCATAAGAGTGTCACAAGACCTACAAAAGGGGATTACAGAGTTAAATCAGACAGTTCACTTAACTCAAATACTAAACAAATTTGGAATGCAAGATTCAAAACCGATGTCTACTCCTATGGAGAACACATTTCAATTTATCAAACCAGATATATCTGATCAAACTCTAGAACACAAATGTAGACAAATAATAGGGAGTTTAATGTATGCAGTCCATGCAACGAGACCTGATTTATGTACCAGCGTAACATATCTAAGTCGCTATCAAAATTTTGCAAATCAAGAGCTATATTCAGCCTTGAAAAGAATACTAAGATATGTAAAAAGTACTTTACAACTAAGATTAACCTTTAAAAAAATGAAAACGTTGAAACACTGAGCGGCAACGTAGATTCAGACTGGGGAAATGACTTAGTAGATAGGAAATCGACATCAGGTTATGTGTTTAAGATGTTCGGTAATACTATCGCCTGGTCTTCACGTAAGCAGCAAACCGTCCTGCTCCTCTACCGAAGCTGAGGGAGCAGGACGTTTTGGCGCCGCCGTTTTGGCGCCGCCGTTTTGGCGCCACCGGTTTGGCGCCAGTCATTTTGGCGCCGGGACGTTTTGGCGCTGGACATTTTGGCGCTGGGACGTTTTGGCGCTGGACGTTTTGGCGCTGGGACGTTTTGGCGCCGGACGTTTTGGCGCCGGACGTTTTGGCGCCGGACGTTTTGGCGCCGCGGTGAGGGCGCTAGACTTTTGAACGTCACAATTCGGTCCCGAAATATATTGACTCTGATAATTAGGCTGTTAAAAATACCCACAATTTTCCGAAAAAAAATTAGATCCCCTTGGGGTTGTCTCCAACATCACGAATAATCATTTTTATGCCTGCAAATTTTTGTCTGTAAGTTTCTTGAATTCATGACCGGAATGCTAATCATAAGTACACCAGGGTGGTCGTTGGAAAAAGAAATTGCTACCGCCGCCAAAACGGCAGTCATCAGCAACACGAAAATCCCTGCAAAACCCGAAGTCTTTCAATCGTAGCGAACAGATGCCTCTTCGCCAGTAGCAAAATGCTTTTGTTTTATTTTGCTTCATTAATTACCTATATCGGCATATTTTTTAGAATATTCGTTTCGTTTACAAACGTATTTGATGGTGTCACCATATCCTATGGCGTTATTAGTACCTATTGCTATGAATAAGAATTTCAAATTACACAGAAAGTATTATATATATATATATATATATATATATATATATATATTTGCAACAAGTGTGCCCAACACTAAGTCTACTTATTGCTATCATAAAAATGGGATTGTTATCATAAGCATCTGATACTGGACGTTTGTTGATGTTTACATTTAAAGGATACGGCTTATATGGCTTCAATTAAAACCAGGCGCGGATACAGGGGAGGGGAAATGGGTGTAATTGCCACCTCCCAACTCACATCCGAAGCACTTTATTTTGACCAATGTCAAAATTTTCATTTTATAACAAATTTAAAATCTATCAAATTTCGTGCTCACAATGAATTTTCTGAAAGATAGGTAAGATCACATGAAAATTGCACCCCCCTAAACGAAATCCAGTATCCGCGCCTGATTAAAACACAAATACCTTAATGCGTATATTGCTGTAATCTTTCGATTGAATCAATCACATTGTCAGTCTTGCGGCTGCAGTTGATAACGAAGGATCGTAATCCAACTATTTACGATGGAGGCCGAATTGGTCTCTATTCGTGGAAATATAAAATACATAGAGAACGGCTACGCATATATTTTTGATAAAGAAAGTAAATGTGGTGGAAAAAAGTTTTGGCGGTGCAGCCGAAAAATGGATGGATGCAAAGCGCGGCTTCACACATGCGTGCGTTCTAATCAGGTATGTATATATATACTATTCAGGCCAGCAGCCAGTTGAGCAGCATTAATTACAATTTGTAATTAATTACATGGAAATTACAAATTGCAAATGAAGGGTGGCACGGCAAAACGGTGTAAGTGCCAACAAATCGAAAACACGTTTTATTTTCGATAAAATTCTTGAAAATCCATACGCATGTCCTCGCCAAATGATATGGCTGATAAAAATTTATTTGCGAAGATATAAAAAGTTGGCACGGCAAAACGGTGTAAGTACCAGGTACCAATGGCGCTATCTCACGGTGTATGTCGCTTATTACGGCCATACACGGAGAAAATTGAATAATTGACATTACTATCTGGTTATAGTAGAATTTCCTAAAGTCAACTCGATGGTGGTGAATACTACTTTGATGATCTATACAATCATTTTGATGATTTATACAATCATCAAAGTAGTATTCACCGCTATCGAGTTGACTTTAGAAAATTCTACCATAACCAGATAGTAATTTCAATTATTTAATTTTCTCCGTGTATGTGACACTTTGCGCGCTTCGTAGATCTCGTGTAACGTTGAGCGATTTGAAGAGCTTTGAACTAGCCAGGAGCAACACGAGTTCAGGGCTGACCGCCGAGAAAAAAAAGGACCTCATGGATATGCTCCGGTTCATGCCTCCACAGGCCAGACGCTACTATCAGGAATTACTCAAATAACATTGCTCTGCCCTTTTTTCATTAAAATTTCATGATTTTGTATGAAAATTATGTTCATTTCGGCACTTACACCGTTTCCGATCCCTCCCTCGTCTGCCATTTTGCCCCGTATTAGTTGAAAATTTGTTCGAATTTGGAAATCTATAAGCGAATCTCATTCATTACGGTTCAAGCTTTCGATTCATATTTTTTTCATAATTTTAGCATCGTAATTGCGTTCGTAATCAGCATCCAAACTAAAAAAAAAAGTTGGCACGAAACGTGGCACTTACGCTGGCACGAAAAAAATCGACTTTCGCGAACGATTTTCTCGAAGGTAGATAACTGTATTGAATCGGGGTTTGCGCCATTTCAAAGAGCTCGAAAAACTCTACAAAGTACTTCTCATTTTTTTTTAAAATCAGTTTTTAGAATTTTGGGACAGTTTTTTTGCTCTACTGAAAAGTCACCACGGTGGCACTTACACCGTTTTGCCGTGCCACCCTTCAAATGTGAATATTTAGGTGTAAATTGGTAATAGAGTACATTCCGATATAAACGGTATATAGAGTACAGTAATGTTCATTAATGGGTGCCCAGTGGCTAACTTTTTTTTCCGGGAACCAGTCTCCTTTCTAGTCTTTTTTATGTGCCTATGATCGATGAAGCAGTCGACAGAAGAGTTTGGGAAACCACGACGAAGCCTCCCGCTGCTGTCATTCCGCATTCGCATAACCTCTAAGTTCGCGAGAACACAAATAATTTTGATAATTAATTAAAATTGAATTAATTTTTCCCTCATGATGTTCCGCATTTAAGACTCGATGGATGTGAAATATTTTATATAGCTTAGCATATTACGGAGAGCCTAATGCCCGGAGCTTTTCCTAATCAATAAATAGAATGCCGGGAACGCTGATAAGGTTAACCTGTGCAGTAATTTGAACTGTTTTTGGATTCATTGCAACGAACCAGTCATAACCTTATTAGGTATAAAATTATAACGATAACACGTAGTAAAAAAAATTGGTTCATCATTTGTAAATTCATTCTGATTCTCGTACTCGAAAATTTATTATCAATTCGTCTCATTTCACTACTCGCATACTAATCATCCATCCTTCTAGCATTTATGTCGATTGGGTTCATTTCGATCCCTTGACGATATCAAGTCAAAGTCGACGCCTAAAGTCTGGTTTGAACAGGAGAATCTCCCCTCTGTATTCATCATCAAGATCTGTGTCCAAATGTTGAAGTCATTTTACAGGCCCCTTGCCAGTTCGAGTCTAGTTCTGCGATGAGAATCTACTAAACGTATCCATTAACAATATTTGTGTCCAAAGCCTAAAGTGCGGTTTAAAAATGGGAATCTACCCCATGTATCGATTATCAAGATGAGTAATAGGATATACTTCATTAAATGTAATTTGCAAATGAAAACATTCAGTCATTGATATTCAGAAATCTCATATATTATTTTTCAGACATAAAATTAAGAGGTATTTGTCAAGTAAGGTGAAATTATTTCAACGACTCAACTAGATTGATACCTTTAAAGTACAGTCGGACCTCGTTATAAGACTAGTTCGGGGCTGTAGGGGAAAAAATTCTTAGAATTGAGGTTCCCCCACTATTGTGCCTAACAGTGTTTGCGCCCAAGCCTCGCTATAAGACTATCGCCGTTTTGCGTTGTATTTATGTACATATGTATACATTTTATCTCGCTTTTAGTCGTACTGTTCGTTAGTCTTATAGCGAGGTTTCGGCACAAAATTTTAATTGAATTGTTGGTGGGGGAAGCGTTTCGAGCGAGTTTCAACAAATTGAGGGGAAGAGTCTTATAACGCGTAGTCTTATAACGAGATCCGACTGTACATTACTTGAATTTTATCTATCCCTTTAGATTCTGATTGAACCTACAGTCGGATCTCGTTATAAGACTACGCGTTATAAGACTCTTCCCCTCAATTTGTTGAAACTCGCTCGAAACGCTTCCCCCACCAACAATTCAATTAAAATTTTGTGCCGAAACCTCGCTATAAGACTAACGAACAGTACGATTAAAAGCGAGATAAAATGTATACATATGTACATAAATACAACGCAAAACGGCGATAGTCTTATAGCGAGGCTTGGGCGCAAACACTGTTAGGCACAATAGTGGGGGAACCTCAATTCTAAGAATTTTTTCCCCTACAGCCCCGAACTAGTCTTATAACGAGGTCCGACTGTATTGCGAGCGGCCCTATTGCGAGAGCCGACTGTATTCACTACTATATCTAGAAGGCAACAAAAAATTATTAAACAATATCAATAATTACAAAACTTATACAGGGTGTTGATTTAAAATCTTTCCACCTTAAGGGGGCGGTCCTATCAATCTGTCGAGACATGGATCATTTGTTGGGTTTTAATTTTTCAATTTCAAACTCTCAGGGCTTATTCTTTACATTTGTATACATTCATACATTCAACAGAAAAAAGTATTTTTCAACTTATCAACGGAACCGTGTACCGCGGCTAACGAGTTACACCGACATGGCGGCCACAATAACTTCTCTAAGCTTTGTGTGAAAAAATCAACAAAAAAAATGTATTTTATAAATAACACCTTTCCCCTCTGTAAAAAATTGAGTTAGAAAATTGTGACAGTTACAGCTTAGCTTCCATAAAATATCGTTTTCTACCTTTTTTATTTTGTCTTCGGAGACACATAATAAATATTGATGTTGAAAACTGAGTATAAAAATAGGTGCATCCCCGACAGAATGATATTTTTCAATATCCGTCTAAATTTGAACCCGATCGGATGGTTAGTTCTCGCGATATACTGCCCGCCGACTTCAAAAATATAGTTTCGAGATGAACAACTTCTTACCGGTCATGGTTAAACACGCGAAACGTATCTGCACGTCGACAGCTCAAAAATTTTCTAACTCGATCAATTTTTACATTATCGCTATAATATTTTAACAGTGTATTCTTGAGTCATAATTCTGCGAGACAAAATATTTTTCAAAATCATAAAGAAAAAAAATTTATGAAACTGCCCGCTTAATATCTCAAGAATCGGAAAACATTTTTAAACGCGGTTTGCGGAGGGTACGTTACAAGGTATCGAAGAACCATATCTCGGTATTCGGTGATGGGGAGTGGTCCACCCCCTTGCCCCCAGCTACCCCAATTTTGAAATTTCATATAGAATCCTTACCCTTCGTGATAGATCAAATTAAAGCTCTTGAAAAATGCTATGTTTTAGCGTGACGTAAATTAAAATCGGTCGATTCGTTTTTGAGTAATCACTCAATAAGTATTTCTATATGGTGAAGAAAAAAACATGATCTGGCGACCGGAAAATATAATTCAGTCTCGTTTTTTTATTAAATCGAAAAATTGTGCGTGACATAGATAATAAAAGAAAAATATTTTTTCAGACAGAATCATTTTTCCGATCCTCTAACGTAGACTGATCCCTTAAATCATCATTATGAAAATTCCAAAGAAGTTGTTGATTTGTATATCCGACAATAATCTGCTGAAGGACCTAAAATGAAGTACACGTCTGTCCGTGATATATAAATATATGTCATTCGGTATTCCCATCCCTATGGAGACTTACATTTTTTTCGTGCTACGTCATTTCATTCAGCTGAAATCAAAAATTTCTTAATAGAATTTTTATTTCTTTCAATCATACGTATAGCCTCCTGCGAATGTGGAGGAACTTTAAGAGTGATTATCAAAGACGAAGATATCAACTCTAGTGATGTCCTGCTTACTTGCGTATGTAAAAAAGGCCCAGGAAAGTGCGGTAAGCGGTGGCTGCGTGGTGCTAAAAGAGCTGCAGTGGCAAAAGAAGTTGCAACGCAATCTGTACACGTTTACCGTGCTAAAAATGCTCAGGAAATGATGCAGGAGAACGAGTCTGAACCGCCGAATTTATTCTCATCTCCTGTACTCCGAGTTGCCAAGCATGAGCTGATAAGTAAACAGTATTTGGATCGCGATCCCGTAAAGGCAGTACAATTCGCAAAAGCAACTAACGCGGCGAATATTATCCACAATATTGGGTTGGATCCATTTTACGTTCACTATTGGACCAACTACCAAGTTGATATTTTCCGCAGATATGCTTCACAAAATACAGCTTCGTTGTTCATCGACGCAACCGGAAGCATTACAGTCGGATCTCGTTATAAGACTACGCGTTATAAGACTCTTCTCCTCAATTTGTTGAAACTCGCTCGAAACGCTTCCCCCACCAACAATTCAATTAAAATTTTGTGCCGAAACCTCGCTATAAGACTAACGAACAGTACGACTAAAAGCGAGATAAAATGTATACATATGTACATAAATACAACGCAAAACGGCGATAGTCTTATAGCGAGGCTTGGGCGCAAACACTGTTAGGCACAATAGTGGGGGAACCTCAATTCTAAGAATTTTTTCCCCTACAGCCCCGAACTAGTCTTATAACGAGGTCCGACTGTATTCGAAAAATAGTGAAACCAGAAGGTGGTCATGCGGGTCCAATTTTTCTGTACCAAATGGTAATGAACATTAAAGAAGGACAATTCTCCGTCTCACAAATGCTCAGCGAAACCCATAATACAAACTCAATCCAATTTTGGCTTATGGAATGGGTACGATCTGGTGCACCACGTCCAGATGAAGTCGTTACTGATTCATCCAAAGCTCTTTTAAATGCTGTCATTAGAGCTTTCACATCATACTCTACAATTGATGAGTATGTAGATGTCTGTTTCCGACGAAACGTCCCACAATGCTACGTCAGAGTGGACGTTGCACATTTCATCAAACTTTATGCGGACTTTTTGAAAGTGCTTCCTCACCGAGTGAAGGTTTTTTACCTGGCTGTAATCGGAGAACTCATATTGTGCCGCTCGTTACGAGATGCGGAAGAGATTTTGAAGTCCATTTTTATTGTGAGTTTATCTGAGACGGAAGGATTATTGCCAAATGGCGAGCAATGCGACAGCGAAGCCGCTAAAATATTACTCAAAAGCCTGATTACAGAGGAAAATGTAAGTTGACCAATTTTATTTCATATGAGAGAAAAAAAAAATTCGTCAAGAAATAACTTTACATTCACTTAATTTTTTGAAAGATACTACATATGCCTATTGCGTAGGTACCAAAAAGATCGTTTGAATATGATTTTAGTACAAGTATTTTATTTACAATTTATTCTAGTACAATTATCGTATTCCAATTCTCTAACTCAGTATTATTATTTAAATAATTCTAATATTCTCTGTCAACTCAGCCACCTGCGATTTTCGATGTCTCCGATAATTTAGAAATAATAAGAGTATGTCACCTGACGTGAGAGAAAACGCCTTTGAACACATTTGATCGAAAAAAACACGGAAATATGTGTTTTCATCCATTGGAGCAGTTTTTTTTTATCAAAAATAAAAAAAATAAGCAAATATGAACGACATGTAAAATGGTTTTTTATTAAAAAAATGGAGTGAAGGCTTCAGATGTATAGACCGTTGGTTTTTTTTTTCACGTAGACATCTGAAGTATCTACTCCATTTTTTTATCATCAAAACACCATTTCAGATGTGGATTATGTTCATATTTTTTTTGTCAAGAAAAAAATGTCCGAATTGATGAAAACACATATTTCTGTGTTTTTTTTCGATTAAATGCATTCAAATATGGCGGGGAAAAATCGAAAATAATTTCAAGGAAAAGCTGAAGTGAAACCAAGAAACTTTTGTATGAAACTTTTTTTGGACCGATCTCAATTTAGCAACTTAAGTAGGTGAAGACGTATTTTCTCATCTTCGAATGTTGTACGCAACCAAAAAATCTGAAATAATTCACAATTTTTTCGAATGACATACTCTAATTATTTGAGAATTTTCGGAGACATCGAGAATCGTAGGTGGCTGAGTTGACAGAGAATGCTTCATATGTAGAGATGATTACTTTACTCATGAGTTATTTTATACTATTTCATAGGCAAAGATATATGACATCGACGATGAATCTGATTCGAATTTAAACGACTTTAGAGTTCGCAGCTCGAACGACGATGAATCTGAATCAGAATCTGAAATAACTGAGACTAACATAAATGAATGGATGAAATGGGGCCAAGAAATTCAAAAGAATGTTAGTTTGGCTATTGAGACACAAATTGGCGATAGAGAGAATGCCCAATATTTTCCACTATTAGCAAAAAAATTGCTTAAAGATATTGCGCATTTTCCTTTGTGGTCATGCGTGGTGCGAGATAAGTTTGGCTACGGACGTGTTCCAGCATCAAGTGCGCCTGTGGAAGGTGAATTTAATAAAATAAAGACGCACCTTCTTAAGAACGAGACATTGCCAATGAAAGTCGACGCGTTTTTGAAATTACACATAAATTATATGAGTGGCCGTACAAAATTGATAGGAGCCAAACTTGTCGAAAACAACGACTTGTCTTCAGCTCACGAGCCTGACAATAACTGTGATGCTTCTGTTTCTTGCGCAGAAGAAGTATCGCAAAGTTGTGTCGATAGAACCGAAGTTGAGTTTGTAGAAAACTCAGAGTTCATTTCTAACGACACTATTACGGAAATCCAAGAAAATTTAGCCACAGAAATCGAATCATCGACCATACTAGATACAGGAGTAAAGTGTCCTGCTTGTCGGAATAATGACATGCCTGGCGGAGGTCATAAGTGCATTATATGCGAAAGACCGGTGCATGCACTTGAAACGTGCTCCATTGCATCAGATGATTCAGATGAAGGCTACGGACAAAAACGAGTTTGCTTATCATGTCACAAAACACGAAGCGTCCCATTAATACTTGCGGCTCGTGACGAGGAAAATTGGCGTGGACTTACTGAGAAAAATAATGACAAGACCAAAAAACGAAAGACATCAAAATATTTGGGAGATGAGAAATACAAAATCAACGAACACCTGAAGTTTGAAAAAAACAAAAAACTTCCGATCATCAAAAATGGCAGTCATAAAACATTACACGCACTAAGTGTATATGGAAAAAAAGTTTATGTAACTTTCACGTGTGCGTTTGATAGTATTTACCAGGTTATGCTAGCAGCCGTTTGTGACAGACCAAGTTTACGAAAGATGGTACGAAATTTCACGATATCACTTATAAATAAATTTTTATTTGATTGACTATTTTAATTTAATCCAACCAATCAATTACGGTTACGCTCATGAGTACAATTTCATACCTCTGTATACATTGACTCTAGCACACACATTGATTCAGACAGATCGATGATATAATTTTCAATATTTATAAATTTTCCTATGTCTACATTTACAGATCGAAGAAGAAAGCACTGAAATTGGTCTTTTCAGAATGGTCGTCGACGTCCTAGATAACGGTTTGAAAGCATCCTCATACCAGAATCGCGCAAAGATTCTGTATAATATATTTTCTTCTAAATCCGAAGCCGATGGATCGTGTGTTGTGAACTGCAGCATAGTCGTTCCAACCCTAGTAAGAAATTTTACCTTGTAATACGTTTGCAATAATGGTTGCAATTACCTTGTTTTAAAACGCTTGCAAATTGAAACAAAACTGTCAAGGGTTTTCACAAGAGTGTTTCAAGACAAATCCCAAGAGAGAAGAAAGTGTTATACCAAGGGTTCCGAATGGGTTTTACCAGTGGTTAAGAAATGGTTCTGGCAAGGGTTCTGAATGGGTTTTACCAATGGTTGAGAAAAGGTTCTGGCAAGGGTTCCGAATGGGTTTTACCAATGGTTAAGAAAAGGTTCTGGCAAGGGTTTCGAATGGGTTTTACAAGTGGTTAAGAAATGGTTCTGGCAAGGGTTCTGAATGGGTCTTGCCAATGGTTGAGAAAAGGTTCTGGCAAGGGTTCCGAATGGGTTTTACCAATGGTTAAGAAAAGGTTCTGGCAAGGGTTTCGAATGGGTTTTACAAGTGGTTAAGAAATGGTTCTGGCAAGGGTTCTGAATGGGTTTTACCAATGGTTAAGAAAAGGTTCTGGCAAGGGTTCTGAATAGGTTTTACCAATGGTTGAGAAAAGGTTCTGGCAAGGGTTCCGAATGGCTTTTACCAATGGTTAAAAAAGGTTCATACCAAGGGTTCCAAATGGCTTTTAGCAAGTCTTTGGCAAAGATTTTTGCAGGTGCTAATTATAAAGTACGTAAATAATTAGAAGTCCTGAGTAGTGTTACGAATTTTTTTTATTTATTCATAAATATATCATGATATATAGTATATTCCATTATACCTATACCTAGTATAGTATATTACATCAATACATGATAACCTGACTTGTACATTCAACAAGTCAAACATTATGATTTCCCAACCAATTATTACCTTAATTTAAATCGTTCAAAATTGAGTTACAAGGCATTCTATTTTTCATTTGAAACCTATATCTCTATTACTATGTTATTCAAAAAGCGAAAATTTCGCTGGATAATAATGTTTCATACTTTTCTTGTTTCTTCTTTTTTTTGTTATCGTTATAATAATCTAAACTAAATAACAGCAACTCTTTTGTAAGGATGTTTGGGAGGTACAATCGGTATCAAAACAATAAGACAGAGAAAAACCGAATTTGATAATTTTGGATGATATCAATGCAAAAAATGATTGAATAATATCGAGGACCGGATATTCCCACAACCTCAGAAAATAAAAAAACTCTCAAGTTAGTGACAGAATTCCGAAAATACCAACTATCATGAAAAGTTGTAAAAACATTTTACAAGTATGTGCTAAAAACGGTGAAAATTGTTCATTTTTGATCCGATTTTTAAATTTCAGGGTTTGTTATACTCAGCTATAAAATCTCTAAGAATTCACTAAAGACGTTTTGCATTAAACTCTCATGTGTTTAAAAACTCATGTGTTTTATGCAAAACTTTTTTCAGTGAGTTCGTAGAGATTTTATCACTGAGTATAACAAATCCTGAAATTTTGAAATCGGATGAAAAATGAATTTTCACCGTTTTCAGCACATACTGGTAAAATCTTTTTACAACTTTTCATGATTGTTGGTATTTTAGAAATTCTGTCACTTAATTTACAGTTTCTTTATTTTCCGAGGTTGTGGGAATGTCCGGTCCTCGATATTATTCAATCATTTTTCGCATTAATATCATGTAAAATTATCAAATTCGGTTTTTCTCTGTCTTATTGTTTTGATGCAGAATGTACCTGCCAAACATCCTTAACACTGCCTTTGAAATCAAAATTGAGCTAATATCTAAAAGCTGACTAGCTTGTGGTTATAATAATATCACATTACAAGATTAAGTATTCAGTTTTAAAAAGATTAAACTTACAATATTTGGTGCTACCCTTTCATGTGAACTTAAATCTAATGGGTGACTAGCTCATAGGTACAATAATACATACTTTCACTTTTACCTTTACTTCAATAAAGTGATATCATAGGTATAGTAAAGTAAAGTGATAGTGTATAATTAGTTTTCTTTTTCCCTGAAATAAGAAATGTAAATTGTAGTTGGGTTTTATGAATACCTTATACGGGGCATTCCAAGCCAAATCATACAGCCTCTGACCCTGACCATTTGAGATTTAAAAAAAAAAAATTTATATGACACCCATCCAAAAACGACAAAAAAATTTGAAAAAATGTTATTCTTTAAACCATTATTTTATTCTTCATTATCTAAGTTGTATCTCGAAAATGCCATTTTTTATATTTTCATAAAAATTCAATCAAATACGATGGATTTGAGACCAAAACGGAATTGCGAATCTGGATTTCTTTATCCTTGCCAGGAGGATTTGAATATTCAATCTCAATAAATTCAACATGCATCGTAGTATTTTGTTTTTACTACAATTATTTCTCGGGATTTTTTAAAAAGGAATAAGAATACCCGTAGCGTAAGATTATTCATTTTCGAAGGAGAAATGCTCGCAAAAAAAAATTTATACTTATAGTGTTTAAGTTATTGAAACTAAATATTAAAATCCCTCTGTGTTAAACACACCCAGCCTGAAGACAGCTTAACACGTATGAAAATGGTGATGCGTAAGGCTCGCGTAGATCGATTAGGTATGCCAACTGGGTAATAAATCTACCAAAACGAAAATCCTAGCTGCTCCTTTTTTTGAGTTATGAGTGATTCAAAAATCAGATAACACGCACTCAACGTATTCAAGTAGTAACTAGATTCATGACATTTATAATCACTTGTAGCGTTACCCAGGATCAACGACGGGGACGTGGTGGCTTTCTGGCCCCATATTTTTTTAATAAAAATGTTGTTCAACTGCAAATTATTAACATTTAACAATATTTTTATTTAAATTATAAACACCTCACAATATTAACGTATTAGTAACGTATTGGTAACCAACAATAGTACCGTTCAACATTGTACTTTTTTTTTGTCTTAACTTAGTTTAAAAAATCCTTGATGAGAATTCAACAACAGCATTTTTGAGTCTTGACCTGTAACTATTACTAGTAATGGAGTTTATTTTATGCTTCTGCCAATATTTATTGAATTCGTAATGAATTGATTCACCGGCCTGTTCTGACTATACACCCAAACCTTCGTTATCGATAAAGTTAAATTTTGTGGCCAAAAGTTACCATGGCGATATTTTTGAGAATAATGCTTGTCGAAAGCTTCTGAAAGAAGCTGACAAACTGAATGATTCAGGAATAACATGGGATCGATTAAAAATTCAGCCATACATCAGCGCTTTTAAAGCTATGGACAAAGTTGTTGACGGCTGCTTTACTACAAAAAAATTTTCAGCAGATTTACACCTACGCTTAGAAGAGTTAAGGAAATGTTTTTATGCTATACCAAATGTTTCAGAAACATCAAAAGTACACATTTTGTTGAGTCACGTTCAAGAATGTGTAAACTTTATCGATAACGAAGGTTTGGGTGTATGGTCAGTACAGGCCGGTGAATCAATTCATTACGAATTCAATAAATATTGGCAGAAGAATAAAATAAACTCCATTACTAGTAATAGTTACAGTTCAAGACTAAAAAATGCTGTTGTTGAATTCTCATCAAGGCATATTTAAACTAGGTTAAGACAAAAAAAAAGTACGATGTTGAACGGTACTATTGTTGGTTACCAATACGTTACTAATACGTTAATATTGTGAAGTGTTTATAATTTAAATAAAAATATTGTTAAATGTTAATAATTTGCAGTTGAACAACATTTTTATTAAAAAAATATGGGGCCAGAAAGCCACCACGTCCCCGTCGTTGATCCTGGGTAACGCTACAAGTGATTATAAATGTCATGAATCTAGTTACTACTTGAATACGTTGAGTGCGTGTTATCTGATTTTCGAATCACTCATAACTCAAAAAAAGGAGCAGCTAGGATTTTCGTTTTGGTGGATTTATTACCCAGTTGGCATACTTAATCGATCTACGCAAACCTTACGCGTCACCATTTTCATACGTGTTAAGCTGGCTTCAGGCTGGGTGTGTAAAGATAGAAAGAACCGGAATCCCACTGCCGTTTTGGTCTCAAAATCCTCGAGTTTTCTCATCAAATTTGAATTAAATTTTTTATAAAATATAAAAAATCGCGTTCTTGAGATAGCTTAAATAATGAATAACAGAGAAACGATTTTTCGGTAAGGACTATCATATAAAAAAAAATCCAGAATAGTCAGAGGCTGAGTGACTCGGCAGGGAATGCTCAGTATAAATTTCATGAATCATATTATAAATAAAAATAATAACATAAATACTCACTTTTTCTTGCTCTGTTGCAGCTTGCCTTCCCTTCGTTTCTGTCTAACTCGTAAGTTTGAAGCAAGCTCATTGAATGTTTTGTTGATGCATTGTACCTCTCTATCAGGAAATCTGCCTTTCACAAACACTGTAACGAATGAAATTCCGATGCAAGTTATTTATTGCAAACTTGGTGTGATAATTTATTTACAAATTCGGATTATAATTTTCGAAATGACTTATGATATGGAGAATAAGTAGTTACTGAATATTTATACAATGTCAATATCAAACACTCACGGTCTACTGCAGTTAGCAGATCCTTTTCAACTGGAGGCAAACCTGCATCTTTTTTTTGCCCCAAGGCAGAATGTTGAGAAATATATGAATCATCTTTGATAGCTTTCAACAACAGGCGCTGCAGTTTATGTGGATCGCGCTTGCAATTTTTAATTGCTAGTTTGCGTGCATTGCGACCAATGAATATATTGAATCCAGGCATTAGCTGAATCTGTAATAGGTAACATGAAAAATCTGTCAATATTCCAAAATTTGATTATATATACAATTTCTCTCTGTCAAAAGAAACGAGTAATGCAATTACCTCCTTATCGCTCTTCTCGTGGAATAAAGTTGCATAACGGAGACAAATGTTACCTTTTTCCACAGCAGAATCTATAATCAAGATTTGATTTTTTAATTGCACATGAGCACTACACTAACCCAAATAGAACATTTCTTCTTTAAGCTTTCATCTCCTAGAACTGTAGTCTCACATAAAATAATAACCCTTCATAAAGCGGGACGCTATAAGTTGAAATTGAGAGGACTCACATTGCACTTGAAAGTTTCCCATATACCGGGTGATTCCTCGCTGACGTCGCAGTATGTCCGGTAGCGGACTGTCAGGTATAGTTTCTTACCCGTGATCGTAGCCGCAAAATTCTATAGTCCCGATCAATATGGCCGCCCAAACAAACAAGCCGATCGCCGGGGATCTTGAATTTTGACAGCTACAGCGAGGTGAGTGTGACAAATTATTACCGAAAATAATTATTACACCCACAAAATGTTCTTTGTGCACCGGATGATCGTTATCCAGGGGATTGCGACTGATTGGCGTGTCGACGGATGGGTAAGTAAAACTGTTTTTCATAATTACGAGTGCATCTGTAAGAGCGTAACCTCAAAGCGATATCAACCCTCAATGTGCGCGCTATATTTTTCGAGAAACTGCGTCTTTTATGGAACAGTCAGGGTTTCAGGGTTTTATTGGCTTCAGAAAGCCCTTGAATAACTCACGGTTACTATTCTTATTAATTATACACTTATTAATTATTATTTCAGAGAGCGTGCAGCAGCTTCGGATTTTACTTCACCTGGCATCTTCATAGCTAGATCCTCGGCTAGACCCGTACTAGCATAGGGTGTGAAGGTGTTTAATGCTGCCAAATCATTGTGCGGATTGTGTGCAGGAATAACCGGAACACTATGCTTAACGAGAAGACCAACAGACTGAGACATGGATTGCACATTGCTGAAGAATAGGGACATAGGGAAATTTGATAATTTTTGATGATATTAATGCGAAAATGATTGAATAATATCGAGGAGCGGATATTCCCATAACCTCAGAAAATAAAAAAAAACTCAATTTAGTGACAGAATTCCGAAAATACCAACAATCATGAAAAGTTGTAAAAACATTTTGCTCACAACGATGAAAATTGTTCATTTTTGATCCGATTTCGAAATTTCAGGGTTTGTTATACTCAGTGACAAAATCTCTACGAAATCCATGAAAAAGTTTTGCAAAAACACTCATATTTCAGTAAAAATTCAGATAGTAGCAATATTCCACTGACTAAACCTGTAATTGGACGTTCACTGTTAAGTCTATGTATTTATTCCGAATAAATAAATTAAAATAATCAAATATCTTACCTATACCTAAAAATATACCAAATATACCTATATTACTTGGTAATAAGAATAGAAAGTTCAGTATGTTAGGGCTGATTAGAGCGACTACGGAACGATTGATCTTCCGTGGAAATATTGGGGAACCAACAAAAATTTGGAACACAGCTGTTGATTGCTTTAATGTGATTTAATTGCAGACTGCACGAGGCTTCATTAATACAAAGATTGTACATGATGTATTTTAGAATCTTAAAACTATGACCTGTTCTGTTAAACCAAGCTAGCTCTATTGCACTGTATGGTTAGGAAAGAGGATTGTGCTTAAGGATGATTTGTAGGGTACAATCGGCATCAAAACAATAAGACAGACAAAAACCGAATTTGATAATATTGGATGATATTAATGCGAAAAATGATTGAATAATATCGAGGAGCGGATATTCCCACAACCTCAGAAAATGAAAAAACTCTCAATTTAGTGACAGGATTTCGAAAATACCAACAATCATGAAAAGTTGTAAAAACATTTTGCTCACAACGATGAAAATTGTTCATTTTTGATCCGATTTCGAAATTTCAGGGTTTGTTATACTCAGTGACAAAATCTCTACGAATTCCATGAAAAAGTTTTGCATAAAACACTCATATTCGAGCCAAAATGTAACAGTATATGTATAATATGAATCTCAGAATTCATTCGGATTGCTACTAACTGAATTTTTACTGAAATATGAGTGTTTTTGCAAAACTTTTTCAGGGAATTCGTAGAGATTATATCACTGAGCATAACAAACCCTGAAATTTCGAAATCGGATCAAAAATGAACAATTTTCATCGTTGTGAGCAAAATGTTTTTACAACTTTTCATGATTGTTGATATTTTCGGAATTCTGTCACTAAATTGAGTTTTTTTTTATTTTTTGAGGTTATGCGAATATCCGCTCCTCGATATTATCCAATCATTTTTCGCATTAATATCATCAAAAATTATCAAATTCCCCTATGTCCCTATTCTTCAGCAATGTGCAATCCATGTCTCAGTCTGTTGGTCTTTTCGTTAAGCATAGTGTTCCGGTTATTCCTGCACACAATCTGCACAATGATTTGGCAGCATTAAACACCTTCACACCCTATGCTAGTACGGGTCTAGCCGAGGATCTAGCTATGAAGATGCCTGGTCAAGTAAAATCCGAAGCTGCTGCACGCTCTCTGAAATAATAATTAATAAGTGTATAATTAATAAGAATAGTAACCGTGAGTTGTTTAAGGTCTTTCTGAAGCCAATAAAACCCTGAAACCCTGACTGTTCCATAAAAGACGCAGTTTCTCGAAAAATATAGCGCGCACATTGAGGGTTAATATCGCTTTGAGGTTACGCTCTTACAGATGCACTCGTAATTACGAAAAACAGTTTTACTTACCCATCCGTCGACACGCCAATCAGTCGCAATCCCCTGGATAATGATCATCCGGTGCACAAAGAACATTTTGTGGGTGTAATAATTATTTTCGGTAATAATTTGTCACACTCACCTCGCTGTAGCTGTCAAAATTCAAGATCGCCGGCGATCGTCTTGTTTGTTTGGGCGGCCATATTGATCGGGACTATAGAATTTTGCGGCTACGATCACGGGTAAGAAACTATACCTGACAGTCCGCTACCGGACATACTGCGACGTCAGCGAGGAATCACCCGGTAGATAACATACTAACTAATGAAAAAAAAATTTCTCCTGTTTCTCGTTTTATAACTTGATAGAGGGTAATTATGTACTACCACAAAAATCTGCACAGTGTATTCTTGTAGAAAATTATTCTCCGTATAAATGGTTTTACTAACTTTATAACTTTGAAACGGTGGGATGTATCAAATTGGGTCTACAGACCTATTTTGCAGAGAATAATTCTTGAAAAAAAAAATATATATTTCGTGAGATTTCTGTAATAGTAGTACTCCATATCAAATTATAAGACAAGGAACAGCGACATTCTTCCCCGAGTTACGTTATTTACATGAAAAACATTCAAGAGCAGTGCGTTTCCGCTTCATCTTGAAACACAATGCCCTGCTTCATACAGGGTTATTATTTAATGTAAAACTACGGTTTCAGGAGGTGGGAGATTTAAGAAAATCTATTTTTTTTTTCGGGTCACGTTAATGAACACATCGAAATTTTGTCAAAAAGACTCATGGAAATGTAGTTACTAATCACTGACCGGCTGCTATTATCTCCATTAGGAGATTTTTGACTTTTGGGTCATTGATTTCCAAATTTCGAATTATGTCAGTCGCTTCCTCAGCGCCGTTCGGATTAATTGGCGGCAAAACGTCCGGAGCTATGTCCACCACTTTGGCAGCAGCAGAGTTGGCAGCGTTAGTTACATCTAGGAGAATATCTAATATTTCAACTGTTGGGTTGCTGTTCAACACATTAGCGCCAAGTGGGTTTACATGGTGCGTTGCACCCGAAAGTCCAGAGTCATCCTCTGCGAAGAGAGGTGGTAATTCAACTGCATCATAAACTATGCTACTGCTCATGCTACTGCTTAATCGCCCCTGTAATATGAAAATTTCACAGAAGCTGTTTAGTATTTTCAAGAACTGATAATGTCAGAGTATAGACATAATTCTTCATAGATAGTAGATGGAGAAAATAATGTGTGTTGGAAACTACTATGGCTACATAGCAGCAGGTAATCTTGTAGTTCCTTTCTATATTATAGCAAAAAATATAGCAATGTAACTTTTTCTACATCCACATTTTAGCAAATTGAAATACAATCAATTGAATGGGTCACCTTTGATTCAACTTTGTCGCTAGATTTTTTGTTTTCTTTGTTAGTTTTTTTCCTATCTTTCAAAGATTTAATCGTTTTGGCGGCTGACTTTGCATTTTCGCAAAGTTTTATTGATTCCTTTATTGGTACACCAGCGTCCATCAGCTTTTCAAATAATTCTTGGGCGTCCTTGCATTCCGTGAGTGAATCTAAGCAAGAAGTTATTATTATTTTCCAGGTCATCGAATGATTTCGACGATTCAATAATTATTATACACGGTACATCTTTTGGGTGTAAATATTGTATGACACTATAAAATCAAAATGATTGTCGTGGAACAAGACATTTTCAAGATGTTTTTTTTTTTTAATTTTGGATTGTGAAATTTTATTTCACAATTTGAATATTCTCACAAGTCGAACACTATCGAAAAAAATTTCAACATTTTTTTAAGTCTTTTTTCAGGAAGGTGGGTGACAATAGTTTTAAACCAAAAATGTTATTTATCATTGTGACGAGAAATGGAGACAAGAATAGACTGGAATTATTATGCTAAAGTAGCAGTAACCGCATAGTATATGTACCCTGTCCACCCAGCGCCGGACTTAGAAATTTTCCGCCCCTAGGCCACTCTCCTGCGCCGCTCCGACAGCAGGAGAATCGCTGGTTATCATAGTAAATTTTAAATAATACATTTTACGTCTATTTTTTTTTTTGCCAATCATGAACTTTCCCATGAGCTATCACCTACTTCTCGAATATTTAATATTAATAATAAATTTGAAAAAAATCGAATGCCGCCTTACCGAAGTGCGCCGCCCCTAGGCCATGGCCTAGGTTGGCCTAGGCCAAAGTCCGGCGCTGGATACACTAGGGACTCTTTTTAATAATAAAGAGAGAATTTTTCAACGTTAGGACTATTTTATTTGTACCAAAAAAAGAATTTCATCATATAACTCGCATATGATTTTTATTTATGAAAAAATAAATAAATTCGTAGACCCAATTTTTGCCGCCCCTAGATAATGCCGCTCTAGGCCCGGGCCTCTCGGGCCTATAGGTAAATCCGGCGCTGTGTCCACCGAAAGAACGACCTACGTACGTTCTCTCTCACTTCGCCTCGATCGCGAGGGCGCTATCGCTATCGCACTCGTTGAAAGCTGGTCATTTTCTTGGTGAACACGGTATAGAAGTGCCAACCAAAATGAAGAAAACTTACCTCCAACTTTGACGATCTTAACGATTTCGTCTGTGTTGTTCCATTTTATGGTAGAGTCTTCGCCTTTCACCGGCACTTTTGTTAATATTACTGACAAATCTTTTTCCACCCACGTGCTTTCATCCGAGTAAAAGTAGATCACACCCGGAATTTTTTTTGCGATTCGCCGTTCGCTTTTACGAGAACTAACCGAACCTAGACTGGAATCTAAACTTATATCATCAGAATCGTCGGCGTGACTCTGATTATTGGTTTTAGTATCCATTTTTCCCGAAGAAATTATGATTTAATAATGCACTTGCGGTGTTCAGCATCTCTTTCGGTGTCTCTTTTGGCGTCTGTCTGAAGTGAGCTGCTGAGCTGCGAGAATTATAGGTATAGCGCCATGCGCATATATCGATATGTATGTATTTGAACACGAGTATCGACCATGATCAAATGTGATCGAATAGTCTGGTCAACAAGTTCAAAAATGGTGAAAATTAGAGATAAAGCTCCTAAAAATATGTACGATAGCTCATTGGATCCGGAAAAACGTATAGAACAATGTATCTCGAGCATTTTCCAGCATGGAAGAAATTGCAAAAGTTATAAACAAATAAAGATGAAAAAAAAACAGGTACTTAGTTTTCCGCTAATAATTCAAAAACTATTGATATTTAAGAAAAGTAACAAATAGATTCTTAAAGAGGAGGAAATTTCCAGTAAAAAAGTCCGGACTCCCGGAACTCTACCTCCATTATTTATAATTTTAATTTAACGCTGAAAATAGGGCTCCAAGCGGCCGATGGAGTGTGCGCGCTCCGCCTCTAAAGCAAGTACATCATGTAAAATAATTCTTCTACAGTATCAAATATCAATTTAAAAATTTGAATAAATTATGGTGTATTGTAAACACTTCAAAAAATTTTGTCCCGTCGGAAAAAAGTTTTTGGGTTAATTTTTCAAAAAGTTAGGCAATTGTTAATCAACAAAATTTTATCGGACTTTCGCTTTCATTGAAGACAACAAAAACTGTTTAAATAATTGGCCTAAAAATTTTTCGCGTCTTGGAGCCCTTCTTATACATATACTCAACAAGATAACGTCATGAAAATTTTTTAAATTTCAATATTTTGTTTATTATAATTTTTTACGTTGGACCATTACTGTTTTTGCGACTAACAATGGCATTAAATAACGCAAGGAAAAATTTTTTTACGCCATTTGTTCAAAAATTGTTTATAAACAAATGGACTAGTTTGATATTAAAAAAAAAAAAACTCACCATTTTGTTGTTTTGACAGAATAATGATTTTTAAGAAAAAAAAATTTATTGAAAATGTTTTTTTATTGTTTATAATCGTTTTTTTCATATCCCAGTGTCTAAATAATTAGTTCAGAAATTATTTTGTCTTCAAAAATCATAATTGGCACTTTTCAATAGAATAACCAAACAATTTTTTTTTTTTATTCATAATTTCATTGTTTATTAGTAGTAGTAGTAAAGTTTTATTGTTTCCACCTTGTTTACAATATTGTAACATTTTCTTCTGATTTGTTATTACGTTCTATCGCTTTGCGCGCTGTTTAACCTAAGTGTGTTTACCTAATGTTTTTCGTTCACAGTGTGACGTCTGTGCTTATTGCGTTAGGCATGTACACATAAACCTTATGCTAGACTCATACAACTCAAAATAAATTCCAAAATAAAATAAAATAGAATCGTCTAAAAAATAAGTAAATAAACCAAAGTAATATTATGCTAGTTAGTACTGACTTAGATAGGTTCAGGTATTGAATTTCTTCTTCTTATTGTTTCTTGCCTGTTGCGTTGTTGGTATCGTCCCTCTGCTGCATTCCCCTCTCCTGTCTCTGCTCTCTCCCTTCTTCTCTCCGTTTACCTTCCTCCCTCCTTTGTTCTCTTTCTCTATCTCTCTTTTTATTTTCCTTTTTCTTCTATTTTATTTAGCAGCACTGACAACTCTTTCATCTTTCTTAGTATTTCCTCCTTTTCTTTTTTCGCTTCTTCCTCTCTTCTTTCTTTTTCTTTTACCTCCGTCTTTTTCTCTCTCTCCGTGCTCCTTGTTTCTTTCCAGTCCTTCTCTCCTCTCTTCCCTCTCAACCATACCTTTAATTCTCTATTGAATTTCCACTCTGTCCCGTCCACTATCAGTACCTCCCCGTCTGATTCCACCTCCTTCCCCTTGCTTCTTTCTTCTCTTTCCTTTTGTCTCGTCCACCATCTTATCTCTCTCTCCTCGTAGGTTAGATCTTTGTCTAGCCCTACTCTCTCCTTCCTTTCTATCTCCTTCCTTTTTCTTAATATGTCTTCTTTATCCTCCTCATTTTGCATCTCCACTATCCATAGATGTCCACCTTTCCCGTCTCCCCTTCCCCATTCTTGTCTGATCGGCGCCTCTTTGCCTAGTGCTTCCTTTATTATTTTTCGGCAGTTTTCCCTCCAGTTTACCTCTTCTACCCTTTCTCCCTTGAATACGATGTTTCTTTTCCTTTTTTCTCTTTCCCTGCTTTCCTGTCTCTCGATCTCTTCCTTCTCTTTCTCTTTCCGTGTCTCAGGTGCCCCGAGTAGACTCCCGGCGGGGGTCGACCCCTCGGCCGCCGCTTGTCCTGCACCCTTCGTCTTCCTTTCCTCTCTCACTTCCATTCTTCTCACCCTCTCCTTTAGCTCTCTTATTTCCACTTTCGCTAGCTCTAGTTCTCTTCTCATCGCTCTCATTTCACCTTCCCTTCTTGCTGCTTCCATTTCTTTTACTGCTTGCTTTGCTTTCCTGCCTTCCTTTACCGCTTCAGGTAGCTTACTGCCTTGCCTCCTTTGTCTGCTCGATTTCCCTTCTACCGATCAGCCGGTTCCTCCTTGCATCCTCCTCTCTGCGGGCATTTTGCCTGCTCGCTTCGTCTGTTTGCCTGCTGCTGCCCTCTGCTACCGATGTATTACTTTCCTTACCGTGCCTCTTTATCCTCTGCTCTACTTTACCTGCTGTCTTCCTTCCCGTCGGTATTCACAGTCTCTGCCCTGCCTTCCTCTTCCCTTGCTCCTTTTCTCTTTTCCTCTTTCTCCTCCAACTTCTCTTCTATTCCGTTTCCTTCTCGTTCTCTACCAGTTTCCTTTGCACTTCCTCTCTCTCCTTGTCTAGTTCTATCAGCCATTTCTCTCCTGCCCCGCTGTCATATAGTATTTCTCTGATTTTGTCCCTGCCTCCACCCGTCTCTCTTCTCCGGCAGTGCTCTAGTACATGTTCCCACGTTTCCTCTTCCCAGTTACATACCCTGCATTTCCTCTTGTCTTCCTGTTCCCAGTATTTTCCTCCTCTCATTTCGTTCCCTAGTCTGTATCTCGCCACTCTGATCATTCTTTTCTCTTTTCCTTTCTCCTTTAGGTATCTGGGTATCCCGTGGGTTCTGATTTCTCTATATGTTTCATTGTACTTTGAGTCTCTTACCCTCGACTCCCTCTCTTGTTCTTGCACTTCTCTGTCTCTTTCTTCCATCTCCCCTTCTATGTTTTCTCCCTCTTCCCTCCTTCTCTCTACTTCTTCTGCGCTGTATCCTCTTTCTTCATAGAATTTCCTCCTTGTCTCTTCCCATTTTGTTCTCTTCTCTCTTTTACCTTCCCTTATTTCTTCCCAGCACTTTCTTGCGATCTCGTTGCCTCCTCCTTCTCTTAGTTTCTTCTCGTACTTCATCGCTCTTCTTCCTGCTCTCGTCCTCATCTTGTCCCTCTTTGTCTCTTCTCTCACCATATACCCCGGCGTCCTGCTGTCTAGCCCCAGTGTCCATCCCTGGTATCTTTCCTGAAGCCCTTCCATTATTTGTCTCTCTTCCCACCCCCATATCTCTGCCCCGTATAGTGCCACGCTCTCTACCAGTGCCGTATATAGCTTTGTCCTCCTTACCCAGTCTCCCTTGAATTTCCTCTTTCCTATTCCCCATACCTGTGCCATTATCACTGTTGCTTTCCTCCATCTGTCTCTGATATGCCTTTCCATACCTCCGTTTCTTTGTAGTACGTAGCCCAGGTATCTGAATTCCTTCACTTCTTCTAGCTGTTGTCCTTTCCATTTCCATTCTATCCTCTTCTCTCTTCCCCCACCTTTCCTGAATCTCATCACTTTCGTCTTCTCCACGTTTAACTCCAGTTGCTTCTTGTCCAGGTATCTCTCCGATCTGGCCAGCATTTCCTTCATTCCTTCTTCGTCCTTCGCCAGTAACACCACGTCATCTGCGTATGCAAGTGACCAGATCTTCTTTCCTCCTGCCACTATTCCTCCGTCCTGCCCTTTTTCTAGCACTTCTTCCCAGTCTGCCATGAAAATGTTAAACAGGTATGGGCTTAGTGGGCATCCCTGCCTCACCCCTTTCTGTGTCCAAAATACTTCCCCTGCTTCCCCCCCGATTCTTATCCTGTTGCCTGTTTCTTTATATATTTCAGCTATGGCTTTCCCTAGTCTGTTGCTTACCCCTCTTTTCTTCATCGCCTCCCATAGCTTCTGCCTGTTTACAGTATCGAAGGCCGCCCTTAGGTCTATGAAGACTGCTATTACCTTCCCTCTTTCTTTCTTTATCTCTCTTCCTACCGCGTGATTCAATACGTAGACGTTCTCCGTCGCTCCTCTGCCTTTCCTAAATCCCACCTGATTTTCCGGCACTATTCCTTTGCTTTCTATCTCCTTATTTAGTCTTTCTGCTAGCACCGCCGCGTATATCTTGTAGCCTGTGGGCATTAGCGTTATTCCTCTGTAGTTCTTGACTTGTGTCACCTCCCCTTTTTTATGTACTGGCACTATTAACCCATCTCTCCAGCCTCTGGGGAACCCTTCACCTGCCCACGCCTTCTGTAAAACTTGTGTCAGTCCCTCCCTCACTTCTTTGCCTCCGTATAGCCATGCTTCGTTTTCTATCCCATCGCTGCCCGCTGCCTTTCCTTTTTTCAGTTTTGCTATGACCCTCTCCACCTCTTCCTTTTTTATCTCATTCTCTCCCTGTTCCTCCCCTTCCGCCTCCTTATTCTTCTCTTCGTCTTCTTCTGTTGTTCTTCTTCTTCCCTCTCCTATGTCTGCAGTTTGCGTTTTGGTCCCGCCTAGCTGTTCCATGAAGTGCTTTTCCCATTCTTGCATCGTTATCTCCTCACAGATTCCTGTTCTTCCTTTCCTTTCTTTGTTTATCACCTGCCATATTTCTCTTTCACTCCTTGCGTTCTTCGCCTCTTTAACTATTCTCTCTCTTTCCTCTTCTCTTTTCTTTTCACAGATTTCCCTGTATGCCTTCCTCTTCGCCCTGTATTCTTCGTATCCCTCTTCTGCCCTTTCTTTTCTTCTCGCCTCTCTTAGCGCTTTTCTGGCTTCTTTTTTCATTTCCGCGCATTCGTCGTCCCACCATCTGCATGCTTTGTTTTCTTTTTGTTTTCCCCCTATACTCTTTTCCAGCTGATTGCCTTTCTCATCTTCCCCACCAGCTCCTCCCATTGTTCTCCTACTCCTTCTTTTGTTATCCTTATCCTTCTCGCCTTTTCTATGTAGTTTTCTATCCCCTTTTCGGTCCAGTCTCCTGCTTCCCTCCTTTTGCCCTTTGCTGTTCTTTCTTCTCTCCTTGTTTCTTGTTTTAGCGTTAGTACCAGTGGGGCGTGGTCTGATTCTGATCTATCCAGTACTTCGAGGCTTTTTATATCTTCTCCTGCCTCCGCGTTGCTTATGACGTAATCGATCACTGACTTCCCCCTTGCTCCTACGTATGTTATCTCCCCGTCTTCGTCCCCTGCTATTGCCCCGTTTAGGATCCCCAGTCCTTCCTTCTCTACCATTTCTATGAGTTTCCTCCCTTCTTTATTTATTACTTCGTCTTTGGACCTCCTGTTGTCTACTTCTTTCTCCTCCCCTTCTTCCCCTGCTATCATCCCACCTTCTCTCCCGGTTCTTGCATTCAGGTCTCCTCCTATTACTACCGCATCCTCTCTTTTTCCTTCTTTCAGTCTCCTTTCAATGATTTTGCTTTTTGCTTCCATTTCCTGGTTTGCGTAAACTGTGAGGACTCTCCATTCCTTCCCTCTTATCCTTATTTTCCTCTCTACAACTCCCTCCTCTTCTGTACCGCCTGCCTCTTCTTCTTCTATCCCGTTCCTAACCCCGGTTATTATTCCTCCTTTTGCTCTGCCTTTCCTGTGCTCCCTTGTGGCTGGTTGGCATTTCCATTTGTATCCTTCTGGAAGTATGTTTCGTGTCTTCTTCCATCCTTTTTCCTCTACCCATGTGTCCACCAGTCCGACTATGTCCCAGCTTCCTATCATTTCCCATACCTCATCGTCCTTCCCCCATGCTCCTGCTATGTTCCAGAAGCCTATCTTTAGTTCCTCTTTGGCCTGATTCTCTTTGTTTCCTATTTCCCCATTACTTTTTGCCTTTTCTCTTGTTTCCTCTCCCCTTCTCCTGAGCTTGTCTTCGTCTCCTCATCCCCCTCTTGTGACACCTCTTCCTCTGCCTCCTCTTCCTCTGCCTCCTCTTCCTCTCCCTCTTGTTTCGTTTCCTCTTCTTATCCCTTGCGTTTCGTGGCCTCTTCCAGTCATTTCCACTAGTTTACCTGTTTCTTCTTCCCATTTCCATACTCTCCCCTCTATCTCTATCCTCTGATAGCTTACCCTTGCTCTTTTCCCCTTTCCTCTCTCCTCCTTTGCGAGTTCTACCAGATACCTCTGTGTTTCTCTTTCTGCTCTTGTTAGGTCGTTGTCGATGAAGACCCTTCTGACCCCTAGCTTGCTCTTGTTCTCCATTATTTTCTTTTTTTCTTCCCATGTCCCTATTTCCGCTACTATTAGCTTGTTTCCCTCTTGCCCTTCCGTTCTTGCCCCTGCTATGCTTATGCACAGGCCTGTTAGCTCTTCCGCTAGTTTGCCCACTGCCTCTTTCTCTTCCCCTGCTCTTGCTTCCAGGCCTCTGACTACTATCCTGTTCTTTCTTTCCCTCCTTTCTCTCCATTCCATTCTTCTTTCTACCTCTTTCAGACCCTCTGTCACGCTCTCTTCTGCTTTTTTCAGTCTTTCTTCTCTTTCCTCTTCTGCTTCCGCCTCAGCTTCCCTCCTCTTTCCTATCTCTTCTTTTATTTTCTTCTCTAGTTCCATTTGTGTCTCTATTCTACTTGTCTCTTCTTTTTCTTTCTCCCTCTTTTCCAGTTCCCTTATCCTGTCTTCTAGTCTCCTTCTCTCTCTCTCTCCTTCGTATCTCACTGTCTCTATTTTTTCGTTTACTTTCCCTAGCTCTTCTTTCATCTCCTTTCTACCTAGTTCTGCCTCTTCCCGCATTTTCCTTATCTCCAGCATTATCTCCTTCAGCCCTTCTGACACGCTCTCTTTTATTTGCTCTTTGGATCCTCCTGCTCGTGCTGCTTCTGTCTCTGGCGGGGATCTCATCGTCTTGTCGCCCCTTTTGAATATTCTCCCGCTTTCCGTCTCCGCCTCCGATTCGCTGTCTGCCCTTTCTTCTTCCTCATCTCTTTTCCTTTTCCACAGCTCGGTTACAGAGCCTAATGATCCTAGCGACTGTGTTCTTGCTACGCCCAGCCTCTCCGCGTTTGTCGGTCTCCCTCTCCTCTTGGCCTTGGGCGAACCAGCCGGCGTCCCCCACACTTCCTTCATCTCCCCGCTGCCTGTCACTGTCCCCTCCTCTTTCTCTTCCTCTCCCTTTTCCTCTCCGGGCATGTTGCCTCACTTGACTTGTGTGGTGTCTCGGTTTTGACTCGCGTGGTCTCGCCCTCCCTCTTTCCCGCACCCCCTCCCGTTGCTAGGTTATGTTATGTTACGTTTAGCTTTGCCGTCTTTTTATCCTTACCCCCTCCTTCTGTCTTTCTTTCCCTGCTTTGCTTCTCACTTTGCACTTTCCTCTTACCGGACTTTTATCGCCCTATCTTTCAGGTTCTTTCGTATTCGCCTGTTTCACTTACTGGGTTTTTTGATCGACCTGTCACTTTGCTGTATCACCCGGAAGTCTCAATTTCATTGTTTATTAGGTCAACAATTTGTTATAAACGAATTGCTAACCGCATTATATTTTTTTCCTGAAACTACTAAAAATTACGAGAACAACCATATACTGCAAAGTATCGAAAAAAATTTTGTTTAATTTTATATTGTACTTTAAAAAATTACGTGCCACAAAAGTTGCAGCGGCCACTTCATTTTTCAAGTAACAAACCTCTATAACTTTTAAACTATTAGAGACACGAAAATGAACATTCAGGTCGTTTTTCTATAGGGTGGAGTGATCTTTCAAATGAGTTATTAACCAAGTTTGTAGATATGATTGATCAGCTATTATATGCATTTGTTCATGAAATTTGAGGGTTCTTTTGACAGTTTCGAATCTTTTATGTCTTATGACTTGTTAAAAAATGGGAATACTGTATTAGACCTCCAAGACAAATTTGTTCAGTGATAAAATATCTTCCAAATAAGTGTTTGATCATATTGTTTATTTTAAAGTAAATAGATTTTCCGGTCAAATTCTTTAGTCTTACTAGGATTTTATCAAATTTACAGTATTTATTTATCATACAGTATTCCCATTTTTTAACAAGTCATAAGACATAAAAGATTCGAAACTATCAAAAGAACCTTCAAATTTCATGAACAAATGCATATAATAGCTGATCAACCATAGCTACAAACTTGGTTAATAACTGTATTGGAAAGATCACTCCACCCTATAGAAAAACGACCTGAATGTTCATTTTCGTGTCTCTAATAGTTTAAAAGTTATAGAGGTTTGTTACTTGAAAAATGAAGTGGCCGCTGCAACTTTTGTGGCACGTAATTTTTTAAAGTACAATATAAAATTAAACAAAATTTTTTTCGATACTTTGCAGTATATGGTTGTTCTCGTAATTTTTAGTAGTTTCAGGAAAAAAATATAATGCGATTAGCAATTCGTTTATAACAAATTGTTGACCTAATAAACAATGAAATTATGAATAAGAAAAAAAAATTGTTTGGTTATTCTATTGAAAAGTGCCAATTATGCTTTTTGAAGACAAAATAATTTCTGAACTAATTATTTAGACACTGGGATATGAAAAAAACGATTATAAACAATAAAAAAACATTTTCAATAAATTTTTTTTTTCTTAAAAATCATTATTCTGTCAAAACAACAAAATTGTGAGTTTTTTTTTTAATATCAAACTAGTCCATTTGTTTATAAACAATTTTTGAACAAATGGCGTAAAAAATTTTTCCCTTGCGTTATTTAATGCCATTGTTAGTTGCAAAAACAGTAATGGTCCAACGTTTGTGTTATGTCTATTAATTGGGTTAGGTCCCCTGTTCAATATATAAAGATATACCTGAGGAGTATGAGGGTGAACGATAGTGATAGTAATTATAATCAAACTTAAATCTTTATTTCTAGTAGTAGAGTTATAATGGTTGGCGTTGTCTCTTGTATGGAGGTTAGTAATGGAGTGAAGCTAGAGGGAAAGGTAGACAGTGGCTATGGGAATAAGATAGAAGGATTATAGCTGACTCGCTGCATTTGGCAGTGCCGTGTGCAGCGAGTATCTTGTCGGGACGTTAGGACAGGATGCGGACGATCGGGTAACAGGTAGATAGACAGAGTAGAGATGTAGAGGAACAGGGGGATAGAGGTAAGTGAGGGGAGAGCGTACGGGTGGTGACACCCGGACGTAACACCCCCCCCCGTTAGAGGAAACATATTGATTAGGTACAAGTAATATGTTTCTATCTGACGTAGTTAGATATAGGTGTAGTTATATGGAGACAGTTGTGAAGTATGAATGGATGTATGTGTATTGTGAGTGGACCAAGTAGTATGGCACTAGCCTTTATTAGGTCCGATAGTACATATAGTAGTGTAGTAGTGTAGCATAGTCGTGTGTCGAATATGGTACGATTATGTATTATTCTTAAAATTAGGATTGCGGTTCGGTAATTGGTAATATATGTAGAATTACATTTTAAGGTATTGGTAGGTATGTAGTTGAATCATTTGTAGATTTTAGCTTCTGGTTCAGTAATTTGTCAATGGGATAGCGTATTAGGTATGAGGTGTGAGGGAATTACAATATTATGTTCGAGCGTAGTGTTATGAAATAAGATGCGTATAATAGTGATAGTACCTATAGGCGTCGTGAGAGTATCGTAGATGTACGTGTATAGGGATTGTGCGATCCAAATGTTATCTAAAGTTATATTATATTATAAAGGCTTAAGTCTAGGTAAGTAATCACAGTTTCTAAAAACATTGGTAATGGTATACATGGTTGTGTATGGTAGGTTTCCGTAGATTTCGGATGTTATGGTTAACATGGTATAGGTATGACTTATAATCTATCTTACACTATTTAGGTTTATATAGGTATATGTATAAGCAAATGATCTAGTGACGTTATAATGTTATCGTTAAGATTAAATGAGCGTAGCGACGACTTGTAATGTATTTAATCGTAATAGTCTACTATTTCTAGCGGGTGCGAGTTCGTCGTTGTTTTGCGTAGGAGTTGGGGTTTTTGGATTTTGGTTTTATATATAGTCGGATTTGTTGTGAATAGTATTGATGTGTAACGTTTGTCTCCATCATTTCGAGTGTCGTGTCGTATCTGTAATTATTTGTCTTGTTAGTCTCGTGTGTGTGCTAATTTTAATTTATTTAGGTGAACTATTTTTGTTTTGTTTGGCGTAATGTAAATTTCTGCGTTGATGTTGTCGATTATTTGTTTGATAACGTAGGGACCTTTGTAATGGTCGTCAAATTTGGAACGAGTTTCGTTTAGTAAGAAGACGTTTTGTCCGGCTTCGAAGGTTTGCGGATTGATTTTCCTGTCGTAATAAGTTTTTGACTTTACTTTAGCTTCTTTTAGGTTCAATGCTGCTTGTTTCCGTATGTCGTGCATGTTTGTCATTAGGTCAAGGATAAAAGTATTGTACGTGTTTGTCATTGCGTCTGTTATTCTTAGGTCCGACGGTAATCGGGCTTCTTTGCCAAATATTAGTTGGTGCGGTGTGAAGTCCGTACCCTCATGTCTCGCGGTGTTGTAGCAGAAGATCGCAAAGCGGATGTATTCGTCCCAGTCTTTACCCGCGTTTGTGTAATGTTTGATGTGTTCAGTTAGTACGAGGTGACTGCGCTCCAGCGATCCGTTCGATTGCGGGCGATAGGCAGTTGTTCGGACTTGTTTGATTTTAAAGAGTTTGCTAATTTGTTTGATTGCGGTACTCATAAAGTTCTGTCCTTGGTCCGTCAGTATTGTTCGTGGAGCTCCGTAACGCGTAATATATTCTTTGGCGAAAGCTACACCTATTGTTTGGGCAGTAGCATTGGGGAGTGGTATTGCGTCTAGGAACTTGGTTAAGTTGCACTGGATCGTTAAGAGATATTGGTTGTTGGATTTCGTGATCGGGAGTGGCCCTACAATATCGAGTGCTACTTTATCGAAAGCGTCTGCTGGTGTATCCGTGATTATCATGGGCAACTTGGTCTTGATTCTCACTAATTTTTTTCTTTGGCAACTGTCGCAGGCCCTGATAAAGTTTTCTATTTGAGTTTTCAGATTTGGCCAAATGTATTTTTCTCTTATTCGGTTGAATGTTTTTGTTACCCCTTGATGGCCGCCGATTAGCGATTCATGGTATTCTCTAATTATTTCGTCGCGTAGGGTTTCGTCGGGCGTGATAATTTCTTCGGTACAGAGTGTGATTTTAATGTTGGTGTTCGCGAAGGTGTAATAGAATAGTTTTTTGATCGTTGACCATTGAAAGCTGCCTAGCCCAACGTTGGTTTTCGCGAAGGCGAAAGAGTTTATATTTTTACGTATTAGGATGCGTTTGAGGTTGAGGAGTATGTTGTGCAGGTCTTCCAGATTGTCTTTGTCCGTATGTTTGTTTTTTATTATAAGTGTGAGAATATATTTATCTTTGGATTTTGTAACAGCTATTTCCAGTTTCCGTGGTGTTCGAATTGTAAACGTTTTTCTGTTCAGCATGTTCTTGTCTATCAGTCGTTTTGTCAATGGGTCATCTGTCGGGTGTTCTGCCGGTACGCAGTGAACGTAGTTGTCGTGTATTAGGAACATTCCGTCTTTTGATTCTTTGATGTTGGTCGCAGGTATTATGTTATCTAGATTGTTTATGAAATGATTGAAATCGTTAGGTGTGTTGTCGGTATCGTCGTTCTGAGTGTCCCTTTGTTGTGGGGTGTCAGTGGTAGGGATGGGGAAGTCGTTGCGTAGGTTTTGGGGATCTAAGGTGTCTATTGATAAGTGGGAGTCGTCACTATCAGGTGATCTCGAGTTCTCGGGCTCTGACGAATAATCTGTATCCGTCGTATGGTCAGTAGTGTTATCTATTTCTGGCGGTGGAATGGTGTTGCGTTGCGTTGTCGGGAGTGATCCGTGAGGTATTGGATTTTCGTATACGCAAATGGTGATCTTAATGTCTGTGTCTTTGAATATATAATGGATCATACGACTCACTATGTCCCAGCTAAGGTGGTCTAAGCCGCAACCTAATCTTGGTATTGATAGTGATCTCACTCCTTCTCTGATAAGCGCTACTTTGAGTTTGGCTAGTGTTTTGTACATTACTTCTTTCGTAGGTTTGTCAAAGTGGCGTTCTTTTGTTACCAAATTATAAATTATACGTCGTGGGTATGTAACTGTAATAATGTCTGTTACTTTAGGGTTCATGGCTCGAAGTTGTTTGCGTTGTATCAGTCCTTGTTTCACCATCTGATCCGCGACACCCAGTGAAGCTTTACAGTCCGCTGAAATACAGTGTGCCAGGTTGTCTTTTTGTTTTAGTACGTCGGCGTGTGTCTCTGTGATGTTTTTATTGTAAGTCAAAGGCAGGAAATCTACATCTACGAGGAATTGATCGTAGGGGGGTGTGTTTTCCAGATTTTGTTCGGTAGAAGTTCCGGCTAGTCTGTCGCGTGAGACTTCTCGTTTCTTTACATCTAGCCTAGTATGTGTTACTGCTGACTCCGAGTCCGTTGTTGTATTTGTGCTAGGGAGTTTTTTATAAACTCTTTTGCGTATATACGGTGCAGATCCTGGCCTATTATCTTTCGACGTTCCGGGTTGAGGATCGGGTAGTTTGCTCCGCTCCTCTTTGCTACGGTCCGTACGTATGTGCGGGACTTTTCGTTTTATATCGGGGGTCGCGTCTGTAGTTTGTTTGCGAATATTTTTGTGAGCTCTTTGGCCCGAGTTAGATGAGGTTGTAATAATGCGCTTACGACGGGTGTGTACCTGAATGTCTGAGTCATTCGTAGAGTCTGAGCTATCGTCTGCGTTCGGTTTGTGTCGCGGTGCCGGGTTACCTGAAGATTGTGTATCGCGATGTCGTTTATTCGTTTTCTTCGAGCTCAGGTAGGTCTCTGGGGAGTTTGTTTGTTTATCGTCGTTTTCTTCTAGAGGTGTCGAGTAGTGAGTGGATTCGGATAGGTGGGTTGGTTCTCGGGCTCTGACGAATAATCTGTATCCGTCGTATGGTCAGTAGTGTTATCTATTTCTGGCGGTGGAATGGTGTTGCGTTGCGTTGTCGGGAGTGATCCGTGAGGTATTGGATTTTCGTATACGCAAATGGTGATCTTAATGTCTGTGTCTTTGAATATATAATGGATCATACGACTCACTATGTCCCAGCTAAGGTGGTCTAAGCCGCAACCTAATCTTGGTATTGATAGTGATCTCACTCCTTCTCTGATAAGCGCTACTTTGAGTTTGGCTAGTGTTTTGTACATTACTTCTTTCGTAGGTTTGTCAAAGTGGCGTTCTTTTGTTACCAAATTATAAATTATACGTCGTGGGTATGTAACTGTAATAATGTCTGTTACTTTAGGGTTCATGGCTCGAAGTTGTTTGCGTTGTATCAGTCCTTGTTTCACCATCTGATCCGCGACACCCAGTGAAGCTTTACAGTCCGCTGAAATACAGTGTGCCAGGTTGTCTTTTTGTTTTAGTACGTCGGCGTGTGTCTCTGTGATGTTTTTATTGTAAGTCAAAGGCAGGAAATCTACATCTACGAGGAATTGATCGTAGGGGGGTGTGTTTTCCAGATTTTGTTCGGTAGAAGTTCCGGCTAGTCTGTCGCGTGAGACTTCTCGTTTCTTTACATCTAGCCTAGTATGTGTTACTGCTGACTCCGAGTCCGTTGTTGTATTTGTGCTAGGGAGTTTTTTATAAACTCTTTTGCGTATATACGGTGCAGATCCTGGCCTATTATCTTTCGACGTTCCGGGTTGAGGATCGGGTAGTTTGCTCCGCTCCTCTTTGCTACGGTCCGTACGTATGTGCGGGACTTTTCGTTTTATATCGGGGGTCGCGTCTGTAGTTTGTTTGCGAATATTTTTGTGAGCTCTTTGGCCCGAGTTAGATGAGGTTGTAATAATGCGCTTACGACGGGTGTGTACCTGAATGTCTGAGTCATTCGTAGAGTCTGAGCTATCGTCTGCGTTCGGTTTGTGTCGCGGTGCCGGGTTACCTGAAGATTGTGTATCGCGATGTCGTTTATTCGTTTTCTTCGAGCTCAGGTAGGTCTCTGGGGAGTTTGTTTGTTTATCGTCGTTTTCTTCTAGAGGTGTCGAGTAGTGAGTGGATTCGGATAGGTGGGTTGGTTCTTTCTTTCGTGGGGCAGGGTTATTAGAGGAGTCGGTAGTCCTTAGTCTTTTAGCGGGTTTAGATTTTTGATTGATAATTTCAACGTCTGAGCTGTCCGAGAGGTCTGATGTTGCCATGGTTGGCGTTTGCTGCGCCTTAGTTCTTTTAGTTGGGGCAGGGTTAGTGGATTCGTCAGTGGTTTGTCGGGGGCGTCTCGGGAATTGATGTGCTAGTTTTTTCTTTTTGTTAGTTTCCTCTGAGGGTTCTGTATCGGTTCTAAGGCGTTTTGAATCAAGAGGTAGGATCTGGATCGGGTTAGGTGGAGGGTTTCTAGATAGCGCGTCCGCGTTTGAATTCATTTTACCTTTTTTGTAAATAACGTTGTAAGAATATTCGTCGAGTGTCAGGCGCCATCGTAGCAGTCGCGAAGTTGGGTCTTTGACATTATTTATCCAGACTAATGGTCTGTGATCCGTGACAAGTGTAAATGTGCGTCCGTAAAGGTATGGTCGAAAGTGTTTCACCGCGAAGATAATTGCTAGCAGTTCTTTGTCAATTGTCGAGTAGTTGACTTCTGCTTTTTCGAGAGATCTTGAGGCGTATGCGATGGGTAGGTCTTCGCCGATTTTGCCTTGGCTAAGAATCGCGCCTACAGCGCAGTTTGAGGCATCAGTTGTTAATACGAATGGTTTTTCAAAGTCCGGGTATTGTAAGATAGGTTCATCGCAAAGGCTATCTCGTAAGGTCTCGAACGCGGCTTGGTGTTCGGACGTCCACAGGAATGGAGTGTTTTTCTTCAGTAGGTTATTTATGGGCTTCGCGATTTTTGATAAGTTAGGTATGAATCTTCGGTAGTAGCCGATTAATCCTAGAAATTGTTTAATTTGTTTAGGATTTGTAGGTACGGGGTAGTCTTTTACGGCTGCTATTTTGTTTGGGTCCGGTTTTACTCCGTCTTTCGTGATTACGTGGCCTAGGTATGCTACTTCTTTACGCAGGAATTCACATTTGTCGGGCTGAAGCGTTAGTCCGGCATTGGATAATCGTTCCATGAGTTTTTTGAATTTGACCGCATGTTCTTCTAAAGACCTCGCATAGATTACAATGTCGTCCAAATAGACGAAAACTTCGTTGCCTAGGAGTCCAGAAAGTACCTGATCCATTAGGCGTTGGAAGGTCGAGGGTGCATTTTTCAGCCCAAAGGGCATTCTGTTATATTCATAATGGCCGTGCGGAGTTGAAAAGGCCGTTTTTGGACTGTGGTCAGGGTGCATTGGTATCTGGTGGAAACCTGACGCCAAGTCGAATTTAGAGAAGTATTTGGCGGACCCTAATTGATCTAAGATGTCTGTTATGTTGGGGAGAGGATAGGCGTCACCGATAGTTTTTTCGTTAAGTTTGCGGAAGTCTATGACCATGCGCCATTTCTTATTGCCGGTGGCGTCTACTTTCTTGGGCACTATCCAAACCGGCGAGTTGTATGGTGAGGAAGAGTGTTTAATAATATTTTGATCGAGGAGTTTGTTGACTTGCCTATCTATCTCTTCTTTGTGAATCTGAGGATATCTGTACTGTTTTGTGTGAATTGGGATGTCATCTGTGGTTGGGATAGTGTGGCTAACTAGTTGCGTATGTTTTAAGTTGTCGCCCGGTAAAAAGAAGAGGTGGTTAAATTGTATAGCAAGGTCGGTTATCGATTGTTTTTCTTCGTTATTTAGATGGTCTAGTCGGAGGTTTTCTATAAGCGTGTGGAGACGTTTTGAGTTATGGTCAGGGGAGAAGTGAAGCGTGCGGAAATTGTCATTAGTATTAGTTTCGCGAGCCTTAGTTAATAGGATTGATTGGACGTTGGCGAGTTTTGCATCGGTCAGCTGGGTTCTTGTGTCCTTGAGTTCGTCGACTTCTTCTAAGGTTACTACGGGTCTCTTTATCTCGACAGCTGACTCGCTGGAGTTAATCGCGTAAGCATATGCTAGGCCGTTTCTGTTCGTGACTAAGGCCTTGCCAAGAAAAATATTGGGACCAAGGTCTATATTATCAATGAACCCTGTTTTTAAGGTTGGGTTGGCTACTTTCATTGATATTACCGTACCGGTTCGCGGAGGAATGGATATTATGTTTTCGTCTAGTATTTTTAGTGGTTTACAGTTATCCGTTGTCACTGTACCATTTCCAAACGAAATCGTGGCATTTTCGTTGTATAAAAATTTCGTCCCCAGAATACCATCTTCCTTTATTGGGAAGGAATTATCAACTAGGTGAAAAACGTGCCAACTATTGCCGATCTGTACGTTAACGCTTCCCAGGGTTTCTACAGTACCGTCCGTTGTGCCGGTTATCTGGGTTTTATCTGTCACGGTATAGTGTACGTTCGGTTTGACTGCGTTAAGTTTCATTATGTTTATGTCGGCTCCGGTGTCGATCAAGAGTGTGCTTGTCTGTTTTTCAAGTTGGGGTGTGTGTAGGTGTATCTTGGGTGTTTGTGTTACCGCCGTTGTGAGAATGCGAGATGTTCTCATATTATTGTTTGAGGATCTGTAGCGAAGTGGGATAACACCTGTATTTCTGGAATGGAGTTGGTCATTTTTAAAACAGATTGTCGCTTCTTCGAGTCGTAGGAAATCGGCGCTCAAAAGGCCGTCTTCTCGTATAGGGAATTCGTCGCTTATTACGTGAAATTCGTGGCAAGTTCCGGCAAATTATAGATTAATGCTACCTAGTGTTTCCGTGTATCCCTCTGTTATTCCCGAAATGTAGCGTCTATTTCTTGGTTCGAAATGAGTGTCTGAGGTGATGGTCCGTCGTTTTATTAGGTTTAAATTTGCACCGGTGTCTACTATTAGTGTTCCGGTATAGCCGATAATTTGCGGTGATTGAATTGTAATGGTTGGTGATTCTAGGAGAATCCTTTCAACGTGTTCGGACGCTTTTTTAGAGTTCGGGGCGTTGGCGCGTCCGTGTGGTCCCGTTACTCGTTTAAATGTAGTGATTCTACTGGAAAGTTGTTAGTATTTGCGAAATTTGTATTTGTTTAATTTACGCGTGCGTATCTTGGTTGTTCAAAGTTGGATCTGTTTCGGTTTTCGTCAGGTTGGTTTGGTCGTTGACCGGAGTTGTTATGTTGAGGTCTGTTTTGTATCTGAGATTGTTGGGCGTATGTTGGAGTGTTTGGTTGATGGAAGGAAGGATTTTGGGTTGTCTGTCGATTTTGATAGTTTCGCGTGCGGCACCATTGGATTGTATGCCCTTTACGTTCACAATATGTACAAGACAAATTGTCGGTACGCTCTCGTAATCTACAGTTATCTAACGAGTGCCCAACACGCTTGCAAAACCTACAGTTCAGCGACGGGTCGTGAGGCGGTGTTTGTTTTGTGTTACTACTACGGTTTTGAACCGGTTCATCGGTTTTTGAACTGTTTTGGTACCGTTTCGTATCGCTCGGTGTCTGCGATTGTAATTTTTGCCTTTCTAATATCATTCTTTCCGCGCTCACCGCCTTATCAACTGCCGCTCGCAGCGTGTTTGGCTTCTCGGTTGACACCCTTTGTTCTAGCGCGTCACATAGACCTTTTATAAAGGCGCGTAAGGCGTTATCTTCAACGTTCTTTATCAGTATAGTCGCATGTTCGGCGGTTTCTTTCGAATCTATAATGTCAATGGCCGTATCTACAAGTTCTTCTATTCTAGTTCCGTATTCTAATGCGGTCTCATTTTTCTCTTGACGTGCACACGCTATAGCACATTGCACGTCTGATAGTTTTTGTTTCGGTTCAAACGCGCGTTTTAAATTATCTATAATTGGTCTTAGTGTCTGGAGGCTATCTCGCGGAAGGGCTCTTTCTGCATGGCCTTCGATTTTCGATCGTACAAGTGCGGCAAATAGAAGTGAATCTCGCGGATCTATTAGTATTTCTGCGTTTTCAACTTTCCGAAGGAAAGATTTTACTGTAATGTTTGATCCGTCGAAAGTTGGGATCAGTGTAGCCGCCACTTTCAATGGTAGAAATTTCGTCTCTGCGTCGGACATGATTTTCGACAAGGTTTACGACTTATTTTAATGGTATACGTATATTAGGTTAGCTTACGTTCTGGAAATTATGGTAAGTACGATGAGAGTGATTATTCTTGGCATATCTCTGAAGTGGTGATCGTTGGTGGAGAGATGACGATTCTGGATCTGGTAGTCGGGCGATAGTGTTGGTGATATCGGCGTCTTGAAATCGTCACCGGGCTTCGTCGTTGGAGCGAGTTCGCTCTTTGTTGGGCGAGGTGCCTTTGAGGTTCGGTTTCAGTTGATTGATAGTCTTGGCAGATCTTGTGATTGCCAATTATCGCCAGGTTGATAATGGCGGTTTCGTAGCTCACACTTTTTGGGTGTATGAGTGATTGGCGTAGCACTAGTTATAACGTGCAGTATAGACGAACTTCGTTACGTTTTGTCCGTAATTTGGTTAACAGTTCACAAAACTTGTGTTACTCGTCGTTTCACTGTTTGATATCACAATTTGTTGAGTTAGCTGGTTTATATTTTTGTGGTAGTTCGTTCACTTTTGATATACCCTCAGTAACAGGGGGACCACCGCTGCCACCAGTGTTATGTCTATTAATTGGGTTAGGTCCCCTGTTCAATATATAAAGATATACCTGAGGAGTATGAGGGTGAACGATAGTGATAGTAATTATAATCAAACTTAAATCTTTATTTCTAGTAGTAGAGTTATAATGGTTGGCGTTGTCTCTTGTATGGAGGTTAGTAATGGAGTGAAGCTAGAGGGAAAGGTAGACAGTGGCTATGGGAATAAGATAGAAGGATTATAGCTGACTCGCTGCATTTGGCAGTGCCGTGTGCAGCGAGTATCTTGTCGGGACGTTAGGACAGGATGCGGACGATCGGGTAACAGGTAGATAGACAGAGTAGAGATGTAGAGGAACAGGGGGATAGAGGTAAGTGAGGGGAGAGCGTACGGGTGGTGACACCCGGACGTAACATTTGTTTAAAAAAAATTTTTTGACAAGGTTTTTGGAAAATTTAATTTTTGGTTGACTTTAAAAAATTATAATAAACAAAATATTGAAATTTAAAAAATTTTCATGACGTTATCTTGTTGAGTATATGTATAAGAAGGGCTCCAAGACTCGAAAAATTTTTAGGCCAATTATTTAAACAGTTTTTGTTGTCTTCAATGAAAGCGAAAGTCCGATAAAATTTTGTTGATTAACAATTGCCTAACTTTTTGAAAAATTAACCCAAAAACTTTTTTCCGACGGGACAAAATTTTTTGAAGTGTTTACAATACACCATAATTTATTCAAATTTTTAAATTGATATTTGATACTGTAGAAGAATTATTTTACATGATGTACTTGCTTTAGAGGCGGAGCGCGCACACCCCATCGGCCGCTTGGAGCCCTATTTTCAGCGTTAAATTAAAATTATAAATAATGGAGGTAGAGTTCCGGGAGTCCGGACTTTTTTACTGGAAATTTCCTCCTCTTTAAGAATCTATTTGTTACTTTTCTTAAATATCAATAGTTTTTGAATTATTAGCGGAAAACTAAGTACCTGTTTTTTTTTCATCTTTATTTGTTTATAACTTTTGCAATTTCTTCCATGCTGGAAAATGCTCGAGATACATTGTTCTATACGTTTTTCCGGATCCAATGAGCTATCGCACATATTTTTAGGAGCTTTATCTCTAATTTTCACCATTTTTGAACTTGTTGACCAGACTACGAACGCACGCAACGCAGTAAGTACCTGGGGCTGGTACCGTTACCAACGGTTACCTCTCGAAATCCAAACAAACAATAATCTGTTTTATGTATGTAATTGCGAAGATCATGAAAACGGTGTGATTGTGCTGTGGATATATAAGTGGTCCATTTTTCTTGAGATGAAACGAACTTATACGAAAACATCAAGAACGACGGCATGGAGGAGCCAGAAGAAATTTATTCAGAGGCGTATTTCTGACGGATCTAGTTCTGATGAAACAGAAGAATTTTCAGACCATCAACCAGGGACGCTCGACGAAGAAGCTGACTTGGGAAATAGTAAGGCAACCAAATACTATAGTGATAGCTTTGAAAGGAGACTACTGGAATTTTGGCGAAAATCGATTCTATACGAATGTTATAAAAATTGCAGAATATGCTCCACACAGGTTCTCATTGATTCAGACATGATTATGCATCACATCTAGCATGTTTTCGGAATACTTCGGTTCAGCTCCAGAAAAATTGTATTATTTTTAATATTTTATTGCGCCGTATTATAGACTTCAACCTCATAATCTTCGCATAATTAGAAATACTCAAAGTCAATGCATTTTGTACAGGGGACGCGATACAAGATTACAGTATAACTTATGACAGTTGTACAGCTTTTGATGATTCACCACAGTGTACCGATGATGACGAAATTGCGCATAATACCATAGAGGAAGTCGAGCACGCTGCTTCTAGTACTGAGCACGAAGAAAGCGACACCGAACTAGAGGATGGGGAATTTACTCAGAATAATTACGCATCTGATAAAATATACAATGGATCATCTTTGACTGTCATGGAAAGCTGCGTCATGCTGATGAGTTTTTTTCTACACTTCAAGCTGTCGTATGCTTGTATGAATGCCCTCTTAGTTCTAATTAATTCTCATTTGCCATCCAATAACAGAGTCATTAAATCAATGTATTTGCTCAGAAAATTTTTTTCATCAAGTAATCAGATGTACAAAAAAGTACAATGCTGTAGCTTATGTGGACGCATATTAACTAATGAGACGAGGTGCCAAAATTGTCCCAAAAGTCTTGTCTGCTCATTTCTAATATTTGATATTGAGTCACAAATTCACACACTCTTTGAGAGAGCAGATTTCATTGCAGACTTAACGCTAAGATTTCATAAAACAAAAGATCCTTCCACCTTAGAACATATAACGGATGGCACCCTTTATCAGTCATTCAAAACGTATATTAAAAGCGTTTATGACTTCACACTTATGTTGTACACAGATGGAATGCAACTCTACAATTCGAGTAATATAACAGTTTGGCCAATTTTGTTCACTTTTAACGAACTTCCATTTCATAAAAGATATTTACCACAAAATATAATATTTGGAGGATTGTGGTATGCAAGTAGTAAGCCTCGTTTTGATGCATTTATGTTACCGCTGGTCGAGTCATTCAAAAAATTGAAAACTGGAATCAAGGTCATGCCTCCGACTAAGAATTTCGTAAGTGTTCGAGGATATCTGTTATCCTGTACAGCAGATGTGCCAGCTAAAGCACAATTGTTGAATATGAAGAACCATAATGGTTTTTATAGTTGTATCAAATGTCTCATTAAAGGGGAAACTATCAGAATGGAAGGCAATAAAAGAAAATTTGTATACAAATTCTCCGAAAACTTAGTTTCAAGATGTCATAAACAGTTTATTTGTCACAGTGAAGAAGCACAAAGAACCAAGAAAGCTGTATTCGGTCTCAAAGGGGTTAATATTTTTTCTAAACTAGTTGTAGATTGTATTCGTGGCGTTGGGTCGGATGATATGCATGGTGTATTTGGCGGAACAGGTGGTAAAAGGCCTTTAGAACTTTGGTTCGATGGAAAGTACAAGTCATTCAAGTTCACTCTGTACAAAAAATTGCCACTAGTTGATGATAGACTACTCAAATTGAAACCTCCTAACTTCATAAAACGTTTACCTCGGTCAATCAAACATCATTTAGCTTTTTTCAAAACATCAGAATTCAAAAATTGGTTTTTTTATTTTTCCATTCCCGTGCTTTGTGATCTGATGGAAGAGTCCTACCTTACACATTACTTTCTACTCGTTCACGCTATGTATCTACTGAACCAAGACCAAGTTTCTCTATCGGACATAAGCTTAGCAGAAACGTTATTGAGGGACTATGTTAAAGATTTTGAATTATTGTACGAGGGCAACCTTCTTACTGCTAATCTCCACTCTTTGTTACACAAGGCAGAAGTAGTCCGTTGCTTGGGCCCTAGTTACGAAACAACCTGTTTTCCTTTAGAGGGATTAGGTACTATGAAACTACTAGTCACTGGCAAAACGTATGCTGAGAAATAAAATGGCTGATTCTTTTATGACGTTACAATCTTTACCCACCTACGTTACACATTTGAAAGAAAATTCTGTATCTAATAAGTTTATCAAAAATTTGTCACAAAAAAAAACTAAGAGAGAAGAAATAGAAGGCGGTGTCTTTGCTTTAGGGACATTGAAACCGATTTTAGAAATATCTTGCTATCTTATGTCCGCTATCCCCGTGTTGGATAAAATCAATTCCACTGTACCAAAAGTTTGGATATTTCATCGACTACAAAAGGACAAATTTACTGTAGTAGCTAAAAGTTATAATAATAGCATCCGGCACAATAGCTCCTTGGTCTCATGTGAGACAGGTATTTTTATTATTGAGACATTTGTAAAGTTCAAATCGTGTAATTGTAATTATGTGTGTCAGTGTGTGAGTGAGTATGTTGCTGTAGCAAAAAAATGCGAAACTAAAACAATCAACGGTCTTCCAGAGAATCGATTTATTTTTCAAATTTTGGAAAATCATCCATCTTGTAGCATTCCTGTTACACAAATTCTTGATGTGTGTGTGTGTTAAGTATAGTTGAGGGAAGGTCTTTTTGTTGTAAACGAGTGAACTCAGTTGAATTCGAATAAAGCATTATAGGGATAAGAAATGAAAATATTTTTCGAAAGGTAGTGCGACCAGGCCAGTGAATGAACATTATCGTAATTTTGGCAGGTTTTGAGGGATTTTTGAAATAACCTTGTGAATAAAAACAGTTAGCAGTTAATTAAGAAATCATTTTTGTCATTTAGGTGACAATTTTCAGATTCATAAATACATGAAACTGAAACAATAAAATAACTGTGCGTTCATTCACTGGGTTGGTAACCCTCTATTAAACATGATATGAGGCTTATACCTTAATTTGAATAAGATTCTCAATAAAATGAAAAATAGTCGACTTGGCATGAGATTTTCCCTACGCAGTTATTTTGTAAAATGTGAAAATGTATAAACACTTGGATGTACTTATATTTAAATATATTTTGCAATATATCTCATCGATTGTGTTGTTGATAGATATTTGCTTCTCTGCTTTATCTAAATATATTGTATATGAGGCATTCCACGCCAAACCAACCAACGTTTGACCCTGACCCCTTCCGATTGGAGTCATGATTTTTTATGTTCTTCCACCTTCACGAAAGAACACTCTGAATTTTTTTCAGATTTTTTCAAAATTGTCTGATTTACTTATGATTTTTGAAAATGAACACATCGATAGCCCCGATTGAAAAATTTGAAAAAATTCTGAAAAATCCTGCTTCATTTATCAAAATTTTCGACATTTCACCCAAAGTGGGCAGACGTTTGCTTGTCATGCTATTCAACGTTGTTTTCGAAAAAAATACAAACATTGCAGAAGCGAACGTCTGCTCACTTTGAGTGAAGGCTTGAAAATTTTTACGAATGACGCGGGATTTCTCCGAATTTTTTCAGATTTTTCAATTGGGGCCAAGATTTTGAATTTTTCAAAATTCATAACTAACTTTTGTTAGTCGTAAAAATCTGAAAAAATTCGGAGAAATCCCGTGTCATTCGTAAAAATTTTCAAGCCTTCACTCAAAGTGAGCAGACGTTCGCTTCTGCAATGTTTGTATTTTTTTCGAAAACAACGTTGAATAGCATGAGAAGCAAACGTCTGCCCACTTTGGGTAAAATGTCGAAAATTTTGATAAATGAAGCAGGATTTTTCAGAATTTTTTCAAGTTTTTCAATTGGGGCTATCGATGTGTTCATTTTCAAAAATCATAAGTAAATCAGACAATTTTGAAAAAATCTGAAAAAAAATCAGAGTGTTCTTTCGTGAAGGTGGAAGAACATAAAAAATCATGACTCCAATCGGAAGGGGTCAGGGTCAAACGTTGGTTGGTTTGGCGTGGAATGCCTCATATATATGGGGCTGTCCACGTCACTTATTAGCCCTCAGACTTCACCATTTTCGATTTGATCCGTGAGTCGTTGTGTTATTGTCTTAGCTCTGAAAACTTTTTCTGATCTTTTTCCGATTTTTCGGACCAATCCTATTTGAGTTATCCCTGTTGAAAATATCCAATCGAATCCATTAAAAAAAAGTGTTATCGGAATGTATTGTGTTTTTGACGCAGTAAATCCTTATAGGATCCCATACCGACTGAAGTATTAGAACAAAGCAATTAAAGTGTATGATGTTTTATTGGTATGTATTTGTACGACGATTTTCTATGTGGACATTCTGTACTACGAAATGATAAAATTTATTTAATGGAGCTAAATAGGGTATCCAGTTAAAATCTATCAGTATCTATTTGTCAATACTGACAAAATCTTTTTCTAATTATTAACAGATTCACGCTGGATGTCCAGATTAGACTGAACTTAAAATGTAATGGATTTGATGCGGTATTCCTTGTAGAGCAGACGATTTAAAATACTGGTCCTTACTAGAATTTCCAAAATACCATTGATATCCATTCTATTGGTATTCATTGGTATCTATTGGTATCTATTTGTCAATACTTGTAGGATATGGAAAAATAATTTTTTTTTATTAAACAATTTCAATGATTAGTTTTTATAAATTGATCCGAAGTACATACACAAATAAAATTTAATAATTTTTTAATGGACTTGACAGGATTGTATTGACAGGACAGAAATCACGTTGCAGTAGCACGTAATGCAGTCCTCTCAAATTTATCGTAAAAGTTCAGTGTAATTTCTTACCGTTACTTTTCCTAATTTTGTGAATATCAAATATAAGATGAAATTATTTATTCGTAACAGTTAATACAGATTAGAAAGATTCCTTCACATCGGGAAAAAAAAAACATTTTTAATGGAACTTAAAAGATTGTATGAGTACGATAGAATATGTCAGTTAAAATTATTATCACTCAAGGATGGTACAATTAATATAGTTTAAAATCTTGTGTAATAATTTACAACTTCAACACTGTTGTTATTACTAACTATGAACTGTAAACATAATGATTGGATACACAAAAACTAGTTAGCAGAATAAAGACAATTATTATTACTTACAGATGATTTTGAAGTGAAAATATTAACCAATTAATGTCAGCTCTCCAAATAAACGGGAATTACCAAGGTACAAAGCACTTACCTATTGAAAACACACTAGCTTGAATTACACGTGCTAAGTGAAAAGCACGTGCCAAGGAAGTCGACGATTTAATGACGAGTCTGCAAACAACTGACGATATAGTGGCGGTCGGAGTTAGTTTCGGCGGGCGCTCCCGGTGTCATATACGAGTATCCCGAACGCCTCACCCCCTACCACCTAGCTGTAATGCCCGCTTGAGTCGATGTTAGACACAAGCATACATTACACTAAGGGAGGGAAATTCCACGAAATGGAAATTCAACGAATCAATATTTTACCGTTTTACCCATTGTCGCTTGCGAGTTCCGATCAGATAGCGTTAAATCAAATCACGCTTAAACTTTGTTATACAACAGCGATGCTCACTGATTTTTTTGTCCCGATAAATACTATTACTGACTATCACATCTAGAATAATATTCAATCGGGCAATCCCGTTCAATTCCATAAAATTTGAAGGCACTTTTAATAGATATTCAGACATAAAAACATAGGAAATCATTATCACTTTGGAACTGGATACTCCGATGAACACATACTAATAATAAAGAGTTTCACTTATGGAAGTCCTTATAGAAACTTTTACCGTAATAGATTATTTCATTTTGGATATTCCATTCTATTCCATTACATTTTAAGATATACTTCCAATAGTTATTTACAGATAAAAATCTATACAGGTACTGTCATTATGAAGCTGGATCATCCAATACAAGTGTTGTTTTCTAATGTGTTTTTGTCGCTGCAATTCCAAAGGTATCCCCATGGATACATTATTTCATTATAATCGTAACCCCCTATAAATTCAAATTAGATTGAAATCTTATGCTACTGGTGTTTGCCGATGGATTATTTATTTCTAGCCTATCTGGAATCACCTAGAGATTCCGATATTTCTAGCGTGGTGATTACAAATAGAAAACATTAATATTTCTGATTGTGGAAAAACCATTAAAAACATTTTATATCCTCTATTAGGAAATACGCATAGGCTCTGTATTTCTGTACGAACTCACAGTAGAAACAGATACAATCTCACAGGATACGTGCATATAGAATCCATACAAGTACGAAAACATTGGAATACCATTAATTCCAATAAAGAAAGCTCATTGCATTGGACTTGCATATAGATTCCGATAGGTTAAAAATCTATTTCTATTTGGAAAATTTTCATTCCAAATAGACCCCATACAAAACATTACAGATTCTATTGTTCTACATGGGATTGTATTGGACATTTTCAACAGGGATGAACTTTTTTGTATTCAGAATTTGAACCGTTTTATAAAGTCTGAAGAAATTCATTTAAAAAATTTAATGAATGGCGTAAGAAATAGCCAAGGTGTTGCCAAGGGTTGGAAGCAAGTGACTGCCAAGGCATAACCAAACTAAAAGCAAGCGTTGAACCCAAGTCTTTGCCAAGGAAATAGCCAAGGTGTTGCCAAGGGTTGGAAGCAAGTGACTGCCAAGGCATAACCAAACTAAAAGCAAGCGTTGAACCCAAGTCTTTGCCAAGGAAATAACCAAGGTGTTGCCAAGGGTTGGGAGCAAGTGACTGCCAAGGCATATCCAAACTAAAAGCAATGGTTAAAGCCAAGTCTTTGCCAAGGAAATAGCCAAGGTTTTGCCAAGGGCCTAGGAGCAAGTGGCTGCCAAGGCATAACCAAACTAAAAGCAAAGGTTAAAGACAAGTCTTTGCCAAGGAAATAGCCAAGGTTTTGCCAAGGGCTAGGAGCAAGTGGTTGCCAAGGTAATAGCCAACCTATTCCCAAGACTTTCGGAACTCTTGTATTTAATGCCAAGCGTCAGCAAACTTATTGCAAGATGTATTCAAGGGTTTTTCCGCCGTTTCAGGGGTTTTTCAAGGTATAGTCACGGGTTTCGCAAACTATTCTTTTTTACACGGGAACCTTAGCTAGGAACCTTTTTAAAGGCATCCCAAGTGTTACCGAAGTTGTGTCGTGTGACAGAGGATGTCAACCCCAACGGAATACTCGGGAAATACCTATAATCGGTAGAGCTGCGTTATGCGAGAACAGGCTCGACGTTTTAGAGGCTTTAAAACTGCCGAGATTACTGATATGTAACGTACCAGACTGTGATGGATCTACGTCTACCGAGCTTTCAGCAATTGGTAGACTAATTTACAAGTACTACTAACTCTGTATAGGGTAATTCCGCGAAAGATGGCCAACGATGATATTTCCCATATGCTACTCGATATATGACACTTCCTATATAGAGTACATCGCTTCGTACCGAGTACTACTACCGATCTATTCTATGTAGGAGGTGTCATATATCGACTAGTCTGAGAAATATCATCGTTGGCCATCTCTCCCGTATGGCCATCTACGACGGAATTACCCTATCTGAATTTCTGGAACATTTTACGCATGAATTTTATTCTGCTGCTTCAGGAAACATAGTGATTTTTGAAGTATTCTCGGACTTTGAAGGTAGACCAATGAAGTTACAAGACTTACCGCAGAAATTTGAGAGTCCATTGAGTTCCGATCATATGTATGAACTTGTCGGCGTCATACATGAAGAGATTTCACCAAGCACAAGGCAATCGGATAGCTCAACCTTGAACCACTATATTGCTTTTTGCTTACGGGGCGGTGGTATTTGGGAAGAGTACGACGATAATAAAAAATGTGAAAAAAGGAGAAAGGAAAAAACTCAAATCAACCCAGCGTTATTGATTTACGTCAAGTCAAACGTGGCCATATAATATATTATACGTCAATAAATAATTTTTTTTTTTGTTAATTACCCTTAATTACCTAAATCAGAAAAAAATAAGATCAATTCTGTTCGGCAGCGTTCATTTGGCAAATAATTCCTAGGATATGAAAATTCCGAAAATCCAAGTATTCTCGCGACGTGTTGCATTTTGGACTTAAGGGGTGGAATATCTAACTTGGGGAGGATTTCGGAGGAGTGTTTCAGATCCCAATCGGCAGCGATTAATTAGCGAATAATTCCCATAGCCCAAAGATTTGAAAATTTGAAGTATCCTCGCGGCGTGTTGTGATCAGGCGTCAGGGGGTGCGATTTCCGGCTAAGGGATGACTTCGGAAAAAGTTTACTGGTTTCAGTCGGTTGCGATTAATTAGCGAATAATTCCTAGCGCGATTATGTTCCGAAATTTTACACATTCGAAAGATCTGATGCATTTTTATACCTGGGGATGGAATTCCTGGCTAGAGGATGATTTTGGAAAAGTCTTTAGGGTGCCAATCGCCAGCGATTAATAAGCGAATAAATCTTGTGTGGCCGATTTGTCTTTCCCGCTGCATTATTCCGGGTTTTTTGACATGGCTTTGCCAGCTTAATGTTAAGCTGGATCTGCCGCCATTTTTTCGAAAATGGCTGGAGCGAAAAAATTATTTTTTTTGCATTTAAAAGCAATTAATTAGCGAAAAATTAAGGGATAAGTTTCAAGTCGTTGTGCTGTATTGGCCTTGCCAGCTTAACAGATCTGGTGCATACGTGGTTTTTTTTTCATCAATCTTCTCATGAATGACAATGTGGTTCTTTTTCAGAATTTTTCAGAATTTTTCAGAATTCCTATGAAACTTTGGTTGCTAATGAACTACGTATATTATGTGTACAAATGGTTGATCTTACGAAGTGAAAAAAAAATACGTGTTTTAGTCAAGACCTCAACCTAGAACTTGGACGAAGGAAAAAAAAAAAGTGAGAATTGGATTTTTGGCAGACCTTTTTACAAAAAAATGAAAATTTCGGTGAAAATTTCGCTACATTTTTTTTTTTTTTTTAAATAGTTGTAATTGAAAAAAAAAATCCTTCGTCCAAGTTCTAAGTTAAGGTCTTAACTAAAACACGTATTTTTTTTTTCACTTTAGATGATCCTGTAAGGAGTTCTTCTACCAACGCGGACGCATCACCTTTCCGAGGGAAATGACGTCACAATGGCCGAGTTTCTAATATTTTTTTCCCAAAATTTCAGAAATTCTTTGTCAATAGTGTATCTTTGTAACAATAAGAAGTTTGAATAAAATATTTCATTTTTTATATGAAAAAAAAAATTGTTGAAAATAGGTCGTTTTTTTCCCGAGAAAACCCATGTAACCCCTTAAATCATATATGTATAAACTACATATATATGCACATGATAAAAACTACGTTTATTGTTTACCATCATTTTTGTTCTATCAATTTTTGATTTTTTTTTTTTTAATATTAACTTCCCTGACATCCTTTCTTAAACACCTGTATTAAGCTCTGATTTCAGTGAGTAAACTATTATGTATGTGCATTGTTAAGATATTGTAATAAAATTGATATGTTGCGACGTATAAAAGACTGGCTGAATAAGGTTATCCTCATTATTTGAATATTAGCATAATAAACGCCTCAGATACAATGTATATTCACTTTGTGAGAATGGTAGTAATGGGAATAATTTTTGAATATATATATTTCAACTCTGAACACTTCATATGTATGTTTCTCAAATGTAATTTATTATATAGAGTAATTTCGAGATGAATTATAGCCGTTTACTGAAACATCACATGATATTTAAAAAAAAACCATCCATCCCGAAATTACCCCATTTCATTTGTGAAAATGACTATAAATACGACCTGCTCAAGTTGAAACATATGGGGCATTCCATGCCAAATCGACCACTTCCGAACCCGACCCCTTTCGATTTAGCGGAAACTTTTGTATCTTGTAAAAATAGATAGACACTAAAGTAGGCTAGTGACTTTCATGCTTTATAAGTTCTAGTCAAGTAGTTACTAGGGAATCAAACCTAGTTCTTCCGGTCCTCAATCTCCCTCTCTTAAGTGCTTGACAACTATACAGTACAGACGTGTTATCCTTTGCTCTAATTATTAAGATTTAAATTTAAATGAAGTTCCTTTAATAAAGTTAAATACTATTAAAATGATATTCAGTGTGGCTTTTCTTTAATAACCTTCACAGGTTATGGGCCCAGAAACGCGAGATTGCTTAAGAAAACGCGGATGAGTAAAACGTGCACAACGGCGTGGTTTGTGCCGGTTAGCTTCAGTCGGGATAGTTAGAGTGTGAGTGAATATAAAAGACAATGGATAAAATATACGTCAATACAGGAGTCAAGCTCGAGGGAGCGAACAACTGGAGTGTGTGGAAATTTCAAATGAAAGTGATTTTACAGGCCATAGGAGTCTATGGTTTGGTTGACGGCAGTGAGCCGATGCCGGAGGCTAACGCTGACGGACATGGAGACTGGGTGACCAAGGATAGTAAAGCCCAGGGAATGATAGTCACACACCTACAGGAAAAAATTATGGTACACATTTTAACTACGAAATCAGCATCAGAAATGTGGAAAAAATTGGAGTCAGTCTACGAGAGGAAGTCGACTACTAGTTTACACTTGGAACAGCAGAAATTCTTCTCACTAAAATGTGAGGGAGACGATATCTCGCTATTTCTCGCGAAACTGGAAGAAGTGAGAGATAGAATAGCCAAACTGGGAGAGACAATTTCAGAAAGGATGATCCTAACCAAAGTCCTAACGTCACTACCTGAGAAGTATAACCACTTTGTCGCAGCGTGGGAATCCGTACCAGTAGAGACACAGAGCCTAGCGGAACTAACAGCAAGGCTACTAGTCGAGGAAGAACGTATGTCAAGTAGAGATGTATCATCTCTTACGGAAACATCGGTGGCCTTAGCGAGCAGTAGCGTTCGAGGTCCATTGAAGTGCTATGGTTGCGGGAAGGAAGGACATATTCAGCGAGATTGTAAGGATCCTAAAATTCAGTGTAATTATTGCAAAAAAATGGGTCATCATATAAGCAAATGTCGAATTAGGTTGTATAAACTAAAGAAGAATCAAGGTAAAAGTCAACCTAACCTAGCAAGTAGTGTGAAACAAAATGCGTACATAGCAGAAGGTAAACCAAACCAAAATTGGCTGGTGGACACAGGTGCGAGTGAACATATGTGCCACGATAAAGCAATGTTTGATACCTATACCGAATTTACCAATTTTAAGAAAGTGGTAATCGGAGACGGGACAGAATTAGACGCAATTGGCTGCGGAACAATATCAGTAAAAGCACACGACGGTGTTGAGTGGATAAAAACAACATTGAACTATGTTTTACATGTGCCAAAGATGACTGTGAATCTCTTTTCGGTAAGAAGCGTGACTGATAAAGGCTACGCAGTGTCATTCGATAGTGAAAAGTGCAATATAGTAAAAGACGGAATAACTACGGGAATCGGTTACAGGAGTGATAAACTTTATACGATGCAGTTCAGCAAAGCTGATCAAGCGGCGGTAAGCTATACTCGAGAAAACCTGTCAGTGTGGCACGAGCGCATGGCTCACCAAAATTTAACTTATGTGAAGCAAATACTGGACAGGAACAATATTTTATACGAGGTAGATTCAAATAACTGTAACGGATGTATCCAGGGTAAGATGCACAGAACTCCATTTAAACGAAGTGAAACAAAAACATCTCGCACAGGCGAGCTTGTGCACGTAGATGTATGTGGACCGATGGAAGTCGAGTCAATCGGAGGCTCTAAATATTTCTTGTTAATCAAAGATGATTATTCAGGTTACAGATATATATATTGTCTCAAAGGCAAGAACGAAGTGGCTAGCAGACTCAAGCAGTACCTTAATCGCGCTGAACAGGAAACTGGCAACAAGGTAAACACGATACGGTCTGATAACGGGACAGAATTTGTCAACAACGATCTCAAGAAGATGTTTCAAGAGCGAGGTATACGACATCAGACATCAGTGGTATACACACCACAACAAAATGGAAAAATAGAACGCGATAACAGGACCATCGTCGAGGCAGCCAGATCGATGTTGATGAGCAAGAAATTGAATAAACAGCTGTGGGCGGAAGCAGCAACAGCCGCAGTGTACGTGCTCAACAGAACGGGAAAGAGCTCTGTAGAAGGAAAATCGCCTCACCAACTCTGGTATGGTAAGGATTACGACGTCAGAAATTTGAAAATTTTCGGATCCAAGGTCGACGTTCATATCCCCTCTCAGCGGAGGCAGAAATGGGACCCGAAAAGTAAATCTGGACTATTTGTCGGGTATGGTGAAGATACAAAAGCGTACCGAATCTACTTTCCACAAAACAATATGGTTGAGTTGAAGAGAGATGTAATATTCACACCAGATCCGAAGGTATTACAACAGCAAGTAATACTACTCGATCATGTAGCTGAACAAAATCTAAACCATGAAGGTGAAGAAGACGAGAGCAACAGATCTGAGAATGGAGACGAAGAAGCCAGATCGGAGTATCAATCAGGAAGCAGCGTCTTCGAGGATTGCGAAGAAGACTTGAGTGGTACTTCAGACTCTAGTGATTCTAGTGGTTCGCGAGTGGATCTAAACGCAACAATAGTTCGTGAACCCGGTAAAAGAAAAGTGAATAAGCCAAAACGTTTCGACGATTACGAAACAGGCTTCATAAGTGTTCTTAACGAACCGACCACCTATCGAGAGGCGGTCGAGAGTGTTGATTCGGAAAAATGGAAGAAAGCTATGAGTGTAGAATTAAGAGTACTTAAAGAAAACAATACATGGACAATAGTAACGAAACCTGTAAATAGTCAAATAATAGATAGTAAATGGGTATACAAGGTAAAACAGGACAATGAAGGAAAACCTTCAGAATATAAGGCGAGGTTAGTCGCACGAGGTTTTCAGCAAAGTGATAATTACGAATTATATGATGTCTACGCACCAGTCGCAAAGATCACTACTTTCAGAATTATGTTAGCTATAGCAAATAGACTAAGTTTACCTGTGTATCAGATGGATGTAAGGAGTGCCTTTTTGTATGGTGACTTGAATGAAGAAGTGTACATGAAAGTACCTATGAATGAAGAGAGCGAACAAAACATAGTAGTTAAACTGAACAAATCAATCTATGGGTTGCGTAAATCACCTAAATACTGGAATGAAAAATTTGATAAAGTAATCAAAATTAAAGGTTTTGTACGGTCTCAAAATGATTTCTGTTTATATACTAAGAGTAGTGCTAACACGAAGGCATACTTATTGTTATTCGTAGACGATATATTGATGATGGGTACAGATCAAAGAGAAATTCGTGACTTAAAAGAGTATTTATCTAAGATTTTTCGTATGAAAGACATGGGTCTAGTGTCAAATTACTTGGGCATAAGAGTGTCACAAGACCTACAAAAGGGGATTACAGAGTTAAATCAGACAGTTTACTTAACTCAAATACTAAACAAATTTGGAATGCAAGATTCAAAACCGATGTCTACTCCTATGGAGAACAGATTTCAGTTTATCAAACCAGATATATCTGATCAAACTCTAGAACACAAATGTAGACAAATAATAGGGAGTTTAATGTATGCAGTCCATGCAACGAGACCTGACTTATGTACCAGCGTAACATATCTAAGTCGCTATCAAAATTTTGCAAATCAAGAGCTATATTCAGCCTTGAAAAGAATACTAAGATATGTAAAAAGTACTTTACAACTAAGATTAACCTTTAAAAAAATTGAAAACGTTGAAACACTGAGCGGCAACGTAGATTCAGACTGGGGAAATGACTTAGTAGATAGAAAATCGACATCAGGTTATGTGTTTAAGATGTTCGGTAATACTATCGCCTGGTCTTCACGTAAACAGCAAACTGTAAGCTTATCCTCTACCGAAGCTGAATGTGCAGCGCTAAGTTCAGCTGTTTCAGAAGTCTGTTGGCTTTCAAAACTTTTAAAAGATTTCCATTTAATGATGGAGTATCCTATTCCAATTTTCATAGATAATCAAGCGGCTATAAGCCTAGGGAATAACCCTGAAAATAATAAACGCATAAAGCATATAGATATTAAGTTTCATTTTGTCAAACAGAAGATTGAAGATGGTTTGATAACTCTAAAATATATTAAAACAGAGGAGCAAACAGCGGACCTGTTTACCAAACCGTTACCAAAAGAAAAGTTTGAAAAATTTGTTAAAGAAATAAATCTTGTTTAATTATAAGTAAAACAATGCTCTCCAAGTCTAGAATAATGAGGGCTATAGTATAAACATATCATTGTAAAAGACAATTAAAAAAAAAAAAACAAAAGAAAATTAAATATGTATATCGAAGTACTTTAGTGAGGGGGCGTGTAAAAATAGATAGACACTAAAGTAGGCTAGTGACTTTCATGCTTTATAAGTTCTAGTCAAGTAGTTACTAGGGAATCAAACCTAGTTCTTCCGGTCCTCAATCTCCCTCTCTTAAGTGCTTGACAACTATACAGTACAGACGTGTTATCCTTTGCTCTAATTATTAAGATTTAAATTTAAATGAAGTTCCTTTAATAAAGTTAAATACTATTAAAATGATATTCAGTGTGGCTTTTCTTTAATAACCTTCACATATCTTTTTCTACCCCACTAAAGACGGTCCTCCTAATTTTTTCAAATTTTTTTACCCACCCCAAAAAAAGTCGCTCTTTTTTTTTCAAATAGCCATAACTTCTTCAAAAATTGACTAATCGGGACGTTTTTTTTCTTCAAAAGTTTCGTTTTGGAATGTCCTTTTCAAAGAAAAATACAAATAAACTTTCAGATGTCCAATTCTATGAAATATCTGACTTTTTTGAGAAAAATCGTCAGTTTTTCGAAGTTCGCCATTCTTAACTTTTTTTTTTGATTCCCTAAAAAACTTTGAGTTATTTTGTGAATAATGCCACTAGGTCCAGAGTGGGCCGACTCTTCCTTCTATTTTTTTTTTAAGGAAAAAAAACTTTTCATCTTTTCTCAATTGTTTATTTTTTCGATTTTGAAAACGAAGCTTGAAGAAAGATTGTAAAACGAAGGCTTGTAAAATCGAAAAATAAACAATTGAGAAAAAATGAACATTTTTTTTCCTCAAAAAAAAAAAAAAAAATACAAGGAAAATTCGGCCCACTCTGGACCTAGTGGCATTATTCACAGAATAATTCAAAGTTTTTTGGGGAATCAAAAAAAAAAAATTAAAAATGGCGAACTTCGAAAAACTGACGATTTTTCTCAAAAAAGTCAGATATTTCATAGAATTTGACATCTGAAAGTTTATTTGTATTTTTCTTTGAAAAGGACATTCCAAGACGAAACTTTTGGAAAAAAAACGTCCCGATTAGTCAATTTCTGAAGAAGTTATGGCTATTTGAAAAAAAAAGAGCGACTTTTTTTGGGTTGGGTAAAAAAATTTGAAAAAATTATGAGGACCGTCTTTAGTGGGGTAGAAAAAGATACAAAAGTTTCAGCCAAATCGAAAGGAGTCGGGTTCAGAAGTGGTCGATTTGGCATGGAATTACCCATATATATCAAGAGACTCGGTAGAGTCTCGCACCTAGTTATATAAAAAAAAAAATTTTTTTCGCTCGCGCCGCGCGAGACTCGACAGAGTCTATATACCCGAACGGCAACTGAGCGACCGTTACGGCAATTTATGATCGTTAATATCTTTCGTCTCGCTATAAATACGGAATTCTAATATTTATTCTAGGATGTGGCCGAGGAGAGCTTTCATTTAAGCCCTATTGCGATCAAATCAGTGAACGTAGAGCTGAGATATGATTATTCGAAGTTTTCGATGCAAGTAATTTATACGTGTCTTCGACGAGACTTTATTTTGTTCATTTCCTCCGTCAGTCAGTGACGTCACTCACTTGTGCCAGATTTCCCAGGTGTATACAAATTAGCATAGAGTTGCCTTCGCAGGCTACGCAGAGAAAAGAGACTCACCAAATACGGACGTAGCCAGATGGCGCTTTGGTTAGTTCTGTATTTTCACCAACTACAGTACGGTATTATCATACGGATCATGCGGGGTATGATCTATCATGTCAATATATTTTTGGTCGTATATGAGATAAATGCAAGTTTTTGATGATTCTACAGCCCAGTGTTGCCAACTTAGGGGGTTTCCCTCCAAATTTAGGGGTTCAAAGAGCCGAATGGGATTTTTTTAGGGGTGTTATATTTTGAGGGGTATTTTGAGGGTTTTTTTAACTTGGAATATTAATTTTTTTTAATTTACAAATATAAAGATGTGATGTTATACGCTCAGAAATAACCCCATATAACCTCAGAAAAATAATATTTATTATTATTTGTAATTTTTGATTTATTATGAATCTGCTTTTGTATATTAATAAATTTAATTACACTTATGATTGATCGTGTGATTCATGTAATAATGATTAATTATTCATTTTAATAATAATAATATTTTTTAGGGGAATTCCCCAGTCATTGTAGGGTCTTTAGGGGCTTTTGGTTGGAGCTTTAGGGAGAAAAGTTTTTGAGAGTTGGCAACACTGCTACAGACTTTTACAAACGCCGTGGCCATAGCTGTCATGTCGTGAGGTTAGAATTAACTGTCAGTCAGATATGGTTAATAAGACAACGGGAATCGATATACATTCGTAAAGAAGTGGTAATGAATTAGCGAACTGATTGCAGATGGCAATTTCTGTTCATTTTCAATATTATTTAATTATAAACAACTGTATAATGAACTTAATAAACCAATGTCAAACAATATTAATTCGTGAATAATATGTAAGAAACTAATGAATTGATGGCAGATGTAAATTTTTGTTCGTTTACGACAGTATTGACAAGCTAGCAGTTCCTCGAGGACTATAAACTGACTCGTGGCATCACTTTGACAACGACGGTCAGGAATGAAGCGATGTAATTTTGATTCAACGAGACAATTTGATTCTATGAGACGTATCTCTAATGTAACAGACAATATTCGAAATTTCTTTACAGCCTAAGAAGTCTGAAAACATAGTCTAGCGGAAATCTCATAGCCGACGCTGTAGATATGGACAGCGTTGCAAATTTTGCAAAAAACCGACTCGCCTACCGTTGTAGTTTTGGGTTTACTCAGAGTCTTTCTGTATATTCTATTCGAAACCATGCCGCCAAATTTGAACATACTATCAGCAATCAATTACAAGTTAGAGTTAAAATCTTTTTCCCAAGTGCGGCGCGAAACTTGACCGAGTCTGTTTCATCGCAGAGGCAATAGGAAATGGAGGGATAATGTTACCCACAGCTTACCATATTAGAGCGTAAAGTGATAACAGTTTTTATAACTGTACCAAGGGCTGTCAGCAATTATTCAACAATATCTTTATCTTCGTCGACAGTATAGGGTATATATGGGGCATTCCACGCCAAATCGACCTGGTCGTGACTCTCGACCTCTCACATCCGGTCCGCGATTTTTTGTAAAATTCTTCAGACCTTGAGTAGCAATCACAATTTTTTTCAGATTTTTCAAAATAAATTTGAGTGAGTCATAAATTTTTAAATTTTTTTCTCCAGCACCCCGATGGCCGTGATCGAAAAATCTGAAAAAATTCTCGAAAATTTTGTTCGAGAAATGAAAATTTTCGAACTAAAATTCAAAATGTCTGGGCTCTTGCTTCGACCTGTTTTCTTTTTAGGTTTTTTTGAGAATATCACTATGAATCCGGAAGTTGTTCCGATATTTTTTTTTTTTTGACGTAGTCAAGTATAGTTGATTCATGACCGATCACGAACAGTGATCGCTCTAAATTAATCATAATTTCACGTTGAAATTCAAGAAAAAAAAAAAACGCTCGAAAATCGAGAAGCAAGAGCCCAGACATTTTGAATTTTAGTTCGAAAATTTTCATTTCTCAAACAAAATTTTCGAGAATTTTTTCAGATTTTTCGATCACGGCCATCGAGGTGCTGGAAAAAAAAATTCAAGAATTCATGACTTACTCAAATTTATTTTGAAAAATCTGAAAAAAATTGTGATTGCTATTCAAGGTCTGAAGAATTTTACAAAAAATCGCGGACCAGATCTGAGAGGTCGAGGGTCACGACCAGGTCGATTTGTCGTGGAATGCCCCATATACAGTATAGGGTATTATATTTAGTGTTATATAATTCAGCACACGACACTTTCCAGTACGGTTGCATGGGTATATTTTTATAAAATATATGGTTGAATATTTGTTATATGGTAACCTGTGACTCAAATTTTTATTCGATTGATGATGAGCTGTAATAATATTATATTTTTTGGATTCATGTGGAATTAATTTAGAAATTTTCTAGTGTTACGGTTACAGGGCGATTGACTTCTGCCTCGCGGGATCTAGTAGACAATAGAACGCTAGACGCGGTAGGGAATTCCTAATTCTATCTATACCTTCCATATCGAGAGTGGTCTACAATTTATGCAATTTATTATGGATACGAGGATGATTGTACTTAATTAATCTAATTCTACAAAAAGTAGTGATATCCCCATAAAAAGCACCTCTGGTGCAAAAACCTTTCGCAAAAAATACATTCTCATGCCAAGAAAACATTATACAGTTATTATTTTATAAAAAAAAGATTTGAAATCAGATGCTATTGCCTAGTACCGATATCACCTTGACAATTGACAATTAGGCTTTTCATAACACGGTACATATTGACAGCCTTCCTGAAAACAGAAAACATAAAAAAAATTAAAATTAAAAATTAAAAAAAAATTAAAAAAAATTTGGAGGTAGTGGTACTAGGCGGGCCTTTTCTAGATAAGTACAAGGAAACTGCGATTGAACAAAGTCAATAATCCTAATATAGTGATACAAAATACAGGCCCGCCTAGTACCACGTACTCCAAATTTTTTTTAATTTTTTTTTTTTTAATTTTTAATTTTAATTTTTTTTATGTTTTCTGTTTTCAGGAAGGCTGTCAATATGTACCGTGTTATGAAAAGCCTAATTGTCAATTGTCAAGGTGATATCGGTACAGTAATGTTCATTAATGGGTGCCCAGTGGCTAACTTTTTTTTCCGGGAACGAGTCTCCTTTCTGGTATTTTTTATGTGCCTATGGCCGGCGAAGCAGTCGACAGGAGAGCTTGGGAAACCACGACGAAGCCTCCCGCCGCTGTCATTCCGCATTCGCATAACCTCTTAGTTCGCGAGAGCACAAATAATTTTAATAATTAATTAAAATTGAATTAATTTTTCTCTCATAATGTTACGCATTTAAGACTCGAAGGATGTGAAATATTTTATATAGTTTAGCATATTACGGAGAGCCTAATGCCCGGAGCTTTTCCTAACCAATAAATATAATGCCGGGAACAAGAAGCTGCGTCCCAAGCTTGAAGTCTGGTTTGAGAATGAGAATCCACCCCCTGTATCGATTATCAAAATCTGCGTTTCAAGCTTAAAGTCTGGTTTGAGAATGAGAATCTAACCCTTGTATCGATTATCAAAATTCTATTTATTGGTTAGGAAAAACTCCGGGCATTAGGCTCTCCGTAATATGCTAAACTATATAAAATATTTCACATCCATCGAGTCTTCAATGCGGAACAATATGCGGGAAAAATTAATTTAATTTAAATTAATTATTAAAATTATTTGTGCTCTCGCGAACTTAGAGGTTATGCGTATGCGGAATGACAGCGGCGGGAGGCTTCGTCGTGGTTTCCCAAGCTCTCCTGTCGACTGGTTCATCGATCATAGGCACATAAGAAAGGCCAGAAAGGAGACTCGTTCCCGGAAAAAAAAGTTAGCCATTGGGCACCCATTAATGAACATTACTGTACTAGGCAATAGCATCTGATTTAAATCTTTTTTTTATAAAATAATAACTGTATAATGTTTTCTTGGCATGAGAATGTATTTTTTGTGGGTGACTATCACATTTATATAACTAGGCGAAAGGTTTTTGCACCAGAGGTGCTTTTTATGGGGATATAGTTAAGAATCATTCTTAATGAATACATTTTCACAAAGTACATATATACTAGGGTGATTAAAAAAAAAGCAATATTTTTTTTTTTCTCCCAAACAGGCTCAAAAGTTTCGTTTTGATGTCAAAATAGGCCTGTCAAAATAGGCCTGTCAAAATTTGAGCTCTTAATATTAATATTAAGAGTGTCCTCATCGCACTTTTCTATTTTCCATAAGAATAACACGGGAAAAATCATTTTTGCTTATTCTGATTTTTGTACGCCACAAAGGACTGCTCAAACAGTAACTCGCTATACATATTCTTGTAGAGAATTGAACGCTCTACAAAAAAGGTCTCTTGGTCTTTTTCGATAAATCTAACCGTTTTGAAGTTTCTTTAGCGATTTTGGTCATTTAATGGAAAGACTAACTTTGAAACGGGTAGATTTATCGAAAAAGACCAAGAGACCTTTTTTGCAGAGCGTTCAATTCCCTACAAGAATATGTATAGCGATTTACTGTTTGAGCAGTCCTTTGTGGCGTACAAAAATCAGAATAAGCAAAAATGATTTTTCCCGTGTTATTCTTATGAAAAATAGAAAAGTGCGATGAGGACACTCTTAATATTAATATTAAGAGCTCAAATTTTGACAGGCCTATTTTGACATCAAAACGAAACTTTTGAGCCTGTTTGGAAGAAAAAAAAAAAATATTGCTTTTTTTTGAATCACCCTAATATGTACATTATATAATATATTGTAGGTATATATTCCCCCTATAGCCCGCCGTAGCGTACGGTCATACCATGCCGGCGCGTTGCCGGCAGTTTGCCAGCATCAGAATCTGGGCATGCATGCTAGCACATTGCTTAGATATTGAAGTTACACCTTGGCGGTCAAATGCCATGTTCAAATGATCAATATTGCTGGCATCTTGCCTGCAATTTGCCATCAAATTGTTATCTGGGTAACTGGAAAAAAAACAACTGCACATCGAGTAACATATACACCATTGAATTACTTGGAATCGGCCACATCAAAGTTAGATCAAAAGAATCCGGGCGAAAAAGCGGAACGTTTGTACGAAAAAGAACAGCGGAAAAAAAAACACAAGAACTGCTGTTAGAAAAATTGAAAACTAAGATGGCGAAAGTAGAAAAATCTGTGAGTAACATTGACATTTTGTATATTATATTTCTTTTATGTTCCACTCAAATAATTGAATTTCACCCATTTGTTGTTTAACCATTCCGCCTTTGATATAGAAGTAATGACTGATGAAGATTTCCGATAAACTTATGAGTAATTACCTCAAATTTTATCAGAATTCGAGATAAATTTATAGGATTTTATAAGAAAAAAAAAGCTATATGAAAAAAAAAGCTATATGAGATCTACTTGAACTCTTTTGTTCCTTAGATATATCATGGAGAGAATTCTTCTTGGAGAAATTCCCATACTTGTTGGTCCAGACTCAGGTAATACTAGACATTGCACGAAATTTGATACAGAGTATAGGAAAAGGTCTCAACGAGTATTGAAAACAGTAATATTTTTATTGGTATGTCAACAATTTTTCTTCTACCTTTTTATATACTTTCTATCAAATTTCGTGCAATGTCTAGTACATATATACCTGTAAATTACGGGTTACGTGAAAAAAAAAGACAAATATAATCTTATTTTAACATTTCTGCAAAGTCTAGATACAGTATACACTAATGTAAACAATAAATTAATTTTGTTTGAAAATACCGCTAAAAAGATTAAGTATTTTAAATTACGGTTATATTAGAAAAAACCTTTCAACTCCTATCAAACTTTGTAATCATAAGGCAATGCAAAATCCCATAAAATCTTGTAGGTGAATAATTTCCATAAAAAAAATAGAAGTAAGTATAATTTGCAAACTATAATTGATACTTATAAGTTCTTGTAAAAACAAAGTAGTCATAAACAATCTAGTAAAATATCATCCAGAAAATAATTTTACTGGAATTTATTATACCGTGTCTGATAGAATCTTGTATATACTTATTGGTGTATCTGCAACTAGTTCTTTGAATTATTTACCGAACTTTCCGAAAATTTTATAAGATTATACAAGGATTATATGGTGCACATTCCCACTTCATCATAATTCAAATTTTTTTTTTATCAGATTGTACTAGACGTTTTCAACAGGGAAGTGCTTGACCAACGTCACCCATCAATTAAACAATAAACCGACCAGGTATCCCACGTTTTCACTAATCCGTGACCTGAGGGAAAAAGACATCCTTCCAAGAAGATAAGCTAGTCGACGGTCACCAAATTTTCCCATTTTTTCGTACAACACACTTCATTTCGCATCACACATGTGGCAGCCAAATGGGCAAATACACTCCTCACAAAAATTAGCGGGTCACCCAATTTTCGCTTCGAAAAATGTTCGATTTCAAAGTCTCGTAATTCGGCGAAAAATTGACTTAGCGAGTCGTTCGTAGAAGCATTTTGAAGCTTGAAGCATCATCTTTCAGATGCTTACTTTCGATTGCGTTTATGTTTTTGTTGTCTTGAGTTGTGGTCCCTTGAACCATCTCGTGTCAAATTTGTGTATCGATTTTCCAACTTCAAAACAACGCGCGGGGTCGGTCACGATCGGAATTTCAATTTCAAGGTGGTCATTTTGATGCTTGGAATGTCCTCTTCAAAACCCTTTTTTGAAATTACTCTACGATTTTTTTTCACGGAGTTATGCGTTGCTGAAGCAAGAATGGTCTTTCAATGTTTGATCGCATGCCCTGGGGGAACGAGTTCTCGTATCGAGGTTTCCAAAAATGGCTTTTGAAGCTCAAATCTTCATCTTTTTGAAATATTTTATTGTTCCAGCGATTCGACAAAAACATTTTGAAAATTGCTCGATTCATGATGGAATAATAATTATTTTGTTGATCGATTGATTACATCATCTTCCTTACTCGGTCCAATGTTCGCGCAACTCCACTTCATCGCATAATTTACTGATTTATTTCAAATTAAGCGCCTAACTTTCAAATGCTACGCGCGCTGTTCTTTAGTTCGAACAGAATGAATTTAGCACGAACAGGGTATGGCTGGACGCAATCCACTAGACGCTTGATTTCGGGTTGGTATCCGTGGTGTTCCGCATCCACAGAAAGTCACGGTATAGTGGTAAGCATGAATGGAGTATGGCGTCCGCTCAGACGTTACAGGCGGATGCAGAGCAAGATACGAACATCTGGAACTTTTGGAAGAGAAATAGTTAAACAGGAAGAAGAAAAAGAAGATTCGAACGCCGAAGTGTCGATTCGAAGATGGTATAACCATTGGAAAAAGAAGAAGAAGAAGAACACCATCGAAGATCGAAATCAGCTGCAACAAAATTGTCTAGCCGCATTAAACGCGTATCCAACGGCAAATCTTCGCGGTTACAGGTTTTTTCCGTCCGCCCATTGATTTCTATATTATTTGTAGTCAGTTGGAAGCGGGAATTGAATACGTTAATAAATAAACCGAATAACCGATGAACATTATAAAAGACAGAAGCTACGCCTTCAAAAGCCGGTAGAGTCGTTAACCTAACCTCACATAATTTCACATAACCTATAAAGTTCGTATTTACAATAATAATACTTAATTTTAATGGGTGTGAAATTATAGAACGTAAGATTCCAAGAGAACATATTGTTGTTTATTATTTCTCAAGACTAAAAATTATTTTCTATTCCTATTATACCTCTGTCGGCATTACAAAGATCTTTGACAACATAGTTTCCTTGGTTTGTAAGCCAGACGATGAGTTTTAGCAGATCAAAAGAACTCGTAGAAGACGGAGATGTCGTAATTCTCTATATAGGTGCATCGAACATGCATTCTCTAGAAGTGACGTCAAAAACTATGAACAAACGTGGAGTGATGGTAGATAACGTCTTCCAAACTACTTACGGCGCTCTCAAAGTGTCTTCTTTAGTCGGAACAAAGTACGGTTCAAAAGTAGACTTATCCAGGGGATGGGCATACGTTCTTCAGCCAACATCTGACTTGTGGACACTGACTCTTCCCCACAGGACCCAAATCATTTACACACCGGACATCAGCACTATAGTTTATCTTATGGAGCTGGAGCCTGGAAGTATTGTGATAGAAACAGGTAGCTTACAGTCTGCGGTATCACACGGAAACTGCCGTTGTTGCTGGGTGGTTCAAAACGAAGCAAAGCAACGACAAAAAAAATTATAAATTTTGTATATCTCGATTAGGGTGACAAATTTTTGACCTCATAATCCCTATTTTCGATCTTACTCCAAAATTTCGTAGTTTTTAGTATTTGCGTGAGTCTCTCAAAATTTGGACGTGATAGAACAATTTTGAAAGGTCGTTCACAGGGGCGTACCAATCTGAAATGGCACCAAGGGTGAGCATCAAAGTTGCCCCCTTTCCTCAATTATCTAAATAAACATTCAAATTGAATAGAAAAGTCATAAATTTTACAATACATTTTTATTTTTTGTTTTAGAATAAAAATTAGTCCGTAAAAAAGCGAATTTTGCGCCCCCCTTTGAATGACCCCCAGGGCACGTGCCCTACTTGCCCTACCCTAGGCGCGCCACTGGTCGCTCAAGAATGTCAAAGAAAATTTAATTTATCGAAAATCTTTTTTTTTTCATCTTTTCGTATTGACTCACCTCAGGGCGACCCCTCCATATTTCTTTATCGTCAATATTCATGGAAATGCTCAAAATTTTCGGCAAAATTATAAATATTAATTTTCGCCGGTCGGTTACAGGTTGTTTATGGGTCTAACTTCGAAAAGATCATTATTCAAATGTTTAAAAATCTTGAGCGATCCGTAAAAATTAATAATTTTTCACAAAATTTTTAGCACTTCCATGAATATTGAAGATAAAGATTAAAGGGATATAGAGGATGAAATTTGGGATGAAAATATAAAGAAAAAATCGTTTTTTGATGAATTAAATAATCTCCGAAATTCTTGAGCGACCTTTCAAAATTGTTTGGTCGCGTCCAAATTTTGGAAGGTTTACTCGAATAATCGAAACTACGAAATTTCGAGGTGAGACCGAAAACCGGGAATTTGAGCTCAAGAAATTGTCACCCGAATCTTAATGTTAGCAGTCATTAAAAAGGATATTATATGCTTTCATGAAACAGGAACGGGAAGCGGTTCCTTATCACACGCTTTAATCAGTGCAATAAAGCCACACGGACATCTGCACACCTTTGACTTTCACGAACAACGAGTATCCTTGGCTAGAGTTGAGTTTGAGAAACATGGATTAACACCCTATGTCACGGTAGAACAAAGAGATGTCTGTCAGACGGGGTTTGGCGATAATCTAAACAACAAAGCAGATGCTATATTCCTGGATCTGCCACATCCATGGTTGACCATTGAACACGCAGAAAAATGTCTTCGAAAGTCGGGTATGAGCCTTGACTAGTAGACTAGTTTGGGAAATTTTCTAGAATGGTAAAACAAATGTGACTCTGTATTTGTGAATCCTGAAAAAGTGGTGTGAATGAAATCCTAGGTTTTATACGCACCCTTTTACAGCATAAATAGATGTACATAATTTCAGGTGGTAAACTGTGCTCATTTTCACCGTGCATAGAACAAGTTCAAAGAACTTGTGGTAAACTAACATCCGTTGGTTTTATTGAGATGAAGACCTTCGAGTGCCTGCAACGGGAATTGGCTGTACAGTACAAAAACGTGCCAGTTTTAAAACTCGAATGTCTGAAAAGCAAGGTAGGATGATTTAATTGATCTGTACACATACATACATACATCTATCGATGATTATGATTATTATAACAAGTTATTTTATTAACTGCGAAACATAGTTCAATCTACAAAATAGAAAATTAATACTAATAGAAAGATGAGATTTTTATTTGATCTGGAGTCACTTAGTATAGATCAATTTTTTCCTTTTTATGAAACAGCAAACCGACGACAAGAACCAGAAGAATGGCAGAGAGGTGGGAGGGCAGGAGAGGCTGGTTACAGTTTCACACGCTCACTCCCTGCCTGGTCATACCGGATACATTACAATCGCGACGCTGCCTCCGTTTGGAACAATGGCTTGTTGATTAATTGAAAATAAACATCTATTGATAATATGGCTAATTTTCCCTTATCCTTTGGCTTATCCAGTCATCAAAGGTAGCTATTTAATATGGCTAATAGTGGTTTCGTTCTATTCTAACGACATGTAATGGTAAAAGATGTGAATACTCGTTAAATCTGATTCGAAATCGCTGAATAACACGTTGTACAACCTTAGGATCGTTTTTGTCCAAATACATTTATCTTTGGGTTCACCGAAGTTTTGTGGACAAACAAGACTAATTGGCAACAATTTATACTTACTACCGGCGCTACGACTACTTTCCAAAGATTTATATTGTAAACAGAAATTTTGACCGGCGCTACGACTACTTTCCAAATATTTATATTGTAAACAGAAATTTTGAAGTTTGATAACTTGACATAGATCCAGAGATTTCATTTTATAACACCCTAAGCGGTCGCCAAGTCCCCGTGACGACAGCAGCGTCTCTTAAGCGAGAGACAGTGGATTTTAGATCTATTCACTCTTCATGGGACTCCAGGTGAGGTAATCTGGCCTGGTAGCAGCTTGATACTCCTTAACAAGGTCTTCTACAACTTGTCGCGAATGATCAAGCTCGTCGAGATTATCCTCGAACATTTTCTCCTTCCTAAACTGTTCTAAAAATGCTTCCCGTTTCCGCAGCTTATCGTATTGTTGGAGGGCACGATCGAAGAGCTTCAGAAGAAGAAAAAACCGTTTTTTAAATATATAATATAAAGTACGAGCAGATATATTGTTCAAAAAGTTCGAAACAAATGCAAAAATCAATTGAAAATCGAAACAGAACCTATGGGTGCGTTTGGAAATTGACTGCCAGTGCTGAGAGTTTTGCTTATTTTTTTTTCGCGCTTGTGGATTCGTGAATACAGCTATCTTACTCTAACACAAACTTGCAGTACTGGCAATCAATTTCGGATCGCAGCCGTTGTACAGTACTGTAATAAAAGGAGAAGAAAAAAAAAGAACAACTAAAGGAATCAAATTTACACGATACATACCGATGATATATTTGTATGATTCGCTAGCATGAGTCCGGATACCCTGTGGGTGCTCTGAATGTATGGCGACTTCCTCGAGAGTGCAACTTGAATGCTAGCCGGCCCCCAGGGTATAAATTGGGCGAGTTTTCTCTCCCTGATTCTTTGGAGGGATTTGTGGACCTGCGTCGGGTCTACTTCTCCCTGAAAATCAATGGTTAATTGAATCAGAGCTATTAGAAGATCGATGGAAATCCACAAAATCTCTCTGTTATCCTTACCTGAATTATGTTCAATATGGATATATAACAGTGGGCAGCATTTCTGTCCAAGGCAGTAGAAACCATCATGTTTTTTGGCTGCAATAATCGTCGCATCACATCTAGGACTGATGTTTTACGCACGGATGCTCCCTGTTTCATAAAAAAAAAAAACCATTCAGTACAGAGAAAACTTTGTCTGTCACTGATAATGGCGCTATTAGACAATTCGGACTTCAAATTTCTGGTTTTGAATCAACTTTACGGACTTGTTACAGTGCTCCATACCTGTAACAACTAGTTTTTTTGTAGTTTTCTATTTACTAGTTTTAGACAACATATGTATAAAAGTGGATCCGGTTAAGATATAGAATCAAAACTGTACGAGATCGAAAGCATAAAACAAGAATATAAAACAGACCTCTTGGTCAGTGGTGAGCGGAGTGTATCCCGTCATCAGGAAATGTAGTCTGGGTGTTGGTATCAAAGGCGCGATTAAGCCTACCAGATCGTTGTTCATGTACGACGGATACCTAAATAGTGGTACTGTGAATTCAGTTTTGAGTCGTTTTAAATTAAATAGGTACTAACTCTAAGAAAATCGAATTCGTTTAACATCCATGTTTTATTGACAATATATTTTTACTTAGCTAGCAACTGGTTATATATTTGCTGAGTACTTGCCTTAGGGTAGTTGTGCTGACAGACATGATAGTGGACACAAGTTTATTGATTTGTGTAAAGCTTGGATTTTGTATGTGAAGGCGATCTGACGCAATTCTGTTTAAAGCAGTGTTATCCAATACAACTACGCAGTCTGCACACTGGGTCAACCTTTTGAGTGTCAGAAGAGAGTTGTACGGCTGGACCACAACATCACTGGCAAACAATTAGAGGAAAGAATAAAGACAAGTGGTAAAGTCAGACGATTTTATCCTCATTTCTTAATGATAGTCACCTTATTTCATCTTGGTTTGGAAAAACGCTGTAGGTTTCTATCAATTTCTTTGGAAATCTGTCCGCTAGGCTTTCCAGCATGAAGGATCCCATGCCTGAACCTGTTCCACCAGCTATTGAATGGCACAGGACAAATCCCTGAAATATTCATGCCTAATGAATAGAACGATGTTCACAAATTTTGGCCTGATACATACTTGGATTGATGAAAAAATAAATTTGTTACCTCTAAGCTATCACTGCCATCTGCTTCTCTGTCCAGAATATCGAATATTTCTTCCTGTAGTTTTTCACCTTGGTGGTAACCCGACGCCCAATTATTACCAGCTCCGCCTCCGTGTTTTGATAAATAAATATTCTCAGGGTTATAGAGCTGTGAATATTAACGGTGAAATAACAGTAATGATGATATTCATTGGAGATGAAGCAGAAATATTAAAAGAAAAAAGAGAGTGAATGTTGATAAACCTCTATGTACAGGCCTCCACATTAATGGTGTATCTAAAAAAATCAGTGTCATGTAACATGAACTAAACTCCACTGGCGTAGCCATGCGCCCACGGTCGACATTCAGCCGGCGTCATGCGCCATCTGCTTGGAATGCAAGGAATAAACAAATTGTTAATCATTGTTGCGTTGTGTGTTGGGTACGCATATGCTCGTTCCGCAAAACAGTGTCTGCTTGTCGACTGCTTCGTGGTGCGAGTTGGAACCGTGATACAGATGCAAAAATCCAACCGCAGCTATGTTCATGTACACACCATTAGGGTTATTTACTAAGTTGGTATTTTTTTTTTTTTTTTGCAACGCCCTCTAAATTCTTATTTCATGACCTATAAAAAAATATCAGACCAAAATAAGCCCTTTATATTCATATTAAGCCTTGCCCCAAAGACGATATATTTCCCGTTTGAATTACATGGGATTCTGCCACTTTTTAGATTTAATTTTTTTTCTTCTGAACAAATAACTATATATAGCAATGAAAGACAAATATTTTTGTAGGAAATTGAATGCTCTACAAAAAATATCTCCTATGATTTTTCGATAAATTCACTCCGTTGAAAGTTATTCAAGGTTAAAGTTGAACTTATAGTGAATTTTCAGATTTTTTTACTTTCATGGCAAAATTATCATTATTTAAATAAAAATTAATTGTGCATTTCGAAAAATATCTGATTTTGACGGTATTGTACCAAAAATTATCAAGAGGAAATTTCGATAAATGGAAAATAATGTGACTGACAAGTACATTTTAGTAAATACTCAATCGGAATTTTGAACACATCGGTGAGGCGTAAGAATTTGAAACACTTTGAAATAATGAGAGGTCGTTCAAAATGATATAAATGAATAAAAACGTTATTATTTACAGAAATGCGTATCGATTTACGATAATATTATTGGTTCAAAAGTTATTCACGGTCAAAGTTAAGTTCAAATAACGGCAAAAACATTGTAAATGTAAAAAATTAAAACCGAGTTCCAAAATGTTTTCCCCAGCCAAAAACTCGAGAACATCCATACTCTTTTTCAGCGTCAGATTACAAACATCATTTCCTTACAATAATAGTACAAAATAATACGTGAAATCAGGCATCGAAGCCGAGCGTTCCCTTTGTTAATTTTCAGACTTCAAATTATGTTCTTCAAATGCTAATCAATGGAAATGAATGGAAAACCAATAGAATCATTGATAAAACCTGTGATAAAACAGCATATTGGCGACGGAAAATATTGCTGAAGGAAGTTAGCTCGTATGATGATACGAACTCGGCGGGCATAGATTGTTCTGAAAATTATCAATTGCACTCTTTTTTTTTTGAATTATTTCTTCCAGTCAATGTGTAACGATCACACCCACAAAATTGTCGGGAGCATGATCAAATACTGTTAGGATATTCTTGGCATTGATAATATATTTATTATTGTAGACTGAAACTGCGATATAATAGTAGTTTATATGGCAATGGCGCCGAAAGGCCTCATCTTCGAATCGTGTGACACTTTCACACTCCTCATAAAGTCCTTTTCAGTGCCCGAGCCCTACATACTATCCTTTTTTTCTTCAAATTTAAAAATCAGAAAACATTTTCCACGCACTAGTGCTTCGTGGTTCTCGCAAGAGGTTGTGTTGAAACAAATGAATGAACGGAATGAGTAATCCGTTGAAAATTGAAGTTAAAAAAATACCTATAGTGTGTTCATAACAAGAACTAATGGTCCAGGCACGGTGATCTCAGTAATTTAAATTCGAATGCAAGTTTTGAAGAAGAGTTCAATTTCATTCTGCATCTATCGTTTACCGATTTTCGACTAAAGTTATAACGCCATGCTACAAACATGTCACATCCATAAAACGATACATACTTATACTGGACGTACCCATTATCGGTACACTTCGGTGATGCTCTTGCGACGTCTCTCTTTCTATTCGACTTACAGTATAGGTACACATATTCTGCATTGAAAGACGCACTAATTGCTGATCTTACCTCACACTTCAGCAATTGATAATTTTCAGAACAATCTATGCCCGCCGAGTTCGTATCATCATACGAGCTAACTTCCTTCAGCAATATTTTCCGTCGCCAATATGCTGTTTTATCACAGGTTTTATCAATGATTCTATTGGTTTTCCATTCATTTCCATTGATTAGCATTTGAAGAACATAATTTGAAGTCTGAAAATTAACAAAGGGAACGCTCGGCTTCGATGCCTGATTTCACGTATTATTTTGTACTATTTTTGTAAGGAAATGATGTTTTTAATCTGACGCTGAAAAAGAGTATGGATGTTCTCGAGTTTTTGGCTGGGGAAAACATTTTGGAACTCGGTTTTAATTTTTTACATTTACAATGTTTTTGCCGTTATTGCATTACTTTTTGTATGTGCAAACGGGTCAGCGCTAAGCTGACTTTAATGTATTCTACATATTACACATATGAGTAAAAACACGTCAAACCGAACGAAATCGAGCAAAAATTTTCATCGATCCTTTCGATTACTTTGAATTTTTTTTAACGGATTTTATGGGTGAAAAAAATTAGTCAAACGATTTTTTATTTTTTTTTATTTTCAATATTTCAAAAGTTATTCCTGGTTGAAAATTGCCCGAAATGCCAAAAACCGCCACACACGCTCTCCTTCAAATCTTTATATCTCGGATTCTATTTGTCAGATCAATTTGATCCTGGGCTCATTCGAAAGAGCGAAAATGGGGCTTCCATTTCATGCGGCTACAAATTTTATAATAGCAACAATTGAAGGTTTTTATGAACAATTAATTTTCAAACACGATTTTCATCATCGAAACCGCAGTGTAAAATTCCAAAAAAAATACGAGCGTATTCCTTGATCAATTTCCTATAAGATAGGTGAGTTTCAAAATGGAGAATTAACGGAGAGTATTTTTTAAATATTAATAATCGAGCGGCGGCGCGCGCGCGCGGCGTGGGGTAGGCAATAACGTGTACTTGGAAGGAGCGGGTTTGGGCGTAATTAATCAAGCTTATATCAAACACACATAAAATGTGAACAATGTTTATTGAAAACCAACATGTTTCATTACCTAACATATTCTATTGATTTCAATTGTTTATTATACTCTTTGTATTATACACATAAGTACATGATATGAAATCTTAATTCTATATAAAACTTACATCGAAAATAGTTTTTATTCCGAATTCATATGAATGCTGTAACTATATGATTATAATTTATATTTTAAAAATTATAATATTAAAATTATATAAATATTTATTAATTATATATATTTAATAATATATTTAATATTTAATAATATATTTAATATTTAATAATATATTTATTAATATTATATAATTATTATAATTTTTTTTAAATATTTATAAATAAGATCGTTAGTAGATATCATATATTATAACTGTGAAAAAACCGACCATTTTTTTAATCCATTTTTTTATTCCATGACCTATTATAAGGTATCGAGATAAAGCAAAATCATAATAATACTAAAAAATATAAATATAATCATATATAGTTACAGCATTCGTATAAATTCGGAATAAAAACTATTTTCGATGTAAGTTTCATATAGAATTAAGATTTCATATCATGTATTTATGTGTATAATACAAAGAGTATAATAAACAATTGAAATCAATAGAATATGTTAGGTAATGAAACATGTTGGTTTTCAATAAACATTGTTCACATTTTATGTGTGTTTGATATAAGCTTGATTAACTACGCCCAAACCCGCTCCTTCCAAGTACACGTTATTGCCTACCCCACGCCGCGCGCGCGCGCCGCCGCTCGATTATTAATATTTAAAAAATACTCTCCGTTAATTCTCCATTTTGAAACTCACCTATCTTATAGGAAATTGATCAAGGAATACGCTCGTATTTTTTTTGGAATTTTACACTGCGGTTTCGATGATGAAAATCGTGTTTGAAAATTAATTGTTCATAAAAACCTTCAATTGTTGCTATTATAAAATTTGTAGCCGCATGAAATGGAAGCCCCATTTTCGCTCTTTCGAATGAGCCCAGGATCAAATTGATCTGACAAATAGAATCCGAGATATAAAGATTTGAAGGAGAGCGTGTGTGGCGGTTTTTGGCATTTCGGGCAATTTTCAACCAGGAATAACTTTTGAAATATTGAAAATAAAAAAAAATAAAAAATCGTTTGACTAATTTTTTTCACCCATAGAATCCGTTAAAAAAATTCAAAGTAATCGAAAAGATCGACGAATAAAAGGTGTTCGGTTTGACGTGTTTTTACTCATATATAAAGATCAACTTGCGATCATTCGTGATGGAATGCATGTGCTACAATGAACAAGTGTATTTTGGAACTTGCGCAAAAGATACGAGCTATTTTATTCGGCCAAGAAATTTCATCTTGAGAATTATACAATAGCTTGTTCCGATCATAGTTTATGCTTCCCATGATCCCATTTTATTTAGACAAAGCAACATATTTAGATGTCGTACGAACATAGAATACGGAAAATGTTCTACAATTGTTCGATTGTGAAACTCTTAAGTAAAATAGCCATGCCCAATCGAAACAGACCATCATGAGATTCTATAATATTTTTCAAGTTGATCTAAAAAATATCTACATTAGACTGTTTCAGAAAAAAATTCTATAATTTTTTTGGAATAAATGTATCTCAAAAGTTTCTTTGTCACGGAAAAAAAAATTCCCTCAAAATTTCAGCTCGATATCTCGAAAATTCAGTTGGCGCAAGGAGGGGTCCTCTTTCCCATTTAAAACGTACATGTAAAAATTTATTTTTCTTATTTCTAAAATAAATGGGTGTCAAAATTTTTTTTCCGGATTTTCGTTTCCATAATCTTGTAGGAAATTTATTTCTGTACAAAATTGGTTCTTCAATTATATGAAAAAAAAAATTTTTTCACGATAATTTTATCATATAAAATTATATCAAATTATACGTAATTATATATGATTATATAGAAAAAAAAATTGCCGGGTAAATGTTATTATATCTCAGAAACTACACAGCAGATTTTGTCGGAATTTCACGAACAAGATCAAGTGGGCAGAGTCTTACGCCCTATAAATTTTATAAAAAAACTACGGAGCTGTGGACGTAGACACCGGAAACTACGGAGCGAAGGACCTGGATACCGAAAACTACGGAGCGAAGGACCTGGATACCGGAAACTACGGAGCGAAGGACCTGGATACCGGAAACTACGGAGCGAAGGACCTGGATACCGAAAACTACGGAGCGAAGAACCTGGATACCGAAAACTACGGAGCCAAGGACCTGGATACCGAAAACTACGGAGCGAAGGAGCTGGATACCGAAAACTACGGAGCGAAGAACCTGGATACCGAAAACTACGGAGCCAAGGACCTGGATACCGAAAACTACGGAGCGAAGGAGCTGGATACCGAAAACTACGGAGCGAAGGACCTGGATACCGAAAACTGCGGTGCGGACACATTATTGAAAAATTTTTTGGGGAGCACGAGTAGACGTGACGCATCAATAATAATCATAATAATAATAATAATGATAAATGAAGGGTGGCACGACAAAACGGTGTAAGTGCCACCGTGATGACTTTTCAGTAGAGCAAAAAAACTGTCCCAAAATTCTAAAAACTGATTTAAAAAAAAAATGAGAAAGTACTTTGTAGAGTTTTTCGAGCTCTTTGAAATGGCGCAAACTCCGATTCAATACAGTTATCTACCTTCGAGAAAATCGTTCGCGAAAGTCGATTTTTTTCGTGCCAGCGTAAGTGCCACGTTTCGTGCCAACTTTTTTTTTTAGTTTGGATGCTGATTACGAACGCAATTACGATGCTAAAATTATGAAAAAAATATGAATCGAAAGCTTGAACCGTAATGAATGAGATTCGCTTATAGATTTCCAAATTCGAACAAATTTTCAACTAATACGGGGCAAAATGGCGGACGAGGGAGGGATCGGAAACGGTGTAAGTGCCGAAATGAACATAATTTTCATACAAAATCATGAAATTTTAATGAAAAAAGGGCAGAGCAATGTTATTTGAGTAATTCCTGATAGTAGCGTCTGGCCTGTGGAGGCATGAACCGGAGCATATCCATGAGGTCCTTTTTTTTCTCGGCGGTCAGCCCTGAACTCGTGTTGCTCCTGGCTAGTTCAAAGCTCTTCAAATCGCTCAACGTTACACGAGATCTACGAAGCGCGCAAAGTGTCACATACACGGAGAAAATTAAATAATTGAAATTACTATCTGGTTATGGTAGAATTTTCTAAAGTCAACTCGATAGCGGTGAATACTACTTTGATGATTGTATAAATCATCAAAATGATTGTATAGATCATCAAAGTAGTATTCACCACCATCGAGTTGACTTTAGGAAATTCTACTATAACCAGATAGTAATGTCAATTATTCAATTTTCTCCGTGTATGGCCGTAATAAGCGACATACACCGTGAGATAGCGCCATTGGTACTTGGTACTTACACCGTTTTGCCGTGCCAACTTTTTATATCTTCGCAAATAAATTTTTATCAGCCATATCATTTGGCGAGGACATGCGTATGGATTTTCAAGAATTTTATCGAAAATAAAACGTGTTTTCGATTTTTTGGCACTTACACCGTTTTGCCGTGCCACCCTTCAAATGAAATATGATTATAAATAATAGGGGCAAGGGGGGTAGCCCCGCCCGGTGGGTAGCCCCGTCCACGTCTAAATTTATGCTCGCTTGCTGTTTTCTACCAATGTTTTTACCTGTGTTACCTGCAAAGGCAGGTCGAGTTCTACGAATTGCACGTTCTTAGTAGAACAAAAACAAACACGGGAAAACGAAACAAGCATAAATTTTAGACGTGGACGGGGCTACCCACCGGGCGGGGCTTGACTTCATTACGGAATAATATCGTTTGATATTGGTTGGTTATGTACCTTCATCAAAATTAGACTCGTGAATTTCATCCCGACAGTTATTTATAACCAAATAACGTTGCAAATGAACAGAAATTTACATCTGCGATCAATTTACCAATTCATTATCACTTCTTTACGAATAGATATCAATTTCCGTTGTCTAATTAGGTTATATTATACGATCAACCTCAAATATCTCATTGACAGTTCATTCTAACCCAACGAAGTGACAGCTGACGTTGCATCGTCTGATCGTCTGACGTCTGTCTCTGTGGATATGTCGTTTGTTCACTCCATGACTTCAACAGCGTTGCAATTCGGTAGCTTTCGGGAGATACCTAACATAGGACCGGTTACTTTTACGGAATTGTCACGGTATATTTACTCGTTCAGAAGTTAAAAAATTAAATGTAAAGAGTGGCAAAATCCCATGTTATTCAAACGAGAAATGTATCGTCTTAAGGGCAAGGTTGAATATGAATATTAAGGGCTTATTTTGGTCTGATATTTTATTTTAGGTCATTAACTAAAAATGTAGGGAGCGCTGCAAAAACAAAAACCAACTTGGTAAATAACAGGCACCCTAATGAACATAGCTGCGTTCGGATTTTCACATCGTGTCTCAAGGTTCCAACTCACAACACGGAGCAGTCGACAAGCAGATGCTTTTTCACGGAATGAGCATATGTGTGCCCGACACACAATGCAATAATGATTGACAATTCACCTATTCCTTGCATTCCAAGCGGACGATGCATGATGTCTGCTGAATGTCGACTGTGGGCGCATAGTGACGCTACTGGAGTTTAGTTCATGTTACATGACGCTGATTTTTTTGGGTACACCATTAATGTGCAGGCCAGTACTTCTTTGACTGTACTTTCCTATTTTTTTTTTTACATCTGGAAACCTGTAGACACTTAAAAAGCTCCGAAAGCAACGGAATTCAATATAATATCTTGAACAAAACTTATTGCATTCTGGTAAGATATCAAATTGTCTATAATTTATGAGACGAGTACAGTACTTTCGTGCCGAGCACTAGATATGCACAGGAAGAAGTTGTTTCACCATAACGGTTCAGCCACTATCTAAAAATTTTCGGAATAACATTCTAAATTCCAGATTTTTCCCAGTCTTACGGGCTTGAAACAACCGAAAACATTCAAATACAACTACAGAACTGTGCTCGAGAAGATAAAAAATTCTAGGTAAAATTAATGATTTTTATTGCTTTTTCTTATCATTCACTGTTTCATAGTCACATTCGAACCTCTCCAAACCTATCTGAACCATTTATTCGTCTTATTTGCGGCTTATAACATGATCAGATGTACATGACTATGCTTTCCACTAAATACCAACATTGGGTGAAAATAAAAAGCCACCTTGAACTTATAAGCGACAAAATGTAGAATAAAGTCGATATTTCACTTGCTGATGTCTCAACATCCGATATACTTATTACTTCATTTGCCTACATTAGTTTAAACCTTACATGTAACAAGCATATCTCTATTTGTTTTACTTACCATAACAGAATCATAGAGCATAAACTATTAGTAAAAACAATGAGCTGAAATGAGTGTGACCAACCTTGGAATAAGGAGAGTTCATGATCGTGTGTATAACTCGAGGTTCTAGATCTAGTAGCACTGCGCGTGGTATGTAATGTTCATCATCGGACTGGTAGAAGAAGACATCTTTTCTGTCAGTACCCTCAGTGGCATAGTCTTCAAGGATTCCTTCCGGATTGATTCCATGTTCGGCACAAAGTCTTTTCCAGAACTCGAAACCGACTTAACAAACATGTTCATTGTTTCAATGATGAATAATTGATGACAATAATGACTAAAGAACAAATCACTGGTAGCAAGGAGGCTTGAGTAAATCGGAAAAGTTTCTAAACATGAGAACATCCTAAATAGTGACGTGGGAATTGCATTGATTTCAAATTTGCGGAGGAATATAGGAAGGATGTAGGTTTTTTGGGAAAAATGAAATTGGTTCATTGCAGTCATTTTGGTTGGCCGGAGAATCGGAAGATTTTTTCCACCATGGATTAATGCGATGTGTACTTTTTAGACCTTGAGATGCATGTAAATGAAACATAACCTAAAATGGAATATAAACAAAGGATGTTTATCGAGGATCGGGGATAAAGAATATCACTCACTTTGGTTGCCGCACTGGCCCAGCTGTAGCGTAATCATTTCACATGGCATGGTGACTCTCTATTTCGAAACGGCTGTGTAAAATGGAAGAAAATATCGGCATTGATTCTATTATGTCCTGCGTTGACGCCAGTTGACGCTGACCAGTCTTCAGATTTGACAGTTGAATTTGAATTCTATAATATTTATGGGGATTGAAACGCGCGCAATTGTCGCAGCGCTACTCCGACGGTGCGGATAAAGCTGTAACCTCATGGTGACGCTTGACGCTGGCTTCGAGGAGCTCCATAAAGTTAGCCCCTCATCTACCCCGAGTAAGTTAAATCTTATATCAATCGATTGTAGGTCGTTTGTAGGTGAATGATACCGTATTTTTGATCTTTGATAGTCAATCGTTTATTTATAAGGAATAAACTAATTTTGGATCGTGATCACTTACAGGAGAAATTCCCTAGAACAGTTTCCCCTAGAACTAGTAACCAGAAGTCTGCTTTTATTTATATATTTTCGTACTGAATTTCAATATGTTTAAACTCACCATTCTAGCAGAGTCTTCCCGAGTCGACTTGTGTTGACTTGAGTCAGTAAATGGAAAGCACCCAATAAAATTTCATTTGCCTAAGGCCCAGTTCCACAACTTCTTGGTTGAACTACGATTAAAGGTAATATTTCATGCATGCGGCTGCGGCAACTGTCGCGCGACGAAACTACGCTGATTGGTTGAAAATTGACGGCGAGCCAGTGTACTTTTGCCGCACGTGGAGTACTTTCTGTCGCATTGAAGTAGATCCGAGATCAACTTCAATGCGACAGAATTCCATTCTGGACGCGGCGAAGTCGATAAACCGCGAAAAGCAAGGTTCGTATGTGTCATGGATAGTAGATTATTTATTTCTAGGTTAGTAGATTTTATTTTATGATTTCATTTTGTTTTTATTTCTATTTCAATTTTTTATGTTCATTTTTATTTTTTTTTACAACTCGCAGATCGTTGACATATTTCATAGACGCGACGGAATTCTTGACGTCAGCGTGGTTTCGTCGCGCGACAGTTGCCGCAGCCGCATGCATGAAATATTACCTTAACTGAACTCAGGTTAAAGTTAACCGGAGATTAAATTCAGCTGTGCGTTCCACAGTACGTTTTTGATCGGAGTTTGCGTAAGCCTATAACCGATTGCAGTTAACTCTGCTTTCCGTTGGAACTTACACAGGGATTGGCTACTGTAGTCGCGCATAGAAAAAACGTAGAAAATTGAAGTGACGCGTACTTGAATTGAGGTTAAGTTCGTTTTGAGCATAGCGTCCATAGACATATAAGAATAGACCGCGGGAGTGATGGAGAAACCCGTTGGTGGATGCCGACGGACAATAGAAAGAGACAGTCGCCTACATCGTTCACTCTGTCTTCGTCTAGTGACTAGTCGCGCATGCGCGCTCAGCGTTCTGTTAGTAAGAATGAAATGAAACATGTTTCTATTTCATTCTAGACGAAGACAGAGTGAACGATGTAGGCGACTGTCTCTTTCTATTGCCCGTCGGCATCATAGACTTATAGAGATAGACTGAGCGCTCTTATGGGCCGCTTGAAGCCAACATTTAAAGGACAGAGATATGTCCGGAGTACTCCTCTCTCTGTCTGACGATATTTGTGGTGGGGATTGAGGCAATAGAGGAGAATGAGGAGAAGCAGTTGTGGCTGTTCCACTTCCACTGCTCCGTTGTCTCCCACCATGACGCCAATTGAAAAGAGAGAGGAGTACTCCGGACATATCTCTGTCCTTTAAATGTTAGCTTCAGTGCCTCTTATGGGATCGCTCAGTCTATCTTTATAAGTCTATGGGTGAATTCAATTTCTCCAGCCGCTCACGATGTCCGATTACGATAGTCAAGATCGCGTTTGATTGGAAAGCTTCCAATCGCTCCAGGAGAAATTCCCTAGATCTGGGAAATTTCTGAGATCCAACGGAAAAACCCTGCTGTTTATTATTCGATTTTGTTTTGGACTTTACAGCCAAACGGTGGACCACCAATCGTTCCAATTAAGATTATCGTGACCACTAAACGATTGCGCGTCCATTGAGCCCCTAACGAGCTTAATTGGAATGAAAATTAAAAAAAATCGGCTAACTTAACACCTAAATTTGTTTATTCGATATCAGATAATCTATGGACTGCCAAACGATTTGATTAGGCTACCAATCACCACCAATCAACCACCAAACGATTGGTAAAGACGAAACTATTCAAAGCTCAAGTTGCTCGGCCAACTTTACGTAGATCTCATACCGTGACTTTTTGTGGATGCGGAACACCATGGATACCAACTCAATATCACGCGTCTAGTGGATTGCGTCCAACCATACTCTGTTCGTACTAATTCCATTCTGTTCGAATTCAAGAACAGCGCGCGTAGCATTTGAAAGTTAGGCGCTTAATTTAAAATAAATCAATAAATTGTGCGATGAAGTGGAGTTACGGGACCATTGGACCGGGTAAGGAAGATGATTTAAATCAATGGAGTTAGCTTGAACAGGGTATGGTTGGACGCAATCCATTAGACGCATGAGTTTTGGGTTGGTATCCGTGGTGTTCCGCATCCACAAAAAGTCACGGTATGTCTATGCCATAGACTTAGAGAGATAGACTGAGCGATCCCATAAGAGGCGCTGAAGCTAACATTTAAAGGACAGAGATATGTCGGGAGTACTCCTCTCTCTTTTCAATTGGCGTCATGGTGGGAGACAACGGAGCAGTGGAAGTGGAACAGCCACAACTGCTTCTCCTCATTCTCCTCTATTGCCTCAATCCCCACCACAAATATCGTCAGACAGAGAGAGGAGTACTCCCGACATATCTCTGTCCTTTAAATGTTGGCTTCAAGCGGCCCATAAGAGCGCTCAGGCTATCTCTATAAGTCTATGGTCTATGCTCCATACACACCGTCTACGTAGGTTTATAGTTAGCGTTTGATCAATCAAGAGGAGGGCAACTGCAGCGGAAACTGAAAAGTGATGCCGGCCGACTGTAGCCGCAGCAGTTAATCCGTCGTCGATTATTCCTATTTTAAAACATTTCTAAATTCAGTATCAGAGAGGCCGGGTCAATTAACCGCGTGTAGAGTTGATCCACTATATCGATATTTCCTACCTACGATACAAGCGTCCCACGCACAGAAGCGTCATCCAACAATAAAGAAAACAATCGAACAACGATAAACGCATGAAGTAGGATGGATCACGAACTGATTGAAAAATTCATCGAGGTCACAGGTCAGATTAAAAAAAAAAAAAAAGAAAAGTAAACTCAATAATACTAACATATTAAATTATCACGGCTTCACTTCGTTTATTATACCGATTCCTATCACTATTTACTCCGTGGTAAAATCCATCTATACATATAACCAGCTAGTCGATTCGGTAAACAAAGAACACCAGAGCCCGTTTCACTGTTCTAATTCCCCCAGATTCACCTCGTATCTGTTCCCTTATTTCACTCTGATTCCATACTTACTCATACCTAACCTAACCTAACCTAACCTAACTTGCTTTGACTTTGTACCTTCTTGACCTTTAACCTCTCATGTCTAAATTTCCAGGGTCCAGTGAGGCTGTGGCTAGGCAATACCTTCTGGTAGCTGATGGGAATGTCGAGACTGCGATAAGCCTGATGTTTGAAGGCGGGGGTGCCGGGGTCGGCGCTGAGGTCGACGGGCAAGCTCAGCTCCCAGAACCAGACGTTAGAGCTCCGATTCTACCGACCCAGGAAGTGCTGGTACCGACGCAGCCCGTCTGTGCGTTCCCCAGAGCCTCGAACAGTGTGTTTGATAGATTTAGGGACTTTGCGGTAGAAACACGTAAGAAACAATAGGTTCATAACGGCAGGATGTTTTTCCTGTTACCAATCCACCCTGGATCAGTTCAATTTCTAAATGAAATTCCTCTGCAAGAGGTCGATGTTATTAGGATAGAACCGAATGTTAGATGGTGCAAATTGGCCATGGCGTGAAATTCTTCTCTTTAATATCGTAGAACTCGACTGTTTCAGAGCACCAGGAGGAGGAAATGGCCCGCAGGGTTTCAGGGGTGCGAAAAATGTCGCCGAGGAAATCCAAACGGCTGGAAGACCTCTTCAGACCGCCATACGACATCATGTTTCTTGGCTCGTTCATCGAGGCGAGAGAACATGCCAAACTCATGAACCGGTGGCTCTTGGTAAACGTACAAAACCCGCTGGAATTCTCCTGCCAAATTCTGAACAGAGACCTATGGCCCAATGAGCAAATCAGGGACATGGTACGGGACCATTTTGTCCTATGGCAGGTGATGATTTTTGACACGTTTCGTATGCCAGCAACAAAAAATTCCCACTTGACTCGTCGACAAGCTACTACCTGATTCCCAACATTCTTCAAATCTGATATCACATCAGTTGACAGGGTGTCCAGTCAGCATGGAAATTCTCGAACCATCGTATTTTCATGGAATTTCATACCCTCTGGGAAAAACATGAACATATCAGAGAATTTTATAACGTATCTGGAATTTCTCAAACTTGACCCTACATTTTTGATAATTGAGTAGGATCTCAAAATTTTCCTGCACAAGCGAAGCTTCATGCTTTGGAAGGCTATCTTTTCAGTTTTGCAATTGTTGTAACTTTTTGGTCCATTGATGACCAATTTTTTTGGTAGAATCACTTGGGATGTCTGTGTGCTCCACTTTCAAAATTTGTGAGTTTACATTCTTCGTTATTCTCTTAAAACTACTCCAATTTCACTTGGAAGAATAACAATTCTTCTCTAGAAAATGGGCAATTCCCAGGAAATTTGGAACCGACGAATAACTGGATACCCTGGTTGACTAAATGAGTAGATAACGACAGGACCTTTTCATCTTAACCCACTCGCATCCCCAGGTCATATCCAACACAGTGGATGGTCAGCGATTCATCGACTTTTACAACGTCACCAACTACCCCTATCTAGCAGTTTTGGATCCGAGAACAGGCGAGTGTGTAAGAACTTACGATCGCATCACTGTAGAAAGTCTTGTTTCCGGACTCGGCGACATGCTCAGCACCCATCTCTCTCCAGAAACAGCGCCACAGGTTCCTTCGACCGCCACCGACGACTGGCTCGCTTGTTCCGCAGGGTCTGCTGTACGAAGATGTGACGTGCCTTCAGAGTCCTCCGCAAGTGTGAGTGTACTCATTCCCTGGATCCAACATTTTCCACAGTGTTGTTCTATAGAGAACTAGATTCTCTACGAGAAGTATGCTCGGAATTATTTTTTCCTAACTGAGTAAAATTCGATTTTACGCACTCAGTTAGGAAAAATAGTATAGTTTACACAAATAAATGAATAGTTTCACAATACACTATTGTAAAGTCAATAAATTGGCCGTGACAAGCGTTTCAATAGTTCTGTAACAAGGGCGTAAGACATGATTTTACGCCCGCAAAAGTAGGCGTAAAATAGGCGTTTCACGCCCACTGCATCGAAATAGTACATCACGCAACTAGTGCAGGACTGTACTATTTTGCGCACTCAGTTAAGAAAAGTAGCTTATAAACCGTTGAATCTACAAACTTTGCTTTGAGAACATGTTTCTTTTTTGTAGATATTTTGAGTGTCTGTCAAATGGGGCTATGCCAAATTTTTTAGCTTGAAACTCGGCTGAGTAATGTCTATTAAAATATAAAATCATATCTTTACTGTCTTATTTAAATGAAAAAACTTAAATTCATTAAGCTACTTGATCAAATGCATTTTTACCACAATGCTTCTGCTAGGTTTCTTTTTTGGTCTTATTATAAAAGATTTCTGGATAGAAGTGAAAATAAGAAACAAAGTATTGGTGCTTTGACTCTAGGATGCGATTGAAACGGACGATTGATTTCATGGCTTTTTCTTGTTCTCGATTATTCGTCTTATTTATTTCATCACTGATTCCAGGCAGAGATCAATATTTGATTTTTTTCAGGAGACAAACGCAGAGAACAAAAAAGCGAGAGGAACGCAAGATGCGGCCGTTGAATCAGGTAATAATTTCTCAACAACTCAGAATCGACGGTCTCGTTTCTTGTCGCATCGTAACGAACCGTATTCCCGTCTTCCAGCAAACAATGAACGTGTCGATGCTGTACCTAGCGTTAGCAACACAGCCCTTCCTCGGAGTGGTGTTAGTATACTTGGTAAAAGGTCTCGAACTGAGGAATTGGCAAAGACGAAAAAGCATGAAATTTTACACTCCCTTTTACAGAAAAAGGTAATAATTCTATTGAGACTGGCTTCTGAAGTTTCTTTCAGTATTTCTCTATTCGTGCTTGACAGCTCCACATTCCGGAGTTCAGAAATTAAATTCAATATAATTTCAGAATGGAGAGCCGAGCAATTCTCAACCGAACTCTACCGTCGTAAATTCAAGTGAGCACAACCAGTTCTAGTTCCGATCTAACTACAAAGTCACTTTCAGTCAACTAAGTAGCGATTAACAACTGATGATTAACACTTGTTATTCCCAAACAGATGACGAACCGTCCTTACGTCTATGTTTGCGCCTACCAAACGGAGGCAAGGAAGCAATAACCATGGGCGCAAGCGATACGATAAAAGTAAGTAACCTAATTGAGGGAGTGTTTACTGAATAAACTTTAAGTAGGGCTTAATATTGATATTTAGTGGTCGGTCATCGCTATTATTTGTTTTCGATTTGAAACACATCAATGCATCAAAACGTTGTCTCTTCATCGAGAAGAGGTTTGCTTTTCTAAACAATCGGAATCTCAAATATCCAGAATCAAAGCAGCTGGTTGGTTGATCCAAATCCTCGCATTCACTTCAAAAGATTAGCGAACTTTTGTCATAAAACTGGTCGTTCCAAATAAGATTTAGAAGAAAAGATACCAGCTCTCTGAAAATACGCGTAGGAATTTCTTCGTATTCGTAGCGTGACTGAGTAACGTTTTTATTTTTTGAACAGAATTTTTTGAGCCGAATGGAGACTATGGGGTATCCACCTTCGGAACATACGTACCTGGTGCCCTTCCCAAGGACAAATATTGGCGCCCTTTCTCAACAGACGCGGCTATCGGACACAATTCTGTTTCCATCGAACACTGTCTTCATAACTAAAATATAATTTCGCATATCAAAATTCGCGGGGTGTCATTCGTTCACCGAGGTGCTTGTTTATTATTTATTAAAAATGAATTTCGCGATCTAGATTATTCCTGGTTCGTTTTATCATTCATCAATTATTAATTATTTCTCCTCTTTCACCCCCCCTCTCTCTCTCTCTCTCTCTCTCTCTCTCTCTCTCTCTCTCTCTCTCTCTCTCTCTCTCTCTCTCTCTCTCTCTCCCCTCTCTCTCTCTCCCCCTCTCCTTCTCTTTTTTGACGCCGCTCGATTTATCGGATACATGTATCATCTGTCTATCGAGTCAGCTCTGATATTAAATTTCAGCCAGCTTGATCAATTCTACGTTTTTATCTGTACTTATTGTTATAATAGCCGTATGCCCGCATCGACTGAAAGACAATTTTGGATATTGTGAAACTAGCCCGTGCATGACTGATTCTGAGGGAGAAATCACAATGTAAATAATTAAGTACGGTCAAGGCTGAGGCCTGGGTTGCGAATCTAGACAATTTCAATCTTGATATTCGTACTGAATGATACTTTACGGCAACCAGCCCGAATAAAATGAAACCCGTTGAATTCTTTTTCGTCGGGCGAAATTAACACCTGTTCGCTCGTTGGCTACCTACACCCTTCCACAGTTTCCGCACTTTCCTATGTCCTGTATGAGTATTAATTTTGGTTTGGAAGCTCAGAAAAAATATATATTATTTTTTAGAAAAGATCAACTTTTTCAGCGAATTATTAAGGGTGCATTAGGGTGGTCGGTGAAAAAAAATTTCACTGCCGCCCCCTACAATGGTATAGTATTAATAAAAAAGAAGTACAGTAAAGTCTCGTTTATCCGAATCGCGTTTATCCGAAATCCGCTTTATCCGAACAAACTTTTTCGAATGCACCTACCCCACCCGCACCCACCGAATACCATCGCGATTTGTTATTCAGCATTTAAAAACTGTTTAACCCGTCAACACAAATTGTTCAGTCAAAAACAAACAGGCTTATTCACAACCATATCAATAGCATTCTACTTACAGTCGGGGAACCGGATTCTGAAGCCCCTTATCCTGCGCTGAACGCAACTGAACATACACCTTTGATTTTAATTATCTTCAAGTTGGCATGAAATTAAAACGACATTAGCTCTACTGGTAAATTAGCGATCTGCTCTGCTTTTTTTTCATAGAATGTCAATTCGCATAACCTCTTGAATGCACAAGTGATTGAAAAATCTGTCACATCGGATAATCCCAAAATGCGCGTACGTTTTTTCGAATTAGGTTGCTCCTAAAATGAACTAGTGGTCGTAAAGTGTTCATATCGTTGAGGGAGGGCCCTAATGAAACTTAATATTATATTCTTTCGTGAAACCGGATCGAATTTTAATCATTTTAAAGTGCTAGCTGAAATTAATAAAATCAGCCTGCGAAATTTAAAATTCAATCCTAAATATAAGAGGATTACGCACTAATGATGGATCGCAGGCTATTCAAAATTAGGCAATGTGTTCAGAATACTTAGGCAAAGAATCCCAAGTATCGGATGTAATATCGGTCGTCTCGTTATTCAGAAAGCATAGTTAACATTTTTTATTCCAACGTCTCTGCAGTTCATTGTCATAAGTGAATCGGTACATAGGTTTCATATGACAATAATATCTATACCGCACTTTGTGCTTAACATGTGTGTGAAGGGTATGCTCCGTTTGGGAAGCTAATTGGAATAAGAATTGTATGCAAGGAGCAAACGGCGTTGCTAAAAATCTATGTCAGTAAATTGCATTTTGATGATCGGTAAAAATCCGCCCGGTTTCATGAAAGAATACAACATTAAGTTTCATTAGGGCCCTCCCTTGACCCTATGAACACTTTACGAGAACTACGTTATTTTTCAACCACTTGTGCATTCAAGAGGTTATGCGAATTGACGTTTTCTGAAAAAAAGCAGAGCAGATCGCTAATTTATCAGTAGAGCTAATGTCGTTTTAATTTCATGCCAACTTAAACATCATTTAAGTTAAAGGTGTATGTCCAGTTGCGTTCGGCGCGGGATAAGGGGCTTCAGAATCCGGTTCCCCGACTGTACACACGTTTTACGATCATATTTCGCGGTATTGATGCAATTCGGGGTGTTTCACGCGGGACTTCGGTTTATCCGAAATTTTCGTTATCAAAATCGTCCTCCGTCCCGATCATTTCGGATAAACGAGACTTTACTGTACCTGCAAAACCCGAAATCCTTCGATTGAAGAAAACAGGCACCTCTTCGCATTCAAAGATTCGAAATTCGCTTTTTTTTTAAACTTTTCTTTATTAATCAGCTGTATCGGCGGTTTTGTTCATATTTGTTATATTTACAATCTTATTTGATGATATCACAATATTCGATGGTGAATTAGTAGAGTAGGGGCGGCCAAAAAGGGGTACCCCGAAAATTTGGTAAAAACTTTTCTTATGAAATGGTCACAAACCGTGGTTTATCACTGTTATTATCATTTTTGCGCAATTTGCGGTGTCCAAACATTAAAAAAAAATATAAATTTCAAATTTTTTTCGTCAGGATTTTGTTTTTCAAAATTATTTTTTGAATTGAAATCTATTCTTTTTACTATAATTTCGAATGATTTGGAGTAAGTTAAAATTTTGTTTTTTAAGAATGTCCTGAAAAATTTGAAAAAAAATAATAATTTTTCTCCAATTATTTTGTTTTTACATTTTTACTTTGTTAAATTTGATGTATGCGGATTTATCGTCGAAAAACCATTTACGACAATACGATACTTGATCGTCGATACGTTTTCCAGCATAACTTTTTTATCGACATACTTATCAAAACATGTTTCCACTAAAAGTTGTTGCAAATATTTTCCCCTACAAAACTAAACAAAAAATATTTCCACAACCACGAATAGGAGCCAAGACATCCAAACTTACCCCTATTTTCAACATGGCTGCGATTCCACAACAAAATTTTGTCGGATCTTTGTGCATTTAGCCTGCACCTTCTGCAACCCCCTACAGACAATTCCGACTTTCTCGTGCACGGTGAAACGTTTGTTTTTAGCCCTCAGGAGTCTGAAAACGTATCTGACAACTGTGACTCAGCAAGGGTTGAATACCATTGCTATTTCGCGGGTTCACTGGGAGATGTCCGAAAGTCTAAAGGCGAATGGCCAGTAGAGCCATTAGAATTCGCAACAAATGTACAGTGTGCAGCAATAACTGCTGGCATTTACTATGTCAGCAAATTTTGCTCAAGTTGTTCTCCGTAATTTGTAGTACAGGGTGTATAAAAAAGTTTGGTCACCGCTTCACCAAGTGATTCTCTAACTCGAGATCGGTGAAGATCTTGAAAAACATGTAGCCGCAAAACTGACCTTGACCTCTTATTAAAGGTCAAATTTTTTTATCGTTTCAAAAAATTCTACTCTCCGAGGTGATCAAAAATCTCTGAGAAACCATGGGTCGCAACCGAATCCTTCTCATCGAAAAGGGTACCTGAAGATCAGCATAATCCTTCAAAATGTTGAGCGAGTCTAATGAAATATTATTCGTATTAGACAGACTAACGAAGAGTGACAGATTGTTTTTCCATTTCTTTCATCGCTTTATGGTAATCTGAAGGCGCTTATGAAGCATGGGCTGTCATATGCTAGGGTGCTCGGGACTCAACATTGCATGTGAGAGAGATAACATGTGATTGGCGCCCGGGTAATAGCAACCTCTGGTGCAAAAACCTTTCGCCTAGTTATATAAATGTGATAGTCACCAACAAAAAATACATTCTCATGCCAAGAAAGTATTATACAGTTATTATTTTATAAAAAAATGATTTGAAATCAGATGCTATTGCCTAGTAACGATATCACGTTGACTTTTTTCGAATTGACTATTAGGCTTCTCATAAGACGGTACATATTGACAGTCTTCTTGAAAACAGAAAACATAAAAAAATTAAAAATAGAAAAAAAAATTTAAAAAAATTTGGAGTACGTGGTACTAGGCGGGCCAGTATTTCGTGTCACTATATTAACCCTAGACAGGGCAACTTATTTTTTTTACCTTCTAGCGGGCAACTGGGGTACCAGAGTACCCCAAGCGTTTCCAAATGATGCAAGCCTTTCTAGTTGCGACAAGATAAGATTTTTATATGTCATTTGCTTCGTTTATGAATGTAGAAGACGATGATATATATTGAAAGCCATTTCCTTGAAGATAAAATCGAGAAAAACTTGTTTAAAGTAAAAAAAATGCGGCGAAGAGCTGACAATGACTTTTTTCAATCAAAATAGTCTCATTCTTTTTCTAATCAACCGATTTTCAAAATTCCAACGGAATTTGAAAGGGAACACATTGAGCTTCAAGATAATATGGTGTATTAATTTTTTTTCTCCAGAAAGTACAATTATTTGTTTATTCGAAAACTGACGAACTGACTGACTGAATATAAGATGTTTATTTACTTTTGGACCATTATTTATTCGAAAAATGCTTTAAAAAAATGTGAACATCTAAATGCCTCACCTTATATGCAATTAATAATCAAAATAACTAATGATCCAAGCGAAAGTAAATTTTACTTAGCGCTACAAAATATTTACGTTGAAAGGAAACTGGGGTACCGTAGGACCCCAAGCGCAATTGCAGTGTTTACTGAGCCACAGACAATGAAGCACTGATGCTATTTCCGATCTTATTTGACTCTGAAAACGTCAAAGTGACTTATGGATAGCGTCCCGTTCCGCAACTGTGGTCTGATAGGTTATAGATGGAGTTCAAAGTAGGCTTGGGGTACCGGGAGACCCCAGTTTCCCCGTGACACGGGGAAGGCGATTCTCTCGAAAAAAGATCGATCTTTAAATCGATTCGAATCGAAGTATGAAAAATCGATCCATAGAAAAATCGAAGTTTCAAAAATCGATCTCTCGAAAATCGATTTTTTATCGACTCACTTCATAAGATCGTATTTATGACATAATTTGAATGTAATTATAGAAAACATGGCATTAATTACGCCATCTCGCGAGTATGGACGTAATTAAGTGCAAAGCAGTCTTTACATGTGTATAGTATACCATCTATAAAATATAGTCTCGATAGCCCAAACATTGACTCCTCGTCCAACTATACATTCAACTCATTTTAGACAGTTTTATATTTCTTGTCATGAAAATAAAAAAATCGAATCCCGATTTTCAAAGATAAAATATCGATTCACGAGATCGATTCACTACAAAATATCGATTTAAAAAATCGATTTTTTTGCTCGAAATAATCGATCTCAGATCGCCTTCCCTAGTATACGTCACACGGGAGTGAAAAAGGCCATCCCAAACTGCGTTCTTGTCACCCTCACCTTCGGCTCGGGTGTCAATCTCGCACGCAGTTTGGAATAGCCTACTTTCCCTCCCTAGGTACGTAATATACTATACAGTCCAACTTCTCTATAGGGCCGCCCAGGCCCCCAAGGGGAAGAGTTTTTCCAGGAAATGAGGTACCCCCACTTTGCCCTCTTCGCTAGTCGCACCATTTGTTTTCCGTCTCTCTCTTTCTTCGCGCTGGTATTTCTCTATGGGACTTGCCATGAAGTGGGGGAACGCTGCGAGCGAGAAACTGGTGAAGCGGCTCTATCGGGAGGGGGCTTATAGAGAGGTCGGACTGTATATTCTAAGTAAATTTTTTATTTTTATTTTGATAAATTATGTACAAGTGTTGAAGGACCCGCTCCCCCGTACCATAACAAATAGTAACAATCTGATTTAACCTCCCTACCCGCCTCGCCCTTAAATCTGTTACATAATTTAAGTACGGTCCTAATCTTCTCTTCTGCGACTCACATGCTCCCTGTACGTGAGAAATTAATCAAAAATCTCATTCAGAATTAATTTTCATAACCCTGAAGTATTACTACAAAGATAAACATGGGCATAAGATTAATTTGGTGGAGTTGGAAATATATACGAAGCCAACTTTGGATTGTACACTTAATCAACAGTTGAATCATACAAATTTATGATTTAGAGGATTTTTTCCGCATAATTACGACGCGCAGTAGGATGATGTTTATTTTATCGGATAAAATAATCTGTATGTCGTTAAATAAAATAAATAGTTATATAATAATATAAATAGTAATAGTAAATAATTCTGTCATTTTTTGCCATTCAATTCCGTCTAAAATTCCTTGACTTTGAATTTTTTGAAAAATACTGTTTTCAACCGATTACGCAACTTTAATATTTTTTCTCTCGGAAACTAGATATTCTAGTGAAATTCCTCAAACACTGTTGAATTCAGCGTGACAAAATCTATTGAATGGCGTAAATTTCATTTCTCGCCCTGAACTTGACCTGAATTTGTAGAACCGTGTAAGATGTGATTTCAAATGGTCTCATCATTTCTTACAGCATTGAGCGGAGGAAGAACTTCTACTGCTATTCCCAAATGTACCGTTGATTGGACATTTTATTTCGCAATATAGGCCTCTTGGATACATATACATGCTTAGTTAAATGAGATTGTGTGGCGTGTATATGCATGGAAAAAACGACCCAGTATCGCCACAAAACTCCGCAAGGCAGCGCTGATAGGCGTATATGTACACGGGTTTCACACACACTAATAACACGCATGTATGTTATCCAAGAGGCGTATAGCTATTTTAATGTACCTCTGCGTGAAGAATTTTTGATACTGAATTACGATGACGATCATTATACTTTGTGAAAAGCGAAGATGTTACGTTGTAGTTATTCTACAATATTGTGAATGACGAAAGAGAAACGAAATTTCGACATGTAACAACTCCCTGATTGTTCTGAAAACAAAATTGAACCTCGTACCATTGAGATTGGAAATTCTTTCGAAATATGCGATGGTTGAGTTTCTCAATCACCATCGTCCCTTTTATAACATGGCGGCCGCGGTCAGAATAACCGGGAAATGTCAGGGAAAAAAGAACAATTGGTCAGGGCATCAGGGAAATGTTAGGAAATTTCAATCTTGGTCAGGGAAGAAAAAGAGATAGCCCAAAATTTGATAAACGACTGGACAGCAAATTCCAAAATTCTCTTTTCTCATCATGTTATTGTAAAAAAACATACCAACGAAAAATGTTTATTAGAGAAAAAACATTGTTGAATTTCCTGATGAATTTACATTGAAATAAAATGAAGAATTGGTATTGATTCGTAGCACTGATGAGGATAATAGGAACTTTGGTCAGGGAAAATTAAACAACTGGTCAGGGAAAGTCAGGGGATTTTTTTTCCGAAAAAAGTGGCCACCATGTATGAGCAACAAGAACTTCATGGTTTGAAAAATGTTATATTTAAATGCATTTTGGATGTCAGTTATACAAATATAACGTACCTAACTGTAGTTTTACGCTTAAATAGTAACGGTTTAAACGTTTGTCCGAATTGCCACGGTAAATCAAGTCGGGAAACAGTCAATACTGACGTAATCCTCCGCGCCGCATCATTGGCTGAGTCATTCTGTTCGGCGGTGTGATAGATATATCCAAGTAATCCCCTATGGTAAACCTGTAAAAAATATACTATAATCAAGTACATATTTCATATCCTGAAACAGTCAAGTAAGGTAACGATAAAACAGACTAAAATCTGGTTTATTAATCTTTGATAATGTCATGGTGTGAAAAATGAATGGTCAGTATCGAGGAAAGAATATTTCAGTGATCTCACAAAACCTAAGAACTCATAAGCGATTAACGAATACAGACGATACTAGTAATCATGAATAATTATGGAAAAAAAAGTTTGCGAGTATATGCTACAAAATAGCATATCAGCTTCATCATTTTTTATCTATTTCACATGGTTTGTTTCATTCGATGATAGAATTTCTTTGAATCCACGGAAAAGGGTATTGATAAAAGCACGAGTATGCATGTACCAAATGCAGATGTTCACAACCCAAGAGAGTCATAGGATTTGGTCAAGTATAATTACATTTTTTACTTATTCAAGGGTGTTTTAGAAATTTTCTAGTGGGTTTGAAGAAATCTTATCATTGAGTAAAACAAACTATAAAATTCTAAGAATGGATTAAAAATGAAGAACTTCAACCATTTTATAGCATGTACGGGCTTGCACATTAATGGTGTATACATGAACATAGCTGCGGTTGAATTTTTGCATCGTGTATCGTGGTTCCAACTTGCACCACGAAGCAGACGACGAGCAGACGCTTTTTCGCTGAACGAGCGTATGCGTGACCAACACACAACGCAATAATGATTACAATTCGTTTATTCCTTGCATTCCTTGCAGGTGGCGCATGACGTCTACTGAATGTCGACTGTGGGCGCATGGTGACGTTAGTTGAGTTTAGTTTATGTTACATGACGCTGATTTTTTTGGGTACACCATTAATGTGCAGGCCTGTACTCTCAAAGTTTCTATTAAACTAGGATTTAGTTTTATTTGATTACTATTATAATTAGTAATCAGTATTTTTCATATTTATCATTCGATTCTGAGCTCCCGGAAATATCTTTTCCTTCATACTCAACTCAAGACCATTAACTTGATCCCATCAATATCAACAGGGATTATTGAACTGTGTTTTGGTTTGTCTTATTGTTTTAATACTATTTAATTGTGCCTCCCATTTTATTAAACAAACCACTAGCACTAAAAACAAGAATAATGATCAGGTAATCAAAACAATAATCAAACATGCCTAGCCTGCGCAAGAGTCTTGTTATCATCAGCTCCCCTTTGGCCTGAACATGTTACACCAATTTCGCGCATTCTGTAACCAGAATTGCGCATCTCTGGTGTGACCAAAGAGAAGTCAAAATATGTTCCTTTTTTACGAGCATCGGGATTCACTTCCTTCACTAAAGCCGTTATCTCTCTCAGTGTTGCATCCATCCTTGATAACAAAAGTGATGAAAAAAAAAAATTTTCTCGTTAATTTGCTGCAATTCAATGCATGGTTTTAAATTATTCAGATCAATGGACAATCCATCTGACTTACCAGGTGTAAATTTGTAGTTCGTTAGAAGGGACGCTACCTCTGCTATAGTCAACGATATTGTGATGACGACCAATGTTGCAGAAGACTCTCAGTAGCAGCGGGCATGTCTATGAAAATTAAAAGATTGTCGTAAATTGAGGTTAGGATTGCCATGATTCAATTTAGTTCGGTTTGCTGAATTAAATTGGTGGTGTGATAAAATATAAAGTAATATGAAATAGGCGAGGTATTATAACGATACCTTTTCTCTATCGACCGGCTTGTCGGAAATTTGTTTGTCGTCAACTATCATCGACTCTACTGCTGATGCCATTTTTGACTTTTGTTTCTCTTATAATCACTGATCTCTATACCGTGTAAAATTCTTGTGCCGAATCAAAGCAGTGTTGCCAGATGGTCCATGCCTCGTACCCCTGGACTGATTTCATTTCTCCCTAGAAATACCCTAGATTCCTCCCACCGCAATTTAAATAGTGGTGGGAGGAATCTCGACCACCCGATTGGTAACCGAAGGCTCTTAAGGGTACTGTGACGTCGGAATGGACGTTGGTGAAAAACCCTAGCAACTAATCGAAGTACGGCTACTTGAATTATCACTATAATAATTAAATTATATTAGTTAATTACACTAGTTCAAAGTTATCCACATCTTTACGATCAAAAAGATCAATCTTTCAAATTTATAAAAAAAAAAGAAAATTCATGGATCAGCATAAGCGAAGTATTGCAAGTGTCCGGTATGTTGATTAATTATTAATTGATCAACAAGTCGCGTCGACAACCAATAGCGATTGAGCTGTGAGCTGCGACTGCGTTTGCGTTTGCGTCTGCGTTCGCGTTTGAGCGTGGCAGGGCCTTTACTGCTTGTTAAACGCACGTGTCTCCGCCAACGGTGCTCACTTCTGTTTATTTTAATTCATAACATTTTAATGTTTCATCATCATATTCATCGAGAATTATAAGCTCGGAACATGTCAAACGTATGAATTTCTTTTGTACTTAAAGTTTGTCTGTTAATTTCTTCAATATCTGTTATTTATATCGCATGTATTGAAATGGAATCGCTAATAATAATGGATATATTTATAATTTGTTTTTTATGTATTTTTAATGACAAAAGGCAATAAACAATTAATGCAATGCGACTAAACAGAAATGAGAACCGTTGGCTGAGATACGTGCGTTTGACAAACAGTAACTCGCTGCTGCTGCCAATCCTCATTTTCATGCGCAGCGACAGTAGCATGCGCAGCGCAGCAATTTGCTGCGGCAGCAACTTGCTGTGCATGAAAATCTAGCCTTATGACTTGCCTCCTCCATAGAGCGTGTTCGGAAATGAGCTGACAGTGGGTGCTTTCCATTTACTGACTAAAGTCGACACAAGTCGACTTGTGTCGCCTAAAGTGCTTTCCATTTGATTTGTGTCGCCGTGTGTCGGCGACACAAGTCGACTCGGGAAGACTCTGCTAGAATGGTGAGTTTATGCAAGTGGAACGATGTTCGATTTATTCGTTTTCGAGAGTCGACACGAGTTGACACCATAGACTTAGAGAGATAGACTGAGCGATCCCATAAGAGGCACTGAAGCTAACATTTAAAGGACAGAGATATGTCGGGAGTACTCATCTCTCTTTTCAATTGGCGTCATGGTGGGAGACAACGGAGCAGTGGAAGTGGAACAGCCACAACTGCTTCTCCTCATTTTCCTCTATTGCCTCAATCCCCACCACAAATATCGTCAGACAGAGAGAGGAGTACTCCGGACATATCTCTGTCCTTTAAATGTTGGCTTCAAGCGGCCCATAAGAGCGCTCAGTCTATCTCTATAAGTCTATGGTTGACACGAGTCGACACAAAAGTCATGTAAATGGAAAGCACCCACTATTGAAATATGCCAGAGTTGCAAGACCTGTATGTAAGACCGTGGTCGAAATAACGTACTTTGTAAACCGTTGTTTTCACAGAATATCAAATATACACATCATGGCGTCTCCACCTCCCATCAATCTTTCACATACATATACAGGGACTTTCTGTGGTGGCGGCACAGTTAGTTGCATTAGCCACCGCCACTACACACAAGCTCGCCTCGTCCATGTGACAACCGAAGACTTCACGCTTATGGTTGCTATACTCTTTGCTCTGTTCAAGCTGCATCATTCTTTTTTTCGGTTGGTATCCCTGGCACACGGACGAAGCGTGCATGTGTTTGATGGAACTAGCTGTGCCGCCACCACAGAAAGTCCCTGTATATACCCACAATAGTTCGGGTTCCCACTCGACAGCGTCGCTACTCGCGCTCGATACTCTCAGCTTCGCCTCTATCCTATACTCTTTGGTACTGACAGTACTGTCAGCTCATTTCCGAACACGCTCATAGCACGGAGGAATAAAGGTAATATTTCATGCACGCGGCTGCGGCAACTGTCGCGCGACGAAACTACGCTGATTGGTTGAAAATTGACGGCGAGCGAGTGTACTTTTGCCGCATGTGGAGTACTTTCTGTCGCACTGAAGTAGATCCGAGATCAACTTCAATGCGACAGAATTCCATTCTGGACGCGGCGAAGTCGATAAACCAGGAAAAGCAAGGTTCGTATGTGTCATGGATAGTAGATTATTTATTACTAAGTTAGTAGATTTTATTTTATGATTTCATTTTATTTTCATTTCTATTCCAATTTTTTTATGTTTATTTTTATTTGTTTTTACAACTCGCAGATCGCCGACATATTTCATAGACGCGACGGAATTCTTCACGTCAGCGTGGTTTCGTCGCGCGACAGTTGCCGCAGCCGCGTGCATGAAATATTACCTTAATATGGAGAGCCAGCTGCCCTACAGCGCTTGACGCCAAAACGGTGCCGGTCGAGATAACTCGAGGCCTGGCCAGCAGACAGCGCTGGCGTCGGTGTCGCGATCAGATTCGTGAATTATACATGGCTGCTATAGGCGCGATTGACGCATTTGAACTATTTCAACCCATAAAATCGTATGAATTCTATTATTTATGTTGTGCGAAAGAGATGAGAGCAGGCTGATATATTTTTGAAATGTTTTAGAATGTTTAATTTCCAGATTCCCAAAGCAGTGGCTATAAAACTACTGTCAAATATGCGGGTGAAATTTCAGAGCTTCTATAATACTAAAAATTAACGATCGCAAAATTCAAAATTAATATAATAAATGGAATATCGGAAAAAGACTAGTCATTAGAGAATTAAGAAAACGAATAATAAGTTAAACTAAATAGTAAGTTAAATTCTAGGCTACAACCACGCTCGGTACTCCAGGGTTTCACTCGTCAGATCGCAATAATACAGAAATTCGCACAGATCAAATAACCAGAGTATCAATCTTCAGAATGAGCAAGAAATATCTAAGAAATCAGATAGAACGCATTAAGATATTCTAAAATATACAATTAGATATCAGAAAATTATCAGTAAATTAATAATAATGATTAACACAAATTCCTGCAAAATTTAGTAAGAATAATAGACAGAGAAATAAGCTGTCGTTCGGCTACGACTGAATAGAATACAGAAAGAATCAGAGAATTGCAAGAAAATCGTTCAGACTAGAGCTGAGTCAGAAACCGAGAAATCAAGACGTAGAAAATAAACTATAGTGCGCAGCGCCGGCCCTAGCCTTTGATCAGGGTAGAGCGAGATTGTCTTTCAGCGCCCTTTGGTCGACGCTTTCACTTCACGTTAATTCTACTTCAGTTTTATGTTAAATAAATAATAATTTTCAAATTTTCAAAAATCAACTTTTTTTGCAAATATCAATACTTATTGAATTCATCCGCCGTCAAAGTTTTATTTTGCACCGGAAATTCTTTTTTGCATTGGGCTTTTTGGCGCCCCTTGCCATCTGGCGCCTAGAGCGACCGCTCCTCTCGCTCTACCCCAGGGCCGGCGCTGATAGTGCGATCGTGAAGTTACGAGCCACTCTCGTGGCTTGTGCCATTCAAATTTCAGAAAACACAATGATTAACCACAGGAAATCTGATTCTGACTAGCAAATCAAAATATCTAATAACACTACACTAAGGTACAGGAGCGGTAGGCATGATCCGTAGAGAAAACGTTGTCGGATGGCAATCGTTCCCTCGAGGAAACTACCTGCCATCTATTTCGCCCGCATTATATAGATTTAACTCTTAAAGCTTGCGCAGTATATTATCAAAAAGTTCTCTGTGATGTATGAGAAGACCTGGTGACTTTCGAAATCGTGCTAAAGCACAATAAAACACTTTTGTAAGCTAATTAAATATCGGACACGTGTATTCGCCATTGAATCCCTATGCTTTTCATTCAAAACTGTAAGCGACACCGCTCGCAGCGCAGTGCAGTGGCGGCCGGCCGAACTATTCCGAGCGGCCGCGAATGAGGACAACAAATGACAGTCTATCGTGGGCAAGCTGGCCCTCCATATTACTCCTCCGTGCTCATAGTATCTACGGCATGGACTTGAGGGGAAACGTGTGTGTACGGTGATAGTCTGCTAGACCTTATCGTGTTTTTAACCTAACTTAACCTATTCTCTGCAATGATTCGTTACGAAGAGGAGAACGAAAAATTAAAGGACAAATCGAGATGCGCAGGAGTGCGGGCCGACCTTAAGATGTGCCTCCTCGAAAGTGACTGCTGTAAAATTGTATGTAATTCGCCACGGTGTTAACCAGACTTTTGAGGTTATATTTTCCTAGGACGTATCTTCATCTTTTTTTGCAATTTTTTTTCCGATTTTTTTTTTCCCATTATTTTCGCTTGTGAGATTTTAGGCCACCAATTTTTTCCAACTAATAAATATTCAGAAGAAGTTTAAGTTTCCTAAATCTTGCAAATTTTATAGTCAGATAAAAAAAAAAAAAATGGAAATAACAAATGAGATGAAAAAACAAAAAATTCAAAGACGGAAATATCTAGATTAGGATAACTACTTTTTAACCTTAAATCCCCAATTTTCGGTCCGACCCCAAGATTTCGCAGTTTTTAGTATTTGGGTTTAAGTCTACCAAAATTTGGGTGCGATCGAACAATTTTGCAAAGTCGCTCAAGAACTCCGAAGATGATTTAATTCATCAGAACTCGACTCATTCTCATCTCTGCATACTGAATCACTCTTTATATTTCATGATCGTCAATATTCATGGAAATCCTCAAAATTTTTGGCTGAAATATAAATATTAATATTCATGGGTCATTTATGAGACGTTTATGGGTCAAAATTCGAAAAGATTATTATTCAAATGTTGAAAATTCTTGAGCGACCCATTAATATTAATATTTTTACCCAAAATTTGGAGCACTTCTTCGAATATTCACGATAACGAAATATATAGATTCATTTAGTATCTTCATGCGTTGACTGAGTTGCCGTCAAAATAAATGGATGGTTCTAAAAATATCTATCTAGATATATTTTGGGGACATCTTCTACAACACTGAGTTATACACTCGCTGCAACGAGTATATTTCAACCGCCATTAATAAACATTGATATGCTGTTGACGAGAAACAAAATAGGTGTCATTTGGTAGCATAATAATTTTGTATTGTTTCATTAGGTCTATTCAGTGCCACTATACTTTTTTATCCATTTTATACTAGTACAGTATTAACTTATTTTAATATAAATAATTTTATGTAAAAAGCTCATGCAATGGAAAGACTCATTAATTAAGCTAAGGTTTCATTTGTTCAGCATAAACGAACTCCCAGGGAATGTCTGAATTCAGCTGATGGAACTGTACCTAGTGAATGCCAAGCACTTAGAGTAACTTTCTTCGAATGTAAACATTCACTTGTAAGTAGCTTTCTCTCAGCTCACGCATAATTGTACTTATATGTCGTGTTTCAATTTGCAAAGGGTGAAAAATAAGTGTCTGAAGGTGTGTGACATCACACGATCCCACTTCCCTGCAAATTGTAATACAGCTATAGTACAATTGAGGGGAATACCCCTAACCCATATACAATTACTGTTTTTGGAGAATCTAACATTTGGTCAATCCTTTCATGCAGCTGGATGGCAGAAGGCGATTTCGAGGACCTAAAGGATACTAGCATACACGTATTTTTGGAATGATTTTAAGTATTTCAATTTCCGACTATTTGGAGCCGAGCTCTATTGGCCCTAAACTATGATTGTTATTTGAATATATAGGTATGAAAATATCTTATAGGAATTATGTTGCTATCATTTTTCGGAATGTATTAATAAAATCTTAATAAGTGTATTCACTTATCAAGTATAAATAAATAATGAATAGTGACAGTCGATTATGTTGTTACATACATGGATTTACATAAGAAGGATGGTGACGATAAAATATAATTTCACGTCGAGGAAAATATGTAGCCAAACTTTATTATTTTACAATAATGTTATAGTAATATAATATGCGCATAAATTAAAAATATATTAATATTGTACATACAATTCCGCTCAGCGGATAAATAATGTGTTACCTATTCCTATACCTATTAATAGTTCACTTTTGATTTTTCGTTTGCGGTTTGAAATTATTTGTGCTATCGTCGTTTTCTTAAATCCTGGCTAGTATCACTATGGATATTTTTCTTCTTGAAATATGAAATATATAACGTGTTATTGTTATTTAATTTGCCGTGTCACTACTTCGTAACAACCACACATAAATATTTGAATTGAAATATGAGGAAAAACCGTTTGTCGAACCAAAGCGATGCAGACAAAAAAAAAATTAAAAGCAAGTCAATTTAACAAGTTGCGTCGGTAAAGAAGAAGTCGCATAAAATAAGCACGGACGACCTTTGTGCTGAATTGTGTGTTTTGTACGTGAAGGGCACGAATGCCAAACGAGAAAATAAGCGAGTTTGGATAAACGCCATCTTTACTCGAGTAGATATCCATATAGAATTGGTTATAATTAAAGCTGATATTCGTCGATATGTCGGATATGTCGACATTTGTGCGACGGTACTTTTGAGCATTGATATAGTGTTCAAAATAGTATACATATAACGATGCACGGAATTTTTATTCGAGTTTATGTTGTACAGCATACGTATATCGTCAGACTTTCTCCCGAATAAAATTTATTAAAAATCGTATATAATTTATTCGAACCAAATGTGACGCTTCCGGCACAAATTCATGTGGGTATATCATTTTATCCGATCCAAAAATTTTCTGGTAAACAGACATAGATACCATCTTTGCTTTTGCTCCACCTGGTAGAATGATGTGGACAGGAAAATCTTGAACATATGTTTACTTACATCCACTTGTATAAAAGTGTGTAATCGTTAAAATCGTTAAATATTTTTACATTATGATTTATAAACGCGCTGCAGAAGGCCAGTTGGTATTTGTTTCTCTTATTCGCGCATCACGCGATACTTCTTATATATATACATATACTTACACATTTAAATCGTAAATTATTTTCTTCCCAGCGTAAAAACATAATATTAGACTCGAGTATAGGTTTAAAAATCATCGTAATACACATAACACTTATTGCAGAGTGTGAAAAATTATTTCAACAAAACATATATGTATGTTTTGTTGAAATAATTTTTGATATATATATCATATCTCGTTCGTAAAACCCGCGAATAATCAAGGATAACAACAAAATCGTAAGATTATATCGGTCTCAGATATGCATATTGGTTTCGTTCTATATAATTCAATCATTTATGTCGTATTTAGTTAATACATACCTATATTATGACTAGCTTATCGTACAGTCGGGGAACCGGATTCTGAAGCTCCTTATCCCGCGCTGAACGCAACTGGACATACACCTTTAATTTAATTGATGTTTAAGTTGGCATGAGATTAAAACGACATTAGCTCAACTGATAAGTTAGCGATCTGCTCTGCTTTTTTTCAGAGAATGTCAATTCGCATAACCTCTTGAATGCACAAGTGATTGAAAAATCTGTCACATCGGATAACCCCAAAATGCGCGTACATTTTTTCGAATTAGGTTGCTCCTAAAATGAACTAGTGCTCGTAAAGTGTTCATATCGTTGAGGGAGGGCCCTAATGAACCTCATATTATATTCTTTCATGAAACCGGATCGAATTTTAATCATTTTAAAGTGCTAGCTGAAATTAATAAAATCAGCCTGCGAAATTTTAAATTCAATCTTAAATATAGGAGGATTACGCACCAACGATGAATCGCAGGCTATTCAAAATTTGGCAATGTATTCAGAACACTTAGGCAAAGAATCCCAAGTATCGGATCTAATATCGGTCGTCTCGTTACTCAGAAAGCATAGTTAACATTTTTTATTTCAAAGTCTCTGCAGTTCATTGTCATAAGTGATTCGGAACATAGGTTTCATATGACAATAATATCTATACCGCACTTTGTGCTTAACATGTGTGTGAAGGGTATGCTCCGTTTGGGAAGCTAATTGGAATAAGAATTACATGCAAGGAGCAAACGGCGTTGCTAAAAATCTATGTCAGTAAATTGCATTCTGACGATCGGTAAAAATCGTCTCGGTTTCATGAAAGAATATAACATTAGCTTTTATTAGGGCCCTCCCTTGACCCTATGAACGCTTTACGAGAACTAGGTTATTTTAGGAGCAACCGAATTCGAAAAAACGTACGCGCATTTTGGGGTTAACCGATGTGACAGATTTTTCAAGAGCATGTTAAAATGATCAAAAATCGGTCCGGTTTCATGAAAGAATACAACATTAAGTTTCATTAGGGCCCTCCCTTGACCCTATGAACACTTTACGAGAACTAGGTTATTTTTCAACCACTTGTGCATTCAAGAGGTTATGCGAATTGACATTCGCTGAAAAAAAGCAGAGCAGATCGCTAACTTATCAGTTGAGCTAATGTCGTTTTAATTTCATGCCAACTTGAAAATAATTAAAATCAAAGGTGTATGTTCAGTTGCGTTCAGCGCGGGATAAGGAGCTTCAGAATCCGGTTCCCCGACTGTACATGTAGTAGTTATCGTACCGCTCTATTTCAACGGCTCTATGAAGTATCAGGCAAAGATTTTTCGGTATTATAACTTCTCAATTTATGATATAATTACGGCAAGAATTGACTATAGTCGAGATCGAGTTGTACCGAGTATAAGGTAATTAGAGAATATCGCGATCCTATATATCTATGTATAAGTTGACTTCATCCGCAATGAGAACTAATTCCGCGAAGAGTGTAGATGCACCTTGTTCAACACATCAATTTATCGGCTCCAATACTATAGCCAACCGGTGATTTTATTTACTTTTCATCTCGAATGGAATTAAAAGTAATCTATTCCACAAATACTTATGATTCCAGAATTATGGTTTCGAGTCCATCTATCTGTACTGCGATCAAGTATTTTTCGAAAAAATTGTGTTTCACAAAATGTTTCGCTTCTATTTCTCTCAACGCGTGAATTCTCTTCATGAAAAATTGATTGATCCACTGTTCAGTTGCATCTATACTCCGCTTACCTATCTGCCATCTAGTGAATTTTCAATCAATCACACACATTGCATTTGTAGTACTTTCTTCCACTTTCTTTTTGTAGCCAGAACTTCGTCCTCACCGCGAATACGCCCGGCCCATTCGTAACCGATCTAGTTTATAATTAGTGACTGATAATCACTGAAACTACCAGTATAACTATGTGTTTATTGATCTCGATATGATAAAAAGGGCAGTAATAGAGAATATAACCGTTAAAATTGTTGATAATTAAAGTCTAGGTATAGACTATCGTTGGTAGTTATGATAATAATACTAATGATAATCCATTACTTTGAAAGAGAGGACCTATATGTATAGTTCTATTATCATAATCATAATTTATGTATATTAATCAGTATGGGATATGACTGAGAGCTGCTGTTTGCGAATGATACGCGTTGCAGCTTATTGTCCCGTATCGAGGCTTGCGGTGTTAAAAGGCGAGTCATGCAATAATTATAATTACTAATTAGTTGTTCGCACGAACGGCAAAGGCATCCAAAATACTTATAAAGCTATCGTACGAATCATTTTCGTAAGAACCAATAACGGATAAACAAACAAATGTGATACGCTCTTTAAATATCACAGCCTTATTAATCGTAAGATATGTCTTTACTACGAATACGTATATAGTAGCGTATATTATTACTTATAGATTTCTGGACGCCCTGTATTTTGAATGATAAATTCTTAATAACCGTACAGCCAGGACTGACGATATTGAATGCCTGCGCTTTGGCGAGAAGTTGAACAACTGCAGACTGTGCGTCTGCATAAATCTAACTATTCCATGCTTACTAATCGATAATTGGCGCGAAAATTCGAAAAGTAGACATTCGTGCAAAGAGAAACCTGAGAGAGCCCACGGAGCCAAAAGCGTAGGACAGACTAGTGGAGCTTGGTTCCGTAGATCCCGTGTGTCCGTTCCATGAACTAAATAAGCTCTATTTTGTTTTACCCACACATGTAATTTCACACGTATATGCGGGTCCATGTACGTGTGAGGTAAAATGTGTAGCTAAACAAAACAGAGCTTGTTTAGTTCACGAAACGGACACACGGGATCTACGGAACCAAGCTCTACTAGTCTGTCCCAGGCTTTTGGCTCCGTGGGCTCTCTCAGGTTTCTCTCTGATTCGTGAATATTTCTATCAAGCGTTGTCGTCTAGTCGTTGTCTAATCGATAATTTCGTATCAGATTAATCAATAATCATAAAATATCGTAGTAAGAATCGTTAAATTCCAAGCGTATTTGAGAAATACACTTGCATACAAAGATCATCAATCGTTAATAAACTTTGTATTTTGTTCCTCCTTTCATTATAGTCTATACTGCAGGTACGCGAGCTCTAGCTCCTAGGAAAAAGTCTTTAATAAAGTTTTATCGCGTTGCGTAGAAAAAGCATTGCCTAATAGATATAATTATTGGTCAAAAATTTTGTCCGTAACGCAGGACACCCCGCGTTTAATTCGGCCATAGTCAAATTCTATGCGCCGCCCATTCTTATTGCTCTTTTATTTCAGAGAGTTGCCGCAGAATCAGTATAACTATACAGGGTGAGTTTTCTCCGGGTCCAAATGAGGAGGAGCTTATCACCGCCGATGCTCCGCCCACTTTATCCCACTTCATTCGCTTTATCTCACTGTTATCAAAATCTAACTGTACATCAAACTGTCGATACTTTGTCTCGTCGAGTAAGGTATTGTTGACTGTCGAATGAAAACAATGAGCAGATTAGGACTTTTGACAGTCAACAATACCTTACTCGACCAGACAAAGTATCCACAGCTTGATGTAAAGTTAGATTTTGATAACAGTGGGATAAAGTGGGCGGAGCATCCAGCGCCGGACTTAGAAATTTGCCGCCCCTAGGCCACTCTCCTGCGCCGCTCCGACAACAGGAAAATCGCTGGTTATCATAGTAGATTTTAAATAATACATTTTACGTCTATTTTTCTTCTGCCAATCATGAACTATTCCATGAGCTATCGCCTACTTCTCGAATATTTAATATTAATATTAAAAAAAAAAAAAAAATCGAATGCCGCCTTACCGAAATGCGCCGCCCCTAGGCCATGGCCTAGGTTGGCCTAGGCCAAAGTCCGGCGCTGGGAGCATCGGCGGTGATAAGCTCCTCCTCATTTGGATCCGGAGAAAACTCATCCTGTATAGGTGTTACGCGGACTGGTATAATGTTAGTTGATCGTTCTAACTATAAGAGAATATACCTATCATTTTTCCGCTAATTCTTCTAAATGCTAATATTTGATACTATCTATCTGTTTTTGGATCTTTCGCTTCGTTTCTACGGCCTGCATAGCTACATTCGACACAAATCAACACACTGTACTAATTATAGTTCATAATTAATATACAGAAGTAGCTATATGACGACGTACTACGATCGATCGGTCTACATAGTCACAGTTATCAATCAATCCAAAATATCGGCTCATCAATTCCTCGAAAAATGTGTCGAGAACAATTGCAAATTATCAGAAGAGTTATCCACGTTCGCCAATTCTGTAGCCCGGATGTCAAGATTTCAAAGACTTCAAGGATCTTAAAGAATACAAAATATATTTGACAGTTGTGATGAGATTTTGTGCACGAGAATTTTACAACATACCCAGGGAAATATCACGAATTTGAAGGATATTGCCTACTTTCACAAACTCTATGAATTACAACGAAATTCATCTGGCATTTTGTGAATTTCTCACGAATGGCATGGATTTCTCTAAGGTATCACTAACAATTTATTCTCGTATGTATATCGCAACGATTCAAAGGAGATTCCAAGAATTCCTGCAGGACGTCTCGAGTGAGATTTCTCGAATGTCTCTGTAAGATTCCGTAAGTTCCACACAATCACTCGAAATGATCGAGTATTCGATCATTTGATTAACCGAAATTCTAAATTGGATCAATCGTATTTTTCGATCAATAGTAGAGGAAGTGCAGCATATTCGCAATACCGTTTTGTATTTTGGGAACAAGCAAAAAGTAAAACGCGTTAGTCCAACAAAAAATACATCACAGCATGAGAAAATTATCGAAGTTCAATTATCTAAACGACGAAACATTACAAATATCAGGAACATTATGAAAATTTCGATTAAATCAAAAAACTCTAAAACCGTAATTTGACTTAAGGTGCAGGTAATTCGGAATATAGTATTCCAAATTATAATTCTTATTATTGGAGGTAGGGAAGGGGTTGGAGGGAGGATGGGCGGGTGCCCCCCCCCCCTCCAACCCCTTCCCAACCTCCAATAATAAGAATTCATCACCATTGCTATTATCTTTCAGCCGAATTATAATCTTTTTTTTTTTGACAATTACTCACAATTTCCTTTAGAAAATGAAACAATCGTAATAAGTATTAAATATTTATCTCGAAGTAGCTTTTTGCCAATGTTATCAGTCACATTGAAAAATACTATTGATCTTTAAATTATGTTTACTCTCGGTATTCCGAATTAAAAACATGTCATCGTAAACTAAAATTCTGTACAAAATTTCCAATTCAAGTACAATTCACAAAATTCATGTAAAATCATTAATTAATAAGGTCACTTATTAATTTAAATAATTAAAATGTAGATGTTATGAATTGCAATGAACGATTAGAAAGGATTGTATTCTTGCCGAAAAACTTCTTAAAATTGAAGATTTGTTTTCGTGAGCCTTGTAGCAGGAATATCAAGATGATGGGTTGTTTTTAGTACTCATTGGCTTCGTACGTCATGTGACGTTATGTTTGTAAAAAAAAAGTACAGCTGGCGTTTTTATAAACTAAGATATCTAGGTATCCCGAATTACCTGCACTATTCCCAATATGCTGCTCTTCCTCTACTAAACGTTTCCACTAATCGATTATTCAAGGCGGGGAATAATTGGTCGCCACCGCAATGAAAAAGTAGCCGCAGAATAATGACGATAATCGAAAGAAGTTTCTTGCGATTTTACGATTAGAAGCACACCGAGGGCCTATACAATCCAGTGTAACCACACAGACGGGCGCGCAGTGCCGGTAGCAAAATTGCTGCGGCGGACAGGTTGTCCTGCAGCTGGGCACATTCGCAAATCAAAAGATACATCTTGTCCCCGTGGGATACCGACTTGTGGAGCGTGATGCGTCGTAACCCAACCGATTTCGGTAGATACCGGTATATCATTCGCGCCCCTGTAATTTAATATACACAGCATCAATCATCGTGTGCGGTAACCGAAAACGGCACACGTGCATACAAGTGCATACAATTTTGTATTATTAATCGGTCACCCATCTTACCCGTCCAGTAGAGCCAATTACGTTCGAACTTGAGCCCGTCGTCACCTTCAAATACCTTGAAGACTGAGACGATGTAGCCAGTAGTGGCGAGTGGCGGCCGCCCTCCGGGTGGTTCGAGTGGTGGTCGTGCAATTGTCGCAACTTCGTTGAAAACGTCAAGTGTGTGGCTAGCTGCGTATTTGAGCTCGCGTGGGTCGAACTTCTGCAGCGCTCGGCACTGTGCTTCATGGTGAAATTCGGCTGGGTCTCTTGTCAATTTGTTTATGAAGTAATACGAGATGAAGGGAAACTCAGCTGTAATGATATGCAATACGTTATGTCGTTATGCGATCTTACAACAACTTTTCGACTAACGTTTAGTATTATTATTAGATACACAATGGACTCCGAAATAATACAAATCATAAGCCTCTTTTTATACAAGCATCTACTCTAAGCTGGAGTAAGAGGAGTAAAAGTGGCAGCCCTCTTTTGGGCGCCTATACAAGTACATTTCAAGCTAAATATTGTAATCTCAAAAGCGGTTTCGCATCGAGATATAATCTCGTTGCAAGTGGCAATTTATTGATATAATCTCAGTCCCTAAGTTCCCTAGTTCAGGTACGTACCGTTTCGCTCCATGTTAACAAGTAGTATGCTTTGAGCAGCTGTTGGCGCAAGTTCGGCGACTAGTTCCGCTGCGGTATCCCGCTGGAGTACAAGAGGACAGGCGAGGGGTGATTCCATGAGAGGATCGAGGGGCTCAAGAGGTGACATGAGATGAGCAAGGACGCACTGCTTCGGGTCTTCAACTTCAAGGACGGATAAAGGGCTGCCAGTTTTTTTCCGGTCAACGATCGGCGCTAGCTTGAATAAGGGATACCTTAGGTTATTCAGTTTTGGTAATGCGAACGGGAGCGGGACGAAATACATACGACGTCCTAGCATATGGGGCTTAGCTCTCTCAACATTTCAGTCCGTGAAAACGCTCTACAGGGCTTACCGATCAGCGATTGACTTACCGGTACTCCTGCTGGAAGAAAATGGTCCAGGGACGCTAGCGGGATGATGAAACAGTCCCTGTCCAAAGTCGCAAGGGTTCTCGGCTCTCCTGCAGATAACTGAGCGTTTCCAGATACCACGAGTGGGGTATAAGTTCCCACAGTACTCGCCGGACTTCCGGCGCTAAATGATACCTGAACGGACGATAAAGAGAATGTCAGTAAGAGCAGTGTCCGAAGTGCACAAAGCGGTCATGAACTCGTGACTTTGTCATTGCTCGGAATAGCCAATCTCGCCGAGCGATCGTTGAGCTTTCAATCAACTTCCCTGCATCCCTCGCGGTCGTGTCGCGTGCGGGCAGCAGGCTTGAGTTATCTACAGGAGCTAAAGAACTGGGTGCTCATTAAAAAACAAATTTTATTGTGGGTTTTTCCATCTTCTCTCTTATATGTTTTTAAGTGTTACAGACAGGTGCAGCTGCAGTGCGGTGAGCGACGATTCTTCCGTCTACATAAAAAAAGGAAAAAAAAATCTTATCTAACCTGCCTGGAGGCCGAGGGAGTCGATGGCTCAGCAGGATCTCGCGATTGGTTGCTGGTCTGCTTCCGCTTCGCGATTCCAGCTGCACCGCTTCCTCCTCCCCCGCTGACGCCACCACCTCCCACCCCGCCTGCTCCCCACTTGATAATGGGTCCGGAGTTGCGCCGAGTCGTCGGACCCAGTTGCGGACCGCTGTCATCTACACCGGTGGTGCCTACGGCGGGTGGGGAGAAAAACAAATGGGTCCTGTAAGAGTGGGCAGGGTGCTCGTCCATCGGGTAATATCCGAACTCCCGACTTCTCCGCACGGCATCGCGACCAACGCCAGGACGGCCCCGCATCCCTGAGGGTCGATAACCGGTTGCTCCTCCACAGCCGCTGACTACACCACCGACACCACTGTTCCCGCGTTCGACACCACCGGCTCCTTTGTCCACCGCAAAATTCTTCCGGAACATAAGATTCATGATTGAGGGTAGAGTCGTGCGTGCACGACGGAGACTGTGGACTGTGGACTGTGTAGTAGAGAGTCTGAGGTGATGCTGCAGGAATGTTGGCCGTGTTCTACCTCATTCGCCGGCTAACAGCCACAGCAGAGATCACGGCCGGGTAGGTCAGACACAAGTCACAACACGCGACAATTATAATACGAAGTGTAGCTAGCTGGTTACTGCTTAGCTCTACGATGCCACTGCACGTGCACAACGGCCATACCCTCCTATGCACAGAATTAGTAACAGTAAGAAGTTATCGGTCGAGCTGGATCGGTGAAGAACAGTCAAAGAATCAACGGGATGACGGCCAACCGACGATGACGCGTAAAGGCTAAGACGAGCTACCCAAAATCAATTCTCATCTCTTGGAACAAGCCATTCTTTATTCTTAATTTCATGAATTGGTAATAGTTTTTCTTATCGGATACAGTTATAGGAATGGTTGCGCGAGATATCCTGATTGTGAATGCAAAAATTCGTAGGACATTGGTGTCCTATACCTATTGGTTTATAGACCTTTTACTTTGGATTAGGGTCGATTATTATAGTCCAGGATTCATCAAACACAAAGAAGCTTTGCCTCCAGAAGTAGATAGTATATCTATCCGCTTCACTTGGTGCGTCAACGTCGTTAGGTCGAACGAATGAATCAGGGAAAAACAAATGGAATGTTGTATGTTGTGTATACATATATATATATTAGGTGTTAGGGTATATACATAATATACACATTACTTTGGTATGTATCTGTCGCCCAATGAAAGCGATGGAAAGTTAGATTAAAATGTTAGGCACGCAAGTCTGCTCACGCCAAAGCGAAATAGTTGTATTGCGGGTATTTTCACTGTGTATTCGCGCTCGGGCACTGAGGTTCGCGAGACTTGGATGACGTCGAGCCCATCGTGGGTCATTCAGCATTCTATGTTGACCCAACAACGTTTCTTACATCACTCAACTTACTTACCTGCCCCCGCGTATCCCTCGTCTAACATAAGTTTGTAAATGGTTATGGTAATGGAACACGATATGCACACACATGTATGTAGGCATAGAAACGTATATACTTATATACGTTATTTACTGCTCCAGTAAAGTCACAATTTATCGTGCAGTTAAAACGGAGGTGTGCAATCCTCAGGCGCGAATATCATCACCGAGCTAAGCCGGGGCGGATGGTCAACTAATTCTCGCGAATGAATGTTGCAAGAAAAACTAAATAAACCCACAAAGCTGCGCGAGTATTTCAAGCCGGTGCTAGACCATGTTCTAATAATACTTGACTAGTCGTGTATTATGTGAATGTAGGTATAGAGGACATCGATCAAATCCGTTATAACTGATCGTTTAACGTTTAACGCTGAACGTTGCGCTTCCTCGTGTTTCATTTCCGGTAGCTTCTTTTAAGGTCCGAGTCGGAGTCAGAGTTAATCCGAGTAGCAATTAGACCTTTTGACGAGGTCAAGTGCAGCGTATGAAATGTCTTGAGTATACTGCGCGGTGCAGTCATACAGTGCAATTCCTTCCAAGTATCAGACGCACACAGAGTTTCTTTAAAATTTTGTTTGTATATTATGAGTTAATACGCGGTTTTCAAATGCCATAGAATAGGAGTGCAGTCAATTCTGTGGCGGCTGAGGTAGAGTCCACTGCGGGCGTCAGTGTCAACGTTGCGGTAACTCCCATGGGAACATGTTCGTCAATAACATTTGAAATGTACTTGAAATAAAAGTTTGATGGAATACTGTACGCATCTGCTTGTTGTAGGGAATCACGCTTCTCGGCAAGTATTCTAGCCTCTACAAGTCTAATGGTGATTCTAAGCTACGCATATGACTACTCCAGGTCGTGAGTTGCGATTCGCTACGACAAAGTCGTTGATCTTACCGACGATGTTGAGCCGGCAACAAGTGACGTGTCACGTTTCGACGCCATCCCCGTCGCTCTTCGTCGTCGCCCACCAATTTACTCAAGTACCAAGTGATTCATTTCACTCCCGTCCACGAGGCCCCATATTTCTTCTTGAATCTCTTCAACCCTCCGTTCTTTGCAGCTGTGTTCTTGGTCAACGTCCTTCAGTGAGTATCTATTGCAAAGATTCATCCCCTCTTCTTCGTACACTACAACCTGCGACTTCTAATTTTTTGTAATTGCACTCTCGGTGGGGTCTGTAAGGAGAGTGGAGTGCCAGACGAAACAAAGTGTAGCAAAGATAAGGTCAAGTGGTAGCGGTTCCGCGTCACTTTGTCCGTATATAAAATTGCGGGTAGCGGCCGTCATCCACGAATAGCACATCGCGATTTATCATTCAGCGGTGTAGCGACGTGTAGTTTTTGTTGTTGCAATGGTGTTAGTAGCTGGTAGCATCAGCATCAGAAGCAGCAAGAGCAGCGATGCGAGGCGGGTTACTTTGCGTTATACTGCAGCCAGAAGTATTGCATACGAATACACGAGGTTGTTTTTTTTTCAAGGGATATAGAATTTACATACATAGGGGGGTGTTAATTGGTGAATTGGAAGGCAGGAGAGGCGCGTGGGTAACACGTGGCAGCAGAGACGTCTCGAGGGCGCAATAACGACAACGACGCGATTCTAGGGAATTGTATATGTATACATATATGACTCGCTGTCGCCCCCGCACTGTATCGCGAACCCCGATATAATGATGTAGTAATAACCGTGTATCGACAGAAACGCGACCTTGCTCCGCACCACACTCTTTCGCCGTGAAGGCCGCGGGCCAAACTCAGTGAAAACCAAGCTGAGCCAACCGCGCGGCGCGGCGGTGCGACGAGACGAATCGCAAAGTTAGATCAATGAGAGAGATAGAGAGAGAAAGAGAAATAGGTGGGGGGTAGACAAGGTGACAGCGAGCGCGGGGATTGGGGAAGCTGCTGCACCCTGTCGTACGAATGGGTGGGTGCGTGCGCATTGAAGTATAGTATCTACCTCCGTTCTACTATATCCGACGTATTTACTTCTATACGTTACATGCTGCGGGCACGTTTGGCGCAGAGCGACGATGTTGGCCCCGCGGAAGTGCGGCGTAGAGGCCAGGCCAAGGTCAGAAGCGTTTGTAGCCAATATCTAAGGGGTGGGCGAGGGGGAATTCGGGAAGAGTGGGACGCGGCGAATCAAAGAAGGCTCGAGGCCACGGTGCTGCAATATTAACGAGGGAGGCTCGACGAGGGTCACGCGCGCGACTGACAGCCGTCAAGGACGTGTCATTCGACGGCCCCCGAGACGGCGGGCGCGGCCGCGAATCGGGCAGGAGGGTCTCCAGTGCAGGGTATATCTGTGACTGTCATATTATTACGTGGGAAAATATTGGACCAATTTTGAAGCTCGATCTTTCGGCTCCTACGAAGGTTGGGATCCCAAGGGACACGTCCTGGTTCCCTGCAGATCTCGAGACCTGGTTGGACCTCCGTCTTCACCAATCGGTCGATCGGTCGACGCCGACCACGTCTAAGGATACCCCCGCGCACCTGAACGACAAAGTCGATCCTGGATGAGTCTGTTCGCGTGATTGGTGACGCGTGACTCGCGGAGCGATAGGCTTTGAGGATAACGCGCACGTCGGTAGAGAGTCTGTTCTGGCCGCGAGACGCTACCTTACTAGCATGAATCGGGGCCAATATTATTGGCTGGTTGGCCGGCAGCCCGCAGATCGCCTGCCGCTTGGTCGTCCACGGCTCTCTGCGACGTACTGCGGCGTACCGCGACGCAATGCTAACGACTATCGCGTCGTCTCATCGTCACGATCTTCGGGCATTATGTTTGAATTCGTGGATTTTGCGGGATGGCTGAGGGAAACAGGGGGTCTAGAGGGTTACGGTATATTGGTAAGGAGAGGGAGGGGGCGAAGGTTTTCAGCGTAGGATAAGAGATTCGGTAAGCCGAGGGTGTGACGGAGCAAGACCCAGGATTACAGGCCTACCGTCCACGTCGATCGAGACGAGATCCCGCAATTAACGGAGTTAAAATTGGCTACACGTCAAGTGGCGGACAACCAAGAAAATTCTTCGAGGCTTGTTGTTTTCATGCATGCGCTACATGTTGACCATGACCCAGGTTACGAGAGGTGCCTACACCTACCTCTTTTTTTTAACCATTACGCCTTCCTGGCACGCTTGCAATCAATGATTACGCTGCTCAACCGTTGTCGAATCCCCCGGCTATTTGCATACTGGAGTATAAAAGTTCATACTCAAACAGGCCGAGTGTGGGACATTCAAATCACTGATTCGTCTTTAAAACGCACTCAAAATGCCACTGATGAAAGCCGGGTAAGACAATGACGAGTAGTGCCAGATGTGACATAGGTACTGACCCAAGATCAACGCCTATAATGATTATGAGTCTATGATTTTTCAAAGGGCGACCAATATAAGATACGTTTCTTTGTTAATTTACGATTAACGATTAACGATTAAGATACATTTTCACTATCATCTCATCCTCGTAATAATTACCGCCCCCACTACTGCCACGTCTGGTTATTTTTATCTATTTTGTATCTCAACAAGACGATGACTTGTACTGATTGGGTGCTTGAAGTTCGCACTTAAATTGTGCGCTCATCCAAGATATACGAGTGTTGCTTCAAAGGATAAACAAGGGAGGGGGGCTGTGGAAGGGTTAGACTCAACTTTCGTTACAAGCCCGCAATATTATTAGCTTCACCTCGCTATCAAGAGACTCGGTAGAGTCTTGCGCCAAGTACATTAAAAAAAATATATATTTTTGTACGTTAGAATGAGACGGATATCATGAGCGCCTTTCTACTCTCTCCCTGTAACGGTATATCTATACCTGTATGAGCTCTTCCAGGCACAGGAGATGCGCATACATGTATACGTCCGAAGATCTCTATCTCTCTCATCCTACATCGAGGTCAAGCTGGAACCAGGCGGTTTAGTCTACCCCTCACATGAGTCCGAGGGGGATTATTTTTAGCTGTTGTCTTGTTGTTATAAAAATTGTCCATTTAACTGCAATGGGTTGAGACGCGGATTGAGAAAAATACATATATTCCCTGCTAACTTAAATTTTCTCCAAACCGGAATCAAACGAGTTACACGATATTTAATGGCTCCAATTTCACGAGCAATGAATTTTTTTCGTACGACACATGAGATGGTCTGCAATCATCCAATTATGTGCAACCGGGTTGTTGAATTGAATTCAAAATCATTTTCTCTCGATTTATTTTCCGACGAGAATGTTTTACGACACATTTAAAGTTAATTCATTGGCACTGCGTCAAGAGAATACGGAAGAGAAGTCCGCGATGATCAAAGGAAATAATATTTTATAGTTTGATGAGGAAAGTGTACGAATTTTCATGAAATCAGCGAGAGTAGGATACGGGAAAAGATTCGAAGGTCATATTTGAATTAGAATTTTTCGAGAAACATAGGGTACAGAGGAAACCAAATGCATGTATAAATACATATGGAAATAATTTATTCTTCAAAATATGTTCACAAAATTACCTACTTCAGTTTAGTTTACCTACTAAGTTTAAATACTTGTAAGTTTTGTTAAACAGTTCACGCAGAATTCACACATGCTCGATTATATTCTGCAGCGGTTTTTAAAAATCGATGATTTATTCCAATTTTTTTTCATCCTGTTGTAATTTATTCATCTATTGACATGAAATGATTCTAGTCCAATTGCATTCGGTTAGAAAAATTCGGCCAAAACTTTGTATAAATGAGCGTTGTTGCTTTTTATTTAGTATAATCTTTAAAAATCGAATAGAATAAATGCACAAGTTCTAGACAAGCGACTGGCACATCCGTCACCTTTTAAATAAAAAGGTGCTACCACCTACCGGGTCCCGAATCGAGAGTAAAAAGAACGGGGAATTACCTTATCAAAACTGATTAATCATCATCCCTGTGCATAAATAAGACTGTTTATGTAACACCTGCATGGGAAGTTTGACTTTGCGCGCTAAAAATGGTGCGCCGAATGGCCGATTACCCAACCGTGTGGTTATTTTTATTACCACACACAAAACAGTGCGATTATGTTTATTACTGCACGCTTTCAGAACGTAATAGGCGCAAGGTAACTAGGCAACTAGCGCAATCGGGCGTGTGGTGTTATTATTATTCTATCCTGACGATTTTAACAGTTTTACAACCGAAAGTCTCACTTCCCATGCTGGTGTCACATAAAGTAGGATATGTAACTCGTGCGGGTTGGCGATTACGGACTTCCCGCACGTGTTGCACAATATACTATTATTGGGCGTAAAAAGCATGTAATTCATAGTTTTAGTGACCAAAGAAGTACAAGGAGGTAGGAACGACGACGAAAACAAGGCGCGGCCTCCCAGTGATTGAAACTTCGTAGGTCACTGTTCACCATAAGGGTATTCGGTATTCCGCGAGTCACCTTGAACCAAACACGTCAGCTATCGGACAGACGAATGTAGCCGCCGCGTTTCATTGAAAAATTCTTCGTACTATCGGCAACAAACTCATGCAGCTCGTGCTTGATCCTCGATTTTGGTATTCCGGTCTGAAGACATCCTGTAACGTGAAATCCCGAGTTAAAGATTCTGTTCGGCGCGAAGTGGCTCGTCGTTGAATAAGACTAAATAGTCCACAGAAATTAAGACGGCTGAATTTTAGCCTGAATTAAAAAATCGGCAACTTCGATTGAAGAATAGAAGAAGAGAGCCTCGCAGCTGACGCCATTCTTTCTTTCCCTACTTCCGGTTGTCCGTAAACTAATAGTAATGAGCGTAATTTAGGTAATTGGGTTTGTCTACAATCGTGTTTGAATAACTAATCCAAAACATTGAGAGCCATTATCTTTGACTAATTGGTTTATTTGCTGCAGAAGTATCATATGTGTATACGTGCGTATATACAAATCGTAGCCTCACTCGTAGAAGCTTATAATAGACATCAGCGAGAGCTTAAATCGCTGTTAGAGTTTTCGACTAACGATTATAACTCGTAACTATTAGAGATAGATTTTTTTAATGTTGCTTTTAAAATTGTCGATCGAAAAAAAAAAAAAGAGTTAAAAATACTTCTCTAAAAACTTTCGTCCCTACTATAAAGCAATAATATAATTATTAACATACGTCTCAATATATTCTAAACAATCATACGAAAATATTATCGTTTGTTTATTTGTCAAAAATAAAATCAAGAACATTGCGCTTCAAGCATAAAATTTTTTTGGAAAAATCCCCTGGGTTATCACACTTTCTCGTCCCCTTATTTCTAATCACCGATTTTCAGAAACAAATGATAATGTTCTACTACATAAAAGAGTCAATGTTGACAGAACAACGATTAGCGCGGTTCGTAGATTATTCATAAATTTGTAGATCGAAAAAAAATGATCAAAATTGTGGTACTGGAAAGTTAATAACCCCAAGCTCGTCGACGACTACCAGAGCTGCAGGTATCTCATCTTATTCGAGTAATTAAATGAAACGATGTCTGATGATTATTAAATCAGGCAAAGACTTCCTGCTCTATACCGAGCTGCTCCAATAGGTAGCCCATGGGGGTGCGTTTCAGGCCAAATCCCTCAATCTTGTTCACCAGCTTGTTCTTGATGCTGCGAAGTCGCATCGAAGCATGAATGAAGGTCACTGCAAACAAGTAAGACGATTCGTTAGACTCCGAGAAATAAGCAGAAGGTAAGAAAATGCCGAGAGAAATACAGAATTTGGCCAAAAGTTATAAATGTGCATTAGGATGTTCCTTAATTCAGTCGAATCTCTGTTTTATAACTCCCATGGGCTAAAATGTCCCCAAACACGTAGCAAAAAGCATACCCAAAGTTTTTGCCCCCTAGCTCAATCCTAAGTACCTCTACAAACCTGTCAAATTTTACCTTTTCAATAACATACGATTTTTCGCACTTTGTGGTTAATATTTTTTTCCTCGCACAGTATTGCACTAAATAATGTGAAACTCTGTATTTCTTATCTATAGTGGTAGGTATTCGAGGAAAATTATGAAGATTTTTCAGTGATAGGATTCCGTAATGAATTGGTGAATGGAGATGTCTTATTTATTTAAATGTTTGATAAAATTGATCAGAACTCGAACACTATGCAAGATACGATAGTAATGCAGAGAATCTTTATAATTTTCATCAATCTACTACTATAGGTAAGAAATGTGTGGAGTTTTAAATTATTTGGTTCAATACTGCGAGAAGCAAAAAATATTAACCACAAAGTGCCAAAAATCATATATCATTCAAATGGTATAATTCGACAGCTTTGCAGGGGTACTTTGAATTGGCTAGAAGGCTGAAATTTTGGGTACTTTTATTTTAACACGTTTGGAGATTGGATTTGGACATGAGATTTTAGCTCATGAGAGCTATAAATCAGAAATTCGAACAAATTCGGGACCACCCTAATGCACATAATAAAAACAGTATTAGGACGATTTTTGCTCTCTGTTCTCTTTTTTCTATTCCACTGATTAGAACCATCAATGACCAGGTGCAGAAAAGGAAAAATTCAACAACGGTGTAGACAATTGTATTCAGAGGTGAGTCAGAAATTATCTATACTCACCAGAAAACGGGAGGAGAATACCGATTAAAAATACTAAAAGAGAACCGACGGTGTAAGCAAGAAAGGTGCTGCCAAGAAGGATGAGAATAACCCCAACTGCAGGATACTCTTTTTTGGTGTGGTGGATGGCTCTTCCTTCGCACGAGACGTAGGCAAACAGTCCTAAGGCTACACACATAGATGTAGCACCAACTAACATCTTTACCGGATGAATCAAGCTACAAGTGATAAAGATATTGACGGCGTAAATTTACTGAGTCAAATAGTACAATGTGATGACAAAAGTTCAGGATAGATGGGAGATGGAAGAGTGTATATAACCGGATTAACTCACCCCACTATGACGAAGATGATCACGGACATGAAAAAGTAGTTCGTTTGGTAGTAAAACAGATTGTTCACAACCCGGTTACCCCATTTGTCTAAATCCTTGTAGTTCGGTATTTGGAAACGTGCGGACTCGAGGAGGAAATCGTCGATACCACGTAGGGGCGGGATTTCGAGTTCGGAGCTCCCCATGGCCCCGACCTTGGCTCTCTCCATATTTAGGCGATTAGCTCAATGTCGATGGTGTTGCGGTTTGATTGTTCTTCCGTCGTAGCTTCGTATTATTAGCTTATTAGCAATCTCGTTGCCGCAAACTCCGAATTGCGAATTCTGACGTCGTATCGGTCGGTCGACCATAAACTACATATGATTACAGACGATGATGAAAGCTGTTCGAGAAAGCGGCGAAATTGTCCGCGGGAATCACCGTGTAAAAATGACTGCAACTGTGACTGATATCAAGTGTCGGAGAGAGTAGATGTCAAGAGTTATTTGTTTTTGTTGTCCTGATTGAAGACGAATGGAATGTTAACATTGATTTTGGTAAATAGATGGCACCACCATTATCTTGACTTGCGAGTAGCGCGAATATTTGAAACACATGAGAGCTGCGAGCCTCGTTCAACCAATTGCTACTGTATGATTCAATTTCGGTACAATTTATTTGCCTACGAGTTGGAAAGAAACAGTGCTCACATTTTCATGAAAATTAAGGGGCTAGAGAAGAAGTTGAAAGAGTATAACGGATTTAGTCGTTTTTTGACCAGAATACGGTATAGAGTGAAATATCAAAAGTACTTGGAAAGGTTGTTACGTAAGGAACGTTTATAAATAATTTATTACATAAGACAACGCACAAGACCCAATGAAAACCTGATGCAATAGATGAAACTGTTTAAAACTTTGGAAACGCACGTGATGATGATATATGAAAAATTGTTAAAAAACTATTTTGCTAACACTATATTTTTATTCACTTTTATCATATAAATATACATGCATGTATTCGATTTTACTTACCTCGTATTTTCTCATAGTTTCTTATTAATGAACTTTTGGGTCATCAACCTAGTACATACAAATAGTTTTTTCGTTGCATGTTATCACTCAATATCTCTATAACTGCAACAGGAAAAGAGGAATAAAGTGAGGACGAATCCATCGCGTGTTTGCAGAAAAAAGTATGAAGAAAGTATACAAAACGTTTGGAATAGTCAGCCAAACCACTCACATGCTGGAGCCTGAGGATACGAAAGAAAGGCCTTGAAATTCGGATATCCAAATCTGATAGACGTTTTGGTAATAGACTTCTGAAACTCTGTGATTATAATAATGATAATAAATGTTTATTGAACGCTGACTACAGTATTTACCAAAAATATACAAAGTAATAAAAATCTATCGATTCACCATTCTCCCCACATAATACCCTGCGCATACATGCGTATACACATATATATTATACTATATATTTGTACACGACTGGCGATTGATAATCAACCTATTCATAATTGTTGTTAATATTATTATTATCAAATATTACACGCATAAATAATACACGTGAATGATTTCAATCAATTGTATGACGTATCAAATCAAAATTAAAAACAGAACCTAACACCGTGTGAAAATAAAATAGTCTACATATTTGTATGTACGCACTACATATCTGAATACCTAATAATAATCAACGAGAAATGAAATAAAGAAAAATCTCGGAATGTCATTTTGTTAGTTGTACAAAGAAAAGTAAGTGGTCAAACTTCCACAAACTTGAGTAGTACCAAATTATAGTAAAATTTGCGAGATAAGACGAGAAGAAAAGAAAACTAGAAAACATCACTGTTATGTCCGACTAGTAGGAAATATTACAGTTTAGCTTTGTTAGCGTCCATAAGTGCCTTCAGTTTTTGTGTCAGCATGATGTTCCCCTTGATCTTCAGTTTTCCGCGCATGAAAGCCACTTGTGGATTCAATTTACCAAGAGCCTGTGAAAGAAGAAGATAAAGTAATAAGAATATAGGATGGTCGAAAAAGAATCCACGATAAAAAAAATATTGTGATAAAACTTCCGAAACTAAAAGTGAAAAGGAAATTGGAAAAACAATAAAGGAGAAAGAGTATACTCACTATAGCGACCATATCCTTGTCTTCTACGGTCAGTGTTGTGTCAGCTTTACCAGACTTCAAGTCTCCTTTGTAAACTTCGCCCTTTTTTAAATCAAGAGCTAAAAACGATTCATATTATTCCTTGTTCAAAGTCTTTCCGTTCTCATTTTTCTTCCGGCCTCATGATCAGAGAATTAAACTTACTCCATTGTGTTTTGATCTCTCCAGAACTGGTGATGTTGTACACAAAGATCCCGTTTATTTTTTTTGCTTGGTCCGGATGCCCTTTGACGTAGTCTCTAATTGCCGCAAAAACTGCATCAGATTCTAAATTCTCTTCGGCTGCGCAAACCGCAGGTTGAATTGGCTGCATCTTTACGGCTTTTAAGTCAATGAAAGCAGCTAAAGAAAAAGAGAATAATAAAAACGATGAAAGAATGGTACTTTTCATCATTCTTGCCTCAATTTTCCGGCTTTCGTGATGAAAAAATTAGACCGTTCCTCGTACGTAAAGGCTTTTTGACGAACCTCGTTACAGCACTCGCCTTCGGCTCGTGCCGTAAACCTTTCGTTTCGCCAAAAAAACCTTTCCGTAGTCGTAACGTAATGTACTATTAGTCCAGTCATCTTAGTCAAAATAAGGTAAGAATCTCGGAATTCGAGATACCCAGCTGTATACTTGTATAAACTTTTATTTTGACATCCTAAAACTTGTCTCAAAACCTACATATTGTAAGGTGTCCGCGTCTGTCAAAAATTAAGGTCAAAGGTCACAAAAATTGATTTTTTATACATTTTTTGCAAATATCTCGTTTCCTTTGAGGTTTACGCTATTTGTATGTATTATCAATATTATAGAAGATGAAATTCTCTACAACTTTTGTCTCAAAAGTTTTTTTATACGTTGAATCGTTTTCGAGATAGAGGGCAGTGAGCGCGCAGTGTTTAACTATGTAGAGTATCATTTAAGGTCAACCGGTAGTCCCGATCAAAAACACGCCTCATAGAGTTTATAAATTATTGAACAATATATAATTATTAATAATTATAATTTTTTTTAAATATTACATTATAATTAACAACTTTTTTCATTACGTATCTATTGTTAATTAAGTATCAATGTATTTAATCACCCTTACCTGCTTGTGTACTTGGAAAATTATTGAGGGAAATACTTAAATTATGTTTTAATTCTAATCAAAGCTATACTAATTACTTATATAAGTAAAAAAAATAAAAATAAATTTCAAATCAATGTTTTTATTAAAAAATCAAAATTCCATACATTTATAAGTTCAAATTTTAATTTTCTTCTTCTTCTTCGTCATCATCGTCTTCCGGTTGCTGCAGAATTTCAGCTTCTTCGTCATTGTCTTCAACGACATTTGTCTCCAGGTCTTCCATGATTCCGGGGTCAAAGGTTCCATCTTCATCTTCATCGCTTCGATATGGCAAAGCATTGAGACAAGCTTGCCCATTACACTGGCCAGAAGCTAAAGAGCACTGCAACCCCGATTTCCTGCATCCACATCGCGAACCACAACCATTCTTGCAGTTGCAGAATATTGTGTTTAGCAATTCCTCTGGAGCAGGTGCTAAAAATGTCGTGATAGGTTCCAGGAATTCGTTACGCATTGTCCAACCCCATTCCTGGGGTTCCAAATCATGCCCTAACCATGTTTGAACTTGATAATAAACACGATTAAAATGTTGGTGAGCTGCTGCCCTTGTTGGTGGAATATTCGATAACTGCACAGGTTTATTTAGTTTTGTTGATTTGACATATTGGGCATAATGAAGATGATCTATACTGTCCACAGATTTTGGAGCATTATAGACTGCCAAACAAGGTTTTCGTTCCATTCTCAAATAATCTTTGTACCGGACAGTTTTCTTCTTCAAATGCTTCTTTAAAAAAGGAAAAATAACTTTTTCAAAAACATTTGAGAAACTGCCGAATTTGGATCAAATTGCTGCAGCATTTCCATCAAATATAATGTAATATTATAATGTAATATTTAAAAAAAATTATAATTATTAATAATTATATATTGTTCAATAATTTATAAACTCTATGAGGCGTGTTTTTGATCGGGACTACCGGTTGACCTTAAATGATACTCTACATAGTTAAACACTGCGCGCTCACTGCCCTCTATCTCGAAAACGATTCAACGTATAAAAAAACTTTTGAGACAAAAGTTGTAGAGAATTTTATCTTCTATAATATTGATAATACATACAAATAGCGTAAACCTCAAAGGAAACGAGATATTTGCAAAAAATGTATAAAAAATCAATTTTTGTGACCTTTGACCTTAATTTTTGACAGACGCGGACACCTTACAATATGTAGGTTTTGAGACAAGTTTTAGGATGTCAAAATAAAAGTTTATACAAGTATACAGCTGGGTATCTCGAATTCCGAGGTGAAACTACTAAAATGACTGGACTATATTTCAATTATCGGACTTTGTTTTTCTATCACAACGCGTGTCAAGTCGGATTTTATGCATGCGAAGTGTGCGCGAAATTGAACTTCGCGCACACTGTGTGGACAAAAATAATCAAATTAGTGAATAGAACAGGTGATTCGATTCAATTCGGTAAATTCACAATCTCAGATAATCCGTTCAAGATTGTCGTTCATCGTTACACATTTATGAATTATTAAAGTTTACGATTTCATAGCTAAGGTCTTCAACGGAATTAATACCTGATTATGACAATGCTTAAAAGACACCAGCTCGCTTTGCGGATACCGCGTGCTTACTAACGAGGATTTTGATATATTGTGTATTCAAGATATTATATTCCCGTATTCTTCCTGTTTCTTATCAAAAGACCGATACGAGTCGCTATCGAGTTCTGCGATAACATAATATTCCGCTCTCACAGGGCGTAGCACTGCGGCAGGAATGGAGAAATGACAGAGCGCTTTTTTACCTTCAGAATTATGACGACGTGTGTCCATGTCTACACTTGCGACTTATGACTTGCTAATAAATTGATTATATTCAATGATTTATAGTGATAAAAACTTTGAGCGATAAAATACTCTAGGCGTATGCAGTATACACGGCGACGGTAAGCAACTGGTTTGGAATTTGGTCAAACGTGGCGGTGATGTAGCATGATTATTCATACTCTCAAGGGAGGGAGCTGATTCCTTGTGTGAAAGTATAAATAGCCGCATCCACCATAATGAAGACTGCTTGACTGTGGTCGTGTGGTTTATATATTTAACGTTCTTTCAGCTTCAGAACATTAATAAGAAATGTATGTGTGCAAATTGCGCAAAGATATACTTTGAACTCACACATAGCATTATACATACCTATTTTTAAACGCGCATTGTACGCTTCGATAAAAATCGTTGTCAACGATTCGGCGATTTCTTTATGGATTCAAAATTGCTAGAAATATCTTTATAACAAATTCATTCAGAATTGTTCACCTTTTCAGAAAGCAGCTCGACCCAAACTGTATGATAAAGTTTTTCCAATCCTCAACTAATCAGTTTTCGAAGTAAACGCCTGGTCAATGGCCTTTGTCTCGCGGGATGTGAAATGGCTTGCCAGAGATCAGGCGGTAACTACTCCTTACTGATTGTTGAAGTTGATAGAGAGTTTTGAATTGCTATAGACTGATTTCGACTGAGCGCATCAACTTAGCAGAGAATGAAAAAAAATGTGATGATACTGTACGCTAATGAGTACTTGCGATTCCGATCGAAGATCAGAGTTGTCAAAACTTTGTATACTAGCATATTACCGAAATTCAATCCGGAACTATGGCATTTTTAATCTACTACAAGTTTTGTTGACTTTGTCTTACCTGAAATTACCTTATCGTTGTTTTCTAAGACGGTAGTTTCAAAGTGTATTCGATTTCCATTCCGCCACATGTCAGTGCGTAAAGTTTGCCCGGGAATGACTGGCTTCGAAAAACGTACCTGCAGTAATTTAAATGAATAAATAGGGATGAATGATTACTGATGACCTTTAAATCGACTATTTACGTATTCTGCATCATTATACTTTTTAATTCTACCACTCGATTAATTCAATCTCGAATACAAACACCTATACTCATCCCGCTTTGCAATTTCGACTTAAAATGAGCCACCTTTTGGCCTCTGTAGAACAATTCTGATGAAACTGATCGAGTTTATAGTGTTCAAACTAAAAAGATAGTTTTCTGCGTCTAAATTGTGTAAATACTCTTAATATGCGGTATTTACTTATTCACCATCTCTTCATAATGCAAAGAGTGAAAATTGGTAGATAAAATGCAATGAAAAGATGGAATACACTCGAGAGCGAAATCAGTTGGCTCACGTGTAATTATTAAACTTGTGAAGTTCTTCATATCCTTAAAAAGTATTTGCAAATAGTAACGGAATTTCAATCACTACCTTAATCGCCTTGAATAAGTCTGGACTTTCGTGAGCATAAGTATCGAGAACATGGCGGGTCGAAAATCCCAGAGAGCAAAGACCGTGTAGAATGGGTTTTTCGAATCCTCCAAGTGAGGAAATCGACGAATCCACATGCAGAGGATTCAGGTCTCCGCTCAAACGATACACAATAGCCTAGGGATACCAGAAAGGATAATAAATTAATTGATTTATCAATTTCGGTTCATAAAGATCAGAAATTTTTTCGAACGTCATCCAGAACTTTTAAATTATTCAAAAAAGAATAAACTAGGAACTACCTGATCAATGCTAGTTTTTTGAGTTCTTGACACGTCTGGTCTTCTGTTGGGTACAGATTCCGTCGGAATGAGTTGCGGGGAGCTTCTTGGTCCTCCAAAACCACCGGAACCAATTGCAAAAGCAGAGAGTTGAGCAGTGGTTAATTTTTCGCCACTGGCAACGTCTATGGTATCAGCTGTAACAGGTTTTGAAACCATTGTCAGAAACAGCACAGGACACCAGAAAAATGTTGCAGAATATATTTTTGAACGGTAAAACTCAGCGTTCCATGTTTTTCGAGCCTTTCACACACCCTGAATTTCATTTCCGGCACAACTGTACTAAAAACATGTCCTCGAAATCGCGAGACCGTGTGTGTAGATAATAACTTACTAACAATACATAGTCGTGCGTTTTCGAGCTTGAATACGATTCTAGGTCAGTGATCAGCGTTTTATTTGAAACTCAACAAACTGAAATGAAAGGCATGGGTTGATTGAAATGTCTGTTGCTTTGTAGAAGAAGAATATGCATCATTGCTCTAGATACGGACCTTGCATTATGATTAGGGCTCCTGATCCCTTGTCGAGAACATCAAGGATCTTGAAGTGTGTTTCAACACTGGCTTCGGAAGGTATCGGCTTAAGGATTTCGAGATACTGTTCACCATGCAGTACCTGCATCAATGAACAACAGATTTATGGTATAAGAACTTCAGAAGAAGGATTGTTTGAGGGTGTATAGACTCCTTTGAGTCTAGAAACAGAAATATAGCAATATTTTTGGACTGCAAGGTGCGTATACACACTTAAGGCTGCGGTGGAGTCGATTTCAAGTTATGACTAAGCAGGGACTTGTAAAAACTGATTGTGTTTAAGATGCTCGTGCTGTTTGTTGAATTTTTCTTATTTCCACTAACAAGCTGTACCTAGGGAATTTAGGGAATCGACTCCATCACAGCCTCCAAAGCCGCGTTTATGATATTCATCGTACCCTACTAGGATCCAATTGTATGCCATGAGAGATACTGTCGAATATTGAGGTGCCTGTGAGAGCCATGGGTCCATAGATAACGAAATACGTTGGTAACACAGAGAAATTGTCGTGATTTTCATATAAATATATGAAATCTGATGAATTTTCCCACGTCGCTCCAACTAAAAATTGAAAGAGTTGTTCACCGTGAGGATTACTTTATTTGAATGATTCACTGAAGTGGCCAGAAGCATTTTTTTTTTCATCTGAATGATCTTCACAAGGCGCACTCAGAACTTGAAGCTACATCAATAAATTCTTTATAAAGAATAACTGTTTTTTCTTCATCTGATTTTGATTTACTATGAAAAATCTTATCTTATTACTAATAAAAAATTGAACTATAACGTGTATCGTACCTCCGATAGCGTAAAGAATGGTGTCTCGAGAGTTGTAGCTATGCTTCAGGACCACGTTCTGATCAAAAGAACAATAATTTCACTATTAGTCTCATAAATCGCGAATCAAAAATTTCATAATACTTTGAGGATAACGTTCCTATATTAGATATTTGAGAGTTGATTTGCAGGTTACTATGTCTGCAGAAAGCTAAGTGAATACACAAAGAATTTTTTTTCATGTTCGTATGACAAATTCGATTTTCTAGAAAAATTGCAAAATAATTACAGGTTTTCCTTCAGAGGAGCCGTCTTGCATCTGCTTCACTACAGAAAATAATTCCAGCGAGGCTTCCTGAATCGAAAAATAGATACTTTAATAACATGAATACATCTTAGATGATAAAAAGAGAATATTGTTCGTTACTTGTATGGAATCAAGGTGCTCCGCTTGAGTCATGTCTGTAACAGCTGCCCAATTGTCTCTAGCATCTTCGGGAGTAACACTATCAGTCAATTTCTTTCTCAAATTGCTGCCCGCTGACCGAATCAAGTGACCTGGAGAAGTTAGAACTCGATTTCAGTATGAAAACACTAAGATAGAGATGATATCGACTTTGTGTTTATTGAGAATCCGATACTTACATTTCCCAGCCCAGCCAACAGCGGCCTCAATAACAGATCCATTCTCATTACAATCCTCGTGACAAAGCCAAGCAACTACCGGTGCTATAAGCTCAGGTTTTAATTCATCAAAAAAGTCTGAAACAAACATTCACCAGTCTATTTGTTGAAGTTTCAGCTGTATTATTAGCTCGAAAAGGTTTGCCCAACCTGAACTCTCATAATATTGGGTACATTTCAAAAAATGATAAACATGGAGGAAAGAGTTTAAGAACAAAGTTATTTTGATAATACTAAGATCTCGTTTTTCATAGTTGGGAAAAAATCCTAAATCATTCATAGTTGGGGAAAAATACCGAGGAATAATATTCTAAAACGATTTCATTCTTTGATGCTAAGCATTTAACTTTATTTTCTACAATAGTAGCTGAAGTCTTATAGGCATACAAGATTTCGAGTTTATTCATCGCGTATACAGCAGATTTATGAGCTGTGTGGACTTTGGCTGGGTTTGACTACAAGAGATGAGGATCTAAAATATTTATGATAATCAAAAAGTCGTATTTATTGATAATGGTATTGACGACGTGGGAGTTAGATAAATGATAAACGATCAAATGACTGTCAAGATAAAAAGTACAAATACTAAAATATAGATAACGAGTCAAGAAACCAATTACATAATAAAACTCCAAAGTACAAACCTGGTGGAAGAATATCTTGAGTTAACCGGGAAGCTGCAGTCGGTACAATCACATTGGTATAGATATTAGCGCTCTTTCCCTCGATAGCCAGAGTGTTTGCAAGTCCAACGAGGCCCATTTTAGCAGCGCTGTAATTAGCCTGGCCAAAATTCCCGTAAAGTCCGCTGTTACTCGAGGTGACAATGATGCGGCCATATTTTTGTTTCTTAAAATACGGCCACGCAGCTTGAGTAGTCTTGAAAGCACCCTTGACATGAACGTTATATATCAAATCTGAAAAGTTTCAGGTGTTTAAATATGAGCACTCTTCTCTTTTATCAATGGAAAGGCAGTTTTTATCTTTAAACATACCCCAATCTTGGTCGGATATTTTTGCAAACGATTTGTCGCGCAAAATACCTGCGTTGTTTACTATAATGTCGATACGACCAAAAGTTTTGATCGCTGTATCAACAATCTTTTCACCCTCGACAACAGAATTGTAATTAGCGACCGCCTTTCCGCCTGGAATAGATTAACCTTATTTATTGCCTTACTGATAATGACGAAGTGACTGGTCACATTGGACAGCACACTCAATGAGACAATTCTGATAAGGGAATTGAGCTTACTGGAATGGCAATAAAAATACTGAAAATGAAAGTAGTATTTCTATTATTAAAAAGATTCGTTTTAAAATTATTCAAAATGAGTAATCTACTTTTACATATTTTTCAATCACATACGTGTTAAGCGAGTTATATAGCAGTTATACAACCATGAAAGCAAATGTTTCCTTTTAATTTGTTCCACCTAAAAATATGAGGAAAGCATGTGAAAGTAACTCGTTGAAAGATGAATCTTTTGTACATTTAGCTCTGGTAATTTTGCTAATTAAAAGACTTTTTTGAGATCACAGAACCCATCCACCATAGTTTATTGCACAAACCCAAGATAATGAGGAAGGCCTTTTTGCTTCTAGAAAAGCTGTGATATTATTGCTTTTGATCCGTTTTCCAGAGTAAACAAGAGAAATGCAAAAAGTTGGATTATAGGATGAAGATGTCGAGATTTTTATCTGACTAGTTATTTTCTAGGGAGTAGAATTTCGGCTTTGAGCCCAGGAATTCTACTGTTTGGTACTTCAGGGGCTATAAACAAGGGAACCCCGTCAAGTGTCCCCCTCCGATGTCAACGAATCTTCCGGACATTGTAGAGGGGGCGAAAATATTCGACACATATTTTTTTATATCTGCAGAATTCCACCCTGAGGAGGTGTACTCAACTCCTGAAAATTGCAGATTTCTACCATTTTGGGTCAGCCATTTTGAATTTTTTAATTTCGACTACAGATTTGAAATCAGCAACCCCTAAAACCCCCGGTAGCACCTTGTCAGCCGAAAATCTTTGGCCGGTTGTTCTCTGCAAGCTATTGCATAGCGAAATCTGTGAGTTTCAGGGGTTGATTACACCCCCTCAGAGTGGAATTCCGCCGATATAAAGAAATACGTGTCGAATATTTCCACCGCCTCTACAACCTCCAGAAGATTCGTTGACATCGGAGGGGGACACTTGGCGGAGTTACCTTGTAAGTAGAGTAGTTTCAAATATTGGAGAACTTTACACCAAGCTAGGGTTTTTCATTTTTGTGAAATTGTCTCTCTCTTAAAGTACAAACTTTTAATAATAATTTTCATGTTTTCGAACCATTTAGTCGAATTTCTTTGACCACAGAGTCTGCGACGTTTGAGCTGCTCCCATCTCCATGTCGACCTCCGCCCAAATCATTGACGACGACACTGGCGCCTCTTGATCCGAACAGTAGAGCGTACGCTCTTCCAAGACCTTGTTGCACGTAAATATAGAATGTGAAGATAAAGTTGGTGTATGATCTGCTACAAAAACTACTTATCTACAAGTTTCTACATCAACTTTATCGTTTGATTGTCATACAAACATAGAATAGCAAAGAAATTATGAATCTTTCGAGGGACAAGTGATTGAAAAACAAGAGACTGTGACAAGATTTTTTTTTTCCGTGTTGAAAGTGGGATAGACACAGATGAAATGGGCTTTAACCTAGAAATTGTATACTTGGGGATTTATTACCTGCGCCGGCACCGGTGACTATCACTACACGACCATCGAAACGTAGTTCTTCGGGCATCTTAGTATCGTTAATGCAAGTGTCGAGCCAAACCAGGTTTGGATTAGTGTTTAGTGACTCGGCGAAGTAAAGCGAGGTTCAAAGATCACCTGCGGACTTGTTTACAATCAAATGAGTTTTCTTCCCCCTTTACTTCGCTGTCGGAATTGTGACGTCGGAATGGACGTTGGTGAAAAACCCTAGCAGCTAATCTGTTACGTTGTGACGTCGGAATGGACGTTGGTGAAAAACCCTAGCAGCTAATCGAAGTACGGCTACTTGAATTATCACTATGACCAACCTAGACGTTCACTCAGTAGTTAAGTGGGCTCACCGTATCGATTAAGTATTGAAATACAATAGATCGGATTAATCTAGTGTTAATTGATAAAGAATTACGTCGTTATTCTCTTTTAACTTTCCTGCTACTTCCGTCTAACTTGCTGGCTTTCGTCTAACTGCTTTTAATTGGACTTTATATTAAAGATTCTATCGTTACCTTCGTGTTGGATATTTACTTAGATTTGATTGAATGATTTTAGGATTTCGAGAAAGGATTATTTATCCTTTAATTAATATGAATTATTCTTACCTTTGAGTTGATTTGAGTCTCTGCCTTAGGCTTCTCTGGACTGTTGATCGTTGTTGATGGTTGGAGGTGATGGATGATATTTGAATATTTAAATGAATGCGATAAGATTTAGTATTCACTCTTTATAATTAGTTTATTCACTGAACGTATAACTGTTATTATTATCGAATGATTTTCACTGTTCTTTAATCGACTCTAATATTGAATTATGGTGTCAATGCTCTCAAAACTTGTATTATAATAAAAATGATTATCGCTGATTGTTCTAAGTATGAAAAGTTGATTATTAAGAGATACACTTGAATCTATCTGAGAGCAAATGCTCGAACTGAATTTAAGATATGTAGATTTCAAACCTCGAACTGAGATCAAGAGACTCGGTAGAGTCTCGCGCCTAGTTATATAAAAAAAAAAAAATTTTTTTTCGCTCGTGCCGCGCGAGACTCGACAGAGTCTATATACCCGAACGGCAACTGAGCGACCGTTACGGCAATTTATGATCGTTAATATCTTTCGTCTCGCTATAAATACGGAATTCTAATATTTATTGTAGGATGTGGCCGAGGAGAGCTTTCATTTAAGCCCTATTGCGATCAAATCGGTGAACGTAGAGCTGAGATATGATTATTCGAAGGTTTCGATGCAAGTAATTTATACGTGTCTTCGACGAGACTTTATTTTGTTCATTTCCTCCGTCAGTCAGTGACGTCACTCACTTGTGCCAGATTTCCCAGGTGTATAAAAATTAGTGTAGAGTTGCCTTCGCTAGGCTACGTAGAGAGGACTCACCAAATACGGACGTAGCCAGATGGCGCTGTGGTTAGTTCTTTATTTTCACCAACTACAGTACGGTATCATACCGATCATGCGGATCGAGTATGATGTATCATGTCAATTTATTTTTGGTCGAATATGAGATAAATGCAAGGTCTTGATGATTCTACAGACTGCTACAGACGCCGTGGCCATAGCTGTCATGTAGTTAGGTTAGAATTAACTGTCAGAGTCAGATATGGTTAATAAGACAACGGGAATCGATATACATTCGTAAAGAAGTGGTAATGAATTAGCGAACTGATTGCAGATGACGATTTCTGTTTATTTGCAATATTATTTAATTATAAACAACTGTATAATGAAGTTAATAAACCAATGTCAAACGATATTAATTCGTGAATAATTTGTAAGAAACTAATGAATTGATTGCAGATGTGAATTTCTGTTCTTTTACGACAGTATTGACAAGCTAGCAGTTCCTCGAGGACTATAAACTGACTCGTGGCATCACTTCGACAACGACGGTCAGGAATGAAGCGATGTAAATTTGATTCAACGAGACAATTTGATTCTATGAGACATCTCTAATGTAGCAGACAATACTCGAAATTTCTTCACAGCTTAAGAAGTCTGAAAACATAGTCTTGCGGAAATCTCATAGTCGACGCTGAAGATGTGGTCGTACGACAGCGTAGCCAATTTTGCAAAAAACCGAATCGCCTACCGTTGTAGTTTTGGGTTTACCCAGAGTCTTTCTGTATATTCTATTCAAAACCATGCCGGCGAATTTGAACATACCATCGGCAATCAATTACAAATTAGAGTAAAAAACTTTTTTCCAAGTCTCTTTCATCGCAGAGGCAATAGGGATTGGAGGGATAATGTTACCCATAGTTTGCCATATGAAAGCGTAAAGCGTTTTTATAACTGTGCCAAGGGCTGTCAGCAATTATTCAACAATATCTTTATCTTCGTCAACTACAGTATAGGGTATTATATTTAATGTTTCATAATTCAGCACATGACACTCTCTAGCACGGTTGCATGGGTATATTTTTATAAAATATATGGTCTAATAATTAGTATATGGTAACCTTTGGCTCAAATTTTCCATTCGATTCATGACGAGCTGTAATAATATTATACTTTTTTGAATTCATGTGGAACTAATAAAGAAAATTTCCAACGTTACGGTTACAGGGCGATTGACTTTTGCCTTGCGGGATCTAGTATACAATAGAGCGCCAGACGTGGTAGGGAATTCTATGTATACCTTCCACATCGACACACATTATCATGGATACGAGAATGATTGTACTTAATTAATCTGATTCTACAAAAAGTAGTGATATCCCCATAAAAAGCACCTCTGGTGCAAAAACCTTTCGCCTAGTTATATAAATGTGATAGTCACCCATAAAAAATACATTTTCATGCGAAGAAAACATTATACAGTTATTATTTTATAAAAAAAAGATTTGAAATCAGATGCTATTGCCTAGTACCGATATCACGTTGACTATTAGGCTTTTCATAACACGGTACATATTGACAGCCTTCCTGAAAACAGAAAACATAAAAAAAAAAAATTAGAAAAAATTTGGAGGTAGTGGTACTAGGCGGGCCTTTTCTAGATAATTACAAGGAAACTGCGATTGAACCATGTCAATAATCCTAATATAGTGATACGAAATACTGGCCCGCCTAGTACCACGTACTCCAAATTTTTTCTAATTTTTTTTTTTTATGTTTTCTGTTTTCAGGAAGGCTGTCAATATGTACCGTGTTATGAAAAGCCTAATAGTCAACGTGATATCGGTACTAGGCAATAGCATCTGATTTCAAATCTTTTTTTTATAAAATAATAACTGTATAATGTTTTCTTCGCATGAAAATGTATTTTTTATGGGTGACTATCACATTTATATAACTAGGCGAAAGGTTTTTGCACCAGAGGTGCTTTTTATGGGGATTAATATATTCTAAGCCACAAAATGAGCGTAAGATATTTTTAATACCAAACCACAAAGCGAGTTTAAGTAAGATATGTACAAGTCCAATCAACAAAGTGAGATTAAAGTGTTACAATTCCAAACCACGAAGTGAGTTTTTAGATATTTACAATGCCTAACCACGAAGTGAGAGCGAGCCTAGCATTTGGTGGGGTTTATATGCTAATGTTCGGGGGTGAGGGGGTTAATTGGGGCACCACATACGGTGACAATTCTCAGGGTGGGGCACGCTAGTTACGTGGGGGTTTTCTTCATCTATGCAGCGCCGTGCCTAGTTGAAATGGCACCTGGGGCAACAGTTTCCCATGGCGCCCTGGTTATTATTGATTTGAAAATATATTCATATTTGGTCGAAGTTCACTTTTCTCGCTTCTATTTCCGCTAAATCATCTTCAATATCACTGTAGCAAATCGAACTGCACAATTCATGTTCGATTGATATAGTTCCTAATCCTACCAACCGTTCTTGGCTCATCCATGATCTTAAATAATTTTTTATCAACTTTAATTTTGAAAAACTGCGCTCTCCAGGAGCCACTTGTACGAGCAATGTTAACAAAACGCGTAACGGGACGACTACATTCGGGAAAACAGTAATCAGATCGATTTTTTTAAAATAATTCAGAACTTCAACTCGCTTCAAGCGGCTTCATTCTGCGGATCAGCATGGTAGATAAGTTCATCAGCTCATCAGATAAGTCTATGCCGTTGATATCCATGGTCTCTCCGTTGGTCAACAATGTATGTAAATCCTTGCAGCTTCGCATCGTATTTTCTTTGATTAAAGATTTTAAACCAAATATGTCATATAGAAAATCAAAATTGTTACTGTGGGCTTGTAGCAGCGCGAACCATTCTTTCAAAGATGCTATAGCTGTGTCGACAGCGAAGTAGAAGAAGTTCACTTTATAACTATGTTTTGGATCTCTAATCGATTCGTCTGGCGCTTCGTAGTCGAATTGAAGAAAAATAAAATACAATTTTCTACTTTTATGAAACGTGTTATTTCTTGCATGTTTTATCAGAATAAATTGTTATTTTTTCATTTTCGGCCGGCAGAAATTGATTTGGACTAACTGTGCGGCGCCCCATGCGAGGTGGCGCCCTGCGGCGCAGTTGCCCCATTGCGCCGCCCGTTGGCACGGCGCTGCATCTATGATTGGTTTGGTCTCATGTGTGAGATTCGGGAGTATGTGAGTAGCGCAGCCCCTTTCCTCTGGATGTGATCGTGTATGCATGCGATTCTTGGAAATGCATCTGTGCCTAGGCGGATCCTTCCTTAGTAGATGGGTAAGGGGGGTTCTGGACCACCGCGTGTTAGTGCACACGTACACGCACGCACACACGTGCGCGTCGTTCGTGTCCGTGTGAGGCAAGCCCCGCCCCTAGATGATTTCGCAATATCCGCGGCAAGACTCCGCCCCTGACGGTCTCGATGATTTCGCAATCTTTCGCGTCCCTCTGATTTCGCAATCTCTGAGGGAACCGCGACGAGACTCCGCCCCTGACGGTCTCGATGATTTCGCAATCTTTCGCGTCTCTCTGATTTCGCAATCTATGAGGGAACCGCGACGAGACTCCGCCCCTGACGGTCTCGATGATTTCGCAATGTTTCGCGTCTCTGCAACTTCTGAGGGAAGTGCGCCTCGCCGATGATTTCGCAACGTCGTGGATCGCGCGTCTCGTGCGAGCCTGATGTTTTTGCTATCTTGATCGGTCAGGATGCGAGCCCGATGTTTTTCTATCTGAATCGATGCGAGCCGATGTTTTCTATCTGAATCGATGCGAGCCCGATGTTTTCTATCTGAATCGATGCGAGCCTGATATATGTCAGCCTGGTATTATTATTATTACATGCTAACCCTGGTGAGGAGTCTTCCCTGCGCGAGCGCGCTCTTACCGACCGTCGTTTTCAAGAAATTCTACGTACTAACAAAGCTAACCTGAAAATTTCTACCCTGAAAATATATAGAGGATATATATATCAATCGTAACAAAAAATACTATGAATTAAAAAACGTAGATATTAATTTATAAAAAATATATATCGAAAATACTAGGAACCATATCCTTCATTTACTGCTTACACATACTATCCCTGGCCACGTCGGTATTGTTAGTACTTGTAACTATAACTTGAGATGAGTGTGACAAACACTCTGAAGTAAGTATGTGTGCACTTGCTGTGGCTGAGAGTTGCAAAGGGAGCAACGGTCATTGTGCAATTAGCTTCGGTGCCGTACTGACAGTGACCAAAAACACAAAGAAAAAGAGATGGCTCGTCAACAGGGAGGTTTTCAAGTACGTTTCCTTTACAAATTTCTTAAAGATTCTTCGTTCATATTTTGAAAATGTGCTTGGAGTTCTATTTTGAAATTGCTTATCCGCAGTTCAACGTTCGTTGTGAGGGTCACGGACGGTGTGTCCGGGTGGACGATATCCTCCAGCGGCGATCCGAGCGCGATGAGATACGCGCTATCAACAATTTGCTGGAGCGTGAGCTGTTAGACAATGTCCCCGAAAATAATTATGACTACTACGGCATCAAATGGATGTCCCAGGGACGATGGGGGCAGGATCACCCGTCTCAGGACTGGGTGCACCCTGCTTGGACGGCAGACGGCCAAAACTTTTATGGGGCGTATGAGGAGGATTAGTGAGTGTGATTTTTATTGTTTTGAGAAGTTGTGATAACGTGTGTACTCAACCTCCCTTTTTGTTTTTTTTCAGAAATTGTCTTTGAGCGTCTCGCTACCGTTTACTCCTTTTTTTATTAAAATACGTTTATCCATATTAATATATACAGTTAGTGTATGCCGCTAACCCTTTTTTAGTTAAAATACGTTTATCCATATTAAATATATATACAGTTAGTGTATGCCGCTAACCCTTTTTTAGTTAAAATACGTTTATCCATATTAAATATATATACAGTTAGTGTATGCCGCTAACCCTTTTTTAGTTAAAATACGTTTATCCATATTAAATATATATACAGTTAGTGTATGCCGTTAACCCTTTTTTAAAATACGTTTTATCCATATTAATATATACAGTTAGTGTATGCCGTTAACCTTTTTTATTAAAATACGTTTATCCATATTAATATGTATGTGTAATCATTAATCCCTGTGGTCGTTCCTGATCCTTATATTATTTTTACTATGGTTAATTAATTACTATTGTTATGTATGTCAGGTGGTTAGTATGGGGTAGTGGTAGCTCGGTTAGGAGAGGTGGGGACGCGAAAGCGCAATAGTTATTTAAACGAAAGATTAATTGATATCTAAAACTTAGTTGTATACAATCCACGAAGGAAAACAATCGAGCGTCAAGTGTGAGTCACAGTGATCTCCACGAAGAGCTCAAGACGCTAGATTCTAGAGATATATACAAACATTAACAGCGCAGTATCTACATTAGTACGTATCGCTGACAGCATTGAAATTGACTCCACGCAATGAGAACGACTGTAGAGCCGAAGAAAATTGTGAAATAAGTCTTTCAAGTTGCGAAACTTTTTTTCAGGAATGAATCTTACGATATAAAACATGCACACATTCGTTTTTCGCTTCCTATAAAACGGCGTGTTGGTATCATTCCTCAACCATTCGAATTTTAGTCGTGCAAGACTCTTGAGCAGGGAAACTCTGTATATCTTAAACTTGTCTTCATAATGGACTGTGAAAAAATTAACAAAGTTTGCCGCATGGACGACTTCTTACCTACGAAGAAAATATCGGAGCTGGAAGTTGAGAAAGATTATAAAGTTTCATCGTTCAAATCTGTTACTACCAAATTTGGAACCAAAATCATGGTTGAGATCGACGATAGTTTTCTGATATTTCTACCAGCTAGAATATCGAAGGCATTCAGCGATGACAAAGATCAGTTACAAATGCACGAAACTGCTGCTGCAGAGGATCGTCTTCGCTTGCGGTACCTCGGTGGACAATACAACAAGTGTGAATTTCTGTATATGTAAAACCCAGTATCAAATCATTACGCCTGTTTGCTATTCCGATTTTTTAATTTTATTTGATCACTTTTAAAAAAGTTATGTTTAACTTTTTCATGTGTTTACCCCAAAATGCGGTATAGACTCAGAAATGGATGCTGAAACGTGTTTGAAGTTAATAAACATTGTAGAAAGTGCTTATAAACTGTTAGACGGTGCATCACCTCAACAAATCGAGCGATGGAAAAATTTGTGCAGTCGTAATATCAGACTCTTAAATAAAATCTTGAGAACAGTTACTCTTTCTGTTGGAGAAAGACACAGAATCGTCACAACAGTTTCCATACTTCAATCGTTAGGTGAAAAATTCAAAGACAGACAACGAAGTGGTCACGGTATTGGAACATCAAGGAGAAGGATAAAAGATCGAGTTCAGTGGAAGGATTTGGAATCTGTATTTAAAGGGCGAATACGCACTGGTGTTATCATAAATCTACGTCACAAAGATCTGAGATCTTTTTTGCAGGATTCGAAAGCCTTAGCTGTCACACGATTGAGGAATTCTCTACAGCGAGGAGGTAATCTGAAAGTAAACGGTATACTTGCTTGCAAGTTTTCAATTCTGAAAAACTGTGAAACCGTCGAGGAGGTGAAGTTTTTTAACACAAAAAATGAAGTTATCATTTTGGCAACGGATATCAAGAGATGGTTCGATGAAAATCTGATCGATCGACTCCTAGCGAAAGTTGAGGATTTTCAAGAGCGGGACTCGGGTTGGACACTAATCGAAATTGTCAACCTAATGCTTAATATTAATCGGTACGTACCGCTGCGTGGAGGCTTATCTACTTACGTAGAACTACCGCTGGACATACGGAAGAAGAAGGCTGTGGTGAACGTCAACAACAGTGATGAATTCTGCTTTCTGTGGGCCATCGTTGCAGCTCTTTATCCTGCTGATAATCATGTTGATCGTACAAGTTCATACCCCCATCCCAGCACGATATTAAAATACGAGGGTATAAAGTTTCCTATAGCTTTAAAAGATATTTCAAAATTTGAACGTGTCAATTATTTGAAAATTAACGTTTACGGTGTGGAAACCGTGTCGAATAAATCTAGTGAAATAGTACCCATTTATTTGAGTAAAAATAAGTCGGATAATCCAACAATTCACCTCATTGCTATAGAAATCAATCGTCAGCTCATTTTCCACTTTGCTTGGATTAAAAATCTATCTAGATTGTTAAGTTCGCAACTGTCGAAGCATAAAACCGCGAAATTTCTGTGTGACAGATGTTTATGTCATTTCCAAGTTCAAGCCTCGTACGAAAGGCATAAACAAGACTGTGAAAATATAAACAAGTGTAAGATGATTTTACCGACAGAACAAGATAAGATTTTAAGTTTTAGAAATTATAGATACAAGGAGTTTGTACCGTTCGTCGTGTACGCTGACATAGAGTGTATCCTTGAACCAACGGAGAATGAGACCTTGTATGAAAAGCATATTCCGCATAGTGTAGCGTACTATTTACACTGTACCTTCAACGATTCTCTCTCAAAATTTGAGATCAAACGTGATCCCGATTGCATCCAATGGTTCGTCAATGAATTGCAAAAATTGACAGAATTGACAAATTTTTACTTTGAAAGAAACGTACCGATGCAGCTCACCAGCGAGCAAATACAAGATTTGTACAACACTAAAGTATGTCATGTTTGTGAGAAACCATTTACTCCAACGGACGAGAAGCATCGCGATCATTGTCATTTCACAGGCAAGTATCGCGGTGTTGCGCATCCGGGCTGTAATTTAAATTATAAAACTTCGCGTATAATTCCAGTAGTTTTTCACAATCTTTCCGGTTATGATTCACATTTTTTGATTAAAGCTTTAGCTACGCTAATCGACGGCGAATTGAGTCTTCTTCCGGTCAATAAAGAACGATACATTTCCTTTACAAAAAAGATTCAGGGTACAAATGTAAGCCTACGTTTTATCGATTCATGTCGGTTCATGGCAAGTAGTTTAGACAAACTGGCATCGTATCTGAATAATAATGATAAAACAATTGTACGAAGGTATTGTAATAGCGCAGAGGAATTCGAGTTGCTTACGAGAAAGGGGGTATTTCCCTACGAATATATAGATAGTTGGACAAAGCTTGATGAGAAAAAATTACCGCCAATCGAAAGATTCTATTCAAAATTGAACGATTCCAACGTTTCGGAAGCGAATTATCAACATGCGATAAAAGTCTGGGATACGTTTAATATTGGTACCGTGGGTGAATACTCTGATTTATATTTGAAAACGGATGTTCTACTTCTAGCAGACATTTTTGAAAATTTTCGTCGTAACTGTCATTCTACGTATAGTCTGGATCCTCTGCACTACTACACCGCTCCTGGACTCGCGTTCGACGCGATGCTCAAGTCTACGCGCGTTGAGCTGGAACTCTTCACCGATGTGGAGATGCTCTTATTTGTTCAAAAAGGGATTCGAGGTGGTGTAGCTCAGTGTTCAAACCGACACGCTGAGAGTAACAATAGATATATGGGGACGAACTTTGATCCCAGCAAAGAGGAATCCTATCTTATGTACTTCGATGTAAACAATTTGTACGGTGGAGCGATGAGTCAATGCCTACCTCGTGGATCATTTCAGTGGGAATACGAGTCGATTGATGTTTGTAGTATCCCCGATGATTCACATATGGGATACATTCTCGAAGTAGACTTGGAGTATCCTTCAGAACTTCACGAAACACACAAGGACCTACCTCTTTGCCCCGAACACTATGTACCCTCGCACAGTAAAACTTCCAAATTAATGACTACTCTTTTCCCGAAAAAGAAATACGTTGTCCATTACCAGAATTTGAAACAATACTTAGGCTTGGGTATGAAATTATTAGAAATCCATAGAATCTTGAAATTTGAACAATCTGCATGGTTGAAGCCGTACATAGATCTAAACACTGAATTGAGAAAAAAATCGAATAACGAGTTTGAGAAGAATTTCTTCAAATTGATGAATAACGCGGTATTTGGCAAGACTATGGAGAACGTAAGAAAACAAAAGGAAGTTAAATTAGTGACAAAGTGGGAGGGGAGATATGGAGCAAAGGCACTCATCGCAAAACCGAATTTTCACAGCTGTGTTGTATTTGATAACGATATGGTAATTGTTGAGCTTAGTCGGGTTAAAATACACTTTAACAAACCCATTTACGCGGGATTTGCCATCCTAGATTTGTCTAAGATCTTCATCTACGATTTCCACTATAACTACGTGAAACGTATCTTTGGTGATAGATCAAAGTTAATGTATACCGATACAGATAGTCTTTTGTATCATTTCACCGTCCACGACATATACGAATACATCAAACGAGACTTGTATAAATTTGATACATCTGATTACCCGATCGATAATATTTACGGAATCCCATTAGCGAATAAGAAAGTGTTAGGTTTAATGAAGGATGAATGCAATGGGAAGATTATGAAAGAATTTGTAGGATTACGAGCGAAATTGTACACTTTTAAAATTTTAGGGGAAGATAAAGAACAAAAACGAGCAAAAGGTATCAAGACAGCGACGTTGAGAACAATCACGTTTGACGATTACAAAAAGTGTCTCATGCAACATCAAAATTTAGTTAAATCTCAGTGTCTCATTAGGAGTAAGAAACATGAGGTTCATACCGTGTTACAAAAGAAAATAGCACTCAGTTGGTGCGATGATAAGAGGGTTATTCTTCCAAACACTACCGATACCGTGCCATGGGGTTATTGTAAATGAATAAACTTCACATATAATGACATATTTATGTATCTTTATTGAATAAAAAATTACATATTCGCTTTATTTATCCAGCTGTTGTGTGAATTATCAAAACCTAACCATTTTACATACAGCTTACTGCCACGCTTCCGCAGCACTTTCTCCACTAGGTAAACATCAGGGTGCTTCACTTTGGAGAGTTCCTCTTCGTAGAAACCACCTTCGATCGGATGATCTTGATAGTCCAGAAGTTTGTACGTGACGGGATCAGTATTCTCTATCTTATTTATAGTAAATATCTCAGTAGTCCAGTTGGGGGTGTAACCTTTGTCAAACGTATGTTTATTCCTACTAACCCGAACTTTTTCACCGAGCTTGAACTTCTTTTTTCTTGTGCGATTAACTTGAAATTTCCCGTAAACGTTGCGCAGGATAGTCTTCTCGTTTCGAGCTGTAACCTCGTTTGGTTTGATTCCAATTGTACGGTGCTTGGTGTTGTTGTAAGTCAGCATCAGATCTGACACAATATCTATCCACTTGTAATTTCCTCGGAGAGAAAACCGCTTCCACATTTTACTTTTCAACGTACGATTGAAACGCTCGCAGATCGATGCTTTCAGATTGCTGAAGGTTGAATACAGGGTGACACCGTGTCGTTGTAGGAGAGCTTTGAACTCAGTGTTATAGAATTCTTTACCACGATCAACGTGCAATTTTTTCGATACGCGACCCTTCTTGAATACAGAGTTCATAGCATTTGTCACATCCTTCCCACTCTTGGTTTTAATCGGCACTGCCCAGGCGAATTTTGAAAATATATCTATAATCGTTAGTAGGTATTTGTAACCATTGTTGTATTTCGCATAAGCATTCATATCTACGAGATCAGCCTGCCAGGTTTCATCCATTCCTCGCACGACAACGCGACGACGCGGATAATTTCTTCGTGCAGGCTTATGAAGTTCCTCCACCAGCGCGAGCTTTTTATCCTCCATGCTCCAGTTTGGTTAGACGTTCGTCCAATTTCACTATTATTCCGGAATTATGAAATGCCAAGTCTTGTCCAGTTTTGTTGTCCGTTTCGAGGCGTTTTAGAGTTTCGTTCACGCTCGATTCCAAGCTTCTTATCATGAAATTGTTTTCACTATCGTTGATTTTCGATGTTGCCAGCTTCTCTTCCAATTGTGAAATGAGTTCAGAGTGTTGAGCGATGAGGTTTTCAAAAGATTGGATCCTGGTACCGATATTTTCTACGTCGTTTCGCAAAGATGTCGTGACTTGATACAAGAGTTGGGCCTCTTGCCGTACAGCGCTTTGCACCACTTTTACAGAGGCTGCATCATTTTGTTCCACAGGATCCGCAAGGTTGCTCAATCTCTTGTTATCCATATCGTACTGTCCGTCGGGGGTTATTTTGAAGCCGTAACCGGGAGGGCCGCGGTTGCCTGAAAGACTACCACCCTTCGCCCTCGTCAATTGTCGACCGAACACGTCAACGCTCATTTTAAAACTGAGCTTTGATAATTGTTGAAGAAGTCTAATATATAATTCCAGCCTCACGCAACTCCTCAATGATGGAAATAATCTCATTGGAGTGGCTCGTGTTACCGGCCGCCTGCGATGCATAGAGCAACCGAAGTCGTTCCACTAGCTCGTTGGGATCGTCCCAATACACGTAATCCGTTCGACTCTTCTTGCCTCCAGCGATTTTGAAACGTGGCAAGGCTTTGCCCGTCTTCTGTTTCACAGGAGTGGGAATTTTAGAAATAATTTTTTTGAATTTATCGTTATTCTCATAACGAATATCCGTATCACTGAGATAATACTTTCGATGTGCGTTTGTGTTGGCTACGATTTCGCTGTAATTCTTCAAATCAGACTGGTTCACTGCAGCCTCACTGGGGGACTTTTTGAACAGTAGTTCGAGTAAGCCTGGTGTTGTTTGATAACTCGTACTTCCAATATGAACGATATCATTGTCAAAAGTCACCACAGAGTTTCCAATCTTTAAAACGTTACCCTTCAACCTACGAACACCGTACGAAGTATCCAATTCTTTCGCTTGACTTGTTTCAAACATTCGAAGATACGTTTGAGGTAAATCGTTTTCAACGACAACAGCTTTTTCAATAGTAGAGTCCAAAGGGGTAACCGGTTGATTCTCGTCGGAAGATTCTTCGTCAGCCGTTAGAAAAGAGTAGTCATCAGACTCGGGTACCTTCTTACGTGGGAATTCCTGTTTCGTGGGCGTCTCTTGAATTTCCCTCTTGACGGCCTCCTGTTTCATCTCCTGTTTCATCGACTGATCCACCAGCTGCTGAAGAGGTGTTACCACAGGTTTGAAAACTTCACTCATAGCCTTCTCGCTCGTATCCCGGCCCATCTTCAACATTTTATGCTTGCGTCGAATAGCATCGCTTGCTTTTGCAATTTGATGCAACACATCTCTCTGTTGACGTAATTCAGCACTCTGCATGTTGATGCTTCTAAGTTTGATATATTACTGCCGTCGTCACAACGTTGATCTCATATTTATGGCTACGAAGCAGTCAAAACCCTTGCGGTACCTACCCCTGTTGAGATCGCTATCTTTATCGATTGCGACGAAACCGTGTTTATTATCCTTCCAACAAGCCGAGCACAGGTCCTTGAATTGTGCAAAGGACATGTCCGTATTGACGTGATCATCGTAGATATGTTTCAAATTCATTTCATCTTGCCGAAATAGTATTAGCATATTAGCATTGTCACGTACAAGATGTTTAGGAATACGAGCATAAGTCTGACAAAGATAGAAACAGTCGACTTGGTTGTGTCTCCCCATACAAAAGAAGGCTCGAACGTTATCCTGTTTTTCGCAGGCTACGTCATCGAAAATCATGATGGAGTTCGGTCGCGCATCTTCCGGTCTGATCACTTGTTCGTGTTCGCTGAACGGGAAATATCCAACACCCTTGATCGAATGGAGCAACCTTTTAAGAAACTGGTACTTAGGTTGGTTGAGCGATTTCGAATAAGCGTAAATATTTTCAAATCTCAGACCATTGGGGTGCGTGATCAAGGATAACAGGGTATTAGTCTTTCCGCAATTGGACGGTCCGCAAATCACTGCGCGCACACTATTTGGTAATAACGCACCGTGACGCTTCTCCCGCTCCTTTACATTGATTTGCGCCAGTTCGTCGAAATTGATCACCGGTAACCGGGTACTTTGTTCTTTGAACTTCATAATTCAATGTAGAACATAAGAAGTACAACTAAAGAGATCACGCTGCTAGCTCTTGACTGATCGAAAAACTATAAAACGTTCGGTATTTATAGGATTCAAGTCAGTTGCGCTGGAACCATGATCGTACACAAACGTATCGGAGAACGACGACGACGAAGCGGAAAAGGCCTCGTTAATAGAATAATCAACAAGCTTCCCATTGAATTGCATATACCAGGCTACCAGTACTGCGGTCCCGGAACAAAACTGAAGGAGCGACTCGCGCGCGGTGATCCAGGTATCAACCCTCTCGACGCGGCGTGTAAGGAACACGACATCGCTTATTCGAAAGAACGTGAGAATCTTGCGGCTCGCCACGAGGCGGATAAAGTGCTCGCGGAGAAGGCTTGGAGCCGCGTGTTCGCTAAAGACGCAAGCGTTGGGGAAAAGGCAGCTGCCTGGGGTGTAACTAACGCAATGAAAGTGAAAAGGAAGTTCGGCATGGGTATGCAAAAAAAGAAGTCTACTGCAAAAAAACGTGGTAAAGGTTGCAGTAAGAAAAAAACAAAAATCTCGTTGAAACAAATAACAAAGGCGGCAAGAGTCTCCATGCGGTCGAACAATACTAATCCCACGAAGTAGGATATAAGGAGACCGAACTCCGCCGAGGCGCGTGTTTCAAAATGGGTAAGTTATTTCTGTACGATAAAGAGGGAGTCCGCTGAAAAGAATTAACCAAAGGTTTGGGGCATGCGCGCTACGCACTCTAGCGGTGTCTCTTTCTCTCTCACAGAAAGTGTGAGAGAGACAGCTCGGCCGTTACCACAGCTGTGTTCGCTGGCATATTTTCCGCGCATGCGCTCTAAATCATATACTGCGCATGCCCGCGTTTCAAATTTAAATAAAAGATAAACAATCCATTTATTCAATTTTTTTGTGAGGCTATGGTGTTTTGTTTTTGTGATAACCGGCAAGAGCAGCGTCGCGTTTTCAACTGGTAAGTACAAAATATAAAGAAAAATCTAGTATGAAACAGGATCAATTTGCAGTATAAGCAATGTTATTATTTTGTATTTCAGCAATGGCCTGTCGTGTACCAGGTTGCAGCACCCAATATTGGAATAAAAATAAGAAACATACCTTGTTCAGAGCTCCCTCCGTAAATATATTTAGTGTTTATCATTTTGACGATGAATAGTTCAATCATAATAATAATAATAATAATATTCTTTTCTTATGTTGATATTAATGCAGGCAAAACAGCTAGCAGATTGGCGAGAAATATTAAGTAGTAAAGGTGTAGATGATTTCGGAGAAAATGATCAGGTTTGTATCCTACATTTCAAAGAAGACTATATTGAAAGAGAACGGATAATATATCAATCTGGTGGGGTAGTCTCCAGACAGCCAAGAAAAGTATTGCTGCTAACGCATACTGCCGTTCCAACATTCTTTCCATCTGAAATTCCGTGTACCGAGAACAAAAAGATACAGAAGCCCCGCATGCGTCTTGATTACGCAGTGAAAATAGACGCAAAAACTCTTGCAAAACAGAGAGAAGTCCTCAAACGAAAGCTACCAAGTGATGATGACGTGTCTTGTGGCGATGTAAAAAGTGCAAAGCAAATGAAAACGAACAACCTTTTCCGATCAATTGCCAATGCGATCCATAACCGTGAAAAAGTTTCTCCTCATTTGAACAATCTATGGATTGCCAATGTTTGTGATGATAAATGTATCAGATGGTCCCTATGGAAAGTAAACCGTTCAGGTGAAGAGAAAGGAATAACTTTGTATGAGGACCTCAGAGTAGAGGTATGTAATGTAATATGCATCCAAATAATGTTGATGCCTACCCAATTTGGCCTTGTGAGATATGTTACAGTGCAACGATGACAAATATCATATTTTCTTACGTTCTTTAGGTGTTCATGAATGACAAAAAGATTCGATTGCCTAATATGGATAGTGTGGTGCAAATGTGTGATTTACAAAGTTTGTTCAAAAAGGTTTCCCAGATATTACCATGTAAGGTGGCAGATTACGAGTCAAAGGAATCGTAAGCATAAAACAATAACTAGTAATTATTAATCTAAACAAGAAAAAGCAGGGCGGATCTGACATAAGAACGTGTATTATTTATTCCATTAGAAATGCTTGCCTGGGTTTTATTGTGAAAAACGTTGGTCGGCAAAGAGTCTGGTGTACTCCGTGCAGTAAATACCAGACCAATTTGAAAAGAAGAATGGCACCACAAGTAAAAACCCGTGCATTAAAGAAAGCAAACAAAAATTTGTATATTCGATGTAATAAACTTCGTCATAGGAGTGAGATCTTGAAAACTAAGGTATATTAACAGCTGGCAGCAATCATCATATGATATTATATATTGTGCCGAGTTTTAAATTTTATTCATTGCTAAAAAGAATCGTTGTGTTTCACAGTTAAAGGCACTTAAAAAAAGTGTGGTATCATTAAAAATGCAATGTGAAAAAGCAGACAAAACGGCATTGGATAAAGCTATTGGAAATTTGCCATTTTCTGAACAAGCTGCTGTGAAATCTTGTTTTGCGGCGTCGCGAGTTAAAGATATGAGAGGAATGAGATATACCACACAGTGGGTGTATGAGTGCTTACTTTTGCGTATTAAGAGCAAAAAGGCGTATGAACATCTGCGTAGACGCAGAATACTTGTTCTCCCGGATATATCTACTTTACATAGGTATATCAAACGTGTCGGTGGATGTTACGGATTCCAAACCAGTCTTTTTACGGTCATAGCCGAGAAAGCTAAGAGAATGAAGCATGATGAAGTGCGCGGTCAGTATGACAATTCTTAATGTAGTACTACTCTTAAATATAAACCCCATTTGTCCGAGAATGAATTTATACGTATCCATTTCAGGCACTTTGTTGATTGATGAAATGAAATTAACAAAAGCCCTATCGTTTAATCGACAAAACTTGAGAGTTGAGGGATTTACAGACTTGGGAAAGTACACACCGAAGCATCAAAGGGGGCAGAAAGGAGACCATGCACTAGTGTTTATGTTCCAACCTTTCAAAGGAAAATGGGTGCAAAGCCTCGCTTGCTTTCTGAGCAAAGGAAGTGCCACGGGAACTGTTTTACATCAGTTAATTATTGAATGCATAGCTTTAGTTGAAAAGTCAGGACTACGAGTTGATGCTGTGGCAACGGATGGAGCTACCTGGAATCGGAATATGTGGAAAATATTTGGTGTGACTAAAGAGTGTGTCAGCATCCCACATATTGTCGATTCTAATCGTCGTCTATGGTTCATTTCGGATTTCCCACACTTGATAAAGTGCATGCGCAACTTCTTTACTCACAAGGGCCGAGACAGAAATGCTGGAATTTGTGTACGATTATTCTGATATTAGAATTTATACACGTAGTCACTTCGTTAGAATTGGTTCGAGAAAATAAATGAATGTCTCGATTGTGCTTATTGAATTTAAATTCTTTTCAGACACCTGATGGTATCGTATCGCTGAGTCATTGGTACGCTCTGTTAAAAGTGGAAGATGAAAATTCTTTTATCCTGAAAGTAAACTTCAAATTGCGGAAGGAGCACTTGAATCCACAATTTTATGATAAAATGAATGTGGCAATAGCATTTCAAGTACGTATTATTCACAGGTTTAGTCGTTTCATGCCCAGAGTATCATTATTTATACATTAAGGTTCGGTATATCATGACATGATTCAGACTACCCTAAATCAAATTTTCTTTTCTGAAATGACAGTTCTTCGGACTCGCAGATGCTATGGAACTATTAAGAGAACAACACTCCGATCTCACCAACTGTGGACCATCTATACAGTTCTCTCGTAGAGTTAAGTCGCTCATAACTGCTATGAATAGTCGCACTCCAATAAACAATTTGAAACCTGGAAACGACATGTGGAAGGTATAGTGAATTATTTATTGCCTAATTATTCGGCTGTTTATCATATAACACAATAAAAAAAAAATACAGTTCATAAGTATTGAAATTAAATTGAAATATTAAATTTTGTGTTTATAGATCATTGAAGAATTTATTGTATTTCTCGATAAATGGGAACTCGAAGCAAAACAGAATGGATATGATTTTCTACCGGACCCAACCTGTTACGGTTTACAAATTTCTTTACGATCTACACTCGAAGTATGCAAATTCCTTGTGGAGAAGTGCGCTTTCTCGTACCTCATGACCTCACGACTGAACCAAGACAGTTTAGAGGTGAATGTTATTTAATGTGTTAATGTAAATCAAGTTTTCCATTTTTTTTACATACTTCATAATTATTTATTTCAGCGTTTCTTTGGGATGATGAGGGATTGCTGCGGATCCAACGAACATCCGGACTCTGTACTTTTTATACAGATGTATCGGCTTGTGTCAACTTACTCTCTGGTTAAACCGCCGAAAGGAAGCAACATTAGTGGTGGCGAAATATTAGATGTCCTTTTGAATTTGAAGGATATAACTGATGCTGATGAAAGATGGGAGCATTGGACTGGCCAGATAGACACTTTAATAGATAGAGGCATTAATTGTGACCAACTTCTCGATGCTGCGAGTCTACTTGAAGACCATGATTATTTTGTTTGTACAACCTCGGATTACGTTCTCACGTATGTCTCGGGATTTGTTGCTCGAAAGTCGTCGAGATTTATCGCGTATGGTGGAAAAAAACCATGTGAAGAGTGCATTTGTTCCCTCCTTCTTGATCCTGCAGATGAAATCCCAGAAAGCCATAAACTAATTCAGTTAAAATCCTACGGTTACCTGAAACATCCATCAAAGACATTGTTTGCTCTGATTTTTCTTCTGGAGCATGGCACTCTTAAGGCGATTAGGGAGAAAGACTTAAACGCTGAAACTTTATTTGACGTGACAAAGGCCATCGAACTATTACCTTCAACTCCACTTGTCGGTTGCTCTGAGCATGCACCTACGCTGACTCGCAGGATAATCACATTTTACCTAACTATACGAATGTTTTTTCTGTGCAAGCAAGCTAATAAAAATGACTCTGTGGAAAGGGAAAAAACTCGTGAAAAACGAAAATTATCTAAACTCACGTACGCTCCAGACCCAAAACAAGCCTGCCGTGACAATACAGTGTGCAACAGAGTCTCCAACAATTATAAAACACTTGAGCCGCCGATTACACTGAAGCCTGCTAGAGTCAATAAACGAAAATTAATATCAGAAACTACGAAACCAAAAACTCCGGTTAGGATCACTAAGCCTTCATGCTCTACCAAAGTTGTAAACGGAACGAATGAGGATAATTGAGAAAATTCTCATAAATACATGAAAATGATTTAAACAAATTACCTATGTGTAAACTGGATTCATTAACTTTGTTTTATTAATACATAACAAAGTACAAACCAAAGGGTTATAAAATTCATAATACTGTTCTCAATGTACATAATTGGTAATCATTGCGTCGATAAATTCATAACATAACATTTCAATGATTCGGTAATGGAATTTCATCCACACTTTTCAAAAGAGCAATCAACTGATCAATACTAACAATCGTTATGAATTGTACAGGGGGCATCATTTGATTGTCTAAATAGATTTCCACATGTAAATTTGATAGAATAGCAACTCTTTTTCTGATTCTGAAGTCTTTTTCCATCTTTTGTAGGCCAACAAAATGTTCATTTCCTATGTTATAACCCCAGCTTGTTGAAGGTAAAATACTTCCATTCAATTTTCCCCTCAAGTATGAAAAATTAAATTCTGGGTTGATTTTCATAGTTTCTTGCTTCATATCTGTAAAATTAGTGAAATACTATTGTAAATTATCAAATTTGTCTTAAACCCCTAATTTCGTATTTTAATTTATGTTTGTCCCTTGGTGTATGTTACATACTTCCTTCAATATGATTCAGAGGAAACTTACCTATGATTTTTCGCCGTATTTTTAACTAGTCACGTATCTTTCAGAAATAATAAAAGACCCGCCGTCTATTCCTTTCATGATTCACCAAATTCACCGACTTATCCACCAGATCACCATAACCTTACTAACTTACTATTATTATTTTGTGGTGACGGCTGAGCTATCTCTCTCGCACTTTCTGTGAGAGAGAAAGAGACACCAATAGAGTGCGTAACGCGCATGCCCCAAACCTTTAGTTAATTCTTTTCAGCGGACTCCCCCTTTATCGTACAGCGAATCGACCCCAAAATGTATAACGGAGTTCGGTCTCCTTATATCTTACTTCGTGACTAATCCCATCAAGTCCGCTCTCAAAGGGGCACGCGAAGCTGTCAAAAATGTGGGAGGTAGGAGCAACGTGCGAACTCCGCGAATTCTTCCTATACCAGCCAAAATTGGCGGTTTCCTGCCGTTTCTCATACCACTATTTGCTGGATTGAGCGCTACAGGAGCTCTAGCAGGTGGAGCAGCTGGTATCGCAAAGGCGGTAAACGACGCGAGTGCTGCGAAACGTGAATTAAAGGAGCGACAACGTCACAACGAGACAATGGAGGCGATTGCTTTGGGAAAGGGATTGTATCTGAAACCTTACAAAAAGGGTTTCGGTCTTCAATTAGAGTCAAAAAACACGTAAAGCTACCACATCGAGCGCTCACCGATTTCGATCTACTGAAGTACGCCAAGATCATGAAGATTCCGCGATTTCGCGGTGTTTACATGAGAAACGAGATGCCAAAAGGTGGGCCCAGAAAGTACGAGGCTGCTATAGTGAATCTTGACGATAAAAAAGGTCCCGGTACACACTGGGTTGCGTACAGGAAGACGAACAACGAGGTCATATACTTTGACAGCTTCGGTGATCTACAACCGCCTGATGATTTGATGAAATATCTCGGTGTTGGTAGCATTGTAATGTACAATCATAAACAATATCAAAACTATGACACGGTGGTGTGTGGACATCTGTGCCTCAAATTCCTCAGCGGTCTGCTATAAAACGCTTTCCTTGTTGCGCAAAACGTCAGTTGAGCGTCATCGATCATGGGTGATTCTTTTACGTTAACATTATCGGGTACGTCATCCGTACTAGAAGCTCACTATTTCCCACCCATCGAGCTATCACCGTTAAAAAATTACACGTTAGGACTTGTCGAGTTACTAACCTTCAACTCGATTCCTAATATCGATGAGGGTAACAACAAGCTTCACATCGATGGGTGCGAAGTCATAACCATACCCACCGGAAGTTACGAAATTGAGGACATAGAGAGTTATGTGCAAAAAGTATTAACCGATCAGAGTATCTCCATCAGCATACGAGCAAACAACAACACATTGTGTAGTGAAATCAAATGCAATCGTAAGATAAATTTTCGTTCCGACGACTCTATCGGACGGCTGTTGGGGTTCACACCACGCACCCTTGAAGCCAATGTCACACATGCATCCGACTTGCCTGTGGCTATTCTCAAAGTGAACTCTCTACGAGTCGAGTGCAACATCACCGCGGGTGCGTACCTTAACGGACAACAAGTGCATACCATTCACGAGTTTTTCCCCATCGTACCACCTGGATATAAGATCGTTGAAGTACCATCGAACGTCATTTACCTTCCGATCACCGTTCGAGCAATAGATAATCTTCAGCTCAGATTAGTTGATCAAGACGGACGATTGGTTAATTTCCAAGGTGAAGTGGTAACGATAAGACTGCACGTAAAATCATAATGGGTATTGTTTTTGAAACTAAAATCGGACGGAGTTATAAAAGAGAGCCATTATGTCGGAGAAAAGACAGTCGTCGCACACCTTTCGGGGAGCTCAGACGTCAAAACATCCAGTTCCTAACGAGTCTGGGACTCAGAGTTCGTGGAAGAGGATTTTCCGGAAAGTAAAAATACAATTCTGCTGTATCGTCGTCGTCTGCTTTGTACCATGGAGGAGATCCTAACGATACAAAGACCCATTGTCTTTGACGAGTCTGTCGCGCACTACGAGACTCACGCGCATCAACCCTTCGCATCAACGAGCTTCGAAAACAACGATGAAATTCGGATCGCCGTTCAACATCAAGACTTGTGTTTACTGCCGAGTAGAAGTTCGCTGCACGTATACGGTAGATTGACCAAGGCTGACGGACGGACTCTGGTCGCTGCAACAAAGTTGGTCAACAATAGCATCTGTCATCTATTCGAGGATATACGTTACGAGCTGAATGCTGTCGAGATCGATCGAAATAAGAACGTCGGTATCACAACCCTCATGAAGAATTACATATCTCAAAGTCCCAGCCAAAGGTCTCTGCGAGAGAACGCCGGTTGGATCGATAACGATAATGAAATAGTCGATGAGAATGGTTACTTCGATATCTCCATACCACTGAGCTGGTTACTGGGTTTCGCTGAGGACTATCGTCGAATCATCGTCAACGCCAAACACGAGTTGATTCTTACAAGGACAAACACCGATACGAATGCAATTATACAAACAACCGCCGATGGTGCTGTGGAACAGTTTAAAATTTCACTACTGAAACTCGAGTGGATGATTCCGTATATCAAGATCTCCGATCAACGAAAAATACAGTTGCTCAACTATATTGCCAAAGACGCACCGATCCCTATCAGTTACCGCACGTGGGAATTATACGAATATCCACTACTACCCGCCACCTCGAAGCATGTCTGGGTCGTGAAAACTTCCACGCAACTGGAAAAACCTAGATATGTTGTAGTAGGCTTTCAGACGGATCGAAAGAACAACACGGCTAGGAACGCAAGTCACTTCGACCACTGCAGCATCCGAGATGTCAAGCTTTTTCTCAACTCGCAGAGTTATCCTTACGGCAACCTAAATCTCGATATTGCTCACAACCAATACGCTCTACTCTACGACATGTACGCAAACTTCCAGGCATCGTACTACGTGAAAGATTCCGAACCGTTGTTGAGCAGGAACGAATTTCTGAAACACGCACCGCTCATCGTTATAGATTGTTCGAAGCAAAACGATTCCCTGAAATCGGGACCCGTGGACATTCGTCTTGAATTCGAGTCAACGTATGCTTTCTCACCGCAAACTTCTGTCTATTGTATGATTTTACATGATCGTATTATTGAATATAACCCTATTAGCGGTGGTGTAAAGAAATTGACGTAAGGAAAAACTATATCATCCTACGTTCGCATTTATAATTTTGTAATTCCCTGTTTGTAGCAATTGTACTCTCCTATTTGTTATGATTAAAATATAATAAAGACGAGTCAGTACTGAAAGAAAATATCCTTATTTACCAATTCCTACTGTATACGATATTCGTTAAGAGGGGATATAGAATATAAGATTTGCGGTTGAACATTTTTGAAATTAGTTGGCGCTCGATTTTTCTGAAATCCACATCGTACCGTTCTAAAATGGATATGATAATAGACGTGCAAGGTTTTCAATATCCTATGAAAGAATTCATACTAAAAGAACTCGGTGTTATTACTATTCAAGTGGACGAGGCGGGCTTGCAAGGTCTGGCACGCGTTCTCTTCAAACCACCGTGCGCTTGGAAAGTCTTGTCCGTCAAATGCAGAGCTATCAATGCTTGGTTGACGCGGCATCATCACGGAATACCATGGAACGCCGGCAATATTTCTCACGATAAGGTGCAGGAAGTTGTGAAAAAAGTTGTCGAGCACGCAAGTTATATCTACGTCAAGGGACGGGAGAAGAAAGCATGGATCGAAAAAATTATTAACGACGACTCGAAGCCTGTGATCGATTTAGAAGAATTGGGATGTCCACGTCTTAAATGGATGGTAGACTACGAAGTGACGCATTGGCACGGGGACTGCCACGGGAATCTCCCCAGATATCAGTGCGCCTTCGAAAACGTTCAACGATTGAAAACTTGGTATTTGAAGGGGTGTAAACCATCTCTTCATAGAGCATTATACACATCAATTCAAGTAGGAGGTTTGAAACGAATGAAAGCGGAAGATATCGCCTTCTTAACCAAAGATTTTATTCTTATTTACGGCTCGAATATCATGGACGAGATATGGGATAAACTATCGGAGACGATGAAGAGGGATATAGACATCGCAGGCTGCCGAAGATGTCGAATACATTACGGATCGCAGGGTGATCAATTCGATGGACCTACTCCTATGATCAGAGATTGCTCACAATGTCAAATGAAACAATAAAATTTATGCGTTCTGATTTCAAAAGAATAAAAGTGAATTCATTCACAGTCTTCATTATGATGTTATGTACACACTCATTTCTAATTCCTTCCTCCGTAGCTTATCTAACTCATGAACCGTTGTAGCGCGCCGGCTTAGCCAAACGCTCTCCGAAATTCGATCTGTTATAACAAACATTGAGGGTAGAATAATTATACCGTCTTAGGCATAGTGCGTCGAGTTGTGAAAAATACTTCTAAGAACTTCATTTTATCGCTGCACATACCTAAGTCTATTGGGGAGTGCGCATACTAACGAAGACTGCGTACCAGTCTCATTCGCGTCTTATTCGTGGTTCGGTCAGTGTCAAAAACTTTGCAAGGAAAATGTGTGAGTATGATGAATTTTGTGATATAGTTCTGCGCGTTATTGTGGTTTTTTATTATTTCGAGGGTTTATTGCAGCTCTTCCAAATCTGTTTATAACACCCATCGTCAAAGAGCTTATCACCCTGATGGAAGGATGGGCGCTACCACTTGAAAGCTCGTGGGCGGCGCGCGAGGCCTCGTTCGTCGAGGCTTTTCGTACCCGCGCAAGATGTTATACGATGGTACTGTTTCGTCCAAACGTGGAAAATCCTGGATTCTTTTGTGAGCACTGTGTGAGAAATTTTCCCGGTCCGTGGATTGCAGAACCGCACCATTTTCTTATGTCATCTAACACGCTGCCCACAATATATTTTTGTGAGGGCTGTGGGATCTCCCTTCCAAAAGTTGTGTGGCAAAAGTGTGGTCGATGTCAGTCAGCTTTTGCGTTATACGTGAAGGCGGACAGAGAATATTACTACAACGCGGAAGACAGGCTGCAATCAGAGATAATAGCGGAGCCGATTAGCTTGTCGGAGATAGTAGCGGAGTCGATTAATTTGTCGGATTTATACACAGAAGGTAAAAAGTTATCATCTAACTAAAGTCACCGACTCGGTGTAATTGGAAGTACTTTTTTTGTTCATTCTATTTACTTCGTATCGTTGATTTCTATTTGTCAGAAGCTGTTGAGCCCCCACAGAAGGTGGAAAAGCCTACGCAGGTCGAGCCCGCACCGAAGGTGAAAAAGCCTACGCAGAAAAGGAAGAGGGTGCAGAAGAAAGAAAGAAAAACGTAATTTAATGAGATTTTTTTGTTTTTTCGTGGAGACATATGGAAGTACTTTTTTTGTTCATTCTATTTATTTCGTATCGTTGATTTTTTATTTGTCAGAAGCTGTCGAGCTCACACGGGAGGTGAAAAAGCCCGCGCAGAAGACAAAGAGGGCTCTTCAGAAGACAAAGAGGGCTCTGCAGAAGAACGACAGAAACACGTAGTTGAAGCAGATATTTAAGAAAATTAATAACATGAGTATCATTCTTGTAACTTTTTGAAGTATTACTATTACTATTGTTACCAGTGCTAATTAGTTAACGTATATATAATTTCTAATGATTTTTAAGGAAGTCACCACAAGTAATATCCATGTTTTTTTTATCTACGTTTTTATCTTAATTTTAATTCGTAGTATTTTTGATACGATTGATATATATCCTCTTGTAACTTTTTGAAGTATTACTATTACTATTGTTACCAGTGCTAATTAGTTAACGTATATATAATTTCTAATGATTTTTAAGGAAGTCACCACAAGTAATATCCATGTTTTTTTATCTACGTTTTTATCTTAATTTTAATTCGTAGTATTTTTGATACGATTGATATATATCCTATATATTTTTTATCTTATTTTAAATATATGTATGTACCTTTTTAAGATTTATCATGTGCGTTCTTCGCGACTCGCTTTATTCACCCTCCCACTACCCTACTTCCCTGATATTTAGTACGTAGAATTTCTTGATTCCAGGGTAGAAATTTTCAGGTTAGCTTTGTTAGTACGTAGAATTTCTTGAAAACGACGGTCGGTAAGAGCGCGCTCGCGCAGGGAAGACTCCTCACCAGGGTTAGCATGTAATAATAATAATACCAGGCTGACATATATCAGGCTCGCATCGATTCAGATAGAAAACATCGGGCTCGCATCGATTCAGATAGAAAACATCGGCTCGCATCGATTCAGATAGAAAAACATCGGGCTCGCATCCTGACCGATCAAGATAGCAAAAACATCAGGCTCGCACGAGACGCGCGATCCACGACGTTGCGAAATCATCGGCGAGGCGCACTTCCCTCAGAAGTTGCAGAGACGCGAAACATTGCGAAATCATCGAGACCGTCAGGGGCGGAGTCTCGTCGCGGTTCCCTCAGAGATTGCGAAATCAGAGAGACGCGAAAGATTGCGAAATCATCGAGACCGTCAGGGGCGGAGTCTCGTCGCGGTTCCCTCAGAGATTGCGAAATCAGAGGGACGCGAAAGATTGCGAAATCATCGAGACCGTCAGGGGCGGAGTCTTGCCGCGGATATTGCGAAATCATCTAGGGGCGGGGCTTGCCTCACACGGACACGAACGACGCGCACGTGTGTGCGTGCGTGTACGTGTGCACTAACACGCGGTGGTCCAGAACCCCCCTTACCCATCTACTTTCCTTCCATCTTATGTCGGCACGTGTTCATGAAGAAGATTTCTAGCTCTCTAACATTTGGCGTGCAATCCGTCTTTTATTATCAGATAAGCTTCCTGGTCAATACGTTTTATTTGTTGTGTCAGGAAACGGTTGCAAATTCGTACAGTCTTTTTATACCTGGGGCTTCGTGTTTCCTTTGTTCTTGGTATTTCTACGTGGTTGTTTCGTATACTAAACTTTTATGACTCTAGGGGCTCTTTCAGTGAAAATCGCCCGATTACATGAATATAATTAATATATGAATACATAGAGTTTTAGTTATTATGAATATATATATATATATATTGTAACGAGCAATTTTCCTACCCGGAGGAACTAGATAGAAAAAATAAATCCCGTACAAAGAACGCCCACACGAGCCTTAATTCTATTTCCGCGAACGAAACACCTCACGGAGACGGTAGGTTGGGCGCCAGGCACCCCAAAGGTGCCAGATAAATTAATACGAGACGGCACGGAAATACGGAACGCAAAGAACCGGCTAGTTCGGCGGAGAGGGGAACGTGGGGGCGAAAGAATTGACACAATTCAATGTGGTAATTTGACGTACCTAGGCTGTATTCTACGGCGTATCGGCAAGTTACAAAATAAAGAAAAAAATAAAGTTCGATACGGCAGAAAAATATAAAATAACAACGGTAAATAAAAAGTAGTAATGTCGGCACTTAAATAGAGTCCACACACTCGCAAATCAAAACAAAAAAAAGGTATCGTCACCCGGCGGGATCGAACTCAAGATCGGTAGAGCGATCGAGTACGACCAGCGTGTGTAGGCCGGGTGATACGCGGTACGGCAGTATCTGAAATCGGTGCTAGCGAGCCGGATAGTACAGCTTCGCTAGGCTGGTTGAACGGCACGAGACGGGAGGGAGTGGGAGCACGCACACACGTCACAAGCTCGGCTGACGCGGCCACACTACCAGGCAGCACGTCGCCGATGACAGTCGCTCAACCACTCGTACGCACACACACACACACACGCAACGACTGGCACCCGGAGACAATGGGTCTTAGGTGACAGTACGTCGTTCCCAAGGCAAGGGAGCAAGGAGGTGGTGGTAAAATACCCAAAGCTATTCACAATCAAATTATAAAACTACCAAAAAGTCCAACCCAGATAACCCTGCGGCACTTAGCGTACTGAACTAACACAGAGTCACAGAAAGAATAGTATAAGCGAAGAGAAGAACGCAGAGCGGGTGATCTAGGTCTTACACAGAAGCCTACCTTGCTCTCGAGCAGCAGCTGATCCTCTCGGCACGGCACGGGACGAGACGGCACGGAACGGCAGTTGACTCACACTCGCACTCACTCTCACACGCACTCCGAGTCTCTACACTAAACTAGATTAATTAAAACTAACGTAAACTAACTTAAATCGAAGCAAACTAAAGAAACTAATAAGCAAAAGAAAGAGTAGAACGGCAGTAGCAAAAAAAAAGAAAATAACGAGAGCAAAAGATAAGGTACGGAACGTAAAAGAAAAATAGATAGAGGTAGCAAGAAGCAAAATTGACGTTGGCTGTCAAACGGCTAGACGATCAAAGATGGCTCAAACGATGGCGATTTCCGGTAGATAGCCGTTATCAGCCGGTGTCGCCCTCGTTGCGGGGAGGTATTTCCGCCGCGCTCGCCGATTTCGCCATACCTTGGCGTGGTGACGTCACGTTGGCGATTTTCGGCCGACCAGAGAGGAATTCCTTGAGCGTGGCGAGATGGCGTGGGCAGAGCTAAGGCTGGGAGGTGCAGCCCTCTCTCCTGGTCGGCTGGCTGGCGAAGCTGAGTAGATGCCAAGGTACAGGTACTTTCAACGAGGTTGGCAGACGACCCTCCCCGTTGCTGCTCGTCCCTCGGTGTCCCTCGTTGTCCCTCGTCGTCCCGCGTCGAATTCACCTGCTGACAAGGACTTAGAGCAGACAACGGTAACACTACGAGGAATGGCTTGCCTTGGGAAAAAGTTAGGGACAGCACTAAAACATCGAGAACACTTAGGTCGTTCCTATCGGGAGGGAAAGACGTAGGTCAGTGGTGGACGTAAAATCCACCACGTTACAACACCCCCCTCCCAAACGGAACGTGTGGGCCTCAGAAGGAGGACCACAAAGCTTCCGCAGACCACGACTTTCCCGTCTGTTCGCGTTATTCTACTGGATCTGGTTAATACAGTGCGAAGGGCTTCTCCGACTGACCAGGCTCGACGCCTTAGGACGAGTTGTCGAGGGTTTTATAACTGGGATAGCTTGGGTGCGGCACGGTACGGCATAAACGAAGGTACTCTCTGCTCTGTTTCTGAAAGCCTGAAGGCGCTACCAGAAAGGAAAGGGAAAAAAACAAAATGAAGGCGCTGACTGCCTCCAGCCAAGAAATAAAAATCAAAAATAAAGGCGAATACTACGGCCCAAAGCCGAAACCCAAAAAAAAGAAAAGAAAAGAGCCCAAACTAAAAGAGAAAGAAAAGAAAAGAAAATGACAGCAGCCAAACAAAGATAAATAACCGAGAGAGAGACCATATTATAGAAAGGAAAATACATCAGAGAGTGAATCGGCACGAGAAGGTACGGCAATGACGGAACGGAACGGCACAACGGGACGGTACGGTACGGCACGGCAAAAGGATGACTAGGACGCGTTCACGCCGGCCTAGCGGAAGAAATGTGGGACCCTCAGAAGCGCCGATACGATGGCCGACACCAGGGCCTCACTCGCTGGTGGCAAGGATGGTCCCGAGGGTGGCATCTCGGCTCCCTGAGGGCCTGCTGGCGGCGGAACATGCGCGGCAGCGAGGGCGGGCGGATGATGGGGTCCTAGTCGACCCTGGCTCCATAGTCCGCCGCACCGGGGGCAGGTGCGTGCAGTCACGCCACGCCGGCCACAGCCGAAGCAGTAGCGACCCCAGTGCGTACGCGGGAATGGGCATAACCTGAACTCATGCCCCGGTTGCTGGCAGTTCCAGCACGTCGCCCCGGGGGCTGACGCGGGGGGTGGAGTTTGCGGCACGGCAGTAGGACCGGAGGAGGTACTAGGATCCGTCGACGGCTGAGCCTGGCGAGTACTCGTCGCCTGTCGTACTGCCTCACTCAAGGCACCCACCGCTTCCGGTCCCCGGGTACTAGCCTGGGGCCCAGGGCGTGAGTTGCCTCGGGGGCGATTTCGACGGCGGCGACCTCGCCGCGCCGGAGGAGTATCGGTCTCGGGACGGGACGGGACGGCAGAGGGAGGTTGTTGCAACCTTTTTCGGTTACGACGTCGTCGTCGTCCGGCAGGCGCGCCGCGGGTTGCGGCGGAGTTCGTCTCCCTCCTCCCCGCCTGCGTTGTTGGTGGCCGGGATGGCCCCGAGCTGGTACCGACCGCGGCCTGGTCGACCTGCATGGCCTCCTCGACCGCGTGGACGCCCGCGGGTGGCTGGCACCCGCCTGGGGGTAGGTTCGGTACTCCCGTCGGCACTACTGGGGGCAGGGGAGGGATCGACCCGTCCGGGTTGGTCCACAGGGATCCCATCCTCTCCGCCAGACTCGTTTCCTGGCCCGTCGGCAGTGGCGGTAGGGCCGGTTCCTCCCTGCGAGGAGCGTCGGACTTCTCCGTCTGGCTCATGCTGTGGGGAGAACGAATTTGAAGGCGGTAGAACGGCAGAGGACGGCTCAACATCACGAGGACTCGTGGTTTCTACAGACGGCACAGCATCACGGTGACTCGTGGCTTCTACAGACGGCACAATAGGATTTTGGGTAGGAGTCGGGACGGCGCTGCGGTAGGGCTTCAAGTCTTTGACGTGAGACTTGCCTGCGTCTCTACCGGTCGCGTCCGCGAGGTCATATACCACGGCCGAGCGTACTCGGGTCACGGTAAACGGACCATGATACTTCGGAGCCAATTTAGCTGCGACGAAGTTAGCAGCCGACGATAGTACGTGCTGCCTGCGCCAGACCAGGTCACCCACCTGAAAGGTTATGTCCCGGCGGCCGCGGTTGTAGTACCGAGCCTGCCGGTCCGATGCTTCTTCCAAGTGTCTGGCGACGAGGTCACGTAAAGCAGGCAAACGACGGACTCTACTTTCCCAATCCGTGAGAGGTATCGGCACTATCTCCGAGGGGCCCTCCTCATTTCGACGGATGGAGGCCGCGGGCCTCATTTCACGCCCGAAATTCAAAAACGCCGGAGTGAGCTGCGTCGCGCTATGCACCGCCGAGTTGATGGCAAATCGAAACTCGGCCAAATGCCGGTCCCAGTCCCGATGGTCAGCCTCCAAGAAGGCACAGACCATCGTTTTCAGGACCCGGTTCACCCGCTCTACCGGGTTCGCCTGGGCATGGTACGGGGGAATCGTTGTGTGGACAATTCCCAGCTCAGCGCACGCGGAGGTAATCACCTTGTTGGCAAACTCGGTGCCATTATCGGTGAGCAGCACTTCGGGGGTTCCCCAACGGAAGATAACTAAGTCTTCTAGGGATCGAATGACATTCGCCGCGTTGGCCTTCCGCAGGGCACAGCATTCGACCCACTTAGAGAAGAGATCCTGAATCACGATAACATACGAAAATCCCTGGCGACTCGGGGGAAAGGGACCCATCAGATCGGCAGCCACTACGACCCAGGGCTGATCGACAATCCGCTTTCCCATTAAACCGCGGGGACCCGTCTGCTCGACCTTGCTGCGTTGGCAGATCTCGCAGTGACGGACGTATTCGGCAACATCTCGATAAATTCCCGGCCAATAATAAAGCAACGCGGCGCGCGCGTAGGTTTTCTCGATACCTAGATGGCCGGAAGTCGGTACGGCATGGGCCTCATGTAAGACCGCGGGACGTTTGGTCTCCGGAAGCACGAGCTTCCAGGCGTCCAAGTCTGGCAGCAGCGGATCGGAAAGCTGGTCCACCCGGTGGCAGTATAATCGACCTTCCTCGACCTTCCAGTCGGGAAATCGCTCGGGGTGGTTCTCAACAGCCTGTACCCGTCGCTGATACCAGGCGTCGGTCGGCTCATCTAACGCAGCTACGTCTCCCGGGAGATCTTCATAGGCTCGCGACAACGCATCAGGGACGTGGTGGAGGGCGCCCTTCCGATGTACGATCTCGAAATCGTACTCGAGGAGTTCTAGGGCCCACCTAGCCAATCGTCCCGTCGGATTGTGGACGTTGTATAGCCAACGCAAGCTACTATGATCGGTAATCACGGTAAAGTGATACCCCTCCAAGTAGGGACGGAATTTGCGGATCGACCAAATAACGGCAAGGCATTCTCGCTCGGTGACGGTGTACTTACGTTCTGGTACCGTCAAGATGCGGCTCGCGTACGCAATAACGTGTTCTACGTCATCCACGGTCTGAGTGAGAACGGCACCGATGCCAGAGTCGCTGGCGTCGGTCTGCAACGTAAACGGAACGGAAAAATCTGGACAGGTAAGGGTTGGCGCGCTCGCGAGGGCGGCTTTCAAGTCGGAAAACGCTCGCTCCTGTTCTTCAGTCCACTGCCAACGTCGATCCTTCTTCAGGAGACGCGTTAGGGGCTCCGAACGAGTCGCAAAGTCATTTATAAACCGACGATACCACGACGCCATCCCTAAGAAACGACGCACCTGTTTAATCGACCGCGGCACGGGGTACTCTAGAATCGCGGAAACTTTCTCAGGGTCGGCTCGAAGGCCTTCCTGGTCTACCAGGAACCCGAGGTAACGAACCTGTGCGCGACAGAAGTGGCTCTTGTCTCCGTTCACCGACAGGCCAGCGGATTCGATTTTCCGGAGTACGCGCTCGAGCCACAGGAGGTGCTCGTCGAAGTCCTGATTGACGATAATCACGTCATCGAGATAAACAAAAACATGCGGTTCCATGTCAGCGCCGATGAGCTTATCCATGAGACGTTGGAAGGTCGCGGGTGCTCCGGAGAGGCCGTAGGGCATCCGTTTGAAGTGGAACAGCCCTCGTCCAGGTACTGTGAACGCAGTCGTTTCCCGGCTTGCCTCATCCAGAGGAACTTGAAAGTACGCCTGACTCAAGTCAATGGTACTAATATAGCGCGCTTCCCGTAGCTTATCTAGGATAGCAGTCATATACGGCAGAGGGTACGCGTCCTTTTTCGCGACTTGATTAACCTTCCGGAAATCCAGGCAGAACCTGTACTTCCCGTTAGGCTTCTTAATCATCACGATCGGGCTCGACCACTCACTCGCAGACGGTTCGATTATATCTGCGGCCAGCATGGCGTCGACCTCGAGGTACATGGCTTCACGTACCTTCGGGGACACCTGATAATACCGCTGTTTAATCGGCGGGTGGCCTTGGACATCAATCCGATGTACTGCCAGGTCGGTGATCCCCGGTTGATCTGACGGTTGTGGAAGGCAAGCAGCTAGGAGCTGATGCAATCGGCCACACTGAGCGTAAGTGAGCGGAATTAAGCCCGGAACGGTAGGTGGCGACACGGTAACGCTTTCCGGTACGGCAAGAGACGTTTCGGAATGCAACGAAACGCAAGATACGGCAGGAGATACGGCTAAAGGTACGGCAGAAGCAGAAGATAAAGGTACGGCAGACGTAGTAGATTCAGGTACGGCAGAAACGGAAGATAAAGGTACGGCAGAAGACGTATTTCGCTTAGGCGGCTCTGGTGCGTTCCATTGACTCTCCCTCGACGAGTGAGCTCGGGACTGCATCCATGGACGCGTAGAGAACGAGCCACTCAAGCCATCAGGCAGAGTCCAACGGTCCGTGACAAAGTCTACCAGGAATCCGAACGCACGCGCGAAATCCATCCCTAACACGCAGACGTATTCGAATGACGCGGCGAATCGGGTGTCCAGGTCTCGCCTATGGCCTTCAAATACGAATGGCAAGGACAGTTCCCCGGCCGTTTCCTCGACCGCTCCATTTGGGAGCAGTACCTCAGGTCGCGGTCGTCGGGAAGCCAGTCGCAATGCCTCGGCAAACAACGGAAAAGCCGGGCGGCCGATATACGTTCGGCACGAGCCCGGGTCGAAGAGAGAACGTAAGCGGTGGCCACCCACCTCTACCTCCAGGAAGTAGCGTGGGTCGGCCTCCGCCGAGGTAACGGGACTGCAGAATTGGGTGGCATCCGGCATCTGCAAGGGCCTCGCTACACACAGGGAAGAAGGGGAGGCCCCTCCCTCTAATTCCCTGGGGCGTTTCCCGCTGCAGGTGGTGCGCACTCCTCGCAATTCCGCACAGACACACCGGGGCGTCCGCAGCGGAAGCAAAATATTTGACGCGGCTGCGTACAATCGCGGAAATCGTGCCCAGCTGCTCGACAATTCCAGCACACGCCACGTAGCCGAGGAGCGGCGGCTGAGCTTCCTGGCGTTACCGGAGCGGGTGGCTGGCTGGGGGTAGGAGCAGGGGCAGACGGGACGGCAGGCCGCCGAGCCGGTACGGGGGGTGGCGTGGTCGCTTCGCTAGCCGCCGCGGTGGGGCTAGCTCGACCAGACGCCCGTCGACGTGGTCGCTGACGCCGAGTACTCTGGCTTTCAGCCGGGTCCGGGGCCGGAGAAGAGGTCACCGTGACCTCTGCCTCTCTTGTGGCTGCCACGGGCGCACGAACAGGTGTTCGCTTACCCCGGTACGCGTACTCCGGCAACACAGAATCTTCGGGACGCGGTGGAGGCGAGTAGAGTTTATCTAGAGCCTTGGCGGACTCGATTAACTCCCCGAGTCGCTCCAGGTCCTCGAAGGAATTGAAATCATCGCGCGTGATTGCGCCCCGGTAAGTCGGGTGCAAGTTGGTGTACGCGACGTCCAACTGCTCGGCATACGGCACAGGTGGGGAGATACTGCTGTGTATCATCCTCAAGCTGAGTAAATAATCTGCAATAGGCTCGTCGGGGCCTTGAGTTCGGCGCCGGCCCTCCTCTCGCAGACGGACTTGGAAGTTAATTCCGCCGAATCGAGCGCGGAAAGCGGCAGTAAACTCGCGCCACCCTTGCCAACGAGGCCGTTCGAGACGGAACCAATAGAGGGCATTACTAGAGAGCAAAAACGGAAGGGCCTCCAGAAGATCTTCATCGCTCAGGTGACTACCCTGGCGGCATTCATCGAGGCGGCGGAGGAACTCCTCCGCACTGCTGTCTCGTTGGCCTGAAAACTTCAGGTTCCACTTCCGCACGATATCATAAGTATCGCGGGGGCGATCGGGACGGCAACGAGACGGAACAAACGATCGCGAGTCGTAGCGAGACGACTCGGTACGAGGCGGCACTTGGTAGCTCGCAGGTCCCGCGGTGCGATCGAAATGATGCTCAGGTATTCCCATGTCCTGGGAATACAGGAATGGATTCCTCGCGGGTGGGGGCTCGCTGTACCCCGGCCAGTACGGTGGTGCTGGGACGCGGGGTGGCTCGCTGAAGGTCGGCGCGGCGAAACCACCGCGATAGGGGTACGCTGGCTCCACTGGGGGTTGGTATAGGACCAACTCCTGGGGGTACTGCGGTCGCGGAGGGACCGCAGGAGAGCTCCCGGGCCACCCAGGCGGTGCTACTGGCGGAACGCGATATTCCGGGTGTGACACGGTGGTATGAGCCGTGCCATATGAGGCGAGAGACGCCTCATCTGCGGAATCGTCCGATGCGGTAGGCGGCGCGAGCATGACCTGATCCCGGAAATTGACTCTCGGTCGCGGGATCTCACTCCACGGCATACGGGCCGTCGATGCCTGAGTGAGGAACGGATTCGTGTTGGTCAGCGTCGGCGTGCTGTAAGTGGTCGGCAAACCGCAGTAACCCGGCACGGCACGCGGGGGCTCAACGCGAGTCTGAGGCAACGGCGCGGCTCCAGAGAGGTCCAATGGCTCATCTGGAAAGCTCGGGGGATCCTCTGGTCCCCGGGCGAAGTCCTCGGGTGACCAGGAAGCATTCATTCCCCTGGCACGTTGTTGGTAGCGGACTATTCGCCAACACTGTTCGTGAAGACTTCCGGCTTGGCTTAGCGAATATCGCTGTAATATGGCCGCGACTTCCGGTTGAGTGAGCCCACCAAGGCGGCAAATTAACGAGGGGGTGTCTTCCGCCGCGATACTACCTACTAACAAACCCATAAGGCCTGGGTCGTCTGGCGTAGGGCCTCGCTGCATCCTCTCGTCGCGGCTTCGCGGCGTGGGAGGGTCGAACATCGCGAGGGTCGTAAAATTTAACTTCGCGGGCGACTAGTTCAGCGGATTCAGACACCCCAGAGAGTACGCAAACGTTACGGTACGGCAAGCTATAACTGAAACGGAACGGAAGGAAAAGCGCAGAACGGCACCAAAAGAAAATAATAGCGAATCGGCAACCGGCAGGGCCGGGTTCGTAGAATAGTACGATGTTATTAGGCGTTCCCCCGAATGTGTCAATTCGGGCCCCACGTTGGGCGCCAATTTGTAACGAGCAATTTTCCTACCCGGAGGAACTAGATAGAAAAAATAAATCTCGTACAAAGAACGCCCACACGAGCCTTAATTCTATTTCCGCGAACGAAACACCTCACGGAGACGGTAGGTTGGGCGCCAGGCACCCCAAAGGTGCCAGATAAATTAATACGAGACGGCACGGAAATACGGAACGCAAAGAACCGGCTAGTTCGGCGGAGAGGGGAACGTGGGGGCGAAAGAATTGACACAATTCAATGTGGTAATTTGACGTACCTAGGCTGTATTCTACGGCGTATCGGCAAGTTACAAAATAAAGAAAAAAATAAAGTTCGATACGGCAGAAAAATATAAAATAACAACGGTAAATAAAAAGTAGTAATGTCGGCACTTAAATAGAGTCCACACACTCGCAAATCAAAACAAAAAAAAGGTATCGTCACCCGGCGGGATCGAACTCAAGATCGGTAGAGCGATCGAGTACGACCAGCGTGTGTAGGCCGGGTGATACGCGGTACGGCAGTATCTGAAATCGGTGCTAGCGAGCCGGATAGTACAGCTTCGCTAGGCTGGTTGAACGGCACGAGACGGGAGGGAGTGGGAGCACGCACACACGTCACAAGCTCGGCTGACGCGGCCACACTACCAGGCAGCACGTCGCCGATGACAGTCGCTCAACCACTCGTACGCACACACACACACACACGCAACGACTGGCACCCGGAGACAATGGGTCTTAGGTGACAGTACGTCGTTCCCAAGGCAAGGGAGCAAGGAGGTGGTGGTAAAATACCCAAAGCTATTCACAATCAAATTATAAAACTACCAAAAAGTCCAACCCAGATAACCCTGCGGCACTTAGCGTACTGAACTAACACAGAGTCACAGAAAGAATAGTATAAGCGAAGAGAAGAACGCAGAGCGGGTGATCTAGGTCTTACACAGAAGCCTACCTTGCTCTCGAGCAGCAGCTGATCCTCTCGGCACGGCACGGGACGAGACGGCACGGAACGGCAGTTGACTCACACTCGCACTCACTCTCACACGCACTCCGAGTCTCTACACTAAACTAGATTAATTAAAACTAACGTAAACTAACTTAAATCGAAGCAAACTAAAGAAACTAATAAGCAAAAGAAAGAGTAGAACGGCAGTAGCAAAAAAAAAGAAAATAACGAGAGCAAAAGATAAGGTACGGAACGTAAAAGAAAAATAGATAGAGGTAGCAAGAAGCAAAATTGACGTTGGCTGTCAAACGGCTAGACGATCAAAGATGGCTCAAACGATGGCGATTTCCGGTAGATAGCCGTTATCAGCCGGTGTCGCCCTCGTTGCGGGGAGGTATTTCCGCCGCGCTCGCCGATTTCGCCATACCTTGGCGTGGTGACGTCACGTTGGCGATTTTCGGCCGACCAGAGAGGAATTCCTTGAGCGTGGCGAGATGGCGTGGGCAGAGCTAAGGCTGGGAGGTGCAGCCCTCTCTCCTGGTCGGCTGGCTGGCGAAGCTGAGTAGATGCCAAGGTACAGGTACTTTCAACGAGGTTGGCAGACGACCCTCCCCGTTGCTGCTCGTCCCTCGGTGTCCCTCGTTGTCCCTCGTCGTCCCGCGTCGAATTCACCTGCTGACAAGGACTTAGAGCAGACAACGGTAACACTACGAGGAATGGCTTGCCTTGGGAAAAAGTTAGGGACAGCACTAAAACATCGAGAACACTTAGGTCGTTCCTATCGGGAGGGAAAGACGTAGGTCAGTGGTGGACGTAAAATCCACCACGTTACAATATATATATATATATATTAGGGTGATTCAAAAAAAAGCAATATTTTTTTTTTTTCTTCCAAACAGGCTCAAAAGTTTCGTTTTGATGTCAAAATAGGCCTGTCAAAATTTGAGCTCTTAATATTAATATTAAGAGTGTCCTCATCGCACTTTTCTATTTTCCATAAGAATAACACGGGAAAAATCATTTTTGCTTATTCTGATTTTTGTACGCCACAAAGGACTGCTCAAACAGTAAATCGCTATACATATTCTTGTAGGGAATTGAACGCTCTGCAAAAAAGGTCTCTTGGTCTTTTTCGATAAATCTACCCGTTTCAAAGTTAGTCTTTCCATTAAATGACCAAAATCGCTAAAGAAACTTCAAAACGGTTAGATTTATCGAAAAAGACCAAGAGACCTTTTTTGTAGAGCGTTCAATTCTCTACAAGAATATGTATGGCGATTTACTGTTTGAGCAGTCCTCTGTGGCGTACAAAAATCAGAATAAGCAAAAATGATTTTTCCCGTGTTATTCTTATGGAAAATAGAAAAGTGCGATGAGGACACTCTTAATATTAATATTAAGAGCTCAAATTTTGACAGGCCTATTTTGACATCAAAACGAAACTTTTGAGCCTGTTTGGAAGAAAAAAAAAAAATATTGCTTTTTTTTGAATCACCCTAATATATATATATATATATATATATATATATATATATATAGTATATTTTAGTCAATGAATATAATTATATAAATATTATGAATATAATCGTATGAGTATTACGAATATAATTGTATGAGTGTTACGAATATAATTGTATGAGTATTACGAATATATTTGTATGAGTGTAAAGTATTAATGTTAATGAATATAATGAATAATATCATATGAATACATAGGGTTTCAGTTAATGAATATAATTATATTAAAATAAAAGATTATTAATTAATTAAAGATAAATGAATATGTTCTAGGAATTCTGACCGACAATATGGTGGGTCACATATTATTGTTTAGTCTATATACCCAAGCCGCACTGGCCAGAGAACAGGTGGTTACTGGAGGATCTCTGAAAAGTTCCTCCCCTTTCTGACAGGATCCGGGTTGAGTTTTTGAGTTGTTACATACGTTCTTAGAATAGAATAGAATAGATTTAATCGTATTGGGTTTACCAATAATTATTTGTTGTATGATATTCTCTTGATTATAGGATAATTATGAAGATATATTGAATATCAAAATATGCGTTGATAGGTATTCGTGATGCGAATATAATTGATTATAGGTATTCCTATAGTATCGAATTGATAGTAAAAATATTATAAAGAGATAATTTTTAATTAGTATTATTATAATGTAATATATGTATATAATTCTAATGTTAGCATTTGTCGAAATCATAAGAGTATATAATGTGATATATAACTGTATGACATAATTGGTTACATAATATGATTTAATATTTAGTAAAAAATATGGTAAGAAATGGATATGTTAATTAAGATACATTATAATATCCTCTTATTATTTCAGTATTATTTCTTATGTCAGGACAGATCTTCGAACGCAAAGGGTCCATCTGTGTATGCATCGTATATAAGTGTTTGTGTATACGTTATGCGTGGGTGTTGTGTATGCGTCTGTGAAGTCCGGCTCTGAATTAAATGAGTATTTCATATTCTTAAAGCTAAATATAATATTAGTGGATTAATAATTGTATCGAATATAATTCAGCTAATAGTACGATGATTATAATGATTAATATGTAAAGAAATAGCAAATATAAAATATGAATGTAAAGTATTCATATTGATTGATTAATAGATCCAAGAATAAAATATTTATAATTAATCTAATGTAATAAGTATTATTGTATGGTTGCGATTATCGTATATTCATAATAAAATGGTTATCCTTAATGTAAGGAATACATTTGAATAAGACTATCGTCAGATATAATGGATAAAACATAAGTTCCTTAGAGAAATCTAGATCTAGTGATTTTATGAACAGTTAGGTTGTAATTTAAATTTGGACAAAATGTTTGATATCGTATGTTGACTCTACGTTTATATATTCTATGGTTATATAGATGGTTCTAGTAATTTTATATAGTGGTAAGCATGAATGGAGTATGGCGTCCGCACGGACGTTACAACGTCACGGCTAGTAGGCTAGTACTTTTGATAGAGGTCAGCACTCTGTAATCGCGGCAAAATTCAATTGATAGTCGAATCATATCAACTATGTATATATTCAATCGTTGACTATGAGCGTGTTCGGAAATGAGCTGACAGTACTGTCAGTGCTGACGCTGGTTTTACTGGAAAATATGCGTCCTATTTTACTGACAGTGCTGCCACCACTGTTAAATCTGAACGCATTTTTCAGTACTTTCAGCACTGTAGTGGCGGCCATACATGGACATAGGAATACTAGGGACGGAGTGTTTCGTCGAGGGGGGGAAGCCAGTGCGGGGAGGGTGCCGAGGTAAAGTGTGCCCACTTTTGATTGGCTGCAGGTCTGCGCAAGCGTAGTGTCCGAAGGCTGACACACAGAGAGAGAGATAACCTATATCACGGTCGCATTCTAATTCAGTCAACGCGGGAATTAAACAATGCAATACTTTCGTAAAACACGGTACTGAGCATGCGTATTAAGTCGGCCAATCAAAAGTGGGCATACTATCATGGCGGACCCCCCCTCATTCTGGCTTCCATCCCTCGCCTATCCATCAAGCTTACGCTCCGTCCCTAGTATTCCTATGTCCATGCGGCCATATTTTGGCACGTGCACCATAACCTAATTTGTTTGCGACGTTTGCGACAAGTAAAAATCGGAGCAACGAAATGAATCCGAGAAATCGAGCGATAATTAATATCATTGTACACGACATTATGGATGATAAAAGTAGTGACTCTTCAAAAGATAAACAGCTGTTGGATATAGTAAGGTGGCGGCCATATGCAATACTGGCCATGTTTACACCGTGGAGAGATCTGATACTCGTATTAAGCTGGTGCAGACTAAGTGTATAATACGCAAGCGTTTACATCGACTAACTTGTAAGTGTCAGTCGAACTAAACTTAGTACTGCGTATCAAAAGTGTTTTAAATGCAAGAAATACTTTAATCTCCGCCGGCGTCCGATTTACGCCTTTTTTGCACAACATTTTTACGAGCAATTTCGGAAATAAAGATGAGCAGGTTAGGTTAAGTTTAAGAACTGTGCCACGAATTTCAATTGGTACGCACCACGAAAAATCTGTTTACACCGCGAGTTAGACGATTGGTCCGCGTATCAGCTTGGTCTGATACGTTTATTTTGGGGTATCGGACCAACCTGATGCGCGACTGTTTACACCGTGCGCACCAATCACTTGATACAACATTTGGTGCTTAATACGCGTATCAAGTGCCCGGTGTAAACATGGCCACTGACTGTGCACTACCTCGCTGCCACTGATCTCTATATAACTGGATGGCTGACCGGGCCCGCTGATTGAAACCAATTGAACAGCGCCATTTGCAATTTGTTTGGGTCAAAGTCTCCGCGCGTAGTTCAAATGCATAATCGCGTAACGTTAACGGCTTATTATTATTTATTATTTACAGTCGGAATAATCCTAAAACAACAAAATTGTGCAGAGCACACATATCAAGCTGAGTAATCAATTAATTGATCAATAACCCGAGCCAGCTCGAACCGTGTATATCTATTCAAATTGCCCGCGGAGAATTTGTCCCAAGATCGTCCCTTCGTCCGACCCCCCCCCCCCCCCCCCCCCCCCAAACCCCTGCCCCGTCGTCAATTGGTTTCACGCCGTATGAGTAGAAGAGGTACCCGTCCGCTATCCAGTTATATAGAGATCAGTGCTCGCTGCTGACAGTCTCGACAGCCGGAAGTCAGTACTTCCCTAGGACCAATGTCCAACGAAATGGTGATACGTTTCACTGGCAACAGCCATGCTGGAAAGTATTTTAGAACGGACATCTAGTACTGACAGTACTGTCAGCTCATTTCCGAACACGCTCTATTCGCTCCGTGCAAGCTGTTGGAGGGGATAAGCAAATCTACCCCAGCGTCGATGGTGGCGAAAAGTAAAAACAAAGTGGGACATTTTTCATACGATTAGCATCATATTTTATATCCAATTAATTGATTATTCTCATTTTTATTATAGATTTTCTAACGCTTGTTCATACTTTCATTCAGTTTTTCTTTTCATATAAAAAGCACATATTCATATGCTTACTGCATATGAGTATAACCTCACAATGCATCGTACAATTGTCAAAATATAAATCTTAGTTATACTTTACGTACTTGTTTATTTTTTCATTAATTATAGAACAATAGCTGCTATAATTACATGCAAAAGTTATTCCGAAAAAGTCTCCTATTTTAATCAATTGCACTTTTCGTTAAATTTCCATACAAATCACAGCTACACTCTCCCACCTTTTCGCGCTTTTCAGCTACCAGATGTCGCCACCACTGACTTGCACGGAGCGAATATTCTAAAGACTAAGGCCCAGTTCCACAACACGACTTTGAACCGAGTTTACCGCATAAACGCGGTTTAACAAAAGTTAACTGATACTTTGCGTTCCACAATACCAAAATCTCCGGTTAAGCTCCGCTAAACGGGATTAAAACTAAACGCTGGATTTTGGGGGTTTAGCGTTCTTAAACGAGGTTTATACTGCGACGCCACCGCACTGTAACAGCATAAATCTCAACTCGTGAGAGACTCTGCTCTCGCGCCAAGTACATTAATATTAAATATTGTAATATTTCCGATATAAAATACGGTGTGGCTATTCGTCCGACAACCGGACGAATACGTAAAAATTATTCGTCCGACAACTTTTTGCAATTTTATCTTTTATACGCTCAACCGTACGAAAATTTGACTCCGAAATGTGATTACCAAAAACCCACCACGGTACCACTATAAAGTACAGCAGTGGTCGGGGCATTAAGTGTGTAATTTGCTCGAGAGTGAGCTGCGGTTGAAAGTTTCACGATGTATACCGTCTTGGAGCTGGGCCGTTCGCACATGATTCGTCGAAACCATCGTCCGGTAAGTTATCATCATGACGGATTTGAATCGGAGTTACTAGTGCGGAGAAGTTTTGTAATTGCAGAGAATATCAGTTGTACTTACATACACTACATACGATCAATGCAAGCAACAAATATTGTTACTTACGTGTATCGACTCGACAAAATTACATGTGCGAAATGCAATTTAGTGCGGCTATTGTAGGGCATCATACCTACATTTGTGTCGCATATGTGTGTAGATATAGGTATGGATATAGTACAATAATAATTATGATAATAATAATAATAATAACGATACATAATAATACATAATAATACATAAAATGAATATACTATATAACAAACAGATCGAGACTGTATCCAAAGGGAGCGAGAAATCGACAGTGAAGCATATACTATACTAAACCGTTCTGTATAATATATCACAGTACGTTACATGAGTTGCTGCACGGAGAAAATTAAATAATTGACATTACTATCTGGTTATGGTAGAATTTTCTAAAGTCAACTCGATAGTGGTAAATACTACTTTCATGATCTATACAATCATTTTGATGATTTATACAATCATCAAAGTAGTATTCACCGCTATCAAGTTGACTTTAAAAAATTCTACCATAACCAGATAGTGATTTCAATTATTTAATTTTCTCCGTGTGTATACCCAATAACTAACCAACCACGAACTTCAATCGCGGCAGTTGCTGCACATCCAAAATTTAGTTTTCGGTGGAAACTTCAGTGAAACGCATGGCAGATGATACCACATCAGGCAATAGTCGCATCTTATGGTGACCTTATCGTCAAAATTGCTTTTGTCACCTGATCAAACCTCGCTTCTACCTCAGATTCATCAATCATCGTGCCTGATATGGCAGCTTCGACAATTGCCTCGTCTACGAACCACCGCAACATGATGCGGACCTTCTGTGATTCCCTCAATTTACATAAGGGAAGCTTTTTGAGAGATGCACCTTTTGGAGCTCTCTTCGGCAAACCGATAATGGTTTTTTCGGCGCCCTTAGGTCGTCCCTTTCGCTTCAGAGCAGGAGGCACGACAATTTTACTCAAGTCTTTTTTTGCCTGTGACGTTGGTTTTTTTTCTGACGAAGAAATCATTTGATCGTTATCCTTCTTACGTAAGCCCATATTTGCAGCCGCAGAGGTACTGGGTCCGTAAGGATCTTTAATACGTAGTGGCTCTGGACAGTCACGCTCGCTTTCACTACTGCTAGTCTCCTGTCGCGGTTCTCCGTCACCATCAGGTCCAGTAATATACACCTCGCGGTTCTCCTGCCATGCCTTTTCAAAATCAGCCAGTACTTGCATGCGCTGTATGAATGAGCGCCCTGTCACTTCCGAGGCTAGACTGGCAATTTCTTTTCCAATAACTGCAGCTTTTCGATATTTTTCATGCTGCGACAAAATTCGCTTGCTAGCAGCAGGTGCAGATGTTATTGTATAATCCGGTACAGTGTCTGGTGGTTCTGTGCCGGTGTCCGTATCAAATACCCTCTGATTTTTATAATAGTAATCACGGGTCCAGCGCTTATTGCAAATCGTGCCATCTGTGAGCGTGATTTTCAGTTTTTCCCTTAATGCAAATATGTGTCTGCAAAAATAATTGTGGGTTATTGTGATAATACAGACGAGGGTTACAAAATTATTCGTTTTTTTTTCTTATTAGGGGAGAGCGGGGCAAAGCGGGATAGGCGGGTAAAATGGGCTACCCAAAAAATTTTGTTAAAAAATTTTTTTTCTTTAAATTTCTCTCAAATGGTCAAAAATAGCTTCTAACATAGTTTTACGTTATTTTATTTAATAAAATAAATTTCGAAAATATATTTTTTTTTCGAAAATATATATGGGTCATTCTCAGTTAAGAGGTAAATTCGACGTCCACGGTGAAAAATCACATTTTTAAAAAAAATTTATTAAAAAGAATGTAATTATCTCTGAAAACTCGTGCTCATGTAAGTGGCCACTCAAATTCATTTCTTAATTTTATTTAATTTAGTCACAATTCCATCTCAAAGTCGGAAAACATCTCTCCCCTGGCCTGTCCCCGGGCCGATTCTGTTTATGTATTAGTAATTTAAAGTATTTAGAAATCAAATTGTTAAGGTTTTGAAAATAAAAGTCAGAGTTGTAGTGTGTCTTTTTCTACCGATTTATTGAAGCACAGGCACTTGTAGCAGAGCGTGGTTTTTGATCCACGGACCTCTGTCCCGCTCGTAGTCAACCGTAGACTAGACAATGTTCAGAGAGGACAGGAGGGGAGCATGATACATACTTAGATGAAGAGGGCGCCATAACGCATACACTTAACACTCCCTCCCGTTATGATGTGCTCTCTTTAGACTTAATTTATAACTCATCAATACATACTGGTTTAGGTAATACTGTATATTGTAACTAATACTCTCAGGTAAGTAATGCTTTAATGTAGTATAGTACTTAAAAACTTAAACTATATTTCCCATGTCAGAGGTAGTCATGAGACTTTGCTGTTCTCGCAGCCTTTTGGAGTCAACGGTCTGAAACATTGAGTTTGACGAAATTACATCGTTCATTAGTATTTGTGTTAGGTACTTGTGCGAGTCATGAGCCAGTGCCTTAGTGAATATGTCAGCCAACTGACTCTTAGTGGGTGTCCACCTCACTGCAACTAGGTTCAGCTGCACACATTGTCTCACATAGTGATCTTTGTTATTATTATTATTGGAGGTGATCTTTGATGTCAATCATGTGTCTGAGCTTGTTGCTTCCTTCCATTTTGGTGCACGATATCGCAGCTTGGTTATCACACAGCAGACTTAACGGAAACCAATTTTTCCTGATAATCAGCTTTATTGAATTACATATAGCCATTAAAGCCTGTACTGCTTCACTCATCGCTACGTATTCCGCTTGACAAGTGGAGAGCGCAACGTACCCTTGCTTGTGGGTCCTCCAAGCAATTGTATCGCCAAACAACTGTATTACGTAGCCACTGGTGGTAAGTGCGCCTTTACAGTCTGCTAGGCTAGCATCTGAAAATGCTCTCAGCTCACTGCCCTCACCTATAAAGCTCAATTTCAAATCGGCCGTGCCAATTAGATATCTGATTACTCTTTGCAGCATTTCCCATTCGTTCAGTGTGGGACTTATCTGATGCCTACTTAACACGTTTACTGCGTACGTTATGTCAGGTCGCGTGGCGTTCGCTACATACAGCAGTGATCCAACACATTCTCTATATGGAAACCCAGCAGGCAGTGGATCTTGGGACGCCTGTTCGTCCTCCCTTGAGATCCTTTCTTTATTACGAGCTTTATCAGTTATCATGGGTGTTCTCTGTGCATGTTTATTGTTGCCGCAGAACTTATTCGCAATTTTCTGAATAAATTTCTGTTGATCTATCTGCAACCTCCTGTTCACTCTATTTCTCGTGATACGCATACCCAAGAATTCTTTAGGCTCACCTAAGTCCTTCATTTCGAATTCGCGTTTCAGGGTACTCTTTACTTGTTGTATCTTTGCCTTATCATTCCCCGTTAGCAATATATCGTCCACATACAGCAACAGGCAAACCATGGAGGTTCCCTCATGCCAGGTAAACAGACAAGGATCCAGAGAGTTTCTTTCGAGTCCTGTTTTTGTTATTACCTGTGTAAATTTATCGTTCCAACGCTTAGGGCTGATGCGCAGTCCATACAACGCTTTCAGCAACTTACACACCTTATTGGTCGGCTTGTTTTCATTGAACATTCCATCAGGAATTTCCATGTATATTTCCTCCCCCAATTCTCCATTTAAGAAGGCCGTCTTTACATCAAGCTGATGCATGTCTAAATCCAGCTTGTTTACGATGACCAGTAAGGATCTAATCAGGGGCAGACGCGACACCGGCGCGTACGTCTCCCTTAGATCGTACTCGTTTGTATCCTTGAACCCGCGAATGACCAGTCGTGCCTTGTGTGCTTTTAGTCCGTTTTCGTCTACTTTGCTTTTGAATATCCACCTGGAATCTATCACGTTTGGCCTTTTACCATTTTTGCCTACGACAGGCCTGTCAACAATGTCCCACACATGATTTGCATCCATTGATTCAAGTTCCTGTTTGACTGCATCAATCCAGCCTTTCCGATCTGGTCCTTCCAGGGCCTCTTTCATGGTTTTGGGATCATTGTTAACTTCTGCTAATAAAGTGAAGCATTTCTCATCAATTTCTTTGAATTCTTTTTCTCTATCTCCTTCTTGTTCGTTCAGCATGTACATTGCATAAGTGAGATTTATTTGTCCTTTACCAGAGACTGAGGATTCGCTAGTCTGATTTTCTTTGTGGACTTGCGTTTTTACCTTTCTAGGTCGAGCTCGCTTTCTTTTCTCTACTCCCTCAGTTTTCGTATTTTCCTCTGGTTTTTCGTCTTCCTTTTCAAATTCTGTGAGCCATTTACTCTTTTCAATTGTTTCGTTGTCGTGTATCCAATTTTTAATCCCCTGACTATTATATTTATCCCCATAGACTCATTTTTCGTTAAAGTCTGCGTCCCTACTCTCATAAAACTTTCCTTCTTCAGGCATGAGAAATAAATAACCAGTACGTGAGTAACCTACGAAAATGACTCTTCTTCCCACGTATCTAAATTTCGGACCTATTCTCCGTTGCACGCTCATATACGCCAAACAACCGAATCTTTTGATTTGACCAATGTCAAATTTGTAATGTGGGGCAAATTTTCTCAATGGCGCTACCATGTCATTTGAGGCATGTGGCGTTCTATTGTACGCATACGACGCCGCATACACTGCCAAGTCCCAGCTGTTTTCTGGCAACTTGCTATCGTACATGTACGCCCGTATTTTATTTTGGATAGTCTGATTAAATTTTTCCGCCACACCGTTATGTTGTGGGGTGTCAGGGCAAGCAAGCCTAAGCTCTGCTTCCCATTTGTCTAGTATTATCCTCGTATAGCCACCGGTAAATTCTGTGCCTTGGTCGACATCCAGATAACACACTTTCAGATTTTCCCCATAGAGATTTCTACAGCTTATCACAAACGCTTCCAAGCACTGTCCTGTTTCTGTCTTAGATTTCATTGGGTAAGCCAATGCTAATCTTGAAAAATTGTCAATGAATACGCTAATATATTTGTAACCTTTGGGAAAGGTTACCGGACTTATTGGACCCATGGTGTCTGCGTTTATAACTTCTAATGGTCTTTTGGCTCTCGATCTGACAGTGTTGAACGGTTTTCTTTTAATTTTTGCAATTTTGCACACCTCACAATCTTTCACTGCTTCCTCAAATTCCAGACCTTTAATCCCTTTTAATTCACAGTGCGTGCTTTGAAGCTTCTTTAAATAATTCACGGAAGCGTGTCCAAACCTTACATGCCAGAGCACTGCCATTTTATAAAGTTTACCGGTTTTGGATTTCTTCAACAGTTCTGCTTCCTTATTAGTTAGTTCTACTTCTGGAATTTGGTTCAAATCATTTAATTCTCTATCTCTGAAAGAAATTACTAAATCTGGTCTGTTCTCATGGTCAGGATTTTCCGACTCAGACTTACTGTTTTCGGGAGTATTATTGTGACTTTCAGACTCTAGTTCGCCTTGTCCTCCTGATTCGCCAAGATTTTCGTTACTTTCACTCTCTTTGTACATCGTTATTTTACTTCGTGTGTTATATTCATGAGAACTTGGTTTTTCTCCTTCTACTATGTTCGCAAAGATTTTTTCCTTACCTCTTGTATTAGACTCACACGACTGGTTACTCGGCTCAACTACCTTTAGTTCTATTTCCCAGAACGGTTTGTTATAAATTCCATTGAGAAATATTTTTCTTGTGATAGGGTCAAAGATATTAATTACCTTATCGTTCAAATATATGCTCAACCCCTGTTCCACAAGTTTTCTAAGGGATAACAGGTTCACAGATAGATCTTTGGCATGAATCACGTTCTTTAGTTTGTACTTGGAATTGTCTTCTAGACCAATCTCCACTGTGCCTGAGCCTGAAACCCTCAGATCTGCACCTGGGCTATTGTTAGCACATTTTATTCTCCTTGACTTAGTCTCGACAAATTCTTTAAAAATTAGTTTGGAGTTCGTTAAATGCTCTGTGGCTCCCGAGTCCGCACTAAATTTTTCTATGAGATTGATTTTATACTTATCATGACTCGCACAGTTGCCTTTGGACTGATTAATATTGTCATAAGTATTTAAAACATGGATCTCACCTGAACCCTGCGCTTCTGGAGGTTCACCTTGGCTGTGATTACCCCGAGTCTCACCTTGGTTCTGAAACCTCGGATAACCGTGGTTTCCTCTCGAGCCTCGTGTGTTTTGTCCTCTCCAGCTTCGGCCGCCTCGCCTGCGAGTTGAACCGCCCCGGTAACCGTAGCTGAGAGTTCCTCCTCTTGGTTGGTACACGTTTGGCTTGAACCGCTTTTCGGTTCCTCCGCCCCTACCACTCTCAAGGTGACTCCTTTTAGCCCAACTACCTCGATTGCAGCGTTGCCAACCGTACGGTCTCGACCGTATTTGTACGGTCATTTCGCTTTCTGTACGGTCGTACGGTCCAATTGCTAGACCGTACGTTATATGTACGGTCCTAGAATACTGGGGATATTTTGCAATGCATAATCCATACCAATTCAAATTTTCTTTGGTAGGCATCACTAACCTATATTGTATCGCTGTAATACGGACTATGTATAGCGTACACCAATCACAGGCAGAGTTTCAAGAGAAATCCCCTATTTTCCCGTCAGGGATTGGTTGAACTTTCAACATGCATTTTCAATTTGAATTGAAAAAAATTCATTAAAAAGTGCAAAATATAAGTGCAATTAATAAAATTAAATAACCAAAATATATCCTGTATTATTTACTTATCTAGTGCTTAACGAAATTCGAAAAATTAGAAATTTCATAAGAAACAAGGGATGAAAATGTGATTCTATTATAGATATACCTTGAAAAAATATTCGTACGGTCCTGATATTGCAACGTACGGTCCATTTCCGTATGTAGTACGGTCTGTTCCTGCTAGAGGGTTGGCAACGCTGCTCGATTGGCACTACCTGAGCCTCGAGTTCTGTTCGAGCTCTGCCTCTCAGTGTTAGGGATATTTTCGGCGCAGTCTCTTGCCATGTGGCCAAACGAAAGGCAAGTTCGACATCTTGCTTTATCAGGGTTCGGGCAGTCCCTTTTCAAATGGCCTCTTGCCAAGCAGTTTCTGCAAGTCGCAGCAAACCTGCCTCGGTCTGAAGTGTACAGCGCTGTCGGAGCCGCTTGATCTTTACCTCCCTGTTTCTCAGCTTCGTCCTGTAGGATGAAATCTTTCAATTCATCGTAGGTTAGCCTTTGGCCACTCTCCTTCCTGTGCAAAAAGTCTAGCTGTTTGACCGATTGTACTGACTTTATAATTGCATTGTAAAATGCATCCCTTTGTTCTTCCTCGGACAAAGGTCTGGTGTCAGTCAAGTTTTCAAATTCAGACAGTAATTCCTCAAATCTATGACAAAACTCTGCGGCTTTTTCTTTGTGAGGCATGAATTGTATTGTGAATAGCATCTTTCTGATCGTGCCTGACGTTACATTATTTTCTGTACTCTTGATTTTCTTAAGTTGTTTTAACATAGATTCAGGACATTCTAGTTTCGAAATCTTCTTGTAGTATTCGATATCAATTCTGTTCATGATTGTATCTCTGACTTTGAATTTATCCATTTTTCTAGCAATGTCATTTTTGGTGCACAGGGGCTGTTCCCTTTGATCTATTACATACAACAAGTCATGCAATCTTAACTCGGATTTTAAATAATCGACAAACAATTCAAAATCTGTTTTTCTTGTTAATTTGTACTCTCTTTTGATGCCAGACAGGCCTGTTTGCCATACCTTGTCTGCATTCAAGTTTTCATTTGGAGGGTTATTGTTATTATTTCTTTGCAAGATGTTGTTTAGTTTATTGTTGATGAATTCGTCCCAGTTGAAGTTGTGACTCCCATGTGGAGAGCTTGTTGTGCCACCGGCATCAGCATCATTTTGTCTGGCGTTCTGTCCAGACTCTTTTGCTGCGATGGGTTCTTGGCTTCCTGGTTCTCTTGACGATACCTGAGTTTCTGGTATACTTTCACCCGATGGCCCTTGACTCGTCTCTCTGTCGTTTAGCCTTGCCGTGTTTGTGATTGCTGTTAAGAGGTCTGCCTTAATGACTTGCAGCTCATTTACCAGTACTTGGTTTGTTCTCTCCGCACTGGCAAGCAGTGTTTCATATTGCTGCTTTTGTTGCTCCAGCTCTGCATCTTTTGTTGTCTTCGCTTCCTGCAGCTGGCTCAGCAGCGCCTTGATCTGCTTGCTTTTCTGGTCCAACGACTCCTTCAGCAGTTGTTGGTGGTCTGTCCTGGCACCGGAGTATTTTTGGGCCAAAAACGTGGCATTCTCACACAGCTTGTTCAGGCTCGACATCACCGTCCTCATGTTACGGCTGTCAGTCTGCGTTAGCTCCCCAGCTGGGCTTTTCTCTTGGAGCGTTGGTTCAGCACTTGAGCCACCTGTAGTCTGTCCTGTGCCCACACTTTCTGGATCAGATTCGCACCCTTCTTGCTGGCTTGCGTCCATTTCTACCGGAACATAACCATCGTGCTCCTGTAGCATCTCAGTGACCGCCTGCGACTCATCTTCAGTCAGCACTTCAGGGTCTAGATATTAAAGATCAGTTATGTATAATGGGTTACTTTGGACCTGCTCTAAGACAACCCTGCTGGACACCAGCATAAGTTGTCCCGAGCTGAGGAAGACTCACTACCTGCGGGAACACCTGCACAGGTGAGCGCGTCAACCCCTAGTCTGCCGTACACACCCCGAGCACAGCTAGAGTGATGTGCACAGCCGACCCAGCAAGGAATCATGAAGTTTTTTTTTTTTTTTTTGGCCGTTTAGTATTAACACCTGCCGCTAGCTTTATGTTAAGAGTCGATTTAAAATCATGTCTGTACCTATATCGTAGACCTCGTCCCCTATGATCAACAGCAACTTCCCATTTTGCCTTGTGATAACTCCGGACTGAGGTTCTTTCCGATTGCTGTACAGCACATCTTTGATTATATTCCGTAGTACTTCTAGGTACCCTGTTCGAACATTCATTTTACTTAATTAAGGATATTTTTTTTCTCCATCTTAAGATTTGCAGCAATTGCCTTGCCTGCAATTTAAACTCGAGTTTTTTTTTTTTTTTTTTTAGGAGTGTTGTTTTAACTCCGTCACCCAATATGTCCCTTCCCCTCTCCCGCGCTCAACGGTCGGCAGTCCTCTCTCTCCCGCTGCTTGCGTGCGCTTCTCTTTCTTTCTCGAGAAGCTACAAGTCTAAACATGCACGCCGCCACGTGCTTATCAGCACGCCTTTGTGTTCGCCACCTTGCCGGCTTTTCTAATGCATCTTTCGTTTTTCATTTTATAATTATGATTATACGCACTAGGGAGAGAGAGACTGATAGCACCGAAATGAGAAGGACGAGCAGGGGTGCGACTTTCTTATTTTATTAATTTTCTCTTTGTTACCTTCTTTTTGCGTCGCAGTTTGTTTTTCTTGGCTTCCATCACCATCCCGTGCCGATTCAGCCATATTCGCGAAGATTCTTTCTTTTTGTTTTATTAACTTTTATTTCTGCACTACACTCGCGCAGTGGAAGCGTGCTGGGCCCATAACCTGTTAAGGTTTTGAAAATAAAAGTCAGAGTTGTAGTGTGTCTTTTTCTACCGATTTATTGAAGCACAGGCACTTGTAGCAGAGCGTGGTTTTTGATCCACGGACCTCTGTCCTGCTCGTAGTCAACCGTAGACTAGACAATGTTCAGAGAGGACAGGAGGGGAGCATGATACATACTTAGATAAAGAGGGCGCCATAACGCATACACTTAACACAAATATATTATTTAAATTATATATTTCAACAAAATAAATTAAATAAATTATCTTAATCAAGCAAGTAAAATTGCGTGATATTTTTTTTTCTTAAGAAAAAATTACGTTTACGTTTGTCCCCCGCATTTTGCGTCTCGTCCCCTGGCATGTTTATTTTCCTGTAAAATCGGGATTTGTTTACTGACTCGCGGAAATTGAAGACCTTCAACAAATGTCGTTGAGTTTATAGTTTGTAATCAGCACCACTCGAACTAGGTGCGCAGTCATTTTGTCATTTATTTCATTACTGAGACTCTGTGGATACAGTTGAGAACGAGTGAATTAAGTCTCTCCCCTGGTCAGTTATATTTTAAAAATATTCATCTAAAATTTTTAATTCATCTGTATATGGGGCTTTCCATACCAACCCAAACTACCAATGATTTTTGCATCTTCGATTTCGCTGAAATTTGGGCATCCTTTCGTACCCCTCGAAAAAGGTTTTTATGATTTTTTTCAAATTTTTTCATCCAGCCAACCGGGAGAAGAGAATTTTTGAAAATTTCGCGGATTTTTTGTTTAAATAGCCATAACTTGGTGAAAAATTGTCCGATTTGGGACTTTTTTTTTCGAATTTCGTGTTTTTGACTGAATTTTCTGAAAAATGTATGCAAAAAACATTTCATGGTGAATTTGATTGTTTTTTTTGTATTTCAAAGGTAAAACATGGATCTTAAGATTGTTTGTATCCTTCGATTTTTTTTTAAAAATTCTCAAAAATACTACTCCCCAAAACACAAATTTTAAGCCTAGTCTCGTAATGGGATAATGATAGGTTATAATTTTTTTGAATTTTTAAATTAATTAATTTTTTTCATTTTTGTTCCATTTATTGTTCTTACTTTGTAGAGTATTTGGTATGGTTTTTTATTCGAATACAATACTCTACAAAGTAAAAACAATAAATGGAACAAAAAAAAAAAAAACTAATTAATTTAAAAATTCAAAAAAATTATAACCCATTACGAGACTAGGCTCAAAATTTGTGTTTTGGGGAGTAGTATTTTTGAGAATATTTCAAAAAAAATCGATGGATACAAACAATCTTAAAATCCAAGTTTTACCTTTAAAATACAAAAAAAACAATCAAATTCACAATGGAAAGTTTTTTGCATACATTTTTCAGAAAATTTAGTCAAAAACACGAAATTTGAAAAAAAAAAATCCCAAATCGGACAATTTTTCACCAAGTTATGGCTATTTAAAAAAAAATCCGCGAAATTTGAAAAAATTTGAAAAAAATTTGAAAAAATTTGAAAAAAATCACAAAAACCTTTTTCGAGGGGTACAAAAGGATGCCCAAATTTCAGCGAAATCGAAGATGCAAAAATCAGCGGTAGTTTGGGTTTGTATGGAAAGCCCCATACAGTCATACCTCCGAATAGGGCCGCTCGAAGGCGGTTAGGGGAGTATGATTCTTGGAAATGCCTTTCCCCCACCAATAGCTTGCGAGCACGACTCGGCTCGACTGCCGGCTCAACCTCTGAATAGGGCCACTTTCCAGTCGCGTCATTTGCACTTTATTTTAGAGGTGACGCTGTTTCTTTCTTACTTGATTTTTGGTAAGTATAAAATATAAACTTGTCTCAAGTGCAACAAGTTGACTCGATATTTTTTATTTTGAGTGTTTTGTGTTTCTTACCTCGAACAAAACCTCAAAAGGACAAATGAAATAATTTGAGTTATTCAATGTGATTCCGAATAAATGTATGAGTCTAAGAATATTTTGCAGAATGAAATATTACATGTTGGATTATAATTAAGTGATTCGAAGAGTTTTATCATAGCGGCCCTATAGAGAGGTAATTGTCCAAACACTCGTCAACAGTAATGTAGTGGGGGAAGCGCTCGAGCAAGGATGAGGAGAAGCGGCCCTATTCAGAGGGGCCCTATTCAGAGGTATGACTGTATATACTTACAACTTCGTGCACGACAATCTTCCATCTTAGAAATATCAGAGACGCAATCACAATTATAAATATGAAACACTTTTCAAAGCCGGTTGGATGTTTCATCACCCGTTTTTCATGCAGCTACTCACAAACAAAGTTATCGCCAAAACAGACTACGCGCTGTGCCACTATTTGTTACGCCTTATGCGACAACCCGATGGTAATATTCTACCGCGCTATACTTTGAGTTGACGCAGCGAGTGCGGTACAGACGCGGAAGACGTAAAAGACAATGTTGTTGTTCTGGTAGAAGCAAACGTTAGAATTTAACGAGACTAGATGCCAATTTTTCATTCCCATCATTGGAATGTAAGATCCTCTAAATTTCATATTTTTCCATCAAGCCGTTTCCGAGATCATCGCCCGAGTTTGTCGGACAGACAGACGGACATGTTTCTAAAATCCTGTGTTTCGAATCGTGGAGGGTCGAAAACGCTAAAATTCGTTGCAATTATCAGTCAAGTTTCAACCGAAAAAATAAAACTAACGATGAAAGATATGACATAAAATTTTTAAATATGTACCGTTATTCAAAAAGTACAGTGTCTGCCAGGGCTGTGAGTCATCAATTTCCTTGGAATTTCAAATAACAATTTGATTATCCATTACATTAGTAATATGTCATTGAAACTATTCGTAATGTGATAAGTAATTGGAAATGTAATGGCGTTATATTTTAATTACACTTTTCATAACCCTGATTTCTTCCGATCATTTTCATACAGGTAGGTAGGTACAGTCGGCTCTCGCAATAGGGCCGCTCGCAATAGTACCGCTTCCCCTGAATCACGCTCGGCATCTTCCCCCACTGCTCCATTTGCCCACTTGTGAGCGTCTGGTACCCAAACGCGACGACTATAGAATCAAGCGTTGGTGGGGGAACCGCAGTTCTTGGAATCATCTTCCCCTACACCCCCATGGCCGGCCCTATTGCGAGAGCCGACTGTACTTAGGTATTCTTGCGAACTGACCGATCAGAGCTGAGTAACAATTATTTGAATTTTATTTTATTTGATGAAATTCAAAAGTTTTGACTCAAAAGATATTTAAAAAAGTAATTGAAATAATTGACAGCAGGCCCTTTCGATTTGATGATAATGAAAAACAAATTAGCAAAATTGAAGCGGGTGAGGGTTCAAGCCTGTCTTACTTGGGTGAGAATATCTCAGGTATAATATGAAACACACCAATGATTCATGTCTACAGATACGGGCTACATATATTCATAACACTTTAAAAAAAATTTACTGTCAGACATATAATTGTAATCAGTATCCGAGGCGTAATTATCCGACTTCGCAGAGATCGAATTGTTATACATAATATGTAGTGAATACGAAAATTCTCTGCAATTACAAAATTTCTCCGCACTAAATTTCATCTCGTTTTGTTCAGTAATACCACCATCGGTAAGAAAGAGCCCACAATTGTATTTGGTATCATATATTACAGTCAAGTATAGTAACTCCGATTCAAATCCGTCATGATGATAACTTACCGGACGATGGTTTCGACGAATCATGTGCGAACGGCCCAGCTCCAAGACGGTATACATCGTGAAACTTTCAACCGCAGCTCACTCTCGAGGAAATTACACACTTTATGCCCCGACCACTGTTGTACTTTATAGTGGTACCGTGGTGGGTTTTTGGTAATCACATTTCGGAGTCAAATTTTCGTACGGTTGAGCGTATAAAAGATAAAATTGCAAAAAGTTGTCGGACGAATAATTTTTACGTATTCGTCCGGTTGTCGGACGATTAGCCACACCGTATAAAATAAGGACGAGTTTAGAGCTATACCCGAAGGATTCCCTATTTACCTTATTCCTAATTACTTTTTTTTATTTTATTTATTTATTATATTATTTATTATAATTTATTATCCCTAATTACCTATTCTTTTTTATATTCCTATATTCCGTTCCGGATCCGTGAATTCCGGCCCCATGGGAATGCAGCCTAATATTCTGAAGACGGTTCACCCTGGGTTAATTTGTGAGCCGACCAAGTGGGTCTGAAGTGGGTCTGAAGACGCAAGCGGTATCTGTCATACCGACGGAAATTTACAGTTTCACCTAGCTGGGAGCTAACTCGTAGGGTAAATTCTGATTGATACCAGTGTGACATCCTCACAGATTTACGCAGACGTACACTCGACGACCAACGACTAAAAACCCTAAAACCTTCTTTACCCTTTATAAACACGTATATATTTAGTTATAAGTATATTGTAACATTTTCTGGTTATGCTTTACCAGCAGAAGGCTGGTGAAGTTAACCTAGTCCGCGTGAGTTCTCAGTCACGGGTGAAATGATTTTTGGAGCTCCTCCTGGGAAAAAGTGAAAAAACCCAAATAACCCTAATATAGACTCGGATTGACTTTCGCCAACCAGAGCTGCCTCCCTCACAGACTCGGAGATATCTAATACCACAGACTAGGGTGCCAATGATAGCTACACCGTAGCTGTCTTGGTAATAGACTCACAGAGCTGCCTTTTACAGACTTGGATAAAGAGCAAGTGCACAGACTAGGGTGCCAGTGATAGCTACACCGTAGCTGTCACACTTCTCAGTACCGAAGCTGCCTCTAGCTTACTGAAAAGATTTGAAAGTTTGATTAGTAAAAAGAAAGGAAAACGAAATATGAAAAATAATTATAAATGATCAAGTTCTTCATTCTGAGGACTTGAAATTTTACTTTACCCAAACATGTTGCTTATTTCAGCTTAACAAAAGGAAATACAAAAAAATAATGTTATCAAAATAAAAATAAAAATAAGAATGGTTTGAATTTTAACAAAGGAAAATCATAAGAAACAAAAATAAACATAAAGTAGCTTAATTTTTAGTCTAAGAATTTCTCAATTGAGGTTTTCATTATTGCGAGTTTATTTGCGGTTCACATCCGATTTACTATCGTGATATTGCTAGTTATAACTAGTCTTCTATGGTCTATTGAGTTTTGAAGGTAATTTTAGGTTATGCGCGTTTTATGCTGACATGATATAATTTGTTGTATTTTAAGATTGCTTTGACGACTACAATTTTTAGTTAGTCTCAAGAGAAGATAATATAATTGATGTTCTGCGTTTTATGCGAGAATTCTTAAGTTTTGAATTTATAAGAAGCCGAGTTAATGCAAAGAAGCTAATGTTTCGAGTCACACTGCCGCTTTGGCAAGTGTGCTCTTTTAATGTGAGTGAGTCGGTCGGGCGCTTTGCCTCAAATCCGCTAATTTCTGTACGCTTGCTCGGTCTTATATTGGGATCCAAACTAAGGGCGTGGCCTAAACTTTTAAATCTAATATGGCGCTGATAAGTGGGCTGCCAGATGACTGCGTAAGCAGATATAATCGTGTCATTTTCATCAGTTTTTCGGTGAAAAGATGTTGAGTATTGCCGAAATTTGTGCTTGGGCTGAAACCACTCCAAGCAGTCGGAATTTTGTTGAGGGAGAGCGGGTTTTATCGGCGAAACACGTGATTTATTGTGGTAAAACTGCGGAGAGTGACGATCAACGTACCAGAATTTTGGCATTTTGTTTACGAACGTCAGGTTTAAAAGAGCGTCCTCATGAAATAAATGGTGAATTTGATGACAGTGGAAAAATCTTATCCATAAAATGCACATGTAAGGCCGGACTGAGTGAGAAATGCAAGCATCCCAGACAGCACTTAATATTCCGAGAATATTTGAAAATGTGTGAAAATGTGTGAAAATATCCGATATATTGGTATGATAAATTATAAAAGATGTCTCGTCTCTAATGCAAAATAAAAGATACGTACTAAATTATCTTACGTATTATTATCTTTCTCGAGCTTTCATCCCATACACGTCGTATCGCGTGCTCGTAGTCCATCAATTATACACCGGAAATATTTAATGAATATTCATACAATATATTTTATAAAATATTCAGATATCTGAAAACCATGTCTATATTCTCGAAATATTATTTTAATATTTGGACTATATGTATTTCACGTGAAATGAGGGACAACTTATGTTGACAGAATATTTCATTCACGTTGTTGGAATATAAACATATATTGCACCAACATTCGATATATTTTTCTACATATTTCATACATATTTATGAAATATTTTTATGCTGTCTGGGATACATTGGCAGTCTTATTATTCTGCAACAGGTGAGCATCATAACCTAGAAATTGTTTTTCACATAGCATAGATACGACTATTGAATCGTACGAATAAAAAATTATGAATTCAAAATATGAATTTTAGGAATACCTTAGAGGACTTAGAGGTTGTATCTTGCACTGACAAAAAATGTCTTTGGAGTTCACGTCAGAAACAATCTCTAGAAACTCTTTACGATCCTTTACCTTTGATGGATCACGATTGCTTCAAGGACAACGATAACATAATTGACATTCCTAATGAATTAGTGGAAATTATAAGAGAAAAGTTGGTTGCATGCGACCTTCTTTCTGCAATAGCGAAGCATGCGTAATTTGTTTTAATTTATACCTTATTACTGTTATTTTTGTTTTTGTTTTATTGTTCACCGATCGATTTGAATTTTACACCCAATTAATTACTTTACATCAAACACTTAGTATATACTGAATTTTACAACATATTTGTTATGTTTAGGTTTTATTCTAAGGATAGTGGTGCCGTGTGGGTAGGTAAATGATTTATTTCGTGCTTATTAGTGAATATAATTACTTTTATTTATTATAATATAGTCTTAGAAATACCGCTATCGAAAAAGGTAGCACGTCCTGCACTAGGCAAAGACGCGGTTGTACTGACTAGAGGCTATCCGTCGCTTGAATATCTGTCAGTTTAGACTGCCAGATGTCGCTAGGGTGACTGAGTATGATAATCTAGCTTAAGGGGGTATATACACCTTTAAATGGGTTGAATTTCTGAAGAACAATTTTTTTTTTTCTGCAACTTGAAGACTCTGAACAAATTGAAAAAAATCATCATGTTTGAGGAGGGTTTGACCGTTATTATCCATATTTTACATCATGTATTACTTTCAGTCTAACAGTGGTTGCGCTGAAGACAAGAAAAGACAAAACCACTTGGTTGTCGTAAAGAATCAGAACCAGAGTTGGACCGATCTTTGAATTTTTGGTCCTTAATTGTTCATAAGACATGCCTCTATCAGATGAACATAGAACTTTTTGATATTGCAAGAATTACTTGAGTTATTGAATTTTTTCGATTTTTTTTTTTTATTTTGACAAAATTTTGGCTCATTTTTCTATTATCTCAACTGAAAATGGGTTTATCAAAAAGTTCTATGTTCATCTGATAGAGGCATCTCTCATGAATAATTCAAGACCAAAAAATCAAAGATCGGTCCAACGGTTGATTTTATTCTTTACGACAACCGGTCAATATAGTGATTGTTCAGAAATTAACTTTTAAACTTTATCACTACGTTGATGGTTCTGAATGCCGATAAACTACTATAATACTTCTCTATGATCTATCAAGTGAATTAATAATGCAAAACAGTTTTCCATCCTTCTTTTTGATCCAGGCGTTGGACCGACGCAGGTTAAGTTAAGAGCTTGTTTTGCGACGTCGCCTAAGTCCTGCGTTGCCTTATTTCTATAAAGCACCTGGTTCGTAACTGCTACCTTCCACCTCGATGGCCTCCTTCTGTGGGTTTGTCCGTAGTTACCTTAGAGCAACACGAGCTTCCTTGGTCCTCTGCTCCGCTCGCCTAACCACAACTTCGATTCGGGCTTAGCCCTGTAGTTTCGCTGCAGCGACAGCGTAGCGTTTTGGCTCTACTGAAAATTTTTGCATGATTCTCAACATACCTTGTTGACTTTGGGAGTTGATCGCTGCAATGTTGGCTCCAACTTGAAGGACGTCACGACCTGAAAATAAAGTCTTAGGACTCGCTCGTATGCTGTGTCTTACCTCCGACACAGCGCTTTAGTAATGCCTTGTCGCTGAGGTCAACGGAGACTGGTCTGACCTCATTCATCTCAATTTCTGGGAGATTAGCCCGGTGTTTGAATGTCTCAACTGTTCGAACTGCAATTGCCTGTTGATACTTACACCAAGAGTCTCGACCCTCCGGGTAGAGATGGTGCTGCGGCTTATCGTCTGTAGAAGACTTGTGGTACCATATAGCCCATATAGCTGTTTTTATACCTTGAACTGATTTGGGGTTGTTCCGTAAGCATTTCAATAGTAAGACAGATAGTTTAAACCTCTAGTGCTCCAAAAATGCAAAAAATACAAAATTGATTTTTTTTTAAATTTCAAAATATTTCAAAAAATCGCTGTAACTTCTTCATTTTTACATATTTTTACATGATGATTTCTTTACAGATAGTTTACATCCCTAATGTTCCAAAAATGCAAAAAACACAAAATCGATTTTTTCAAAATTCAAAGGTGTATATACCCCCTTAACTTACTATCCGTACTTTAACAATATTGTTAATTTTACTCTTAATTTATTACCTTTCAAAGCTATTCATCATTACTATAGATATTTCATTCTACATCAAACTGTGTCATTCTTTCAGTAAAGCTCAGGAGTTGTGGAACAAAATTATCCGTGACGAATCGCAATATATCAATGACAACAGTTATATTTTAAGTAAACTTTTATGTTAAACAGGTCTGGAAGGCATACCGCTGTACTTCCATGTAAGAAGGGCCTTTCAGAAGCTCAGAAACATGCGATCAGTGTCATTATTTCTAATTCAGAATCTCCATTGATGACAGATCTGGCACAGATCCCATTTAAACCGCTGCGGGTCTGCTGCGAAACTGTTTTAGGTAGATTACATGGCGAGGCTCTAACAATTTGTGAAGAGAGCACAACTTCGTTTGGAACGTGGAAAAAAGAAAGGCAATTTAGAATCACGGGCTCAAGGTGCTACGATTTGTACACATACATAACTAACAAAAAACCTAATTGGCATGAAAAGTCTATCAAATATTTTTATCCAAAAACGTTCACTGACAAATTTGTTAAACATGGCCTCAAATATGAATCATATGCTCGAGCAGCGTATGAAGCAGAAACGTCACAAAAAGTTATCGAGTGCGGACTAGTGGTATCGCAACAAAATTCTTTTCTAGCATATTCTCCAGACGGAATTGTGTTTAAAAACGACAAACCTCACAAATTGATTGAAATAAAATGTCCATTTTCTGGCAAGATAATGAGTATTAGAGAAACTCTTAAGGATTTAAAATTTTTAACGATCAAAGATGAAAATATTAGTCTGAAAAAAAAGCACAAGTACTATGGCCAAATTCAATTCGGCATGGCAGTTCTAAATCTACAACAAACTGATTTTGTTATTTATGCACCATTTGATAATACTATCATTATTATTTCTGTGGATTTGGATGAAGCTTTCGTTTCAAAATTGCTTCCTTCCTTAAAAGTCATGTACTTCAATGACATGTTACACCAGGTTTGTTTGAAAGAAAAACTGTGACTGTTACAGATTTCAATTGTTTATTGTATACCCCATGTATCAAATAAAATACACTTGACAACATTAAAAATGAACCTTAACTCTATCTTACCATATTTAATTTAGTATTTCGTATATAATTATATTTTACCCTTAGAGTAAGTAGTTATTTAGTCTTCGATAAATTTGTTATCTTTCAAAATAGGCGAACTCAAGTTCACCACAGCAGACAAAATTATTAAAATTTGTTTACTCTTTTTAGTAAGTGCAACTGGCATTATACTACTCATGATTTTGAAGACTTTCAGTCTTTGGTTGGAGCGTTCAATATGCACTCTAGCTTTCGCAATTCTAGCAGTAAGAAGTGCATCTAACTGCGAAAATTGAACTTGATCTCTCAAAAAAGGAGGTCTGATTACTTTGATATCATGGTCTTTGCAAAGATCATCTATCAAGAAACCTTTATCGACCATTACAGCATCTTTTTTTTCTAAAAAATGTATGAGAGAACTCTGTTCAAATATAGCCTTGTCTGATACTCGTCCTCCATATGGTTCACTGATAAATGAAATAAGGCCAGCTGGGGTGACACCTGTCATTACTTTTACCGTGTGGGTACTCTTATAATGTGAATACGTCACCAATTCGCAACAGAGATTCTTAGGTTTCTGCATATATATTTCAGTGCAATCTAGTACAATACGAACATCTTCAAAACCTTTAAAACACACTGGCAAATCTTTAGAAATTATCTCTTTAGAAGGCCAAGGTATGGCCATTTTCAAGCACTCACTCAGTATGTCTAACATGTGATAGAATATTTTCTTACAATTCTGAGCAGTATAGCATTTGAAAAGTACCGATAGCAATGTGTATGTTGAATTCTGCTTGAGCTTCATAAATGTCATTATAATTTTCCCTTCTACATCCATTTTGGAACGTGGATCGTCTCTGTCCACAAGCTTTACGATATCGACAAGTGTGTTAAGTATTTTAAAAGATTGAATTCCCGATACAGTACTCAACTCTTTATCAGTTTTTATGAGATTGCGAAAACTTGTGAACAAATCCCCACTTTGTACCTGTACTCCAATATCAACTACCTTAGAAACATCATTAGATACTCGAAGTTCAATCTCATTCTCTACTTCCGTTGATGGGTCGGCTTCTCTTTGTACATTCGGTTCTTCTTGCAATACCAAGCTTGCTTTTTGTGGAATCCTTTTCAGTCTTCTTTGAGATCTTTCTTTATCTTTGGTATCATCTTTCTGGTCAATGTTTACCGAACTCACTGGCAAATTGCAAGATGGGACGGCGGATTTTTTTAGTATCTGCCTTTGTGATGGAATATCTGTGATGATGAATTTAAAGAAAACCGAATTTACATTTAAAAAATTGTTCTATAATCATTTTTTCTTAATATATAATTTTTGATATAAGTTGTACTTAAGCCGATTCCAATGAAAAGGGAGCTTTTACTTGCCTGGTAGTATATAATCCTCTCGTTTGAAATGAAGCGAACATACACGCATATGTGGAGTAATTTGTTTATCAATTTTCAAATTTTTTTTCCATGCATAAAGTTTATCAACTTTTTCACTGCTTCCAAACTTATTAATAATAGCGACGAAACAATCACCGGCTCGTGGAAATCGATGGAAACGAACGGACGAATCTTTTGAAGCTCTTTTAGAGCAACCATAAACGGAGCAATAAGATTTATTCTTCGTGTTTAGAGGCGGAAATCTCATTCCACCTGTTTCTTTTTCCATAATTGATGCTTTACTCCCTAATTTTACCGTACTTATTCCACTGTATACAATATTTTCAAATTACACTACTTTCGTGTGATACCGCGGTGTAACATATAATTCAGTATTTAGCAGCCCACTCAAACTAGTACAATATTTGGCCACCAGATGTCAGTGTACCACATTTTCGATCCCAATAGCATCCGTGACGTCATGGATGGCTGGTGGGGATGTCAGGTGTCGTTCGACTTTGTCAGCTCTGTGTGTGCGTGTTTGCACGTATTCGGTGGCACCAACACCGCCGAATACGTTACAATATAATATATCAATTTTATTAACACATACTATACCATACGGTCATTTTATTAACCATAGAATCACATATCTTATACGGATTAATATCCAATTAACCATAAAATAGAATATTACGGATTCATATTCAGTTAATGATAAAATAGAATATAACCACTTGCCTAAACTTCAAAGATACGCCGGTAGTCGCCGCATGATACGTACATATACATACGCATGCACATGCACCCATGTATTAATAAGTTAATAATTATATACTCTATAGAATATAAGCATATAAGGTATAAAATATATTAAGATATATTATAAACTTTAAAATATAATATAGAATAAGAAAGAGCGTACACATGACTCATTGCACTGGCACGCAAAACATAAACCATACGCACTTGAAATCATATCCACCCGGCCGAATATTAGTTTCGACCGTTTATCTCAAACCCTAAACTTCACACGAAGAATTAGTTTCCAAACTGTATACTCTGAATATCAACTGTCAAAAACAATATTAGAAACTCCATCTATCCAAAACACCACGTGCATATGAGTTATGCCCACTGTCAAACTCCACCGTGAGATCGGTATGCAATTTATAATAAACAAACTCCCACTCTACCTAGGAGTAGGGATCCCATATGAGCCCCAAGACCACAGCCACCCTTACTTCTTACATCACTTCAAAGTCAGTTCTCATTCGGCATTCATACGATTAACTTCAAACCTCTCAATTCGTACAGTTAGCTTCGCGCCTCTCATCTTCAAGATTCACTGTTCTACCTAGAGTCGGAACTGAACGCGATTTCGAGTCAGTGCGGTCTAACTTCTTATCCAATTTTAAAACCCTTTGATTAAAATTAAAACAAATTCAAGTTTAAATCTCATATAGTAAGACGCGCAAGCTTGTGTTTGGCGCCTTGACAGATATAGAATCTCGCAATAAAGTAAGACGCGCGAGTCTTAAAATCTTGGCGCATTAAAGAGAACAAGCTGTTAATTGTCCTCGTTCGCTCGCTTCGCTCGCTCCCTCGTTTGGTTTTGCGTTATTCCTCACTCGCTACGCTCGCTCGGTTATTGGTGGTTTTTGCGTTATTTAATTTTTGGGATGTGTGTGTATGTGTACGTGGCTATCCAGTGTGAAGTCCGAAAACGGATAGCACACTAAGAACAAATATCATGAATGTACAATTGTAACTATGAATTGATTAAGGGGGTATATACACCTTTGAATTTTGAAAAAATCGATTTTGTGTTTTTTGCATTTTTGGAACATAAGGGATGTAAACTATCTGTAAAAAAATCATCATGCAAAAATATGTAAAAATGAAGAAGTTACAGCGATTTTTTGAAATATTTTGAAATTTAAAAAAAAATCAATTTTGTATTTTTTGCATTTTTGAAGCACTAGAGGTTTAAACTATCTGACTTACTATTGAAATGCTTACAGAACAACCCCAAATCAGTTCAAGGTATAAAAACAGCTATATGGGCTATATGGTACCACAAGTCTTCGACAGACGATAAGCCGCAGCACCATCTCTACCCGGAGGGTCGAGACTCTTGGTGTAAGTATCAACAGGCAATTGCAGTTCGAACAGTTGAGACATTCAAACACCGGGCTAATCTCCCAGAAATTGAGATGAATGAGGTCAGACCAGTCTCCGTTGACCTCAGCGACAAGGCATTACTAAAGCGCTGTGTTGGAGGTAAGACACAGCATATGAGCGAGTCCTAAGACTTTATTTTCAGGTCGTGACGTCCTTCAAGTTGGAGCCAACATTGCAGCGATCAACTCCCAAAGTCAACGAGGTATGTTGACAATCATGCAAAAATTTTCAGTAGAGCCAAAACACTACGCTGTCGCTGCAGCGAAACTACAGGGCTAAGCCCGAATCGAAGTTGTCGATAGGCGAGCGGAGCAGAGGACCAAGGAAGCTCGTGTTGCTCTGAGGTAACTACGGACAAACCCACAGGAGGAGGCCATCGAGGTGGAAGGTAGCAGTTATGAACCAGGTGCTTTATAGAAATAAGGCAACGCAGAACTTAGGCGACGTCGCAAAACAAGCTTTTAACTTTACCTGCGACGGTCCAACGCCTAGATCAAAAAGAAGGATGGAAAACTGTTTTGCATTATTAACTCACTCGATAGATCATAGAGAAGTATTATAGTAGTTTATCGGCATCCAGAACCATCAACGTAGTGATAAAGTTTAAAAGTTAATTTCTGAACAATCACTATTTTGACCGGTTGTCGTAAAGAATAAAATCAACCGTTGAACCGATCTTTGATTTTTTGGTCTTGAATTATTCATGAGAGATGCCTCTATCAGATGGCATAGAACTTTTTGATAAACCCATTTTTAGTTGAGATAATAGAAAAATGAGCCAAAATTTTGTCAAAATAAAAAAAAAAATCGAAAAAATTCAATAACTCAAGTAATTCTTATGTGTGTGAAGTTAGCACCTCAATTTCAAAAATTAATATGGAAAATTGAAGTTCTGGTAGCACCCAGAATAGTTCTACAGTTCTAGATAAGTTTCCGAAATAGTTCCGTCATTTTCAAAATAAAAAACAGGTTCGAAAAATATGCGGTGCTAACTTCCCGTGGCACCGCAAGTTTTGAAAAATGATGATTTAAGGACTCAATTCGATAGTTCTCGAAGAGTTCTACAGTTCTCTGTGTGCACAAACAATAGTTCTGGTCGTTAAATAATTATAAACATTGAACAAAAACAATTATTCAGCACCGCATTATCAGAAAGTCTGCGATGCTGAGGTTTTTCCGGGTTTTTCCGAGAGTTCTCGCCAGTTCTCGAGTAGTTCCGATGGCCCACACTATTTTCAACAATAGTTCCGCTGACCGGAATTGTTTAAACATTTTTTTCTTCCATCCACAGCACCGCATCATCAGAAAGTCTGCGGTGCTGAGGTTTTTCCGGGTTTTTCCGAGAGTTCTCGCCAGTTCTCGAGTAGTTCCGATGGCCCACACTATTTTCAACAATAGTTCCGCTGACCGGAATTGTTTAAACATTTTTTTCCTCCATCCACAGCACCGCATCATCAGAAAGTCTGCGGTGCTGAGGTTTTTCCGGGTTTTTCCGAGAGTTCTCGCCAGTTCTCGAGTAGTTCCGATGGCCCACACTATTTTCAACAATAGTTCCGCTGACCGGAATTGTTTAAACATTTTTTTCTTCCATCCACAGCACCGCATCATCAGAAAGTCTGCGGTGCTGAGGTTTTTCCGGGTTTTTCCGAGAGTTCTCGCCAGTTCTCGAGTAGTTCCGATGGCCCACACTATTTTCAACAATAGTTCCGCTGACCGGAATTGTTTAAACATTTTTTTCCTCCATCCACAGCACCGCATCATCAGAAAGTCTGCGGTGCTGAGGTTTTTCCGGGTTTTTCCGAGAGTTCTCGCCAGTTCTCGAGTAGTTCCGATGGCCCACACTATTTTCAACAATAGTTCCGTTCACCGGAATTGTTTAAACATTTTTTTCTTCCATCCACAGCACCGCATCATCAGAAAGTCTGCGGTGCTGAGGTTTTTCCGGGTTTTTCCGAGAGTTCTCGCCAGTTCTCGAGTAGTTCCGATGGCCCACACTATTTTCAACAATAGTTCCGCTGACCGGAATTGTTTAAACATTTTTTTCTTCCATCCACAGCACCGCATCATCAGAAAGTCTGCGGTGCTGAGGTTTTTCCGGGTTTTTCCGAGAGTTCTCGCCAGTTCTCGAGTAGTTCCGATGGCCCACACTATTTTCAACAATAGTTCCGCTGACCGGAATTGTTTAAACATTTTTTTCTTCCATCCACAGCACCGCATCATCAGAAAGTCTGCGGTGCTGAGGTTTTTCCGAGTGGGAAGAGTATTGCATCCGAAAGATATTCTGGACATACTGAGCTAAATCATTTTGTTGCTTCGCTGTTATACTCGTACTCTGCCCTTTCCCCCTGACCGACCGTATCTGTGTGCTTTTTTCTCCGTCTTTCTTTTTCTCTTTCTTGACTTTTTGATTTTTTGCCTCTGCGTTATTTCTGCTTACTTGAGCTGAATGTTTTTTCGCTTATACTTTACATACGGAATAAATTCTCACGCTGATCACAATTTTCATAAAACCCGCCTTTAGCATTACCCAGGACCAACGACGTGGACGTAGCGAGATATGGTCCCTTGTTTTGTTTACTTTTTTATTTTAAACATTTTTTTTTTTTATTTTTCAAATTTTTTGTATTTTTTAACTTTTTTTTTGGTTTTGTATTTTTTAACATTTTTTTGGTTTTGTATTTTTTAACTTTTTTTTGGTTTTGTATTTTTTACCTTTTTTTTTGTATTTTTTTTTTCTTTTTGTATTTCATTTTCATATTTTGCATTCCTCTTATTTCTTACTCATTTTATTCTTCTGTAGCTTCGTATTAAAAACTTTCTTATCGTTTAACACGAGGTTTAACATTTTGTCTTAAAACTATAGTTCACGAAAAACCAATCAAGTTGATTCATTATTATTTTTTCATCTGATTATTGGTACGTTTCAAAAATTTTCATTCAATGAAAGGAACATTGAGTACTGAATCAAATTCTCAAGATCTGAATTATAAATGCGTGGTGACTGATAATTGGATACTCAATTTCAAAATTAGTTGAAGTATCTAGTGAATCTTCGACGTCTTAAAATTTACTTATAAGTTAATAAGCATGAGGTGCAGCGATTAACTAAAACTAACATTATTATTAACTAATAACTTCACGGCGGTAGATCAGTAGGAACGAGCAAAAAAAGATATATATATTAAAGCCGATGATTGTGTTATTAAAAGTGCTTATGCGTAAGTAGGAACAGTCGTTTTTTTTTAATTTTTTTTCGTTTTTCTTACGTCTCTCTTATTCTCCTAGAATATACCAAATGATGTGTGGGGTTATAATTGTATTGGACCTTACAATTTCTTTCTTTTTTTTCGTATCATCATATTTAAACCAAGTCAAACCCGTGTACGCAAAAGCCACGTAATGGCCGTCATCAGGTTCTTCAGCATTGTCAGATTTCGCATACTTATAATAGTTAACGATCCCAACCAGTCTATATAGCTTGTCATTAAGCTTTATGGTCTTTGAAATTGATTCTAAGTCGTGTTTAAGATTATTATTTCGCAACTCATAATTGCGATCAGTAAATATGGACGTATCGATTATCGCATGAGGACCATACGTTACACTTTCGTGAGCTAAGCCAGCACACCCGCGACATGTCAGCTTGACGGCTGTATTACTGTCGAGGGCTTTCTGCATGCAATGTAACCCTTCACATAAAAGGATGCCCACATTCACACTCACCATAACTCTAGGGCGTATTTTTTCGTAGCCGCAAGTGCATTCATCTTTCCTATTACAACTGGGCTGCTGTTCAAAAAGATAGTTTGCTAAGTCAGCTGCATTGTAGTTCACGTTTAATTTGAATAAGTTACGTGTGACAGGCTTGATCTCATTTTGAAAAACACGAAGTTCTGACAAAATTTTTGCCCTTCCGACTAAATGTCGGGCCACGATTTTGCCGAATTGTAAAATCGAAAGTGCCAGTTCTGAAATCGGATTGTTCGATGACTCCATTTTCTCCTTGTATTCTTTACTCAATGCGATTCCGAACATTAGGAGTTGGAGTATTGAATCGAATGCGCATGTTTCCCGCAGTGTAAGTATCATCCGGCCAAGTTTTACGGCTCCACACAAGCTACCGTTGCTGATGTGAGGTATACTTGGTGTTCTAGCATTTTTAAGGAAATCCCACTCGGGGCATTTGTCCATGTAAGATGGCCGGGATCGTTTTTTCGGTGGTGAACTTGCTGGTGCGTCTATCGTTTCTTTTTTCGGTTGTTCGACAAGTCCTCGCCAGTTTTCCGAAATAGTCCAATCGCTCTCATTATCTTTCACGTGAGTAAAAAGTATTGAATCATCTTTCTGATCGGTATCAGTTGCCTCGCTGACACTCAATGATTCTAATGTATTCATTGCAGTGATATTTCCGATGCTATCTAATGACAGATCTTTCTGTGCCCTGTCAATTTCATCGTCTGGAGGATCAATTAATGACGTATTTACGCTCGTTTGATTCATCTCTACTTCACCGCAACTTGGGTCAGAGCACAACGTTGTAGACATGTTTGTGCCATAGGAACTTCGGAATATGCCGTTGTCCAATGCTATTTTATTTTCCATAAAGGGTGGAGGGATAGCTGTAAGAAGATCATTCTGCGTCGAAGCCAATTTCATGTGGCCATCAAGTCGTTCCAAGTGTTGCAAGACGAATTTGTCAGGTCTCATAGGCAGTTGACCTTTAAATGTTCGAGTTTTCAGATCCGCAAAAGCTGATTCTACCGACGCAGACGTAGCTATTTGACTGCCCCGCTTGAAGTGTGATCGCATTATGCCTGTCCAAAGAGGAAGATATGGAATCAACAGCTTCTTCAACTGCTCTGCAAACTCGGGATTGTAACATGCGTTTATTGTACTTCCATTAATTGATTCGGCTGCCATATGATTTGCAGATGAAAAAATGCAGTTACTCCACTCAAACCAGTCCGATGCACTGCTATCTTCTGTATATGTATAGTCTGTGGTGTTATCAGTATCAACCTCTTCTCGTTCATTGTTCACGTCGTCATCGCCATCGTTTTCGTTATTATCCGCAACTTCAACGTTCAAGCCCTTTATTGTATCATTTAAATACTGCATTCGAGTATCAGATACGAGAGGTATTCCGTTAGCGTCAAGTCCGATGTACTCACTCAATGCTACGATCAATACTGATTCCAGAAAATACTTGAGTGTCGGAAACGAGTTAATCTGGTAAGCCTGACCTGCACAACGAAGATAAAATCTACGTATTAGAGATTTTTCTTTGCCTTTCAAGCATTTCCACCTGCCCACCATGGCGATTAGATGACTCACGTCTAACCTGATGTAACAGTATGGCAGAGACTCCGGCTTTTCTAATGCTATGACATCGTAGCACCTTTGTAAATAATCACGTAGATTAGTACACCTGGCAAAGACTTCTGCTACTGCAATCAAGATTGCCCAGCCGAAATCGCTGACAACGATACGCGGAGCTGGAGCACCTTTGGAAACAATTTTTCGCAAAAAATACGCAATATGCATTGCTTTATGATCCGCTGACAACATTTGAAAAACTGGTACGCTTCTTTCACGACCGGCAATCATACATTGGTAAAGGAAAATTGGTGGATCTTGCGGAGAGCCTTTTTTGGCGATACCACCAGTGGCATCGATAGTCATGAAAGCTTCGGAATCACGCTTGAATCTAGCTGTGTACAGAAGTTGTTGCTCCCGAGTCCAATACATACAGGAAAATTCTAGCAACCCAACGCTCTGAATTGAACCAGCGTATTTCCCGATTTTCGAGCTATTCAACAAATTTAAAGCAGGATTAGCAAAAACTAATCCGTATTGTTGCAATAACCGGTCTTCTTTTGCTTTCCGTAGTACCGTAGAACTGGGGAGTATAGGTGGATTTTTATCTCCAAAGTCTTTCAACCGACCAGCTTCCTCTCGTCGGAACGTGACAGCACTTTTGTGCTGTTCAATTAGTACATCGGCGATTTGTTCACGGCGCTTTCCTTTAAGTTGTCTTGTTTTATTAGTGACGTGAGCTTCTGCGCAAATTTTCCTTACTTGACAATTGATTTTTACGTCAATGTTCTTTGGCGGCTCTTTGAGTATAGTGCCTTCTATTGTTGCACCGCATTGTACGCACGACCCATGAAAAGAGACAAAACATCGCGCAGAAAAACTTTGGCTGACATTGTGCTTTTTAAAAGAAAAAGTGCAGTCCATTTTTTGTTGTTGCCAAAGTTTTTCTGCAATAACATCCGTCCATCCAGTCTGTAATACCATGTAAGACCGACCATTGTAAATTTTTCGAATTGGTTTCAAAAGAAGCCAATTTTCGGCTGATAGAAAAAGATCAAAATCTTTTGTTTGTGAAGGCATTGAGCCAACACTAGTATTTTCGCCGATACTAGAATTCAATGTACTGTTTACATCACTTTTGTCAGCCTTATCGATACCGAACGCATTTTGTATGTGGTCTTTGAATCCATTACGGTTTTCATTAATTATTACGTATACATGTTTGGGCGATATATCTGATCCTCGGGCTTTCATTTCTGCTGCAATAGTTTTATAAATCGTCGACGTTGGAGGATAAGCTTTGCCATGATTGTCGAGCGTGCGAAAATCAGCACTCAACAAAATATCTTTTAAGATCAGTTTGTCATACATGGTGCCACAATTATAGGTGTATCGGGAGGAGCATCGACCTAATTGTATCGGCTCTTATAGAAGAGCAGTTAGTATAGGCGATACAGCAATGTACAAACAAGCGTGGCAGAGAACGAGTGAGAGTGGGGGTAATTCTACCAACGCCAATGTCTACAGCCTAGCTGCACAGCGGCTAACGGCGCGGGCGCTCTCATAAAGTGGGGTCTGGTGGGCGACACTAGCGACGTGGCGGCAATAGCTGAACTTATGTTCGTGACACTACTCCCACTCTCCGCTAGTCGGCAGATATGTTGGCTCACAAACGATGCTTGGTAAAAATAATATCCGCTTTGCAGATCGAAAATATAATATTCTATAATATGTTTCCGTTTCTCTTTCCTGTGAATTGATAAAAATGTGTAGGGTTTGCATGAATTTTTTGCTTTACTTACGATTGCCATTCAATTTAAGACATTATTCATCGATACATGAGGTACTCCAACCCAACTCAGGGACATTTGAAGGGTGGCACGGCAAAACGGTGTAAGTGCCACCGTGATCACTTTTCAGTAGAGCAAAAAAACTGTTCCGAAATTCTAAAAACTGATTTTAAAAAAATAATGAGAAAGCACTTTGTAGAGTTTTTCGAGCTCTTTGAAATGGCGCAAACTCCGATTCAATACAGCTATCTACCTATCTACCTTCGAGAAAATCGTTCGCGAAAGTCGATTTTCTTCGTGCCAGCGTAAGTGCCACGTTTCGTGCCAACTTTTTTTTTTTACTTTGAATGCTGATTACGGACGCAATTACGATGCTAAAATTATGAAAGAAATATGAATGAAAGCTTGAACCGTAACGAATGAGATTCGCTTATAGATTTCCAAATTCGAAGGAATTTTCAACTAATACAGGGCAAAATGGCGGACGAGGGAGGGATCGGAAACGGTGTAAGTGCCGAAATGAACATAAGTTTCATACTAAATCATGAAATTTTGATAAAAAAAGGTAGAGCAGTGTTATCTGAGTAATTCCTGACAGTAACGTCTGGTCTATGGAGGCATGAACTGGAGCATATCCGTGAGGAAGTTTAGGAATCTATAAGCGAATCTCATTCGTTACGGTTCGAGCTTTCGATTCATATTTTTTTTCTCGTAATTTTAGCATTGTAATTGCGTTCATAATCAGCATCCAAAGTAAAAAAAAGTTGGCACGAAATGTGACACTTACGCTGGAAAGAAAAAAATCGACTTTCGCGAACGATTTTCTCGAAGGTAGATAGGTAGATAGCTGTATTGAATCGGGGTTTGCGCCATTTCAAAGAGCTCGAAAAACTCGACAAAGTACTTTCTTATTTTTTTTTTATCAGTTTTTAGAATTTTGACAGTTTTTTTGCTCTACTGAAAAGTCATCACGGTGGTACTTACACCGTTTTGCCGTACCACCCTTCATTTTACTCTGACTCTCTGATCTGTTCCATCGTTTCTCATGATATTCAACTAACAAAAATATGTACGAATTATCATTTTTTTTACAGATTTCTTAAATCAGCCACTCTATTTGAAACAATTATTGGACCCTATTCTTGTAAACAAAAACATAAAAACCATACCGAATTGATTAAAAGATTTCACAAAAATTCTCTGTCACAATCAAAATTTTCGAGCCATATCATCGGCGGAAGAACTGTATTTCTTGTTTTATTTATTTTTTGAAGTTACAAATCACATTGATTTTGTAGTTCCATTTTTCTGAATTTTTTTAAAGCACGCGTTACAGCACATTCTTGCACTCGCCGGTATCACTTTGATAAGTCATTTAGTCTTTGTTAGTGTCTTGAAATTTCTGTTTCATCCCAGAGAATTCCGGTGAATTTTTCGGAAAAATTGTGACAGGGCGTTTGTTTTTTTTAATGAATGTTATCGATAGTTCGCAGAAAAACGACTCGTCCAAAAGATCCAAAAGAAACAAAGGGTACATTTTTTTGTAAGTTAAATAGTATAAGAAATAATGACAAAGATCGGGTGAGGGTAGAAAGCGTAAAGTACCTCATCTATACGCATTCTGATTATGCTTTATTTATGTGAACGAGAGTAAATGTGTTTTAGTCAAAATATAACATTGAAATGTGATTTCTTCCAATATCCCTCTTTATTAGCAGGGAGGATAGGCAGGGTTTGGAGGCAATTTAAATATAAAGAACACAACACTGGTCTATTGGTTTAATTGTCGTGGTTTGAACAGTTGTGGATTTATCGACTTAGGTAGGTTTTGCATGGCAATGTGTTGATTGTTTTCGAAAGTTCTAACCGAGAGAAGTTAGCAAGAAGCGATATAGGTTGAGTATCGATCGATAATCGATGAAACAATAATATGGCGGTGAAGCCGCAGTATGTTGAAATTGGTTAGTAAATCTTTGTTATCTGCAACACTCTTCCCCAGAAGAATAACGGCCATTATTAATGATGCGGTGCTATGGATGGAAGAAAAAAATGTTTAAACAATTCCGGTGAACGGAACTATTGTTGAAAATAGTGTGGGCCATCGGAACTACTCGAGAACTGGCGAGAACTCTCGGAAAAACCCGGAAAAACCTCAGCACCGCAGACTTTCTGATGATGCGGTGCTGTGGATGGAAGAAAAAAATGTTTAAACAATTCCGGTGAACGGAACTATTGTTGAAAATAGTGTGGGCCATCGGAACTACTCGAGAACTGGCGAGAACTCTCGGAAAAACCCGGAAAAACCTCAGCACCGCAGACTTTCTGATGATGCGGTGCTGTGGATGGAAGAAAAAAATGTTTAAACAATTCCGGTCAGCGGAACTATTGTTGAAAATAGTGTGGGCCATCGGAACTACTCGAGAACTGGCGAGAACTCTCGGAAAAACCCGGAAAAACCTCAGCACCGCAGACTTTCTGATGATGCGGTGCTGTGGATGGAGGAAAAAAATGTTTAAACAATTCCGGTCAGCGGAACTATTGTTGAAAATAGTGTGGGCCATCGGAACTACTCGAGAACTGGCGAGAACTCTCGGAAAAACCCGGAAAAACCTCAGCACCGCAGACTTTCTGATGATGCGGTGCTGTGGATGGAAGAAAAAAATGTTTAAACAATTCCGGTCAGCGGAACTATTGTTGAAAATAGTGTGGGCCATCGGAACTACTCGAGAACTGGCGAGAACTCTCGGAAAAACCCGGAAAAACCTCAGCATCGCAGACTTTCTGATAATGCGGTGCTGAATAATTGTTTTTGTTCAATGTTTATAATTATTTAACGACCAGAACTATTGTTTGTGCACACAGAGAACTGTAGAACTCTTCGAGAACTATCGAATTGAGTCCTTAAATCATCATTTTTCAAAACTTGCGGTGCCACGGGAAGTTAGCACCGCATATTTTTCGAACCTGTTTTTTATTTTGAAAATGACGGAACTATTTCGGAAACTTATCTAGAACTGTAGAACTATTCTGGGTGCTACCAGAACTTCAATTTTCCATATTAATTTTTGAAATTGAGGTGCTAACTTCACACACATGTAATTCTTGCAATATCAAAAAGTTCTATGTTCATCTGATAGAGGCATGTCTTATGAACAATTAAGGACCAAAAATTCAAAGATCGGTCCAACTCTGGTTCTGATTCTTTACGACAACCAAGTGGTTTTGTCTTTTCTTGTCTTCAGCGCAACCACTATTAGACTGAAAGTAATACATGATGTAAAATATGGATAATAAGGGTCAAACCCTCCTCAAACATGATGATTTTTTTTCAATTTGTTCAGAGTCTTCAAGTTGCAGAAAAAAAAAAAATTGTTTTTCAGAAATTCAACCCATTTAAAGGTGTATATACCCCCTTAATTCACACAGCACCTAGTATTTCCTTGTAGACAATATTTCGATACCTGAGCGGAATAATCAGCCATCTCAGAGTCCGCTTGAAAAAGCTGCTATCTCAGAGTCCGGTTGAAGAAGCAGCTATCTCAGAGTCCGTTTGAAAAAGCGACTATCTCACAGCCGAAATTTTTTTACCGCGAATTAAGTTGATACCACTGTCCAGCATAACACGTAACATATAGCATAATTTACTCACCTATACAATTTGAAATGGCATGGTCGGGGTTTAAATTTTGCTGGACAGTGGTACCAACTTAATTCGCGGTAAAAAAATTTCGGCTGAGATAGTCGCTTTTTCAAGCGGACTCTGAGATGGCTGGTTATTCCGCTCAGGTATCGAAATCATTTCCGAGAGTTCCTCCGATGACGATACAATTGAAGGTAAAAACTGTCAACACATTGTCAACATAAATTATCTTTTTTACTTAAAAATTGAATTTTACTTATAACTCATCAAATAATTAGATGAGATCGTACATAAAGTTATTGGTAATTGATATTACGATAGCTATTTTAATTTTATAAATTTACTCATACAATAACTACATGTTACTACTATAAATTAAATACATTATATGTATTGATTTTTATGAATTCTCGATGTCAATGTTTTAATTCTATTTTTCAGGTCCTCCTCCTTTACCAAAATTTCCAACAACTATACCTACATCACATCCACTGAGTACCACTCACTCTGTATCTACAAGTGACCTTAGTGATGACAACCCTGATCAGCAGGTATCAAGTAAGACTGACAAGAACAAGGATGAGTTGGAGAAATCTGCCTCTCAGAGTGCATCTCGCGCAAAAGCACTCTTAAAAAGTCTTAAAACTGTGGATAATGATGAAGCTGTGAATAGTGATGAACAGGATATTCATCAACAAAATAGTGAAGATTCAGATGCTGAAGTCGACATGAGATTTCAAATTATGAATGGTAATATTATCATTTGAATATTTATTGAATTTCTATTAACTTAATTAACGATTGAAATGATGAAAATTGTTTTGAATATATGATTTTTTAATGATTTTAGATAAATTAGATAGATTGACACGTTTGGTGGGAACATTGGTCGTAGAATTAAGGGACCTAAAAGAAAGAATCATAACTAGAGATAATGGGAATTCCGGCTTGGACACTGGTTTTGCTGCAGAAGTAAAAAGTCATCTACCACTCGGTACCAGAGCAGCAGTGGTTAAATTTGAAGACCGGCTAGACTCTTCCAAAGAGTTTCGTAATGAATTTGTAAGTTTTTATTTTTGCTATCCTATATACTAGAATCTGTCAATAGGTGTGAAGTTATCTAAGATATTTATTTTCTATCACAACTGTATATATTCATTATTTATGTAGATACAGATGATAAATCAAGTTGGAGGCACAAGTGGTAAGGACTATACAGAAAGAGTGTTAGCGTTCTTTTTTTCTAAGACATTTGGAAAAGAAAATACTTGGGAAGGCAAAATGACTAAATAGAGTCAACTCTTTAAAGGTTATCGAAATTTGTGAAGACAAGAAATATTAAATCTATTAATTAAAAATATAAAGCAAACAAATATTTATACAAAATTTATCTTTTAGCGGTGATTCTCAAAAAATTTCCGACGTGGGATAAATCAGAATTTAGTAAAACTGGAACAAACTGGTTCAGACTCGGCAATCAAAGAGCGGGAAACCAACCCAAACAAGTCAAGAAAAACGCACCAGTAGTGACTTCTCATGAAGGCTAAGCATTTTAATTTTCTCAAGAAACCATCGGTACAGTACAAATAGTATTGGCCAACTAGAAATGCTACGGAATATTAAAAAGTTACGCAAAAAAAAAAGTATAAATTAAATTTGTGGGCTAGTCACCAATCCAAAGAGCAAAATTGGCAATTATTAACTTGATTATTAATAGTTGTCAAAATATAACAATTGCATTCTAGCTTGTAATTAGCAATTTTACTTTATAGATTGTTTCCACTAGAATTTTATTAAAAAAAAATAATATCTATTTGTTTATCATATGTTGACTTCTAAGGTATTATTAAAAAGATTAAGTTTAATGTGCCAGTCTATGATCTAAAAAGTTAAAATAGCCAATTATTGACTTTCTTGATACAGGTTATCAAAACAGAATGATTGCATTCTAGCATGTAATTGGCATTTTTAGTATCTAGATTGTTTCCACCAGAATTTTATAAAAAGATAAGAATAATTTTTATTTTTTTGTTTAGATTGATAAGTTTGCTTCTGTACTGCGCACTATTGTGACTAAAATGAAGTTTTATATGCTAGTGTACAGTCCAAAAAGTGAAAGCATCCTATTGTTGACGTTTTTACTAATGATTATTAAAATACAATAGTTGCGATAAATCCTAGAATCGGAGTTTTCACTTTTTGGACTGTATTCACTAGAATTTAAAAGAAAATTACAATAATTTTTATGTTTTTGTTTAAATTCATATAAGTTGACATTTCAAATGCGCGATATTGTGAAAAAAATTAAGTTTTGTTTTCTCGTCTCCAATCCAAAAAGTAAAAATACGCAATTTTTGACATTCTTAATAATAGAAATTGAAATATAAGTTGCCTTAAAATTGGCAATTGTGATGTTTACTTTTCGGATTATTTTTAAAACAGATTTTTGAAGAAAGATCCCCGTGTGGAAATTTCCCGGTTTGACCCTGTTTCAACAAAGTTTCTGGCCGGGCGCTAATCATGCAATATTTTCGTCAATGTGCCTGAACGGGCGCTGACCGGGTGCTGACCGGGCCGTGGTTGAGCATTTTTTGTTTGTTCAAGGCCCTGTCGGGCAATATTTTTGCCAAGCCGCCTAACCGGGCGCTGGCCGGGTGCTAGTTCGGCAATTTTGTCACGAGAAAGTCGAACCGCAAGAGGCAGACGCGGGTGATCTGAACATAGATACGAGTTAGCTCATCTAATAATTTCTGACACAACCTCAAATTCGTTGTCACTTTCCTTGATCTCAAAAGAACCCTGGTCCGTAGACAGAACCGAATTCGTTCAAAAAAAATGAGATTGATCGGACGAAGAAGACGAAATGGTCACGATGAGAGTTCTACCACTGCAGACGAATCTGGGTCAGAAATTCAAGCTAGACCTACGGACAGTGATGATAAATATGATTTCTTTTTTCGTGCTGGATTTTATGCATCTCTGTTGCCAAGGGATTATGAAAAAACTGATCGAGTATTGGATGTCAGGCAATCTCAATTATAAATTAAGTGTTAGAAATAAAATCGAACTCTCTAATCGTCTGGGATATATTAGATGTCAAATTCCACGCGAATTTCAGCGGAAAACGCTATAATAAGCTATAAGGAGTGAATCCTGTAGCCCTGTCAAAAAACTCGTAGGGCCATAGTCGGACAAGCCGATCAGATCCCCGCCAAGCATTCTGACTGGGTCACGGCCAACCGAGCGTGACGATTCTGGTCGGGTACCGGCCAAAACGCCCGGCCAGAACCCGGTTAAAAGCCGGGCTTCCCGGCTCGTACCCGGCCAGTTTCCGGGATCACTTTCCACACGGGTCGATAAGTTTCTTTTTGTTTACTATATGATAAGTTAAATTAGCAAATAAGCTCAGTACTATTCAAAATTAAGATAAATAAATAGTTATCTCATTTGAAATCGAACATTGTCTGACCTATACTTTCACTATCACAAAAATTTCAATAATTTTTTCTAAAAATGGGAATTTCTTCTTATGTCAGTTGGACGTCACATTTTTGTAAGCATTCGGACGTAATTTTACGTCACTATGACATCAGAGTTATGTCATCTAGAAAGATCTTCAGATTAACAGTTATGTCAGTTGGACGTCATATTTTCTTAAGGGGAGGCACCAGTCGAATTTGACCGATCGATCTAGAGAATTCTAAATTCTCGAATATCTCCGAAACGGGGGTATCAATCGGATTGTCCTTGCGGCAGCCGATGTTTGAGGAGTAATGACGTCGAGTTTTCTGGTAAAATGCATGAAATCTTTATTTTTTTTTTTTTTTATGCGTCGAAAAATGCGGGCGGGTGACTTATTTCGACTAGCATCAGTGCCCACGCATCATTGACGCGGACAAAAGTATGTAACAACAAGTCTACACGGTATGACGAGCACACCCATTACAAAACATCTTCGTTCCATGCAGTAATAAAGTAGAAAAGTGCAATTCAGATTTCGTTGTAATTAGCGATTGAAAGTTGTTGGGCCGCCATGGTAAATGGTTGGGTTGTCATGGCAATCCTTAGTTTCCGAGATGCCCGAGAAAGAAAGGACAGCGCAGAGTCGTTTCGTCGGTACTGCAGACGGTGGACTACATTGTTGCATCTCGGAAACTAAGGATTGCCATGACAACCCAACCATTTACCATGGCGGCCCAACAACTTTCAATCGCTAATTAAAACGAAATCTGAATTGCACTTTTCCACTTTATTACTGCATGAAACGACGATGTTTTGTAATGGGTGTGCTCGTTATACCGTATAGACTTGTTGTTACATACTTTTGTCCGCGTCAATGATGCGTGGGCACTGATGCTAGTCGAAATAAGTCACCCGCCCGCATTTTTCGACGCATAAAAAAAAAAAAAATAAAGGTTTCATGCATTTTACAAGAAAACTCGATGTCATTACTCCTCAAACATCGGCTGCCGCAAGGACAATCCGATTGATACCCCCGTTTCGGAGATATTCGAGAATTTAGAATTCTCTAGATCGATCGGTCAAATTCGACTGGTGCCTCCCCTTAAGTATTTGGAAGCAACTTTATATCACTATGACATCAGAGTTATGTCATTTTAAAGTCAGTTAAGTCATAATGATGTCAATCGGATGTCATATTTACGTCATCCACATTACGTAAGAATCTTACGTCAGGAAGTGGGAAATTATGACTCATATGAGCGGATCCACGTCACTTCACTCAAAAAAAAACCGTCAAGTCACGGATTTTTGCGCCATTCAATACATCTGTAGTACTATGGAAAAAAAAAGTACAATTTGGAGGATTTCGAAAAATTCTCAAAAATGGCGGAGTTAGAGGCATGTGAATTTTTGTGCACCACTTTGTTTGAAAATTCATATCTCCGAAAGTGTTCATCGGAGCGGAAAGATCCTTGGATCGTTTTGTTCGGAAAAGAATGCGCTTTCGTACGATAAATCATATTTTCAAAAAAAAAAAATTCTTTCAATATTTTTTTGGCGTTTTAATTTTTGATTTCGCTGCCATTTCTAAAGGGCTTACAGAAATTCATGGAGGTAATTTTTTTTGGATACCTGAATCCTTCCCCTTCAATCCTAAAAAAAAAATTTATGGAGAAAATACCTGGGCAGGAGATAGAAAATAAAACGTGTCGTCGCGCGTCACCGCGCGCGCTAATCCACGTCCGCGCTACTCCGGCAAGCTCGTTGTATTGCGTAGTCAAGTTAAATTTCATTTAATGCTCTTCTACTTACCCAGGTTATCCATTCTCCGAAAATAGTCTTGTAATTACCTGACACCTTCCGTATCCGTCTGTGGTCATATTTTCTCGGAGTTATACCTGTGCCTGTGTATTACCTATATCGGTTCTGAAAATTCCAGTACGGTTATGGTTCGTTGAACACACCTGTGCTGGAATTATATTTGATTCCATTTCACTTGGTTTGTGCTATATACAGGGACTTTCTGTGGTGGCGGCACAGCTAGTTCCATCAAACACACGCACGTTTCGTCCGTGTGCCAGGGATACCAACCGAAAAAAAGAATGATGCAGCTTGAACAGAGCAAAGAGTATAGCAACCATAAGCGTGAAGTCTTCGGTTGTCACATGGACGAAGCGAGCTTGTGTGTAGTGGCGGTGGCTAATGGAACTAACTGTGCCGCCACCACAGAAAGTCCCTGTATAACTGATGGATCTTGTGCAATATTTTGGTGGCTCTGAAAAGGGCCGATGTTTTTCACGGTGGCTTGTTGGATGACATTTACTAGGAAACCTCTGTTTAAAATTAATTCATAATTTTCATCGTATCAAATTTTTCTGAGGCGGAAAATAATTTTGTTCTGACGAGTTTATGAGATATTGGAATGACCGCATGCAATTTCAAAGTGCCACGAACTGTCAATGCTTTATCGAATCGATTTTGTAAAATAGATTCTTCCGCTTGATGTTCTGCAGACGTACAGTACGCAAAAGATATACTTCGAAAATAAGAACATGCCCAAGTATATAGATCCAGCGGTGTTTGAATAGGATCGGAATTGCCAATCAGTTGTAAACTCGCGATATGCGGACAATAAGTGTCATCCACCGAATGATCGCGAAAAACATCTGCTCAAGATCCATCAGTCATATAGCACAAGCCGAGTGAAATGGAATCAAACTTAATTCCAGCACAGGTATGTTGAACGAACCATAACCGTACCTGGAATTTTCAGAACAGGCATATATATTATATATACAAGTATACAATTGTATAACTCCGAGAAAACATGACCAGTAGACGGATACGGAAGGGCTAAGGTGGTAAAATAACCATTTTCGGAGAATGAATAACCTGGGTAAGTAAAGAAGCATCATATGACATCTCCACTACGTAACACAACGAGCTTGCGGGAGTAGCGCGGACGTGGATTAGCGCGCGCGGTGACGCGCGACGACACGTTTTATTTTCTATCTCCTGCCCAGGTATTTTCTCCATAAATTTTTTTTCTTTAGGATTGAAGGGGAAGGATTCAGGTATCCAAAAAAAATGATCTCCATGAATTTCTGTAAGCCCTTTAGAAATGGCAGCGAAATCAAAAATTAAAACGCCAAAAAAATATTAAAAGAATTTTTTTTTTTGAAAATATGATTTTTCGTATAAAAGTGCATTCTTTTACGAACAAAACGATCCAAGGATCTTTCCGCTCCGATGAACACTTTCGGAGATATGAATTTTCAAACAAAGTGGTGCACAAAAATTCACATGCCTCTAACTCCGCCATTTTTGAGAATTTTTCAAAATCCTCCAAATTGTACTTTTTTTTCCATAGTACTACAGCCCGTGTAGAAATTTATATCGGGATCTGGTCGGGTCCCGACCAGTCAGTCCCGTTTCAAGTCGGGCGCTGGTCAGGATAACTAGCCAGAATCCAGCCAGTCGTGTCACGCTAATTCATTAAGTTGCTGGCCAGTCACACCGATTTGTCCCTAGCCGGGATCTGGCCAGGCACTAGTATCGGGCCGGTACGAAGATTTTATTCCAAAAATAATCAATAATATACACTAGGGTGCTTCAAGAAAATTTTTTTTTTTTTTTTTTTCGTTCGCCACCCCTCAAATGTTAGTGGTTTAGAAGAAAAAAATCCTCCCCAAAAATGGTCTCTCTAACTCAACTCTAAGAGGTCGCTCTTTTCATTTTAATTTCCCATTTACTTAACATTGGAAAATTTGTTTTTTCATTAAAAGTTAAATTACTCGCAAGCTACTTGATATTTTTCGGATTGATGCATAGATCCTCAAAGCTGATTCTATAAGCTTTCCAAAACCGCATAATAAAAAATAAATAAAAAAACAAAAAATAATAATAATTCATGATTTCTTTAAAAATCAGTACTTTTCAGATGGCTGAAATTCGTGTTTTCATTATGATAATTATGCATTATTATAGGGTTTTGGAAAGCTTCAAGAATCAGCTTCAAGGATCTATGCATGAATCCGAAAAATATCAAGTAGTTTGCGAGTAATTTAACTTTTAATGAAAAAATAAATTTTCCAATGGTAAGTAAATGGGAAATTAAAATGACAAGAGCGACCTCTTAGAGTTGAGTTAGAGAGACCATTTTTGGGGAGGATTTTTTTCTTCTAAACCATTAACATTTGAGGGGTGGCGAACGGAAAAAAAATAAAAATTTTTTTTTTTTGAAGCACCCTAATATACACCATCACATATCGACGCTCTAATTAGCAAAGTAGCTATAACTCCACTTTTTTCGAAAATCGTTTTTTTGTATTTTCTGTTGAGAAATAATATTTCATATTCAGAAAATACGAATCATTCTAATAAAGATAACCAACGAACATGCGACGAGTCAGTACATCACCGAGGAACTGCTAGCTTGTAAATAATTTCGCAAATAAACATAACTCTGAATCTGCGATCAATTCGTAACTTTATCACGACTTTATTACGAATTAATATCGTTTGACATTTGTTGGTTACCTTTGTTACAATTAGATTCGTAAATTTTACCCCGACGGTTGTTTAGACCCGAATATATAACGTTGCAAATAAACAGAAATCGACATCTGCAACAATTCGCTAATTCGTTACCACTTCTTCGCGAATGAATATCGATGCCCTTTGTCTTACTAGTTATATTACGATCAACCTCAAATATGTCATTCTATCACTTGATTCTGACCAAACGACGTGACAGTTGCCGCTATATCGTCTGTAGATGCAGTCGTTCGACTGTTCCTATACGACAGCGTTGCCATAAATATTATATAAATATTATTATAATTATAATATTATATAATTATAATATTATTCATAAATATTATTATTATTATTTATGAATATTATCCAAAGTTATAGTAACCGCAATTAAGTTTCGGTCAAAGATAGTACGGCCAGAGTCTGACTAGTACCCACCAAGGTGATATGAAAAATATCCCAATCAGCCCCCGTTTAGTATCCAGTAAGGTTTTTTGGTAAATCAAAACTATCCCGACCAGTACCTGATCAGTACCCGATCAGGAATCTTGATAGAAAATATCCTGACCAGCACACGACTAGCGCCTTACTTCTGATCGGGCTAAGTGGGGCTATTTCTACACGGGAGATGTATTGAATGGCGCAAAAATCCGTGACTTGACGGTTTTTTTTTTGAGTGAAGTGACATGGATCCGCTCATATACCTATACCGAACATAGATTTTAAAAAAGTAAAAAACCGTTTACACTGTTTGCAGGGGCTAGATAATTCCGACTGAAATAATCGAAATACTTTTATAGAAGAAATCTACAAAAATAAATTCAGCTCAACACCCTATTTCGTCATCCCCGAAAGAATTCTTAAGCGAGTAATTCGCTTAAGCGAGTAAGGATAAAGAAAATCAGTCTAGTGCCGCCGATAACGACATTACAGACTGCGAAAATGAAAGTACACCGAAAGGTCCGACGGGTATAGACAGTCTGCATACGCCTGGTGACATGGAGGAAAATCAAAGAAAGGTAGTAACATCTGAGAGACATAAAAATGTATTATTCATTCAGTCATTCAAAAATAAATACCTTGCTAATGTATGCTTCGGTCTCGTCATAGAATTCGCAAAGAGGATTTCACTGGGTAAATCTTGAGCAAAAACAGGATCAAAATTTCCTTTAATCAGCATTTCCTGAAAAAAACAGCTAGAGAAATTTCGATTCCGTTTTTTATGAAGATTTACCCTGTAAAATCTTCGTCACAAATCCTGTGACACCCTGTATATCTATATAAATTTTTTGTTTGTTTTTTAAAGGAAATAGCGAGTGCTGGTTCTCAGGGCCGGATTTAACGTGTAAGGGGCCTGGGGCTACACACATTTTTCGGGGCCCTGCATAGGAATTTCATTCAGTAATTCGTTTTAAAGAAGCCTTCAAATTTTTTTTTTAATGCAAGTGGCACTTTTGGGGGCCCCTGAGCATGCGGGGCCCGGGGCTATAGCCCCTGTAGCCCCCCCCTAAATCCAGGCCTGCTGGTTCTTCAACAATTATATTACGTACACACAATCGAAAACAAGGAAAGTTACAAAAAAAACGTTTACAAATGGACAGATCCTCTGAGACGGAGAGCGAGGACGAAATAGATGAGCAATATTTGAATACTAACGAGCTCGTCAAACCATCAAAGCTCTATAAACGAATGATGGAAGGTATAACATACGGTTAAACTACACGGAGAGAAATTCATGGTAAATTATAATTTGAATTTGCGGTATGTAACGAAACTCAAAATTTGCAGGCAACCATAAACTTGTGGAAAAGTTGGATGTTATCTGTAAGAAGCTCGAAAAACCGCGGAAACGACGGCACAGAGATAGACAGTCTTCCAGCAGTGACTCGTCAAGTGATTCCAGTACTGACGACCCTAAGGTGAATGGGTTACAATAATGTTGTAAAAGTTCTATTGCAGAGATCTTGCAGTGCAATGCAATCACAATGAGATTTAGCAATGTTGCTGGGACATTGCTGCAACTTTACATGCTGTATGGGTTGATAATCACTAAACTGGCGTTCTTTCTTCAGCCAAAACGCATTGGCGCAAGAGGTAGCCGCGTTAAAATCACAGATGCGCAATGGCGATCGGCAAGGTCACAGACGTCATACACTGCTATGGGTGCAACCCTTCTGATGTCCCTATTTCCCATAGAGATTTTACTTAACAGTAATTTGAGAGGAGGGCACTGCAAAAGTGGTGGCTCCGAGAATAGTCCACGCTATCGAGCACTGGACAAGAAAAAGGTCGATGCGATATATTGTAAGAATTATTTATATCTTGATAAAAAAAATGGCATGTCAGAGCAAACATTCATATTTACGATTGGTTGTTTTGGTAGGGGAATCCGAAAATTTTTATCTACTCGCGTCAAATTCGATGCGAAACGTATCATTATTCAGAAACGATCAGTACGGGCAATATTGCATTGCACTAAATTACAGGAGTTATTTATTTTTCAGTTATGAATGTAAATGAACAAAATCCTTACAAATTTCGCCGGAAGTGCGGCCATATTTAGAAAAACTTTATCTGTCTATATCTACGTTATCGTGCACTTTAGGCCAAAAATTGTAACAACATTTCTTGTAGGTAATTGAATTTCATATCTTTTTTCTGAAATAATTTTTTTTTTTTGTATCACTTATAGTTTACGACTTAGGATTCATTCATTTACTTGAGAAAAACAGAATTTTTTTTTTTTAATTATTCAACAATAAAGATAGTAACTTTAACTACCTATAAAAAAGGTAATTGCGATTTTCCGCCCAAAGTGCACGATAACAGAGCTATAGACAGATACAGTTTTTTATAACAATGAAAGACATACCATATAGGCACATATAGGCAGATACAGTTTGTCTAAAAATAGCGGCACTCCAGGGTCGAAATTTGTAAGGATTTTGTTTACTTATATTCAGTACGTGATACTGAACGTAATTTTAAGAAATGGACTCCTGTAATTTAGTGCAAAGCGCACAATAGTCCACTAAAATAAAGCCTGAAATCGTTGTTTTTGTCTGCAAGGCTGCTTTTTTGTGACACGTTGTATTTTGGTCGCCTGAAACTCCCCGAGAAGTGTGAAAGTGATACCCTTCCGAGAAGGGTTGGAAAAAATTAAAAGCTATCGCAAAAACGGATTTTTCAAAATAACTGGATAACAACGAATTAAATTATCATTCTCTGTTGTGCCTTCGGTCTCTTTTGTACCTTTGACACGGGTTTCATTCGTTTCGTTTCATTTCATTCCATTTCATTTCAATCTCTCTTCAATTTTATTTCTCTTCATCCATCTCTCTCTCTCTTTTTATATCTCCATTCTTCTTTGTTTCATTTGGGTTATCCATCGCTGTACTGTATACACCTATACGAACTTGTCTATTCGCTGGACAAAATCTTAACTAGCAGTTATTTGGAAAAATCCGTTTTTGGGGTAGATTTTAATTTTTTTTCAACCCGTCTCGGAAGGGTAGCACTTTCACACTTCTCGGGGAGTTTCAGACGACCAAAATACCACGTGTCAAAAAAAGCAGCCTGGCAGACAAAAACAACGATTTCAGGCTTTATTTCACTGGACTACAAGAGTTCCGGGCTTCCCTATTGCCTGTACCCAGCGCCGGCAAGTTTTGTCTTGTCTGTGTTGTCACGACAACACACAGAATCCTAGTAGTGTGGAATTACAACACACGAAATTTCATCATTGCAACTGAAAATTCATGAATTTGAACCAATTATTATTATTTTTTTTTTTGTAATTTTTCCTGTAATTCTTGAACAGTCGTTTTCCGCGCTCAAAAGGTTGAAAACTTATTTAAGATCAACCATGACTCAAAACCGGCTAAACAATATAGCCGTTTTGCACGTCCATAAAGAATCGACGGAAAATCTGGACTACGGAGAGCTGATTGATGAGTTTGTTTGTCGAATTGCGATTAGGAGGGCGACCTTCGCCATGGACGAATTAAAAATATGAAAAAACCAAATCGGTTTTCTCCCCCCCCCCCCCCCCCCCCCAAACGTGACTTGACAACACACGAGAATTCGGTAACTTGCCGGCACTGCCTGTACCAGTTTCAGTATTTTTAAAATGAATTTCAATAAAAGTTGCAACAATCAATGATTTTGGTTTGAACGACATATAATTGAAAGATTTTTATTTTCTAGATGCAGTAGAAGAGAAACATCGTAAAACGTTCAACAAAACGGGTCTTGGAATTGCTATAAACAATAAGCTAGTTTCTCTACGCAGGGCGGTAAAAAAAGCTTCGAATGAGGTACATATCAGAAGGATTTATTTACGCACACCATTTTGATTTCGTTAGTTTCATTTAGTTTATCCCGCTTTCATTATGGTTATTCGATATCACGTTCTTAGTGAAAACTTTGATTTCGTTCCACTGCTTTTACATCAGCGAGTTATTTGCCTTTTGTGAGGAAGCTTGGTTAATTAATAGCTATAACTACGTTCTACATTCGCTTTTAATTACATCCCTCGTTTATATCTTGAAAAATCAGTTATGCATTGCAGGGAACCTGAAAAGTATGAACACTGAAGCGCTGGAACACAGAAACGTCGGCATCCAAGACTTGTTTTATATTAAGGGGGAGCCTATACCAAAATTTGGAAAAAAATGGTTTTCCATTTTTCAAAGGTGTAGACAACTTTCATTTCATTCCTTGCAGTGCAGCGCAGAAGAGGTTCTGCGAAAGGTTCCTTGCATCTACACTTTCATAGTATAAGATTGAATTTTTTCTGTAAATAGATACTATACTATCATTCAGAACTTGTTGTAGGGTTTTTTTAATTGGACCTTTTCTACACCTTTGAGAAATGAAAAACTATTTTTTTACAAATTCCAGTATAGGCCCCCCTTAAATCTTCTTATTCATATAAAAATATGTATAACAAAATTGTTTGACTCATAAATAACGTTGTTAAACTTTTTACTTGAATCCAATTCCTACTCCATCTGCCGGCTTTGTTGGTTAGGTGATCTACATGGGACAGATATAAGACTTACATCAACCGTAAATATTTAACATATATTTTGTGCGTAAGTAATGTATGTATCGTCTATATGCAAGTGTGTGTAGATTTGTAGAGTTCATATACAAACGGCTTATATGACGCGTACATGTATGTAAATGTTTCGTATGCATACGACTTGCACATGACATGTAAAATCCATATCTTAAATATACATTTTCCATGTATACGCACTTACGTGAGATTTATATAGTCCCTATATGGCTTATGTAGTTTGCATATATGTAATATATAAGAAAAAGCGACGAAAAGTTGTATATGTTATTTATATGTATAATGTATGTGCATATATGTAGCATATATGTTACACATATAATTTTTATACAGGAACTATATTTTTCATATGTATGTTGCATATAAATTTTTTCATGGGGGTGTTATCAAGTCGAAAACGGAAGAACGGAAATTATTTTACCCTGTTAAGCGGATAGGCGTTGATAGATTAAGGCAGGACAGCGATTATTTGGCAGAAGATATCGATTATCGTCACATGAAGGGAAAATCTCCCTTGCTTCGACTCAAAATAGGTCTGAAATCGCAATTCATACTAGATTCGCTACATTTGATATACTTTGGAGTGATGAAAAGAGTGCTTGTAAAACAATCGAGGGAGATCGAAATTGCAAACTTTCACGACAAAACCTAGCTTCAATAGATTATAACATACAAATTATACGGCCATACGTAACAGCAGACTTCGGTCGAAAGCCTCGTAGCCTATGTAATCTAAAACGATGGAAAGCCACCGAGTTTCGATTTTTTTTATTGTACGCTGGTCCGGTCATTACATTTAATATCCTCGATGATGTCAAATATCGTCACTTTTTATTAGTCCATACGGCGATCACCATTTTGTCAAAAAAATCCCTGATTTCTTCACATATTAATGTAGCAAGGCAAGCAATTAAACTGTTCATTGTAGTCTGCTGATATATATGGTCGCTTTTTTGTTGTCTATAATATCCACTCTTTACTGCACATCTGTGATGATGTGGAGAAATACGGGCCATTAGATTCCTACAGTACTTTTCCTTTCGAGAGTTATCTTAATCAGATTAAACGACGTGTTCGTTCGAAGAAGGTACCTCTTCAACAAATAAGTAACAGGGTTGCTGAGTTGGAAAATTTGGATACTGAATTTGAAGATTTGACAACGGATTTCATTCCTAAGCAAGTGCGGTACCCGCACCCTAACGTATATGACTACTTTGAATGTGAGTCGCTCACTCGTGGCAATTTTAAGGGGTTACATGGGTTTCGTGGGTTCAAAAAATCGATTTTTTTTTTTTTGGCTTATTAATTTCTACAACATCTCAAGAATATTATCCTAAATTTTCAAGTCGATCCGAATAATAGTTTCGGAGATACAGCCTTTGGAAGGTGTGCTCTCCAAGTCAGATATAGACGGGTAGCGCGCCTCAGGTACAGTGAGCAGCTGCTCGTCTATCGTTTGTCTATTAATGTTGTATATTATTTTCACTTTCCAAGGACAACTATTTTGAAATATTTTAATTGGTGATTACTCCTCGAAGGATGAGGTTCATTTGAGGTTATCCCAATTTGAGTTTCTATCATAAGACTTATTAGAAACGTGGTATTATTAGTGGTTATCTAGTGTCAGTTGTGAAGTTGATAAACAATGCATAAAATTTCAAGAAAACAGTTAACCATTGGAGCTTGTAGAAAAGATAGACCGAGAAAAAGGAGACAGTCCTTTAATCCTAAAGATCCGGAAACTGATGATAGTTCCTTCACGAGCATCTCAGCAAAAAAACTAAAAGGTGATGATAAAGAGCACGTGCCAGAAGAGGACACGCTCCAATATTCAATCATAGATTTTGCCTTGGTTTTCTCAACTCTCTCATCGTTTCTGCGGTGTTCTAACATTATTAAAAATAAACATGAAGATCAATTGTGTAATGGTAACGTACAGTTTAAGCAATGTTCGAAATTTGGTCTGGGATTTAAAATCGTAGTAGAATGTGAACGATGTGATCCGAAATATATTTTATCTTGTCAAAAAATCGGAAGAATGTATGAACTAAATCGCCGGTTCATTTTTGTTATGAGAATATTGGGCTTAGGGCTCGCCGGATGCAAGAAATTCTGCGGCTTGATGGACATAAGCAGTTCATTTCTCAACCAGTCTACATACGATTTTTATATTGATAAAATACATGAGTGTATTGAGACAGTTACTCAAACTCTATTCTCATCTGCTGCTCAAGAAGAAAAACAATTAACAAGTCTTGAAAACGATTTACAAGATACGACAGATGTGATTGTTTCCGGTGACGGTACCTGGAAGAAACGTGGTTTCTCATCACTATATGGTGTGTGTTCACTAATCGGATATTATTCGGGAAAGGTGTTGGATGTGTTGGTGAAATCTTCTTATTGTAAGATATGTGAAAGCTGGAAAAAAAAATTAGACACTGCAGAATATGAAGAATGGAAAGAAGAACACATTGAAACAAATCAATGCACCGCCAATCACACTGGAGCATCAGGAAACATGGAAGTCTCATCGATTATTGAAATGTTTAAACGCTCGATTGTCAAACATGGACTGAGGTTTGTAAATTATATAGGAGATGGGGATTCGAAAACCTACTCTGGTCTTCTCAAAGCCCAACCTTACGGTGACGATTTTGTTATCAATAAAAAAGAATGCGTTGGACACGTGCAGAAAAGAATGGGGACCCGTTTGCGTCAGTTAGTAAAGAAAACAACTGAGGAAAAAATAGTAAAAGATAAAAAAACACAAAAAAAAACTCTTTCTGGCAAAGGTAAACTGACAAGTAAACTAATAGACAAATTAACTGTTTACTATGGTTTGGCGATAAGAAGAAACTGTGAATCAGTAGAAAAAATGAAAGACGCTATATGGGCTACCTATTATCACTATAGCTCTACAGATAAAAAACCTCAGCACGATAACTGCCCAAAAGGTCCAGACTCTTGGTGCGCTTGGCAACGAGCATCAGCTACAAATACTCTTTCATCATTTCAACATGAGTATACTTCATTGCCAGATGAAGTTTTGATTGCTATGAAACCAATATATGAAGATCTCAGTAAGGATGAGCTTCTGGAACGGTGTGTTGGTGGTTTCACACAAAATAACAACGAGAGCTTCAACCAGTTGATCTGGAAAATTACTCCAAAAATACTTCCTGCTGGTTCAAAGATTGTCAATATTGCGGCATTGGTCGCTGCTTGTATCTTCAATGAAGGAACATCAGCTTTATTATTGATTATGCACGGTATGGATTTGAAATTAGGCCGAAACTCCCACGAATATGCCCGAATTTCGGATGAAAACCGTGTGTGCGCAGCCGAAAAAAAATCTGCGAGCAAGACTCGCGAAGCTAGAATCCGTCATCGACAGGAGCAAAAGGATGCCCTGGACATTGCAACTGCTGCAGGATCTTTACTTTATGGCCCAGGAATCGACGATTCACTGTAAGTTACAAAAAACATTTTTTTTATCACTTTTATTGTTACTCAAAACTTTAAACGCGTTTTTCTCGGAACTGTGTTTTCAAAGTCGGTTGTCAAAATTTCTCGAAAACTACTCAACCGATCTTGATGAAATTTTACACAGGTGTTCGAGATACAATTTACTCGTGCTTGAACGAAGGATTTTTTTTTTTTTCAATTACAACTATTTAAAAAAAAAAAAATGTCAAGCAAATTTGACCGAAATTTTAATTTTTTTGGAAAAATGTCTGCCAAAATTCCAATTTTTACTTTTTTTTTATTTCCTTCGTTCAAGCACGAGTTTATGGTCTTAACTAAAACACGTATTTTTGTTTTTTCATTTTAGATGATCCTGGCAGGAGTTATCCTGACAACGCGGACGCACCTTTTTTTAGAAGGGTCACCGGAAATGACGTCGCAATGGCGGAGTTTTGATTTTTTTTTTTTGAAAATCTCAGAAATTGTTCTTTGAATGTGTATCTATAAGACAGAAAAAAGTTTGAATTGAATAATTCATTTTTTATATAGAAAAAAAATTATTGAAAATACGCCTTTTTTTACCCGACGAAACCCATGTAACCCCTTAAAATATCAACGAAACGTCCAGATGATGTCGTGACAGTTGGTCGATCGGTGTACGTTATCAATAAAATCCTTTTTATCGACGGAAGATATAAATGCATTGGTACTTCGTTCAAATATGTACATAGCTTATATCGTTATCCAATACGCTCATCTGAATTGGGAATCTATTTTGTGAAAAGTTTTGGTAATTCCACCACTTTCTTTGTTGATGAAATATTGACTAAATGCATACGGTTTCCTTTCAAAGACGGATTTGCAATTTTCCCTTTACTTCATTTTTAAGGCGACCCATGACAAATTTGATTACACAAGAATGCCATAAATTCGTTTACATAAAAATGTCTTAATGGAATAGTCATCACGTGATTGACGTATACGAAATAATTTTTAGAACATGTAATTATATTATGCACCCTATGACTTCTATGAATTAGAGTACAAGTGTTCATTTTTCTCTTTGTGTTCATGTATTGTTCACTAAGTTCCTATCCACACGCACCGAATTCGACAGACATGTATGCTGTTCTGGGATTTTTGAACGGACACGAGCGGGAATGCGCGATAGTTCCATTGCTGTGGCTGGTTGATAATCAAGAAAAATGCTACTGGCCAAAAACAAAAAATGAACAAACATTCAGGAAGCTTGTCAAGGAATGTACGCCTTATCGAACCAACTGGCCAAAATGCCCAGTCCATAGACTACTGGAAACACAAGGTACACACTAAAAATTATTATAAAAAGTCATGTAGTTAGTGTAATAACGTATTATTATTGACACACGACCGGTCGAACCAACTTATTGATTACAATTATTTAACATTGGAGAAGTAGTAGTGCGGATGACCAATCCTGGATTATTCCTCAGTCATCAGCGCACCAGTTATGTGAATCACATTGTTTGCACATCATAAAAATATTCGGAGCTAGAAACAATTTTTTTTCAATCATTGGATGGTTTCGTTTGTGAATTGAGCTGGAACAGGCACAATTAATACAGTCAGAAATAAATATTCCACACATTTTCTACGGTAGTAGTATATTAGGGTGGCCCAAAAAAAAACAATATTTTTTTTTTCGAATTACCTACGAAAATATGTTAGTTTATCATGTTTTAAGAGCCCCCTCCAAAGCGCAGCTCAAAAAAAAAATCTTAAGAGTTCGCTCAAGATTTTTAAAAATTTCCAAAAACGTCGAAAATCGACTTTTTTTAAAAATTTTTTTTTCTCCTTATTTCACTATTTTCTACTATGAAAATGATCAGGATCCTGAAATTTTCAAGTTGATATTTTGATATTTAAAGGTCGCTCAAGATTTTTTTCAGTTTCCAAGTAGAGTACCTTAGACCTTTTCGAGCGACTTCTGAACATGAACATCATTGACCCTTTTTTTTTATTTCTTGAAATTGACATACTAAAGAATAGAAATAAGGCTGGAGAGATGCAAAAAAGAAAACTTCGAGACGATTTTCACTATTAAAATGTAATTGACGGAAATTTATAACTTTTTTTTAATAGTGAAAACCGTCTCGAAATTTTTTTTTTGCATCTCTCTAGCCTTATTTCTACTTTTTAGTATGTCGACTTCTCGAAAAAAAAAATAGGTCATTAATATTCATGTTCAGAAGTCGCTCGAAAAGGTCTAAAGTACTCTACTTGGAAACTGAAAAAAATCTTGAGCGACCTTTAAATATCAAAATATCAACTTGAAAATTTCAGGATCCTGATCATTTTCATAGTAGAAAATAGTGAAATAAGGAGAAAAAAAAAATTTAAAAGAAAAAAGGCGATTTTCGACGTTTTTGGAAATTTTTAAAAATCTTGAGCGACCTCTTAAGATTTTTTTTTTCGAGCTGCGCTTTGGAGGGGGCTCTTAAAACATGATAAACTAACATATTTTCGTAGGTAATTCGAAAAAAAAAAATATTGTTTTTTTTTGGGCCACCCTATAGTATATACAACTAGTTTACGCTAAATCTTTTCCAGTTTCTGATTGCAGGCAAAGTGTATATTTATATCAATACGTAAGTCAAATAAGCAGACGCCTCGAATTCACGCTGCAAAACATGACACCTAAGTGAATTTAAAGTATCATGCTCTTCAGCGTAAATCTCAGATGTCTGGCAATATATTTAACTCTCGTATAGATGTGTTTAGCGGATCGTACGTCAATGAAAATGTACACATGATACAAGTGTTATGAAAGCAAAACCCCTGGTTTGTTCAAACTAATATCATCAACAAGTTGTGATCGTCATTATGCCGGGATTCCGGACAATCGATGCGTAGCATTCTTAAGATAACGATCAAGTTGTTTTTTTTTTTTTTTGTTTTTGAAAAATCCCAATATTTATTACAAGGTCTACACCCGACATCCAGTGTTAATGTGGTTTGTGAATGGAATTGATCCATGCTCTTGATTTTATTTCAGCTGATTATCATATTGCTATGGAACGATTGAACCAAATTTTGGATCACGGTACTTCAGAAGATGGAGGATCAACTATCAACGCCGTCACAATGAAGTCAACTGTTTGTAACGCTGAAAGCAACACATCTTCATCCGACCATGAGAAGTCCGAAGTGGAAACACGAAGGAAACGTAAGCATAAGAGCCATAAGCACCGGGAACCGAAAAAGAAGAAGAGTAAACGCAACAGAGTCCGAAATGAAAGCTCTCATGAGTCCTCCAATAGTAGTGAAGATGAAGACCACGAATTTTCGAATACGCCACTTGACCCATGCAATAATATTACCATCAGCAATTCATCCTTATCGTGCCGTACCTTAGCAGTCATGAATGCTAATCAGAAAGAAGGTTCATCTCTACCCATGACTCCAATATCTTCTCGTGTCTCGAATAGAAGTTCAATGGATTGTCATACAACTCCTGGACGCAACAGTCTACAAAAGCTCACTCGGAATGAGTCAAGTGTGATTATTCCTTCTTCATCCAACATGAGCCCATCAATACCGATTACAGTGAGAAGAATCGTCGGAGCAGGTCAGGTAAACGACAATAAAAACGACGGTTTGAAATTTCGACGTTTCGGCTGGGCCCAGCCAGCCATCTTCAGGCTACATTTATTAAGAGAAAAAACAAAAAAAAAAAAACAAAAGACTAGTTATAATTTGAATAAATTTTGACAGACCACGTAGGTAAATCCACCTACATCCACATATATGGATGGGTGGTCTGATAGTTAAATTACATACTACTGTCTAACTCACTTACTAATTAGATTCAAGAAAAGATATAATAATTGTGTCTATAAATCATAGAGGAATAAATTCTACATAAACTAATTCTTTGATTACTCACAATATGTTGACTATCTTGGCTCATGAGGTGTTATAGTATCGAAGCTTGGCGAGAAAGTGATTAGAAGGAAATACAGCAAATCAGTACGATATAGATGACAATCGATAGATAGTAAATACACAAATCGATATTTAAACCTGTGGGTTAGGTACTGACCTACATCCGCTATTTGATTTAAAGCCCACATCACTCCTAATAATATCCGAATATAAGTGGCTTAAATTCTGTATGTCGGTTCGTTTGTTGACAGTGTTATTGTTAGAGATGTGAATCATTTCCTTCACTAATCTTTTAAACCAATTAGGTTCCGAGTCGACTATTGTTGTATTTTCAAAGTCAAAACTATGGCCATTTAACAGAGCATGTGCAGCTAAAGCAGACCTTTCAGGATCACTGGATTTAATATCATATTTATGTGCATTTAGACGTTTTTTAAGATGTTGTGACGATTGACCAATATAACATTTTTGGCAGTCCTTACACGGAATCTTATATACCGTGTTGATTGAATCTAATGTAGGTGTTTTAGATTTTAATTTGGTAAAGGAGCTGCCTAGTGTATTCGTAATTCTGTACGTAACATGAATGTGTTCTTTACGAAGGATGTTTTCAACTTTTTGAGAAAGCCCATTTATAAAAGGTATCGAGCCGACTATTTTGTTGTTGTTGTTATAAGATCCAGAGTCCCAATCAATAGTGTTATACGATCTACGGATCCTTTGTTTTTTAATATCAGCTATGAGAGCTTCAGGATAACCATTATTCACCAAAATGTCATGTACGAGCTTCAATTTTTCAGTCTTAAATTTAGGATGTGCCAGTAACAGCGCTCTATCAAATAATTAGTCGGAGAGCTGGCGAGCAAATTCTGCAAGAGTTTTCTAAAGGCTCAATTTTCTACATACCATAGTATTGATGGTGTACAGGGTGGAAAGAAATTATTGGTCGCCACTTGGCCAGATGATTTTCCAGCTCGAGATCGCTGGAGATCTATCAAAACTCGTAGCCGCAAAATCGACCTTAACCATGCAATTCAAGGTCAAATTTTTTTATTGTCTTCGAAAATTCTACTTGTCAAGAGGAACAAAAGTGCCTGAGGAACCATAGGTCAAAAATGCTATCTTCTTGGTGAAAAGACAGCTCAAAGACAAAAAAAATCTTAAAAATTATATTTTCCTAAATATTGTTTGAAGGGGCTCAGAATAGATGATAAAATGATAAAAAAAAGCTCTTCATCGCTTAGCCGTAATCCGAAATCCTGTTGCGGGGCCTCGGCTACATCAAATGATTCCGCCAAAACGCCGAAACAGGATTTATTTTATGCACGATGGGGCACCACCACACTGGGGTCTCCGGGTCCGCGCTTTCCTGAATGATATTGTTGCAAAAGATGCTTGCGTGTATTAAGCGGGCAATGGGTACTCGAGAGTAATGAAGGAAGGCAGACACGAAATCAAATGAAACTGACAAAATTGGTTGTATTCAATCAAAATGCGTACACGTCTTGTCTAGTTGAGAGCTAGAGCAAGACTGACTTGTTTTACAATAATGTTTGTTTACCTAGCAACTGAGGTTCTTATATTTTAAAGGTATCTTTTATCATACAGGCTACTAGATGGGTTCGTATAATAGTTTAAATAGCTATGGGGGATTTATACCCGGCGTAACAATATGTTTGGTACCCGATGGATAGGACGACGTCCTGCGCCACACTTATAGCCCCCTCGATCCTCGGATCTCAATCCATTAGATTTTTTCTTTTGGGGAGCTTTGAAGGCGATCGTTTACCGATCTGGTAGGGCGATGAGGACGGTAGCTGATTTGCGACGCCGGGTAGACGAGGGCGTAGCAAGACTAATGTGAAACCAAGACCTTCTCGCCCGTGTTAGGACAAATTTCGAGGGAAGACTACGGGGGTGCTTGCGCGATGGCGGACGACATGTTGAAGCGGGAGTCCAAGCTCGTATGTTGATAACGATGAGAGCAAACGGTGCGATTCTTTGGGCCCCTCGTCCACGTTGCCCTCGCCAACACAACGAGGCAAACCAAGATTAAAGCACAAACAGTCAGCAAAGAGTGTTTGGAGTCATTAATTACCGCGGGAGTGACGAATCGTGGAGACCTGATCTCTGCACACAAGAACACAAACACACACACACACACTCACAGGACTCTGGACCATCGAACGAGAATGTGAAAAATCTACCCGTTACGCACTTATCCATCCACATTTCTGCAGTCAGAGTCGGGCAACGGTTCCTTTTTTTCATTATTTCCAATAAAAGTTCACGGCTAAGCGATAACGAGCTTTTTTCATGATTTCATCATCTATTCTGAGCCCGTTCAAACAATACTTAGAAAAATATAATCTTCAAGATTTTTTTCGTCTTTGAGCTGTCTTTCCACCAAGAAGATCGCATTTTTGACCTATGGTTTCTCAGCGACTTTGGTTCCTCTTGACAAGTAGAATTTTCGAAGACAATAAAAAAATTTGACCTTGAATTACATAGTCAAGGTCGATTTTGCGGCTACAAGTTTTGATAGATCTCCACCGATCTCGAGCTGGAAAATCATCTGGCCAAGTGACGACCAATAATTTCTTTCCACCCTGTACATGAGTCAGCACCCACTCGCAAAGTTAGGTAGCGCTGCGTTCGGCGGCGGCACGCTTTGAACTATGTTAAATCTCACATGCACTACAAGAGTTTTCTAATGATTGAAAATTGGTAATTAGCTCAGTTTTAATATGCAAATCCGAAAGGTAGCGGTCAGACCGCACAACTAAGTGACACTGCCAGTCAGCAGGGCGCCGAAGTTGTAGAACTTTCTAGCAAGAGTTTTCTGAAGGCTGAAAATTTGTGGGCTACTTTATTTTGATGTATAATTCATGAAAAAACAAGTCAGACCTCGAATTCATGTGACAGAGCCAGTCAGCAGTCATCGGAAATAAAACCCCAGATAACAGTAGCATCCGCGTGCGCTCAATGCGCTGACTTCCGATGACTGCTGACTGGCTCTGTCACATGAATTCGAGGTCTGACTTGTTTTTTCATGAATTATACATCAAAATAAAGTAGCCCACAAATTTTCAGCCTTTAGAAAACTCTTGCTAGAAAGTTCTACAACTTCGGCGCCCTGCTGACTGGCAGTGTCACTTAGTTGTGCGGTCTGACCGCTACTTTTCGGATTTGCATATTAAAACTGAGCTAATTACCAATTTTCAATCATTAGAAAACTCTTGTAGTGCATGTGAGATTTAACATAGTTCAAAGCGTGCCGCCGCCGAACGCAGCGCTACCTAACTTTGCGAGTGGGTGCTGACTCATGTACACCATCAACACTATAATATGTAGAAAATTGAGCCTTTAGAAAACTCTTGCAGAATTTGCTCGCCAGCTCTCCGACTAAAAGCATTCGTCTGATAAATTTATTATCGATGCAGTACAATGCTGGTTAAAACTTGGAAAAAGTAGATACCACTACGAAGTTGCCAAAAAACGATGAATCGATCAAAATCAGTCTTCATTGTTGGTTCATAATTTAGATCTTATTTATCGAGATTAGTCTTATATCCATTGTAACTAATTTTACATCATTACTAATAATTAATACTACGTCGATTAAGGGGTTACATGGGTTTCGTCGGGGAAAAAAACGGCCTATTATCAACATTTTTTTTTTCATATAAGAAATGAAATATTTTATTCAAACTTCTCATTGTTACAAAGATACAATATTGACAAAGAATTTCTAAAATTTTGGGAAAAAAATCGTCATTTCCCTCGGAAAAAAGATGCGTCCGCGTTGGCAGGAGGACTCCTTACAGGATCATCTAAAGTGAAAAAAAAAAACGTGTTTTAGTTAAGACCTTAACTTAGAACTTGGACGAAGGATTTTTTTTTTTCGATTACAACTATTCAAAAAAAAAAAAATGTAGCGAAATTTTCATTTTTTTGTAAAAAGGTCTGCCAAAAATCCAATTTTCACTTTTTTTTTTTCCTTCGTCCAAGTTTTAAGTTAAGGTCTTAACTAAAACACGTATAAGGAGTTCTCCTGCCAACGCGGACGCATCTTTTTTCCGAGGGAAATGACGATTTTTTTCCCAAAATTTCAGAAATTCTTTGTCAATATTGTATCTTTGTAACAATAAGAAGTTCGAATAAAATATTTCATTTTTTATATGAAAAAAAAATTGTTGAAAATAGGCCGTTTTTTCCCCGAGGAAACCCATGTAACCCCTTAATATATGAGTGAGACTGAATCCTTAACGTGATAATTGATATCGTACTTTAATATATAGATTTTAACATTTCTCACCTTCAGCATGATTAATATATACTTGCAAAAAACTTGACATGACATGACTTGAACTCGACTTGAAAGTCATACTTGCAGCCAAAGTTGTTGGTTATAGTACTTATAGTTTCCTTATAGTGTTCGGTTATTATAAAAATGTGATATTCAGCTTGTCTATATGCATATCATATTCAGTATGATTTTATATATCTACGTAGAAATATGTTATTTGAGTTTATATTACTTAGAATATGTTATTATTTGAGTTTATTAACGCACACACTTACCTGTGTGTTATTATATATGTGCCAGAGTTCTAAATGAACAATAAAGTCATTTATATGCTGTGAAACACGGGTGTCTGCTATCTAACTCATTCCCACCTGATTTAATGTATGCATCTGAATCTTAGAATGAACAAAATGAATAGTTGAACGACTTGGGTAACGTATGTGAAATTTTATAGAGCTGTACATGAATTTTAGATCTACTGCAGGTGATATTCCGCTTCCTCGGTCCTTTTCTATGCGTGTGAATTGGTTATCTGCATCACCAGTTATATTTACATGCAATTCATCACATATAATATTTTATGCGCACAACATATTTTTAGAAACACGTCAAAGATGATCGATGCACGTTTACAACTGCTTCAACAAGAAGTGAGAACTGTTGTATAAATGACAAAGGCTATAATCTTAGTATAGGCATCTTTAACTGAATTGTAACTAACCAGTCCCCGGTCAACAATTACAGTAATGTATTATGTATCACAACCCGAATCATTATTGAATGAGGTGAAAATAACTATTTCTATATTATTCTGTTGTTTTATTTATAGTTCGTGTCTCATAATTGATATATGCTCATCGATTCTTAACGTGTCTTCAACGCTTTATCTGTACAGTTCATATTCCATTTTATTTATTAAATCTTTGATGCTCATATATCACGATTTATATACGCAGTTATCTCAACGCGATTATAGCTGAGATTTCTCGATAATATACGTAGAATAACGGTCATACGTAGCGCGCATATCCCCGAACGGAATTACAGAATTACGCTATACGCGATTTAAACGTTCAGTTTCTATGGTTTTTGTCGTACTATCTGGTGATTGTAACTAAACGTTCATGTTATTCGTAGATAAGACGTTCAGCTTATTATGATCATAATTCGGCCGTAGTTCTTCGGTAATTCTAAAGACATGTTTTAAACATATATGATATAGTATTATCATCCATGTTTCAGTATACGTATTGTGACGTGGATTTTATCAGACCCCGGATCCAGACCGGATCACTCGACCACGGGGTCGTCCAGTCGACAATTGGCTAAGAAAATTTTAATTATTTAATAATGTTGGGCGCCAGGCGGATAACCGCCACTGTCAAAATTCTGAATTCACAATACAATTAGGCTACAAGTACTCGAAGCGTCGGCTAGCAACAGTACCGCGGAGAGGGGTCAGGATTGAATGAGGAATTAGCTAGGCGTTGAATAACGACTCGGAAAGTTTCAAGTTCACAAAAATAATAACGAATTTATTCAAAAAAAATTAGGAGATATAAAGAATCTACGTGCTTTCACGTACCCGGGGGTACTTCCCCTCGGATTTAAGACGACTACAGGCCGTGTAAATGCGACCTGGCCGCGATTTGCGAGTTTTACAATAAGAAGAATCGACTACTACGCTCCCACGCAGGGTGGCAATAACAACTCAAAATTAGTTAATCATTAACTCGACAAATCGGTCCTCTTGGGACAACAAATCAATTTCACAATTAACAATGAGACTTAACAACTAACGAGAAGTAGCCTGCGGCAATAAATAACAAAGTAATAACGAAATAATAACTCGAATACTCAATAAACAATAGTATAGTCGAGCCTGCGGCTCGGAATTAACAAAATAATAGTAGCCAGCGGCTAGAAATTCAACAAAATTATTAACAATAACGTTACCGATCAAGGCGATCGGCACGCCTTCGAGAGGCGAAGCTTCTCGGAAAGAAATATTTACAATTTAATAAATAACAAATTACCTAAACCTAACTTAAACTAACTCTGCGACGAATAAATAACAAATGCTGCTTCTAAATCGCAGCTATACGACCAGCGCGAAACAAAAGACTCGAGGTCTCGACAACAACCCTCTCCCTACAGGAGGAAGAGAGAGCGACAGTGACCGACTGTCTTTGTCGCACTCGTGTGCGAATTGAATATACTCAATACAACTCAATACAATTCAATATCTTACAAAAATCCTCAATAAATTAACTCAAAATATAATTCTCTGAAACATGGAGACACTGGTGACGGCCTACCATTCGGAGATCGTCTTAATTTGATCTCAAATAAGCTATATAGCCTCGTGGCTGCACAAAGGCGAGGCGGCAGACGGCCGTTGCCAGATTCAAATGATCATGGGTAAGAATGGCTAACGCTCACCGTCTTCCAGCCACCTCAGGAACAGAATTGTCTCCTTCGCAGGATCCATCCTCGCTCTAGCCCAGAAATCCCTCGGGGATCAACCAAACTCGCTCACACACTCCAAAATCTTACAGAAGGAATAATTCCCGCAAAAACCTAAAAAGCTACCAATATCGCACAAAAACTAAACTCAACAAAATTCGCTTACATGTGCTACGCACGCTAGTCTAACGCAGAGTGATCTTAGACGGCATGGCGCCGATACGCAGGGGTGTCGCTAGGCCCTCGAATATCGATTTACTCATCGACCGTGCGGCTGACGTCACACGGATGGCGCTACGCTCCTCGGTGCGAATCCTTTTGAATCATCACCACGGTGAATTAGCTCTTTGTAAATAGAGGAACACGGGACGTTGAATCTTGGCGGTGGCGGGAATCTCATCCACCACCTCGATCCCTCGGTACAGAATGCTCTCGGCACTCCCCCGTGTCCTCTTCGAAGGGGTGAAGGTGGCGTTCGTCGTAGTAATTCGCAACCTCGGTGCGTCGAATAGTGTGCGTCCGTCGGGGTGCATTTTAGTCGTTGCTTAGACCCCAAAACTTGGCCACGTCGTCCACATGTTAGAGAAAAGTTTTGAAAAAGAAAAACAAAAGAATAAATAGTCTATCTCATAATTTCAAGTCGGTCACGGTCGTCTCTCGGAGTCAATCAAGGCCTCGGGGCCATCCTAAACATTTATTCTAATGCCATTCACACTTCAACCCCCATTTAATTAAGGTCGTTTCAAGGGGTGAGGAGCGCCTTGCAACATGCAATGTTACAGTATGTAAAACCGTGTGAATATATGTATAAAAACAGTTGCACAACTGTTGAAAATAACGTTTATGAGGCGGACATTCTGAGCAAAGTTCTCCGTGTTTGGTGTACGATTTTTGAACCTATGGTTCCTACTCTTTCTCAACGTTTAATACACTATCCTGTGTTTATTGGGCCATGTCAATAATCCTAATATAGTGATACGAAATACTGGCCCGCCTAGTACCACGTACTCCAAATTTTTTCTAATTTTTTTTTTTATGTTTTCTGTTTTCAGGAAGGCTGTCAATATGTACCGTGTTATGAAAAGCCTAATAGTCAACGTGATATCGGTACTAGGCAATAGCATCTGATTTCAAATCTTTTTTTTTTATAAAATAATAACTGTATAATGTTTTCTTGGCATGAAAATGTATTTTTTGTGGGTGACTATCACATTTATATAACTAGGCGAAAGGTTTTTGCACCAGAGGTGCTTTTTATGGTAGATCATTTACGCAAATCACTGGAAGCAATAGTAAAAGAAGGTTTTAGAGTAAAATTTACAAAATGCACATTTGCAGAAAACTCGGTGAAATATTTGGGACACATCATACAGGACAATACTGTAAGACCAGTGAAGGATAATTTGATTGTTGGAGAATGAAATAGTTAGTCGCGTCTACCAATAAGAAAGTAGTTAGACACTAGAGCGAACTTGTCCAATCGTCGAAACCACATGACTTCAAGAACGCTTGGGCATGAGCAGCTCTCTATTGTCATATAGTCTCAGTCAGTCAGTCGGCACGAGAAAACCGGTGAGAAACACGTCTCTGTATTGTTCAAATTTAATAATAAACTACCAGGCGATAGCCTCATTCTAAATAATTTAAACAGTATTTTATTTACAACACCTCGACCCTCACAAAGTACTAGGAGAAACCTGCTCAACAGGTTATGGGCCCAGGATACGTATCCTGCAAAGTAGTTGTGTGAGGTTGAGATCAAACACGAGGCACGCGGTAGCCATCACGGTCGGGAGTGCAAAGTGTATCGAGTGCGACAAAAATCGTGATCGAAAATGTCTGAAGACATCTCCTCTCGCAGCGTGAAGAAATTCGACGGAACGAATTTCCAGGGCTGGAAATTTCAGATAAACGCATTATTTCTGTTGAACGGAATACAAGATGTGGTGGACGGCACCAGAACAATGCCGGACGACCCAGACTCGAACGCAGCGAAAACGTGGGTACGAGACGACGCTAAGGCGAAGTTCATCATCTCCTCAGCAATGGAGTACTCGAGACTGGAACCCCTTCTAGTGTGCAAAACTGCACAAGAAATGTGGAACAGATTAACTTTGATCCACGAACAGAAGTCTGCAGCAAACAAACTAATGTTGACGCAAAAATTCCACGAGTACAAGATGGCGCCAGGCGACTCAGTCGTACAGCACATGGCAAAGGTGCAGAACATGGCGGCACAACTCCTGGATCTTGGAGAAACTGTCACGGAGGTAACAATCATGGCAAAAATCCTAGCGAGTTTGTCGACGAAATACAGCACTCTACAAACGGCATGGGACAGTGTCGATCCTATAAGACAGACAATAGAGCATCTTCAGGAACGGCTGATCCGAGAAGAAGCACGTCTCGGTGAAGAGGTCGGCGAGGGTGTGAAAGCGCTAGCTGTGTCAAAGCAAGGAAACAAAAAATCCAAGCATCAAGGAAAAGGCAAAAAGAAGACACAGACAAGCAGGAACGACATAGAGTGTTTCAAGTGCCATGAGATGGGACACTTCGCGAGTCAGTGTCAAAAGAAAAGTGCGACATCTGGTCAAAACTCAGGATCGGCAGGATCCAGCGATCAAAAACGAAACTTTGCGTTCATAGTCACAAACGAAACGGAACCCAAAGCGGAGCCCACAGAGCGCAACTCAACTCGGTTAACATCACCAACGAGTAACCAGATAGAAGAGTTGCTGAAAACCGACCAAAGCGAAGTCTGGTTGACAGACAGTGGAGCCTCAAGGCACCTCACCTATCGGCGTGAATGGTTGACAGAGTATCGCTCAATCACATCAGGGGGCACTGTAGCTCTCGGTGACGACGAGGAGTGTGAGATCGTCGGAGAAGGCACAGCTATTGTCATGACGCTAGTGGACGGAAAGTGGTGGGAAACACGAATCGAAAACGTGTTACACGTCCCAAAGCTGAAGAAAAATCTGTTTTCCGTAGGCGTGTGTGACACTAAGGGCCTTCAGGTGACTTTCAAGAACGGTTTTGTAAAACTCGTGCGTGAGAATGAACTTGTCGCGTCGGGAGTAAAACAAAAGAACGGTATTTACCGAATGTTTTTCAAAACAAAAACCCAAGACACTAGAGAACAAGCAAATGTGGCAACAGTGAGTTTACGCGTTTGGCACGAGCGGTTAGGCCACGTAAACAAACGCGCGATACAAGAAATGATCAAGAAGGGACTAGTAACCGGAGTATCAATGAAAGACAGTGAAGACTTTTTCTGTGAAGCTTGCCAATTAGGCAAATCACATCGACTACCTTTTCAAAAGTGCGTCGACCGTGTTTCAGTGAAACCAGGCGAGCTCATACATACCGATGTGTGCGGCCCGTTCTCAGTAGAATCGCTCGGTGAATCAAAGTACTTCGTGACTTTCATAGATGATGCCAGTGGTTATCGTTTTGTGTATTTTCTCAGACATAAAGCTGACGTCTTTGAAAAGTTTCAGGAGTTCGAGAAGAGAATAGCAAACAAGTTTGGCAGGCCAATGGCAGTTCTCAGATCTGACAACGGTGGAGAGTTCTGTAACCAGAAGATGGATGCGTACCTCGCTGCACGCGGTATACAGAGGGAGAACACCGTACCATACACTCCTCAACAGAATGGCAAGGCGGAGCGTGAGAATCGGACAATTGTCGAGAGCGCTCGAGCAATGATTCATGCAAAAGGTCTACCAAAGAGTCTATGGGCGGAAGCAATCAACACCGCAGTCTACATCCTAAACAGAACAGTGTCTCCAGGAGCCGGAGTAACTCCATACGAAATATGGATGGGTAAGAAACCCAACATAAATCACCTGAGGATCTTCGGATCTGATGTTTTTGTACACATACCTAAACAACTCACTACAAAACTCGATGCACGCTCTAAGAAACGAATTCTCGTTGGGTACAAGGGAGACTCAGGGATATACAGAGTGTACGTCAAGAGTACTCGAGATGGCACGAGACCTGGTTTTCAACGAAAAGCCAGGAATCACCGAACCCGAAAAAGAAGAAGACCAGGACGAGGTCACCTTACCAAGAAGGCAAGGTGAAGATGATCCCCCGGATCAAAATCTCCAAGATGAAGTGGATCAACCCGAAGAACTTGAAGATTCCGAAGACGCTGAAGAGATACCTGTGCAGCCGGCACCGCTAATCCCTCCAGTACCCCATTGAGGCCTGAGAAACAGAGCTGAAATTAGACGACCAGCCAGGTACGAGGCAGATGTAGCAGAATATGTCGCCCCGACGACGTATAGCGAAGCTCTCAATAGCAAAGAAGCCACGCAGTGGGCAAACGCTATCGAAGAAGAGCTAAAGGCACACGAAAGCAACCACACCTGGAGGATAGTACCAAGAACGCCAGGACTCAAGACGATTGATTCAAAGTGGGTTTTCAAGGTGAAAGAGAGTCCAGAAGAAGATAGCCGTCGACACAAGGCCAGACTCTGTGCGAGAGGGTTCCTCCAGGAACACGGAGTAGATTTTTTTGAGACTTTCGCACCGGTAGTGCGATACGACTCACTCAGAGTACTGCTAGCAATCGTAGCAGGGAAGAACCTCGAGTTGCTGCAATTCGACGTCCAGACAGCATTCTTGTACGGCGAGCTTGGGGAAGACATCCACATGGAAGTACCTGAGGGACTCAACATCGAGGAGAAGAAGAAAGAAATAGGAGTGTCAAGTGTAGTGTGTAAACTTGAAAAATCCTTATATGGATTAAAACAGGCACCGAGGTGCTGGAATCAAAAATTCACACAGTTCCTAAACAAATTTCAATTTAAAAACAGTGAAGCCGACCAGTGCATTTTTATTGGTATCGTTAACAACAGAAAAGTGTTGTTAGCTCTGTTTGTAGACGATGGACTGATCGCAGCAGAATCTATAGAGACACTAAACTACCTAGCAAGTCGTTTAAGTGACGCATTTGAGATAACAGTTGGAAACTCAAAAATTTTTGTAGGCTTACAGATAGAGAGAGAAAGAGGAAACAAATCTCTATTCATACATCAAAATGCATATACAACAAAAATAATTGAAAGGTTTCAGATGTGTGACGCAAAAGCTGTCAGTGTTCCAGCTGATCCACACACAATCCTATATCCAGCAGACGAGAACGACAAAGGTGTAAGCAATGTACCCTATCGCGAGGCTGTCGGATCCCTTGTCTTCCTAGCAACAGTATCGCGACCCGATATCAGTTTTGCCGTCAACGCAGTGAGTAAATTCCTTAATAATCACACGCACGAACATTGGCGTGCAGTTAAAAGAATCTTTGCATACTTAAAAGGCACAACTGATTACGGCTTAGAGTACAGAAGCGGCGGTAGCAACTTAGAGCTAACTGGCTACTCCGATTCAGATTTCGCAAGTGATATCGAGACACGTAGGTCCACTACTGGATATATACAGGGACTTTCTGTGGTGGCGGCACAGCTAGTTCCATCAAACACACGCACGCTTCGTCCGTGTGCCAGGGATACCAACCGAAAAAAAGAATGATGCAGCTTGAACAGAGCAAAGAGTATAGCAACCATAAGCGTGAAGTCTTCGGTTGTCACATGGACGAAGCGAGCTTGTGTGTAGTGGCGGTGGCTAATGGAACTAACTGTGCCGCCACCACAGAAAGTCCCTGTATTTTGCTTAGCAAACGGACCAGTCTCGTGGTCTGCACAAAGACAAAAGCTAGTCAGACTTAGTACTACAGAAGCGGAGTATGTAGCAGCTGCGGAAGCTGCAAAAGAAACTATATGGTTAAGAAAACTATTGTCAGATATCGGATGCCCATGTGACGGAGGAACAGCCCTGTTCGTAGATAATATAAGCTCAATCCGTCTAGTCAAAAACTCCGAGTACCACAAACGTACAAAACACATTGACATCCGCTACCATTTTATTAGAGAAAAGGTTAAAAACGAAGAAATAACAATTAACTATGTTCCTACAGAGATTCAGAAGGCTGATATATTTACAAAAGCACTACCCCGAGATCGTTTCAAGAATTTCTGTGATTTACTCAATATAGATTCAAAACAAGATAGACGCTCAAACGGCGGTAGTGTTGGAGAATGAAATAGTTAGTCGCGTCTACCAATAAGAAAGTAGTTAGACACTAGAGCGAACTTGTCCAATCGTCGAAACCACATGACTTCAAGAACGCTTGGGCATGAGCAGCTCTCTATTGTCATATAGTCTCAGTCAGTCAGTCGGCACGAGAAAACCGGTGAGAAACACGTCTCTGTATTGTTCAAATTTAATAATAAACTACCAGGCGATAGCCTCATTCTAAATAATTTAAACAGTATTTTATTTACAACACCTCGACCCTCACAAAGTACTAGGAGAAACCTGCTCAACATTGATATCAATTAGAAATTTCCCAGTGTCAAAAACACAAAAAAATATCAGACAGTTTTTAGGCAAAATAAACTTTTACCATGAATACATACCAAAAAGTGCGATAATATTAGAACCACTGCACAATCTATTAAGGAAAGGCATTAACTTCAAATGGTCAGAAGAATGTCAAAAATCGTTCAACGAAATTAAGGATCTGCTATGCTCCCAACCAATCTTAGCAATATTCGACGAAAACTTACCAATAAACATCTACACAGATGCATCGTTACAAGGAGTGGGAGCGGTCCTAAAACAGACACAACCAGATGAAAAAGAAAAACCGGTTGCATATTTTTCAAAAAAACTAAGCGACACCCAAAAAAGAAAAAAAGCAATTTATTTGGAGTGTTGGGCAATAAAAGAAGCAGTAAGGTATTGGCAATACTGGCTCATGAATAAATCATTCACGGTATTTATAATATCAAGTCTAGAACGGATGAGGACTTAGGGGATTTAACGTAATACCTCTCACAATACGATTTTAATATAAAATATGCCCCAGTAAAAAGAAACCTAGAAGCGGACTGCTTAAGTAGGAACCCCGTCCTGGAACCATACGAAAATAGGGATGAACAATTAAAGATCGTTAACCTCATAAGTCTAGAAGATATCTAACAGACCAAGAACAAAACGAAGACATACAACACAGGAAAGACAAACTAATATTAAAACAAGACGTTTATTTCAAAACAGTTAAGAAGAAAGAAAAAATAATACTATCGGAGAAGTTCAGCATGGAATACATAAAAAATATACACGAAGACCTAGGCCATATAGGAATCAAACAGACGCAAAAGAAAATAGGAGCGTTTTATGCAGCGAAAAATTTAACGAAGAACATAAAAAGAATTTGTAAAAATTGTGAAGTATGTAAGAAAAATAAATCAAGAGGACAAAACAAAATTGGATTGATGTCCCACTTGGGCCCAGCAAAAAAACCGTTCGAAATAGTCTCTATAGACACGATTGGAGGTTTTGGAGGTTCGCGATCTACAAAGAGATATCTACACCTGCTAGTCGATCATTATACGAGGTACGCATACATCCTAACATCAAGAACAAAAAATGCAGACGATTTTATAAAACTAATAAAAAACACTACAGAAACTAACGAGATTAGCACGATCCTCGCAGATCAATACTCGGGAATTAATTAGGAAAAATTCAAAGAATTTCTGGAAGAAAAGGGTATACCAATAATTTTTACAGCAGTGAACGCACCGTTCTCGAACGGATTAAATGAAAGATTAAATCAAACAATCGTCAATAAAATCAGATGCAAAATAAATGAAACTGAAAAGAAAATAGCTTGGACAACTATAGCCCGGGAATGTGTGACAAAATATAATGAGACGCAACATACGGTCACGGGATTTGCACCAGCATACTTGCTAGAAGGCACAGATGTTACAATACTGCCAAACGAATTAAAACAAAAAATCACAAAAGAAGACTGGATAAGAGACAGAAAGAAGGCGTTGGAAAACACTATAAAATCACATGAATACAACAAAGAGATATACGATAAAAATCGAAGACATTTTGAGTTCAACGTAGGGGACATGGTACTGGTAGAAAATGGAAACAAGCTGAACAGAAAGAAGTTGGACGAATTGAAGATTGGACCATACCAAATCACGGAAAAAATATCGAACTCAATATTCAGAATCAACACCGGCCACAGAGGATCGAAACTACACCTTTTCCACATCTCGAAACTAACTCCAATCGAAGGATTAGAAGAAGAAGAGAGTCAATAAAAAAGAAGTCATATTTAAAGTCATATTTAGAGTTTACATTTAAAGAAAATTCTACCAAAATTTCCTTCATTGTGGGAGGGGAGATGTAAAGAAAAGTATTTCTTAAATTTGAATATGGCCGCGCACCTCTGGGCGCGGGTAAGGTAGAGAACTAGAAACCATGCGACACGTGCTAGATAGATAGATAGATAGATAGAAAGGAAGAAAGAGGAACTACGTAACAAACCTGAAAATAATAAACTTATTTGTCGTTTCTTTGTTTACAGGTAAGAAATTAGACTATCGATGTAAATAATGTAAATAATGTAAATAGGAGATGCAGAGAAAAATAAGAAATCTTTGTTTACAGAGTAACACAATTAGTTTCTATTGATTGAGGAATCCTAACCTAGAAAAGAAATAGAATACCATCCCATTATATATATATATATATATATATATTAGGGTGATTCGTTTCAAGCGACTATTTTTTTTTTTTTCGGTCCCGCATCAAAATCTTGTTCTGTATGCTAAAAAAGAAATTCTGTGCAAATTTGAGCCCTTAATTTAAGTTCTAAGTACTTTATTTTTGATTTTGAAGTTTTCCCATTTAAAATATACAGGAAACTTAGGATTTTTTTTCAATGGCTTATAACTTCGCGGCATTTAACGGTATTGCAATGCACTTAGGCTCAATTTGAAGGGGATTAGATACTCTTTGAAAGGACCCTCAACTGATTGATGTCAACTCATATATTGTGGTATATATATGCCACCAAAGTCATATTTTTGCGGAAAAATCCTATTTTTTGCATTTTCCGGTGAAATGGTCAAAGTTACAGGGAAACTTGACGAGGTCATTTTGAAGAGTACTCAATTCCCTACAAAAAAAGTCCTTGGACCCAAATCTCTCACATTGATATTCCTCGAGTTATTGAGCTTTGATTTTTTTGTGGTATGAAATTTTAATGGATTATTGAGTCAAATTTTTTAATGTATATTGATATTTCAATTTCCTATCACTGCATTCTTTAGTAATTATCAATTTTTTAAGTTGGAAATGAGGAAAAAGATGAGTAATGTAATGTAATTAGTAATGTAATTTCATACTACAAAAAAGTCAAAGCTCAATAACTCGAGAAATATCAATCTTAGAGATTTGGCTCAAAGGACTTTTTTTGTAGGAAATTGAATACCCTTCAAAATCACCTTGTAAAATTTCTCTGTAACTTTGATCGTTTCACCGGAAAATGCAAAAAATAAGATTTTTGCGCACAAATATGACTTTGGTGGCATATACAGGCTGAGTTTTCTCCGGGTCCAAATGAGGAGGAGCTTATCACCGTCGATGCTCCGCCCACTTTATCCCACTTTATTAGTTTAGATAGTTTGTCTGGTCGAGTAAGGTATTGTTGGCAGTAACTTTGAAGATTATGAAACAAGAAGGTAATCTGTAAAGGTTCCAATCTGCTCATTGTTTTCATTCGACAGTCAATAATACCTTACTCGATCAGACAAAATATCGACGGCTGAAATTAGATTTTGATAATAGTGGGATAAAGCGAATAAAGTGGGATAAAGTGGGCGGAGCATCGACGGTGATAAGCTCCTCCTCATTTGGACCCGGAGAAAATTCACCCTGTATATACCACAATATATGAGTTGGCATCAATCAGTTGGGGGTCCTTTTGAAGAGTAACTAATCCCCTTCAAATTGAGCCTAAGTGCATTGCAATAGCGTTAAATGCCGCGAAGTTATAAGCCATTGAAAAAAAAATCCTAAATTTCCTATGTATTTCAAATGGGAAAACTTCAAAATCAAAAATAAAGTACTTAGAATTAAAATTAAGGGCTCGAATTCGCACAGAATTTCTTTTTTAGCATACAGAACAAGATTTTGATGTGGGAGCGAAAAAAATAAAATAGTCGCTTAAAACGAATCACCCTAATATATATATATATGAGTAGTTCTCACGAATTTGCGAAAATCGTGTCCATACTCAGTTTTGTATATTATTACCGTTGTATTGTAAACTTTGTATTTTTTCACGAAAACTATACTACTGGAGCTGCTCGTGCCATAGATCACTTAGGTGTTTTAATCTCACAATAACAAATGGCAGGTAACCGAATACCTCAAATATCATTCCCTCATCGTGTCGCAAACTACAATATTTGAATAATATTATATCATTAATTTATTGTGTTCTATAAATTTGACTAGTTTTGGCCATTACTAATGTTAAAAATAGTGCATTTAACAGTACATACCCTTTTCATAAGGTACTGAGTAAGAAATGATTGGAAAATTTAATTTTTATCTGGGTCCCAAAAAGAAAACTCATTCCCTCACTCTTTACTGAAACCTGGATTGTACATTCCAATCGGATGCTAGGTTGCCGCGCTTATAAATTTTTTGCAGTTGGCAGCATTGTCAATGAAGCCATACTATCATTGTTGCAAGGCTCGAAGAGATGTGTTGTTGTCAACCGGTTTTTAATTAATTATTTAAATGTTACATTTTTATGTCTCATTCCCTCACACCATCTGAGTATGAGGTAATTATTTCATTAGTAATTGTCATTATGCTGTTTCACATGTTTTGAGGGGTAGAAATTTTGCCTCGAATCGTAATTCGATTTGAAGTTAATGTTTGACTAGATTTTGTACGTTATGGTCGATTTTATTATTCCCTCACTATCATTCCCTCACTTCATTCTATTAATGAAAATTCTATTCATTCGAAAAAGGTGGGGACCATATAGTCAGCTGAGGTAAGTTACTTGTGTACTACATATTGAATATATAAAATTTTCAATTATCATAAATTATATTCTTATTATTACATGAAGTCATTTTTCGCAAATTCGTGAGAACTACTCATATATATAATATATATAGTATATTCTAGCTTATATATATGTAACATGTGGCCGGGTACACCTAGTTGTTCTCTACATTTATACCTGGAATTCCCGACGATTCATGACAGAGAAGATTATATGAAAATTCATTCAATTGTTTACCATGTATGGATCTGTATGATTTGAAATATACCGCTCATACAAGGAGTAATGGCACCGGCGACAGGTGCGCACCAATTCGTCAAATAAGTGACCAACAAAGGAGAGGACAACGGACCATAGCCGAGTGCGGTCGTTGCCAGGCCTCGTGCCTCCAGAATTTTAATAGTTAATCACACGCCTCGTTATTATACTCTATTGTTTAAACCAGTTATACTGCTTAATCAGAAACCAATTAGAAAGAAAAAGAAAGTAATAAGTGGAGAGATAGCCAAATCGACTGATACATCCGAACGTTGATCATAATCATTATTGCCCACCATCTGCACTGATCTATCGAGCAAACAACGCATCCAGGACGAAGACTGTCGCATCCTGACGAAGATTGTATCTTATCGATAAGTTTGAATTTCTTTCTTTGACTTAACTAATAAAACATTTCTTTAAATAGTCAGTACCAGCATTCCTTTTTCGTACTTATATTAATTTGTAACCCTGAGCACGTTACAACCACCAACCATCTTCTCCAATCTTTGGTGACACGATCAGGTATGCGTGGTTTGCATCAAAACTGTGCGATGAAAGAACAAACTTTCAAAATGTTAACGAAGTTTGCTTCGCAGTCGAACTTTTGAAAACAAAATACGCCTGTAATAATGTGACATTTATACAGTGTGCTAGATGCCGACAAAATTTCTGCTTCCCATGTTTTTATGATAAATACCATTCTGGCTCGTGCCACACGACGTAATATGCCTAGAACTACCTAACACTACTGACTTATAATATTAAAGATATGCCAATAAAATAGCATTTTACTTCCTACCCGACGTCGTTTGTTTGTTTGTCTTTTTTCTATTTTTTTTTTTTTTTTTTGACAGAAAATTTATTGTTGATTTATAATGAATATTGTTCATTTAAAGTTGATATTCTCAATGAAAAATTCAATTTTCGGAATGTGAAAGAGAATAAAAAAGTAAAAAGTTTCTGTGAAGAAAACAAAAATCACGCGATAAGACTCGACCCAGCGATTCAGCGATTACTAGACTCGAACTCTACCGTCTGCGCTACGCCCTTCGTTGAAGTGTCGTATCTAGTGAGTATAAGGTCAAGTACAAAACTTCAAAGTCGATTATCTCGGAAAATTCTGAATATTGCATCGAACTGCTTTGGGAAATTCGTATTCAAGGTCCCAACTACACGTACCATAAATATAAAAAAAAAAACAAAATTCCGTTTGCCGTGAGGTCTCCTTGTCCGATCAACTTCTCCTTCGCAGTGTAGATTCATGCATACCTTACACACAAAAGTATGTAGGGAATTTTTTATACTGTAAAAGGAACATAGTTTTCAAAATCCATATAACATGAAAAATGTGAAAAATTAAGGAATACAAGTTTGAAATTCTGGTAAAAAAAAACCAGTCATTCAAGCTCAAATTCTTGACATACTTTTCTTCGCCTAAGCAGGCGCGGACTGGCGTCATGAAACCGGGCAGGGCAAATTGATGAAACCGGCCCATTCAAGGGAAATATTTTTGTTGAGTTAATGATTTGAATTAAAAAAGTATCTCTTTCGCACATATTCTGCACGCCAGAAAGTGATAATAACATAAAAACAAAAGAAAAAAAAAAAAAAGAATCAGCATTCCCCACACGTCCACGTCATTGGTTCCGGGTAACGCAGAGATTGGGGAATGTCGTTAGCAAATAATGGCCCAAATTTCATGGATCCACATATTATCTGTTTGTCACCGGCCTACCGGCTCACCGGCCCTCCGGCCCAAAGAGGATGGGATAGAGTGGAAGCTAAGCGTACGCACTGTCGTGCGCGCCGTCTGGTGAGTCGCAGGACAAACCAATTGCATATGTGTGTATCGCGTCATATATGTGTGACTCACATTTGCAATGCTTGTAAACTACACAAGAAATTGCGTCTTGAAAGCAGTAATCGAAATATTTAGTGCAGTCTTTCAAATTAAATATGGTTGTCTACTGCGGTATGAAAGAGTGCAAGAGAAATGCTCGAACCGACCGGGAACATACATTTTTTCGAATACCAAGAAACCCTGCAGTGTAAGTAAAAAATTACTAGAAAAGTGCAACCTAACCTACTTGATATTGACTGCATGCCGTACGAAAATTCAAAGATAAATGTGAATGAATATTTTCTGATGTCAATATCCGATTCTTTTGCAGGCACCAAAAGTGGTTAGAATTTGCAGGTGTGACTGACGGTGGTAAAAATTTATACATCTGCATAGATCACTTTGAAGAAAAATGTATTTGGAAACACCATCCTCGTCCTTTGTTGAGCAAAAACAGTATTCCGACTAGAAAGTCATCGAAAAGAAGAAAAATGAAAGGTGAGCGAAGTGAGTATGACATAGATTATAGTTTTCAGAATAGTGGCATGCTTAAGTTTTTTCACCCAACTCCTCATACTGAAATCTTATTTACAGCTGATGGACCTGTATCGAATGCTAATTCGGCAAAGGAATCTTTGGTTATTGTTGCTGACGATATGGCGATTGACGAACAGAAAGAGAACGTGAAGCAGACGAATAAAATGAATAGTAAGAATTAGGGCGAATAAATTATACACTAATACAACATAACTTACGCTAATGATTCTACATTTGATTTATACACCAGAATCACTCATATACACAATCCTCAAATCAATTTCGACATGGAAAAACCCATGTAGTTTTTACATCAATTATTTTTTACATATTAATTGTGGACTACTTCAATGATAAGATAAGTGTAGGTCGAAACATTTTAGGGTCCAATTTTTACATTCCGTCAAAACTTACCTGAATGATACAATATAAGATAAATTTGTAAATATATATTATAATTCCAAAAATCCATAAATATAATTATTACTTGGAATAGTGGATGTTCTGTTATTGTTTCGTCCCGTATTCAAAATTTAGCGTAGCCTCCAAGTGAACCATGGCAGGGAGAGCGTATGAATTTCATTCGTATTTCCCGCTGAAATAAAGAGTGGGGGTACAATAGTTTGTCCTGCGACTCAACAGAGGCGCTAGTGAGCCGTATACGAAAAATCACATTGGCGTCTTACATGGACCTAAGAAGTAAATGGACGGAGCGTAAGCTTACTATATGGGTGCGGGGGGGCTCACTGTTAGCCGTAAGGGGAATTCAGGGTCTGCGCCATTTGCAACACCTCACTCGTAGTGCTACCTGGTGAGCAAACTGTAAACTTCGTAAGAAATTCAAAGGTAGACACTGAAATGAGTATTAAGGATTTTAGAATTTTATTGTAAAGTAATTGTTCAGGTGCAATCAACTATTTCTCATTAAATATGACACTCAGAACAATAATCTACTTTTCGTTTACATCAATAACGTCAGCAGTGACCACTAGGTGACACTACAAGTGAGGTGCTCAACATGGCGCAACCAATCAAAACACACCATCGACCACCAGTCCCCTTCCGTCTTACGGCGTTACCCCGCACAGCTTACGCTCCGTCCATTTACTTCTTAGGTCCATGGCGTCTTATGAGACCTTCCACTCTATCCCATCCTCTTTGCTCCGGCCCACCGGGTATTAAGGCCGTATCACACTACCGGTTGGCGATTGGCAGCTGACCAATGAGAGAGCAGAGAGCGCCCGACTGCAGCTCTCTCATTGGTCAGCTGCCAATCGCCAACCGTTAACCGTAACCGCCAACCGGTAGTGTGATACGGCCATTATGCCCGGTGTCCCGGCGGCCCAGTCCGCGCCTGCGCCTAAGTGTACCGAAAGCCCCAGTCAAATATTAGTATGATCCGAATAAGATTATGACGCAGGGAGCATTTTGAAGTTCGGTATCTTTTTGCCCTTATACGTTGCGTAACTTCTATATCACTCAAGTAATCTAGAAGCTCAAGGTGAGAATTTCTTAGTTTCAGAGCACAGTTTCACAAGACCTATCAATAATTTTGAATATAAAATAAAATGTGCAAGTTCTCAGTTTCTGTAGGGTCTTCCCTTAAGGGGTTATATACAGTTACAAGGCCGAGAAAAAGCGAATTTTCAAGAATTTTTTCTAAGAAAACTTTTAAGTTTATTGATCTGAAAATTTGTACACATATTATGGTATCCTTTAACTGTATTTCAAGACTTAGTATTAGTAAAAATATTTATTTGGAAAGGAGCTACAGCTGATCTCCGGGAGCGCCTCTCAAAAAAGACGTTTTGCGGTGACCACTATATCTTTGGACTGGATCCTCCGAAATTAAAAAACCAAACAGATTTCGTTAAAGTAATGTTAAATCTAGTAATTAATCGAAGGAATAAGCAAAATAAATTTTTTTGACCAAATGGCGGTTTCTCAAAGAAAAAAATCGATTTTTGACCAAAATTTCGGCCTTAAATTGTTTATAAAAAAAAAATATTTATCGGTGAGAAAAAATCTTCAATCAATTACTAAAAAATATATTTAAGAAGTTCGTGTTAAAATTTGAGACTAATCAGTTTAGCCGTTTTCCAGTAATGTTGGTCACCGACTTTGTAAACACCATTTTGAGAAAAACGCGTTTAAAGTTAAGAGATTTTCTCATTTCTCTAGAAGACTTCATTTTCATGAAAAAATTACAGAAAAAAATATGAACAATGATAACAATTCGTTTATTCCTTGCATCCCCATGGTGACGCTAGTGGAGTTTAGTTCATATTACATGACGCTGATTTTTTTGGGTACACCATTAATGTGCAGGCCTGTACTTTCAAGCACTCTGAAACGCCTTTTCAAATTTGCGTGTAACTTCGAAAATATTCACCGGAACGATATGAAATTTTCTGTGTGTATTCTTAAATATATGAACATTAAGAAAATAGAATTAAAAAAAAATCGATGTTTTGAAAATTCTAACTGTATATAACCCCTTAATGTGGAAGTGTGTTCCACGGTGCAATATACAAAGTATTCATTCAAGTCCTGCTATAAAGGATATTATTCCACAATTTTTGTTGAAATAAAGAATGTACGGGAAGAAGATTACATCAAATTTACAACGATAGTTACGATGAATATTCATGGGGCATCTCACACAGATCCGACCTGGGTCTGAACCTCGACCCCTTAAATTCGGTTCATTATTTTTCATATGGTTTATAGTCAAGAGCGTTCCAGAGTGTATGCATGAGTTTTTGAGATTATAAAAAAAGTATAGTAGGGGTGGTAATAACAATACCTATTCTCACGATACTCATTGTTTTTCATATATAATTTTTTCATCCAGGATTTCAAAAAAATTGAAAAATTCTCGACTACCGCCTCTTTCCGCGCGGTCTCTTCCTGTCGCAGCTACTGTCTATACGATGCGTAAAAAAGATGCAAATAAAAAAAAAACACAGGCGACAAACGTCGATGTTATCGCCATTGTCGAATATTAAAGGTGTCGGTGTAGATTACCTGAGCTTAGATTCAGGTGAGAATGAAGATAATATAGACATCAAAAATATACTTGTAATGGAATTCATGAATTCATTGACGCTAAATGGTCTTCCACCTCATAAATTAACGTTAAAAGTAGGGAGCATTGTTATTGTTAGGATATAGGTGTAGGCAAAGAAGACACGGTTGCAGAGCTTTGTCTTAGGTTTATTAACGTATCTCAAAACGCACTCTTCAGAGAGCTTGCCTTAGACAGACTGACTCACAAAAACGGGCTGCACATATACCACAGCGGCGTTGCACTTGAGTTTATATAAACATAAGGGCCCGAGTGACGCAGTGTGTTTAACACACAATCTCACACTCCCTCTCACACAAGTCACTCGTTCTTAAAACATATAATAAACTATATAATAATGAATATAAAAAAACATCTTAAGTTCAGTCTTAAGTGTGCTTAACATCTAGGTAATACTTGTTTTACAGGTAAAAGTGAATACTCTCAGTACATAAGACATATCTAGTTTTAGGTTTCTTGACTGGTCTTTAGTTCTTTTATTCACCTGTAACAGAGGACACAAATAATTAGTATTCGTTCATATTCAGCAATTTTAGAGTTAATCTCTCATGAGTTGTAAATGTGAGGGCTTTGGTAAATATATCCGCGAGTTGATCCTTAGATTGAACCCACGTGATATTCACATAGCCTTTCTTAACACATTTCTTTACATAATGCTCTCTTCTGTCTACCATGTGTCTTAGTTTGTTACCTCCGTCAGTTTTAGCACAGGCTTGAGCTGCTAAATTATCACAATACAAATTCATTGGAAATAAGTCAACTTTTAGCATTAGTTTGATAGAATTGTGCAAGGACATCAATTCTTGGCAAGTCTCGCTCATTGCAACATATTCGGCTTGACACGTAGATAGGGCTACACTCGGCTGTTTGTGAGTCCTCCATGCCACAGTGTCTCCGAATAATTGGATTGTAAAACCACACGTCGTAAGGGCGTTTTTACAGTCTGACAAGCTAGCATCAGAGTAAGCTTGTACACCTTCCGATTTGGCCTTGTAGTACAAAGCATAGCGTTTGGTTCCAGACAAGTATTGAAATACTCTCTTAACCATCTTCCACTCGAAGTCGGTTGGATTCACCTGATGTCTGCTTAGGACATTAACTGCAAAGGATATGTCTGGTCGTGTTGAACCAGCTAAATACAATAGAGAACCTATCGCTTCGCGATATAGTCGATTTGAGATTGTAGTTGGTCTATGTTCATCAGTTTCTCGATTTTTCCTCTCTCGGTTAGACACTTGACTCGAAATCATCGGTGTTGTGATGGGTCTAGTTCTATCTAATCTAAATCGTTTCAACATTTTATCTATGAATCTTTCTTGGCTCATCTTTAGTGTAGTTTCCTTCCTATTTCTTTCTATTTTAATGCCTAAAAATTCTTGGGGGCTCCCTAAATCTTTTATAGCAAATCTCTTACCTAAGCTGTCTCGAATTTGATTCAACTCATCTTTATTATGTCCTCCTAATAAAATGTCATCAACGTATAGCAACAAGATAATCATACCTTTGGGTGTTGATTTAATGAATAGGCAAGGGTCTATTTCATTGGATTGAAAACCTATCTCTGTCATGACCGACGTAAATTTGTCATTCCATTTCTTAGGACTGATTTTTAATCCGTACAAGGATTTAGTCAGTTTCCAAACATGATTTTGCCTAAACTCTCTGTCTGTAGTCACACCTTCAGGTATCTCCATGTATATATCTTCATCCAAATCTCCGTACAGAAATGCTGTTTCAACGTCTAACTGATTTAACTCAAGATCGTATTTATTAGCAGGGCCTGGAAGTTGGGGCCAACAATCAGAGACTCGTCAATCAGACGTGAAAAAATAGGTATTCTTTCAATAATCATGAAAAAAAAGACGATTCGGTGCAAGTTCACGCGCATAGTTTCATATCATAGCCTATAAGTCGAATGTCATACCAGGCAATAGGAAAATGGACCCATGATAAAGTCCGAGTAATTCTTAGAAGGTAGGGAATAGTTTTATCGTATGAAAGACAAAATCCTAAGACCCCCTCAAGACTGAAGACTCCTACAGGTGACAGATTTTTCGCCACAGGCCCTCAAAGTCCGAAATTTGTTGATCCTAGACAGAAAAGTTAAATGGACGCGTTGTAGGCCGCGAAAGAACCCATAATTTGAGACATTGGACGTTCAAATCCGTTGATTAGTTATTGGAGGAATAACAAAAAACCAATTTTTTGGATTTTTGAAAAACAATTGTTTATTAGTTTTTTTTAGTATTAACAGGTAGCCCTTATGATACCAAAAATAACGATATGCTTGTGCGCGCTGTACGTCAACTAGGGACTTCGTATGGAGGTGGAAATACTAATACACTTGAAGAAAAAAAAGAGCAGTGCGACCACGGAGCTATACGGAAGAAGGAGGTGAGAAATTTTTTTTTTAAGAATTATCGAGATAACCAATCGTCTGGCTAGATATTTTTATGACCGCCTTGCTGTACATCTTGCTTGATATTTTGCTGACTATCGTGTTGAATATCTTGCTGGTCATCTCGCTGAATATCTTGCTGAATATCTTGCTGACCATTGAGCAAAGTAAGCAGCAGGACCATCAGTAAGATGATCAGCAAGCCCATCAGCAAGACCTTCAGCAAGACCATCAGCAAGATGACCAGCAAGACTATCAGCAAGATGACCAGCAAGACCATCAGCAAGATGACCAGCAAGACCATCAGCAAGACCTTCAGCAAGACCATCAGCAAGATGACCAGCAAGACTATCAGCAAGATGACCAGCAAGACCATCAGCAAGATGACCAGCAAGACCATCAGCAAGATGACCAGCAAGACCATCAGCAAGATGACCAGCAAGACTATCAGCAAGATGACCAGCAAGACCATCAGCAAGATGACCAGCAAGACCATCAGCAAGATGACCAGCAAGACTATCAGCAAGATGACCAGCAAGACCATCAGCAAGACGACCAGCAAGACCATCAGCAAGACCAACAGCAAGACTATCAGCAAGATGACCAGCAAGACCATCAGCAAGATATTCAGCAAGATATTCAGCGAGATGACCAGCAAGATATCCAGTGAGATATTCAGCGAGACATTTAGCAAGATATCCAGCGAGATGGCCAGCAAGATATTCAGCGAGATGGCCAGCAAGATATTCAACACGATAGTCAGCAAAATATCAAGCAAGATGTACAGCAAGGCGGTCATAAAAATATCTAGCCAGACGATTGGTTATCTCGATAATTCTTAAAAAAAAAATTTCTCACCTCCTTCTTCCGTATAGCTCCGTGGTCGCACTGCTCTTTTTTTTCTTCAAGTGTATTAGTATTTCCACCTCCATACGAAGTCCCTAGTTGACGTACAGCGCGCACAAGCATATCGTTATTTTTGGTATCATAAGGGCTACCTGTTAATACTAAAAAAAACTAATAAACAATTGTTTTTCAAAAATCCAAAAAATTGGTTTTTTGTTATTCCTCCAATAACTAATCAACGGATTTGAACGTCCAATGTCTCAAATTGTGGGTTCTTTCGCGGCCTACAACGCGTCCATTTAACTTTTCTGTCTAGGATCAACAAATTTCGGACTTTGAGGGCCTGTGGCGAAAAATCTGTCACCTGTAGGAGTCTTCAGTCTTGAGGGGGTCTTAGAATTTTGTCTTTCATACGATAAAACTATTCCCTACCTTCTAAGAATTACTCGGACTTTATCATGGGTCCATTTTCCTATTGCCTGGTATGACATTCGACTTATAGGCTATGATATGAAACTATGCGCGTGAACTTGCACCGAATCGTCTTTTTTTTCGTGATTATTGAAAGAATACCTATTTTTTCACGTCTGATTGACGAGTCTCTGATTGTTGGCCCCAACTTCCAGGCCCTGCTTATTAGCAATAGCTAGAAATGCTCTAACTAAGGGCAAGCGCGATACAGGTGCATAAGTTTCTCTCAGATCGTAAGTGTTCTTATCTTTAAAACCTCTGATCACAAGTCTACTTTTGTGTTTTTCATTGCCTTGTTCATCGCATTTACGCTTAAACACCCACCTGGAATCTATGATGTTTGGTTTTTGGTTGTTGATTCCGGTCTTAGGACGGCTCACTATTTCATATACGTTTTTGGTTTTTAAAGCTTTCAGTTCTTCTTTAATTGATCTACACCATTTGTCTCCCTCTCGAGAGTTTACTGCTTCTCTATAAGTTTGTGGATCTCCCTGTATTTTGGCTAGCAATGCGTGATAAGCTATATCGCTTTCTCTCTCATTAATTTCCTGATTATCCTCGTTTTTATTAAGAGTGAACAGGACTTTAGATTTATCAAAATTCTTACGCGGTCTTCCTCTCTTTCTTTTTAAGGGCGGTTCTACACTCTCTCCCTCTGTTTCTAATATCTCCTTATTACATTCAGGCTTTTCCGTTTCTAACTCTTTCAAGCAGCTAAAATTTAGATTTTCTACTTCTGGATTGTCATTCCTACTAAAGAAATCTTTGTATACATAACGTTCTACAAATCTGACGTGCCTACTCTCATACATTTTGTTCACTTCAGGTACAAAGAGTACATATCCTGTCTGTGTATAACCAACAAGGAATCCTCTAATGGCTTGACTACTAAATTTCGTTCCTGCTTTCCTTGGAATCTTTAGATAGGCTAAGCATCCAAACCTCTTAAGCTGTTTGATTTCACTACTGTGATTGGCGGCTAACTTCTTCAGTGGTATTGCCATGTCGTTAGATTTGTGTGGGGTTCTGTTGTACGCATAAACCGCTGCTTTAGTTGCTAAGTCCCACATACTGGGTGGTAGCCCTGAATCGAACATATTAGCCCTAACTCTCATTTGTAAGGTGCGATTAAATCTTTCAGCTACACCGTTGTGCTCTGGTGTGTTGGGACAGGCTAGCTGCAGTTCGGCACCGAATTTATTTAAGATCTCTACTGTCTCGCTTCCGGTAAACTCTGTTCCACGGTCGCATCTAATATAACACACTTTTTCATCAGTTCCTATGGCATTTCGCATACTATTAATGCAATCGTTAAGTCGAGCTGGTACTTCGCTTTTATGTTTGATCGGATAAGCTAACGCGGCTCGAGAATAATCGTCTATGAAAACTACTATGAATCGATAACCCTTAGTATGAGATGCTGGACTGATGGGTCCCATAGTATCCGCATTAGGGTGATTCAAAAAAAAAAAAAATTATTTTCTCTTTCAAACAGGCTCAAAAGTTTCGTTTTGATGCCAAAATACGCCTGTCAAAATTTGAGCTCTTAATAATAATATTAAGAGTGTCCTCATCGCACTTTTCTATTTTCCATAAGAATAACACAGGAAAAATCATTTTTGCTTATTCTAATTTTTGTACGCTACAAAGGACTGCTCAAACAGTAAATCGCTATACATATTCTTGTAGAGAATTGACCGCTCTACAAAAAAGGTCTCTTGGTCTTTTTCGATAAATCTAACCGTTTCAAAGTTAGTTTTTCCAAAATCGCTAACGAAATTTCAAAACAGTTAGATTTATCGAAAAAGACCAAGAGACCTTTTTTGTAGAGCGGTCAATCCTCTACAAGAATATGTATAGCGATTTACTGTTTGAGCAGTCCTTTGTAGCGTACAAAAATCAGAATAAGCAAAAATGATTTTTCCTATGTTATTCTTATGGAAAATAGAAAAGTGCGATGAGGACACTCATAATATTAATATTAAGAGCTCAAATTTTGACAGGCGTATTTTAGCATCAAAACGAAACTTTTGAGTCTATTTGGAAGGAAAAAAAAAAAATTTTTTTTTTTTGAATCACCCTAATCCGCATGTATAATTTGTAACGGTTTTGACGCTCTAGTCCTTGTTTTATTGAAAGGAAGTTTACAGCTCTTCGTAATCAGGCAAGTTTCACACTCAAAAATACTGTCGTCAATCTGAAGTCCGTTTAGATCTGCAATATCAGGATACAATTTGGCAATTCCCTTCAGGTAGGATGCCGACGCATGTCCTAAGCGCATATGCCATATCATGCTATTACTCAGTTTTCTTTCAGGTAACTTGGAACTTATCGCGTAATCTACTTCATGATTAAGATCTATACCACTGTCTTCATTGAGTAAGTGAATTTTCCTATCGTTTAAGGTGCTCGCCAGATCAGATTGCGTTTTAGGTTCATCAATTGTTTTCTGTTCGTCTGTACTATTTTCCTCAGTCTTTTCGTTAGTTTTTTCAGTTAATCTGATTTCAGTCTCGCAATTGTTTTCTTTAAGTGATTCATTATTCGTAGTTTCCTCGTCATTAGATTTATTGAGGCTGCTGCTTCTAGTATTATATCTATGACCAGTACTACTAATCAGAGCAAATGCCTTTTGATTTTGGATGATTTCATTATCCTCATGCACAATTTTCAATTTGATTTGCCAGAAGCGATTTTTATAAATTCCTGAGATTAAATTTTTGTTAGAGATTGGGTCATAGATATTAATCACCTCGTTATCTAAATAAATTTTCAGGCCCTGATCTACAAACTGTTTTAAGGACAGCAAGTTTTCTGACAAGTCTTCAGAGTACAGTACTTCATTAAGAGTAAAGTGTTTTCCGTCATCAGTTTCAATCTTGACTTTGCCGATACCTAGCGTATTCAGCTGACCGTCTTTATTAGCGCATTTGATTATCTCTCTTTTATTTGTATTCAAGGTTTGAAAGATAAGTTTAGCTTTACTTAGGTGCTCAGTCGCTGCTGAGTCTGCAATGAATCTAACAATGAGATTTTTCTACCGCCCTGGCGAAAATGAGATGTACAAAATATCGAAGCAAATGTAAATTGGAACAAATAAGTGTGACCGGAGTGTGAATTTGTTCCAATTTACGTTTCCTGTACGCTTTCTCACGTTTCCTGTACAGCTCATTTTCGCCAGGGCGTTCTCATTCTGATCATTGAGTATCTCGTCTCTAGAACAAAGATTAACGCTCTTAAGTAAATTTGTTTCGATATCACCTGACTGTGTCTCTCTCATCGTCACATTGAACGCTCCTCGGGATTTGTTCTCATCTTGAGTGTCGTGGCTACTCCGACCTCCGCGGCTCCTTCTGCCACCTCTGCTTCTGCGGCCTCCACGACCTTTGGTGCGGTTGTTGCCGGAGCCTCGTATGAATGAACGCGAAGAAAGATTTTCGCCTTCATTTTCGTCTTTGCGTCTCTTTGGTTCTTGACTTTCAAAACTGTCGTAATTGTGCCTTTTTCTTACTGGACAGTTCTTGGCAATGTGGCTTCCGATCTTGTTGCAATTGTAACAATGTACCTGTCCTGGAATCGGACACTCATTGCTGATATGACCATTTTTACCACATGCGTAGCATCTTACTCCCCTGGATTCTGATTCACCATATGTTCTTCCTCGGCGTACCGCTCGTCCTCGAAAGTTTCGTTGTCTGAAACCGCCTCTAGCTGTCAAGGCAGTTCTCGGTGGTTCTCTCTTTGGTAAGGTAGCCTCAACCTGCAGGATATAATTCTTAAGTTGAGCATATGACATTTCCTTTCCAGTTGACTCTCGGCACACACAGTCTGCTACATTGATGTCCGGTACAGTTTCGATGACTGCTTGAATAAACAGGTCTCTCTTGTCTTTTTCCGGGAGCTTACCAGCTTCTGGTGTGCTTTCATAGATACGGACTTTGTCTTCAAATTTGTCCCAAAATTCAGCTGCACTTTCTTTAGATGAATTATATTTCATGTTGTACAAGTCGCGTCGTGCTGATAACCTTGTTGTTCAAGTCTCAAGTCTTTTAAATTCTCTGAGCTTCGCAATTATTTCAATTGGTTCTTTTAAATCTACGATTTTAGAGTAATAGACCAGATCTATGTGGCTTATAATTATATCTCGGACTCTATGTCTGTCGTCAGTCAATTTGTTTTCCGTCACATTTTTATGCAAAGCTTGATCCAATACGTAGTCCAATTTCTTAGTTCTTAATTCTGAGATTAGATAATCTTCAAGGACATCGAATTTGGAGTTAGTCAACAGTTTATAGTTCCTATTGGTTCCTGAATCTTTGTTGGAAATCTCTATTTGAATCTTGTCGGCCAGGTTTGCAAAGGAATTGGCATTCAAGTCTGTGTTGTGTTTTTCTGCCAGAATTGAATTTACTTTATCGTCTATATATTTGGTCAAATCCAATTTGACTAATCCATTCTCATCTTGAGTATTGTGTGCATTTTTGTTAAATGCCTCATCTGTGTTTTGTTCGAATGTTTCTTTAATTCCGACACGTCTCTTTTCGTCTGGTATGGTACTGTCTTCTATGCCCTGGCTGGCGATGTCTTCTATTATTTCTCCTTCTTCAATAGAGCATGCATCCGACAATTTTGGATGATGATTGTCCGTCATTATCTTGGAATGCCTTTCATCAGTCATTTCATTTGTTTTGTTCTCTTCTTTGGTTATTTTCTTATCTTCAGGTGCAATGTTCTCCTTTTCGTGATTTGCAGTCGGCTGTCTGTCAACGTTACTTTTAGAGCTTGTAGAAGTTTCGTTATTTAATTGATTAGGGTGTATTGTTCCTGATGCAGTTCCCCGAATAATTTCCTCACTGATTATTCTAGGTCTTGACCTCGGACATACCTCAACATTAACTTCATGAGTTGGTTTAGTTACTTCAGTTCTTGACTTTACTCCCTCTAGAGGTAGTACTTTGCTATTTATTTCGCCCTTGGTCTTGGGTTGAATAGCTTCAAGCTTGAGGAACATTTTTTCGGCTATTCTTTCCAGACTTCGCTGGTTTGCCTCTGCCTGTTTATCAAGGAACTCTCTCTGCGACTGAATCATCTTTCCCAGATATTCTTCTGTCCTCTGCTGTTGTTTGTTGTCCTGTTGGGTCAACAGCCGTTGTACCTGGTCCAGTTTTACGAAACTGTCACCACTCTTAACAGATGGCCCTCTTAAGTTCTCCGTTTGATCTGATTTTTCTCTTAAGGCTGGTCTTTGTTTTTCACGCAGATCTTGTGGTGGAGTGACCGCTAAAATCTTTTCCCCAATTGGCCAAATTGCAGCAACTACTTGAGTCTCATCGTCAGTAAGGAGGTGATCTGTAAAGTTTGGACATTCATGAGTTCTAGATATTTAAGGTTTTGTCACAGGACAGCAGTACCGAACACAAGCTTATACCGTCTATATGACTGGCTTTGAATTATAGTGGAACACACACTATAGTTCTGCCGTTATTTTTCTGAACTCATACAATGTTTCTTCATTTACCAGTTCATTAAATTTTCTTTCGCAGACGAGTTTTAAAATTAGTTCATCTACGCAAATCTTAAGTCAGTCTTAAGTATGTCTTAAGTCAGTCTTGAGTATGTATTTCAACATGAATCGTTTAAACTCATCTTAACCGATTTTGTATTGGCTAGCACATCTTAACTCATCTCAATCGATTTTGTATTGAATAACACATCTTAAGTCATCTCAATCAATTTTGTATTGGCCAGCACATCTCAAGTTTACTTTAGTTAGGTATACCTATTTTGATCGTCTTTGTTTGTGAAAGCGTCAAATAAATGTCTTTCTCTCCTGTTTTGGCAAGGTAGATCTTCTCTCCAGTGTATTTGGGCTGCAACTGTAGCTGCTCCCATAGTCTCTTAATTAAATCTTTGAATTTTTCTTCAGTACCTAGGATTTACAAGCGTTTCATTAGTTTTCTGCCTTTTACTTGATTTTAATATATTGCACATCTCAACGCCAAAGATCTCAAGTGGAGCTGTTCTTTAGTTCAAATCCCCCCTCTTTACTGGACATGATAGCTCGAGCGCCGGGAAGACGCTCGCTCCATATTGTAACGTTCCGGGCTATTCCGGCAATTTAAAAAGATAGGAATAGACCGCCGTTTTGTGAGTTCTTTGCTCAAATAATATTTTTTCGAGATTTTATGAAGTTTTGGGCACTTTGCGACTAGGTTGGAGGGGAAAAGTTGGTTCTGCCACAAAAAGCCTCCTTTCTAGATTTTTCTAACTGTCTACGGACTCGGAGTTAACAAAGCCGTTCGCGTGGACTCGCCAGATTGCTCTGTAAAGCCACGTCCCTATGTCAGAGCCGATGTTCTCACATAAGCCTGACTCCTGTGCTATCTTTACTAACTATTCCCTGCACTCAGATCCGGGGTTTGCACCCAAGACTGTATAACCAGACTCGGAAGATTGCTCTCCAAAGCTGTTCCCTGAAATTATACTATCTCGGCTTTTATGTTGTGTGCAAGAGTTTTTTATTATGGAAATGAGCGACGGAAATGTCGAATAAAGATCGTAGCGATTTGACTTTGTGAAATTAAATCGTTTTACTCAAAGAATTGTTTGATTCTGAATTGCTACAAAATAAAATAACAAAAAATGCTTCTTATCTCTATTTTCTTAACTTTACCTTATTTCTACTGGCTCATTTCTTTTGATGCGATTGATCTCTGGTTTCGTTTTACATTCAAGAGTGCAAGTTCGATTTATTGATAAATGCCTCGAGTTTAATTTTCTAATCTCAAATCTGCAGCATTAGAGTTTAATAATTGAATTTGAAATAGTAGCTGCTTTAGCTTACTTTTCTTTGTTAAATTTATGGAATTGAAATTGTCGAAATTTGTTCTGAGTTTTGATTTTACTGATTCTACTTTATTATTCCTGGATGGCCCAAAATATAATATATCAAGTGAGTCGACTACGAGATCTATTCTACGTATCGCTCCTAGAAATGGATGTGAGACGTCTACCCGCGCTTTGCAGAGTATCGCTGGTGAGCCTTGTCCTCACCAGCTTTTATACTCATCGTCGTCTTCTCCGGCGATGCGAGACCGTCATTTGACGTCATGCTGGTTGGTGGGGTGATCACGTGATCTGCCGATCACGAGACCTTACTATATTACCGGCCGGCTAGCCGATACGTTACATTGCCCCCTTCCATCAACATCGGCTTCCGAATGATAGCCTCGTTTTTTGCTTGAATTTCGGGATGTCCGTGTTGATGGATTTTTCTTCATTCATGTCCCGGATCTTGGCTAGGCCTGGTCGTCTACGTCATAGTTCTCTGGTCCGCTTCAGAATCTCAGATTCCTTTCTTCAATCCCAAAGGATCTGTCGGATCCCAGTTTTTTATATAATCTGGTTCTTCTGGTGCAACGAATGGTGTTAACTGCGGTTGTGGAACTACTGGCTTCTGACTGCATCCATTCTTTAGTTCTGCACGTAAGTCCGGTCTGTTTCTGTTTATTGTCTTTTCTTATTTGTTCGTGATATTCGTTCGTTTTTTCAGGTAAGTCGATCTTGGTCAGCTTCCATGGCATATTCAAGTTGACATCCTTCACGATCTCCTCTTCTTTAGGCGCATCAGTTTTTTCCATGGTAAGTCGATTTTGTTAGTTAATATGATGTCATCAACTACCTTCGTTAATGCTCTATGTTTTTCTTTTACAGGTTCTTCGTATGTTATATCCGGGATGGTCTCTCCCGTGCACCCACCTTCTTATTTACAAGCGTGAGTATTCTCTATTTTTGAATTGCGTCATACTCCTTGCTGTTTACACTAAGTAATTATCGGTCAAATTTTAATCTTATTATCGATCCTTCTAATCCCTAAATTGGGTTATCCAAATTTGTTTTGAAATGTCTAGCTAGTCTAGACTTTAAATTTCTGAGCCATTAATCCTAAGTTTTCTTAATTCTATTTCTTAATACTACATTTTAGATAATCTAGAGTTGCAATTTGTCTGTTTCCTTTGAGAGTGACTGATTCGCTTATTTGCATTCTAGCCTATCCTTTACTTAATCTATTTATTCCAATTTTAAATTTCTTGCAATCAGTTTTTTTTTTTTTTTTTTTTCTTTTGTGTGTGCTACACGTTCGGTTGTCGCCAAATGTAACTTTCTTAATTTTTTAATCCGTGACACCTTACTGGCGGCGTTTGAACGATAATCGCGTCTTTTCTTTCTTTTCCTAAGTCCTTTTGATTTTGTAACTTTTAATTTTATATTGGGGTTCGCAATCCGCTTGCCCCCTGGTTTTTTATAGCAAACTTCAGAAATTTTACTATTATCTACATTATGAACTTCGCCTACTAACTTAGTAACCTGTATGTTTTCCCTTGGCCGATTTGTCACCAAATTTAAATCGCCAGTTGTGTTTATGATTTCTGAGTAGGCTAATCCCGTTATGTTATATCCTGTGTTTACCTCATTTGACACAATTAAATCAGCTGCTTCTATTTGATACTTCTGATCAGTAATTTCTATATTGAAATTAATCAAGTCTTCCTCGTAAATTGTTTCATCTATTGCTTCTAAAATTTCAGTATTGAAATCTATCAAATCTTCATTAAAGTCGATTAAATCTATTTCTGACTCTACTTCCGTTGCATTTAGCGTTTCTAGTTCAAAATCTATCAAATTTATATTTTCATTTTCTTTATCTAAAGTTTTATATTCTAAGCTAATTTTTGTGTTTTCTTCTGTTTTAGGTTTAGCTGCATCCGCGATGTCTTCAGCCGTTTTACTAGTAATAATTTTTTCTAAATTGTCAAACTGATATTCTACCTTTTGTTCAATTCGTTCTATTATTGCCAGTATTTTCGCATACGGATCTTCTGGATCTTTTACTGAAAGGCTATCACGCTTGAAATTTGCCGTCAACATTTCGGAGTTCGCCGCACCTGAATCTATACCCTGCCCCCTGACATCGAAAACATTCGCTATTGTTTGTTGCCTAACACTACCTAGCTCTTCGTCCGACATTTCCGCCGTTACTCAAAACTAGCAAGACAACAACAATCGAACCGAGTCTGGTATACAGTCTATCAGATCCTTGTGCAGGTCATGTTTTGAATTTTGACTTTAAATTTAGACTGACTCTACTGTTTGCTTGAAATTGAACTTGAATTTACTGTTATTCTGAATCTACGTTGAAATTTTGCAAGGGAGAAAAAATTTTGAAGCTAAATTTTCCAAAAATGATTTGACTGCAAAGTGCCCCACGTTGGGCGCCAAATGTAACGTTCCGGGCTATTCCGGCAATTTAAAAAGATAGGAATAGACCGCCGTTTTGTGAGTTCTTTGCTCAAATAATATTTTTTCGAGATTTTATGAAGTTTTGGGCACTTTGCGACTAGGTTGGAGGGGAAAAGTTGGTTCTGCCACAAAAAGCCTCCTTTCTAGATTTTTCTAACTGTCTACGGACTCGGAGTTAACAAAGCCGTTCGCGTGGACTCGCCAGATTGCTCTGTAAAGCCACGTCCCTATGTCAGAGCCGATGTTCTCACATAAGCCTGACTCCTGTGCTATCTTTACTAACTATTCCCTGCACTCAGATCCGGGGTTTGCACCCAAGACTGTATAACCAGACTCGGAAGATTGCTCTCCAAAGCTGTTCCCTGAAATTATACTATCTCGGCTTTTATGTTGTGTGCAAGAGTTTTTTATTATGGAAATGAGCGACGGAAATGTCGAATAAAGATCGTAGCGATTTGACTTTGTGAAATTAAATCGTTTTACTCAAAGAATTGTTTGATTCTGAATTGCTACAAAATAAAATAACAAAAAATGCTTCTTATCTCTATTTTCTTAACTTTACCTTATTTCTACTGGCTCATTTCTTTTGATGCGATTGATCTCTGGTTTCGTTTTACATTCAAGAGTGCAAGTTCGATTTATTGATAAATGCCTCGAGTTTAATTTTCTAATCTCAAATCTGCAGCATTAGAGTTTAATAATTGAATTTGAAATAGTAGCTGCTTTAGCTTACTTTTCTTTGTTAAATTTATGGAATTGAAATTGTCGAAATTTGTTCTGAGTTTTGATTTTACTGATTCTACTTTATTATTCCTGGATGGCCCAAAATATAATATATCAAGTGAGTCGACTACGAGATCTATTCTACGTATCGCTCCTAGAAATGGATGTGAGACGTCTACCCGCGCTTTGCAGAGTATCGCTGGTGAGCCTTGTCCTCACCAGCTTTTATACTCATCGTCGTCTTCTCCGGCGATGCGAGACCGTCATTTGACGTCATGCTGGTTGGTGGGGTGATCACGTGATCTGCCGATCACGAGACCTTACTATATTACCGGCCGGCTAGCCGATACGTTACAATATATGAGCGGATCCACGTCACTTCACTCAAAAAAAAAAACCGTCAAGTCACGGATTTTTGCGCCATTCAATACATCTGTAGTACTATGGAAAAAAAAAGTACAATTTGGAGGATTTTGAAAAATTCTCAAAAATGGCGGAGTTAGAGGCATGTGAATTTTTGTGCACCGCTTTGTTTGAAAATTCATATCTCCGAAAGTGTTCATCGGAGCGGAAAGATCCTTAAATCGTTTTGTTCATAAAAGAATGCGCTTTCATATAAAAAATTATATTTTCAAAAAAAAAAATTCTTTCAATATTTTTTGGCGCTTTCATTTTTAATTTCGCTGCCATTTCCTTAGGACTTACAAAAATTCATGGAGATAAATTTTTTTGGATACCTGAATCCTTCCCCTTCAATCCTAAAAAAAAAATTTATGGAGAAAATACCTGGGCCGGAGATAAAAAATAAAACGTGTCGTCGCGCGTCACCGCGCGCGCTGATCCACGTCCGCGCTACTCCCGCAAGCTCGCTGTGTTACGTAGTGGAGATGTCATATGATGCTTCTTTACTTACCCAGGTTATCCATTCTCCGAAAATAGTTATTTTACCACCTTAGCCCTTCCGTATCCGTCTACTGGTCATGTTTTCTCGGAGTTATACATATATGCCTGTTCTGAAAATTCCAGTACGGTTATGGTTCGTTGAACATACCTGTGCTGGAATTAGGTTTGATTCCATTTCAGTCGGTTTGTGCTATATAACTGATGAATCTTGTGCAATATTTTGATGGCTCTGAAATGAGCCGATGTTTTTTGCGATAATTCGGTGAATGACACTTTTTGTTCGCATATCGCGAGTTTACAACCGATTGGCAATTCCAATAATTGAGCATGTTCTTATTTTCGAAGCATATCTTCTGAGTACTGTACATCTGCAGAACATCAACTGGAAGAAACTATTTTACAAAGCCGATTCGACAAAGCATTTACAGTTCGTGGCACTCTGAAATTACATGCGGTCATTTTAATATCTCACAAACTCGTCAAAACAAAATTATTTTCCGCATCAGAAAAATTTGATTCGATGAAAATTATGAATTAATTTCAAGCAGAGGTGTCCTACTAACAATGAGTGTCATCCAGCAAATTATCGCGAAAAAAAATCGGCTCATTTCAGGGCTCCCAAAATATTGCACAAGATCCATCAGTCATATAGCACAAACCGAGTGAAATGGAATCAAACTTAATTCCAGCACAGGTATGTTGAACGAACCATAACCGTACCTGGAATTTTCAGAACAGGCATATATATTATATATACAAGTATACAATTGTATAACTCCGAGAAAACATGACTAGTAGACGGATACGGAAGGGCTAAGGTGGTAAAATAACCATTTTCGGAGAATGAATAACCTGGGTAAGTAAAGAAGCATCATATGACATCTCCACTACGTAACACAGCGAGCTTGCGGGAGTAGCGCGGACGTGGATCAGCGCGCGCGGTGACGCGCGACGACACGTTTTATTTTTTATCTCCGGCCCAGGTATTTTTTCCATAAATTTTTTTTTTAGGATTGAAGGGGAAGGATTCAGGTATCCAAAAAAATTTATCTCCATGAATTTTTGTAAGTCCTAAGGAAATGGCAGCGAAATTAAAAATGAAAGCGCCAAAAAATATTGAAAGAATTTTTTTTTTTTTGAAAATATAATTTTTTATATGAAAGCGCATTCTTTTATGAACAAAACGATTTAAGGATCTTTCCGCTCCGATGAACACTTTCGGAGATATGAATTTTCAAACAAAGCGGTGCACAAAAATTCACATGCCTCTAACTCCGCCATTTTTGAGAATTTTTTAAAATCCTCCAAATTGTACTTTTTTTTCCATAGTACTACAGATGTATTGAATGGCGCAAAAATCCCTGACTTGACGGTTTTTTTTTTGAGTGAAGTGACGTGGATCCGCTCATATCCGTCCCTTTTTAATTTTCACTCATCTATAGTTCGTTGCTTAGCATCGCATCGTGTTAGGGCACTCTAGTTAAAGACTCTCTCTTATAGCTCTGTGCCATCCGCATACGCGCTGCTAAGCGGCAACGTTTGTTTAGACTACGTCTGATAACGGGATAAGCTGGAAGGAGAAGAAGAGGCGGCCATGTTTGGCCCACTCATCGGGCCCAAACACCCCGGTCGCCCTCCCATCTCCGGTCCTCGCCAAGACGCACATGCAGTGAATGTGGTCATCTTCATACTTCTCAGAAATTCGAATTTCCTCGCTTAATTGCAACTTGTTCACTGCTTTATATGCATGCAACCCATCTCTTTAGTAATTATGTGTGGACTTCTCCAATTACTTTTACCTCTTTCAGCGATTGACGGTACATGAACATCTCCTTTGTCTGCCATTTTCCGCTTCGTTGTCTTCTTCTTTTACGCACAACGAAAAGGTCTTTTCTTTTTTTTTAAACAGCACTAATTCACTCACTTTCAGTTTGCGCAGTGGAAGCTGCAGGGGCCATAACCTGTTAGGATATAGGTGTAGGCAAAGAAGACACGGTTGCAGAGCTTTGTTTTAGGTTTATTAACGTATCTCAAAACGCACTCTTCAGAGAGCTTGCCTTAGACAGACTGACTCACAAAAACGGGCTGCACATATACCGCAGCGGCGTTGCACTTGAGTTTATATAAACATAAGGGCCCGAGTGACGCAGTGTGTTTAATACACAATCTCACAGTTATCCTGTTACGTAATCTAAATTTATCACAAGGATTATATAATGGTACCAGATTGGTCATTAAAAAGATGATCCAGTATTTGATTTCTACCGAAATCATCGGTGGAAGTTGCGCTGGGGAAACAGTATTGATACCTCGGATAGATTTATCACTGTCCTAAGAGGAGATGGCATTCAAGATGGTACGAAGACAATTTCCCGTCAGATTAGGTTGTGCGATGACAATTAACAAGTCGCAAGGTCAATCTTTCGATAGCGTCGGTGTGTATTTACCAAATCCAGTATTTATTGTTAGTCATGGTCAAATTTATGTTGCCTTGTCCAGAGTCAAGTCTAAAAACAATTTGAAAGTTTTGTTAACAGACAAATCTGTCGCCACTAACAGTAAAAACTCGATTCATAAATTGCATACAAGAAATATTGTCTACAAGGAAATACTAGGTGCTGTGTGAATTAATCAATTCATAGTTACAATTGTATATTCATGATATTTGTTCTTAGTGTGCTATCCGTTTTCGGACTTCACACTGGATAGCCACGTACACATACACACACATCCGTCGAAAAATCGCGTCGCTATTAATAGATACGGGCGCAAATATAAACGTGATTAAAGTCGGAGTAATCGAACCGAACGCACGCTTTACGCCGATGGACACTAGACAGATCAAAGGACTCGGGAAAGCACTCGTAAACACACTAGGTAGCATCGATCTCGAATTCGCTGGCACCCGGCACGAATTCCATCTGGTTGACAATTTATTTCCGATAAAAGAAGACGGAATCCTAAGCGCTGACTTTCTGAGATCTGAAAATACCACTATCTGTTTCAAAACCCACAAACTTTTCTTACAAAACACAGGTACAATTCCGTTGTCATACCGAAATCACAACGCTAACATCAACACCTACCGTATTTTAACAACATCCTCTGTACAAACCCTCAAGATCCAACTGTCTACTCCACAACTCATCAGCAAAACTGAGACATTTCTATTCGACACAGGAGCCGACGTAAACATTATAAAATACAGCGCGATGAAACGCAATATACTGTAACGTTTCGGGCTGTTCCGACAAATTAAAATATAAGGAATAGACCGCCGTTTTGTGAGTTCTTTGCTCGATTAAGATATTTTTCTAATTGTTCTGAGATTTGGGCACTTTGTAACTAGGTTGGAGGGGAAAAGTTGGTTCTGCCACAAAAAGCCTCCTTTCTAGATTTTGTTTCCTGTCTTTCTACGGACTCGGAGTTAACAAAGCCGTGTTTTAGTGGACTCAACTGATTTCTCGGTAAAGCCACTTCCCTATTCAGAGCCGATGCTTGCGCATAAGCCTGACTCCTGTGCTTTCCTATCTTTGTTAACTATTCCCTGCACTCAGATCCGGGGTTTGCACCCAAGACTGTATATCAGACTCGGAAGATTGCTCTTCAAAGCTGTTCCCTGAAAATACACTATCTCGGCTTGTTGTAGCGTGCAAGAGTTTTTTATTTATTAATGGAACCGAGAGACGGAAATGTCGGACAAAGATCTGGCGTTAGATTGTTTTAACAAAAATTGACTTTAATCAAATGAATGTTTGATTTTGATTTTACAAAATTAAAATAAACAGAATTTGTCCTTATTTCTATTCTTCTTAAATTTACCTTATTCTCTAATTGGCTCTTTCTTTTCTCTCTCTAGACTTTTCGATTTTCGATTTGATATGAATTTTGAAGTGCTATTACGGTTTATCGTTAATGCCTGGATTTCTGAATTTGAATCTACTCTCTAAACAGCAGCAATAGATTTGATTTTATGATTCGAATTGATATCAATTTTAGCATATCATTCTTGTGGTTAAGTTTTATATTTTCTATTTTATAAATTTTTATATTTTGAATTGAAGCTAAATGACTCTAAGTTATTATCTCTGGATGGCCCAAAGTATAATAGTGCAATTGAGACGGCTACGAGTTCTAACTCAGTATCGCTGATGAGGCTCGTCCTCACCAGCTTTTATACTTCTCGTCGTCTTCCTTGGCGTCGCAGGTACGCCTCCTGACGTCATCGCGCGGTGGTGGGATTGTCACGTGATCGGCTGATCACGCTAGCTTCCTGCTTTACCGACGGTCTAGCCGATACGTTACAATACATACACGGCCAGTTAAAATAAAAATAACTGGTACAACAGATGAAACCGTAGAGACATTAGGGAGCTTAGATATTCGAATCGGCAATAATATGCATGAATTTCATATAGTAGACGACTCCCCTAGTAGAAATTTGATCGGGCCATCCCCGTGTCAAGTCAGCGCCCGGCCTGGCTTAACCGTGGAAAACCTATTCTGGATTTTCTAGCCAGGCCCTTGTTCGGCAGAATCGTGGCTGGCCTATTCAGATTCTCATAGCCAGGGCCTTACGGGGAGTGAGTTAGCTGCCGAAAGTAGAGATCAGGCTATTTCAGGGATTGACTGGCGTGGCACTAGACAGCATAACTATAGAGTATATAATACTGTAAAGAAGTTTGGCTTTTCTGTGGGCTAAATCGTGACAAAATGTAAGCTTGGAGCTTTTAAAGTAAATATCGTGGGTCCCGAGTTGAAATAAAGATTCGAGTCGTAGTCAAATTGTATTTTAAAAGGGCAAAAAGGAGTTTATTGGAGAAAAATGCGTGTGTTCTGGTTTGCGTCTAGAACGAGACTGTTTACAAATTGGCTATCGCCAGATACATGGTTTTGTTGTTTTATAAAAAGATATTTGACGATTATTATTGTTATGTTTTGTACATGGGAGTTCGGGTGGCAATGGATTGGATATAAAGTTAATACAAGGGGTGGACGCATCCTTTGTAACAATACAATAACTCTGGTGCCTGGATGAATCTTTCAATCTAAACGTTCCAAAAACACTGATTTCCGGCCAAATTTCCAAATCGCTACGATATAAAGTCCTACACATATACATATGGGGCATTTTCCGTCAAAACGTATGGGCATGAGAATTCTGATTTTTGATTCCATCCAAATTTTTATGGGTGATTACACCTAATGAGAGGAGCCTTCACGATTCTTTTCGCTGATATAGGGGCAAGCGATGCAGAGCGGGGTAGGCGGGTAAAATGGGGTACCCAAAAAATTTCGTAAAAATTTTTTTTTCCTTAAATGTCTCTCAAATGGTCACAAATAGTTTCAACATCATTTTACGTTATTTTATTCCGAAAATATATACCCTTTTTTTCTTTTTTTTTTCACGAGTCACTCAAATACAGAATGTACTTTTTTTTATCCAGTAATAGTTAATTCTACAAGATAAATCCAGTATATCCAAATTTTGGATTAAATTAAAAAATTTAAAAACTCGAAATTTTTTTTTTTAACGGCAACTGAAAAATCGTTTTATTTTATTTAAATGCAATTTAATAAAAGAAAATTCAGCATATTTAAACCCCCCAAAACTGAATACTTTCTCAAGTACCCTGTTTTGCCCCCCTTCCCCTATATGACGCTGATCTGTGATATTGAAATGTTTATCAGCTCTCACTTCGACACTTCATAAGTAATTCATAAGTTCCGCCAAATGAAAGAAAGTTGGGTGAGTTAACATAGGGTAGTTTGGCGTAGTCGGTAGAGCGTGCGACTAGTAATACAGCGAATGCGAGCGAAAGTGGGTTCAAATCCCGGTTAGGTCTAATATATCGGAAGGCATTTTTCTAACGAACTGGCGATGTTTGTCGATTTACATGAGTTGTAAAATGTGAAATCGAGCATTCAAACATTGTTTTTTCTTTTTTTTTTCTGTAATATATATATGCTCGATCATCGGAAAGTACTAGGGCACTGTTAAGGAAAACTGTTAAGGGCCCAGTTGGCTTCACTGGCTAGAAACTGGCCGGGAAAAGTGTAACATCCCTGGCTAGGCGCTGGTCAGTTTGCCACGTCAACGCCTGGTTAGTCATGAGTTTAGCTAGCCTGGTGCTCGCTAGCGCCCGGTTGAAATTTCTACTAGGGTCATTCCCCATTAGAGAAGCGGGCATACTAAGTATGACATTTTTACGCAACGAAGACGCTACAATTTCCTTTCCAACAGAAAAAGTAACCTCGGGCAGCAACGAGACGCAAACAATTTTGAGTGAAGATATCATATTAAGGGATCATCTCAGTGCGACCGCCCGAAAAATCACTGATTTTTTTTTTCATGGTTAGGGTATCCTAATCGGTCTGGGTTTTTTTTAATAAATTAAAGCAGCGATGAAGAATACAAAATGATTTTTGTTGCAGTGATTTTTAAGTTTTTTATTATTGTTATTAATTATCAAAAATGTTGTGAAAAAAAAAACGGTGTCCGCTGCCGAGAGAAAAGTTTTCAAGCTATCGATTTCAAACTTCTACAGAACATTTTTCTTGTCATTCTCTATCGTCCTATGGAAGCTTTTTTTTTTTTAATTTTTTTTGACGAAATGGCGGCGATTTGAACAAAAAGTAGTGAATTTGGCCTTTTTTTTCGACAGTTTTTCGAGAAAAAAAATAGGAAGTTTTTTTTTAAAAAAAAAAAGCTTCCATAGGAGGATAGAGAATGACAAGAAGAATGTTCTGTAGAAGTTTGAAATCGATAGCTTGAAAACTCTTTTCTCGGCAGCGGACACCGTTGTTTTTTTCACAACATTTTTGATAATTAATAACAATAATAAAAAACTAAAAAATCACTGCAACAAAAATCATTTTGTATTCTTCATCGCTGCTTTAATTTATTAAAAAAAAACCCAAACCGATTAGGATATCCTAACCATGAAAAAAAAAATCGCGAAAATCAGTGATTTTTCGGGCGGTCACACTGAGATGATCCCTTAATTCCTCCCTGAACGGTGGCAGTGATAACATTGAAGATAGCGAAACCTTCACCCAAAATAGGAATAGTTAATAAGCTAAACTTAGGGCTAAACGTTATATTAGGCAATGCCCTTGTGACAAACAGACATGGTCTAGCGTACGCTTACGCTATCAACTCCAACGAAACAGCTGTTGAAGTAACACGACCCGTAGTAACTCTAGAAGAGGTGGACGAACCTACGACGGACACAAGTCGGAGCATAATTGACAACGAAACAAACCAACCGACACACGGCTATCATAATACTAACACCAACAAAGACTCGTATACACTTCAAATCTCACTTAACCACGACGCAAAACGACTCGACATCCTTAAGGAAAACCTCAGATTAGACCACTTAAACGAGGAAGAAAAGCAATCTATAATCGACCTTGCTTACGAATATAATCATTTATTTTTTCTACCGGGTGACAAGTTAGGACACACTCGAGCGGTGAACCACACTATACCAATCACGGACGACATACCAATACACACGAAACAATATCGACATACCAATACAAACGAAAAACGAAAAACAAGTAACTAACGTCCTTGACCAAGGCATTATTGACGATCAAACGAACTTACCTGTACGTGAAGTTCGATCGTAATTATACGAGGAGCTCGCCCGAAGAGATTACATGTGTAGTACCACTACTTCTGTGGGTTAAGTTCACGATTTTAGAGCTAGTGAGTTAAAGTTTCCCGGTTACGGTCTACTAGCGCCGCCTGCCGGTCTTGTTGGTCATATCGTTCAAAGTAACGTGAAAAAATTGTTGGAGTAAATGTGGGAAAGAGGCATTCGGTTTTTTGGAAAGCCTCGGGGTATCTAGGAGTTAGATAAGGGAGGGACTGTAATCTCTTCGGGCGAGCTCCTCGTATAATTACGATCGAACTTCACGTACAGGTAAGTTCGTTTGATCGTCAATTATACTTCGTCTCTCGCCCTCGAGATTACATGTGTAGCCCTTAAGAGTCAAACAATTTTTTTTTTTTTTTTTTAATTTTTCTTACTTATTTCGATATTAGTACAAACTTAGGATATAACTCGAATGACTGTTACTCTGAGTCATCCAGGAGTACTGCTGCGGCAAAATTTTCCTGGTTCTTACCCATGATTGGGCGCTTATAGAATTTTGCAAATATCATGGAGCTCTGGGACCACCCTGCCGTTTTCTTGATTAGTTCAATGCTTAAGCCTCTATCGGAGGCCCTTGAGGTTGAGGCATGTCTGGTGCTATGTGCTGTGTATGCCTCATCGATGCCACAAGCTGCTAGGAATGATTTTATCCATTTACTTAGCGTCTGTGACGATACCGCCCGGTGTGGTTTCCTAATAGCAACAAATAGTCTGTCTTCGCTACCTCTGATCTCTTTCGTTACCCTTATATATTCTATGAGCGTGCCTGCCACGCATGATTCAGGTTTCTCTCTGAAAAATGGTAGGTCCAGCAAAGGCTGAAAGCCTCCTGGTCGGGAAGTTTTAATGTTATCTGGGATACTTATTATAACTCCAGTTGCTGTTACTGTAATGTTCCTTAGCGATATTAAGGAGAAGGTCTGTACACGATGGGCGGTCCCCAGGGCCAGGAGTATGATGGTTTTCATAGTCAGCTCCTGTAAGCTAAGCCTAGTTAGTGGGAAGAGCCTGCATATTTTTTCCAGGACTGGTCTGACATCCCAGGTTGTGTCGTACTTAGGCTTGCTGGGCCTAAGCTTGAAGACACCCTTCAGGAATCGGGATATATATATGTCGTTTGATAATTCCTCTGAGGCAATCAAGGGAATTGCGGCTCTTGCCGAGTTGATTGTTCCATAAGCGGCACCCTTTTTAAATTTTTCAGCCAAGAATTCCAACACCTTGGTCGGACTAGTTTCGTATGGGTCATAGTCATTTGCCCGTGTAAACAGCCACCAGTCCCTCAGCGCGCTGTTATATTGTTTGAGAGTGGTCTCTGTTAATGATGCTAATAATATTTCCATTGAAGACTCCGGGAGGTTTTTCTTTAAAAAAGAGTTCCTGACAATCTGGCGGCAACCAGGGTAAGCTTCTTGGCAAGTGGGTGGTGACGGTCCCTGAAGGGTGAAATTAATAAATTGTTATCTGGTTTGAAGGCTATAGTTTGGCCTACAATGAGTTTCTGAAACAGCGGATACCATGGCTGTGCTGTCCAGAGTGGAACCACAAGTACCCCAGTAGCCCTATCCTTAATTATTTTTTGGAGTACTCTATTTAGGATCGCAAAGGGAGGAAACGCGTAAAATCTTTTGTTTGCCCAACTAATTGTGAAGGAATCAATAGTCATGGCATCCGGGTCTCTTTCCCAGGAACAATAAGATTTACATTTAGCGTTAGCTCTTGAAGCAAATAAGTCGATAGAAGGAGTACCGAACTGCGAGATAATTTTTTGGAAAGCGTAACCTGCTAATTCCCATTCGGTATCTACATTCTTTAGCCTTGACTGTTCATCGGCCACATCATTTTCTCTAGAAGGTATGTAGGCTGCATGGACCCAAATTTTTCTGGTTTCGCACCAGTTCCAAATCTCACAAGCTAACCTATGCAAATGCGGGAATTGGGTACCTCCCATCTTATTTATGTAGGCTTTAGCAGTTGAATTATCAACGCGCAGCAATATTTCGCATTCTCTCAGGTCTGCAGCAAAGCACTTCAGCCCGATAAATGCCGCCATCAATTCTAGCGAATTTATGTGTAACCTCTGCTCATCCCTTTTCCATAGTCCGTGGGCCTTCTGTCCCCCACAAAAATTACCCCAGCCTGTTAGGGATGCGTCCGAAAATATTTCTAATCTAAAATTACCTGATCTAATTTTGCGAGAGGAAACGGGTAAGTTTTCTTGCCACCATGTCAAATCATCTATGACAAAACCTGGCAGAGACATTTTACTATCGAAGTTATTATTGTTATTAGCTAGAGCCTCCGTTTTAGCCCTTTCTAGTGATTTACAATGTAATGGGCTATATTCTATGGCTGGACAAGCCGCTACTAATGATCCTATTAGTTGGGCAAAGTCTCTGACCGAAAAGGAGCGTTGCTTCCTGATTTTTGAGATACGGTTGATTAGTAATTCTCGTTTTTTGGACGTCAGCTCGAGTGCAAGACGACCAGAATCGATGATAAACCCTAAGTATCGACATCTCACTGCCGGAGTAAGGGCACTTTTCTCCCAGTTGATGAGGAAACCAAGGGATAAAAGTAGGTCCTTCGTAGTGTCAATATTCTCTTGGCACGATTCTGAATCTCCATCCATGCAGAGGATATCGTCAAGATAAATAACGGACAAGTATTTTCTAGATCTCAGATAATTTACTACTGGTTTCATAATCTTGGTGAATATGTATGGGCTTGTACTAAGTCCGAATGGAAGGCATGTAAATTCATAGAGTACTCCCTTAAAATAAAACCTTAAGTACTTTCTGTGACCTGTATGAATGGGGATCAGAAAGTAAGCGTCCTTTATATCAATTGAACCCAAGAAACAATCTTTCCAGATCAACTTGCATACGGAGCGAATGTCTTCCATTTTGAAATGTTCTGGGTCGAGGAAGTCATTTAAGCCCTTTAGATTTATAATGAATCTATTAGAACCGTCCGGTTTTGGGACGAGAAAGAAGGATGAGATGAATTGTCCCTCCTCTGGTTCACAAACCTCAATGGCACCTATTTCTAACAGTCTACCAAGTTCTATTGTGATTGCTTGTATTTCTGTAACGGGCCAATTGTTTTTAACAGGAGGAAAATCCTGCTTGATTTCCCTCACGAAGGGTATTTTGTATCCTCTAATACAATCAAGGACAAACCTATCTGAGGTAATTGTGGTCCATTGTTTATGGAAATGTTTGAGCCTACCAGCCAACTTAATTACCTCTACTTGCGATTCCACGGTTTGTTGTGGTATTGGTTCTTCTGCTTGCTTGCGAAGGTCTGTTTTGGCCGGTGACTGTAAAACGACGACTTTGGAGCATGAAAGTTCCTTTTCTGGCCCGACTGGGTCGTCGCACGGGGTGCAGACGGGCCTGATGAGTTTAAATTATTGGGACCAGCCCCGGGTCTTTTTTGCGATGGTTGTATTTTTATTTCCTGGCTAATCCTTGTAACCAGCTTTGACTCCCTGATCTTTTCGCCTAGTTTATCACCGAATAGGAAATTATCTGTTTCGATCTTGTCCAACACAGAGGCGACAGGTTTTTCTAGGCTTGGGAGGATGCACGCCTTTCTAGCAATGGTTTGGCCTCGATGTATCTCAATTAGCAACTGAGATGTTTCCCATAGATGCATCAACATCTTCTTGGAGTCAAAATCTTTCTCTTGTCGAAGCAGGGGGTCAATAACTAGGCTCAATGCCGACAAAGCAGAACCAGCAAGGTTTTGTGTAATGGAAAAGTATCTATCTCTCTTTACAGATCCTTCGTTTAAGGAAGCTTTAATTTCGGCATTGAGAGTAGGGGCTTCCAGATGACAGTCTCCTGTCCGAGGATATTTTTGCAGCAAGGCCTCCTTAACCTCCTTTTGTTGACCTGACTTTAACCAATTCTTCCATCTTGACGCAATATGGGGTGACAAGACTAAATCAGCTTGTTTATTATCTGGATCTTCACCAATAATTTTTAACACTTCTTCCTCAAGTGTATCTTGTTCCTTCTGTTGGATCGAGCTGTGATTTTGCGCCTCTGGGGTCGCTGCGGTATTACTTGCCTGCTCAGCCGCCTTGGCTGCTGCTGCTATCACGTTAGGAGAAATCTCCGACAGTGCTGGACGATTATCCGGTGGCGTGGTAACTCTGGGGCTCTCAACATCTAAGGGAAAAGTAATGGTCATCCTACAACCCGATATCTAGCTGCAAGTATCCGTATTTATTTATTCTGTTCATTTTTATTAACAGTTAATCAGGTATATTTTGCAGTCATCAGCCCTGTCTTACCTCTCGTGTAAGCTCAGCTGTGTAAGTATAGATCCGTCATAGACATATCTCTCGTATATGTTCGGCTGACATGTTTAGTGGTCATTGTGTTATGTCACTCATAACCTCGACCCTATGTGTGTCTGTGTATCTGTATACACCTATAGTTTTTTTTTTTTTTTATATTTATTTATTTATCGTTTACCATTATTTCCTGAGAGATCCAGTGGTGCAGCATTCACGACCACTGCTTCTTCACCATCTTTGTTTTCGTTGTTATTTTCGCCTCCATTAGCCTTCTCACCCAGTTGCTTCTCCAGCCGCTTGCATCTTTTCTTCAACTGTTCATATTCCTTGTCTCGAGATGAGGATTTTCTTTTTTCCCCTCGTTCTCTATCTCGTGACGAAGATTTCTTCTTGTGTTTTGACATTGTTCGTTTTGTACTTGAGTTAGGAATCGAAATAAATGATAAATAAGTAGCTCACACGTGTGACTTCTTCCGCACGAAATAATGTTATGGCCAACAAGACCGGCAGGCGGCGCTAGTAGACCGTAACCGGGAAACTTTAACTCACTAGCTCTAAAATCGTGAACTTAACCCACAGAAGTAGTGGTACTACACATGTAATCTCGAGGGCGAGAGACGAAGTATAATCCAGTATTCTACGTCCCCTTATAACTCTCTGGTCTGGGTCGTACCAAAAAAGCCAGACGGACAGGGCAATAAAAATGGCGTATGGTAATCGATTTCCGCAAATTAAATGAAATAACAATCGGGGACGCATACCCCTTACCCAATATTGTAGATATTCTTGATCAGTTAGGTTCCGCGAAATATTTCACAACACCAGATCTAGCCTCGGGTTTCCATCGAATACCTATGCACCCTGATCATAGATCCAAAACAGCCTTCTGGACATCACATGGCCATTTCGATTACGTCCGCATGCCATTCGGCTTAAGAAACGCGCCATCCACCTTTCAACGCCTCATGGATCAAATACTTTCGGGACTACAAGGTAACGAGATATTCGTATACTTAGACGACATAGTCATTTACGCGAGATCACTGGAAGAACACGCGATAAAATTAAGGAAATTAATGGAAAGGCTATCGAAGGCAGGACTAACTCTGCAGCCATACAATGCGAATTTCTACGAACGGAAGTGGCATATTTAGGCCATATTAATACTAGGGACGGAGTAAAACCAAACCCTGATAAAATAATAGCTATTAAAAACTACCCTGTTCCACAGAATGCTAAACAAATTAAGCAACTCCTCGGACTGATAGGATACTATCGCAGATTTATACCTAACATGTGAAAAATAGCCAAACCGATTAACAATCTATTAAAGAAAAACGCCTGCTTTTTGTGGACATCAGAACACCAGTCAGCATTCGAAACACTTCGCGATTACCTTTGTGACGAACCTATCCTTCAATATCCTGACTTTAGCAAACCATTCGTCCTGACGACCGACGCCTCGAATCTCGCAATCGGCGCGGTACTCAGCCAGGGCGAGATCGGGAAAGACTTACCAGTAGCATACGCGTCTAGAGCCCTACAGCCGACAGAGATCAATTACTCGACCACAGACAAAGAACTACTAGCAATCATCTTCGCAGTCAAACATTTCAGACCCTATCTATATGGACGAAAATTCACTTTGGTAACGGACTATAGACCGCTAGTTTGGCTTAACAACGTAAAATACCCGACGTCACGACTGCTACGCTGGCGACTAACATTAGACGAGTACAGTTACAACATAGTTTATAAAAAAGGAAGAGCAAATGCAAACGCAGACGCACTATCAAGGAACCCTCCTACTGAAGTAACTCAAGCCCTGTCTATGGATGGCAAACGCCTTCGATCGGAATCAAGTACCGCAAACACCGAAATAAATAAACGCAAAAAACTATCGCACCAATTCCCGCGACGCCCTAGACAAAGTACCGACGATTCCACAAACCCCGCGCCGACTAAACGATCGAAAACGCAGGAAACATTAACAGAAATCACAACGCCAGAAAGTTCCGATATTGAAATAATTGACGATAAATACCAAGAACCAGTAAGGCCGTCTAAACGGTTCCAAACAACCGAATCCTCGAGTAACCCGGCACCACGTAAGAAATTCGTGAAACTCCCAGACTCTTCGGACTCGACGGACGACTCAGACACAGAGATCCCATATAGAACAACACTCATCCCTAAACGCAAAAGGACCACCGAATCTTCAAGTAACCCGGCACCAAAGAAAAAACAATCGGCAGCCGATTATACCAATCAGACAAATCTTAGCGATAATCAGACCGGAAATTATTCAGGAAACACTACGACGACGTCAGTATATAAGCGTAAGATAATATATAAAAGATTGTTTACCTCAAGTAATAATGAATTATCCGCAGACTCAAGTAACCCGAGAATACACAAGAAACGCAGAATGGAATCGCGAAACGCGCTGCGCGAAACACAGCCCAGTACCTCTGCTAGCAAATCCTCAAATCCGACACCACCATACGGCCAGTTCCTCGCAGATCTAAATTTTCTCCCTCTGACACACAATAGAAATATAAGAGAGATAGACGCTGATTTATTAAACCAGAAAGACAATTTAGCTTACTGTATCTCAGCCGACTGCAAATCTTCGTTAGGCGTTGCAGGTCAGATGGTAAGACGCGGACTCATACAGCGCAAAAGGTTACAATCAATGAACCCGCGAGTGACAGACATCATTAAGGTCCAATACCCCCGGCGCACAATTTACAATCTAGTTACAAAAGAACGATACTTCGACAAACCGACAAACGAGACAATATACAATACACTAGTTAGGCTAAGGACAGCGTTAATCAAGGACGGAAAAAAAATCCCTTTCAATACCAAAACTGGGTTGCGGATTGGATAAACGTAGCTGGGACATGGTAAGCCGCATGATCCATTATATATTCAAGAATACGAACATCAAAATTACCATCTGTAGATTTAAAAACCCAATGACACAAGAACTATCTCGCAAACCAAGTAGAGAAGAATTATATAAACCTGCGACGGAGAATCACACCCACTCACCCACGGTATCTGATAACTCTCCAGCTATTCACCTACGTGAAGTTAGCCCCCCACTTTTGTAAAAAAATATTTTCGAAAGTTGTTTCAGGTTGTTCTAGAGTTGTTCTACATTGTTCCAAAACGGAAATTTTTCATCGTGAAAAATACGGCTGAAAAATCAAAAAAACGGTTTTTTGAGTCTGCCCCCCACTTTTGGAAAAAATAAAATTTTCCGATTGTTCTGGGCTGTTCTAGTTGGTCTGAACATTGTTCCAGAATCCCGAAGTCGTAAGTCCAAAATTGGGCCAGAAATGGTCAAAAAACGTACACCAAAACGGAAAAAGCGGAATAAAAAAGTTCAGGGAGTTGTTCTAGCGATCTGACGCGTTGTTCCGGGTTGTTCTAGTTGTTCTGAACATTGTTCCAGAATCCCGAAGTCGTAAGTCCAAGATTGGACCGGATTCTGTCGAAAAATCTACACCAATAACGAAAAAAATCGAATTAAGAAGTTTAAGGATTTTTTTGATTCCTTATTCGAGTGCGAGATATTTGTTTACAGTAAACGGGAGTAGTTTTTATAAGGTCATCCCCCTCGCTTGACCGACACGTATTATGTATATATATTTTCGGATTAAAAATTAAAAATCAAATGTCATATTGAAATAAAATGTAAAGCTGATGTCTTTCAGTGACGAATAAACGGGAGTAGTTTTCATAAGGTCATCTCCCTTGCTTGACCAGCACGTATTTTTTTGTTTTATCTCTCCTGTTTCAAATTTTTCTCTCCGATCTTCTTATTTTTTCATATTCTTAAGTAAATGCATAATTGCGGTTTTTTTCTTTCACGATCCTTCGGCGGGCATAGAGACTTTTGTTTCACATCATCAAATTCAATCCTGTCGCTTCCCTTTTTGACCCTACTGACCTCACTGCTGTGCCTCCTGCATACATCACAAATCCAGCCAAAATATATTCGGTCGCATTAAGCACGATTGACTCTGGGAATTGGTCTAGGTGAATATCTTGGCCTATTCCACTGCATTCGATGAACAGTTGAACACCATACGTGGTCACTATTGGGAATTGTTTATCGCAACATTTTCTCCGTGGCAAACTGCCGTCCTGTAACGTTGCGACTAATTTTTGGAAGCCATGATTCGTCACCACGTCCAAATTCATCGGGGATAGCGTTTTGCTAAAAAAGTACGGGTAATTTCACATTCGCTGCACGTAATCTCTTCTATCGAACTCCAATCCTGGTGGAAAACCCATTCGCACAGATTACAGATATTCGTCAAAGCATCGATTTTAACTACGTTAGGTGATCGTGTTGGTTGTCTGAAGCATTCAACTCGTCCCAAAATATTGGCACGCATCTTGTAGATAACAGATTAGGGACCTTCTTCTAAAAATAACTTTAAACATTCGTATGTGTCAGTTTTCGCCATGTCGACAAACTTGCGAAATCCCTCGTTTCCACACGCGGATCCTAAGATTTGCATAATACTGTCGAAACCACACGTATTCCGGACAACAATTTTATTATTTCCGTCTGATATTATAGGGCTGTGATTACCATTCTTCAATATACCGATATTGAGCCTAGTCGTACTGAACCCAACAACATCCCAGTCAGGACGTGTATCCAGATATGTTCGTTTCGCTTTTTTCGGTCCATTCTTATTCCTCCAATTTTGCTCATGACTCAATTCAGAGATTTCGGTAATGTTTTTTTGACACGATTCATTATGTCGCTTCACGTTTTGCTTCATGGATACCAATGTTGGATCGAAATATTGCACATTGGTGGAGCTGGATAAATCAGTCACTGAAAAACTCTCAATGGCCGATATCTCGTCCTCATTCACGGCTATGACGACTTGCTCCGTAGATTTAACATTGGTTGAGTTGGATGTGTAATTTATTATGGAATTCTCAGCGAGAATTGACTTGTCATTATCATTTATCAACTCATCCATGAAAGTTATGGCAATTCTGTTGTTGTCTGATGAACAGTCATCTTGGTTTTGCCCCGACGTATGTTTTCCGAGAATGGGACTAGTATTACACTCTAGATCCACTACATTGGCTGAATCTTTCGCTTGCAATGATTAGCGGATTTCGCCAGCTACAGCCAATTTTGCTCTTCCAGAGAATGTTCTCAAATGCGTCGTTAAAAATTTGTCGATACGCATTGGACGACATTCATTCCTGAGCAGCCGATGTTTTAGGTCATTGAATTCAGCCTCAACTGCTGATGAGGTAGCATTGACTTGGCCATATCCGAAATGTGCAATCATTATTCCAGAATATAGTGGGAAATATGGCAGCATGTATTTAAGGGGGGGGGGGGGGGGGGGGGGTAGGGTTTTGAAGGCCAAAAAAAGCAGGTTTTTACGGAATTTTTTTTCGGCGTACGGCGGAAGTAAATTTATTTCTACATGTTGTACATTAAAGAGTAGTAATTGAACTGTATTGTGTAAAATTTTTAGTGAAAAATATTGAAAATTGACCCGATGGCAGCAATTCTTAGCAGGCGTCTCAGAAAAAAGATATTTTGCGGTGCCAATCACAACTCAGCACTGGATCATCTTAAATAAAAAAATCAAAGTTATTTCTTTAAGTTATTTGTCCCTCTAGGTAGTGACGTCGCGTTTTTCCATTTTTTTCAATTTTTGAATTTTTTACAACACTCGAAAGTTGAAGTATCGATTTTTGGGTCTAAATTCACGACTATTGTTGTTAATTATAAACAAAATAAAATCGAAAACGAAAAAATCTCGACGTCAGGACCTCATGAATTGTGTAAAGAAATAGTGTACAAAATTTGAAAAAGATCGGTTCAGTAGATTTTGAGATACAGTTGGCACCGACTCAAAAAACATCGATTTGAGAAAAACGCGTTTAAAGTTTTTTTTAGCGAAAAGACCCTGATAAAAGTTATGCTATTCATTTCTGGTTTTACTCACATAGAGTCATCAATGCCAGCTCCATACAGCTGAAACACTGTCATTCAACATATCCAATGCATCTTCGGGATTACAAAAGAAATTGCAGCTGCTTTCTACTAGGGGCTTCGAGCGGTTACCGGGCAGATATAAAAATCAGGTATCACGGCCGGTCGTTTGAAACGCTGTAACTCCGTTAGTTTTACTCGGATTGACTTAAAATTTGTACACAATATTTTCGACATATTGTTCATTCAGAAAAAAATGAAAAAAAAAATTTCAAAACCCTACCCCCCCCCCCCCCCCCCCTAATCTTTTGTGCCATTGCGGGGCAATAATAAGGATTTATATCAACTCCGCTTGCCGCTGTATTTGCATCATTCATACATTCATGAAAGAATTGATGTGCCCAAGAATCGATGTGTGAGCTATCATAGAGCCTATGTTCACTTTCATCTTCGTCAGGTTCCAACCTTCCGTCGGAATGATCAATCTCTGATGATTCCTTGCTCATATCAGGAATACCCTCTATGTCCCGAATGATAGATACGCGGACTTCTTCAGCCTAGCTGACCGTATCGTATTCGGTCCTGCCGCAACCTTGGCTAGTGCACAGGATAATAGAAAATCTCACTACTTGCTTAAAAGTTATAAAATCAGTTGCTTTGGTGAACAAACACATTATCAATATATAAAATGTTTTAACTCGGGGATGTAAGGACCATAACAGCTTCCAGCGCACTACAAGTGCGACATAGTGAGATATATCTAATCTCAGAAAGCATGCAGGCCTATTTTGATCGCCATCTTCGACAACTAACAAGCATTTTGAGAGGTAATCTCTCAAATCTTTGCAATGGCCAAAAGCTCTTACTATTGCACCCATCAAAGCTTTATCAAAGTCACAAATGACTTCGCGTGGGATAGGAAAATTTGATTTGTGTGTGGTTCCTATCCTCATGATTTCGGAAAGCCAACATTGGATTGCGTTCGTGTTTTGAACAGCGCTCAGCATTTGGAATACGGGCATCTTTGAAGTTTGAGTTTCGCAAACAATCTGGTATAAATATATGTGCGGTGACAATTCACCGTCCGTTTTTTTTGAATTTTTTGACCAAAGACCCAGTAGCATCGACAAAAATTCGATGACAATACAGAATATATGTTGCCATTTATTCGAGCGTCCAATAATGGACGAAGAATGGATCGAAGCCTATCCCGTGAATCGCGCCTGCGTGTTTTTCAAACTTCATCTTAGAAATACTCTGTATGGGATCTATTCCTTGACTGAGACCTAACATCTTGTCTTTTTCTTCCTGTTTGGCTTTGCGCAGTGTACCGATTTTCGGCAAATGGGGTGGCTCAGGATCGCCAAATTCCATCAATATATCAGATTCATCCCGACGCCAAATACATGCGGGCTTGTTTCCTTCGATCAATGTTTCAGCGACTGCTTTTCGTCGCTGTCCTTTCAGCTGACGCTTTTTAACATGTTTCACGGCGGGATCGAAGTTGGTGACGGAACCCTCCATCGTGATAGAGACGTGTTCAATAGGTTTGTTTGCGATAGAACCAACAGATGTGCAGCCACATTCTGAACATGAGCCATCTACAGTCAAATATATTCCGGACTCAGACATCTTACACCTCTTGAAGGACATGGGGCATGGCAGCTTTGTTTCATTGTAAAATACTTCGAAAAGTTTATCAGTCCAAAGGTTGCGTCGTAAAGTATGGTAAGTCTTTTCACCACGAGATTTGTCGGCATAAATGACTTCTTCCGGCATTACTGTCATCCAAGTTTTATACGGCAACTCGAGCTGATATTCAAAAATTTTTGAAATCCCTAAGCGGTCATCAGTAATGTCAAGAGTCGATTTCGGCAAGGATGTGTTAATTTCAATACCATGAAAGTCGAAGATCTTATCCAGTAAGTGATATCTGTTGTTTTTTATCATGATGTATATGTATTTCGGCGAAATTAAAGTCTCAATCATATCGCTAATCTGCCGATACATATACCATGACTAGGAATCATCGGTATCCCATTTGAATCGACCAGATTTTCAAAATCCTTCGATAAAACTATATTCAAAAGTGGTTCAACGTGCTGAGCCATCTTCTGAAACTGACGCATTACAAACGCGAAGTCGTAGAGATCTTGATTTTTTGTTTTAGCTTATAAAATTCATATCCAGCAACTCAGTGTAATCAAATTCGTATCTATATGAAAGAATCAGTATTCTTTTCTAACGAAATCGTAGGCAAGTTATAAGTGTGTAGACTATTTATTTCATAACATGTATATATTCAGAAGTACATGATCTGCTCTAACATGCCTGAATCCATGTGAGCGTATCAACGTTTCAACAGAGCAACAGGAAGAGCTAAACACCGCTTGGGCCTGAGCTGCCGACGTATGGAATAGGGAGGGGATACCAGATGACAGTTCATAGTGGCGAAGCGATGCGACGTGCGGCGGCGCAGGCCTATACAAAATTTCATGTGGCATAGAACGCCCCCTTCCTAGCGCCGAACCAACACGGCGATACACCGCGTACACGAAAGAGGTTTGCTCGGGAGGGGATAGATTGGCAGTGGCGCTCTCACAAAAGTTGTCACGTCAGATTGGTATGGCCCAAGTATAGCCGATCCGCGTTAAACCGAGACATCTGACGAGTACAGCAATTGATTGAAAGCAATTTCTTGATTTGTCTTATCTAAATATATTCATATCTGAAATTTATCAGTCAATTCAAGACAAAATGTCAATAATAGACCATCAACGAACTATAGTTTTCGCATGAACCATATTTGAGGAAAATTAGAACATGTAAGTGGGGGACAAATCATTGAAGCCAGCACCGTCTAAAATTAATTTTAAGGAACTCAATGTTGAATTAAACAAATTTTCTACGTTCGAAATAATAGTATTGAATTATATAAAAATCTACAATTTGTGGGAAAGTTTTGTTGAACAAACGAATTTGGTATTTTTTATTAACTCGGGTTTACTAGTGAAATAATAGATAATTCAGTAGTCTTTTCAATTATCAATTAATTCGTTGGTAAAGTATACAGTGAGGTTCACTGGAAACTGGATGAGCCTGACGTTAGGTAATTCGTGTCAACACGTAAATGGCAACGCTGTCGAACGCATAGAGTGGTGAAACGACATATCCACAAAGACGGACAATTTCAGATTGCAGCTTTCACGTCGTTGGGTCAGAATTAACTGACAGAGTGACATATTCGAGGTTAATCGCGATATAACTAATAAGACAACGGGAATGGATATTCATTCGTAAGAAATTAGTGGTAATGAATTAGTAAATCGATTGCAGATGCCTATGTCGGTTTATTTGCAACATTATTTGGTTATAATTATCGGGGTGAAATCTACGAATCTAATTGAAATAAAGGTACATAACCAACCAATTTGGAACGATATTAATTCGTTATTGAGTCTTAAAGAAGTTATGAATTGATTGCTGATCTCAATTTATGTTCATTTACGACATTATTTACAAGCTAGGAGTTCCGCGATGACTGACTGACTCGTGGCATCACTTCGACAACTACGGTCAGGAACACAGTGGCGTAGATTTGATCTAACGAGCAATCTACGAGCAATATTTGAAGTAGCAGACAGTACTCCGAATTTCTTCAGCGTCACCGCCTAAGAAGTCTGAAAGCACAGCCTTGTGGACACCTTACAGCTAACGCTGTAAACCTTACTTGGAAACAGTCCTGCAGAGATTTTCAGTTTGACTATCAGTTCGGGTATTATCGAATAATATTGGAATTTTCAGAGCATATTTTATCTTGTGAACCACGCACTTTAGCAAAATATGTAATAATACATTTTTTGTAGAAAATTTAATTTCATATTCTTAATGCATTTATTTTTTACTTTGCTCTTAGCGTGTTACTCGTGTCTATTGGTTGTGACGTGGATTTTATCAGACCCCGGATCCAGACCGGATCACTCGACCACGGGGTCGTCCAGTCGACAATTGGCTAAGAAAATTATAATTATTTATTGCTGTTGGGCGCCAGGCGGATAACCGCCACGTTCAAAATTTTAAATTCCAAATACTTCACAATACGGGTACTCGAAGCGTCGGCTAGCAACAGTACCGCGGAGAGGGGTCGGGATTAAATGAGGAATTAGCTAGGCGTTGAATAACGACTCGGAAAGTTTCAAATTTAACAAAAATAATACTGAATTTATTCAAAAAAAATGAGATATAAAGAATCTTCGTGCTTTCACGTACCCGGGGGTACTTCCCCTCGGATTTAAGACGACTACAGGCCGTGTAAGGGCGACCTGGCCGCGATTTGCGAGTTTTACAATAATCAGAATTAACTAACACGCTCCCACGTAGGGTGGCAACAACAAAAATAAATTAGTTAATAATCAACTCGACAAATCTAGTCCCCGCGGGACAACAAATAGATAACAACGGTACTTAGAACTAACAATGCGACTTACAATTAACAATGAGGAGTCTAGGACTCGAAATAGCAAAATAATAACAAAATAAATAACGCAAATCACGAACTAGCAAAATTAGCGACCAGAAAGTCGAGCCTACGGCTCGAGATTAACAACAAAATAATTTTAAACAATATGGCCCGCGGCTCAGAAGGAATAATAGAGTAATGCCAGCGGCTCGAACTTTCAACAAAATAAATAACAATAACGTTGCCGATCGTGTAAGGCGATCGGCACGCCTTCGAGAGGCGAAGCCTTTCGGAAAGAATTATTTACAATTTGATAAATAATAAATTATCTAAACCTAACTTAAACTAACTCTGCGGCGAATAAATAACAAATACTGCCTCTAAATAGCAGCTATTGGGAACTGACAAATTGAGTCACGCAGTCTGGTGGTAAAAAATCGAACTAATAATAGCTTACAACTGTCAAGTAAATGCATGCTGCTAACATCAGCAATAAATTTTATCCGACAAATTATTAAGAAATAAACATTAAAATGGAAGTTGGAATATTTGCAGAGCGTAAAAAGTGAAAAAAATAGAGTCTTTTGTGCAGTTAGAGGTTGTCAGAGTAAGGCAAATATAAATTTAAACGTAACTTTCCATAAGTGTCCGAAGTCTCGCGATCGTTCAGTATTAGTAGAAAATTTATTTGGTAATTTTGAGAAAGTTGATGAATTAAAAGCGTGGCAGAAGTATATTTTTGTACGCTTTTAGATATTCTTGCAATTATTTCGTGAGGTTTTTCTCTCATATGAGACGTTTGTATACAAAGCGCGGTAACAACTGTCACACTTACATCACTCTCTTCGCGTTTATTCCACATTTAATTGAATGGCCGACAGATAAAATTCGTTCGGCATCATGTACATTTTTTTGTTTCGGGTTTTGGCCGGTCCAAGATAAAATATCTGTGATATTTAACAACATTTGATTCATTCACCCTACTATGACATGGGTTACGCATTCAAAAGTGTAAGCTACTTTTCACCATGTTTTTTAAGCCACGCCTCCGTGTCAGTTCCCAATACGACCAGCGCGAAAACAAAAGACTCGAAGTCTATCAACAAGGCTCTTCCCACAGGAGGGAGAGAGAGCGACAGTGACCGACTGTCTTTGTCGCACTCGTGTGCGAACCGATTATACTCAATACAACTCAATACAATTCAATATCTCACAAAAATCCTCCATAAATGAACTCAAAATATATTTCTTTAAAGCATGTGGACACTGGTGACGGCCTACCAGTCAGAAATCGGTTTAATTCGATCTCAAAGTAAGCTAAATAGCCTCGTGGCTGCGCAAAGGCGAGGCGGCAGACGGCCGTTGCCAGATTCAAATTAGAATAGGTCAGAATGGCTAACGCTTACCGTCTTCCAGCCACCTCAAGAATAGAATTCTCTCCTTCGCAGGATCCATCCTCGCACTAGCACAAAAATCCCTTGGGGGGAAAACCAAACTCGCTCACACACAACTAAAGAATCGCTAAAGGGACTAGAAAATTACAAATCTCCACTCAAAAATCGACCAAACTCAATAAGACACTCGAGATCGCAAAAATGGCACACGTGTGCTACCAAGGCTAGTCTAACGCAGTGTGATCTTAGACGGTATGTCGCCGATACGCAGGGGTGTCGCTAGGCCCTCGAATATCGATTTATGGATCGACCCTGTGATCTACGACACGGGGCGGCGCTGTAACGCTCGGCGCGAATCCTTCAAATCATCACCACGGTGAATTAGCTCCTTGTAAATAGAGGAACACGGGACGTTGAATCTTGGCGGTGGCGGGAATCTCATCCACCACCTCGATCCCTCGGTGCAGAATGCTCTCGGCACTCCCCCGTGTCCTCTTCGAAGTGGTGAAGGTGGCGTTCGTCGTAGTAATTCGCAACCTCGGTGCGTCGAATAGTGTGCGTCCGTCGGGGTGCATTTTAGTCGTTGCTTAGACCCCAAAACTTGGCCTCGTCGTCCACATGTTAGAGAAAAGTTTGGAAAAAAAACAAAAGAATAAATAATCTATTTCATCGTTTTAAGTCGGTCACGGTCGTCTCTCGGAGTCAGTAAAGGCCTCGGGGCCATCCTAAACATTCGCTCGATTCACATTCATGCTTCACCCCCGTCTTAACTAGGGTCGTGTCAAGGGGTGAGGAGCGCCTTGCAACATGCAATGTTACATGGTATACAGTGGAAAATGCCTCTATTCTTCGGCATTGTGCAATCCACGTCTCATCGTCAGTTTCTTGGCCTACTCGTTGAACATAGGTTTCCAGCTGTGCCTGCACACACTGTGTACACATAGGGTCAATCAAAGTGTCGCACCTAAGATATGCAACTGAACATACACCTTCATTTAAGTTGGCAATACAAATTTGACTTGAGAGCCCCCACGACGGAGAGCTGCGGAAAAACGAAGCTCGTATCGCTTCATCTGTCAAAACGTCAATTGAAAAATAATTTCTCGATCTTAACCACAAATTGACATAACCTGATATGGCACAGATGATCAGTAAAATTCGGTTTCTCTGAAAAAAACGTGATATTTGCGAGTTGTACAAGGATTGAAAGGTTGATTCGGGTATATCCAAGAAGCTGCAAGAGCATTCGAATTATTTTTAAAGATGATAATTCCGTTACGATATTTGCCGCATTTTTCCACTCTCTTTGTGTAGGTTGATTACGTTTCTTGAAATTGAGAAGAAGAAGCAGAAATTATAACGTGGCAGTGAGATGCGATACCCGTAACATTGTGTTCAAAATCATCACAATAAAACGAACGCATACAAGATCTGAATAACACATTTATTCATCTAATACGCCGATGACAATCCTCGAGATAAGTATGTTTCACAGCTAAGCAGTTCTTTGGACCATCTTCTATGAGTCGTCTTTCAATAGATCGGTAAACTTCCATGTATGTTTTTCATTCTATAGAAAATCAGCATCGTCAAATTTGGTATCCTGTCCCAGTGAAGATTTCTACTCCTACGTATTATAACGTCTTCAATGCGTCGTTTTTCGATGTATGGTTTGCTGAGGTTATTATCTACTTCCAGATCAAGAGAAGCTGTGATCTTTAATGTTTCGTCTGGCAATGGAGTAATTTTGAATACGGAAAAATCGTTGCTAAATAAATGTCACCCAAAGCGCCCCACTTAATAAAATCTAGCTTGGTCACGTCAGTTCTGCGAGCTTTATGAGACTTTGCTGATGCTGATATCTTAAGATGAAATTGTCTTACGATTATGAAATCCGTGCATTTCAATTCGATTGATTCGCTGTGCTAACTAAGTTAACAAAACTAAGCTCATAAAAATAAGTGTAAATGGAGAAGAAATAAATCAAGTGACCACTATTTGAGTTTCTATGTGTTACTTATATTCAATTACCACCCACACAGCACAAGGTCATCCACCGGATATCCTACTAATGTCTCATACGTACGTAGCAGATATCCTCAGAATATCCTGATATGTTCTATAGACATACACAGGATGTTTGGAGGATATCCAAATGTCCGCTTTTCAGATATCCGTCGGATTGTATAATGGGATATCCTGTGGATATTTGTGAACGTCGTACAGACCGCGGTGGTACGTCATATGGATTTGCGCCTGAATCCTAGGGTTATCCGTACGACATCATCAGATGTCAGGTTTTTTTAACGGCAATTTTGTATATAAGCATTGTGCATAAAAATACTATCGAATACACATACATGAACATCAAAAAATGAATATATAAACATCTGTGATGAACTATTATATTACCGCATAACTGATACTGTTTTCAATTCCTAATTATCATTGCTGTATAATGTCCCTATCATTGAAGGTGTAATATGACAATGATAATTATGAATTTTGCTGAAAAGTACTAGCAATTTATAATAATTAGAGCTTATCTTGAGTATTCATATAGTATACATCCCAGTATGTTCCAGTATTTGTATTGATCGATTGTATTTTTATGGGGGATCTATGAAAGTGACAGTAAGTATCTTACAGGTAATCAAATGGTCAGCAATAATTTACTCATAAAATATAGGGTTTTATTACCATTCAATAGTATGAAAAACAAAGTGTGTATTATAAGGCATCTCAACATAATCGTCAGAATCTTTCTCTTAGTGACGATTTAAAAAAAATCCTATAAATTATTTATACACGCAATACAAAAACTGCTGGTACAGTATGGTATTTATCTCTTTCTTATCAAATACCGTAACATTGATAAACAATAGAATCAATAAAGTTTTAATATATTTCCATAGAATGAAAAATTATGAACGAGTGATTATAATTAAAAGTAGTATAACGACAGAGACTTGCAGCTGTTAACCAAACGAACATAGGAACTAAAACATCAACTTCACAATCTCTTTTTTCTCACTGACAATTTTTTTTAGCATCTAACTTATATTTATACGCGCAATATAAAAACTGCTTTTACAGTCGTATTCATCTCCCTCTTGACAAGTACGGTAACATAAACGATAGAATCAATAAACTTTTAATATATTTCGATAAAATAAGAAATTATGAATGGGTAATTATTATAAAATCAAATATTTTCCATTATATACGACGATGATTCAATCAAGAACCCCTTTGAAATTGGTTCTGCAACGAAAAAATCAAAAGTATAATGGCCAACTTTCAATAAACTATCATTGATCGCATGAAATTGACCGAAAGGACATTCATCGCACTAACAATTTTTTTCCAAGCTATTGTAATGTATGAGGAACATCAAGATTATGTAATACTTATACCAGTGAATAGTCAGTCGGCAGAACTTATAAGAAAAGTCTATTGTATTATATTTAATTAATAATGGACTGCTTGAAGGATAAAATGGAAACTGAATGTTATTACTTAATCTTCGATACGTGAAGTATATCGCAGGAATGGTTGTGTAACATTATCTAATGAATTTATAACAAATAGACAAATATTAAAAAACTGACTTTTCTTAGAGCTATATATTATCTGTGGACAGACTATTTTCTCTACGGACTCGGAGTCTCTCTTGCAGAAGGATGCTTTTTCTTAACTCGTTCCGCAGCATGTCGTAGCCAGTCTTTTATCGGTTGCGAAATCTCACAATCAGTTGCATCTTTGTGTTTCATTCGTGTAGTATCTGCAAGTAAAACATATCATTTGCTTTCACCTAGCATGACTTATTTGTGAGGAGTAAGTGATTAGTAATACTTATTTGCCTTCGTAAATCTTGGAAGAAATTATAAGCTTCAAAGTCGAACTTCATATACATCATCATTAGGAACAGATTTCTAAAAATTATAATATTGAGATGAACATTTGAATGCTTACCCAAGATAACATTACATATTTTGAGGTCACAAAACCTCTTTTTCTTTTTCTTTCCTTCCCAGCTATATTCTTGAGCTACTTGATTCGTGAAGAGGCGTTTCACCAAGTTTAGAGCGACCGACTTTAAGTTGTTTCCACCAATCTTAGCGAGTTCCTTGACCTATGAGAATGATATTTGTAGTAGTCAAGAATAATAACTATTGGTGAGAAGTCAAAATTACACAAAATACCCACTATTTTTTGGTAAGCGTTGGCATCGATGATAGCTCTTTCAACATCATTCAATTCAACATCGTTTGATATTGGTAATTTAGCCATGACGTTTTCAACATTCTCATCGATTTCTATTGTCGCTGCACACTGTGCATTCTCATTATTTTGCCTCGATTGATCCATTAACTCATTTTGATTGACAATAATCATATTCAATTTTTGCTTCATAACCGCAAACTGCCTGAGTACAGAGTTCTGGAACTCGATAGTGCCTGTAATAATTTATAGTTCCAGAGTACACCCATGAATTGAATTCAACAAATCATTCAGTAAATTGCTCGATAATATATTGATTGGCAGATACTCCCAACAACGCTTGTGTACATGTGTGACGTGTGAGTAGCACCCGAGCGGTTTGGGGCTTTCACGTCACCAAGGTTTAATTTAATTTTATTTTTGACTTACCTACTGTAAGGTTAGGTAACAGGATCTTGCTGTGCCTAGTCCTATACAGGACCGTACGTTTTTTTATTAAAGTAATTTCGAGGGAGAAGGAATATAGAAAGGGGTTGAGACAAAATGATAGGATGAGTTGAACTATTAAATTTTTGAATATATTTCGAACTACTTGATCACGTTATTCCACAGGTAAAATCTTGAATTCTAATTATTTTCCCCTCACTAGCGGAAAAGGGAAAACAAAAATCTTATTTTCTGAAAACTCTATTTATCTGTTTTACTGATATTTCATGGGAGTCAATTTATTTATATGTATGATTAATGTCCCGATGCAACTCTCTCTCTCTCTCTGAACTAATTCTACTATATTTGTGATATATCGTTCGGCAGATTTTGGCAATCGATTTGAAATAACTATAAAAACTTAGCGTGTCAGTGTCAGTCCTGAGGTTGGGTTTCCTGCTGTCCGTACGGAGTCCGTCCCCCACACTCACAAGGCACGGAAAAACACACACCTTTTATCGTTTTGTTTTGAAATTATTAGCCGAATTCTTTATTTAATCGATGTGTCCATGCACTTTTTGAATTTTATAAATTTCTTTCGAGGTTTCAAGAGTTCTTTAGCGTCGTCACTACCAGGGGTTTTCGCCCGCTAACTCCGTCTCTACTTATAAAACCCCGGGTCACGTCCGTGCTGCCGCAACTTTGGAGAACGAAGACCCCGTCCAGGTTGAAGGCAGCCAGGAGGCCGCTGCTAGATAACTTGGGTATTACTCCGCCACGGTAACTAGCCTAATCAAAAGACCTGCGTCTTTCCGCGACCGAGCAATACCCATCCTCCCGGCCGTTTTACCTCCAACAGCGTGCAGCGGTCCCAACCTCAGGACAGTCTGTTTGTCATAATTTTACCTATTAATATGTATTCTAGCTGGGTCTATTTGGGAGAGAGTTGCATCGGACCGACTATACGGTGCTGGGTCAGCAAAACCCAGCACTGCATGGATCCTAGCTTACTTATTCTATACTTTTGTTATCTCTAACTCGACCGGAGTTCGTGACTTTAAGTAAAGAGGGTTTTTGGGATTATATTTCTAAATTCTTCCCACGGCTTTTTATCTCTATCAATATATATGCCTTTGCCATGAAAAATGAAAATTTTGAATAATGTGGAGCCGCACGTAACACATGTAACATACCATTATGGGAAGGTTTCTTTAGGGATTTCTCTAAGCCAGTGATGCTTCGAACCAAATTGTTTTGCCTGACGATATCCAGCGGATTTTTTTCGCATGTGACATTTGAGTCTTCAATATCAGTAGCACAAACTTTAGTACCATTACCTTTATACGTTCTTGCACTGCATCGTTGGTGTGACATACTTTTTGCAAAATTGTTATCAGTAATATTTTCATTCGTTACAGTAGATTTTGAGGTACATGGAATATATGTGCGTTTGGTCTGCGGAATTGATACAGGGCTTGGTAACCTTGATAATCTGTAATTTCCATCTGTATTGCAGAATTCTTGGTATCTCATTCTCTTAGTAGGGGTATATCCAATTTCCATCGACGATTTCTTTACTGGTGGGACCGGGTAATCCATTTCTGGCGAATGTAATGAAGGCGTCAATTTTTCGGTATCTGAACTATCATCACTGCTAGAAATAGTTCACGCTGCACGTTTTTGCCTTGCTTTTCGCAGGACTGTAGATTCTATATCTGAGTTAAGGTCGGAAATTTTCTCTGCTTCCTTTAATTTCATTTTTGCACTTTGAAAGTTTTCTGGAAGAATTGCATGATTTCCAAAATAAATATAAAACTTTCATTGGGTAATTTATAAGGCTCTGTTATGTAGCATACCAGGAAAATTAATTAGATAAGCGAATGAAACAATAAAAGAGAAATAGATTCTGGTTTCATGCCTCGAAATTGATCATTTCATACATTTGCTTATGTAGAATATTGCAAAATATTTTGAAAATTTATTACCTGTCGAACCAAAGATTCTTTTTACCGTGACAAGTATACTTTCATTAGGGTTGACGTCCTTCATTTTTTGTACAGCGGCGTCATAAGCTTTGAAGTTTTTGAAGTTGGTTGGCCATAATACTTTTGATTTTACTTCGTCGTAAAACTAATTTTTAGGAATTACTTGAAGTCCGTCGTCGAACTCTACGATGTAATATCGTTTTTCCTCCATACTTTACTGAAAAGCTCAAGAGTCAACAAAATAGTAGTTCATCATTTTTGACATTCTTAGCAGTTGTAAAAGTTAGGTACTCTAATCCTTAGTGGATTACAATTACTCTACATGTAACAAGGGTACTGCCACAGATCTATTGTTCGAATATGGGATTAAAAATATTTTCCTTCTTATCATCGATGCAGGCCACAACTTATTCGCTGATAATTTATTGACAATAAAAGTATCCACTAGTGATGATGCACAGGGTTTTGTGAAAAAATCAGTCATTTCTAAATATTCTTTGCCGATAATTACTAGAGTATTGCTGGTCGAGTCTTGCACTATATTTTCAATTCGAATAATGCTTCCATTGATTAATTCACAGGAGTTATTAGCCAAATTGTGAATTTCAAAAGTATATCCCATATACTTTAAGCGTTTATATTGAGGATTGCCATTTGGTAGTAATGTACTATGATAAAGATGCGATAAACGTGCTTGTGGTTCTAATGCATTTTTAGTTTTGCGAATACCTTTTACTTTTGAATGATACTTCATCTCCATGTAACGACGACTCAATTGTTGTAAGGGCTTATCAGACTTGCGTATTAATTTCTTCAAAATTTGCATAAAATTTTCGTACTTGAAAGCACTAAATGAATCTAATGTCCCAAAATTTTTCACTTCAGTAGGCAAATGGATCAGATTATGAATATTGTGAGAAATATGATGCTCTCCGTACAATCTTTTGAAATTCAATACAAAATGATCCAATAATTCTTGAGTATAGTTTAAATACTCTTTTGATAAATTTGGACAGCACAATATTCTAAATGATACATGAAGTGTAATAAAATGGTCGTAGAAGTCTTTAGACAGAACAGCTTTAAGATCTACAGGTCCTGTGTATAATAAAAGTTGGCGGAACTCAGTTGCCTTCCATTGTTTGAGATATTGTAGGGATCTAGGTTTTCTAGCAAATTCGATTGGAACAGCTGGTCTGATTTCTATCAAACGTTGTGATATTAAATTACATTTTCGATGAGGAAGGCGGACATTTAAATCACCTATTACCCATGAGTTAGTTAGTTTCTTTGTTGCTCCGTAGCAACCTAAATGTAGAAAATCTAATATTACGTTAGTGACAGGCCCGAAATTTGGAATACCCTCCAATATGCTGTAGCCTAAATGATAATTCTCATCTCTATGGTTTCTGAAGTCTAAATCCGTTCGCTTGGGTGCCCGAATGTCTGGAAAACAAATGCGTCGTTCTCGGTATTCCCCTTCAACTATACATTTCGTACAACTGGAGTATCCCGTATGATTTTTTACATTCAAGATGAAGGCCTTTGCTGGAGCATCACATATAATCTTATGAAGGCGAATATAAAAACTCTTTTCATTATGCGTCGAACCATTCTCAATTAGCTCAACGCTTTCATTAACGAAGTCTGCTAAATATACATTTGCGTCCTTAGGTTTTTGGTTACCATGATATGCTCCTATTAAATAAACGTTATCTGACGAATTAATCGAACATAAGATCGGCCATAATGCACTATTTGAAGATCTAGATAATGGTAACCCGTCGATACCGATATCTAAATATAAGGTATCAACAACTGACAGATCTTCAACACATTCCTCAATGTACTGAGTTAAGGCCGTACGAAGACCTAAATGCCAGTACAATCCAGGTGGAACAATTTTAATACTGGTTTTCCGTGGAGTATTTAGCAGAGTACGAGAATCAGTCGGTAAATTTTGGTGACAATCATGTGTCTTCAATATTGTTAAGAGACTAGATAACGCAGAATGGCTAATATTTTCGCGGATCGCCCACTGACTTATTAAAGTTTTAAAGCTATATATGACATCATCGTTACATTCTTCTTCCAACAATATTTGCTGTTCTGCATTGTCATCAATACAAGAATCAGTCATTGATGTATCACTTTCTATCGATATATTGTGGCCTACATCGAGATTCAGAGGAAAATGTTCTTTGTCAACGATAGGGTTCGCGAGAACGCAATCTCGATTCTGGTTGATCTGTACAACTTTAATTTTAGAATTTTTTACGTGTGATTTCCCCAGACTCACATCAAATGAACTAGTGCTATCTGATGATAATGATTGTTGTACAGAAACTTCATTAGCTGCAAGTCTCCTTAAATGACGATCAGAAAAATCAGTTATTCGCTTACGTGTTTTATTGACTTTCGGCATGATCAACAAGACAATGGAATTAAATAATGTGATTCGAAAATGTAATACGTTTGTTTAAAAACAAAAAATTAATTTTACAAGACTTACACTAACAAATCTCTAATCATTACTTGACTTACTTTTGGAATTACTTCATCATATTATACCCACGCGCACAATTTGAGGTTATGTTCGTGGCCACGCAAGAATAACTCAATTAAAAATGATTGTAATGATTTTTTTGATTCGGCTTAAGGATGAGTGACATTAATTTTGGCAATTAGCAATAGTGAAGTGAATATATATGGATATAACATTAATTTTTTACTTACCACTACGGTATCCTCACCTATAAATGGCACACGTGGTGCGCCCACAACGGCGAACACGATGGAAGAGACAGTTTCGGGGTTATGTACCTAGAACTACCGGTAAAAATTGGCGCGCGTTGGCGCCAATTTTAGTGCGCATTCATTAAAGACCATATCCGGAAAGTTATGCACATCCGGAATGCCGATTAGCAGTACTTAACGTAGACGCGGAAAATACGAATTTTTCATATCATGAATAGTATCAACGATAGTATCGTCGACGAAATGCAATAGCATATTGAAAGCACACGAAAAATTTAAATTTATCATGACAATATAGCGTGTCTAATGATGAAAAGTCATATGGGTGAAAAAAAAAAAAAAATCAAAAATACATTTTCTCGGTGAATATTGATATACCTATGCATTTTTTATAAATTTGGATTTTTTTTTAAAGTGCATACGATCACCCTTCACCATTAGACATACGATATATTCGTAGGATATCCTATGAATATCTCAATGATCCTGAACCGTATATGGGATATCTCTAGGATATCCAATTGGTCCTGGATATACGTGGGCTATATAAGATCTAAATAGGATATCCTGTAGACGTCCTGTGCTGTGTGGGCATTTTAAATAATTTTTCAAAGTTGTATAAGCTATTCGTTTTATTTTTAGTCAACGTAAAATCTTTTAAAGTCGCAACCATGGGCTCCATCGGTCTTCGTTGTAGAGTCTCAGAATCATGGATGGTTCAAGATTTCATCAAATACTGTGGTAATCGAATCTAATCATTATTTTTACAGCAGAAGACTTCAAGATTTATCGAATACAACCGAAGTAATGAAAATAAAATAATTAACACAAATAAATTAGGCGACCTATATTGGAGTTACTGTGTTACTTCTATTAAATTATCGTTTTCAATAATTTCTCAGCGTACCAATAAAACGAATGCAATAAGGTATCGTATTAACACAATTTTATTGAACATAATGAAAACGAAACATTGAATATAAACTATAAATAACACTAAAATTGAGGCCCATTAGAATTAATGGAAGATTATGTTATTGAATGTTCATGTCTTTCAAGATCATATTGACGAATTCTATGATGTCATACTTTTGGTTAATTAGATTTTTCACGTACTGACTCTATCGTTCGTATACTTTACATTCATAACATGTGAATTTATCAGACAAGACGAGCCAAATAAAGACAATCCGAAAATTCGCTCGACCCGGGTTTTTACTTGAAATGATTTAGAATGTTCTTTTCAGTTTTTGCTTCAGTTGGAGACACTTGCATTTAATGTGTACTAATTTGGTGCGTCTTGTATGCGTTCGTTTCATTGTGATGATTTTAAACACAACGTTACAGGTATCGCATCTCACTGCCACGTTATAATGTCTGCTTCTTCCTCTCAATTTCAAGAAACGTACACAAAGAGAGTGGAAAAATGCGGCAAATATCGGAATGAAATTATCATCTTTAAAAATAATTTGAATGCTCTTGCAACTTCTTGGATATACCCGAATCAACCTTTTAATCCTTGTACAACTCGCAAATATGACGTTTTTTTCAGAGAAATCGAATTTTACTGATCATCTGTGCCATATCAGGTTATGTCAATTTGTGGTTAAGATCAAGAAATTATTTTTCAATTGACGTTTTGACAGATGAAGCGATACGAGCTTCGTTTTTCCGCGGCTCTCCGTCGCGGGGGCTCTCAAGTCAAATTTGTATTGCCAACTTAAATGAAGGTGTATGTTCAGTTGCATATCTTAGGTGCGACACTTTGATTGACCCTATGTGTACATTGATTTGGGAGCATTAAACACCTTCACACCTTGTGTTAGTACGGGTCTAGCTATGAGGATGCCGGGTCAAGGAAAATCCGAGGCTGCTGCAGGCTCTCTGAAATAATAATTACTAATGATGCAAAAATTTGTACGGCACAAATTATGAACTGATACAGGTACGCGAATTGTTGTGTGACACTGACCCTGCGTGTGTTACTGGGTCTTGGAAGGAACAGTCGAATTTTTTGAAATTGTTCCAGATATGGAACAGTGGTAGAGAAGAGGTTAAACTTTTGACTTTGGGAAGTTCTGGATCATGTAGTAGACACTTCGAATAGTAACCGTGAGTTTTTTAAGATCTTTCTAAAGCCAATAAAGGCCTGAAACCCTGACTGTTCCATAAAAGACGCAATTTCTCGAAAAATATAGCGTGCACATTGAGGGTTAATGCCACTTTGAGGTTACGCTCTTACAGATGCGCTTATAATTATGAAAAACAGTTTTACTTACCCATCCGTCGACACGCCAATCAGTCGCAATCCCCTGGATAACGATCATCCGGTGCACAAAGAACATTTTGTGGGCGTAATAATTATTTTCGGTAATAATTTATCACGCTCACCTCGCTGTAGCTGTAAAAATTCAAGATCGCCGGCGATCGGCTTGTTTGTTTGGGCGGCCATATTGATCGGGACTATAGAATTTTGCGGCTACGATCACGGGTAAGAAACTATACCTGACAGTCCGCTACCGGACATACTGCGACGTCAGCGAGGAATCACCCGGTAATACACAAAAACAAGTACTATAGGGCGATAATAACAAATATTGTAGATCAAATTCCAATAATTTGAAAAATCGTCTTTACTTGTCTAAAATGTTAGTCCCTTGTCCTATCACCATTAGATATTTTCACATCAAGATGATCATATTTTTCAAACTATTAGGTTCACACAGTTATTTTCAGTTTTAATATATTTGAGGATACTATATGGTGTAAAAAATCAATAGAATTTGAATTTGAATGAATAAATAACAATATTTTCCTAGATGAAGTAGCGTACTTAACATCGAGCATCAGTCCCTTGTCATATATGCAATTTCAAAACGCGCGGTATTTTATGAGGTTCAAAGCCTAAGGATCTGTTTAACATAAACCAATCACTTGAAATTAACAATATCGTCGGTCTTTGCGAGTCAGCCGATTTGAATTCACATGACGTGCTGTGACGGTCAACATATCAGTCCCTTGGCAAATAATTTTGTTATAATTTATCAATTATGGGTAGTTGTTTTCGATCATCTTTCATTTCAATGTTTCTTAGGTGACGTAAATTGTATAAAAACTAGATAAACAGTGTCTCGTTTTGAACAAAATATATCGTCCGTTTCACATAAAAATCATCAGTCCCGATGTTTGTGAAGTAAGATGAAAAAAACATCGGTTCCAAATTGGCGGCTATAATTCGACGACAGCTCTTACTTTACAGACATTTTTCACCGCTTTTGCACATTGATCAAGATTCGCGGCAGCGAATCGCCGAGTTCCCCCCCCCCCCTCCGACAGTGAAAACTCGGCGCGCCAGCCACGAAACATTTACCCGAGCCAGCTCTTGTTCTTGTAAAAAATCTGTCATATCTTTTGAACCGCTGATTATTTCCTAATAAAATTTATATGGGCGTAAGGCCCTCGCCATTTGATCTTGCTCGCGAAATTTCGACAAAATCTACCGCATGGTTCCGGAGATATTGACCGTCGAAGTTGATCGAAAAACACAATCTTTTTCTCCTTCTCCTTCTCCTTCTTCGTTGCAGACCGTTCTTCTTGAGACCACGATATCTGTCGAACCGTTGCAATTATGAACTTGCCATTTGGAAGGAGTGTTCTCGTCACCGAAATCTCGCCCCCTGTTGTTTTTGAGCAATAATTGACCACGCATAACTGAGTTATTAATAATATTAATCATTTTACAAAATGCGCATGCGCAGAATTATTGATCGATGCCTGATTTACAAAATGCGCATGCGCAGCAGCGAATCGCGGCCGCGTGCCAGCCCAGATAACCAAACGTGACTGTGCAAACAGTCCATTACGTTTGCTGCAAATCTTGTTGTCATTTTGTCAACTATTTACTGAGAATAGTTTTTCATGAACAAGAATTTGCAGCAAATGTACAGCAATATTTGCTGTCATTTATTGTCAGCAAACGTACAGCAACAGCTGCAGTCATTCATCATGTCCGCAAAGGCCCTAGGGGTATAAGCATAGTGAATTTGCCCTTGAAAGATATCGGCATGATACTCAGAGGATTTTTAGGTACTAATAAGATAATTAAATCCTGAAAGTTTCAGATCTCCAACCCGATTGGTTTTTGAGAAAAAGCAAAATACGTAAAAATCAGAAAAAATGAATATTCTCAGGAACGCGTGAATCGATTGATTTGAATTTTGGATATGTTTTGGGGGCTGATGGTAGCTTCTAGGAAAAAAATTGAGAGCTATATCGGTTGATAAGAACCTAAAAAAAAATGGCATTTTGGTTTTAATTTTGATTTCTAACTGTGATACGATTTTGGCACAATTATGAAACTATTTTTTTCAGATTCCTCATCCATTTTTCCATGGATATATGAATCTTAAAGATTTTAAAAAAGGGTACGCAATATTGCGAAAAAATAAAAACCATTTTTTATGCAAATATTTACTTTATTTATGTGTTTTAAGCTCGAATCTCGATTCTTGTCTCTTATATATATTTTTTAATCTTATTCAAAATAGTCATTTCTGAATCAAAAGTTAAATCTTTAAATATCAATGAATATCAACTAAAATATTATAAACATTATACATTATACACTTATAACATAAGAAACAGACTTGAGCTGGTAAATTATAAATAAATAACGACAAATATTTGAAAGATATAGGTATTTGAAAAAAAAAGTTTATAATCACATTTTATCAGTCTTCATCACTGTCATCCTCAATCACAGGTGAAACATTGTCATTATCAAATAATTTGATCAGTGTTTCAGCAGGCTTCAGAATCTTTGTCATATATCTTTCGTGTGACAAATAATAAACAATAGTAACAACGTGAGAGCAACATCCAATTGTTCTAAGACCATTTGCACACTCACAACTATGCCTTGATATGCTTTCAGGACCAATACCGTTTTTTTTATACTCAATAAAACACCTATAAACTTTCTTTTTGATATGACTAGATTGAACTTGAGCTTTGAGTATGTTTGACTGGTCTTTTACGTATTGAATAGTAATATTACCTGTTTCATCAAGCATTTCCCCTAAATACGATACAGCCTGCTTTAATTAGTAGGAACCGGTGAAAAAGATTTGCAGATCTTTTTCCGTCATTTCTGGAAAATCTTCTAGAACTTCAGATGAAATCGTTTGAAACGGCAATTTTTTACCTTATATTATATATTATAATATTGAGGCATAGTTATGAGTCTGCAAATGGTCTTAAAACAATTGCATGCTGCTCTCACATTGCTGCTATTGTTCATTATTTGTCACACGAAAGATATATGACAAAGATTCTGAAGCCTGCTGAAACACTGATCAAATTATTTGATAATGACAATGTTTCACCTGTGATTGAGGATGACAGTGATGAAGACTGATAAAATGTGATTATAAACTTTTTTTTTCAAATACCTATATCTTTCAAATATTTGTCGTTATTTATTTATAATTTACCAGCTCAAGTCTTTTTCTTATGTTATAAGTGTATAATGTATAATGTTTATAATATTTTAGTTGATATTCATTGATATTTAAAGATTTAACTTTTGATTCAGAAATGACTATTTTGAATAAGATTAAAAAATATATATAAGAGACAAGAATCGAGATTCGAGCTTAAAACACATAAATAAAGTAAATATTTGCATAAAAAATGGTTTTTATTTTTTCGCAATATGGCGTACCCTTTTTTAAAATCTTTAAGATTCATATATCCATGGAAAAATGGATGAGGAATCTGAAAAAAATAGTTTCATAATTGTGCCAAAATCGTATCACAGTTAGAAATCAAAATTAAAACAAAAATGCCATTTTTTTTAGGTTCTTATCAACCGATATAGCTCTCAATTTTTTTCCTAGAAGCTACCATCAGCCCCCAAAACATATCCAAAATTCAAATCAATCGATTCACGCGTTCCTGAGAATATTCATTTTTTCTGATTTTTACGTGTTTTGCTTTTTCTCAAAAACCAATCGGGTTAGAGATCTGAAACTTTCAGGATTTAATTATCTTATTAGTACCTAAAAATCCTCTGAGTATCATGCCGATATCTTTCAAGGGCAAATTCACTATGCTTATACCCCTAGGGCCTTTTGCTGAAAATTTGCTCTCGAGTTATTCTCCACATTTTCTAGTATTACCACCCGATGAAAATTTTTTTCATCTTATTATATACGAATATATATATTATATATATGTATATGCGGATCTGAATATAGTCGTATATACGTTCGTGTATATACTTTAGGGTGATTCGTTTCAAGCGACTATTTTTTTTTTTTTTTCGGTCCCGCATCAAAATCTTGTTCTGTATGCTAAAAAAGAAATTCTGTGCAAATTTGAGCCCTTAATTTTAATTCTAAGTACTTTATTTTTGATTTTGAAGTTTTCCCATTTAAAATACACAGGAAACTTAGGATTTTTTTTTCAATGGCTTATAACTTCGCGGCATTTAACTCTATTGCAATGCAATTAGGCTCAATTTGAAGGGGATTAGATACTCTTTGAAAGGACCTCTAACTGATTGATGTCAACTCATATATTGTGGTATATATTGTAACGTGGCAAACGTTCTGACCTCCTCCTTCCCAGCCTTACGGACGTACTTAGTCCCGCACCCGTCTAAGTATCGGTCCTCGCGATTTAAATTCCTCGCGCCGTCGTCCAGCGGAGCCATTTTGGTTGCGAGTCGCCACTTGCCGGTGACCGGCAACAGTCAGCGCCCGCAGGACGACTGGCCAAATTCCGTACTAAACGGAAGAGGAAAAATCGCCACTTGCTGTTCTACCGCGTACGCGATAACAGGTGCCCTTTTTGCTTTGCGAAAATCGTTGTGAGAGAGAGAGAGAGAGAGTTTTTGTACCATATTATATCGACCCGGCTATTCTTCATTATCGTGACTCGTGATTCTGTGGACTACTGGACTATTGCTTTGGATATTACGACGACTTGGCTAGATCCCTGGACACGTGCCGACTCGCGAAACACACTGCTGCAGTTTCGGCGCACCTACAAGACCTTCCCAAAGGTAGGATCTTTCCATTTAGCCCTTTTGCCACTCCCCCGTCGTATTTTGTGTATTCCAGGATCCTACGAGTCTCGCGATACCCCAAAAACCTCGCCCGCGATCCGTTAATATTTAAAAGTGCCTAGTTCCCTTTTAGTTCGCCTAGTTCCGTCCCCCAGCGCCACCGCCGCGATTCTTCTGACGTCACGCGTCACAGCGCCGCTCTGCTGCGAGTCAGAGAATCCGAGGTACCCCAGTTTCGCTTCCCCCACCCCTCCCGCGCGACAGCTGAGCGATCGCCCAGCGCAGTCAACGTTCCGAGCCCGAGCAAGACACTTGGTCTTGCAAAAGTTGACAGCTGGTCGCGAGGCGTTTTGTGGGAGTGACTTGAGGAGTGCCTAGAGCCGCCTCGTCACTCCTGTCGAGTCATTTTCTTTGTTATTTAATTTTAGTTTTTGATTATTGTTATTTTTTAGATTATTTAAGAGTTTAATTTAATTTAGAGTAGAGTTTAGAGTCAATATTTTTATACAAGATTTATTATAGACGACGCCAGGTAGCGGGCGGTAAATCGCGACCTTTTTCTTTTTTTCTTTTTTTCAATAAATTATTTCCAGTCAAATTTACATCATTGGTGTCTTTATTCCTCGCCCCCACGGGATCCCTCTACCGTAGTGTTAAGCTAGTTGTAAGCGAGAGAGTGCGAGGACTTCGAGCCCGGAGTCTTGCGCCCAACGAACCATCCGAGGAGGCCAGGTTTGTATACGGTTTACCCCTGGGTACACCTGAGCCTGGGACGAGTTACCGGTTACAATATATGCCACCAAAGTCATATTTTTGCGAAAAAATCCTATTTTTTGCATTTTACGGTGAAATGGTCAAAGTTACAGGGAAACTTGACGAGGTCATTTTGTTACACGCATAGCTATAACCCAAATCCTCAGGGCGCCTACTGGCAGACAACCGCCTATACGGCCGCCCCACTACTCCACGCGCTCCCGCTACACCGCGCGCTCCGCGTCCACGAGCCGCCCGGCTCGGCCACGCGTGATTACGCTTCCCGACACAACGCGGCGTCGCACCGCAGTCCGAGCGGTATCACGTGACTCGTTAGTTTCTCGCAATTAAAATTGATCGAGACTCAATTATATAACCCAGCATTTTGCCAGGTAAGCATGATCCAGGTTCCAGTGACCAGCGCATCATACTACTACGCTATCTCCTTGTACTTGTACATTGAGAACCAGCAATAAACTGTGACTGAGATTACTCTCGTCTATCTTTTTCTGACTCTATCAGCCTGATAGATGTCAGTTCCTATCCCTGACACTCCCCACTCCCCCGCCGAAAACCAACACGCCGACGACGCCGGACTTCTCCTCGAGCTGGTGCAGAGACAACTAGAGCTGCTCAAGGAACAGGAAGCCATCGCCTGGAGAATCCGCCTTCATCCTATCGATCCAATCGATCGTCCTCGCCAACACCCTCGCCGCGACCTCCGCACCCACCTTCCTAACTCTACCACTCCTGGCCTAGTGATAGACCACCGCCCACCTCCTACTCGACTCGCCAAAAGTCGAATTCCGATCCGCCAAACTCCTTCCGCCGACACCACCACACCTGGAGGAGAACGCCGGAAGACGCGGCCTCGACTGATCAACACCGCCCGAGCTCGCCGCATCATCGAGTCACCGCCGAAGACCGCGATAACCACTCCTACCCCGCCTCCGCCTCCTAAAGCCAAACCTAGGCAAACCCGGCTCCCGGTACCAGTGCCGCGACGCACACTCCTTACGCCGCCTACCTCCCGACCTCGACGAGCCTAGCCTGTCAATCCTCGTCGGCCTTTATGGCCATCCCTCCTGAGAACCAAGTCGGTTCCACCTTATAACTACCCCAGCATTGATAGAGGAGCCCCTCCTGCTAAGACCCCTCCTCACATACATCAATTTTGAAGAGTACTCAATTCCCTACAAAAAAAGTCCTCGGACCCAAATCTCTCACGTTGAAATTTCTCGAGTTATTGAGCTTTGTTTTTTTTTGGTATGAAATTTTAATGGATTATTGAGTCAAATTTTTTAATGTATATTGATATTTCAATTTCCTATCACTGCATTCTTTAGTAATTATCTATTTGTTAAGTTGGAAATGAGGAAAAAGATGAGTAATGTAATGTAATTAGTACCCAATAAACCACGGATGGTGTAATATACGTATTTCATACGAAAATTCAGTATAAAATCCGTGTAGGTATAAATAATAAGCGTTGCCTGATGAACGCATAACATACTTACGTCGAATAAACCGATAATAAACACGTCTTATATACGATTGTGATAATGAAACCGTATATACATCGTTTATTAACAATTTTGAGTATGACGTAAAAATGGGGTACTGTATACAGATATTTAACTGCCTAGATATTCGTATTATACGGTAATTTTAAACACCATTTTCGACCAACATTAAACTATTATATTTTTCAGGTTTAAAATGTAGGGTAACATACGGTTTCTGTAACACATTAAACTTCACTGACCGTCACAGTATTTTTTACTCTTAAAATTCGTATCTAGTCGCCTTCGAACGATTTTTGACGTGACTATAACTTTTGAACAAATGGACGGAAGTCATTACTTATTTTGTATGAAAATGTACTGATATTAATCCGCCGGGGTACTGGTCGGATTAAAGGAGAGGGGCCTCGGGGTGAGGGGCTCTCCTATCAATGATGTTAGTTTATGGGGGTGCCCGTCTGGGCGGAGAGGGAAGGAAAATAAGGAAGGGGAATCCCTAGGTCTTACGTGGCTTTCGGGTAGGAGGGGTAAGGATGGTTGTTCGGGGAATAGGAAGAGGAATGAGGGATTTGGGGGTACGGGGACGAGTAGGGGGATGCGTCACGACGGCTGGGGGTGGCGCGTCGGGACGAGGTCGGCTACTCCGTAGCGCTGGCACCGGTCGCGGTCGTGTCTGGATCCGGATACCTCCTGGCGTCGGCTTTTCTTCCCGCGGTTCCGGACGACGCGTCACTACCTTGGGCGTGCGTGGCGGCGGGTAGGCGTCGAACTGATAGACGAGTGCGGGTCGCGGAGTTGGAGTCGCGTCGCGGAGATCTCGTCGAGGTCGTTGTATCGGCCGATCGATAGGCGAGATAGGCCGTAGTCTTCTTTGGTAGGCGTTATCCTCTTGCTCTTGGAGCAAGAGTAGCTGCTGCTGGACCTTCTGGAGGAGGTCGGCTGGTAACTCCCCTGGTACTGGTGTAGAGGCGCCAGACGTCGAGGTGGAGGGTGTCGACGAGTCAGAACTCATGGGAGTTATGACAAAAAGAACTCAATCAACTCAGGCAGAGTAGATATAAAAGAACTTTATTTAGTCGTATTGGTAATACAGACTATGATAGACGAGTCGTGAGACAAGTCTATGCTCAGGTAATCGCTTGAACCAGGTATTAGGCTACGAGGTGCGGTATCGATCGTTCAGACGCGTGGGTCTATATTCGCCGCGTGGGGTAATTATCGTTGCGGGAGTAAAAGTAGGTGATGCGCCGTGTAGCGGCAGAGAGCGGAGCTGCGGCGACCGTTGCCGCGCGACTCAGTGACGCGGTGAGCGCGGTGTGTGGCGGGGCAGCCATGTAGGCCGGGTTGCCTGCCGATAGGCGCCCTGAGGAGTTAATATAGAGCTATGCGTGTAACAAGTCGCCCCTCCTCAGGGTGCGTATCGGTGGGCTAGGGTTGGAAGTTATCGGCGATATAGACTTCGGCAGGTGATCTATCGATTGCTTATGCTAACTTATTTCCTACTTTGCCTTAATTAGTATGTACAGGTTGTCTAATCCTAACTTACCGACTAACTTATTGCCTAACTTATCGATTAGCTTATCTCCTATCTTATCGATTAACTTACTTCCCTATCTTATCGACTAACTTAATTAGGTGCATTTACTACATGTCACTTAGTCTATCTTAGACTACGGGGGCGTGCGGGGCGTACTTTAGCACTATGGAGGGCTAGGGTTGGCTCTAAGCCGGGGTCGTAGCTTGTACGGATGTCCTCCTTTTCTCCCCAGTGCCTCGGGTGACGACGGCTTGCACTGGGGTCCCAACTCGTCCGGTCGGGGTGATCGTGGCCTCCGGCTCAGGTAGGTCGGCTCGGCTCTGGGCGAGGCGGCTCGGCTCTAGCAGACTTCCTAGTCTGCGGGGGAGGTGTGGTGACCTCGTGGTGGCCCTGAGCAGGCTCGGGTTGAGACTCAGGGGCCTGGTGCGGAAGCATGGGCGCTTCGTGCGATGCGGGTGGCCGGTTGGCCGCGGGTTGAGGCTCGTCTGCCTCGGTAGTGGCCCACTGGGCTGGCTTCAGCTGGGTGCCGTGGATTTTGGCGAGTTTATCACCCTTGCTGACTAGGTATACTTCTCCGCCTAGTCGTTGGTGGATTCGGTGTGGCCCCTCCCAAGGCGAAGCGAATCCGGCGTGGAATCGTTCCGTTGCTTTTGAGAGGTGGTGTCCCCGGGTGTATACCAGATCGCCTGCCTGGTATCGGGGTTCTGCGGCGGGTTCGTGGCGGTATCGAGCTTGATACTGCCTCTGGTGACTCTGGGCGAGTCGAATTCCTTCTCCCCTGTCCAAGGGAGTTTCTGGAGTCCTGTGTAACTTCTATTCGCCTGGTAGGCGCAGGTTTCGCCCTGTGATAACCTCGCTCGGAGTACGGCCGGTTGCTGCATTCGTTCGGGAGCGGAGGCTAAATAGGATCTGAGGCAACTGGAGGTCCCAGCTGGTGTGCCTCTTCCCGTGTAGGCGTAGTCGTAGTCCCTTCTTGATCTCACGGTTCCGTCTTTCCGTGGGATTGGCTCGGGGGTGGTAGGTGGCAGTGGTCCACGGTCGTGTCTGCCACCGGTCGCAGGCGTCGAGCCACTTCTGACTCGTGAACTGCGGGCCGTTGTCGCTGAGGATGGCGCTGGGATAGCCCCATCTGCTGAAGACTTCAGTCTCTAGGCATCGTGTGACTGGATCTGCCTCGGATGAGCTCAAGGGAAACGCTTCTACCCATCTGGAAAACAGATCAGTGACTACCAGGATGAATCTTCGCCCTCTCTTGGTTCTCGGATACGGTCCCATCAAGTCGACTGCTATCGTATCCCACGGCTCCCTTGGCTGCCTTGGGCGGAGGCTCTTCTCAGGGTTGGCGCCGTGGGTTTTTGTACAGCAGCATAGGTGGCACTGCTGTACGTACTGGCGTACGTCGTCTCTTATCTGTCTCCAGGTATAGTGCCGCTGGAGTGCTCGCAGAGTTTCCTCGCTGCCGGGATGGCCAGCGAGCTCTGTGTCGTGGTGCTCGTAGATGGCTCTCGTGGTCAGGTTATGTGGTACTATGATCAGCCAGTTCCCTTCTTCTCCCTGCCGTTTCTCCCATCGCCCCTCTGCGATGCGATGTCGTCGGTAGAAATTTTCCTCTGGTTCGCTACGCCCCTGCGTAGCAAGACGGTACCATCTCTCGACTTCTCGGCAGATGGTTGGGTCCTTCTGCTGTGCTGCGGTGATGTCGTCAGTAGAGGAATAAGGCCGCTCCTAACCCAAGCTGCTCCTAACCCACCCTGTTGAAATGTCCGAGTGGTGAGCGCGCCTTTACCGGCAGAGTGTTCCTTATTTTCCCGGGTTGTAACCCGCGCCCTAATGTAATAAATTTAAGATTATTATCGACAGGGTGTACCCAGTTATTATCTACAGGGTGTGCCGCGCCTTTCAATCAATGCGCTTTTAATTGACGCGCCTTTCGATCAAAGCGCCGCGTTGCGTATTCTTAGCCCGCGCATAATCAATCGTCAGAATCTTTTACGGTAGGTTATCGGTATTTGACGGCACCGTGATCTTGAGGCGTCAGAATTTTATATCAACTTTGACTTGCCACCGGTTAAGTACAGTGCGTAACCAGCACCGTGACCGTGAGGCGTCAGAATGTCAGCAATTTGCGAGACGTTTGAAACATATCTACTGTCGCGATCCATCTTGAGGCGTCGGAATTTTATATCAATAATTTGTAAGCGTGATCGTGAGGCATCTGAGGCGTCAGAATTTTATATTAACTTTGACTTGCCACCGGTTAAGTACAGTGCATAACCAGCACCGTGACCGTGAGGCGTCAGAATGCCTGCAATTTGAAACATACCTACTGTTGCGATGCCTCACATATTCATCGACACGTTGGGTTTCTCGGGAAAAGATGATGAATTTATCGTAAAAGAAATCGCATTAGTGGATTCTGAAAGTGAAAAAATAGTAAATATAAAGTTTAAAGAACCTTACGATATTTACGACTTGTCGGATGATGCGCGTGCGATTGCACTAGAAGACTCTGAATGGCATGGAATGTCCTGGTGGCAGGGTTGGGCTTCTTACACCGAACTTGAATCATTTCTTGCAAAACATTTAATAGAATCGGAAGAGTACATTTACTATGTACAAAATCGGAGCATCTCTGCTCGGTTTAGAAAGTGGAGCAATACAAAGTTCGTTGAAATGGACCAGTATGGCTGTCCTTCACTGGAGAAGTTGGGGGTGTTGTACCCGCGCGAACTCAGGTGTAGCGACCATCATATGCGTTGCGCTGTCAACCACGTATTGATGCTAAAAAAGTGGTATCTCATGCATACATCAAAGCTGGGATTGGGACTGTGATCTGGTATAAAAGGGCTCGAATTCGAATCTTAAGCATCAGTCTTCAACTCGCACCCATATGAGATCCATTCGCAAGCAGCAAGAACTGAGACTGCGTTTAAAACTACTTTTGAAAAATATTCACGACGTAAAAACTTTGATTCAGACAAAATCAGATTTGAATCATATTTTGAGAAAGTTGCAAAGTATAAATTTGACATGAATAACGCCATGGACTTGACTAAGATCAACAAGGTTGGCCGATGCGATGAATACCTTCCTACGAAGAAATTGGCAGATCTGGAGGTAAATAAACATTACCCGGTCACGAGCTTGCGAAAAGTGCAAACAAGGTTCGGTACGAGGATCGCCATCGACTTAGAAAATGCATTTTCGGCTTTTTTACCTGCAAGGATGTCGAAAGTATTGTCTGATGATGAGGACCTATTTCAAAAAATGATACTGGCTGCCGATGAAAGTCGCCTTCATTTGCATAACCTCGGAGAATTATACAACCGAGTTGAGTTTAACTATATGTGAATCTGTACCTTGCATGTAGCATGTTTAAATAAATTGTTCTGACGAGTCTAACCGAGTCTTTACCCAACATTATTTCCCTCTCAAAATATTAGTTTAAAACTGCTGAACTGATCAACGATCTACCACCTGTACAACTGCTCAGTTCAAACTCTGATACCTATACAACTACTCAGTTCAAAATCTGATACTCATGCAACTGCTCAGTTCAAAAATCTGATACCTGTAGAATTTTCAGTTCAAAGATCTGTTCATAAGAAATTTCGATCGGCGTTGGTGAGGTCTACTTATTGTAAGCTAGATTGTTCAAAAGTATTTGTACTGGCGTGAAACCGGTTTATCTAGTTATTCCCCACGTATGAATATGACTACATTCCGAGATCGGAGTTACTTGTTGTCCGAATTCGTGAGGGTGAGCATCGAATAGAACTCTCAAGATTAGCAAAGTTTGTTGAGAAAAATGTTCAACATCATGGACCTTTCTGGAAACATGAACGTATCTGATGCCAACGTGTTCAACGCAAAGGAGTTGGTCGAGGACGCATCTACCCACAACTTCACCGATGAAGAGTTATTTAAAATCGGTCAGTTGGGCTTATGCGGTGAACGTCTTCCTATGAGAAAATCGATCAGCGGTGTGCATATTATCATCGGATTACGGAAAGTAACAGCATTATCAGGAAGAAAAAACGTAGTAGCCGACATACTTGGTGGAGACGATCCGTATGAGGCCTTTTCCGAAAATCTGCCACCACGCATGGCTGCAAGGCTACTGAGTGACGACCACATATTCCAAAAATTGAAGATGGTTGCTGAAGATGGAGACGTCTACTACCGTCATGTTTCTAAACGTTTTCGCCCGATTTTATTCACTTTGCGAAGTATTCCCGACCTGAATGTCTAATATTTTGAAATAATGTTGAAAGTTTCCTCCAACCTAATTATAATGTTAAAATAAATATTTAAGAACATATGATGAATTGTTGTCAGTATCCTTCCCATATTTAAGAGGACTATATCTCAGTGTGACAAAATCGCCCAGCAATTTACGAATCACTCCCATGCGACACTTGGTAGTAATCAGAATTCCATTAATACATCTGTAAAATCGATTTATGCAAATTAAACGGTACTCTTTTCCAAGCGTGCAGTGATTGCTGTAAAACGTCAATTATGCCATAGCCGCAGGCGCTCGCGAACTGAATGCAGACGTTAATCTTAAGTGACGTGCAGAAGCTCATAAAGATAAATATTCGATACATGATATTGAGATGTAGCGCATTAAACTCTGCTACAAAGTCGCATTAAGTCAGGTGAAAAATCAAGGGCAGCGGATCACGGCAGCGATCAAGACAGCGGATAAGTAGCGTATCAATTCCTGCTACAAAGTTGCAATACGGCGGGTGCAAAAATTCACAGTGGCGGATCGTGACACAAACTACCTGTCAGGTAATTTAATACGTTGTAAATTTTTACAAGGAACAAAAATTTATTAGCAGATACGAATCACCTCCATGCGACACTTGATGGTAAATAAAATTCCATTTTTACCAAAGTCATGAGGTACCAGAATCACTCCCTACCAAACGGATAAATACAGTGGTAGATTTCCAAGATCCATCAGTCCACAGAGTTTCTGCGTTCGTATTCGAATAGCGTATCTATACTCGCATCCCCGATTAAATGGCCTCATCAGCAAGTAATTTTGAATCGCATGAGGAGCAATACCATACTGAAACATGTGATGGAAACCAACATTGGCTATTTTGTGCAAATCCTGAACCGTACGAGAGGTCGCAATCTTTGATTGCATGTAATCCCAGCAGTAAGCGAGTTCAACCTTCTCATAGGGTTGAACCATGCAGTCCGAAAAAGCAGCGATCTGAATGTTGGGAACCCAGCGCTCAAGACGAATCGTTTGCAATTTTGAATAAAAAGTATCGCCTGAACAAGACCGGATCGAAAACGTTGGAAATCGAACTCAAAATTCAGATGATGTTAACACGTACCATTGTTATCGCCTTAGTAGATAACGTGCGAAGTCTGCGAACAGTTTTTACGCAGGACACATGGAAGAATTTTCTGAGCCATCACCAAATAATAAGTGAATGGTTCGCATCGGGCAGTTTACCAAATTCAGGGGTAGAATTTAAGATTCCGTTGAATACTGACGGTACCCTGTCCATACATTTGCGGAAAATGTATAGTCAGAATGCAATGACTTTTTTACCGACAAAGATTACAATAATGGAGGTGTCGTTCAGAAAGCTTCGGGAGATATTACCATGCGCTCAGGTCTCCATAAACCGATTGATAATACAGGATCACATTGTTAGCGAACATTCAAAAGCGTTCGTGGAAAAACTTGGTGCAGCGTTGGAGGAGGACGCGCTGAGCATCGAAGAGGCGCGAAGCGTCATTATGAATTCAGCAGACTTTGATCAGGATTCAGAACTAGATAACGAGCTGGTTTGTTTGGGAATTCGGACATTGATGAAAGCAGTACCAATTATTAATGACTAAGAAAAGATCGTAAATTTCATTGAATTTATTTTGCTATAAACTACTCTACATATACATAATTATATATATGATCACTACCCCGCACTACTTATTCTACTATAAACTACAAATACAATTTAGTTTTTCTAAAAGTATGTATATAATTATAAATATATGTAAGAATATACAATATGATCACTACTCCGATGACTACTATTTCGCCTGCTGCTTCGCCAACTATTCTGCAACCAATCAAATAAAATAATGGTAGTTGAAAATTTTGTCTGGTCACAAGAGTCAGCCACGTACGTTAATAAATTTCCGAATAAGGATAGAATCATGTAAACTTTATTTCTTTCCGTTTACCTTCATCGGCCTGACTGAGCCATCCAATCGATGGCTCCGAGTCGTCGTCCTGAAATGCTGAGTAATCAGGACTCACGAATGGTTCCACGGTCGGACTCGCGGTCGATGCTGCGATAAATCAATAAAGTCCATTGAATTTCAGGATCATGGGTCCCCATTGTCAAATTCAAGTTGAGGTCGCATTTATTGGTAGTTGGATAGATTGTCATCGTCAAGTTACTATATAACTTACATGTGGTACTAGTGATAGGCATCGCCGCGACGTTGTACACATTCAACACGCTGTTGTAAGCAGTGGTGGGCACCTGTTCGACCCGGCGTGTACCGGCAAACTCCTCAGACGGGTAGTGCTGCAGGTAGTGCAGCGTAGAGTTGATATTTGGTGCGGCCGTCGCCACCACACGCAAATTATGCATGTACCTTGGGTCCCTAATCTGGTACCCCACTGCCCCCATGGCGAGGAGGCTTAGGAAAACTGTCAATACTATTGGTGAAGCCATTTTTCAAAATTTGTGTAGATTAAATTTGTGTAGATTAAATTCGAACTAAACTTCCTTGTCGGTTGTCGACGGTAGGATATGATGCTATCAGCCTGGACGCCAGTTAATATACCCGTGCTATTCAGTTAAAAATACCCATTTGCGTCATGAGCTAGGTCGAAGGTGCAAACTTTGTTCGAATCGTGCGCAAACTGTAACCATGGGGGGAAACGTCAATTCAGCAAAACTGCTAACGGGGTGCAATACGCAGCAGGGGTGAATCAAAAAATCTGTTGCGCACGGCACGACATCATGATTCTAGAACGTTCGACGAGCCAACGATTTGCGTCACGAGCTAAGTCAAAGGGTTCAAGGTATTGCCGATTCAGTGAAACTGTTGTCCATCACGCCATATGTGGCCGCGGTAAAAATTGTCCCCCGATCGCACGATTATGACAATTCAACCTTCAACAATGTATTTAGTAAAATTAATATACTTGCAACGTTCACGTCACGAGCTAAGTCAGAGGGTTCAAGGTATTGCCGATTAGCAAAACTGGTGTCCATCACGCCGTGCCATACGCAACAGGGGCAAATAAAAAAATTCTGTTGTGCACGGCAGGGCATCATGATTTTAACTAGAACGATCGATCAGCCCACGATTTGCGTCACGAGCTAAGTCAAAGGGTTCAAGGTATTGCCGATTCAGTGAAACTGTTGGCCATCACGCCATATATGGTCGCGGTAAAAATTTGTCTCCGATCGCGTGATTATTTCAATTCAGCCTTCAACAATGTATTCCGTAAAAATTACTGCACTTGCAACATTGAACGAATTTTTATCGATTATGCAACTGGCTCAGTACAAAGTGTAATAATAGAAATAGATACATGATCAGCCGGCTGATGACGCAGATTCACCCTGCGCGTGGCAAAAAAAAAAAAAGTCCACCTCGATATTGATAGTCACGTACTGTTCATGAAAGATGGAGGGGGAATTTTTCGAACCTTGCACCGAGCACCAACGCAAGGTGATCTGTGTGCATAAGCTGGCTACATCAAAAAATACTCGAACACTGTAGAGGGGGTTTGACAAGTGTCTGAGGACGAGGACCACATCTCGGGCAGTCAGTCGATTTACCGAGGTAAACTCAACGGTAAGTAGAAACTCTGCTCCAACAATACCATTCAACTGATAAACCATTACATTTATTTCTTCTTTCAATTTAGTTTTCAAGTGAAATGGCAAGTGTAGCCGAAAGAACAGCGGGGGCGCCGACTGAAAACGACATGAAGTCCGTAGATCTAGAGAGCCTAGAGCTTAAGGGCGAACAGGTACGATTCAAAACTACACAATTGTGTGAATAAAGAATTATAATTCTAAAATATATTCATGGTCGAAGTTTGAACAGTGTGCAATTCACACTTTTTTATTTCCAGGAGAAAAAAACTGAGACCCCAATTGCGCCCAAAATCGCCGCCACGATCGCTCCCACACTCGCGCCAGTAATCGCTCCCACACTCGCGCCCGTAATCGCTTCCACGATCGCTCCCACACTCGCACCCGTAATCGGTATTCCTGCAGGCGCCGAATCTGACTACGACGACGACGACGAAGATGATTTTCAATTCTTGACGAGTGACGAGTTCCTGCTTCAACAGCAGGAGATCTGGGAGGAGAATCGACAAATCCCGTTGGAGGAATGGGACATGGGGCTGTTTTAACGCCTGAATAAACAGTATTATGGTGAAACGAATATATTTTTATTTGTCAACCCTACATCGATCACTAATTCTAAATACATTTTCAATAGCACAGTCAACCCTACATCGATCACTAATTCTAAATACATTTTCAATAGCACAGTCACCCAAGTGGTTGTCACACCTTGGTTGCCACACATTAGATACTATTTCATCGGCTAAATAGGCCGCGTTAACATTAAACACTCGTTTTAAAATTAATTTAACGGACTTGGTTGTTACTAAAATTGATGGAGAATTTTCGAGATGAGGTCGCACGAGGTATAGTAGTTCCGAGTAAGGGAGATTTCCATCGTTCCAACTGAATCCATGATTGATTTTACTCTCAATCGCCAAACGTTGGTCGTCCTTGGATAAAATTGACCAGGCATATGGGGGCTTGAAGATAAAATGTTGCAAATCAAATCCGTTTTTTAGAACTGCGATTTCTTTCACAATAAACGTGTTGTCGGGTCCCGTGAACCCCTGAACATCTACAAATGTGGGCCCCATGACCGCGTACATCTGTATGCAAAATACTCGGGCTTCGCAACATTTATAGAGGCTCGTGATCCCACCTCCACGACTTCAAGTTTTTTTTATTCAAATCATCTTTCGCACCACGTTCGTTAGCGGGCTGTATTCAATAATTTTATCATGAAAAATTAGGCAATATGCGGTTGTATTTGCTGGCACGTTAGCGTTGCACTGGAACTCGAGACGTATATCTACGGTTGCACTCTTGAGAGATTCATTCTGACGCGAACAATCTATAACCGCGATGGGGGCGTGTGATTTGAATGTATCTAAATCAAGCAATGGTTCCGGCGCCTCAGTCGCACCATAGTACGAAGCCTTAAATTTAACATACATATCATATAGTAAGGCATACCGTTTCCGATTAAAATCTAAATCTAAATTATCGTAGGGATATGATTCTGAATTAAGGTAAAGGCGAATGTTTGTCAATTCGCAATGGTCGAATACGCTGGGATCATGAGTAAATTTATTTCTGCGTCCAGTCTGCAGCGCCAATACCACAAACCGGGGTTTCTCAAGTTGAACGGCGGTTTTCACGGACCAGGTATGATGAGTGGTTTCTTGAAGCACTGGATACTCATACAGATCCCATGAACGGAAACTCATTTGAATCGATGTACCACTCTCAAGAAGATGTAAAAGCTCCAATTTTTGCATATCTTCAACACTTATATGAGGCATACGCCATTGTAATTTATTTAGCTTCAAAGTTACCGTCACATTTGCGTCACCGATGAAAATAGCATTTGAATCAGTCCTTGATCGAATTAAAATCAGCTCATGACGTGCGTTGGTGATAATTCGTTTATAATCTTCGCAGAACCCTAGCAGAATGCTGAGCGGTATGCAATAATTAAAATACCCTTTATCCAATTCAACTAAATTTCCCGGTACTGCCCAATTTGCAACCTCTAATGCTCGGCTAGCATTAGTACTAAATGATAAATAGTTTTTTATAGTGGTGGTAATTCCAACATTTTTGCATCGATCAATTTCGACCCCATTCAATTCATACCGAATTTCATCAAAGAGAAATGCCATCGCATTGTTGACAAGTTTGACACTTTTTACCGGCTGATAGACACCCGCTGCGTCTGCAACTGAATTCAGTAATGTGCCCTCGAGGTATAAAAAACTGTTGCAAGGTAGCGTATACAAATCCTGCTGTTGAATTGGAATTCGTATCTCGTCGTTATTTTGATACGACGTACTTGCGTAAGGGGCATGAGCATGAACTTCAACCCGAGTTATACTGTTATCAAATACTGGTCGAGCATTAATGTTTAACATATTTGCCATTTTTATCTTTTACACGAAATCCTAATGATTTCAAAAATTCTGCGTTATCGGGTGTTAGCAATTGGCGGACTGCGTATGGTGTTGTTTGTTTGACCAAACTTTGAATACTGAGAGATGGCTGTATGGGCATGGGATATTTGTGCACACTTTCATAGATCAACATGATGAAAAAATCACTGTTCTTTCACGTGCAAACGAATCGTTATCTCTTCTCCCCGAAAGTTGACTAGGTTACCGTCTTGATCCACAACACGAACTGTTATGTTGTCTATTACGCGGGAGCTGAGAGGTAAGTAAATGACGTGGTAAGGGGACTCTGAGATTTTATAGCCCGGTGGAACGTTGGCGGAGAATTCATGAATTGTGTGCACTGGTCGAGCGTTGCTGTATGCTCCAGCGGTGATGTTGCACTCAATTCGTATAATATTAACTTTCAAAATATTGACTGGCAAATCAGATTCGTGCCAGACGTTAGCTTCAAGCTTCCGTTTTGTAAAACCCAGCAACGAGCCGAGGTTATTTTCGTTACTAAAGTCAATGTCATACTTGCACTTTAACTCACATTTCAATGTATTGTTGTTTGGTCGAAGTACTATGGCTGGAGTAGATTCAGAATCGTCAACTAGCTTCTCAGATAAATACCTATTCAAATCATCAATCTCATAAGATCCTTCTGGAATAGTAATCCTTTTGTCCGCATCATAATAAAATGTATTATTCGTCCTGTCAACATTAGGTATTGAGTTGAATGTTTCAAAATCTACTAATCCCAGTACATATTCAGTATTTTCACGTAGGACGATAGGTGGAAAGTAGTTTGCACTTAGAACAGACGCTGACCCCGAAAGCGTGAGCGTCAGAGACATATCGCGGTCAAACGTATACTGAAGTTCAAAGGTCAATGTAATCTATGTATTATCGTTTTAATTACAAACAGTGAATTGCAAATGTAATCTATGCATTATCACGTAAAAAATATAAACAAAGCTGTCCACATATCGCAGAATTATAATTTTGATATTGTTTGTGATTGTATTCAATTTCCGCATTTTTTCCAAAATATTGTATAAATTCTTTGGGTGGGGGCAAATTTCCATAGCTATCATAATATTTTATTTTACGCCCACGTTTCACATATGCAACCCAATGTGTGCCAGGTCCGTGCAAACTATCCAGGTTAATTATTCCAGACTCATTAGCTTGGATGGGATTTTTATTTTGAAGCAGTTCGGATCGCATAAACACTAGGGTGGTCCAAATTTTTTTCGAAATTCTGGGTTTAGGCTCAAATGATAGTTTTCGATGAGTTAAGACTCCACCTAAATAATTAGCTCAATCGATCAAGTTTTAGAGGTCGCGGAAGGCCGTTTTATTTTTACATTTGAATAGCACAGGGAAATCGTCACTTTTTACTCAATATGAGGTTTTGCGAAAACTTGGGGGAATTCGGAGTCGCTTATATCACTTTCTTGTAGTCACTAGATTACTTGAGAATGTAACGCATGTCTAATCCCAACCAAAAATATTTTAGTGAGAATTTCAAGTACTTCTTGTTGAGTCAAAATCTGCAAAAAATCACCGATTTTTTCACTAAAATCACGGATTCATCACTTTCTTATAGTCAGTAGATAGATAGATAGATAAGTAATCTATTGACTACAAGAAAGTGATGAATCCGTGATTTTAGTGAAAAAATCGGTGATTGTTTGCAGATTTTGACTCAACAAGAAGTACTTGAAATTCTCACTAAAATATTTTTGGTTGAGATTAGACATGCGTTACATTCTCAAGTAATCTAACGACTACAAGAAAGTGATATAAGCGACTCCGAATTCCCCCAAGTTTTCGCGAAACCTCATATTGAGTAAAAAGTGACGATTTCCCTGTGTTATTCAAATGTAAAGATAAAACGGCCTTCCGCGACCTCTAAAACTTGATCGATTGAGCTAATTATTTAGGTGAAGTCTTAACTCATCGAAAACTATCATTTGTGCCTAAACCCAGAATTTCGAAAAAAATTTGGACCACCCTAATAAACACACCTTTGAAATATGGAATACGCATACGTTTCGCATACGCAACTAGCTCGGTGTTAGTTGTCGGACCGTCAGGTAGAATAATCATCTCAGTTTTGAAGTTTTTTTTTTCCCCATCCCACCACCCTTTTTATAGGGATTCAGATATAACCCCCGACCATGCTGCTCCATAGCACGATTATGTCGTTCAGTCTCAGATAACAGTTTCCGCGCGTTAGATGCCTGATTGACAGATTTTGCAATGCCTGCGGCTCCCCCAGCTAAACTGCCTACAGCTGACAATCCCGCAAGTAATGGAACCAAAAATGGTAAAAATCCTCCATGCTTTCCCGGCGGCAAAATTCGAGGTTTGCCGCGCTTCACCCTCTTCCGTCGAGGTTGTGAAACATGTTTTTTCTTATTCTGTTTTGACAACTTTCCACCTGAAATTTTTTTCTCCCCTTACGTTTCAGCCCGGCACCCATCTTTAATTTAACCTTCATAGCGCGTGAAACTGCCCACGCAGCCGCTTTTTCAAGCAATGTAGAGTCTCCAGCCTCGACTCGTCGTGATGCCTGTTCCGCTAGTTTTCTGTCAGCGTTATGGCGTGTTTCGAGGTCTCTGCTTTGCGAATAGGCTATATCGTGCTCGCGACAAAACTTGTCTAACGGGTTGATGCCCGCGTCACCTCGAGCTAGACGCTTGGCTAGATGTGTGCCGGGGCCACAATACTGATAGCCTGGTATGTGTAATTCGAAAGGCAGTGAATTAATGACGCTATTCAACAGACCTTGACCAAGGGATCTCGCTCTTGGCATTGACTGCACTTTCTTATCTGGCGCGCGGGCCCATCAATATGATCAATACCTTTATTATAATGTTTTAGACACACGCGATACTGTGCGAGGTCTGGATCCGTCTTTATATGAACGGGAAGTTTATTCCATATTTTTGGAATCACATCGCCATAGTATTGCAACAATATAACTTTAGGTATATATTTCAGAAGTTCAGCCGTAAAGAACTGATCTGACGATACATTAATGTCCACGTACATTACAACACTGAGAAAAAAATGTTTGCGTATCATATAAATACCCTACACCGAGCCATATTTTGATCACAAGTAAAAATGCATTTTATCAAGCAGCCGTACTCCATTCGGGTGCTAAATCTTGACAATAAAACCGAGGTCGATAGCCCTAAGCGGCACGGCCCCTTACTACCGAATACAATTAGGGCAATAATTTGCGGACCTTCCAACTGTGGGAAGACAAATGTTGTGATAAGTCTGCTGGAAAGTTGTAATGGAGTTCGCTTTGAGAATGTTTACATCTATTCAAAATCGTTGCAACAGCCCAAGTATCGATATCTGGAAAAACTTCTCACGAATATTGAAGAAATTGGATTTTTCCCATTCTCAAACAATTGCGATGTAATCCCCCCTAGCGAATCATTACCCAACTCAGTGTTCATATTTGATGACGTGGCCTGTGACAAGCAAGACGTGGTTCGGGAATATTTTTCCATGGGAAGACATGCGCAAGTTGACTGTTTCTATTTGTGCCAAACGTATGCGCGAGTCCCCAAACACCTGATTCGAGACAACGCGAATGTTCTCATCCTATTCAAGCAAGACAGTTTGAATCTACGTCACGTGTATGATGATCATGTCAACAACGATATGGCATACGATGTATTTCAAAAACTTTGTGCACTGTGTTGGTTCAAAAAATTTGGGTTTCTTGTAATTGTTAAGGACGACCCCCTTCAGGTGGGACGTTACCGACGAGGGTTCGATGAATACGTTGTTTGCCGCACCGAATCTTTCAGTTAGCCTTCAACTTTCTAAGCGTAACCATGTCCGAATTGGTAAACGAGTCTGCAACGCGTGTCGGGGACATAAAGAATAAAAATGATTCCACCAAACTTAATGATGAAAAAATTAAAAAGGCAATCTCGCGATCGAGTAAAGTGATTCGTGCAAAATACCGAGCGCTGAAAGTTAATCAGTCAGAGGCTGTTGAAGCCCTGGAAAAAAACCTGGCACCAATCGTAGCCCCTCTACAGATCCTGGCCGAGGGTCGCAACATCAATACGTCGGTCGAACGAAAACCAATAGTGCAGGTGAAACGAAAACTTGAACTGGACGATGAGGATGACACGAAGCAGAACCGAAATATCCGTTTCAAACCGTCAAGCACTCCGATCACGAATCGCCGGGGTACATCTGAGAATGCTTCCGCTTCAATGGAAATAGACTCTACACAGCCAAGAAACGACTCCGTTTTTCTAAACCTGGAGCCCGTAGCCCAGTCATACCCCGATCCATCGCCTGAAACTACTTTGCAATCAATTCTAGAAACCCCCGAGGGTCGTGACTATGCCGTCCAATATATTGACGAGAATTTTGGTGAATTGACTAAACCGTATTTCAAGGGATTGATTTTTGACACGAAAAACATATATGATACAACGTATGGGGTTCGTTTTGCGGATGGATCCTGGCAGCTCGGTAATTCCCCTTCGAAGTAGATAAAAATGACAATATTATAATCAATAATGTTACGTACAAGGGATCCAAGGGATTAATGGAGCTGATTTTTAAACGAATTCCCGACGAAGAAGACTTTACGGACGTTGATCTTATAAAATACAAAAGCATATTGCGTGCCACTAACGCTCACAAGCGTGGATATACTGAACATGGACAGCTGAACGGAAATAAAAGTTATAAATGGAAATATGTAATCGCGAGATTATTCAACACTGCAGCTCGTAGCAAATCGTCTGGTCAAGGTTTGGTTCCCAACAGAATGGTCGTTACAAATCATCCCGTAGATTATGTCCATTGGGACAACCCAAACGAACTCGTTGAGAGATTGAGACTTCTAGTGGCGTCCAGGAATGCTGGCCACACAGGGCACGACAATGAAATAATGTCCACCGTAGAGGAACTTCGTGAGGCAAATATTATTCATATATAGATGGCGCCACACTATTACACGTCAGTGTAGAAATGTCTGTTGATAAATTCGGAAGACATCTTGACTCCAAGCGTATCCCCATATTGAGCACACCTGCCGCTAATGGCGGCACCAATATTTTGCAAGTAAATGGAAATCTTGACTTTCGCGGTAAAAGGTTAACAAATGTTGCGCTGCCTACCGAGTCGACTGACGTCGTGACGAAGGATTACGTTGACAATAATTTTTTAACTCCTGAAGATGGAGAGCATTATAATTTAAGAAACAAACGAATAAAAGAAGTGCATGCACCGCTAGCTGAGAATGATGCTGTTAACAAAAAATATGTTGATGAAGTTCGCAATAATGTTTTACAACTCGGGCCTAATGACACGTGGAATTTCAGAAATAAACGCCTTACAAATGTTGGAAATCCTGACAGTCAATTCGATGCAGTAAATAAAGAATATGTCGATAGAAAAAATCTCACACCTGACGGACATTATGACTTTGCGGGTAAAAGACTAACTCGTGTGGGTGATCCAAATCTTGGTTACGACGTTGCGACAAAATCATACGTTGATAGGGGAAGAGCGCAAACAAGATATTATATTGATTCGTTACCGACTATCAAGCGGGTGGGTCTCGTGAACGACTTTGATTTTGAGAGCAAGTTTTTACACAACGTGAAGACTCCTATGCAGCCGTTCGATGCTGTAAATAAGGAATACGTCGACTCGTTGCATGCTGATCTGAAAACTCAAATTCAAATACTCGTTGCGCGTCTCAAAGCTCGTAATCAGAATGAGTAAAGAAAAAATGCAGCTAGTAAAAGAGCTGCATGCGCCCGCGCGACGAAATTATCCACGTCGAAGGGTTATCACCCATGGATACGATGATTTGTGGCAGGCAGACCTTGTCGACATGCAACCGTATGCAAAAGTTAACAAGGGATTTAAGTACATACTCACAGTAATCGACGTTCTATCCAAGTATGCGTGGGCGATTCCACTTAAAAGTAAGAGCGCAAAGGACGTGCGTGCTGCATTTACTGTAATTATATCAGACTCACGGAAACCGAAAAATCTTCAAACTGATAATGGTAAAGAATTTTATAACGCATCGTTTAAGTCTCTCTTATCTGAAAATGGAATTCATCACTACTCAACGTACAGCGTTATGAAAGCATCCGTAGTTGAACGTTGGAACAGAACTCTGAAAAACGCAATGTGGATGGCCTTTACCGCTAACGGATCCTACGAATGGGTGAATATGCTTCACCGGTTGGTTGCCGACTATAATAAACGCGTGCACAGAACGATTGGAATGGCTCCGCAGAAAGTTACCCCAACGATTGCCAAGAAACTTCTTACAACCGTATACAGCAACGTCAAAATAGCGGGGCCTGCAAAATTCAAAGTCGGTGATTTTGTACGTGTCAGTAAATACAAAACTGTATTTGCCCGAGGATTCACACCTAATTGGTCCACGGAAGTATTCAAAATCATTAAAGTACGAGTTACGAATCCAGCGACGTATTCCCTCGCAGATTCTCGTGGGCAGCCCATTATGGGTGGATTTTATGAACATGAATTAAAAATAGCTAAATATCCTGATGTACATCTAGTGGAAAAAATTTTACGTAAAAGAGGGAATCAGGTATATGTTAAGTGGTTGGGGTTTGATTCATCGCACAATTCATGGATCAATAAGAAAAATGTTTTATAATTGTTGTAAAATGTATTGTCACATCGAATAAATAACAAATATCAATGGACATCTTGTTCTGGCTCACTTTCCAACTGACTCCTTATACTATAATGCCCCCATGGCAGTGTGTCAGTGGATTTAGGAATCACATAGCGTTTCGTATCGTCAGAGCTTAGGGCTATCTTTGTCTCGCACACTGAATATACCTTATGCAACTTTGAGCGTATACAGTGCTGCTGTTTCGTTAAATGATTATTAGTACTCAGACAATTGAGATAATCATCAAAATCTATTTCATTTTGTACAACACAATTTTTCACCCCTTTGGCTTTTTTAATTTCTTCATCAGCAATTCTAATTGAATACATTTTGGATCTCAAACCAACGAACTCAGTCATTACCTCACCATTATTTTCGTCCTTCATCAGCCCCGGAATTTTTTTATTTCTCAAAGGAATATTATACAAATTACTTGGATCATAATCACTTGTGTCGAATCTTCCAATGTCGCGTTTCATTATTTCGTAAATATCGTCACATTTTATTTCATATATTAAACTATCAGTGTCGGTATAAAGTAGCTTGCAGTCATCTTGGAATACGGCGTTCATATATTCATAATGAAACGCGTATGTGCAGGTTTTAGATAAATCTAATATACACATTCCAACGTAAATTGGTTTGAAAATTTTCACCTTCAACTTTCGCAATTCTATCGCTATGAAATGTTCAGAAAATATCGTTCTTCGGTGAAAATTTGGTTTAGCGATCAAGGATTTTGCACCGAATCGTCCATCCCATTTGGTGATTAATTTTATGTCCACATGATTTCGAACATTTTCCATCGTTTTACCAAACACAGCATTGTTCATCAATTTGAATAAATTTTTTTCAAAACTATTCTTAGCACGTGTGCGCAAGCTGGTATTTAATGCAATATACGAACCTAGCCACGTCGACTGTTCAAACTGTAAAATTCGATAAATTCTAGATAATTTCAATCCATGGTTCAGACACTGCTTGAGATTTCTGTAGTGAATAATATATCTTTTTTTATTATGCAAAGTTGCGAGCAGTTTAACGTTTCGCGTATTCGGAGCGTTGCTGTGAGTAGGGCAGAATGGTAAGTCCTTATGATGATCGTGGACTTCATCAGGATATTCCAAATCAACTTCCAGGATATATCCGATCGAAGAGTCATCAGAAATCAGCGACACGTCGAATTGTGCTGGATCTGCAAGCCATTCAAATTTTCCAGTGGGCAAATGTTGAGACATTGCCCAGCCGTATAAATTATTTACATCAAAGTACATTAGATATTTTTTCGACGCATTTACATCGTAACACTTCATATATCTATTATTAGCACTGGCATACCTGTTCGAGCACTGACTCAAACCGCCCCGTATACCTCGTTCTATATACAATAACATATCAATATCAGTCAACAGCTCTAAACGGATTTTGGTATACTTTAGCATAGCATCCCACGTTAATCCCGGGAGGGTATAATAGTACGCGGGATCCAACTCATACGTCCTCATGCAACTTTTTCTGAAACTTTCGAACACGTCCACCAAGAGTAAGACGTCAGTTTTTAAATACAAATCGCTGTATTCGCCCAACGTCTTTACGTTAAACGATTTCCACACATCGCACGCATGTGAATAATCCTCTTCTGAAATGTCAGTATTCGTCAATCGGTTGTGAAATTCTTTCCGCGTTGGCAAAGTTGTATCATTCAGCCTGTCAAGTGAGTTCAAGTAATCATATGGAAATACACCTTTTCGCGTCAGGAGTTTGAATTTAGCGGAATCGATGTCGTTAAAATTTTTTCTCAATATTTTTAACTCTTGGACGCCTAAATGTGAACTAAGTTCATCTAAACTGGAATTCATGAATTTAAGGGGGTCCTCTAGTTTCTCGGCTGTTTTTTTACGGCTTTTTCAATAATTTTTTACAGGCAAACCATCGAAATAATCAATCTCATTGTTTTTGCATAATCTTTATTGACATTTAAATAAGCTTTACAAATTTTTTGAAGTCAAAATATATAATAGAATAAAAGTTACAGTGGCCGACAGGAAGACATCAAGTAAAAGAGGTGCTTGAGGGTGACCAAGATTGCGGCTGTTCTGCTTATCTGAAATCAAAAAACCAAACGGCATTTTAATCTTCATATTTAAGACTAGCGATTGACCTAGAGTGAATTCTAAATTACAAAAATTGACTTTTTTCTACACTTTTGAACATTACATTACAATTTTTACTCATTTTTTCTTAAGTTTTTCGCTCGTAGGAATAAAACTATCAAAGCAATCATGATAATCCTAGGTCAATCGCTGGCTTATAACATATCAAAGATGCTGTATAAATTTGAACAAGATCGGTGCAGTAGTTTCTGAAATATCGTGGTCACCGTTTCGAAAAATGGTGTTTCGAGAAAAACGCGTTTGAAAGTTCGCGCATGTGATTTATACTAAAAATTTCATCTCACCGTCAATCTGCTATGCCTGGACCATACAATAGGCCTTCCTCTTCTTCTTGGAAGTCACGCAGAGCTGCTCTGTCTTCTCTTTTCACAAAAGGTTCAGGTAGCAGTTAGATTTAGGGATATCAATACAATGGTCAGCGCCGCTCGGCTTTCGGAGCAGCCTGGCGCGCGCTCCTGCTCCGTTCCAGGGCCGTAACTTGTGAACCACTTCGAATATCGAAAAATCCTTTGGCACACATTTTCTACACATGTTGTAGATGTGATTTATGAAAAGAAAAAAAAATCGATTTTTTCGACCCGAGAAACTAGAGGACCCCCTTAAACGAGTCGATGAATCTCAACTTTAAACTCATGCTCCCTTTAACTGTCTTTGTAAATGAGATGTACTTTTCCTTATTTATGGCCAAGACTGAAACTTTTCCTTCGAATGTGGTCATTATTTCCGTTATGATAAAATGTGCATCGTAACCAGTCATATTGTGGAGTACTACTGGAATAACGCGATCATCTTGATAATTCAAATTACATCCAGCATGCGCTGGACCTCTATATCGACCACTAAAGTGGCAATGATCGTGAACACGTATTTTTTCATTGGTGAAGGGATTACCGCAGATGCGACAGCTTGTTGCGTTCCAATATTCCACATTTTCTTGCTCAGTTAAATTATTCATTTTAACTGGATTTTGGTAGGTTGGTACCAAGTTAATTGCAATCGCGCGTAGTTCTTCAACAAACCATTGTGAGGGGTTTGGACCTCGATATGTCTCATACCTTGATTGCGAATTATCATACGAACAATGAAAATAATATCCAACACTGAAGGCCTCATGCTGTTGATATGCGTAAGACTTCTCATCGTCCAACCCTTCAGTCGTTACTTCATTCAGCAGACATTCAAAGTCTGCGTACACTATAAATGGTGCAAACTCCTTCCGGTTATAATTTTTAAACTGCAACCACTTAGTTTCTTCCGTGGGAAGCTCCACCGCACAATGATTTAATTCAGCGCAATCAACGCTGTGCTTACATAAATTTACTTCACTCCAAAAGACGTGCAAACATCTATCACATACAAATTTCTTCTTCCTGCTACGCGATATCTGATTTGCCAGCAATCTGGAAAGATTTTTAATCCAACAATAGTGCGCCTCACCACTGCTGTTTTGTACGAAGAGCAAATTAATGTGTGTCACTTTTTTACTGCTCGTTAAATACAGCGGCTCAATTCCAATGCTTTTTCCACGTTTTTTATTTAGTATGAAAACATTTACCGACATTGTATTCAATCTCTCAAACTTTGGTATTTGTTTGAGTGTCATTGGGAATGAAATGCCAGTCAAATTTAATACCTCCGAGAAATGTAGATATGAACTTGGCCGCTCCATATGATGCGTCACAGGATGTAAAGCTGAAACGATTGCCCAGGCAAAGCATGCGTCATCTCGCGAACGAACATTTATTACCGCTTTTCGAGCTTTCACTTCCGCAGGTAATTCCACAAAACTCGAGGCGTTTAGGGGTTCACATTTATTCACATTGACTTCTAAATTAATAAGTCTACTTAGTGCCCAGCCGCTATCCTTCTCCTGAAATTCTTCCAACTGACTCATTGTGGGTGTGACAATGTGATCAGCATACCATTCCTGTAGATTCGTTGTTGCAAATAGCTGCCGATTCATCGTGTTGAAGGATTTCGTCTCCCTTTTTTCTTTCAACAAAAATTCTCCGTTAAGCGCGGTGTTTACTTTAATGCAAGTGTGCTTCCGCAGCACATTTTTGATTCGAACGATGACCAGATGTTCAGCATCTTCTAAGAATTTTTTTGGATCGATGTGCTGTATATTGATTACGAGTCCTGTGCGAATTCTTCCTTTGAAAGCTGATTCAGTATCCTGCCAGCATACTCGACTGCTGCGTAATTGTTGAGAGGTATTTCCAATTCCTCGACCGGTCTTGATCTGTTGCCGCACCAAAACTTTAAGACTTCTCAATCGGCCAATTCTTGACTCCAGACTGTGTTTGAGTCCACATGATAAATCAATTTTTTTAAGTGCCTTCCGCAACAAGCGTATAGTAACATCATACTGGTGAATCCATCTCTCAATCTTTTCAACACTCCTTATACCTGTTATCAATCGGAACATGTCGTTCAATTTAATTTCCATCTGACTTGCTAGATCCATGAGCGTCGCCATTTTGAAGTACTCGCGAAGGCGTGCGTCTTCAATTTCCCACTGTGGCTGCATTTACTGAGGTGGCCGTATTTATATCGAGAGATTGTTTTTCTGTACGAACAGGCTCGTCACTATAAAATTCGGATGCCTCACGATCACGCTTACAAATTATTGATATAAAATTCCGACGCCTCAAGATGGATCGCGACAGTAGATATGTTTCAAACGTCTCGCAAATTGCTGACATTCTGACGCCTCACGGTCACGGTGCTGGTTACGCACTGTACTTAACCGGTGGCAAGTCAAAGTTGATATAAAATTCTGACGCCTCAAGATCACGGTGCCGTCAAATACCGATAACCTACCGTAAAAAATTCTGACGATGGATTATGCGCGGGCTAAGAATACGCAACGCGGCGCTTTGATCGAAAGGCGCGTCAATTAAAAGCGCATTGATTGAAAGGCGCGGCACACCCTGTAGATAATAACTGGGTACACCCTGTCGATAATAATCTTAAATTTATTACATTAGGGCGCGGGTTACAACCCGGGAAAATAAGGAACACTCTGCCGGTAAAGGCGCGCTCACCACTCGGACATTTCAACAGGGTGGGTTAGGAGCAGCTTGGGTTAGGAGCGGCCTTATTCCTCTACTGTCGTCGATTAGGCTCGTGCCTGTTTGTGTGGCCATCAGGGTTGGCACAGGTTCATTGGCGATTGGCACCCGGGTGGGTGGCACCAATCGTTCTGGGTCGTTGAGGCTTTCGGGTACCTCAACTGCTGCTGGCTGCCTAGAGAGTGCGTCTGGCAGCTCGTTCTCTCGTCCTGGGCAGTGTTCGACCGTGAAGTTGAACTCTTGAAGTAGGAGGGACCACCGGTGGAGCTTGGCTCTGTGATCCTTCGCTTGGTTTAGCCAGACTAACGCCCTGTTGTCAGTCCGTAGGGTGAAGTGGCGAACCTCCAGGTACGGCCTGTACCTCTTGATTGCCCAGATGACAGCTAGACACTCTTGCTCGTTAGAGTGATAGCGTGCCTCGGCGGGGTTGAACTTGGCGCTAGCGTAGCTGATTACGCTTCGTTCTCCGTCTGGTCGGGTCTGGTATAGTACCGCGCCCATGCCTTGTGCGCTGGCGTCGGTCTGAAGGGAGTACGGCCAGTCAGGGTGTGGCCTACTCAGCTTGAGCGGCGTCTGGAACTGCTGCTGCACGGCGTTGAAGGCGGTCTGCGCCTCTGAGGTCCATCTGTACCGTGTCTTGCCGCTCAGCAAGTTCGTTAGCGGTATTGCCAGGGTGGCGAAATTCGGCAGATATTCCCTTAGCCAATTGCAGGTGCCTAAGAACTGCCTTAGTTCGCGGCGAGTCTTGGGAGGCGTCGCCGTAGTGATGGCACGGATGTGCCCGGGTTGTGCTTGATTCCCCCGGTCGGTGACAGTGTGTCCGAGGTAATCCAAGCTCGTTGATCCGATCGTGCATTTGTCCGGTGAGCAGGTAAGCCCATGTATGCTTAACCTCTCTAGTACGGCTGTGACGTGGCGGAGGTGATCCGCCCACGTTTTGCTGTAGATGATTATATCATCTAGGTATACTAGGCAGAAGTCGTTGATATACCCCGTGAGGACTTCCTGGCTCATTAGTCGCTGGAACGTGTTGGGCGCGTTCTTGAGTCCGAATGGCATCATTCGGAATTAGTAGGTTCCCCCGTCTGGGGTGGAGAAGGCGGTATACTTCTTCGCGTGCTCTTCCATTGGCACTTGCCAGTATCCGCTTTTCAAGTCCAGCGTGGTGAATATGGCGGCATCCCCTAGGTCCTTGAGTGCCTCGTGGATGACCGGCATAGGTTGTGCGGTGTCTTCGGTGATCGAGTTCAGTCTGCGATAGTCCACGCAGAACCTTGGTTCGCCATCTTTCTTCTGAACGATGACGATGGGTGAACTGTACGGCGATAAGCATGGTTCAATGACCTGGTTGGCGAGCATCTCTTGAACCTGCTCTTGTATGATCCTCTTCTTGCCTTCCGGATACCGATAGTGTGGTAGGCGGAAAGGCTGGTCCGTTGTGAGGCGGATCTCGTGCTTGATCGTTCGTGTCTGTGCCAGTCGCCCTGTTGACTGGAAGACGTGTGCGAACGTTTTCAGCGTGCGTTGGAGTTCGCCAGCGAGGGTGGCTGGGAATCCGTGGTTGAGGATTGGTGTCTGCGTCGGTGGGTAGGTACTTCCGGTACCTAGTAAGCGAATCGTCTGCCTCGTTCCTCGGCCTAGGTGGAGACATCCTCTGTTGAGGTCGATGATCGCTTCTTCGTCGGTTAGCCATTTAAGGCCTAGTATTAGTGGGTGTCTTAGCCCTGGCGTGGCCAAAACTTTTAGTTCGGTGTGGCGGCCGTCTACCCTGGCGTTGATCCGAGCTTCTCCGAGTATTCTGGCGTTTGTCCCTTGTGTTGCTAGCTGTATCTCCGGTGGCCCTGGGTGCAGGCGTGCCGTGGGCGGTAGATATCGCGGCTCGATATGATTCTCCGTTGCGGCTGTGTCGATTACAGCGCGGACTTCCTTCTTGTCTACGATGACTCGGATGCGGGGTAGGTCGGCGTGCCGGCTGGTGGCCGCGTTTATTGCGGGTTGTTCGGGTGTCTGGTGGCGGCCGTGGCGGGAGCCGTCGCCTCTCTCCAGTTTCCCTGGTCTCTGTTATGCCGGTCCTGGCGTACTGGGCAGTCGCGGTTCCAGTGGCGCTCAGGGCAGTGCCAGCATTGCGGTAGCTGTCTCTCGTGGCTCGGGGCTGGTACCGGTGGTACCCTGGCTGCTTGATTCGTACGAGGCGGAGCTCTCTCGCCCCTCTCTGGCTTTGCGTCATCCTTCTTTGGCCTCGTTGTACCCTGGGCGGCTTTCTCGTCGTTTTCTGCGACTAGTGCGCGGGTTAGGAGGTCGGTGAAGTCTGCGGGGTTGCTCGATCGTATAGCCATTCGCAAGGAAGGTCGCATTAGTTCCAGCATGGATCCTATCTTGCTGGCTTCGGTATCTCGCGGTCTCAGGCGTTGGAATAGCCTGTATTTCTGCTGCAGGAAGGCGGCAACTGGTTCTTTCTCCCCTTGGCGCTGGGAGAAGAGTCGCCCCGTGATTCGCGATACCTCTGCCTGGCTATCGAATCTGTCTCGTAGTAGGCGCTGGAAGGTGGGCCAATACCATCCTAAATCCTTATAGCAACTCCACCACTTCTCGGCCTCTCCCCTGAGACCTTGTTCGGCGAGTGCTGTCTGGCTGCTCCACTGTCGGAAAGTGGCGTCGTAGTGTTCTTCGCAGGCCTGTAGAAAGCGTACCGGACTCTCGTGGTCGAATCCGTGGTATATCGGCAGTGCTGGGCGTGTCGTGGTTAAAGCACGAATGAGTTGTTCCCGTTCTGGCGTGCCTTGCCGGGGTGGGATCTCCGGTTCTCGGTTCGGCGGGTCATTCTGACCTTGGTTCAAGGGTGGAGGTATTCCCCCTTGATCCAGTGCTAGCAAGTCCTGCTGTTGAGGATCGTTGCTTCCTTGTCCATCCATCTTCTTCTTCTGCTTCTTCCTCGCGGGCGGCGGTTTGAACAGCGGTGCTGCGTCTAGTGTAGAGGTACCCGGGGTTCTCGGTTGAGATGAGTCCGAGGTACCTGCCTGGTTGCTGTTGGGCGCCACTGGGTTTTCGTACACTCCCAGAAGTGCGGCTTGACTCTCTAGTCTAGGTGATCTCCGGGTTGGCGATCTTTCAGTCGGCATGAGTCTCGTGGGCGGCTTCTTCCTTTTCGCGCCCCTTATCAGGACGTCTGGTTGAAGAAGTTCTGCGTCGTGGCCCCACGTTGGGCCGTCAGATTGATATTAATCCGCCGGGGTACTGGTCGGATTAAAGGAGAGGGGCCTCGGGGTGAGGGGCTCTCCTATCAATGATGTTAGTTTATGGGGGTGCCCGTCTGGGCGGAAAGGGAAGGAAAATAACCCAGGCAACACACTTTCGTAACAAACACATATGAATTATGTTTCATTTGGTTCCGTGAATATCACAGGCATGTTGTATGTAACATCAATGTGGTGGTTCAGGCATTCTAAAATGTCCGCCACATATCATGCTACAGTTTCGTCCCGATTCTATTGAATGGCTGCATGCTAGTTACGTTGTTGGAGCATGAATTTTACAGAACAAAGACGTCACAATGTTACGGTAAGTCTACGTCACAAGGATGCACCGCTTGATATCGGAGTTACATGGCCTCCATGTCACAAAGATGTTTCAGGAAATTATGGTAGGTATGAGGTACATCACGATTGACGATCCATAATGTACCAAGTATATAACAACTGTTCTCTGAGGTATGGCATTTTCTTTTATTTATTATTTTCTTTTATTGTTATATTACTATGCATTGCACAAACAATAATTCAAAAGCTTAATTGGATATTAGGAACAATTCCAATTCACAGTCTTATCGGAGGTATGACTAACTCACAATTTTAACGTACGCAGAACTAGTGTTGTACGGCTTAGCCCACTAAGGCAGCTAAGCCGGTTAAAAATTAGCCGGCTAAAACGGCTTAGCCGATTAACCGGTTAGCCGGCTGATCGGCAAAGTTAAGCTGGATGGATGGAAGGATGAATGAATGGATGGGTGGATGGATGGATGGATGGATGGATGGGTGGCTGGATGGATGGATGGGTGGCTGGATGGGATGGGATGGGATGGGATGGGATGGGATGGGATGAGATGGGATGGATGGATGGAGGGAGGGAGGGATAGATGAATGGATCGCTGGATAAATGAATGGATGGATCCATCCATCCATCAATTTAACTATACATCTATACATCTATACATCCATCTATTCATTCATCCTTCCATCCATCCAGCTTAACTTAGCCGATCAGCCGTTTAACCGGTTAATCGGCCAAGCCGTTTTAGCCGGCTAATTTTCAACCGGCTTAGTTGCCTTGGCCGGCCAAGCCGGCTAAGCCGACTCTTCACATTTTGTTCTTGTATTACATGTAGTCCACATCACAGGAACAGTTTACTTTATTATTACGTCTTATATTCTAATTAGTATATGTATATTGATATTATCAAAGGCATAAAATATATTAAGAAATATAGTACGTGAAGGAGAAACAAAACGAAAAAGTTTCATCGAACAAACTGAACAGGATTAATACTCAAAAATGAAGAAAATATCGGAGAAGAGAAGCAATACCTTTGCGTATTGTAGATCATTCTAAGTGAACTTTGAGTTACATATTATCATACGTACACTTTTATGTATTATACTTATTTATTATAATATTTGTATATTTTTATTAATCAAGTTTGTCTTTTTTTAATCTCAATAATCTGAATAAATTAAAAATTATAATAATAAAATAATTAAAAATTTACTCAATTTTTAATACGAATAAACTAAAATATAAATGTTTATACTTTGTACTTTTGAGGTTTTTGATTGTTTGGTATAGGCAACCAAAGTAAAAATATTAAGAAAGGTATAAAAGCGCGGCAAGATAATGAGGAAATGAGACCAGCATCTCCTTGTTTTATACCCCTATACCATGAGTAAAACTGGACGGGACACAGCACATCGAACTGTGACGCACCATATGGGCGATGGCTGTGTCATGGTATAAATCTGTTTGGGGCATCTTATGGAAACTTTGTCACGGCGTCATAATATTTACTGATCATTAGCGGCAGGGTGTAGTTGAGCCGGATTATTTGTTTTTTGATTTTCTCTCTTGAACCGTTGCTTGGCTTGGCGGAACCATTCCGACACAGTATCTTCAAAATCTTTGTCGGTACAGGTATATGTCAGTCTCACTCCATCTGGTAAAGTTAGATACAAGTTAGTGTCAAATCGAGACCTTTGTGAATGTGGTGTTAATAATCACACAAACCTTTGATAGCTGCGATCACTTTCAAGTTTGAAAGTTGAAAATTAGCTCTGAGACAGCACCATGAAGCATCTTTAGCAAAGCCGTTGGTGAATACTTGTCGCAGTATTCTCAAAGTATTTTCTTTGGCGCTATTCCCGCCAATTTGTCCAACATACTTTACCTGCGAGTAACAATATTACCATGAAGATAATTATTTTTATTTGGAAACCTTACATACAAACATTCCGTTTATATTTGAGCCCATAGTTTTTGTGTCACAGCTGATTGTATTGTTAAAATGCATCAATTAATCACTTACATAAGTATTGCGAAAATCTGCGTCATCCAATTTCTTTTCAAACGCTAGCACATCAGCAGTGTTTTTGAACGGAAGATCGCCTGTGACCTTCTTAAAATCTTTTCGGTGACGCACAGTTCCATGTTCACCCACTTTTTTTTTCAATTTCAGCTAAACGTTGATCCACTGATTGTTGAGTGACCACCATCTCAGCCAATAGTGTGGTCAATCCCATGAACTTTTCTGTACAAACACAAATACATAACCGAAATTGAATACAAAATTCACGCAACACTTGGTCAGTCTACAATTTTCTAAAAACGAATCGAGGTTACATACCTTCCATGAGTTTTCTTGTCTTTTCATGAGAATCTGGAAGCAAAATAATTATATTATTCTCAAGCCCATGTACTTCTATTATGAACCATGATTTTTATTTTTATTCAAGAAAAATTGCATTTCGTATGTCGCAATTTCTCAGACACGTACCGCCAAATAAGTCGGTGAGAGTACCATCAAATAATATTGATGAGGGCTCTCCTAAAGACTGATTTGAGACAGAATCACGGAATCTTCTTGGATTGCTTGAAACGTCTGTAAACCAAAAAATACGATTATCAACCAAGTGTGGCAGTATAACGAATTATCATTCATTTAGGTTATTGGACACTACTACATCTAAATCTGGTTATAGACTATGAGTAATTTTGACAAACACACAAATAAACTTAAGTATGGAAAATGTCAAACCATCCGGTGAATGAGTTGTAGAATAGTTTTTACTGTCAATCGATGAAAAATATTTCACACTCATAATGTCAAAACCAAACCCAAATATCTTTTTATATATGTACCTGCAGTTCCATTTTCCGCGTCTGTGTTGAAATTATCTGTTTCAATATTGATAGGCCAAGTCTCAAATGCACGAGAAGTTGACGACAGGTTGGTACCTTTCCCTGGTATTCGTTTTGCTTTCGCCGAGGGGATACTGATAGTATTCGTATTAGGCAAGTGGAAATCAATGGGTAAAGCTTCAATATCTATTATCATCTGAGAGTCTGATAGTGGATTACTATTCTTTGTTTGACTTTGTTTTGGTGACTTCAGAATATTCGTCCGTTTAGGTATATCAGAGGATGGAAGGTTTAGGTATATCTTTGGTGGAAGGTTTTGTATTCTTCGGGTTGTCAAGTTTCGGTGGCTCTGGTATCGAGGAGGTTGCTGTGGAATGTTCATCGTCATAGGATTCTTCGCCATCAGCAGATTCTTCCCGTACACGAGGAAGCGGTTGTTTTCTTTTTCGCAGATATGGTTTATCACTTTGACTATTACATGAGCTACTCTCAGTTTCGGAATTCTTAGTTGCAGCAGCAGATCGAGCTTTCTCTAAAGTTTCTGTAAATATGAGAATTGTTGTACACGTATAAATTACTTGCATTGAAAACTTCGAATAATCATATCTCAGCTCTACGTTCACTGATTCAATCGAAATAGGGCTTAAATGAAAGCTCTCCTTGGCCACATCCTGCAATAAATATTAGAATTCCGTATTCATAGCGAGACGGAAGAACTTAACGATCATATCGCGTTCGAACTTAGCGATCAACGATCGCGTGCGAATTTTTTATTTTTTTTACATAATTAGGCACGAGACTTTACCGAGTCTCTTGATACTCAATTATGTCTATCTTGTTTAGTAAATTCTGTTATGAATGAAATAAATAAATCATATTATGGTCTGCTAAATTATCATGATTCGAAGATTTTTCAAAATGCTCAATGACATTTAAGTACTTGATACAAAGCATAGTTTATTTTTGGCATAAATACGGCGCATTCTAAAGTATATCATCAAGCTTCAGACGATCATTTCATTTTCAATTGAGTTCACAAAAACAAAGGGGCTGTTGCATGCAGTTTGAACAATAATTTACCGTAATAGCCTTCAAATTTAACATTGCAGAGTGTCCATTTTCTACTGTCTTCTACAGGGGGCTTTTGTTTTGTTATGTATGGTTTTACATCCAACGTTTTGGGCCACCAACACTTCGTTCTGTCAGCTGTGAGCCACGCACTTGGAACTTCTGACGTTATATCATCATCCTCATCACTGGAATTGGCTTCATCCAGAAAAGTAACGACAGCGTATGGCCCAGTCAGAGGCATTGTCGATAGGTAAATTCACTAGGAAATAGGTGTATTGATCTTTATATCAATAACAATAAATTTTATCACCTGAGATGAGGCAGGGCAGCAATAAAAGAACAAAGTTATGCAATCAACGTAGCTAGAACATGGTCCTTATAATTATCTTTGATGACGGAAAAGAACCGTTGCAAATTCATACATCATTGTCCTGCCTGAGGGGAGATTCTTTCTCTTACGAGCGTGTAACCTTCAGGATGACCGAAAAGAAAACTTGACATAATAGTTGAATAATTTTCGATTAAAAGCTCTCGCTGGTCGAATCGGCAAGGCACCGCAATACAGATGTGGGTGTACTGGTTCAAACCCAGGCCGGAGAAATTGTTACTCGAAAGTTTTTCAATTATTACATGAAAGTTGTTTTTCAGTCATTCTGATGGTTGTACGCTCGTAAGGGGAAGAATCTCTCCTCAGAGAGAAAAATTATGCATTATTTGCAATGGTTCGCCTAGTCCGATATATTCAGTATAAACAGAGAAGGGTAAAGTCACTTTGTATAAAACATGAAATTCTCAATTTCTTAGCAAGACGGCGAATTCTGTCCCAGAACCATCAATTTGATACCTTCGTTGAATCATAACCTCTCTATTTCAATTTGGCTCTATCTCTATCCATTGTAAAACTTAATGGATCTGAACGATGAGTTCTGTCAAACATTGTACTCAATTACTTCCATTATTTCTATTCAAAACTTGAAGAATAGTTGCCGAGTGATCAATAAATTTCAGTCAAAACCATATAGGGATTTTGCAAGATTCTTTTTCTTTGTGAAATTATTAAAATTGCAACAACTATTTTTCATTTTTTCATTCGCGCTGACGATATATCATTTTGAGCGTGCATTTCGAGAGTAATGCGATTTTCACAGTGAGGTACCTACAGACATTTGCCAATTTTAATATTAATCAAGAATTTCTTCAATTTGGGATCAACTGCTTATTTGAATCTACAGGGAATGCGTAACCATATAGGAGACGAATTTATTATCGGTTGCACATGAGTTGCGAAAATTTATAGGTTATGGCAACGTAAGTGGATAGCAAATAGCATGAGTGGTAACCTAGATCCACTGAATTGAATCAATTATACTTGTAAGCTGGTTGAAAGTGAAAATTTTAGAAAAAATAGACGAATGAAGAATTATTGGTTCAGTACATACCTTGAAAACGTCGTGGTGAAATCCGTACGTACACGTGCGAGACTTGTGAAGCGTGGTTTTTGTTCAAGTGTTGGAACGTGGTGCGTACGTATACATATAGGGGTGCGCGCGCAGCGTAGGCTTGGATGGGTGAACTCTTTGTGTACACTTCGAAAATTCAAATCTCGTGAACGAGCGGGAACACGACACTGTCTCGCTCGTTTATGGGTAACTTCAAACACTTGTGTTCAATGTATCTGGTTTCAAGCACAACGAATTCGTAACGTTCCTCATTTACAACATTAATACCGACTTCCGAAGAGTCACAGGGCTTATCGAAGAATGATTTAGAATCCCGATATTTTTTTCCGTACAAAAATATTTTGTTCTTTCTGAGGAAAATACGGTTGACAGCTGGAATATTGTCATCGCAGAGAAGAACACAGTTATCACTTTTTTTTGTACTCAAGAAGAAGTTTTCATACTCTACAGACTTTATAAATTGTCTACCCTCGCTGTCTTCTCCGGTACTTGAAAACTTAATGATCGGATACTCTTTTTGTGCAGGATTTATTTCCAGCTGATTTTCTTCACAGATCCTGTTGATGAATTGTTGTAAGGGTTTGTTCGATGTTTTGACTTTTTTCTTAATTTTTTGCATAAAATTTTCATATTTAAATGCACTGTACTTGTCCAGAATGCCGAGTGATTGTACATCGTCACAAATATGGATTAGATTGTGAACATTGTGAGAAATATGTTCTGCACCATATGAGCGTGCATAAGTTGATACAAAATATATCAATAAGCTTCGTGGGTAATCCATCAGTGTCGTAGAATATTTTTTGCTGGATAAAATTCGTACAGCCACGCTGAGGCTGGAAAAGTGATAATATTTATCTCTATCTAAATGTTCTTTAAATATTATCGGTCCAGTATAGAGTAAGAGTTGTCTCAGCTCTGTTGCCTTATATCGATCGACTTCCTCTAACGGTCTCGGCTTTCTTGCGAATTCCTTGGGCAATGTTGGCGCTAATGACATCAAGTAATCGGAGGCTGCCTTCAATTGTGCACTGGTCATCCGCACATTTTTCTTTCCTTTTACCCAGAATTGCAGCAACTTTTTCATGATAGCAAGGCATAGGAGGTGCATATAATCCAGTGGGAACCGACTCACCGTTCCTATCTTCAAATCTTCGAGAATGGATCGCTTTTTATGGTATTCTTCGTTGACTTTTAATCTGAACGATTCATCGGTTCTCAAAGGAGCATTTAGTTCAGGATTTAGTTCATTTGCTACATCCATAGTATGCGTTATGTCCTTTGGTACCAGTGATGTAAGCTTTCGCAGGTGAGTCGCATATGAAAACGTTTAGTTCACATGATACCTTGTGATCTTCTATTTCCATACCGGACTCACAAACCTCCAACGCATCCTCGACAAAATATTTCAAGAAGTCGTTACAATCCAAAGGTTTCTGATTCCCATGATATATGCCCACGACGTCAGGCTGAGTAGAAAAAGGTGCTTCGATAGCCGTTAAAATTGGCCAAAACTGGCTTCCAGAGCTTTTTGTCAATGGCAGACCATCCACATTAATGTTGAATTTGATTGCTGATGGAAAATCTTTAGGTGCATAATGCTTCAAAACAGATTTAGTTAAAGCATGGGCTAAACCGAAATGGTAATAGCTACCTGGTGACATACTGGTAGTTTTTATATTTTTTGGTGTTTTCATTAAAGTCCTTGCGTCAGCTGGCAAATCATGTCCGTATCTATTCAAAATTTTCAACAAACTGCTTAGATGGTTTTGACTTATTGCTGATTTAAGAGCCCAATTCCGAAGTTCAGTATGAATACCAGGATTACTTTCGTTTCTATGTTCTTCACAATCTTCAATATTGTTTGTAAAACTACTATTACTACTGCTATCAGGCTCGGCATGCAAGTTTTCGTTTCTATCCGGACTGCTTTGGTCTGTCTCAGGAAAATTAAATTCTGCATATTCTGCCTCCGATGCTTCAACATTAGGATCTGTATTTCCAGCGTTATTGTCGTTCAAATTATGCTCACATTTTTCACTGTTAGTATTTGAACTCACTTTTTTTAGCATTTTCTTCAATCTATTAGCTTCTTTTCTGATTAATCGTCTTCGCTGCCTTGTAGACAGAATAGTGATCCCTTTATTAATCTTGGGCATCTTGGGTGATGATATCCTCTAAAAATATTCGAGTGAGTTTAATTTCTCATCAACTACCAGCATAATCATTAATCATAGCTAATAATAATGGCATAATTTGAATTCAGCTATCACAACCAATAAAAAAATATGTGCTTAGATGCCTTATAATATAGGTATTGTAACCGGTAACTCGTCCTAGACTCGGGTTCGCCTAGGGGTAAGCCGAATACAAACCTGGCCTCCTGGGATAGATAGTTGGGCGCCAGGCTCCGGACGCGGAGTCCTCTCACTCTCTCTCGCTGATAGCTAGCTTAAGTCTAGGTAGAGGGATTCCGTGGGGGCGAGGAATAAAGACACCGATTATGTAAATTTGATTGGTAATATTTATTGAAAAAAAAGAAAAAAAGAAAAAGGTCGCGATTTACCGCCCGCTACCTGGCGTCTTGTATAATAAATCTGGTATAAAAAATAGTGACTCTAACTCTACTCTAAATTAACTCTAACTAATAAATAACAAATCTCCAATAAACTCAAAATAACAATAAGAAAATTTTAAAAGTAGTTAACAAAGAAAATGACTCGACTGGAGTGACGAGGTGGCTCTAGGCACTCCTCAAGTCACTCCGACTAGACGCCTCGCGACCAGCTGTCAAACTCGACAAGACCAAGTGTTCAGCTTGGTCTCTGAGAGTTGACTGCGCTGGGCGATCGCTCGGCTTGCGCGCGGGAGGGGTGGGGGAACGAAACTGGGGTACCTCGGACTCTCTGACTCGCAGCAGCGTGGCGCTGTGACGCGTGACATCAAAAGAGTCGCGACGGTGGCGTTGGGGGACGGAACTAGACGAACTAAAAGGGAACTAGGCAATTTGAACTCTAACGGATCGCGGGGAAAACGGCACGTGGGCGCGGGCGAGGTTTTGGGGTATCGCGAGACTCGTAGGATCCTGAAAATACAACAAAATACGACGGGAAATGGCAAAAAAGGGGTAAAACGGAAGGATCCTACCTTTGGGAAGGTCTTGTAGGGCGTAGGACCGGCGTCGGTGGTAGTCCGAGAGTCAGCTCGTGTCCGGAGATATCGCCAAATCGTCGTATTACCAAAGCCGTAGTCCAATATTCCAAAATCTCAGTCTCACACGTCACAAAAGGGTAGCCGGGTCGTTATAATAAATCCTTCAGGGTCACTCTCTCACACTCTCACTCACTCAAAAGCAAAGGGTTCTCTCAAGGCACTTGTTGCTTACGCGACGGTACGATAAGAAGTGGCGATTTCTCCTCTTCCGCTTAGTTCGGAATTTGGCCAGTCGTCCTGCGGGCGCTGACTGTTGCCGGTCAGCGGCAAGTGGCGACTCGCAACCAAAATGGCTCCGCTGGACGACGGCGCGAGGAGTTTAAATCGCGAGGACCGGTACTTAGACGGGTGCGGGACTAAGTACGTCCGTAAGGCTGGGAAGGAGGAGGTCAGAACGTTTGCCACGTTACAGTATACTTCAAATCGTGAACCCAGACGATATTTTTAACTTTTTCTAGAGAAAACAAATCGTTTTCGTGGGGAAACTACAGGTACAGAACCTATAAAGAATAATTGTTGCCTGCAATACGTTGTGTTCAATTTATTGAAGTAGGGGGAAACGTGTGAATTCATATCTATAACACTTCAGAATTTATAGGATAGTGCGTTTTCATATAAAGAGATTCAGTATCATAATTAAAACACTCGAATACTCGTCAAAGGAAGTACCAAGTTTTCGGTTCCTCAATTTTTTCGTGATTTTTATACAACTTCACTCATTTGAACCGGTCAAATGTCGACGACTCGGCTCAGATGAAAAAATATGAAATAATTACCTGATATATACGTAATTTGTAATTGGCTTTGAAGTCACAAATGGAACCAACGATAAGTGTGCAGAATACTTTATGCTTCACTTGTAAGATCTTGCAGGTTATGTTCGAGGTTATGTTTCCATGCTTTATTATACTTTCAGAGGTGGCACAGTAACAGATACACAAAAACTTCTGAGCCGTAGATCGCGGTACATGTGGCGCTTATGCGCACATAAGTTATGCATCCGCGCTGTCACTTTCAGGGATGGCACAGTAACAGATAGGCGGAAATATAGGAGCCATATATTTCGGTACACCTTGTGCTTATGCGTACAAAGTTATGTATCCATGTGGTCACTTTGAGGGATGGTACAATCAAAGATACGCTGTAACGTAGATGCGGCAGATGACGGTTACAGCATGCATACGTTATGTTAGCTACGGCGCAGTTGCATCCTGTAATACGTAAAATATATGTTACACTGTTCCATATATGTTACGTACAAACGGTTCCGTATCGCTTATGTCATTTCTATGGAGAGCATTATCAGAGATGCATCATAGCATATACTATACGTAACCCGCATACATGGCTGTGATGAGTTGTCGTTACATGGAGTTTACGTTTCAGACATGTTAGTTCTATTTTTATTACGTAAGGATTACGATCACAATAAAACGAATCAGGATCATCCCAATAAAGACGTCACATTCATATCAAAAGATTAAATTGTTACCTGGGAAGGAAGGGGAATCCCTAGGCCTTACGTGGCTTTCGGGTAGGAGGGGTAAGGATGGTTGTTCGGGGAATAGGAAGAGGAATGAGGGATTTGGGGGTACGGGGACGAGTAGGGGGATGCGTCACGACGGCTGGGGGTGGCGCGTCGGGACGAGGTCGGCTACTCCGTAGCGCTGGCACCGGTCGCGGTCGTGTCTGGATCCGGATACCTCCTGGCGTCGGCTTTTCTTCCCGCGGTTCTGGACGACTCGTCACTACCTTGGGCGTGCGTGGCGGCGGGTAGGCGTCGAACTGATAGACGAGTGCGGGTCGCGGAGTTGGAGTCGCGTCGCGGAGATCTCGTCGAGGTCGTTGTATCGGCCGATCGATAGGCGAGATAGGCCGTAGTTTTCTTTGGTAGGCGTTATCCTCTTGCTCTTGGAGCAAGAGTAGCTGCTGCTGGACCTTCTGGAGGAGGTCGGCTGGTAACTCCCCTGGTACTGGTGTAGAGGCGCCAGACGTCGAGGTGGAGGGTGTCGACGAGTCAGAACTCATGGGAGTTATGACAAAAAGAACTCAATCAACTCAGGCAGAGTAGATATAAAAGAACTTTATTTAGTCGTATTGGTAATACAGACTATGATAGACGAGTCGTGAGACAAGTCTATGCTCAGGTAATCGCTTGAACCAGGTATTAGGCTACGAGGTGCGGTATCGATCGATCAGACGCGTGGGTCTATATTCGCCGCGTGGGGTAATTATCGTTGCGGGAGTAAAAGTAGGTGATGCGCCGTGTAGCGGCAGAGAGCGGAGCTGCGGCGACCGTTGCCGCGCGACTCAGTGACGCGGTGAGCGCGGTGTGTGGCGGGGCAGCCATGTAGGCCGGGTTGCCGGCCGATAGGCGCCCTGAGGAGTTAATATAGAGCTATGCGTGTAACAGTACGTGACAGTTCTTATTTTGACAAAATTTTTCGTACATTCTGATCGGCACCAAAGAGCAAGAGTTAATCAGTATGAAGTTAAAAAAGTGAAGGAATTCAAGCTCAGCTATCGCCAATTGTAGGGAGGGGGGGGGGGGGGGGGGGGGGGCAAAGTGTGCCCCTGAAGGAAAGTAATCATAATATCATCAATTTTCTTTACGCGTTTACTTCTTTTTAGACCCTTGATACTTAATTAACATTATTATGCTGCGTCCATTAAAATTGAAAAAAAAAACATCAAAATTTAAAATTCAAATAAATTAAAGATTCTAGGGGGCCCAATTTGCCCCCCCCCCCCCCCCCCCCCCCGCTCTTTGTCTCTCTTTGTTTTGCCAGCTTCGCATTAATTTAATTATGTTCAAAAACCTCGAATTTTCCGATAGTTTGATTAGCAACCATGAAGCCTTTCCAGAGGAGTTATGAATTATTGATTTCTGCATTCGCTATACGAAAATGTACTGATATGCAATAGAATTATGTTGAGTTAATTATTTGACATTTTCATCGATGTCTCCTAATGAATTTGGTTTTTCACAAGCCAGGCCCTTTGTCAAAACACCCTTTAAATATTGTTAATTCCACGGAAAAAATTCAATTAATGCAGGTTTATGATTATATCTGAAAGATCCATAAGATTTTCTGGTCGGAGGGAGCCTAAAATTACGCCCCGGGAGCCCTAATTGCTCCACTCTCCCCTACGTGTACAGAAAATTCACATGCGCGGGTGCTGCTTCCACCAACGGGCGCTGTATGTTTGATAATCTTTCTTCCTGTTTAGAAATGTTTATTGTATCAAAAACTAATTATTGATATTCACGTGATTGTTCGAAGGAATCAAAATGTTGTAAAATATATAAGACTAATAACAATGTGCCGCACAACTATGAAGGTTGTTATGACGCTTGACTGATCGACTTTCCCCACCCCTATCAGTTGCGCTTGGTGGGGAGAGTGGTTGCTGCATGCTGTGAGTCTCCATTGCCAAACGGCCCTAGCCACTAGCGTATGCATATGCCGTCAACAGTGTGAGTGTGTAACAGTGTGTGCAGCGTACAGACGGGGAACTTTTCATACACTATCAAACCTGGTAAGTACGAGTTACATGTATTATATAGAGAGTTTGTTATCGATTACATATTCTGGGGCCGAAATATTTTTTTTATTTCATCGACAATTAGGGTAATTCCGGGAGAGATGAACCACTGGGAGAGATGGCCGACCATCTATAGTTCATTAAATACATAACAGGTGTCGACAATAAAATTCCTAGTAGTTATTCGCGACCCAAAGCCTAACTTGGATCAAGAAAACAGGGAAAAGAAGTTGTGGTCGAAGATATCAACCCATCACTGTCAAGTCCTATGAATATCGATGCTGTTATAATTTGTTGCTGTGTTTATGTCACGGTTCCATGTATCAATCAATAACAGAAGTGAACTTCACACATAGGAATATTAAGACCGAGAGGTTGAGGTTATTTTCATGCTGTTTTGGCTTCAATAACTACTATTTAGAGGGCAGCAGATAAGAGAAGGCCATCTTACCCCAATCGGGATAGATGCCCCTTTTTCACTTGGGATAGATGCCCCTTATTCTAATCGGGGTGGATGCCGCCCCCCCCCCCCCCCCCCCCCTAAATCAAAATTACTGTGCAGGGCTATTGAAAATTTGCCTTTTTTCAGAAATGCCAAGAAAATATAACAAACAAGTTACCAACGTCTGCACGGTATGACGGCCCCCTGGGGCAAGAAGGCTCCCTCCAAAAATTAGGTAAAAATTCTTTTTTTCTTCAAATTATCGGGATTTTTATATTTTAGCTCATTTTAAGCCCTCCGCGAGATACCTGGGGCAAAATGGACCACCCAAAAATTCTGGAATATAGATTTTTTTACATTCTTATCGTCAAATTATGAAAAATTCAATGTACTTATTCATTTTCAGGCTGATTGTCTACTTATAGGGTAAAATGAGCCACTAACAGCATTTGAAAATAATAATTTTTTTTAAATTAATTAATTTTTTTAATTAAGTAAATATAGTTGTCAAGAGACAAAAAACATTCTTAACGTTGAAAAAAATTTTATGACACAAAAAAAAAAATTATTTTTATCATTTTTTGAAGGGGGGCCGTCTTGCCCCGGGGGGCCGTCATACCCCACCCTCCCCTACTTCGTTACCAGCAGAAGCCATCTCTCCCGGGTGGGCATATCACCCCAATACACGGGGGCATCTAACCCGTACCCTCCGGGTGAGACGGCCGATGCAATATGTTTGTATCTTATCATATTGTTAGTCCATCTCGTACTTTAAAATTATTATAAACGTACTACATGATAGTTTAAGGTCCATTTAAAGATTATATGAAATAAAACTTTTCATTTTGTGAATAAATAATTTTTTATACCGTTTTTCGCTTAAGTGGTTCATCTCTCCCGGAATTACCCTACATCGCTTTTTCAGACACGTGTTCTGTAAGTTCTATAGAACGCAGATCTATACGACTGTACGAGTAATATACGTTAACAAAACGTGTTTATACGTTTATTCAACCGATTTTCGCTGATCGCGTAACCGTATCCAGAATAACGTTCTTCATTAGACGCGAAACTATTATTATTCGGTCGTTTATTGGTTTTTGTGTGCTTTCATAATTTCAGTTTAATTTTTTTTATCATTATCGACCTGAAACATTTCTATCAACTGTTACATCGGGTGACTCCTCATTGTTTTTCTAATTCTTCACTTAATTTTGATATTTGACGGTTTCGAAAATGTGTTCAATTTTTATCTTTCACCGGGAACAGCGTGCCATGATAATTGTGGCGTCGAGCGAGTCTTCTCTGTTCTCCCAATCATTCAAAACTTCAACGCAAGACTTTGTCGTTGTCGCGGTATTTTCAACTCAAATCTATACGAGTAATATACGTTAACAAAACGTGTTTATACGTTTATTCAACCGATTCTCGTGCAGTCGGCACTGCGTACCAAACCGTTTGTAATAGTTATTATTAGTTTTGACTTTTTCAACATTTAAAGGTGTGTGTGTACCCCCTTAAGGTTTGAAAACAAATCATATCTTATTTCATGAGAAAGAATAAAAAAACATTGTATTTAAAAAATTCAAATTAAAGTATAAAAACAAAAAATCGCCGGCACCCCTCAATAGTGAGATAGAGCATTGAAACTTCGAGGATCTTCTTTTTTCAAGGTTACCTTAAATTTTTTTTAACTTGGAGTAGAAACATTTTTTAACGGCCAGTCGAATGTACATTAGGGTGATCCAAAAAAACTAACCTATCGAATCCATGGTCTTAAAAGGACCTATTTAGTGAGAAAAAAATTCCCTCAATAGGAAAAATTTTCATTTAAATTTTTAGAGGTGTAGGTAGCCGTTTGAAATTTCCCATTTAAATAACACGTAAAAAAATTCTTTTTTATTAAAAATGCTGTAACTATTGAACCGTTTGAGATAAAAAGGATTTCCAGGCATATTCTTGTAGGGCATTAACTTCTCTAAAAAATGACCTCCGAGTTAATTGTCTAGACTCGGAAATTCATATACTTATGAATTCATATACTTATGGGCTATGAATTGTGCAATAAAAAATAAATAAGTGGATTTGAACTCTCTTCTCTTTGACAAATCTAGTTTGTAATCAACATTCTCTACACATTTTATTTCATTTCAGTGTGTTTTTTTTATTTAGCATGAATATTTCCAATTATAAAGCCCTAAATATGCAGGCTATTTCTACTTTTGTTTTACTTTCGTAGCCCATAAGTATATGACTTTTGGAGTCTAGACAATTAATTCGGAGGTCATTTTTTAGAGAAGTTAATGCCCTACAAGAATATGCCTGGAATTTTTTTTTATCTCAAACGGTTCAATAGTTACAGCATTTTTAATAAAAAAGAATTTTTTTACGTGTTATTTAAATGGGAAATTTCAAACGGCTACCGACACCTCTAAAAATTTAAATAAAAATTTTTCCTATTGAGGGAATTTTTTTCTCACTAAATAGGTCCTTTTAAGACCATGGATTCGATAGGTTAGTTTTTTTGGATCACCCTAATGTACATATACTTATATACATAGGGTCTTCGAATTTATAGTACTGATTACACTTACGGACGAAGGCTCAAGCCTTCTACCATAACAGGTCGTAGTGCAAACCGAATTGAAACACATATGATATCGTGATTATTTCTTTCTCTATATTACAGAATCATCATATTTCTGCGGCATACGTAAACTAGATTTTTTACCAAACACTTATTTATAGAACATGTCGAGTAATCGAAGAACATATAGCAAACGACATTTACGTCGTAAAATAGCTCATAACGTTTATAAAGTGATGACGAAATCACAAGAATCAGAAAACGAGAGATCTGACAGTTGTTTCGAAGACGCGCGCGAAACCCTCGCCGGAGCTGAATGTTCCAATGAATTATTACAAAACATTGATAACTACAGCCGTATTGATACTGCTCCAGCCTTACAGGATGTAAGGTCTGTTGAAGCTGACAATGTTATTTTTGATATAGGGTCAGAATCTGTGCAAATTGCCAACATCTTTCGGAGGGATTGTAATGATTTACACATTTTGCAAAGTGACTCTGACACTAGCACTATCTGTAGCACTGATAATGAAGAAAATACCGATTTAGATACAAAAAAAATTACGTTTTCTGTACACGAAGATAAGTTCATTTACAATTTGAAAAAATTGGTACTTGAGTGTAATCTCGAACAATCCGCAATTACGCGTATTTTGAAATTAATAAGATCGGCTTACCAGTTTCTACCGCAAGATGCTCGCAGTCTGTTAGGAACTCGGCGTATAAAAGTATCATCGCGAAAACTCGCTCTCGATAATGGAGAAATGTATTACTTTGGATTAGAAGCAGGCTTGCGACATCAACTATCTAATGGTATAAAAAACCAGAATACCGTTATCGAAGTTGACATTAATATTGATGGCTTGCCATTATTTAAAAGTAGCACGACAGATGTCTGGCCAATTTTGGGGCTTAGCCACTCTCTTGAAAACAATAGACCATTTTTAATCGCAGTATTTTGTGGCAGAGGAAAGCCAAAACCTCTAGAGCGGTATCTTGAAGCATTTATAACAGAAATCACAACCTTGACGAAACAAGGATTACGACACGATAACGTAATATTGGCCGTAAAAATTCGATGTTTTTCATGTGATGCACCAGCAAGAGCCATGCTAAAGTGTATAAAGGGCCATACGAGCAGGTATGGTTGCGAAAAATGTACTATCCCTTTTGTGACGCAAAATAAACGATTATTTTATCCAACTGACAAGTGTTATCCGGAAAGAAAGGATAGTGACTTTCGACTTGAATTCGTGAATCAGGATCACATCAAAGAAAAATCACCACTTCTTCAAATTCCGAATATAGGCCTTGTTACGCAGTTCATACTGGACGTTATGCATTTAATATATCTTGGTGTATTAAAGCGATTGTTGATAAAATACTGGATAGAAGGAAATCGTGATTCGAAATTATCGCGACAGCATCTATTGATCATGGACTATAGAATTCAATTGCTTAGACCGTATATAACGATGGATTTTGCGAGGAAACCTCGAACATTCGTAGAACTAAAGCGATGGAAAGCAACAGAGTACAGGTTATTTCTTCTATACACTGGACCGATTATAATGTATGTTATTCTGCATACCAATAGATATCGCCACGTATTGCTTCTTCATTGTGCTACAACAATTCTATTGAGTCAACGCCTTATAGTATCTCATTTGCATATGGCCAAAAGAGCGCTCGAAACATTTGTAACGCAGTCCGCTACAATACATGTAGTATCGGGAATAGTTTAGGCTAGACGTAAGTTTATTCTAAAAGAAAGACTGTAGCACTTAAGATTTAGATTTACCATAACTAAAATAAGCTGACAGTGACCAGGCATGACCTGCAAAGCAACCCCGAAATTCATGGGAACGCGTGTTGCCCACGCACCATAAACAGAAAGCGTGAGAGAGAAGTATGGCTGATTTATGACTGGAGAAGGATGCAAGGGCTGCAGTCGGGGGTTGCATATTCGTAAGAAAGACAGTTTAAGGGCCTTTGAGCGAGCGCCGACAACTTCTCATCCGAAACGCGCCATTGGCGTGCAAATTATGAACCCTGTTGAAATAATATAGCGTCTACGGCGCCTCTAGCATCGAGCCCGAGAACTTGGTACGGGTGGAGCCTCGGAATAGAGGCGCTCAATCTATTTGTAAAATTATGTGTATACATATTCGGGTCCTCATTTTTTTCTACATTTCGGTATCAATTGTGCGGATGGGCAGCATAATACAAATTCAAAAATCATGAAAAAAATTGACGATATAAATTATATTTTATAAAATATTTCTCCTAAATAACAGTTTTCAATAGTGACGAGTTTGAGCTCCACTGACAAATGAGTAAAATATCTTGAAACGAAATGGCGCTGATATCACAGAAAGCGCACGGAGGAAGCAACAACTACTTTTATACAACAGTTTCTACATGTGTTTGTGTCGACGCTGGCTGTCACTTCGAATTTTAGTCCACGGATTACGCCGCTCCTGCTCCTATAATCTACCTCGGAATAATATCGAAAGATTGATAATATCAACCTATACTGCGGGCTGCCTATTTCAACACCGATTTTTCATCAAAAGTGCAGAAAATAATGTTATTATTTCACACTGTCTGTGTATTGGCGATGTATTAGTGTTAGCTGATTTCACAGCTTCGTATGAATAAATCAATGATTAATCGAAATTACATTCGTTTAATCTCTAGGAACCAGCCCGCACTCGCTAATAATCTAAGGATTATTCCTACAAAATCCTAGAGTGATTAGTGGACCGATAGAGACGTAATCCGTGGACTAAATAGCGGTTGTGAAAACTGGCCGAAAATGCCGAAAATGCTTACTCTGTCGGTAAAAAAAACAGTCGCTCAAAGGCCCTTAAGAACGACGATTAAAGACGAAAGACGTAAGACGAGAAGTATCGGAACGACGACCGAATACGAAAGACGAACGACGATATAACGAAAGACGCTCCAGACGAACATTATACGAGACGACTCTTAAATACTAGTTTTTGTAAAATAGGTTTATATTAACAAATACTTAATAAATAGTCATTTTTATCTGTTCAATATTCGACGCCAAACACCATTCGTTTATACCCTCGCAAGATCCTACATACTACATATATGACCCATATTTTGTTAGTTATAATGTCCATTTCTTACTTCATATATGCAGTGAAGCAGAAATATACGGTTCTCTGGAACAACACAGTTGCTTTCCATTTGAAAATTTTCTAAGTCAACTAAAACGGCGTGTTCGAGCGAAACGTCTTCCACTGGAACAGATAGCCAATAGATTTGCCGAGTGTCATCAATTTCAAAACGTAAATGTGGCAAAAGAAATACCGCAGTATCAGCCGAAACAAGTTGTATATCCAGATCCAAATAGAGAAAATTATTTTGAATGTCGATTGCTCAAATGCGATCGATTTACAATATCAGCAAAGCGTCCTGATAATGTAGTTGCTGTCGGTTCAAAAATTTACATCATAAACACAATTTTTTTCATCGATGGACAGTACAAGTGCATCGGAAGTCCCTTTAAATATTTGCGTGATCTTTACACTTACCCGCTACCATCGTCAGAATTAGGAATTCATTATGCAACAAGTTTCAGTCACTCAGCTAACTTCCTTATTGAAGACATTTCTTATAAATGCATGGGATTACCTTTCAAGGATGGATTTGCAATATTCCCGATTAATCATCAAAGAGATATTGATAAAACATAGATGATTGTCCATTTCCGCTACTAGCCATGTTCAAAAAGAAGCATTGCATTCAGCACTGATCAGAACTTATTTCTTTTTATGCTTCTTTTTTTGACGTCAAAATTGGGATTTTGAATGGAATTTTTTTTTTCACACGCGATTAATGTAGAGTGCGAAAAAATAATTAGGTCGTATTTTTTTTTATTCGTTAAAAATCATAATTACGACAGTTATACGCAATTGAATATTCCAGTTTTCGTAATATATAGATATATCTTAACATGGGTGACGTCACAATGTTAAAGTTTTCAATCCGTTGTATCAACTTTAATATTTGTTCGATTGAAAAATGAAAAAATATGACCTAATTATTTTTTTCTGAACTACTCAAATAAAGAAAAAAAAAATCCATTCAAAAGCCTCATTGGAAATAAACGACTCGCATAATACGGTAATACTTCATTTTCTCATTTCACATTATTGAGAATATAATGACAACACAAATTTTTCAGTCAACGATTTCGCTAAATACGCGTTAGTATTTTAATAATCATTTTTGCATGATCGGAGCCTTGACGTAGTGTAAGAATGGCATGTTTGGCTGGAAAGAGGGAGCCTCAATTTCCGAATTCAATGGATGAGAATTTCGCGTGCGTTCAAGAAACACTGTTCACATTCTTTGCCCATTATTTTTCTGCGTTATTTTTATCCATGTCATTGGGACTATAGAAAATATCACTTATTATTAAAAAATTTGACTTTATTCGAAAAATTTATAAAATGTTTTCCTACTATACACTGAAACACTGTTCACATTCTTTGCCCATTATTTTTCTGCGTTATTTTTATCCATGTCATTGGGACTATAGAAAATATCACTTATTATTAAAAAATTTGACTTTATTCGAAAAATTTATAAAATGTTTTCCTACTATATTAATATTTTACAAGCATGGTATAAAAATAAGTCGCCTTTTTCATGTTATTTCTTTGCAATTATTATATACACTACAGCAATTGTTATAAACGACCACAACATATAATACAATTGCAGAAATGTATGCCGTAGTGGAATTTTTATTAAAAAACGGTACTCGTCAGTGTGCAGTACTTCCACTATTATGGCTAAAAAAGAAAATGACTGAATGCTACTGGCCGAAGGTGAAAAGTGAGGAAGCCTTTCAAAAATTGGTCTACGATAACGCACCTTACCAAAGTTCATGGACTACTTTCTCAATTCATCGCTTATTGTATACGTGCGGTGAGTAAAAGTTTTTTTGATGACATGGGAGCACTAAATCTGTGTCCATGTAAACGAGTATATTGGGACAAATATGATAACAAGAAAGAAATACGTATACAAATTCATTCAGAAGTTACCAAATAACATTACGTAATATCAAAATTCAGTGGAAGCAATAATACAAGATTTAACGACGACTAAAAATACATACTGAAATACGACTAATTACAAAATTACTTATAAATAACTTATACCTCAACCATACAAATGAAAGTCAGAACGAATTTCTAAATGTGAAATTTCAGTTGAAAATTATTTTGGTATCATATATGCATTGCATGCCATTGTAGTTGGTGCAAATTTTATATTATTCTACAGGGTGCGCCAAAATTAAGTGCGTAAAATGATAGGGGTAATAGAGGGGGTCAAGCTGAGTAAATCGACCCCAAGAACATGTGGTCTCCGAAGTCGCGTTCGCGAAATACGGCAGGTTAAAAAATCTCGCTACACGCCGGAATTTAGGCAACCGAATACACAGAAGGCAGCGGTTAGCAGTATTGTTGACAAGCGCGCTCGACTGCTGATGTAAACCATAACACTTTCAAATCCACGAATTTCAAATGTCAACACTCTTGGCATTCAATTTTACACATAAACATAACAACAAATAACCAAGCTAGATTTAAAATTGTATGACAAGTGTGTTGACGTTCGAAATTCGTAGATTTGAAAGTGTATGGTTTACATCAGCAGTCGAGCGCGCTTATCAACAATACTGCTAACCGCTGCCTGCTGTGTATTCGGTTGCCTAAATTCCGGCGTGTAGCGAGATTTTTTAACGTGCCGTATTTCGCGAACGCGACTTCGGAGACCACATGTTCTTGGGGTCGATTTACTCAGCTCGACCCCCTCTATTACCCCTATCATTTTACGCACTTAATTTTGGCGCACCCTGTATATCTAAATGAGTCTATGTATCAGGTACCTCTAGAGTTTGAGTTAATGTAATTGTTGATAAGATATGTTACCTTCCAGACACTAAGAGCGACGCCGACATGAAAATGTCTAATATTTTGGAAAATGGAACCTCTGAAGATGGATCAACAGTGGTACATGAGATTACGCAAAAAACCACCGTACTATCCGAGTCATCGTCTGCATTAGGAAGTTCATCATCGGACCAGGAAAATACACCTCCTTCTAGGAAGCGAAAGCGACATCATCAAAAAGAACGAAAAATGAAAAAAGACAAGCATGTACAAAAAAAAGAACCCTGACAGACACCTCTTCAGTGTCGGATGATGACAATATTGTCGATTCGACTCCGCACCGTTCTCGCGATCGAAGAAATATTTTAGAAAAGAGCGCAGGTCGAACAGAAATGTGCACACCAACTAGATCGCCTAGTATTCATGCAGAAAATGTCAGCAAATCATGCTCGCAGTTGACTCCTACAGTAAGAAAGTCTACACATTTAGAGAGGAATCGATCCGTCACTGCAGCTGGAAATCTTAGACATGACTTGGAAACTACAGTGGCAGCTGTGAATTTTCCGAGTACCCCTCAATCAGCAGCGAACAGTATCAGCAAAATTTTGAATGTGAATCCAATCAACAACCGATCATCAAAGTTCATATCAATGTCGGTATCTGCTTTCCAGGAGAAAACTATAGAATATTTTGAAAAAATCGAAGCGGCGCAGACCGACACAAACACGATGTGTTGCGAAATATTGAGACTTCTGGAAGCTAATGTGCGCTTGCCAACCAAACCCGCAGATATGCCAGATTTCCCCCTGAAAGATGTGGCAGCATTCGACATTCTTGACGACTTATTGAAAACTGAAGCACATGCCACATATCTCGTGAGTTGATAAATTTTGTATTGATGTGTTTCCATTCTTCATATCGCCATCCTATCGAAAAGATTTAATGGTACGTGTTTACACTTGTTATAGAAAAACAGACTAGCATCTGTTGGAGGTAAAGATCAAAAGTCCAGTGTTATGGGCATGATGCGCTTCTTAATTACGAACGAAGTTGCCATGCGTTTCAATTGGGCTGGTCAACAGCAGAAACGGAGTTTCAGAAACACAGCTTTAATGCAAGTCATTTATGGTATGTTTAAAACGTGTTAAGATTGGTACTTTCACACTGTCAGATATATCACAGGGATACAGGCAATATATATATCACTTTGTTTTTCAATTTATAACTAAAGTTAATTCGTTTTTTGTTGGTGTATTTTCGTAGGTCAGAAATCATAAACTCATTCAGCATATCGTCGGGTTAGTGCAACAAAGAGACACGTCGTTTTTGAGCTCGAAGAAAGAGACACGTCGGTTTCAAGTTGAAAAACAGGACACCTTCCTTTAAAATTTAACGAAGGTGTCCTATTTTTCAACTTGTAACCGACGTGTCTCTTTTTTCAAGTTCAAAAACGACGTGTCTCTTTGTTGCACTAACCCGACGATATGGTGTTTCTATTAAATTGATGCGTGACCTACAGCAGTGTGTCAATTTTACTTTTGTTTTAGATGACCATTGTCAGTTAAATATTGACTATCTTTCTCGAGCTACCGGAACTTGGCTTCGATAGTTCGATTTTAGTTTGTCAAGATTGTGTCACTGTAATGGTTCTTGTCGTTATTGCTTTTTCAGATGCTGCCAAAGTGCTTTTTCAGGGAAAACACAGATCATCCGATAAAAATATCAAGAATGCCGTACAAGATTGTCTAACTCCAAAAAAGCTTCTTGGCTGATACAATTTTAGTACGTCGACATATTTTTATATATGGGGCATTCCATGCCAAATCGACCACTTCTGAACCCGACCCCTCTCGATTTGGCTGAAACTTTCTTATCTTTTTTTACCCCACTAAAGACGGTCCTCATAATTTTTTCAAATTTTTTTACCCAACCCAAAAAAAGTCGCTCTTTTTTTTTCAAACAGCCATAACTTCTTCAAAAATTGACTAATCGGGATGTTTTTTTTTTTTCAAAATTTTCGTTTTGGAATGTCCTTTCCAAAGAAAAATACAAATAAACTTTCAGATGTCAAGTTCTATGAAATACCTGCCTTTTTTGAGAAAAATCGTCAGTTTTTCGAAGTTCGCTATTTTTAATTTTTTGTTTTTTGATTCCCAAAAAAACTTTGATTCATTCTGTGAATAATGCCACTAGGTCCAGAGTGGGCCGACTTTTCCTTCTATTTTTTTTTTCTGACGGAAAAAAAATGTTAATTTTTTCTCAATTGTTCATTTTTTCAATTTTACAAGCCTTCGTTTTACAATCTTTCTACAAGCTTCGTTTTCAAAATCGAAAAAATTAACAATTGAGAAAAAATGAAAAGTTTGTTTTCCTTAAAAAAAAATAGAAGGAAAAGTCAGCCCACTCTGGACTTAGTGGCAATATTCACAGAATGAATCAAAGTTTTTTTGGGAATCAAAAAAAAAATAAATAAAAAATGGCGAACTTCGAAAAACTGACGATTTTTCTCAAAAAAGGCAGACATTTCATAGAACTTGACATCTGAAAGTTTATTTGTATTTTTCTTTGGAAAGGACATTCCAGAACGAAAATTTTGAAAAAAAAAACATCCCGATTAGTCAATTTTTGAAGAAGTTATGGCTGTTTGAAAAAAAAGAGCGACTTTTTTTGGGTTGGGTAAAAAAATTTGAAAAAATTACGAGGACCGTCTTTAGTGGGGTAGAAAAAGATAAAAAAGTTTCAGCCAAATCGAAAGGGGTCGGGTTCAGAAGTGGTCGATTTGGCTTGGAATTACCCATATGTACTCGACGATAAACACATTTTTAACAATATTCAAGTTTTTTATTAATTATTTTATCATTTTTCTATTAATGAAACGTTGTTTGGCTCTCCTGAAAAATTTACAAAAATGGAGTTAGCCACTTTGCTAATTAGAGCGTCGATATATATGGGTCATTCCATGTCAATTTAACGACGTTGCGACGGTGACCCTCTTCGATTTTTTTGATTTTTTAATATGTTTTCATAGACGTAGAAAGAAGTCTTCAGCTAAATTTTCAGCTCTTTATCTCCACCCATTCCGGAGTCATCGATTTTTGCTTTAAAAGTGTATATCTTTGACTATAATTATGATAATCTTATTTTATAGGGGGTCATTTTTTTTCATTTCCAACGCACTTTCTGAAAAAAAATTAAAAAACTGAAAAAAATTTTTTTTTTCAACTTTTTGATGCTTTTTCGGCCATTTTTAGTCAAAAAATGCGTTCTTCGTTCAATGGGACACTTTTGATTTTTTCCAAAAAAATTCACAAAATTCTACGTTAAAAAACAAAATTTTTGAGCCATAACTCAAGATGGGCTTCAAATAACTTCTAGTAAAAAAAATTAAAAAACAATTTTTTTCCCCGTATAATAAATCAGAATTACAGAAGAAAAAAAAGTTTTTTAATTTTTTTCACTAGAAGTTATTTGAAGCCCATCTTGAGTTATGGCTCAAAAATTTTGTTTTTTAACGTAGAATTTTGTGAATTTTTTTGAAAAAAATCAAAAGTGTCCCATTAAACGAAAAACGTATTTTTTGAGTAAAAATGGCCGAAAAAGCATCAAAAAGTTTGAAAAAAAATATTTTTCAGTTTTTCAATTTTGTTTCAGAAAGTGCGTTGGAAATGAAAAAAAATGACCCCCTATAAAATAAGATTATCATAATTATAGTCGAAGATATACACTTTTTAAGCAAAAATCGATGACTCCGGAATGGGTGGAGATAAAGAGCTGAAAATTTAGCTGAAGACTTCTTTCTACGTCTATGAAAACATATTAAAAAATCAAAAAAATCGAAGAGGGTCACCGTCGCAACGTCGTTGAATTGACATGGAATGACCCATATATTTTTTTTTTAATTTTTAAATTTAAATTTTTAAATTTTTTTATCTCGTTATACAACAACATACAACTATGGAAAAAACTGAGTTTTCGGGTGAAGATATACACCCAGCAATGTGCCTATTTTGGTATAATTCTTCACGCGGCTTATCGAGGAAAACTTTTTCTCTTAAGAATAACACGTCAAGAATTATTTCTTCCAACTAAATTGAAAATCGTCCAACGAGGTCTTGTTTTATCGCTATCAATGCCGGTGGCATTGGAGAAAATATACAGGATTTACTAACGGGGCAGAAAAAAAAAATTATAAAAACTACATGGATGGACGGACTGGTCAAGTTACATGAATTCATATGACTTGACTTCATTTTTTCTTTTTCCTTTTGCCCTGTTGGTGAATCCTGTATATTTTCTCTGATGCCACGAACATTGATATAGCGATGAAAGAAGACGTCGTTAGGCAATTTTCAATTTAGTTGGATAGAAATAATTTCCCACCTGTTATTCTTATGGAAAATAGTTTTCCTTGATGAGCCGTCTGAAGAATCATCCCACAACGGGCACATTGCTGGGTGTATATTTTCACCCGAGAACTCAATACGAGGTGAAATATGAAAAACCCTAATATAATATATGATATACAGGCTGAGTCAATTGGAACTCCGAGGAAAGGAGCTTAGTTGATAAATTACCCCTCAATCAATCTGGAAAGTATTCATTATTATTTATTCCTACTTGATATCAACATGATCTTCCATGTATTGCACCTAAACATTCATCAGATTGGCTGCGGAGTAGGGCATAATTCATCAACTTAGCTCCTCCCATTTCCAGAGTTTCAGTTGACTCACCCTGTGTATGTCTATATTTGATCTAGTAATACAAAATATTGACCTTTATTCCTTCGAATAGATACGTATATTAGATTATGAATATTAACCGTCGATACGTGTTCCGTGCGAGAACTGCGAATTTTACCAAATGAATGACAAATATTTTTAACAACAGGATATATCAGGAGACATGTATGTTATATGCATCGATGAAATAAAAATAGTACTGTTATTAAGTCATTGATTTCTCATCCATTCTGCTATTTCTGTGACCCTGTTTCAGCTGTATTGTGTTGAGTTTAAATTTATTGGTTTGATAATAACATATATTATTTAACATAATATGTTGCAATATATTATATTATAATTCAGTAGCCTGAATCCACCTCAAATCATATTCCATAATCACTCGTGGCTGCAGGATGTTCTTCCTGGCCCAAATAAGCAAACACGTATATATTATTATTACCCAAATAAATATATTTACCTCATAATCTCAATAAATCGTTATCGGATATGAAAAAACTATTTGGGTAATAATAAAATATACGTCCGCTTATTTTGGGCGAGGAAAAACATACTTCAGTTACGAGCAATAATTATGGAATATGACCTTTGCTGGCCTGTATGATTATAGATGGATTCAGCCAGTGAATTATAACGCGTGGGTAAATCATACAATATACGTTGTATTCTCGTATAGAAACTCGTATGAGAGGCCGACATTCAGTAGAAGAAAACACGCCTTTTTATATTATTATTCATATCACTTTTATACATTTGATTAGAACTTTTTCCCTACGTATCTAACACCATACGTAGTTTCAACGTATAATTCAGTAATTTTTAAACGCAGATTATTCGTAAAATATACGTTTCATTATCGTATAGAAACTGGTATAAGAGGCGGACATCCGGTACAGAAATACACGGTTCTATAATATTAGTTTTAAGTTCGTTTTACACGTTTAATTAGAACGCTTTCTCTACGTATTTTACACCATACGTGATTTATAGGATTAAAAACGTATTGTTTCGACGTATAATTCAATGATTTTGTAAACGCGGATACATCGTAAAATATACGTTGTATTATCGTATAGAAACTCATATAGGAGGCGGACATTCAGTACAAGAATATACGGTTCTATAATATTAATTTTATATTAGTTTTAAACGTTTGGTTATAACCCTTTCTCTACGTATCTTACACCATCCGTGGTTTATTGGGTAATGTAATTTTATACCACAAAAAAGTCAAAGGTCAATAACTCGAGAAATATCAATCTTAGAGATTTCCGTCGAAGGACTTTTTTTGTAGGAAATTGAATACTCTTCAAAATTACCTTGCAAAGTTTCCCTGTAACTTTGACCATTTCACCGGAAAATGCAAAAAATAAGATTTTTTCGCAAAAATATGACTTTGGTGGCATATATTGTAACGTTTCGGGATATGCCGGAATTTGAAAAATGTAGGTATATCCCCCGTTATTGTGAGTTCTTTGCTCAAAAGATGGAATAAGTTGAATTTTGAGTTTATTTGGGCACTTCACGATACTAGGAGGTGGGGAAAAGTTGGTTTTGCCACAAAAAGCCACCTGACCTAGGTTTTTTGTGTTTTCCTGGCTAATCTCGGACTCGGACAATTTCTTGCCAAAGCCGTCAGTCTTTGGACTCGATCGATCGCTCGATAAAGCCTCCGACCCCAGCAGACTCGATTAATTGCTTAATAAAGCTGCCTCCCTAGAGCAGAACCGGTGGTTTTACGCACAAGCCTGCTTCCTAGTTCTATCCTGATTTCTTTACTAATTTCCTACGCTCAGATCCGGGGTTTGCACCCAAGACTGTACACCAGACTCGGAAGATTGCTCTTCAAAGCTGTTCCCTAGTGTGAACCTATCTCGGCTGTTGTAGCATTTAATTATTAAGAAATGAGTGGCGGAAATCTCGGACAAAGAACTAAGCACTTGCTTCTGTCAACATAATAGATTTAATGAAATTAAATAATCATTCGTTCGACTGATTTCTGCAAAAAAATAAAGTAACAAAAAATTTAACAAGATTTTCCTTATCATTTAACTTAACCTACGGCTCTTTTCTGTTCTGAGTTTTATCTGAATTTTCTGAATTATTTAAATTAATTCGATCGAATGTCAAGCTAACTTTAAGTCAAGACTTCTATTTAAATAGTTTGCTATCCTCGGAATTCGCGCAGCGATAAACTTTTACCTTGGTTTCTTTTTCTTATTATATTTCAAATTTCATTTCTAAATTGTATTCCTTTAAATTGACTCTACTGACTCTACTTTATTATCTGGAAAAGACTTCCAGTATAATATACAATATTGAGACGCCTACGAGCGCTTTGCTTCGTATCGCTAGTTTTTATCTATGATTTGATGAGACGTCTACGAGCGCTTTGCTTCGTATCGTTGGTGAGGCCTTGCCGCACCGGCTTTTATACAAAATTTCGGTCGTTGGTGACGTCACCGACGTTTGCCGCGCTGGTGGGGATCTAACCGTTTCGCGTTCAATATTCGTCTATCCTTGTCTCACACATAGGCTAGCCGAACCGTTACAATATATACCACAATATATGAGTTGACATCAATCAGTTAGGGGCCCTTTCAAAGAGTATCTAATCCCCTTCAAATTGAGCCTAAGTGCATTGCAATAGCGTTAAATGCCGCGAAGTTATAAGCCATTGAAAAAAAAATCCTAAGTTTCCTGTGTATTTTAAATGGGAAAACTTCAAAATCAAAAATAAAGTACTTAGAATTAAAATTAAGGGCTCAAACTCGCACAGAATTTCTTTTTTAGCATACAGAACAAGATTTTGATGCGAGACCGAAAAAAAAAAATAGTCGCTTGAAACGAATCACCCTAATATACTTATATCTAACCGGATCTGACTGAAATTTTTTGAAAATTTTTTTTTTTGTAATTTCAAAAAGTGTGCAATTATGTTCAAAATTACTAAAAACATTTAGAAATAAAAAGTTCGTCAACATTTCTTTTGGGTATTCCGAGCTGCGCCGCTATCGTGTAATAATTGCACTATTATATGTATATTTGAAAAAATGTGATTTTGTATTGAAATTTAGCAAAGTAAATGAATTGAAAGTATAAAAATAGATTATGAAATTAACGTGTAGATTATATTTCTATTTTAAACCAATCTACAAATACGTTATGTACTTCCGAATATCATCAAAATCCATAGCAGCAGTACAGCAGACAGGAAACTCAAGGCGCACTGGAATCACTGAAGTTAAGCAACATTGAGCATGGTTAGAACTTGGATGGGTGACCATCCGCTATCTGCCTACGAAATCGTCCCTAATTTTTTTTTTCGTAATTCAATTGGTTGTATATAAATAGATATGATCAGATATGATCAGATCTGGCCAATTTTCAGGTCTGATTAAATATAAAATCATATATGATCATATATAATTAGATAAAAAAATTTTCATCGGGGCAAGACTTGCTTGCATGTTGCTACCAAACAGTTATCGCTCTCTTTTTTACAGCAATAGAGGACACATCGTGCTATGATATTGCTTAAAATGCATTGCACGAGTTGCTGTCATTTTGCTGCAAAATTTGCACGCACGTTGTTATCTGGGAGTATGATTATAATATAATATTATTATATTATTATAGTATTATTTATAATCATATTTCATTTATCATTATTATTATTATTGTCATTATTATTGATGCGCGTCACGTCTACTTGTGCTCCCCAAAAAAATTTGTACTCAGTAATGTATCCGCACCGCAGTTTTCGGTATCCAGGTCCTTCGCTCTGTAGTTTTCGGTATCCAGGTCCTTCGCTCAGTAGTTTTCGGTATCCAGCTCCTTCGCTCCGTAGTTTTCGGTATCCAGGTCCTTCGCTCCGTAGTTTTCGGTATCCAGGTCTTTCGCTCCGTAGTTTTCGGTATCCAGGTCCTTCGCTCCGTAGTTTTCGGTATCCAGGTCCTTTGCTTCGTAGTTTTCGGTATCCAGGTCCTTCGCTCCGTAGTTTTCGGTATCCAGCTCCTTCGCTCCGGAGTTTTCGGTATCCAGGTCCTTCGCTCAGTAGTTTTCGGTATCCAGCTCCTTCGCTCCGTAGTTTTCGGTATCCAGGTCCTTCGCTCCGTAGTTTTCGGTATCCAGGTCCTTCGCTTCGTAGTTTTCGGTATCCAGGTCCTTCGCTCCGTAGTTTTCGGTATCAAGGTCCTTCGCTCCGTAGTTTCCGGTTTCTGCGTCCACCGCTCCGTAGTTTTTTTATAAAATTTATAGGGGCGTAAGACTCTGCCCACTTAATCTTGTTCGTGAAATTCCGACAAAATCTGCTGCGTAGTTTCTGAGATATAATAACATTTATCCGGCAAATTTTTTTTCTATATAATCATATATAATTACGTATAATTTGATATAATTTTATATGATAAAATTATCGTGAAAAAATTTTTTTTTTCATATAATTGAAGAACCAATTTTGTAGAGAAACAAATTTCCTACAAGATTATGGAATCGAAAATCCGGAAAAAAATTTTACACCCATTTATTTTAGAGATAAGAAAAACAAATTTTTACATGTACGTTTTAAATGGGAAAGGGGACCCTTCCTTGCGCCAACTGAATTTTTGAGATATCGAGCTGAAATTTCGAGGGAATTTTTTTTTTCCCCGACAAAGAAACTTTTGAGATACATTTATTCCAAAAAAATTATAGAATATTTTTTCTGACACAGTCTAATATAGATATTTTTTAGATCAACTTGAAAAATATTATAGAATCTCATGATGGTCTGTTTCGATTGGACATGGCTATTTTACTTAAGAGTTTCACAATCGAACAATTGTAGAACATTTTCCATATTCTATGTTCGTACGACATCTAAATATGTTGCTTTGTCTAAATAAAATGGGATCATGGGAAGCATAAACTATGATCGGAACAAGCTATTGTATAATTCTCAGGATGAAATTTCTTGGCCGAATAAAATAGCTCGTATCTTTTGCGGAAGTTCTAAAATACACTTGTTCATTGTAGCACATGCATTCCATCAAGAATGATCGGAAGTTGATCTTTATATATGTGTAATATGTAGAATACATTAAAGTCAGCTTAGCGCTGACCCGTTTGCACATACAAAAAGTAATGAAATAACGGCAAAAACATTGTAAATGTAAAAAATTAAAACCGAGTTCCAAAATGTTTTCCCCAGCCAAAAACTCGAGAACATCCATACTCTTTTTCAGCGTCAGATTACAAACATCATTTCCTTACAAAAATAGTACAAAATAATACGTGAAATCAGGCATCGAAGCCGAGCGTTCCCTTTGTTAATTTTCAGACTTCAAATTATGTTCTTCAAATGCTAATCAATGGAAATGAATGGAAAACCAATAGAATCATTGACAAAAGCTGTGATAAAACAGCATATTGGCGACGGAAAATATTGCTGAAGGAAGTTAGCTCGTATGATGATACGAACTCGGCGGGCATAGATTGTTCTGAAAATTATCAATTGCTGAAGTGTGAGGTAAGATCAGCAATTAGTGCGTCTTTTAATGCAGAATATGTGTATCTGTACTGTAAGTCGAATAGGAAGAGAGACGTCAAAAAAGTATCACCGAAGTGTACCGATAATGGGTACGTCCAGTATAAGTATGTATCGTGTTATGGGTGTGACATGTTTGCAGCATGGCGTTATAACTATAGTCGAAAATCGGTGAACGATAGATGCAGAATGAAATCGAACTCTTCTTCAGAACTTGAATTTGAATTTAAATTACTGAGATCAACATGCCTGGACCATTAGTTCTTGTTATGAACACACCATAGATATTTTTCTTACTTCAATTTTCAACGGATTACTCATTCCTTTCATCACTATTATATCGCAGTTTCAGTCTACAATAATAAATATATTATCAATGCCAAAAATATCCTAACAGTATTTGATCATGCTTCCGACAATTTTGTGGGTGTGATCGTTACACATTGATTGGAAGAAGTAATTGAAAATAAAGAGTGCAATTGATAATTTTCAGAACAATCTATGCCGCCGAGTTCGTATCATCATACGAGCTAACTTCCTTCAACAATATTTTCCGTCGCCAATATGCTGTTTTATCACAGCTTTTGTCAATGATTCTATTGGTTTTCCATTCATTTCCATTGATTAGCATTTGAAGAACATAATTTGAAGTCTGAAAATTAACAAAGGGAACGCTCGGCTTCGATGCCTGATTTCACGTATTATCTTGTACTATTTTTGTAACGTAATGATGTTTGTAATCTGACGCTGAAAAAGAGTATGGATGTTCTCAAGTTCTTGGCTGGGGAAAACATTTTGGAACTCGGCTGTAATTTTTTACATTCACAATGTTTTTGCCGTTATTTATGACTGACTACAAGGGACTCATAATTTTCATGTAAAACTAAAAAAAAAAAAAAGAAATAGAGAATATGGAGTGCGTATGGTCTAGGCTCAATACAGTCATACCTCTGAATAGGGCCCCTCTGAATAGGGCCGCTTCTCCTCATCCTTGCTCGAGCGCTTCCCCCACTACATTACTGTTGACGAGTGTTTGGACAATTACCTCTCTATAGGGCCGCTATGATAAAACTCTTCGAATCACTTAATTATAATCCAACATGTAATATTTCATTCTGCAAAATATTCTTAGACTCATACATTTATTCGGAATCACATTGAATAACTCAAATTATTTCATTTGTCCTTTTGAGGTTTTGTTCGAGGTAAGAAACACAAAACACTCAAAATAAAAAATATCGAGTCAACTTGTTGCACTTGAGACAAGTTTATATTTTATACTTACCAAAAATCGAGTGAGAAAGAAACAGCGTCACCTCTAAAATAAAGTGCAAATGACGCGACTGGAAAGTGGCCCTATTCAGAGGTTGAGCCGGCAGTCGAGCCGAGTCGTGCTCGCAAGCTATTGGTGGGGGAAAGGCATTTCCAAGAATCATACTCCCCTAACCGCCTTCGAGCGGCCCTATTCGGAGGTATGACTGTAGTTACGAAGTTATTTCAATCACAAATTTACAGAAATGTTATGGATTTTTGAGATCTTACTGTCGATATGCGTTGTAATTCGATTGTAGGTATTAACTGAAGATTCGACAACATGAACAAAATTGTTATGAAAATTGAATTCTCGGATTTTTAAGATTTATCTACGATGGTCATGTGTCATAATTAAGTTGAGAACGTTGAATTAATATTGCAATACAAATGGCGATGCGAAAATTGTTTAAATCACAATATGATCATCTGGCAAAAATGCAGAAATAGTACTCTTCTTGTAGCACATGCTCAGACAGTTCTTTCAAGTTTGTCGTTTCAAATGGTTGCGCAGCGTCCAATATGACTAGAATGACGCGTTCTATTTCGCTGGTACAACATGGAACAACATTCCGCACAGCTAGAACAACCGGGAACAATGTACAATTCGACTGGAACAACTCCGGGAAACTCGGAAAATCCTTGATTCTGGAAAGTAGGGAGCCACGATGCTCGATTTCGCTAGTACAACCAGGAACAATTATCCGTACAACCAGAACAAGCCTCAACATTGTTTGATACGACTAGAAGAACCTGAAAGAATCTTTCAACGCCGCTAGAAGGACATCGAACAAATTTCTTTATCCTCGCATCCCTAGAACAGCTGAGAAAATCAAAGAAAAAAATTTCAACTCAAATTTCACAGTTGACGGGATGATAATCTGGAACAAGTTTAGAAAAATGCAGGGCATATCGTAGAATTTTTTTTGGAAATATGGAAGGCTATACAAAAAAATAGTGGTTTTTCGATTGTTTTGGGTAGAATTAGAACAACCCGGAACAACCCGAGAGATCGCCGGAACAAGTCTCAAAACTCGTTTATTTTCCGTTTTCCATTTCGGTGTACGTTTTTTGACCGTTTCCTGCCCGATTTTGAACTTACGACTTCGGGATTCTGGAACAATGTTCAGAACAACTAGAACAACCCGGAACAACGCGTCAGATCGCCAGAACAACTCCCTGAACTTTTTTATTCCGCTTTTTCCGTTTTGGTGTACGTTTTTTGACCGTTTCCGGTCCAATTTTGGACTTACGACTTCGGGATTCTGGAACAATGTTCAGAACAACTAGAACAACCCGGAACATTTGGAAAATTTTATTTTTTTCAAAAGTGGGGGGCAGACTCAAAAAACCGTTTTTTTGATTTTTCAGCCGTATTTTTCACGATGGAAAATTTCCGTTTTGGAACAATGTAGAACAACTCTAGAACAACCTGGAACAACTTTCGAAAATATTTTTTTACAAAAGTGGGGAGCTAACTTCACGTAGGTTAGACCACGAGGTCGTCCACTCGACAATTGGCCAAGAAAACTAAATTTATTTATTAATGTTGGGCGCCAGGCGGATAACCGCTACTTTCAAAATTCTCAATTCAATATAATACAACAATACCAGTACTCGAAGCGTCGGCTAGCAACAGTACCGCGGAGAGGGGTCGGGATTAATTGAGGAATTAGCTAGGCGTTGAATAACGACTCGGAGAGTTTAAATTTAACAAAAATAATACTGAATTTATTCAAAATAGGTGATATAAAAAGATCAACAAGCTTTCACGTGCCCGCGGGTACTTCCCCTCGGATTTAGGACGGCTACAGGCCGTGTAAGTGCAACCTGGCCGCGATTTGCGAGTTTTACAATAATAAGAATTAACTAACACGCTCCCACGTAGGGTGGCAATAACAAATCAAAATTAGTTAATAATCAACTCGTCAAATCTGGTCCTCGCGGGACAACAAATCAATTTTACAACTAACAAAGGGACTCAATGACTAACAATGCGACTTAGGACTAACAATGAGTAGCCTGCGGCTATAAATAACAAAATAATAACAAAATAACTCGAATCATGAAATAGCAAAGTTAACAACAAAATAGTCGAGCCTACGGCTCGGAATTAATAGAATCGGACCTACAGTCCAAAAATAACCAAATAATATAGCCCGCGGCTCAAAATTAACAAAATCATCAACAATAACGACACCGGTCGTGTACAGCGATCGGCGCGCCTTCGAGAGGCGAAGCCTCTCGGGAAAGAATATTTACAATTCAATAAATAAATTAACTAAACCTAACTTAGCCTAACTCTGCGACAAATCAATAAATAAGCGTTCTAAGCTCAAGACAAAGGAATGACTCGAAGTATCACAATAAGGCTCTCCCTACAGGAGGAAGAGAGAGCGACAGTGACCGACTGTCTTCGTCGCACTCGTGTGCAAATCGACTATACGCGACGAAATACTCAATTATCTCAAAAATTCTATAATACGCGAACTCGAAATACAATTCTCTAAAGCATGAGGGCACTGGTGACGGCCTACCAGTCGGAAATCGATACAATTCGATCCCAAATAGACTACATAGCCTCGTGGCTGTACCAAAGCAAGGCGGCAGACGGCCCAAAACTTGGCCTCGTCGTCCCCATGTCAGAGAAAAGTTTGCAAGAAAAACAAAAGAATAAATAATCTATTTCCTAATTTTAATTCAGTCACAGTCGCCTCCCGGAGTCAATAAGGCCTCGGGGCCATCCTAAACATTCATTCTTAACATTCACGCTTCACCCCCGTCTTAATTAGGGTCGTTTCAAGGGGTGAGGAGCGCCTTGCAACATGCAATGTTACAGTGCATAAAATCGTCATAGACGATGGCAGAAACACGCTATTTAAAGGTGGCCGACCAGGTAAAAAGTGGCTTTACTCTTTTTTCGAACGTCATCCAGAGCTTTCTCAAAGGACATCCGAAGGTATCAGTAAAGGACGTGCTGTTGTAAAAGAACAAACTCTCCGGAAATGGTTCTCTGAACTAGAACTTTTTTTGAAAAAAAATCAGCATGAAAATATTCTCTCAGATCCAACCTGAATCTTCAATGGAGATGAAGCTGGATTCAGTATGTGTCCTAAAGTAGGAAAAGTTATTGGTCCTAAAGGATGGAAGAACGTGTATAACACGCAGATGGGTAACGAAAAGGAAAATATCACAGTGTTACTGGTATTTTCAGCAAGTGGAGAGACTTTGCCACCTGTGATCGTTTATCCCTATGTTAGACCTCCGAGGGACGTTATCAACAGTATGCCTGCACGCTGGATTCTCGGTAGATCTGAATCTGGGTGGATGAATAGTGATGTATTCTGCGCATACGTCGCAAATTTTTTTAATGAATGGTTGGAAGAAAAGAACATACAAAAACCCGTTCTGTTATTCATTGATGGTCATAAATCTCATATGACCATGCACCTCAGTGAAGCTTGTGATCGCAAAGGAATAATTTCATATGCTCTTCCACCTGATGCGACTTACATCACGCAGCCTGCTGATGTCAGTGTTTTTCGGCCAGTGAAAGCCAACTGGAAAGACACGGTTAAAGAGTGGCAATCTTTGCCAGAAAATGTCAATCGTGTATTGACGAAGGCCACCTTTGCGCCATTGCTGGAAATAACTCTCACCGCTCCATCTTTACCGGAAACAATTCGCAATGGCTTCGGAACTTGTGGATTATATCCGTTTCATCCCAATACTGTCGACTATTCGAAATGTGTTCAAAACAAAATTGAATTACTAAATTCTTCACAAAAATGCACCTCGGGCTAACAGCCAGATCTTCAAGATTTCCAGTCAGCTGAAAAAGTTATCAAAAGTATAGCAGCTAACTTACAGGCCGCCGGAATAGAAGTCAGCACCGTCTTGCAAGAAATTTCCGACGCGAAATCTACCCAATCTTCATTTGCAGAATCTAGTAACGGCATTGTCGTTGATTCATCAGTTGCCCAAGTGGATGTGATATCCGTCATTAAAAATGTGGATTCAAACATTCTTGTCGGCATTGTCAACATTGAAGACATCATCAATAACGAGATACTTTTCCACCTCCCGGACCAAGATGTTGTCCCTTCAGATGAATCTTTAGGGTCAGTGGCGCTTTTGACGGATATCATCTCTGAGCCGTCATTGCCTGCGGAATCTAAATTGCAAAGTACTAATCCCAAGGACCAGAGTCCAGTTTTTCAGAAAGAAACTGTGGTTTCTCTCCAACGAGATTTAGGTAATACTTTTGAATAACATTTATAGGCTACGACTATATATATTTATTTAGAGAGCCGCGTTCATATTTTTTTTCTATTGATTTTACCACTAATACCTGCAGTTCTGTTCGAAATATTATTCATTTCAACCGCTTTTTATTCCTAGGACCCTACACTATCTGTACAAAACAAATACCCTACACAGGGGTTACGCGTACCCCAGAACTTCAAATCAACGTTGCTAACGGACTGTTTGTCGTAGAGAGTTTTATTTTTTTTTTCATTTGAACGCTCAAAGACTCAGGAATGGAATAGGATATGCGAGAAAAACCTAATATAAAATTTCGCCATAAAAAATGCGATTGAATAAAGTAAGAAAAATGATTTCAGCATTTCTCATTAAAGATGTGAGGTTTGGAGTACCCATGTGTAGGGTCCTAGGGTTATATTGTTTTCATCACTTTTTCAGTTTTCTCCTTTCATAAGTACCCAATATCTATTCCAACTGTTCCTATTCTATATTTTTGACGGTTCTCTTGGTTTCTTTCTGTTGTACTTATAGTCGTTGGTATGTCACCCTCGTCCCGCGTAGAAATTTCCGATATTCATCTACCGAGTCTTTTGCCGTCTGGAAACCACGAACCACCGAACCTAACAATCGCACCGTTGACATCATTAACCAATGTCCGCCCGAAGAGCACAGGTACACAAAAAAAGGATTTCTCAGTATTTGACAAACATTTATTTACTCCCAAACCAATGGCGAAAGGTACTCGCAGACAACCTAGAGAAAGGATTCCTAGTGCTATATCTTCAGCTGCATGGAGACAGCACATGATCGAAAAAGAAGAAGAGAAAAATTCTGTTGACGAAAATAAACGACGCAGAAAAAAAGAGAGGGAGATATACAGTGCGATTCTGTGGAAAGTTGTAAGCCGTGTGGGTAGGCAACCCGCATATTTACCGAAACGGCAACGCTGTCGTAGGGACAGTCGAACGTCTGCATCTACAGATGACATAGCGGCAGCTTTCACGTCGTTTGGTCAGAATCAAGTGACAGAATGACATATTTGAGGTTGTTCGTAATATAACTAGTAAGACAAAGGGAATCGATATTAATTCATAAAGAAGTGGTAACGAATTAGCAAATTGATTGCAGATGTCGATTTCTGTTTATTTGCAACGTTATTTGAGTCTAAACAACCGTCGGGGTGAAATTTACGAATCATTCTAATAAAGGTAACCAACAAATGTCAAACGATAATAATTCGTAATAAAGTCGTGATAAAGTTCCGAATTGATCGCAGATTCTGAGTTATGTTTATTTGCGAAATTATTTACAAGCTAGCAGTTCCTCGATGATGAACTGACTCGTCGCATCACTTCGACAACTACGGTCAGGAACACAGCGATGTAAATTCGATTCAACGAGCAATCTACGAGGTATCTCTGACGTAGCAGCAAACCCCAAAATTTTTCACCTCCTAATAATTTGAATGCACAGTTTTGCGGAAATACTGCGCATAGTTCCAGAAGACGGTCAGAAGCGTATCTCGAAAGTTGCTTAAGAAGTCGGCATGTCGTCGGCACAACACATTTAGTTTATTGTTATTGTACTACGTTTAATGAATAAAAAATGTTATTACATGATAGAAACTCATTGTAATGTAAGCATTTTTACAAATATGCGACGCTTTATTCCACTCAGCTATCAAAGGCACAATCACGTTGATTTACAGAACAATACTTTCAATTAATTCATTCCTCGCTGAGACTTCTACAAGATTATCGGTAGGCAAACAGGTGATCTACGTAGGTCCGTTTCGAAGCTAGGCTGACAGCATCGGCTGTAGGATTTCCGCAAGAGTGTACTTTCAAACTTCTTAGGCGGTGAAGAAATTTGGAGTTTTGTCTGCTACGTCAGAGATGTCTCGTAGATTGCTCGTTGAATCGAATCTGCATCGTTGTGTTCCTGACCGTAGTTGTCGAAGTGATGCGATGAGTCAGTCCGTCATCGAGAAACTGCTAGCTTGTAAATAATTTCGCAAATAAACATAACTCAGAATCTGCGATCAATTCGTAACTTTATCACGATTTTATTACGACTTATCATCGTTTGACATTTGTTGGTTACCTTTATTAAAATGATTCGTAAATTTCACCCCGACGATTGTTTGGACCCAAATAATGTTGCAAATAAACAGAAATCGACATCTGCAATCAATTCACTAATTCGTTACCACTTCTTTACGAATTAATATCGATTCCCGTTGTCCTACTAGTTATATTACGATCAACCTCAAATATGTCACTCTGTATGTTGATTCTGACCCAACGACGTGACAACTGTCGCTACGTCATCTGTAGGTGCAGACGTTCAACTGTCCCTACGACAGCGTTGCCGTTCGGTAAATATGCGGGTTGCCTACCCACACGGCTTACAACTTTCCACAGAATCTCTCTGTATATGATGTAGAAGAGATATAAAATATCGAAGAGATTGGCTTACACGACTGAAACCACGAAACGGAGGACTTGGACGACTGGATCTATACGACCATCCAACAGATGTCCCGTTTTTCGGCGAAATAATACAAGGAAAACAATGTAACGAAATTTCAAATCAAACGACGCGCTCAATTCAAAGAGGAAGTTTAAAGGTACAACATTAGCCAAATTAGCACCTAAGAAAGAGTCAAATGAAAGACAAGCGGATTAGACGTTTAGGCGTAAGGCGAAAAATCCCTATCTTGGGAAGACCGTGGATTAGAGCAGACGTGTCACCAAACTCCGTCTTTAAAATTGAAATCAATTCGTTACCGTTTAATGTACTATTTCAGAATAATTAATCAAAACATCGAGAGAAAACTCACCAAATCAAACAAGTAACTAATGAAACGTCGAGAGAAAACTCATCAAATCTAAAATATCGAATTTAAACTAAAATGTCGAGAGAAAACTCATCAAATCTAAAATATCGAATTTAAACTAAAATTTCGAGAGAAGACTTACCAAATCAAGAAGGAAAACCGTCTATTCAACCATAATTACGTGAATCATCAGACTTATTAACACCTACGCAGAAGAATTAACACAGAGTCCAGCCTCTTCGGCTCTACATCATATACAGTGAGGTTCACTGGAAACTGGATGAGCCTGACGGTAGGCAATTCATGTAAACAGGTAAATGGCAACGCTGTCGAACGCATAAAGTGGTGAAACGACATATCCACAAAGACGGACAATTTCAGATTGCAGCTTTCACGCCGTTGCGTCAGAATTAACTGACAGAGTGACATATTCGAGGTTAATCGTGATATAAGTAATAAGACAACGGGAATGGATATTCATTCGTAAAAAATTAGTGGTAATGAATTAGTAAATCGATTGCAGATGCCTATGTCGGTTTATTTGCAACATTATTTGGTTATAACTATCGGGGTGAAATCTACGAATCTAATTGAGATAAAGGTACATAACCAACCAATTTTGAACGATAATAATTCGTTATTAAGTCTTAAAGAAGTTATGAATTGATTGCTGATGTCAATTTATGTTCATTTACGACATTATTTACAAGCTAGGAGTTCCGCGATGACTGACTGACTCGTGGCATCACTTCGACAACTACGGTCAGGAACACAGTGGCGTAGATTTGATCCAACGAGCAATCTACGAGCAATCTTTGACGTAGCAGACAGTACTCCGAATTTCTTCAGCGTCACCGCCTAAGAAGTCTGAAAGCACAGCCTTGTGGATACCTTACAGCTAACGCTGTAAACCTTACTTGGAAACAGTCCTGCAGAGATTTTCAGTTCGACTATCAATTCGGGTATACCTTTCGACGAGTAATGCATTGATAAACAATATTGTGTTTGTGTAAATCAATGTAACTGTGCCGTGCTACGAGTACAATCAAGCGATATCATATTTACGACAAAAAGCTTATTTACAATATTTTTATTATAATCAATATTATTATTCTTATAATATATTATTTATTCTTATAATCAATAATATTCATGCATTTTTAATATCATTAATATTATTTATTTGTTTTTAAATACAATACAATATATTTATACAAAATATAATTTTGAAAATAACCGATTTCTTCGGCACAAACGATCTTGAATATGGTTAAGCAGTTCCGGGAAGGTGACGGTACCGATCCGGTGTGTGTGTGTGTGTGAGTGAGAGTGTATGTGTGCATGTGTGTGTGGTAAACTGCAGGCTGGCAATGTTGCAGTAACACTGCCTAGTCGTAGTTACCCCTGGTGAGACAGCTGGCTTATCAAGGATCGTTAGGTGAAGATGCAAATCTAAAAGAAGAGATTTAAATAGGAATTTCTTTTAAGATAATGTAAATTTATTAAATTGAAAAGGAATTTTTAATAAGAAATAATTTTGATCGTTGTGATTGGTTCTGTTGACGAGCCAGACTGCCTAGCTCTCTCGGTACTGTCCGTCCTTTTATACGCGTCCTCTTCTGGGTGGGGGGTGTCGTTGCTGCCCGTGTGGCTTCCGTGGCGTCAATTTTATGTTCTTAATTTTCTGTTTAATTATGATAATTACTTATTATAAGGGTAGACTTTCGGTAGTCTTAATTCATATATATATCTTTGTTGGTTTCCCGCACGCAGAAAAATTAGTCTGCTGTACCAACAATGTGTGCTCTGCTGACACTTGGTTGGTAAGAAGAGCAATCCTCTTTGTTGATACAACACTGCATTTTGCTCTATTAGCTGGTAGACGATTGCTAAAAATGCGAACGGTTCTTGCTGACTCAATAAATGCTGCCCCAGCAAAGTACTAGCTCCTTTAGCGTGTCTACCCTTGCTGCCCGTCGCACCGGTCGGATCTAGTCATGAGAGCAAATTCTGTATGCTAGCCGAGCAAGCGCGCGAGCTACAATATCCAAAACTTGTTGCTGCACGCATTTGCACGCCAACCGGCGTCAGTTCGCGAGTTATAGAAGTGCTGAGTGATTTAAAAAATCTAAATATCAACAGTGGAGAAGATGAAAGAGGTAAGGAAATTACTAGACATCTGGGGGATGAGACAAGACATCATCGACAAATTTGAAGGTAAATTTCAATATAAATATCGTTTCGTGCGTAACACAACCTCGTATGTTCCACATGTTAGTATGTGTTGAAACATTTAAGGCTTTTATTCACTCCTCAAATGTAACCGCCACTTTATTAAGCTGAAAAGCGGGCATAATAGTATATTTGGTATCAACGGGGTAAAATTTTATACCCGCGTGTGATCGCCGCGCGCTCGGGCCGGCTTGCCGACCCTCGTGATTACGGCATCACACGCGGGTATAAAGTATTACGCCCGTGATGCGAACATATTTTTTGAGGCAGTTGGCATAAAATTTGATTTTATCTAAGCAAAACAAGTTGTAAAATCGGAATTTACGCCCACTGTTCGTTTTTATGACATATTTATACCAAATAGGTATTTTGTATCTAACTTCAGAGTTTGAAAGTAAAAGAATTCTAGAACTCAAAAAGAAGCCGAAAATAACCACGTGATAATGCATTTTGCACGTACCGTGCTCTAATAATTTCCAGATGCAGACATAGACTTGTTTGCTCTTGAGCACATGAATGACTCGACAATGCAACGACTTATACAAACAGAAGGCCAACAGATTCGGTTTACTACACAACGGCAAAAATGGGTAGGTTATATGTACAGTCGGACCTCGTTACAAGACTAATGCCTCATTCTTGAGATCATGGTAGTATTGAAGGCTGCATATGAATTTTCAACCTCCTGCGATGAAAATTGAGACGCAGGGAACTTTTGGCAGAACCTCTTGGCAGTGCTTCGCAGGGGTTTCGCAAGAAGTTTTCTGCGTGTCAATTTTCATTGCAGAAGGTTGGCAATTCATCTTTAGCCTCCTACTACCATGATCTCAAGAATGAGGCATGCTTTTGAAAATCCGACACCTTATACTTTACAACTTTACTCTACAAAAATCTGCTTTTTTTATTAGGGGGTCTTCCCACAGTTAAGGGGCAACTCCACAGGTTTTGTTGGAAAAACCACGGTGTTGCTCTTAAAAATATCAATATTATGTGTCTTGAAAAAAAATGTCAACTTCTTGCGATGTATGTGTATGCGTAGAGGGAACATTTCGCAGCGAAGCGACTGCAAAGAGATTACCTGTAAATCCATGGAAGTAGGTGACTAGAAAGAGACAAAAGAAAAATAGCTTGATCTAATTAAGGGGGTATATACACCTTGAAAATAATTTTTTCCAAATCACTGCTGCGCTCTGAGAAAACATTCTAGTGACTCAGTTATTTTACAGTTGATTAGTGCTATTTTTATACATAGTTCATGATTTTCCCAGATTTTATGCCCTCCACTGAACAAAAATTTAGTCCATCGAAGAAAAAGTAGTTGTCGTAGGGTACAGGTTGCTGCGTCGCATGAAATTTCTTCAAATTTGAAGAAAATGTTCTGTATGAATTGTGACGTGGATTTTGTCAGACCCCGGATCCAGACCGGATCACTAGACCGCGAGGTCGTCCAGTCGACAATTGGCTTAAGAAAATTATAATTATTTATTATGGTTGGGCGCCAGGCGGATAACCGCCACGTTCAAAATTCTAAATTCAAAATACTTCACAATACGGGTACTCGAAGCGTCGGCTAGCAACAGTACCGCGGAGAGGGGTCGGGATTAATATGAAGGATTAGCTAGGCGTTGAATAACGACTCGGAAAGTTTCAAATTTAACAAAAGAACACTAAATTTATTCAAAAAAATTAGAATTTAACGAAATTAACAAGTAATCATGTACCCGGGGGTACTTCCCCTCGGGCCTAAGGCGACTACAGGCCGTGTATAGCCGACCTGGCCGCGATTTGCGAGTTTTACAAACAATAAGAATTAACTAATACGCTCCCACATAGGGTGGCAATAACAAATTGAAATTAGTTAACAATCAACTCAGCAAATCTGGTCCTCGCGGGACAACAAATCAATTTTACAAATAACAAAGGGACTTAGAACTAACAATGCGACTTAAGACTAACAATGAGGAGCTCGTGGCTCGAAATAACAAAATAATAACAGAATAACCGCAGAATAACTGAACAATAATACGTTACTCGAGAAATATCGAAATAATCGAGCTTGCGGCTCACAGTTAACAAAACAATAATGGCCAGCGGCTCGAGATCAACTAGGTGATAACGCCGACGGCTCAAACTTTAACAAAACAATTAACAATAGCGACACCGATCGTGTACGACGATCGGTACGCCTTCGAGAGGCGAAGCCTCTCGGGAAAGAATATTATTTACAATTTTAAATAATAAATTAACTAAATCTAACTCTGCCTTCGTAAGCAAAACAAAATTCAAAATAATAATAGGCACACGCCTAGCCTAGCGTTCTAAATCTCCTCGGGAGAGGAAGAGAGCGCGACAATGACCGTCTAAGGCTATCTCGCTCGCACTCAGGTGCGAAGCCCACGAACTCTACAAAATATACTCAAATATCGCGAAATTCAATCATCTTACGCAAAATCAATATCAGACTCTAAATTTCAAACGCCACGAATATTGCCTCACGGCCTCAATACAACTCAATATATCACCAAAAATTCCCAATAACGGACTCAAAATACAATTCTCTATAGCATGAGGACACTGGAGACGGCCTACCGACTCGGAGGTCGTTTTAATTTGATCCTCGAAGATCTATAAAAGCCTCGTGGCTCGAAACAAGGCAAGATGGCCGATGGCCGTTTGCCGGATTCAAATTAGGAGTCAAGTTAGCTAACGCTTACCGTTGTCCAGCCACAATGCGTTTTCCACGCAGGAAAAACCCTCGGTACGGTCCTAGCCCTTCAGCACACGCTCCGGACTCAGTCACTCAAACAAAATACTAGACTCGAAACTAAACTCAAGACTCAAAACTATACTCAAAAAGTCCCTCGAAGGGAATTCGCAATATTGCCTCGCGGCTACGCCCAAATACAAAAACGAGCGCGAGCACTAGAGCTCGACGCCCTACCTGCTAGGCAGGCCTACGGCAGAGTGATCTTCGATCGCTGAGCGTCGATCGTTCGCACCCCCGTCATACGATCGCCTAGTAATTTGCGTATTGACCACTAGATCCTCTCACGCATGATATTAGATCTTGGTTACGCGCGAAATTCCAAATTCGCCACGATGTGTGCAGCTCCTTCGTTTAGAGGAATACGGGTTGCAGGCTCTTGGCGGTGGCGGGAATCTCCTCCACCACCTTGATCCCTCGGTGCAGAGTGTCTTCGACACTCCCCCGCATCCGCTGTTGATCGGTGAGGTAGCATGGCCACTACTAGCCTCACGAGCTTCGGTGGCGTCCATCAAAAAGTCAACACCCTCGGTGTTTTAGCGTAGGTGCGTCCGTCGGGGTGCGTAATAGTCGTAGCTCAGACCCAAAAACTTGGCCTCGTCGTCCACATGTCAGAGAAAATGCGTAAAAGAAAACAAAAGAATAAATACTAAATTCGACAGTCTTAGGTCGGTCACGGTCGCCTCTCGGAGAGTCTACAGCCTCGGGGCTATACTAAACGCATTCATGCTTCGCTCATGCATCCCACGCTACGTAATTATGGTCGTCTAAGGGTTCGGGAGTCGCTTGTAACATGCGTTGCAAAATGCAATGTTACAGAATGTAATTTAGGGGCAAACCTTTCGCAGCGAAGCGACTGCGAAGGGACTGCGAAAGGTCCCCCGCATATACACTTTCATCGCAGGAAGTTGACATTTTTTTCCAGACACATAATATTATAAACTAAAAATTGATGTCAGAAATTTTCGATTGGATGTTTTTTTGTGATTTCGAGAGCAAAATCGTGGTTCCTTCAACAAAACCTGCGGAGTCCCCCCTTTAGTGTTATAAATGTGCCATATGAGTGGGGTTTTAGTATTGAACTCTTCACCATGTTTGATACTGATGTTGTTCTGAATATCTTTATTCAATCTCGTCTTCATGTTATCAGTTGGAAGCCTGCAAAGCAGCGAGCAAATCGAATCAGCTGCAGCAGCAACATTCAATATCATCTGCAAACTTTGAACAGGAAAGAACTGAAGTCATCGCAGTGATTGATCTCAATGGTACGTGCGCTTGTCTATATGCTTTGATACTTGCTGCTTTGTGGTTACCTATTTTTTCTTGAGGGAAGTAAAAAGTTTTGAATATCTTCTACTTCCAAAGCTCCCTTCGAAGTGTTTTGCAGTATGATATAAGGTATTCTCCCTGAATCTTATGAACAGCCTGGAAAAAATATAAGAATATGTGTACACACAAGAACAGCAAAGCATCTCATTTTAAGGGGATATCCAAGTTTAAAACAGAATAATATGTATACTGTCTTTAAAATACAATAACTTTAAGGCTAATGGAGGAAAATGAAATCGGCCGACAGGGTTTGAACGTATTTAACTTTAGCTTTATTTAAAAAAAAAAAATTTCATTTATCTTGAAGACTGTGCTCTCCGTAGGCCGCTCAAGTAAAGGCTGTGCAGAGCGCCGGAAAAAACGGTGACCACGATTGCAGCCAAACGCAATGTCTGAAACACAAATACTAAAATGCATTTTATTTGTAACTGAACCCTCTAAGCTCTCACAGAACCGATTTTTGATAAATTGTACTTTGGTCAAAATATCGATTTTTACAATGAGAAAAAACTATTTCATGATTTTAATCTCTGTTTTTGCTTGTTTTCTAAAAAACGGAGAGTCAAATGAAAAATCGGTTCTGTGAGAGCTTAGAGGGTTCAATTACAAATAAAATGCATTTTGGTATTTGTGTTTCAGACACTGCGTTTGGCTGCAATCGTGGTCACTGTTTTTTCCGGCGCTCTGCACAGCCTTTACTTGAGCGGCCTACGGAGAGCACAGTCTTCAAGATAAATGAAATTTTTTTTTTTTAAATAAAGCTAAAGTTAAATACTTTCAAACCCTGTCGGCCGATTTCATTTTACTCCATTAGTCCCAAAGTTATTGTATTTTGAAGACAGTATACATATTATTCTGTTTGAAACTTGGATATCCCCTTAAGGGGGTATATACACCTTGAAAATCATTTTTTTCCAATCACTGCTACGTTCTGAGGCAACATTCTAGTGACTCATTTTTCTTACAGTTGATTAGGGCTATTTTGATACATACTTCAATGATTTTTCCAGATTTTATGTCCTCTGCTAAACAAAAATTTAGTCCATCGAAGAAAAAGTAGTTGTCGTAGGGTACAGGCTGCTGCGTTGCACGAAATTTCTACAAATTTGGAGAAACTATTCTGTATGAATGTAATTTAGGGGCAAACCAATAATCTTTCATGTATTCAAGTTTTAGACATAGAAATTATTGATTGTAAAATATTTTTTCCAAAACGATGGAAAAAAAAGTCCTACAATCAAAAATTTCTATGTTTAGAACTTGAATTCATGGAATATTATTGGTTTGGCCCTAAATTATATTCATACAGAATATTTCCTCCAAATTTGTAGAAATTTCATGCAACGCAACAACCTGTACCCTACTTACGACAACTACTTTTTCTTCGATGGACTAAATTTTTGTTCAGCGGAGGGCATAAAATCTGTGAAAATCATTAACTATGTATCAAAATAGCACTAATCAACACTTTAAAAGAACTGAGTCACTAGAATGTTTTCGCAGAGCGTAGCAGAGATGTGGAAAAAATTATTTTCAAGGTGTGTATATCCCCTTAATTAGATCAAGCTATTTTTGTTTGTCCCTTTCTATTCATCTACTTCCATGGATTCACAGGTAATTCAATGAACGTTTGTACGAATAATCTACAAATACCCGAAATCCTCATGGAGGATGATGAGGTTCACTTGACTGAGCTGCATGCAAATGTTGCGGACGTGAATGCAGTAACTAGTGGCAGTGGCGGTACAGGTATTGAAAAATCTGACGTGTCAAACCCACTCACAGTCAAACCATCCATACGAAAGAAAACTGCACAATCATATGTAAGTATAATTGTTGTTGATTGATTATACGATGTATAAATAGTACGGCTTATTTTATATAATCGAATGTTTCTTCTACGCCATTTGAAACCCCTAATTAGTATAACGTATAAGGGCACCCAATTTTTCATTTTGTTAGGATTTGAATGCTTTGCTTAAACAAAGTGACAGTGGGAGGTGTGTTAGAGCCAAGTATGGTTTGGACAAAGATGAGGAGCTCGAAGAAGCTGGCGGAGATAGGAATAAGAGGTATCTGGATGATCACCATAAGAACCTTCTTGCTACGGCAGTCATCGAAGAAGAACTGAGGGGTGATCCGTCGACGCTGTACGCTAAACCTTTCATTGCTCGCTCCACACGCTTCTGACAGATTGACAATTTTGAATATGTTACTATCAGAATACCTTTTTTTTATTCAGACTGTCTTGGGAACGTATGAGCTTTCTGGGTGATGCTATCAAGGCTCTCTTTCCAACTGAAACGAAGGTGTGTTAAGTGTTGCAGTAATTTCTATTTGACAAGTGTGTATCAAATGAGTAGTCCTTTTTTCGCCAATGTCACGGAAAATTTATTGTTCTTCAGAATACCTACGTCAACAGAAGTGTAATAAACGGCAAAACACTTCTGAAGGGAAAGCTTTATTTCAAGTATTACAATAAAAGGCGCGCGTACCGTAAGAGTGGTTTGATTGAATCACCCCCGGTGACTAAGAAACAGAAGATAACTTCAGCAAGCTGTGGTACGATACTTGTCGGATGCGATTTTTGGAATATCAGACCTGTATGAAGGTGACAAAACTCAGCTCTTTTTTCTTTTTTCCAGTAATTGACCCAGAAATTGAGGGTGACATACTGTGGTTAACTCAGAATGCCTCTCCCTGGAAAGATGTATTGGAGCTTTGGAAGAAGACTGCTAAGGCACGCCGTGTCAATTTAAAAAAAAAACTCTGATAAACCACTCTATGAATATACATCCATGTTTCCAGCACTAAAAGAGCCTGAGGGTTTTCGTTTGGTATGTGTCTGTTCAATAGTATATTTGTCAAAAAATATAGAAAATTCTCCATGACACCCCTTCGCAATGCCAACATTGATGTTATAAAATCAAGTACTGTTATTTTATTTTGCAGTTGGAGGTGGATTTCTTATCCAATGAAATAACCAAAGACAAAAAAATGTGCTTATTTCAAGTCTGGCCACGGCTGAGTTCCTTTGTGATAAAGATTGTTAGGGAAAAAGAGCCTGACTTTCTTGAAGACGGTGACTACACACAAAGTATGTTAGCTGAAAATCTATTTCCTTAACTACTCCAAATAATTTTGCATCACGATATATGTATACATGTCCGCGTACTAATTGCACTTTGAGAAATATTTATTGTGTGACTGATGTTCGATACAGCTGAGACAATGGTGCAGGTGTTGATGAAGATAGCGTCCCTCTTCAAGGCCATCACAATATCGCGAGGTAAGCGATTAAAGGGCAAAAAACAGTGGCGGCCAACAGTAGTTGACTGCCAGGAGGCGTTCCTGCTGCATACTGAGGTGAGTTACTTCACTGAGTATTTATATGAGTCCTGAACTTAACTTTTTCGAGCTCTCAAGCCGTATTCGTTATTTCAATTCATCTTAGACAATCTCTCTTCTTCACGAGAAATTAGAGGAACGAAGACAAAAGATGGCCACCCAAGGACTACATTTGCAACCGCAGGCTGTCGTAGTTGGTCCGCTAGAATGTCCGACTCAGTGCCTCGTAGTGATTGATAATTTTCACTACGAGGTGAAATCGATACTCAGAGCCATTGATATGACCTTCAAGTGCTTCCATGCTCTCTACACACCATATCCACCCGAAGCTGAACAAATATGGCTGTTTTTGCAACGAGCAGTGTATAAATTTTCTACTGAACACCATGACAAGTCGTTCACTAATGTTGAAACTCGATTAGCTGAGTTCGAGCAGCACAACTCCTAGACTTCGTAATGTTTCATTACACTTTTTTTCATATCATCAGTTTGTTGTTATTTTGCAAGCAGAACTTGCATAATTTTGTCATATTCATTAGAATTTTATTTTTACTTTTATAGATAGTTTTTCTAGGCGTAAGCCAAATAGCTACCCATTTCTCTACAGGGTGTAACAACTCGCGACAAACATTTTACAGGCTCAATCTTGATCAAAAATGGGATCGAAATTTCCACAGTCGATTTTTTCTGTAATGCATAGATTTTCCGTTATAATTATTTTCATTCCGGCCAATGAAGCATGGCTTATGAACAGCCGTCTGTCGGTGTGATTACCGCTCGATTGTGTGCATGTCTTCCACGGAACTTTTCGCGGGAATTGTAGTGTTAAGTGAAGAGCGGGAGACACACACACAACCGAGCGGTAATCACACCGACAAATAGCCGCTCATGAGTTAAGCTTCATTGGCCGGAATGAAAATAATTATAACGGAAAATCTATGCATTACAGAAAAAAAACCGGCTGAGGAAATTTCGATCCCATTTTCGATCGAGATTGACCCTGTAAAATTCTCGTCGCGAGTTCTGTTACACCCTGTATAGTATATGGGCTTTTAATTTTTAAGAAAACCTAAGTCATTTGTCGTAGTAAGTTATATATACATACAGTATTATAATATAATATGATCTTTAAATTGTAGCTGTAGCAAAAATATTACGTGGAATATTGAGGGGATTACTTATTGCTGTGCGGGTGAGTAATGAGTCAGTGATTGAAACATCACCTATATTATTTCTACTTTTTATTTTCCGCACTAATTTTTACGTTGTCCGTGTTTGCATCCATTATGTGGAGATGTACTTTTATAAGCCAACTGTGTAAGAAATAATTTACAGTTTTATTTTTACGGTTAGTATAGTCACAACTTTCCACCACAAAGATGGCTACGTGTTGCATGTGCAAGCCAAGACTTATGCTACCATGCATTACAGCTCTGGTCCAACATTTGCAACTCGTTCATCACACAAATGCTTCTAGCAAGTTTACATGTGGACAGGGGGGTTGCTTTACTACCTACGATAATATCCATTCTTTCAAGCGACATTTAAAAAAAAAACACGACTGTCCTGTATTGCCTCTCGTCTTTACTAATGACTTAAATACTATTGAACCAAAACGTCCAAGACTTGATAATGATGATACTGAAGAATCTGCACCATGCAGTGACTCTCATGATTTCGCAACTGTAGACGCTGCAGAAACTCTTGATTTTGAAAATGATAGTTGCGAAGACTTTACGTCTAATTATCAATTGCAAGCTGAAATATTCATAGCCAAACTGTATAACAAGACAAAGATGCCTAGAAATCAGGTTCAGGAAATTATTGAAGACACTAGTGCATTCCTTCATAACGGTTTTCTATCAAGCCTGAAGGAAAAAGTCCTTAAATCTTTGAATACTTCAAATGCCGATTTGAACGAAGTCAAAGATATTCAAAAAATGTTTGAGGTTTTGGAAGACCCTTTCAAAAATTATAAGACTGAATATCTTAGGCTCAAAAAATTTATCAACTCAGGTGATTTCATACCCCCCATTCCCTATGTAATGGGTAAAAGATTGACAAAAGTTACGAAGGATAATACTGTTAAAGCCCAATACACTGATGTTGAAGGTCAATTCGTTCCACTACGCTCTGTGCTTCAGAAATTTCTCACATTACCGAATGCTTTAAATGATATCTTATCCTACGTTGAATCTTTAAATCCAGATGAATACTCAAACATCGTACAAGGTCCCCTATGGCAAATGAAAATTCGTAATTTCAAAACGGAAGATATTGTGTTACCTCTTTTCATTTATTTCGATGAATTTGAGACGAACAATCCTTTGGGACCTCATACTGATCAACTTGCTGCTGTTTATGCAAGCATACCTTGTTTACCTCCAGAATGCTGTGCTACACTAGAAAATATCTTCCTTGTGCTTTTGTTTGAGTCAGATCAGAGAATAGAATTTTCGAATCACAAAGCATTCGATCCACTAGTCAAAGAGCTTCAGTTTCTTGAAACCGAGGGAGTCACTGTCAATGGAAAGCAGATTTATTTCGTCCCTGCTCTCATTACTGGTGACAACAAAGGGGTGCATGAAATTTCCGGCTTAATATCTGGTTTTACTGCAAATTATCCTTGCCGATTTTGCAGACTTCATAAGTCTGTAACGTCAGTCAGCGTTGAGGAGGATGTATCCATGCTCAGAGACAAAGACAATTACCGTGAGGATGTGATTAGGAATAATGAATCACTCACTGGCGTTAAAGAGGAATGCACATTCCATCGAGTTCCATCTTTCCATATTACAAGCAATGCTTTTGTTGACATGATGCATGACTTGGCTGAGGGCTGGGCACATGTAATTATGGTTTTTATTTTGAAGTATATGATTAAACATAACAAGGTCTTCACTATAGAAGTCCTAAATTTTAGGATTGACATGTTTGATTTTGGCCCAACTGAACCCAACAAACCCCACTTAATATCCGACAAATACTTCAATGAGAATGGGAGGCTTAAAATGACAGCGGCAGAAATGTTGTGCTTTGTCAAGTATTTCGGAATCCTAATTGGTGACCTTGTGCCAGAGAATGATCCTTACTGGAGTTTGTATTTGTCTTTGCAGCAGGTCATCGAGCTTACACTTGCCAAACGTTTACCTAGAGATGCTGCTTCTCTTTTTAAAAGCCGTGTTAAACAACTACATGAGCAGTATCTCATTCTTGCGAGTACAAGTAATGCAAGTATGAATAAAAAAAATGCTAATAAGAAAGAAAGACTGCAGCCACTTCTAACACCTAAGGCTCATCACTTAACTCACTATTGTACTGTCTTCGAGCAATGTGGCCCAATCGCACATTTAGCCTGTTGGCGCTTTGAGGCTAAGCACAAACCTCTGAAAGAGTCTGCTGTTTCAACTAAAAGCCGTGTTAACATTGCCTATACTATTGCAATTAAAAACCAGCTTCAATTTTGCTACAAACTCAAGTCGAACAAAGGAATTATACCTTGTAACGGCCGGTTTTATCTATGTCCCGGGCTAGCGTGGTTCTTTTGTTGTTAATTTAGAGAAAACAGGCGTCACGT